>OW387140.1:36828411-38110568 GCA_936440205.1 Lepidonotus clava
CCTGAATAAAGCAATATCTGAGAATCATCTCAGATTGACTTTGATATCACTTATTGATTAAAGGTCGTATTCCACACACCGATTTTGATGCTGCCGATTTTGTATTTATTTGATTTTCACTGAGAATATGACATGACACTTAACATCCTATATATCATTCAAAAGAGGATTTAAAGATGTTTCTATTGATGTGTGATATAACTATATCTAACCTTTATTTCTTCTGCAAAATCGGTATGTGGAATACGGCCTTAAGAGTTCTCAGCTGACAAGAGGGTAATCTGACGATTGTCTATTTCATACAAAGAAATGGGGGAAAGTTTGCACTTCATAAGCCAATAGAGACATTTCTCGTTGTCATTAGCAGTGCTAGCCGTACTTTGCGTCGCTAAGGGTGCTTTTACAATAGTATAACGGATGTTATGGGTTCTTAACAGAGGTGTTTATACCCTTAATGGAAATCATCCTTATGATCCACCCTTTCAAACCTCGTTCCATTTGGGACACACGAAATCTCATTATTAGCGGTCACTTTTATGAAACAGAACAGAGATCTGTGATGATCACCGAAATGATGGACGTTATAGCGTCCACACAAGGTTTATATCACAAGCGAGTAACTCATCGAACCCTCAGATGTTTTGCACCACATGTCAGGGCTTGTACTCTATTGAATCTCCACCCACATTTCCAGAAGCACCACGCCAAAACAAAGGCTAGTGCTGGCAGTCAGGCCGAAACTGAACCCAATAAACGTTTCAGTATCTGTCATGAGGCCTTGGCCGGAAGTCAAGTCAAATGGCGGCGTTTCCGGTGAAGCGGAAACCGTTCGCTGACCGCGCCCGTAACGAAGCTAACCGCCCCGCGTTGACCCCCAACTTCCGGTGCAGGTCACATGACCTTTGACCAGCGCCATTTGTATCAGGAGACGCCGAGTACAGGGCGGGACCATCGCTTGAGGTATAGCTCCGACAACATGACAAGGGGAAGGTAAAATATGCATGTGATTTGTCAGGAGCTGTGTCATCATGGAGCATGCGCAGAACAAATGGCCTTCACTGAAATCAGATAGCTTTGACCTTAGCTTGTATGGGGTCATAAGAAAGGGAAAGTTATTAGGATGGAGGAGAAAACAGTTGTTAAGCCCTGTTTCCACCAGCCGATTTTACTACCGATTTCAGAAATCGGCAGTGGGAATATTGGTTAATCTCGAACATGTTATAAACCATTAGAAAAGGTTTTTAGTTCTCTTTCAAATGGTATGTAAGATATATAATCTTTTGCCATATTACCAGTTATAAGTAATAAATTACCAAAAAATTGGTAGTAAAATCGGCTGGTGGAAACAAGGCTTTAGTTGCTACCGGCTCCCGGAAGGTAATACCCAAGACAAAAAACCAAGGCTAAAACAAACATGGACGACACAAAACATGTCTATTGAATTTCTGGCCGGGGAATAAAACTTAAAAAGAGCGGAGATGGTAATATTATTGATGAAATAAGTGACGGCGGCAGTTTGACATCTTTTTAATCTTCTGGAGATGGATTAAGTCAAGCATCGCTTCACTTTTTCCTACCTCCGAAGGGCACTTCGTGGAAAGACTCCAATCAATGCTATTTCTTCTGGACCTGTGCCTTACTGATTTGTCGCAAAACAATTCGCCTCACTTAATGATGAAGTAACCTAGGCAACATGATCTGTGCAAAATGAACAGTAGAATTAAAATAATATGTCCATGGACAAGAGGGTCCCATGTCAATTTTAAATAGTGATATTGTCATAATATTATGTCGGCGTCACTGAGTCCCATTATGGTTTTTCTTTCTAATTACTTAAATTTCCCCCTGTACAATTAAGACTGCCTTTGCTATGAATATCTCCAATGAATAAGACGAAAATATTATCGTTTTAGTCAACCACCCATGAGCTGCTCATACCCTATCCAATGACGCATTTTACTTCCACTTTCCTGTCAGCAGTACCCACAGTTAAACCAAGGAAGGCCAAGGCCCACCTAGAGAAAGGTTAACCGAAAGGAGGGGCGGTTGGCAGGCGGGCAACCTAATACCATCAACAGAGTTGTCAATATCCCACATGTAGACCTTCCACCTCGCTAACCTCATTTGGCTGATGCCCGCCTCATGGGGTCGGCAATCTGAAACCGACTAGAAGCGGGGCTGCTAATACCCAATGCCCAGCACCACAGCCGCCTTTACATTCATAGACGTCCAACATAGAGCTCCTCTTTCACTAGGCGATTTTCCTATTTGAATTTTTTGGTTTTTACTAGGAATATAGCCGGAACCCATGCATGTTGCATATCGTTTGAAAGGGAATTCAAAATCCTTTCTAATAATATGTAACATGATTGTGATTAGTCCTTATTTGTGTTGTCGATTTCTAAAATCGCGAGAAAATCGAATGGTTGAACGCAGTCACAGACGTTCTACCTAAGTGTATTTCCCACCATATACAGCCCCCCAGCAGCCCTGCCCCGGCGCTATTGCCATTGGCGCAGCCTGCTCAAAATGGGCCGATTTCACAGCAGGCCGCCGTGCTATACGTTACGAGCAGTTGCGAGCAAATCGTGGAGAATGGTCGAAAGAGGTGGCCAGCTGCGTCGTAAATTTCTCTCCGGGTGCCGGTAAAGTAATAGGGTCGTGGTGGCTGGAGGTGGGCAGTTGGGCAGATTGTTAACAACTCCTGAGCCTGTATGTCTGACTGCCAGTCTGCTGTCTGGCACATTTGCTGGAGGAACTTGTTAATTGGAATAAAAAATAAATGCTGTCCTTTGCAGCTGTCTGGACTCGTGACTGACCTTACAGCTAGTTCTGGAACTTCTCTAGACAGTCCAATTTGTGTGTATGATATTCTGATATCTTTTGACAGCTACACAGGAATGTATCAGACAGGTCTGGTAATGAGAGAAATGTCGAACTGGACATGACGTGTAGAAATGTTAACACAGGTCGACAGGTTTGTTTTTCTTTTTGATTAGCTCCACCACTCACATATATACAAGATGTTCTTGCAGATAAAATTAGTCTTAAGTTTTAGATAAAGATAATCAAGAAGTACTGCCGGTTATCAATGGCATCAAAATTAATTTATGATATACAGTATCTACATTATTAGATATATGAGTCAATTTCTCGGGTAAACCCTCTAAACTTTGATTTATTCTATTTGCTTAAAACAAGCATTAAACAAGTATCGATGTCACCAAGTTTACCATGCGTTTGTGTTGTATAATAAGATTTTCAGTAAATATTTATTGCAATAAGGTATAGAGTTACCCTTGTGTTATCTAAGGCCAGGCCATAATTATTAATATCGCTAATTCTGAGACACGTATGTCGTTCATTTATTAGTATCCTCTCACCCACAAGTTCTACTCTCCAAGGCACATGATTATTATAATAGAGTCACCAAAATCAATCTTATTTCAATAGATAAACCTAATTCCAAGCCAATCCCTACTCTGAGTTCAGATAGCCTGTTACCATTAAAGTTCTACTCTCCTGGGCTCCAATACTCTCAATAAAGCCTCCTCACACCCTCAAAGGGGCCACTGAGTGCTCTTAACGACCATTCAACCCTCCCACCTCCCAGCATTGGTCCAGCCCAGCTCTACAGATAATCCCCTAGTCTCTTGGATTAATGGCAGGAGTCCGATTGACGTGTGGCTGGATTAGCACCAATGGGAGGCTTAGAATTAGCAGCTGGCTTGGCGAGGCCCCTATCTGACCCCCTGAGACCTCACATGGTGTAATGGCGTCCTACCCTGGTGCACTGATCAATAGCACCAGACAGAACACGTTGCAGGTGCAATAAAAAAAAGCCTGGATTCTGGCTGCCCGGCCGGCCACCCTCACCCACGCTCGTACTATAAAGATAAGACACTCTCGGCACCCTAGCTGTCCGTTGAGGCTATATTGCACTATAAGTGTTTTCCCTCGCGATTTTCTAACTCAAGATACTAACGCAAATGCATGGGCCAAGCGTCAAATATGGTAATTATACACAAATGGCGTTGGCGTTTGCATTTGCATTAGTAATTCATGTTTTTGTAAACCATAACCTACTTTAACATAACAACATGTTGATAGAAGCAACGCAAATGAAACAACAAATATCAACCCCACAAAAGTTTTATTGAAAAGTGTAATAAAACGTAGTTGCTCTAATGTTTTGGGTATCAAAACACTCATGGCTTACGTTGAGTACACAACATCAAGATATTTTCACATTGTGTTTTCAGAACGTTTTGCCAATGTAAAGTGTAATAAGGCCTTTACACTCCCACTCGATTTGGCTCAGCTGAATAGATCTGGCCCGGCTTGGGGACTCCCCCAGCTGGCTGGCCCTCCTACCGGTGCCTCCTGCCCAACCCTAACTCCCATCACCAGTTTTATTGGGAGTTGGCGAAATCTGGCTTTTATGTGGGAGGCAGGCCGTCCGTTGAACAGGCATAACTCACTTACCCCCCTGGAGGCTGGCTTAAGGCAGCCCGAGTGTCTAATCTTGCGCGAATTTCGTGTGGATTATTTTAGCTTTTTGTATGAATTTTGTGCGAAATTTACAGTTTAAATTTGTTCAATTTATATTGTACTCCATCGGTATTATCTAAAAATTTGGCTATTTTGATAATCCTTTGAACACTCAACTTGTAACATAGTTCGTGTCAAATTTCTTTCTATAATCCCAATTCATCTCATTATAATCAAAACCACCATTACCTTTAGTGTCAAGGCATTATAATCATTATCACTATTTCAGCATCTACAGTACAACTTTTAGTATAATAAACCTGAGTGAAGTTATTCACTAGAATAAAAAATATCATCTTTCCTTTGGAAAAAAACCCAGTAAAGACTGGTGCCCACACATTTCCAATATTTTTGTTAAACCTTTTCCAATCAATCTTATCTATACATACAAATTTCACCGCAGTAAATCGGCACCCCACACTCCACACTCCCCACGCCTGGTCCCCTGGAGGCTTCCGGCCCCTCCAGGCTGTGTGAACTTTAGCTCTGGAGTAACTGACCCTCGGCGGGGTGTGTTGTAACACTCCAGGCGCGCCAACTACAGATAAGCCGGCACTAATCTGGCGCCCAGACAGGCCCATCGATATTCCATTGTGTTCACACTCCAGTAGACCCTATACAGTATAGCGTATTGAAACTGCCGTGGGTCTCCTGAAAAGGGGGATAATAGTTTAAGCTATGCCCTTTGGGTTCGGGATGTTGGGTAAGAGAATGGTATTGTTAACTGCATGATTGTCCTGCTTTTGCTATGCTATAACTATAGTGTCGTCCATAAGTATGGGTAGGTAATGTGTTCCTATGTGTATTTGGTGCTTGAGTTAATGAACGTGTATTTCTACTGCTCTGCAGTCTGCAATCACCTTCTTGATACAGGTTAAGGATGTTTAGTTAAAAAATGATATGTTTTCTTGAAGATTTCTTTATATTAATTGTTGAGTAAACATGAAATTCAATGTTATAGGACTTGATCTTACGTGCCTGTTATCATTTCCATTCTTGTCAAGGAGTCAAAAAAGTGTAAAAATGATCATTTCTTGTTGTTTATGTATTTCTTTTACAAAAGTTGTTCCCCACATTTTGAACCTAATACACCTTTCTTGTGTCATAAAAGAATGTAATAAACAGGGTTTGTTAAATCAGTATCTGATTATTTATGGTTGTTATTGATTTAGTAACAAAAGATGTGTGTTAGCTAGCAGGCACATTTAGTCAGAACACACACATTCTTAGGTTATTTTCCCCTCATCACTTATGCCCCCATTCCCCTGTCTTGTATTGGCTTCTATTCCTTAGCTTTTTGCTTTCTTTTCAAGGTGCCAACCACCCCCAAAAGTATCGATTGACCTTGGATTGAAGCGAAATCGTGAAGTGGGCGATATTGTGGGAACAGCCTCATATAGCCTGCAGTCTCGCGAGGTCACGCGTGGGTCACGTGAGGCTGCCGCGAGACTCATTTATTACCCCGCTAGACTGACGGGCCGATATGATCGGCCGGCCACCCCCTAGTAACTTCTCGCTGCCTCCAGGGTCGGAGAGTGACCTCTACTTGTTTAGCACCTCTCCAGGTATTGACCAAGCCCCTGTCAGGCCTCTCCGGCCCCGCCCCTCGCTTCCACCACGGCCTCACCTAAACCTCAGCCCGGCCTCATCTCGCCCTCCCCCGCCCCATTTCTCTACTCAGTCACCAAGTTCCTCCTCCCCCGCCCCTCCCCCAACCGGCATACCCTTCCCCCCAATCTACCCTGACCTCGCCCTCCCCCGCCCTCACCCTGCCTTCACCTTGCCCCCATCCCGCCTTCTTCCCACTCAGTCACCAAGCCTGTTCCTCCTCCCCCGCCCCTCCTCCAATCGTCATACCCTTCCCCCCAATCTACCCTGACCTCGCCCTCCCCCGCCCTCACCCTGCCTTCACCTTGCCCCGATCCCGCCTTCTTCCTCCCACTCAGTCACCCAGTTTTCCTCCCCTTCCCCCTCCCTCCTCCGCCCCAGATTCCCTTTCCAATCTACTGTCACTCAGCTTATCTTTACCCCACCCCCTCCCCCTGTTCGTCACCCAGCCCTACTTTGCTCCTTCCAAGCTCCTGTCACCCAGCCACTCGTCCCGCCTTCCCTACTTCTCCCCCTTCCCTTCTTTCCTCCCTAACCTCACCATTCGCTGTTCTATTTCTGCCCCACCTGCACCCTTCCAATCTCCACCAACGCCCACTTCGCTCTTGACTTGACTCTCCCTAGGCCTCGTCCCCAACCTCACCCTCCCTCATCCCAACCTTTCTTTTCCTCACCTAAACATTACCTTCCCTCACCCCAACCTTATCCTCCCCCATCCCAACCTTACCCTCCTTTACCCAAAACGTACCCTCCCTCACCCCCAATTTTACCCACCTTCACCTGTTCAACCAACCTTATACCCTCCCTCACCTCAACCTTGCCCTCCCTCATCCCAACCCTATTCTCCCCATCCACTAGAACCGCCTGTCAGTTTGACGTGGAGAGATTGGGAGGTGCAGTTCTGGCTTTTCTCTATGGACCCCAATACAACATCACGGGTGCTGACCACAAAAATATTAAGGGTCCCACTGGGGCATTAGGTTCTGGTGGGGAAAAACAGGACAAAAGCCAAGGAGGTAGAGGGCGAATAGGTTATGCCAAACTAGGTTATTATTGAGTGGATTCATACTGGGGGAAACCCGACAGTAGTAAAAAATCATTGGGGGTCTGGATGGGGGAGGGGGTCCGTATTTCAAGTGCCAAAATAGTTTTTTTTTAATTTTATTTACTTTATTTTGGGTAAAAATACCATCAGTATTGCTGATCTTCCTGGCTCGGTAAGAACCTATTTTTTCTTCCTTCTTTGCTTTATTTCGTTCTTTTGGTTGTCATGATTACTTCATATTTTGGTCATATATATTTTGTTTCAGAAATAAACAAGATCCAGAATGCTGCAAAAAGATGATTATTACGATTATAGACCTGCTACAAAAATGTAACTTTATTCGGTTATAAATTGAACGTACAAGTATATGGCATACCAGAACTATTAGGCAATGCGGCCTTATGACAATTATAGGCCTATTATCGCAAAGGTCTATATAATATATTGGCGCAAGGTTATCGTCATCACCAAATGGACCTCCCCATTATGGAAGTGGCCCAGCCATTAGGAAATGGGCTACACCTCAGGAAACCAGCCCCAGAAATGGGGATTTGGCATCTGAGAAATGTTTTTTTTTAGCACATATTGACCCATTTTCTTTTCTTTTCGCTGGTTCCGGAGGACAGATAACTGACTGATGGGTCTACTGCTGGCCGCTTATCACTGGTACTCGGCAGGCATCATGGCTGTGGCAGTTCCCAAGATGCTAGGACGGCTGCTTCATGCTTCGACAAAGGTTGCCTTTTCCAAATATATTTATCAGTTCTGTGTGTCCCTTGAATGGAGAAGTCTTTTTTTTATGCGTTTAAAGTGAAATCACTAACTTCTTTCCGGTCTGGGAAAAAAGCTTTGCCGCTTTTGGTGTGTGAAAAAAAGTATTATTATCATAATATTTTATACTATTTGTTGTGTGAAAAAATGAATTATATATCTGATTTTATTGTAACTATTTTCCATAGACCCTTGGGGCACAGAGATAAAAATAGGGTTAAAATTGATGTTCGAAATGGGTCGACAACTTTATTTTGTGTGCAATGCTTTAGCATTAGAAATTCTTGGCAATACCTATATGTTGTTTGACGAGATGGTAACCTAGCTTTTGTGTGTTTTGTTGTTCTTGCATCTATATCAGTATGTTGTATTTTTGAAGAGTAGGTTTGGATATTCAGCTATCACACATATGCAACTTTGTGATATTGTTTTTCGGATATTATTCTCTACAAAGTTTATCCATATTAACCTGCAGATGCTTGAAATTTAAAGGAACCACCCATATCTGGCAGGGAGCAATCAGCAAAGCAACCAGTGCATATCAAACCCGATATCTAACCTAGAGGTAGAAACTGCCAGTTTGCACTTTTTCTTCTTTTTCCTACTAGACACCGGCTTAAAAACAAGTTCCAACTTTACTTTTGTCTCAGTCGGAATTCCTCTCAGGATTTTCAATAAGGGAGATTGGCTGTTGGCTTCAGCCTCACTGCCCCGATCATGTTTTGTTTAATAGACAGTGTCCGGGGAATACTTTACCGAGAATTCTAAGCTTAACCCTTTCACCCTGTAGCCAGTCATATCTACCCTCGGGTATATCCTACCAAATCTGGCCTGCAAACAAAGTCAATATTTCTATAATTATATTCCAGTATGTTTGCTTACTAGACACAATGATCATGAAGAGTAATCGTTGAATAACGAAGCCTCATACATTAGATATTTTACTGTATCATTTCCCTCATTTTGAGGAAGCTTGAAGGAATATTCTACAAAATGAGAAATGTCATACTCCCAAACATGGAAAGCTTATTTTCTGCATTTTACCTACAGGCTAACCTAGGTCAAACTGCATGCTGGGATATAATTATGTAAAAAAAAAGTCACAAGGCTGACACATAAAGCATTTCACTAATCAGGACATTATTAATCTATTGTGTGTTTTACCATCTGGAAAACTAAGAGATAGTATTTTAATAGTTGTACCTGTGTATATGTATTATTTTTTGGTGGAAAATCACTCAATGAAGATAGTTATACAGCGCAATTGATATTTATTTATTTTCTATAGTTCTTCCTGTTCTTTGGCGACAAAGTTAGTCAGAATAAAGCTGCAGGTGCTTAGATAACTATAAATCAGCTATCCCTGGTGGTGAGAATAAAAATAGAATCATTGTAATGCTGATGCAGCAAACCTGTGGTGCCTGAAGGGTTAGAGCCAATGCAAGAAACCTGAACACAGCTCACAAAGACTAACCATAGACAGTGGAGATATATCACCAGTCCAATATCACGTCTAGACATAAAACCTATGCGTTTTAAATGTCAGCTAAAGTACTTCATTTGCAGAGGATGGCTGGTTGTGTAGTCTAGTCTTTGCACAGACAAATAAGTCTTGCCTAAAAAGGAGCGTGGGGGAAACTTGGGTGGTCATTACTTGGGAGATTTTAATACTCTGGGCGTTGCCTGGAGGCTAAGAGGGGGTGAGGTAAAGGGCAGTTAATTACTGGGAGAAAGCAGGGCTGGGATTAAGTGGAGTGAGATCCAATCACCATCCACCTTAAGCCAGGACTTTAGCAGCACTTCCCAGATACTACCTACACAGGATGCAGCCTTAGATTTCTACCACACAGGTTTTAATGTATATTGAATGAACGGCTTCTATGGCCAGGCCCTCACAGAGATAATACATACACGTATAGGTCAATATAGATATATACACATATAGATAGAAATTTATATTGACACCTCACCGCATGCATATAGCCCATTCTCATGAATTTGATACACAGACCTCATGTTTACACTTTCATATGTAAAATTAACAAAAAAAAAAGAAAACGCCAATATATCTTACCTTAAATGAATTAACTGTAATAATGTGTTTGAATGGGAACCCACTTTCATGGACATGTGATAAATATCAAGGAATTTATAGCCTAAAATATTGTTTCACATTCTTTTAAGAAAATCCGATCCATTTTGGTCAATACATAATTAGTTTTTGGTCTATCGGTGAACGCGAGTAGACCAACAACGGATAGTGTGATATGGCCTTAAGCTTTATTCATAAAAACAAACACAATAAACAACAATACCCATTGGGCTGTCCCATCTATATACACACCTACGCAGCGAGCAACACAGTTATTACTTGTTCATTCAGAATAGTACATTCTTCCTTACACCTCTTTCATTTTCTATACAGCCTTCCCCTAACCATCGCCATCATATTCACATCCCAGTGGAGCATCTACATACAATGTTATGGCTTTCTCCCCCATCTCATTCCATGCCTATCTGTTACTTATAAAAACTGCTTTACACCGACAATGGCAATGTGGGACATTGATGACTGCAGCATAAATATAAGCGAGACATTACCCGGGAACTATTTACCATCTACGAAATGGCCATAGAGTGCGTCAGAGGAAATTGAAAGGACTTTTTTAATCTTACAATGTATTGTTTATAGCACCCTGCAGAAGACACTACTCTGATTGTCTTTCCTTTTTTTATCTTTTGCTGAACGGAAAGTAATTGGGAATTGTAATTGTTGTAGCTATTAAATAAGAGAACAATTTGAGATGGCATAATCATACAAAGTATTACAAAGTTTTATTATATTAAGTCTACTGTACGTTTAGATTTTTTTCTCAGGAGGCAACGTGAAAGGAATCTGACGAAACATTGTAGTTATAACAAAATTCATATAATTGTATTCCAAATATTTGTTAAAAATTATTCAATATTTTTGGACGGAACGAATGAATTCTTATTCCAATAAACACAGGAGAGGAGTCAATGCAAACATCCTAATCTGAAAACAAGAAAAGATAATAATAAAAGAAAATCACCTAATTGTGAGTGGGTTGTAACAGTCATAATCCTGCGAAAATATCTTCTTTGGCCTAAAAGACACAAAACGCAATTTGTGTAAATCCGGAGGAAAAAGGGGGAAATGAAAAAGGTGGAATGGGTTTTTTTAAAACATTAATCACCGGAGTGCCCCGTGTATTGAGCCTGGTCCATTCCGCCTCTCAAGAAGGACTTAAAACGACTCCCTTGTGATTTCAGCAAAACCTGACTGCCTTTGGTTGCGATTAATCGCTGCCTGTCACGCCCATGTTCTGGTTACGAAAAGTGATTTACCGTTTGCTTTGAACTTAATGTGGAAATGTGAGAAGTGTTGGGGCGGATTGTCTGACTCTGTTTTTTTTCTTAGCTTTATTTTCTCATTTTCTTTTTTTTTCGAGTTTTTTTTTTCACCATTTGATTGAGTTCAGGAGATGGCTAAAACTACTGAAGGCTGTGGGTAATGATCTTAAGTGATAGTATTAATGATCTGGAGGTGTCAGTATAAGTAGGGGGTAGTAAAGTTAATCATGGAGACTTCAGGTAAGATTATAAGGATTTAGATGAGAACTGGCTACTTTGGGCATCAGTAGACGTCAAAAACGTCGTTTTACCTCAGGAAAGTCATCTCTGTTACTTGCGGTGGGTAGCTCCGACGAGGGAGTCTCAAGAAGCTTACGTCCAAAAACAGCTAATGATGTGAGCTACTCAACACTTCCAAGAGCTAATGGTTGATACTTATTTTAGAATCTGAAAGTCCACAGTACTCACGCAAATTATCAAAAGGGTAAGATAAATCCTTGGATTAAATCTGTCCGGTTACAATGTTCATGTGTATACATCATTATGGTTTAAGTAGTTAAATCATAGAATATGTACAAAATTACAAAAGATTATTAGAATTCCAGGTCTATGATTTGAACAGTGGTAATCCGATGACATTTTAAGTGATAAACAACATTGATACGTTTCTTAAGGATACACTGGACCTGTCCTTGGCACCTAAATCCCCAACACACCTGAGTCTCCAACACACTAAATCTGTCTGCGAGACACTGAGTCTCTTCAAGGCATTAACCCTGTCCATGGGATCTCTACTAAAGCACTAAACTTCCATGTCACTGGAGACCCCAAGACACTAAATCTATCCCTGCGACCTCTGCTAAGGCACTAAATCTCCAAACCTTTTATTTTCCAAGACACCCAGTCTGCAAAACAATAACTCTCAAAGACAATTAGTCTCAACATTGAGTTGATGATCTAAACGTCTCAAAAATAAGGAAGTTCGTGTCTTAACCAGCACGCCTGCATTATTGTTTGGGGCTTTTCTTTCCTGTTCTCCTTCCATGTTCCTCCTGAAAAACGCAAAGAATCTTTAAGCAGGTCATGCAATTTGGAGCAGCTTGGAAGATGGCAACTGACAGGTCCAGGCCCCAGGAGGGGAATGATAAGTGGGCACCCAGGACACTAAGGTCATGACACCGAGAGCATACAACGACACCCAAATGTCATCTCAACTTGTGCCGCATCACACACCACATCAGGCACAGCCTATCCGGAACATTACCACCAATTTCACCATGCAAAACATTTCTGCAGCATCAAATTTCCATTTTGAGAATTCACTATGTGAATTGATATTTGGATTGCTGGATTCCACCGATTTGGTTTTGTAAACAAAGTATTTGCCTTCCAAATATGATGATTTCTAATTTCTGTGACTTTTTGTTGTTTATAAAGAGCTCATATGACTCTGCAAATTGGATATCGGATTTATGTGATTCTCATCAATGGAAAAACTGGAAATTGGAAGGGGTAAATATTCACGCTCGCTTAACATGAGCAAAACAACAACTTCTGTAATTTCCAATATTAGGATTATGCATTCTAAATAAACATGCTGTAGGATGATATCAAATATCCAATAACAGTCAGAAAATGCAATTCATTTGTTGGTTATCTATTTCATTAAATTTCTTACGGTGAGGAATGTAGTCAGATTAAACTAATTTAATTTTGAGACAGACTATCAATGAGCATTCATGCAGCCAGCATAATCATATAATATATACTGTATAAGACTTAGGCTTGCAGCCCTGAACAACCAACTCTAGCGGTCTGCCACACTGACCATACATATTGTAGTATTTTACATCCCCTCCAGGCACTGGAACAAAGGACTATTGTGTGCACAAGCTAAAAATAGCCACCAACTTGCAGTCTGAGCAGCTCCTGTGAGAACAGCCTGGAGCAGCTCACCTGGAGGAGGAAAGACCAGCAACCAACAGGGAGAACAGACTATGCCATGCAGACCTCCTTAGTTATCGATGTTTTATTTTTGTTTTACTTATTACTCAAGTGTCCCATACCCGTTCCATGCTGAATGTAAAGATACCATGTTTAGTATGCATTTTAATGTATTGTCAGATATGTTTATGTAACCCAGCAATGTATAGTTTTAGATTTATTGTCTAGAGTAATTTATATATAGTTAACATTGTTCACAGTTTTAATGTTTTAATTTGTATTTAAGGGACAACAAAGAAGCATTATTGTATATGCTTCTCAGGCATTTAATGTAAACAAGTGCTTTGCACTTATTTTATGTCTGAATAAATAAAGGAAATTAAAAAAAAGACCTCACACACACAAGAGTTTATAGTAGATGTAGTCCATAGGGTAATCAGTAATAATGAGGGCTGCAGAGAAGAGCCCTTGTGGATCCTATTGTAGTGGATTGTAGTAGAATGGCCTGCCCATTTTGGCCAATTAAATTTTAATTCGTCAAAGTTTACTTTTTTATATTCCACACGGGGGATTTCCCCTCTGCTGTAAGCATAATGCTTGAATGTTATTGTATGTACCACAGCCTTAAAGCTTGAATGTTGTATGGTCTGTAGAACTCCTCTTTAAATGGATTTACATAATTTTCAATGTATTTTGCTTTGTCCTTTATATTATACAGACTATTAAGATGGGTAACTGAATTGTACAATTTCAGCTATTGGTTCGATCATTGTTCTTATTATGCCAGCATATGTTACACATCTTCCTAGCGTAAGTGATCGAACTGAAGAAGAAACGAAAGGAAATATGAATGAAATTGATAGAAATTGAAATTGAATTGAAAGAAAGTTCACTCCAAAATGGCATTTCTAAATGGTCTTCTGTGAGTATAATTTAGTGAAAATGGAAATGTTTGATCTGAATCGCCACAAAACCAGTGAACGATTTTTTTGCCTTTGTAACGTCACAGGGTACAGATGAATTGCACTAATTAAATTTTGACAGAAAAAACACTAGAACTTTAAACAAGAAGCTAGAATAGAAATGAATGAATGGTTCTATTTCTTAAGGGTACCTAATAGAAACACCTCAATGAATTACCCTAAGGTTACGTCTGTGTCTTAAAGATGTGGGTGCCAGTTTGGCATGTCCTAAAGGAAATTTGCCATTCTCTTTAATGCAAGTACTCCCCGGGGAATCTAAGAAAACGATCTCAAAGGCTTGTGAGTCGATAGTTTAGACTGGGAGGCAAAGGGCAGGTAGGGTTCAGCAGGCTTTTTCTTGGTCAAAGAGAATCTGGGGTATTTTTTCACCCGGAAAGGTCGGGGAGGTCATGGGCTGGGATACACGATTGGCACAGTCATGAAGGGGTAGGCTCGGTTCACACTGATCGATTTTATTTTGAGGTTACTTGATATATTTTGTGACACAACCAACTTTAAGTTCCTTAACCCTATGGAATGTTTCTTTTAAATTCCTCACAGTATCAAAATTGCAAACATGAATGACAAGTACTTTGATTGACGCAATGCACTTTGATGCACCGCTAGTAAAGCTTTTTTTCTCAAAAAAATATAATTTACTTTCAAAGTGATTAAACTTATTTTGATAAGTAGGCTAAGTAATTAAAGATACAAATCTGAACTATTTTTCTATGACCAAGTGTCATAGAACGTCAGACTATTTCGACGATCTTTCCATTTTCCTGCATGCATAATGTGGCTGTTGATGTTAGACATTTATACAATTTCTTTTCTCTTGAGCAATCGCAGGCTATTGTAGGATGATAAGGTTGGCCTGTGTGAAAAGGGCTTCAGATTGCAACGACCATAGCCGCCCTTCGCAGTGCCCTTCGGCTCCGCAGGGGTTATGCCTAATCAAAGACTGGGGGCAAGAAGCTGGAGATTTGAGAAATGACCTTCCGCCCTGCATCCAGTTAAAGGGGTTTCTGCCATGACAACATTCACTTAATCATAAAGTGCCCACACCCTCTAAACTTACCGCATGTAGGATCAAAGATACAGGTATCAAAGTAGCCATAATTTTAAAGCAGTTAAATGCTGTTTGTTTTGCAAGAACAAGGCTTCCTTTCGCAGCTGTTTCTTTGGTTACCGGTTTTAATGGATTACTTTGATAAAAGCCAAACTGAATTAGTTACGTAATGATGACAGAGGGTTTTCGATCAGTGATTGTGTTTTTAGGTAATATGAATCAGGATAAAAGATGCTGATTTAATCCGATAGTCCACCATTTTTATAAAGCATCCACCCAGCGTAATTCCTCCGACGTGGAAAAAGATAGTGTGTGTTTTTCATTTTTAACCAGGATGGGAAGACTGGTTAAAACAACCGCAGGGCTTGGAGGATTGTCTGGTGTTACCATGAGGCTACTGGAGGAGGGAACCCACAGCCCTGGAGGTGCGTCCTGTATACATGTGGGCATT
Organism: Lepidonotus clava; assembly: GCA_936440205.1. NCBI lineage: Eukaryota > Metazoa > Annelida > Polychaeta > Phyllodocida > Polynoidae > Lepidonotus > Lepidonotus clava. The sequence goes on from OW387140.1 coordinate 36,844,188, forward strand.
TGGATTTCCTCCAGGTAGGCTGGGCCCTCTCCTGCCTCCTCCAGTGGCTGCATGGCTTGGCCTAAGGTCATCGCTCATTGCGGAAGGCTCAGGACGCTGGAGCAAAACACTGGAGCCGGCGCCAAGGGCCATACCTCTTCCTCTGTCATTATAAGCACTCGGCTTGCAATCAGGTCCAAGTGTCCTCCAGGAAATGAGATAGCCTGTTCAATTTCCCCGCGGCTGTCGGCGGCACCGGCGGCACGCTTTTGATCTCTTTTGATCAGGCCGCCGGCTAGGAGATGATACCACCCAACCTGACACCCGCTCCTAATTGTGCTAATATTTATGGATTGAAGCAAGCAAGGGAAAAAATGCCCGCCGAACCTCTGCCAAGTACTTTGATTACGTCCTCAATGCGAGGGCCGCCAAGGCCCAAGTGGTCTTTTACTTGATGTAATACACGTAGTCAGGTTGTTTTAAGGGGCGCGGCTCCCTACTCAGCCAAGCGTTGACGTTCTCGATGCTGCCATTAACTGCATTACATTTTCCGAATGCCTCTATAACTTGGATAGGACAGCCAACTAATATTGGAGGAACCGCGCATTAGAAAAGATTTCTGAAAACTTGTAGTGTCTAAGGCAAACAAGTAAACTTTATTAGGGAGACGACACATGGTAATTTAACAAGGAAGGAAGAGGGAGGGAAGTCTGTTTCCGCTGTAAACCTCCGGAGGGTATCCTCTCAAGAACCCACTGTCAACAAAATGAAGAAGCTGCAAAATAAGAACCACTGATTGCCTATATTTGTTTGAGGTATAAGTAAGCTTCATTATAATGGAGGAGAAGCCACAGAGCGATTAGAAGAGGAAGCCAGCACAGAGTTATTTAAGTTTGTAAACTTTTTAATTGTTCATAAACTGATAACTGCATACATTTTCTTCGAGAAAAAGTAGGCGGCAATGAGTTTTTTACTTTTAGTGTTAAACTTCCAATAATCGGATAACTGCCATACCTTTTCTTCAAACCACATCAAGATCGAAAAAAGTAGCCAGCAACCAGTTATTTCAGTATTCAAACTTCCTGGGTTTTTAATTCAATTTCCCATAACCAGATAACTGTTCATTTTCCAGCATGCATGCTGACAGTGACAGCAATCCCATACAACACTCCCCCCCTTCCAAATCCCACCCCCACTCATTCATACGTCCTCCAGGGCCCCAGGCCATCCACATACGAAGGGGGCACTGCCTTCCCATCCCCTGGAGGGCCTCCGTGGTAATTTGGATTATCCACACGTATTTGCCCGTGTCTTTTTCTTCGCACGTGCACCACTTGGCAGCAAGCTCCCATCAGTTGACGATGAAGAGTACCTAATGATCAATTAAAAGTTTGCTTGTCGCTGGCCGCGCCAGGAACGGAAGACGGATCATACATGAATGGTTCCATTCAGGCAGATTCAGACTACTAATCCATCATTACAGTCTGAGAAAAAAACCTAACTTGCACGTCCTGCCAATCGGAATATGAGGGAAGCCCTTCGCCTATTTCCGTTTCTTCCGGCATGGCAGCTTCCGAATCACCCTCTCCGTCCATCCAGCTGTCAGAAAGTTCACCGATTTTGTTGTTGAGTTGACAGGTAAGAGGGAAGGGTTTCTGGTATCCAAGATTCCGGTTCCTTATTGTAGTTTTATTTTCAAACAATATGAAGTGTTATTTTACGTAACTTTATCTATTTTTAGATAACACGTAACATCGGATAATCAAAATGTGCAAGCTGGAAAGTTGGAAACAAAGTTGATGATGTAAGGGTTGAAGCCATATTCTGGTGCATAGTCTTAAAAGGGCATTTACGTTGTTATACAAAAAAAAACGAAGAATCATTTTCTTTGGTTTCACACCGAAACTATTATTTGTTTTTTATCCTCATTACTTATACCTGAGACGCTTTACGACTATTATTTAAATGTATATAATTATTAATATTCTTAATTGTTAAAGAGTTTCACCGCAACAGGAAACCCATAATTATCTAGAACATACAAATCGAAAATAACTGCAACAATAGCTTGAAATAATATTATATTATACTTCATGTTAATAAATATAGACCATGAGTAAACTTATGAATATTCCTAATTGTTTTATCAGTAATATGAGTCTTACTCTATCTATCATGTATGCTGGAGTTGTCGTCAAGATGCAGTTGCATAAATTGGATCGTTCTATTATATTAGCCTTTTTTATATTGAATAGACTGTCGTTCTGATTCTAGCTTTGTGTTGTGTCATCAATTCAGACGAGTCTAGTTAAAATCACATGGAATAGACTACTGAATCAAATCACTCATAGTGGAAAATCTTGGACAGCTGCTAGAGGTTGCACGTTTTTTTTTCATGTTTCCCGTTAAATACGTGACCATGCATCTACGCACCTGCTACTATTGCATAAAGACCAATATCATTATGTCGCTGCCACTGAATTATCGAATCTGTAATGATCTTTTGTGCTTGCGTCTCGAGATAATTAGATAAGAGGAAATGAGTTAGAGATTTTCAGATAATAGAACTTCAAGCCACCAATGATATTAGTTATTTTCTAAAGATATTATCTCCACCTTAGTATTGTGTTAAGCCATACATCAGAATGTGTATTTTAGCTTTAGTCTAGAATTATATATAGTGTATTCTGGATGAAAGGAAAGACCACATGTAATGTTTTATACTTAATAGGAACCTTCTCATTTCAGAAAGGGATGCTGCTATAATTCATTTCATATTTAAAATTATTCACAGAAAACAAGGTTTTGTCTTTCTGGCTTGCAAGTCTTTACTGTTAAAATTACATTTCCACCTGCATGTTTCCTTTTCAATATGGCCTTTACTCAACTACATTGCTAATCCAGGACAATCAATATAATTATGAGGACATCCATATTTGGCTAAAAGACGTACATGTCCCATTATAGTTAATTAAAGAGGATTCATAACGACTCAAACAATAAAAGTATATATGCATATCTCTTTAAAAAGCAAACCCAACTATGCTGAATCATGCCAATATAAGTTTGAACCGTACAACAATACCCCTCTAGATAAGGTCTTAAAATCCATACATTGCCTCGTCAATATTACAAGTAGTCCGTGTGGTAGACCCTGTCATATAGAATGTATCCTTTCTGCCCCTTTCCGTACAGCTGGTGTAGCAAACACTTGTGGGGTATACCAAGAGAGCACCATTCATGGCCGAGCGGTCGCGTGAGAAAGAAGACAGGCCTGGAATAGTAATGATTCAACGTTGAGCTGCTCGCTCCCCTCACTGTGAGCTGCTCCCCACACTAAATGGGTGGGGGAGAGCTGGAGGGAAAAAAGACAGCAGAGAAATGTGAGCACGGAGCAGGTCGTGAGTTCCTCGGCGCCCAGCCCGGCGCCCTTCCTTTGCGCCCTTATTTGGCCATTTTCAAATTGGACGATTTTTGGACGATTTCATGTGCGATTTTTAAAATCGAGAGAAAGATTTTTGTCATAAAATACCATGTCGATGGGAATAAAAGCACGAAGGGAGTAGTTACATGTATATATATATATATATATATATATATATATATATATATATACCTATGGTTACCCATTTATTAGCAGTATCTGGTAAAGATTAGATGACATTCTCTTGGGTGGCCAACAAATATACCAAGTGTCAAATAAGCCACATTCTTCCTTCAGTTCCCCCCGCGGCGCCCGGCAGGCCAGTTCCAATGTTTACAGCCGTCGTTTGATTTTACCCACATAAATTCCAGCCGATCTCGGACGAATCTCACCCACGGGGTGATATCAAATTCCGCTCCCCCTCCTCCTCAGAATGGCAGCCGGCACGCTGGCTCAAGGGGTCGCCTCGGGGTTTCGGGGCAAAGGTCTGGGCGTTCTGGGAGAGCCGGGGCTGAGGGAACGATGGTCGGGTGAGGGTTGGGACTGTTTTCCGCTATCCGATTTTTATTTGCGATTTTTGAAATCGTCGGTTATTTGCTGGTTATATACATGTTATATATCATTAGAACGGGTTTTTATTTATCTTTCAAATGATATGTAGGATGTCTTGCCTTTTCTAATATGATTGGAAGTGTTCTGAATTACCGAATGATTGTAATTTAATATCGCTTATTGAAATAAAGGCTTTAGTAGGTGAGGGATCAAAATTCCCTTTCGAATGATAATTAGGATGCATTGGAGAAATGTCGTAAAATACCAAAATACCACAGTCAGAATTACCTAGTTGAATACAGGCTTTCGGAGAATTGCAATTCATCAATACGAATAGAATTGAAGATATTTTTTGTACAGGGGACAGAATCATACACACCATGTGGCCCGTCACATGAAAACTCGTATAATATTAAATATTATACGAGTATCTTCTATCTACAAATTTTATAGATAGAAGATATTAACGAAATGATCGGCAGTTAGAATCACCTAGTTGAATACAGGCTTTTCGGGGTGAGGGAGGCAGAGGGTGTTTTGGGAGATGTGGTTGGGGACATCCCCCCGGGTGACCTATCGACGCTGTCAAGTGTGCACATTCTTCAATGGGGCGGTAACCCTCTTCCCCTTTCATTTATCTATGGCATTCCCCCCTCCCCTTTACTCACAGCCTCCCTCATATGAAAACCACCGCTGGCTATGCTTAGTCCGCCCGCAGCCAGCAATGCCATCGCACAACAGGCCATATTCGTCATATTCGTCTCACTATTGCTGTTACCCCACCCAATACACTTGTTGTTCAGTTGATTGAGCTAGTTTTTTTTTTTTATTGTATTGTGGTGGTATGGTACCATAATACATTGCTGATAAAGCAGAATTCCTAGAATTGCCATTTATCAATCTAAATAAGAATTGAAGATACTTTTGTGTTAGGGGACAAAATTATATATACACTCAGTGGCCCGTTATAATGGCTCTCCCTGGGGAGTTGAAGCTGTTCTACTCCCTAATTGAATTTCTGTAAACATATAATATTATATCGAAAGAAGACATTTAGGTCTGAACATTCCAGGCGAAAATGAGTAGTTCAATTGGAAGAAATTTGATGCTGGACTTTTGCACAACAGCAGGAATTCCAACAAGATATTTTTTGTTATCATATTCAATCCCTCACTGTTCATTACAATATAACATCATTCTTAAAAGCCCTTATCGACAACCCGTTTTGTTTTCTCTTTGTATCCATACTTCTCCTAATTAGTACCGTTGCAGTACCTATATTCTCCTTCTCCTCCTGCCCCCTCCCTCCGTCTTTTCCTCCCTCCATCCCCCCTTCCCCACCACCTCTCCACTACCTCCCACCCTCCCCCTCTCCCTCCATCCCCTCCCTCCCCCTCCCTTGTGACCCTATCCATTTTTACCCAGAGGTGGAAGCCATTAGAGTGATTTCCTACGAGAAATCCAACGCCCAGCCTCCAACATTTGTTCCCTGTTCATATTTCATCTCTGTCGGCCTGGGACCTCCCGGCTGAAACATAACCATGGCCTCACCGCTGGCAGGTACCCTGGGCCTATAGGCTTGTGGATAGGCCTATGCGCCTACAGAAAACTACCACCACCTGCAGGCCTAAAACCTTTCCATTTTAACCACTAGCGGAACGGCCCCAACATCAAGCCTGAAGCCACTGAGTGTTAATTTAATTATGGTTATGTCCAGTGGGACCTACTAGTGGTGCATTTGCAAATATCATATTATGTTATATTTGTCTGGATAAAAAGTACCTCTGTGTTTGTTGAGGGACATGTTTATTTCCAGAGAAAAGAGGCATGATAGATGAGAATGGTGGAAGCACGTATCGTCCCGGATATCGATTTGAAGGTGTCAATAATAATTATTATTGCTTTGGTCATGACATTTCGACTAGCGGAGGCTGTTTCTCTTCCACTAATTGCAAGTAATTTAATCTGTTAATGTGTTACTATTGTGAAAGGCTCGGTTTCATTCAATATAGTAAACCGCAACACTGAGAAATGTAACAAAGTTTCCGATTAATTTCTGCAAAATTAATTAATTAAACCCAGAGTGATTGACATTAAGCGAAATTCAATCTCACTCTGCCCTCTCAACCAGTAAAATCCAACGCGATAAACCACACAAAACTAAGATAATTTCAGTTTGACGTCCTTGCATCTAAACAGGGCCTACGCCATAATTTACGCTCTAGTTCTCGATCACCCTAGTAGAAAAGCAGCTTAGATTAAGCTAATTTAATCTTAAAGCTAATGCTAAGACGCACTGGGTTGCCTTCTTTGAAGATATGTTTTTAAATTTGTTTTCTCCGTGTTTGCACGTCCTGGAAACATGCTAAAGTATTGATTAGACCTATGATAATGAGCCTCCCCTTTTAGGAGGATTCCCCGCGTCGATGGCTTCTGCAATGGAGTCAACATGAACCAATAATTGACATCGATTGGCACCATTGATCCTTTAGGGTTCCCTGATCCATCCATCCTCTCTTTTCCTCTTCTTTTTGCTATTATTGATACCTTAGGGCCTCCTCCATCCGTCCGCCACGCCCCCTTTCTATTCCCAAACCACGCTTTTTTGTTCTCCGTTCTGGTTTACTGCCTAAACAAATGGGACCTTTAAGGTCCATTAGTTTTGCATAATATAGGTGCACTGAGTTATCTTTTGTCTATTTTACTTGGAAAATGCTAACAATTAGAATGTCCTATGAATAACCATGCTCCGTGGGGTTTACTCCTACATTTGAAACGTTGAATTACACATCGTTGAAAAGGTACCTTGTTCAAAACGGACATACCCGAGACACTTTTTGAACATAAAATTCTTTGTTCCATTTCCCGAAATCCTCTACTTTTTTAAGCGTAGTGACTTCAACATGAGGCTGTCATTTTAACAAGGAAATAATAAATCGCAACAGAGCCAACAGAGCAAGAAACCGTGAATAAAATCCCTAGCCTCTTTCTTTTTGCAATTGTTAGTAGGGGATCTTGTGTACTTTATGTAGCCTATGTATTGTAAAAGTAAAAAAACAATTACAAAATTAATAGAAACGTCCATTGGATATACCACTGCGCGAAATTAGACCTTTTAAGACCTTTATTTTTGTAAATGGGGCCATTGATGTCCATTAAAGCATATGATATGTCACCTTTCCAGTCATCTTTGATGAATTTTTAAAGGTCACCTGAAAAAGTTTTGGATATGTCTTGTAAAGGTGACCTTTCCATTACCTTTAGCACACCTCAATGGCCACATCTACAGAAAATTAAAGGTCTTAAAGGTCATTTTTCAGGTCAAAATTATCTAATATTCCTCAGTGTAAACCGGGCTTAATTCCCTTGTCACGTGACCTCAGAGGAACCAGCGGCACCCCCTCTAGGCTGGTATGGGCGCCCTCCTCCAGGGGGTTAGCAGGAGAGGGGGGGGGGGGGCTTTGGTCTGGAGGCGCGGCTATCAAAAGGCCGGCCCCCAGATCCATCATCGTACTTTCTTATGTCAACCTGACGCCTGCATCGCCTTTCAGAGTTAAGCCCTTCTCCTCACTGGAGGAGGACGTTCATGGCTTGCCTGCTTGGGCCATCCAGGGCGGCTAACGGAGGATAACACTGCCCTATCTTTGCCACTGGACTCTCTCGGGTCTCGTATAGATAGATAAAACTGGTTAAGTTAACTAGATGGAATTATGTCCTGTAATAAAAATTTCCGATTTATTTAGGCTTGCGAATTTATTGATGCTATTTTGGTATTGTGGTCATTACTGAAGTCGATTTACATGAAATTCTTCTAAAAATTAATGTTTTATTATAAATTTATTATTACCACCTTTAATGAACAGCACCGTTGCAGAGTAGTATAGGAAAATGTTAATTTGAGACATGTCGCGTACATTGTACATGCTGTATATATGACGTCGATTATGTTGAACTAGTTATATTAGCAAATGGTGACCCCTATCGCGTTCAAGGTACCACGCACAAGTGACTTGTGCATGATAAGATATTGGCCTGAGTAGTTAAGGAAAAGATTACTTCGGTTCTTGTTGTTTACATATTTCATCTATTTCAGAAGACGTCGTGTACACACTCAACCTAGTATAAACGACCTCGCCTATAAGTTTGGTTGCGGCGGTAATAGCGAATAAAATACACTCTGATTATTTTACCACGCCTACGCCCGCAGCAACATTTCAATTATTATTGAAAATTCATTTTTAAATTAATCGTACAAAATGCAATCATCATTGTCATATAACTTGCATTTGAAATCTTTATAAAACACCAAATCTGAAATGATATTTCCACATCCATGTACATTGCGTTGCAGAATATCACCTTGCTTTTCTCCTTACTAAAATCTTAAAATGACACAAACTTCAAATTCATTGCTGCAATCACTAAGAAATGACCAGCGATGAAATATGAGATAGTGGCATCATTTACAATACCCATGCAGTTCGGTCTTAATAACATGTCAATAATTAATAAACATTTTCAAATACAGCACTTCAATCTTAGATTAAATACTCATCAATTTAAGGCAATGCAATATTTTCATAGATTTTGTTTCCTTTCCTATGCCATGGAAACAGAGTGCCGCGATCGAAAGTACGTGTGCACTGTCAGAATATTAAAAACCACATTTTTAGTCAAACATATTCAAACAAGTTATTAAAACAGATTTAAAGAAGGACTAAAGTGTGTGTATAAAAAACTCTTTATTTTCTGAGGGACACAAGTTGCCGGCGGTGTCTATTGTTAGTATCACGTAGACATGTGGCCTTTGGAAAAAGGGGAATGGATCTGTCCTGATGTTTCCCTGGTGACATATTAAACAGTCCATAGTCTGTGGGCCGGGTTGCGCTCAGGGTAAACGTGGACCTCGTAACCCTACCCCGCTCCCCAACCAGCCACCATGTGGTCCTCCTCAATATTCAATAGTGGGCAAACACAATGCACCTTGTCACACTCAAACCTGTCTGAACAGAGCTCCTATTGTCAGTTGGATCCCTCAACCCATCCCAGTTGGATCTCTCATACCATCCAAGTTGGATCTCTCAGCCCATCCCAATTGGATCTCTCAGACCATCCCAGTTGGATCTCTTAGCCCATCCCGGTTGGATCTCTCAGCCCATCCCAGTTGGGTCTCCCAGCCATTCCCAGTTGGATCTGATTCCCCTTTAAATTTACCGCTATTCTCAGTTGGATCTCTCAGTCCATTCCAGTTGGATCCCTCAGACCATCCCAGTTGGGGCTCCCAGCCATTCCCAGTTGAATCCCTTAGCCCATCAAAGTTGGGGCTCCTAGTCATTCCCAGTTGAATCTCACCTCTATTTAATGTTACCGCTATTCTCATTTGGATCTCTCAGTCCATTCCAGTTGGATCTTTTGGCTCATCCTTGTTGGATCTTTTAAGCCCATCCCAGTCCGATCTTTCAGCCCATTCTAGTTGGATCTCTTAGCCCATCCCAGTTAATTCCCCAGCCCATCCCAGTTAGATCCCTCGGCCCATCCCAGTTAGATCTCTCAGTCTTTCCCAGTTAGATTCCACCGCCCATCCCAGTTGGATCTCTCAATCCATCCTGGTTGCATCGCACTTTGCTTTAATATTATGCCTACCGCCGGCTCTTAAGATTAAATGATTTCACATCACGCAACCAGTTTCAAATTTCAATTGGATTCAATTGATGGATAATGTCTTCTGGGTGTTATCCACTTTGTTTAAACCATGTTATTCTCTCACTTACCTTCAAGTTCTTTCTTATGTTATCCCCAAATTTATCGCTTATTGTATACATACATTTTCATACCAAATAATATATCCATTTTTTAGATACACAATTTGCAATATTATTCATTTTGTTATTCGTTGGCTATAGTACAATTTGGCACATTGGCACGGGAAAGACTATGGTAGTATTTTGCATTACGCACGGGTTGTTTTCTCCTCGAAATTCAAGCGTTTTTTCAATGCTCGTTACCTACTGGCAGGTCCTGTCCGCCACCGCCGTAACGGTGACCTCAGTTCTCGCACTTTCTCGTGGCGATCTCGCACCCGCGAGATTGTGACGTCACGATAGGCGTGCATGCTCCGGTCAAGGACGCTGTTCTCCTCCTGGGGTTTGTTCCAGGAGCGGTAGTGGTGGAGGAGACCTATGTCGGCCGGAACGTCCAGCTCGGTAAAGCTGTCATTGACAAACCTCCAGATGTTGTGAACACCGACAATTTCAACTTTCAGGGGATCACAGATAAACTTAGAGCGCATACCCCAAGGGTAAATATACCGTTCCCGCTTGGTCTTGGACAGACTCATAATCCTCAGTGAGCTTATGGACTTCTGCTCCGAGCTGCTCAGGCTCTCATCGTCCCCCCACTCGGTCCTAAAAAAGGCATTTTGAAATACGTAAGTGGCCGCACTGCCTTGCCCATTGTGGTGCAGAAAAGCCACCATGTCCCTCCAATCCTTATGTCTTTTCGGCACAATAAACTCGTCCATATCGGTGAAGACAACCATTTTGGAATTAAACATACTCCTGTACAAGCAATCGTTCAACGCCGCCAGCTGACCAAAATAGTGAACGTCCACTTCCTGTGCCGACGGCGGCCATGTGTCAACGTGCACCGGAAGTCGCCATTGCACGACGTCGACGATGCCGTCAGCGACGTAACTCCTCAGGTACCTCCCCAGATCAGGCCCACTGGAGTGGTTATAGAAAATAAACCTATTAGCACCAAGCACTCTATCCACCTCGATTTTTTCCACCAGTTGGTTCACGTTGTTGTAGTTGAAGTTAAACGGGGTGACGCAGACGGTGTAGTTGTAGGGAGACCTACTGGAGGAGGGTTCCTCCAGGGTGGAGGCGGGTTTAATCTTTAAGTAGTTGAGAGGGATGTCGCACCTGTTGTGTGTCATGGAGACGGCCACAGGTAAGACGTCTGAAGTCAGCCGACAGGTGTAGATGAAGGGGGCGAATCTGGAGGAAGAGAAAATGAAAGTGATTGTAATGTAAGTGTTAATAGTTGTTATTATTTGATGGTCATATTGATAACAAGATGATATGGGGTTGTAATTCAAGTCTTAATACTTATCATAAACAGATGTTTGTTAATGATTGGCAAAACAAGATGTCCATATGGTGACAAAAGCTGCTCTTTAAGTGTTAATACTTGTCATAGCTAGTTGCTTATAATTGTTAGCAAGATGACAGAGGTTGCTCTTTAAGTGTTAATACTTGTCATAACGAAAGGAACATATTGATAACTGGATGACAGAGATTGTAATGTGGGTAGTAACGCTTATCATAACCAAATGATCACATCATTAATAGCAGGATGACAGAGATTGCACTATAAGTGTTAATATTTGTATTAATTAGATGTTCATTTTGATAGCAGTAAGACAGAGTAAGTATATTAAATAAGTGACAGACATAGCGAAAAGACATGGTCAGAAAACGGTATGTTGCAACTGGCTGAATTTATGCATTTCAATAGCAATGCCCCCAGGAAATCCACCCTCAACGTAGTCATGAATAAGGTTGCAGTGTGACATGTTGCGTTGATTCATAGCAAAAATTGTTGGTGTCCCAACAAGACTGTATGCTGTTTTACTTTTTCTCTAGAAAAGTGAAACAATTCGCGTTTTAATGTTATAATAGGATGTATAGTTTCATATGCCATATTCTCAGAGAAAATCAAACAAAATAATACAAAATCGCTAATATCAAAATCGGTAGGACATATATGTGGAATACAGGCTGTGGACACACGCCCTGTAGGCTGACTGATGGAAAACCTAGACACACCATCTCTGGGAGTGCTAGTCGACATCCCTAGGGACGAGTCAGTGGGAGGCCTTGGCGCCTGGGGACTGTCCCCCACTGGGCGGGGACGGTCCCATTAACACTGACAGACACCAGCATAATGTATATTCCACTGGCAAATTCTACCCATGATTGTGTATATTATATAAGGTAGCGACCAAAGGGCCGCCTGAAGGCTGATATCCCTGACACACTGAGGGTCCATATACATGGTTGGTTTTACATTTATCATACCCTGACACAATATCAAAGTGAATTCTAAAGCTTCGATCCAACAGAGTTTTTTTATTGCCGTAAGTACTTGCCTATACTTCTAGGGTGTTGATAACACTTTCGCTAGGCCCTATAACCCTCCCTGTCTCAGTGATGCATTAAATTCTATGCCAGGGCAGGGTATGAGAAATTACTAGCACAAAATGATAGACATACTTGTATTATGATGGGAATAGACTTATGCTTTTTAATGGCATGCAACATGTATGTTTAATGCTTATAACTAGTTCATGTGGGTTTGGTCATATAACGTCCATTAACGTGTTATTTTTTCATAATTGGCGAGAACTGCTTCCTCTTTGACATTGGATTGGTAAAAATGAGATGTACAGGGATTGGCTTCCCATCCCTTCCCAGTCAAACCAGTCTAGTTCCCATAAAGCTGAATCCAGACCCACTCATGGTGTTAACCATACTGCCAGCAGCCAAATCGACCAGGTGGAACATAGATTTAAAGATGTATGGGTGCCCGGGGACCATCAGCCACCAACCCAGGACTGTCTATCACCAAACAGGGGACCATGTGTCACCGACCACGAACTATCCATCACTACCCAGGTCTGTCTATTACCAACCAGGGGACTGTCTGTCAATGACCAGGAACCATCTGTTACCAACCAGGGACTGTCCATCACTGAGTATGGGAATGTTATTACCTATCACGGGACTGTCCATCACCAACAGGAACTGTCCATCACCTACCAGGGAAATGTACATCACCATCCAGGGTACCGTCTGTCACTGACCAGGGGACCATCCCTCACTGACCAGGGGACTGCCCATCACTGACCAGGGACCATCAGTCACCAATCAGGTCATGTCTGTCCCCAAGCAGAAACTGTCACCAACCAGGAGACAGTCCATCACCAACCAGAGACTGTCAGTTACTGACCAAGGGACCATCTGTCACTAACCATGGGACCACAGCTGTCTTTCACCGACCAGGGGACCATCAGTCACCGACTAGGGGACCACAGCTGTCTTTCACTGGCCAGGAGACTATCAGTCACTGACCAGGGGACCACAGCTGTCCTTCACTGACCAGGGGACTATCAGTCACTGACCAGGGGACCACAGCTGTCCTTCACTGACCAGGGGACCATCTGTCACTGACCCGGGGACCATAGCTGTCTTTCACCAACCAGGGGACCATCAGTCACTGACTAGGGGACCGTCCGTCACCGACCAGGGACAGTGCCATTAACACAAGCCACGGGCGATTAGCGCCAGACGGGCCCGACTCAGATCAATAACCCCACGCACTAATCATGAAATGAGAAGCTACAGCCAACCAACACCGGCGGGCCCGCTAATGAAATCCCCCCAGCCATCTATTCTGGCAGTGCCTCTAGTTGATGACTCCCAATGCCTGGTTGAGTTGTTGTTTCTCCGGCGGCTGGCGGGGGCCCTTCCACTTCCTCTTCCAGACGCGTGAGGCTTGGTTTCAGAAAGTTAGATTAGATTTTCCCATCCCAGCGGGGAGCGGGAAGGAAACGCGCCGCTACCCATGGTGCTTCCGGATTAAGCTGTGTTTACACTGGGAGCGGGGCGGCACTGGCGGTGCGGCATTTTCAGTTAACGCTTTATTATACTTTTGCCGCGCCCTCCCGTCCGCGCCACACGATGCTGGAGCCAACGTGAATAGTCCTTAATGAATATACATCACTGACATGCCGCGCCCGCCGCGCGTCACCGCGCCGCGTCGCGTCCGATGTGAATACACCTTAAGACTTTCCCGGCTTAAAGTGCGCATCTGGCAGCTTTGATGTGGGGATCTGGTGTCTGGAGGTAATTTCCTCCAGGTCCGCCAACTCCAGGGCGCCCCATTTCAGCCATCCGGTCCTCCCTTACCGCCAGCCCTGTCACCAACGTCCCGAGGATGTCGTTAACTTGTGTAGCCAATAACCGCTGCCAAATCGGATTTGGGTGGGGGAGCCCCAACATGAACAACTCGGTCCTGTCATCCAATTGGCGACCCCGACCATTCTCTGCCAGAGCCTGCTTTTCTTCCCGCGGAAAGATTACAGGCAGGGGAGACAAGCTATGCCAGAATTGGCCGTTCATATTGCCCTCCAGCGGGGGTGGCTTATTGGAGGCTTGCTATTCCCCATCCGCAACCAGATCGGATTTACTCCTTGCCAGTAATATGCATATACAAGGTGAGCGCGTATTCTTAATACTCTGATGGGCCCAGTACCGCACAGCTGATGCAATTAGTGCACATTGTCAGCGCTCTGAATAGGAGGGGATTATTTTAATCGGGTTAATAGGCGCAATACCGCCAGCTTTCCACCACATAATCCGAGCTTATAGTCGGGTTCGCGAGATGCTCATAAGAAGGGTGTCATTTCCGTCAGTCCTATCTTGAGCAACTCCGGAAAACATCCAAGTTCTGCTGAGTTGTTCTCTACTTATCCCAAGATTTCCTGCTGATGTAAGGAACTCTCATCTTCCCTTATTATCCCCCACACATCTTATCAAAGCCGGCCCAAGTGTGTTTTTGAGTAATATTTACCCCATGACAGTCTCAACACTTTGGAAAGGCGAGCCTCAGTGACATCATGGGTCTGTTTTAGTTAACCAAGCAGGTCACGACTATTGGCAAGGGTTTGGTGAAGCCATATTTATACCCCACGAACCCGGAATTTATAGATGGTAATCAGAAGGGTGTCATTTCTTTTAATCCTATCATGAGCAACTCAGGAATATACAGGTTCTGCTGAGATCCTCCTCAATCATCCTAAGATTTCCTGTTAATTTAAGAAACTCGCATCTTCCCTTATTATTATCGCCACAACTTCTTATCAATCAAGGCTGGACCAGCATGTTTCTTTTGCAATATTTCACCTGTAGGTAGAACATTATTCCCACGATAATCTCAAGTCAACTCTTTGGATAAGGGAGACTGAGTGGCAACACGGGCCCGCATATGTTAGCCAACAGGTTGCAACCAGTGGCAGGGGTTTGTTGATAAGTGTGTTTGTTCCCCACAAAATTCGAATTGATGGTCAGTTCTGGAGCTGCTCGTAAGAAGGGTGTCATTTCTTTCAGACCTATATATTCTGAGCAACTCACGAAAACATCCAAATTCCCTTGAGCTTCTCCCTGCTCATCCCAACAATTCCCGTTGATGAAAGGAACTCATATTTTTCATTATCATCCCTTGAACTTCCTATAGGAATGGACCAGCGTGTTTCTTTGGTAATATTTAGCCTGGAGGCGTTGGTACATTATCCCTGGGACAGTCTCAGGTCAACACTTCTGATAGGAGACACTCAGTGGCAACACAGGCCTGCATTAGTTAACCCAACAGGTTGTGACCAATGGCAAAGGTTTGATGACTCCCTGTTTATTCCCACAAAATATGAATTTACAGTTGGTCCACAGGCTACTAGCAAATAGGGTGTCTTTTTTTTCAGTCCTATCCTGAGCAACTCGAGAATATACAAGTTCTTCTGAGCTGTTCCTTACTCATCCTAAGATTTCCTGTTAATGTAAGAAACTCACATTTTCCCTTATTATCATCCACACTTCTTATCAATCAAAGCCAGACAAGTGTGTTTCTTCAGTAATATTTACTGTGGAGGTAGTACATTGTGCCCGTGACAGTCTCAAGTCAACTCTTTGGATAAGGGAGACTCAGCGGCAACACGGGCCTGCATTAGTTAACCCAACAGGTCGCGACCAGTGGTGGGGGCCTGTCGACGGCTGTGTTTACCTCAGGTCGCGCCCTGTCGGCCCGCAGAGAGCCCACTGTTTGACCAGTTAACGACGGCTCCCCGACTCACCCTCAATGGACAACCCCAAGGGACCCTCCTCCAGGTTGGCCGGCTTTTAGGCCCTTGGGGTTTGTCTGGGGTCCATTCCCAAGCCAGGCTTTTTGCCCACAGTTCGTTGGACTGTTTTATTTTTGCAGGGTTTGTTTGTTGCTGTGGGGATCGACAGTGATTAATTGCACGTACGTTTCTGTTCAAATTTCAGACTTCACCTGCACCCCACCCCTCTCCTTTATAGACGTGTTGCAGATGAGGTCATAATAATTATATGCATATCCCCAAAATTTGGCTGGCAGACAGAATGGTGATAGATTTATAAGGTCCATTATTCACAAGCGTGAAACATAAAAAAGAGACATTTATATGGGCTGCATTTACTGTAAAAAAAGCATCCCTGGATTAACATACCTATTACCTAGGATTGATAAAATCAATATTAAATATATGTAATATCCTTGTCATATCTATATTGTAGATCAAAAAGACCTCATTGAACAGCTACTAAATGAAACAAAAACGTACTCAATGTGTCTTTCCTTTATCTAAAATTGCCTCTTGTTCGTCAAAGCATATTCAACTTAGTGAGCTTGGTCTACATGTAGCTGTTGATTCTTTCAGCTCATAGGAACATATACTCTAACAACTTGCCTTATTTCCTCAAGACTCGATCTTGCCTCTATGAATGCATCCATAAAATGACCTGCTAACTTGTGTATCAAAGTACATGCCAGCTGGTTCACAATCTAATAAGAGCAAATCTCAGATAATAAGCCACATCTGCTAGTTGGCCAGGATCCACGGATTAAATGCTACATTATTCCCTTGAATGAGATAGTTATAGTGGTGAAGAATTTAATGCATTGAAGGGACAAGAGAGACGGCAATAGAAAGTTGTCTTTGTAGTCGAATCTAGTTTCATCCGTTCAGACATTCTCAAATTTAAATTTTCATTTTGATATTGTGGTCAGGTACAATAGATATTATAACAAACTGGTGAAGGGATCCTCAATGGGTTCATCAACTTATGATTTATCAGTGAAATGGGCCTTTGAGTAGCCTTGTGTGTCTTGCCCTCCGGCTGATATCATTAAAACACCCCAGCATTGCCTGATAGTCAATGAATAAATGAAATAACATATTATTTTATGTTGCGAGACCTCAAAATTGTTATTTCTGCAAAGCGGCAAGTGATGTAGCCATTCTGTAACCATGGTTCCCTGGATCTGCTGATGCCTGACTATATAAATCGGAGAACTAATGGTCACAGGGCAGTTGCTCACTTGTCGCAAAGCTGCTTGCATTGCGGTAAACTTTAGAGTAGATGTAATAGGAGGATTGAATGAATACTCCCTATATCAGATATTCTATTCATGTCCAAACAAATCACGTAGTTACTTGTTATTTCCTACATTCGCTCTATTTATCAACCACGTCTAGCAAGCAATAAAATCATCTTTCTCCCCGATCCTTGTTCTGTACAGGCAAACGATAATTAGTAATTATGTTGTTAGACGATACACGAAGTGAAAACACAGACTTTGTATTACAGAACGATTCTATTGTCTGGCTTCCTACGCATTTCATGTCCAACTTTCACCGGAGCCTGTTAAACCATAATCACCACAATATTTCTTGTCGGCAAGCACTAGCGAGTGTTACTTTCCAAAGCCACAGGGCTTTTTATCAATACACAGTACTGCCTTTTGTTTCCCTAGGCGACCACCATAGAATAATTTCCTATTCATAGCTTCTGTGTTTTTAACCACTTTACAATTATTCCTCCGTCGGGACGTCTATTGTTTTAAGTTGCTATCCCCCTTTTAAAAACTCCAGGCATGGATTCTAGGCTTAATATTTATGGCAACATTACAAGTATACCCCATGTGTATTACGTATGCATCAGCTAAAATATAGCCGTTGTGATAATTCGATGGTGGCTAAAAAGAGGAGACAGAAAAATCTCAACACCTTAAATAGGCTGTTCGCGTTAATTGGATTTCTCCAGGCCATCCGTCGTTAATAAATCATCAACGGCCAGTTCTCCAGTAGCCTATTGACCTTTGTGGTTTGTGCTGATCTTCTGAGTACTTAATTAGATCTCGGCAATTCTAGGCACTAACCGCAGCCAGAGGCCTACAATGGACCAATGAGAAGAGACAGTATCATTCCGACTCATTAAAGAAATCTAATAAATTTGTAAGACTGAGTGATCTTATATGGCAATGTACATTTAAGTTTATCTGGGACCTTCAGAAATGTTCTTGTGTCATTGGGTTGTCACCGCAGATTATTTTGAGCTGAAAGCTTTTTTCATGTTATCCTTTTCACATTCAGTTATGGTGGACTTTACATGTACGTGTAATTGTTCCCCCTTGGAAAAACGCGGTAAAAACAAGGCTAACTATATGAGCCGAAAGCTTGCTCAAGCTTTCCTACGAAATTTCCATCCAGCGGAAGGAACTCATGCCAAAATGAAAATGACTGTAAATGAATTATTTTCTATTCCCGATTAAACCCCTTCAGTTCCTTATCATATACATGTACAGTTTTTGTTTTACAAAACCATTATAATCTCATGTTTTTAGGTAATCTGGGGAGAATAAGCGTGAGGAAAAATAAGAATTCCAGTTAAGTATAAGGGAAAAACACCAACTCCCCCTATCTCAGTACAAAATGCTATAATGGTATCCCTACAAACTGGCCTACACAAAAACCAGCGGTCTCTACCAATAGGACTGGCAGGTCATCGATCCCATTCATTTCCGGTGGGCACGCTACTTCCGGCCATACTTCCGGTGCAGTGGTTGACATAGAGGAAAGGGGTCCTTCATCAAGTCGTTATCTGAGCACTGCACGCCCCCTATACTGTCTGTTGGGGGCACCAGCTCTCTCAGTGCAAACTCATGTTCAAACATATGCTGAAGAACAAGGCTCGGATTCAGTAAAGGTGATCCAGAAAAAGGGACATGAGATAATATGTGGGTTTTTTTCGGGAGGCAAACAGAGATGGTATTAACGAGATTTTGTTTTTCGTGTTTTCCCCATGTTTTTGTGGATCTCGTGTAAATTTTCTGTGAGTTTCTTCGCTTAAGGATAGACAACTGTTGATTAGGGGTGTTTTGCCGAGGTCACAGTAATATGTTTATTTTGTTGTGATCTCTCTAGTTCTAAACATGTCTCATATATCATTAGAAAGTGAATTAAAAATACAACCTCTTGATGTAAAAGATTCAAATATATGATAATTGATGCCTGTTTAAGATGGCTGTGAATTTGAAAACCTCATTTTTTCCTACTATTTTTTGAACAAGCATATCTCAGCTGATATTCCATCCACATACTTGTAATTTTAAATATATGTAGATTATTGCCATTCAGAGGGAACCGTGTCTCAGAATTTTTATTTAGGTCCTAGTTTTTATTTTATGAAATGTAGAAAATTAAGTTCCAAAAAATGTTGAAAAGTTACCCGTTTTTGGACCTAAAACATAAAGTAGGGCCTAAAAAAAAATTCTGAGACACGGTTCCCTCTGAATGAATGTTATAGACACATGGATAAAATTTGATGGCTGTATCTTTCTTATCAAAAGAGATATCGATGTTCAAAAAATAAAAGTGAAAAAAATAGTATTTTATTTACTGCTTCACTTTTTGGCATCACAACAAGATGATAATATTATCACTAGGCAGAGAAAAATATTATCTCTCATTTGATATATAGTTTGTTAATGTACCATGTTTAGTTCCAGAGAGAAGCGAGATTGTGTGAAAGGTGCTCCATCAACAGTTGTCTATCCTTAAAACAACATGTAATACCTATGATAATCCCATGTTATACATGTATGTCTTTCGGGTTTTGGGTTTTGCTTTTTTTGTCTTTTTTTGAGTAAATTAGTTGAATGGCGGGAACAATGAATAAAAAACGTGTTAAAGTGTACGTAAGCAGGCGCCCTGTTTGCTGGGCAAGCATCCCTGTGCCTCTTGCTGGAGAAATTGAGTCTGTATACAGATCTAAGACGTGGTCTCTGTTTCAGACTATTTTTACATTGAGAATGATATTCAATCGGTTCAGAGATGTGTATAATTTATTTAGAACTATCATTTCTGTCATCCCCACGGCGTTTCTGTTAAGAACTATAAAAATGCAATTTCTGAAATAATGCGTCACATGAGAATTCAAATCGGCTGAAGGCATGATACTCTCTCCCACTCAAATGAGACATTTTCTTATACGCCCTAATCTTTTAATGTGCATATCGAGACACTTCTGTCCTGTTTTTCACAGACTTCTATCGCAGAGCACGTTTTATCTGTCATGATGATCAAACATTGCATAATGAAATGTCTACTTTGTATTTAGTCTGTGCCCGATGTGGCCACCACGGGCATTCTAATTTGCGTTTTTGAATAGAATGTGATTTGCAGGCTTACTACCATATGGAACAACGTCACAGGAATATTCTGCTCTATACAGTCTGGTATGAAGAGTCCTTTCTTCATTCCAAGTGTTTACACTGTACAAGAGTGGCTACATCGTTCCTCTTACCCACCCAAATCCAATTTCCCTCGTTTGTATACATTCACTGAGTGAAAACAGCTGCCATACGAGTCAACTTTGCTTGTTTATTTAGTCAATAAACATGTCTAGATGAAACAGCTTCTGCCTGACAGGCTGCGTCTCAGGAGGCAATCCCTATTCCCCATCCGCATGAGGTTCGTGCCCGCGTAAAAGCTACATTTCCCTATACGACTAACTACACTCATTGAGAGTAGTGTAGCGAAAGTGGCTTTGTGGCCTGGAGCCAAAGCCAAATGCACCTGCCGACCCAACTACGGACACTTTGCTATCTTTTTGGCTTTGCTCGTTTGACAAGGACCTTGTTATTTGCACAACTACTGAATAAATGCGAGCAACACGCTCGGATGATGGCATGAGCAACTCATGATTCGCAGACCAGCTCACTGAGCAACTCATGTTGTTAGAAAGAGCCCAGAAAGGCCGACCACCTTGATGGGGCCGTTGTGGGTCTGAATGAAGCCAGTCATCATGTTTCGTTTTTTTTCCCTTTTTATTTTGGATGCTCCATCACGCTATATACAGGCTCATATCTACGTGCCTGTGGGGCGGGCTGGCCACATACATATTACATTACTTTCTCAGCGGATTGGAAGGTGGTTTCTGTGATATGGAAAGCTCGGATATGAATTTGGTCCTACTTTTCTACGAACATTGTATATGTGGAGGTTGAATTATAAGGTTGGGTGTTTGGTCGTATATAGATATTCGGGAATGGTCATTGGATATTTGGCCGTATAATTATAAATATATTCGGGAGTGAAAATGTGGGGAACTGACCACCGACTATCTGTTATAAGCGTACCTGCCACGAACTTTCACTAGTCTACCGCCGAGGCACGGAGTGCCCACTGATAAGAATTATTTTCTACTCAGCTGTCTAAAGAAACTGCTTACGTCAGCATAACAGAAAACAACGCCCATATACGTATAATCCCCAACCTCTTCAAAATCCGCTTTCATCTAATATATAACGACATAGGTGCCGAAAGTCCCTCAATGATTGATCTGGCCGAGCATTGGCCGGCTTGTGATCCTATAGGGCCAAGTGGAGACATCTAATATAGATACATGAGGGGAAGGATGAGCCTGATAGACGGGGGGAGAGTGAGCCACTTTCCTGTGTCAGTCTGGGGGGGGGCTATTTTTTTTACTGGGGTTGGCTGGTTATAAATTTTTATATTTCGAATTTTTTGGTAGAGAATCATGTTGGTTTCACCCATTTCACAATCCCAGATCTAGAAACATACTTTAGACAATATTTAATCTAATTTGTGGTTAATGTAATGAAATAATAACATGTTTAGAGTGGTTTCAAAAACCTGTTCCGGTCACATGCTAACAACTTCCGGTCCAATTTAGATTTTTGGAATCGGGACCCTCATATGCGGTATACTGGGTTGGGTTAACCCTCCACTCACCTGAGTCCATGCGTCTCGGGCACAATGTCCGATATGGCGGGCACAACGACCGGCCATGGCTGGGGTCCTCCAGTGCCACCTGCTCCTCCAGGGCGCCCTCCTCCAGGGTGCCCTCCTCCAGGGTGCCCTCCTCCAGGGCGGGGCAGCAGCGTTTCATTACCCGGGCCGGGCTGATGACGTCGGGAGCGCCGGCCGTATTGACCCCTCCTATTTCTCTTCCTCCTGGGCGGCGGCGGCTGCTGCCTCCCTCCTCCAGGGTTGGAGGTTCCTTCCTCCATTCCTCCTGGGTGGCGGCGGGGTGGTGGTGGTGGTGGTGGGTGGGTCTCAGGGGGCGCATACCACAGCTGACAGAACTGGGGCGCGCCGTCGACGCGCGTGTCCGTCATACCGATGACCCTGATCACTCCATGGCGCGCCTTGCCCCCCAGTACAAGCAGGCGGGGGTCGTGGTAGGCCGAGAAAACATAACTCTGCCCTGGTCGGACCACCTGCCAACCAGCCTCATTTGGACGCCCGCCATCCCCCTCATTTGACGTGGGCAAATCCGCCCCGACCTCGTCCTCCGGGCGGACATGGACTTCCGGCGCCGTCAGCGACGCGCAGGCCGTCCACGTATCCGGTTTGACGGAGGTCATAGGGTCGGCACTTCCGGTTGCGGTGCTATTATTGTTTATATCAGAGATGCTCGGGAGAAGGGATCTCAGTTTTATGCTATGTTGTATATGGGTTCCTCGGACGCCCTTGACGTTGGGTATACCATCTGGGCTGCTCCATGGGTTGTGGTTTTTGTCCGTGAACGACCTTGTGGTTGTTGTGGGAGGTATTTTGGGAATGTTCTGGGAGTTGTAGGGTTTCTCCAGGCTCCTGGAGACCAGACTCTCTATGTGGGCCAGGTGGCGCAGCTGCTGTCCCTCCAGGTGAAGAGGGCGGAGGGGCTCCTCCTTATCCTCCAGCACCAGTCCCCAGTGGTGGGCCTGCCTCCGGGCCGCCCCTCCTCCTCCACCTCCTCCAGGTGGCATGACCCCACCTTCTCCTCCACGGTTTAATCCCAGCTGACCTCTGACCGCCGGCTGCTGCAGGCTGCTACTCCCACCACCTCCTCCTGTTCCTCCTCCTCCAGGCAGCTGCAGTTCCTCCTGTGGCTGTTGTGGTGTCTGCGCCCCGTAGGAGGCGAACAGGTACAGGAGGTGCAGGCCGCACACCATCCACAGCAGAAGCAGCCAGAGCACATGGCGGACGCGCACGGTCCAGACGCCGACCATCCCTGGCCGCCACCCGCCGCTCGTCTGAGGCGGCCCGAGCGCGGCGCGGCGCGTCATGGGGCGGTGGGGCGGTGGGGCGGCGCGGCAAGTCGGTGGTGCTGCGGCCAGCAGGGTACAGGAGGAGGAGGCAGTAGTGTTGAGCAGCAGCAGGCGATCTAAGCAGTAGGGCCCGAGCCCGCCGCCAACGCCAACGCCGCTGGTGCTGTTCCTGTTCCTGTCCCTCCAGCCGCCACTCCGACATTATAGGAGCGCCACATGGCAGGCTTTTACAAAGTTCCCACGAACAGCTGCAGGTCTAAAACACCACCAACAACACTAGTAACAGCTACAGAAACAGCAACAACAGCAACAGCAACACCAGCAGTCTGGGCTGCACTCAATCACCCTCCCCACAATGTGCCTGCAGCAAGATTTCCTTGTGGCGTAATCCTTCTTTTCAACAATAGTTTGTTTTCAATCCTGTTCCTTTTTCATATTGGTTCTACCTCGGTTCTGTATGTAGTCAATGTCCCACGCTCACTACGTACTGGCGAATCAAAAGAAACGTCCACCCTTTTAAGGAAGCTCTCAGAGGTTCGGAAAGAGCATGTGGAACAGCTGTCGCTCCTTCCACTGTATCTCTTAACCTCCGAGTTAGTTTTCTTTTAGTGCCATCTTTAAGCTCTTAAGCTTCACATCACTTCCAGGAAATCCTCCAGTGTGGGTCACATATTGAATTTTCGCGGGATTTCTCGGAACGCCCGGAGACACATGTTCTCCTTTAACAGTTCTATTTGGGCGCGTAATGACTGAGTCGATGGGACGCTCTATTCTAGGCCAGGCCTTCTATTTTGGTCTCGGGGTGGAATTTGCGTACCAATCAAGTCCTCCTGCCCCCTGGTATTGTTCCCCTGCCGCCAGATGGAGGGAATTGAGCTGCTCAGCCGACGTCTATTAAGTTACTCAACATAGCCTGCGAGCAGCTCTTTTTATGCTCGCTCTGACCTATAGAGCGCCGCACCAAAAATACACGCGCACACAAAGTCCTTAATGTTCAGCTATCTCACACACGTTGCACAGATGAGCGGGTTGTATGGTTGGTTTCTAGGGGACCTCTATAACCCAGTTTGCCGTGATGAATAGCTCACGGCGTTCTTATGATTCAGGTCGCACGATAGCCCGCGTTTATCAACACGGAGCCCTTGCGAGCAGTTCCGAGCAGCTCCGAGCAGTTTATGGGCTCCCAACGCCGTCTATCACTTACTCCCATGGTGTGGCCGCGTTCAGGACCGACCAGCGGGCGTTGCAGGGTTACTCCTTTCTGTATCTAGATACCTCTCCAGAATTCCCCAGAGGGAAATGCTATTCTTATCTGGGTCTCCTACGTGGAATATGGTTATATCCACTGAGGACAGGAGCAGCTCAGGTCAGCAATGGGAGCAGCTCACATGTTGTGCCCAGAAAAAGGCCAGTTTATGAGCTGCCAGCTTAGCCTAGGTCCAGCTGCGGCCCCAACTGAGTGCACGCGGACTGTGGAAGGAGATCTAGGGAGAGGGGGGCCAGGAGAGGAGAAGGGGGTTAGAGTCTGGCAGCAAAGCGGCACTAGAAAGAAGAGAGCCCGGGAGAGGCAGTGGTTGTGGCTGCGGAGAGTCCAGCCACTCAGTCGATGACTGTCAGCCCCAGCCCTTGCTCCAGTCCTAGCTCCAGTCCTAGCTCCAGTCCCAGCCCTAGATCCAGTCCCAACTTCAGCTCCAGGAGGGAAAGGCCCATGAAAAAAATGACTGCAGGAGGGGCATCCAACCCGTCTGCCAATCTGCCTGCTAAAAAAACAACGTAGGTCTCACTGGAGGAGTGGGGGATGTTGCCGTCCTCCTGGTGCTCCTCCTGGCGTGGCCGGGCCGCCAAACTCATCCATAACCCTGGAGGTGGTGGTGGTGGTGGTCGGGGCTACTACTAGTGACACACGGCCTTGGTGAGTGTCAATAAGCCGACCACGTCGGGCCTCAGCTGGCCCAGCGAGGGCTAATACTCCTCCAGGGTGGACGCGCGGGGAAAGCCCATAACCGTGGAGGGAAGGGTACTGGAGGAGAGTGTGGTGTGGGTCGTACCTGCTGGGAAGGTATTATTAGTACACTGGTGTGGTACTGGGTTGTATTGGGATGGGATGGTAGGGAGAGTGAGTGGGAAGAGGTAGGAGGATACGTGTATGGTGTGTGGGGATGTGTGAGTGTGTATGGGCCAATGGGGGATTATTTCTGTGGTCGGCACGCCCCAATATATACTATTGATCGTGGCGATTGTATCTCTGCCAAGTCGGCTCCCACAGGCAATCAGGTGCTCGTGTGAAGACTACCCATACGGCGAGTGGCTGATTAAACAACGCCCCATGAACTCCACACTCCCGATGACAAGTGGTTATTGACTGACGGCTGCCATCCGTTCCCCTGCCAGCAGCGTAAAAACCTCAATGTAGAGCAAAGGCGCCAGCACTGGGGGACACTCCGAAATGCCTATTAGGGCCTAGCCTAGAAGCGCCAGGCGCTAGTCCTACAGCATGTCCTTGATCTTGCCCTGTCATCTGCTTCAAGGCCGCTTCTGTCACGTGCGTTTATAGTCAAAATAACCGAATAGGCCCCGCCCCCTTTGGTTTGACCACGCCCACTGCACCACGTGGTCGCTCACGTGACAGCACGGCACTTCCGGTTGCGGATCGCAGCGTCTCCGGAAGCAGCGCGACGCGCGCGACGACGTCCGTCCTACCGTCCTCCAGTAAGTTCCGGCTGGGTATGCCGCCGCCGCCTCCAGGAGCGCGGATACGTACACCCTTGGCTTCCTCCAGCCCCTAGCTCCTCCTCGCCTTTCCTCCTCCAGTGGGTGCTACTGCCTACCTCTCCATACAGCGCCCCAGCGTTCGCAACACAACACCAGCGGCGAGCCTGGGACCCCGGCAACTAAAGCCAAATTTGGTGGCTAAAATCAATAGGCGTTGGGTGGCCTGCGCGGCCTACCAGGCGGCCGGCCTGCGGACCAGGCGGGGGTGGCCTGCGGACCAGGCGGGGGTGGCCGACCAGGCGGCCGTTTAGCCGGTCGGCGTCGCGGCTAACAAACGCCGACAGGGTCCCGATACCAGACCCGATAACATTGACATAGGATCCGACTCCCACCCCGGACCAGCCTGGGTGGGGGAGATACCGTTAACAGATACCAGTGACACCAGTATAGCTCCAATACAATCCCTGACCCCTTGTACCCTCCACCCTGCCTGGGGTTTTAACTAACACTCTTCAAGGGTTAACAAACGCCACTCCACCCTTGGCCTGCCTATGGGATCCAATTACTGGTGAATTGGAGGCGGTTGTACATGTATTTTATGAATTATGGGAATGTACAGTTATGAGGCAATATGCTAGGAAGTATTCATGGGTGGTATGTTGTATTGATGAGGAATGAGGTACTCTATGTTAGAATACACTAACACATCCCCAGATAGAAGGAAACACACACACACACACACACACACACACACACACACACACACACACACACACACCTTTAGTTTATTTCAACATAATTATCATTTCTTGTATACATTGCTGTTTCATATGGGAGAATAAATGTGACATAGATAGAAAACAAATCAAGGTGCTGCGCCATAGCAAAGATTAAGTATTGTATTGTTTGTTCTTGAAATGAAAGGAGCTCTGCTCAATCAATTAAAAGAAAGGTGCTGCGCCATATACATACATGAATGTAAACATTGTAGTTGATTGTACCAACATACATCTGTTAGTACCATCACCTCCAACAGCATGTAGCGTTATTGAATTGGCAGCAGGGGAGGAATAACTCCCATAGCGGCGACATGGCGGACTGGTAATAATACAGATGTACGGTGGCCCGACGGCGCCGATGAACGAATGTTATTCATCAGAATGGGTGTTATTCATCACTGGGGACTGGTAAGGTTGCTGACACCTGACACTAATCAATCCAAAACATGTAGACACTGGGACGCCCAGGCGTTAAGCCTGAACTCCACTAGGCCATGAATTCTCATTGCTGGTGATGTTATTTATTGCTTTTTTCTGATAAAATGGCAAAATATCGCGGATCTTACATGTATAGGCCTACATGATTTGAAATAAATTGAAAACAATTCCCAATGTATATGTTATTTTCTTGCCTGTGATTAAGCCATGATTTCCTTTCCCATTTTGAAATTGGGATTAAAATCAGCAAGTGAAATATAGCATAATAGCATACATGACACTCATCAATCAAAAATTGAAATGACAATGCAAACCTAATCTGCACTATTACGTTTTACATTTACATAGGCATTCTAATTAGCGAAAATAAATTAATACATCATTCATAATCCGAAAAGACTAAGTTGATTCTGATTCATTAATATTTCTTCCGAAGGATATATATTATACACAACATGTTGAAGACATTCTGGACCAGAAGAACTTCTCGAGTGTTTAACGGACGATAGAACGATCAACAACTAAGCAGTTATTCACTTAATATTTTCAAATAATTCTTGATACCTCTAAAGTGTTCATTTTGAACGTCGAGGACAAACGGATTATACAAAACACATGTATTCAAAGGGGATGATTTGCTTGCATAAAACACCTCAATTTGTCTGTTTAAAATTGACAAGAAAACAGCATTTTTGGTGATGGTATTATGCCTTTGAAGGCTAGAGAAACGGCAGAACAACAATACCACGAGACCCACGCTACTGTGGAAGGAGTCGATCAAGATTAAAACCCGCTGAAATTGAAGTGACGTATCTATATGACTTGCAAATGCCTACACCAGTCCGCGGTGGGAAACATCGCAGCTATTATATATAACACCAGCGAGTTTTCAGCCGCACATATTACACGCATTTACATAGTATATCATGAGCTGCTCCCACGGGATATCACGTCTCGGCCGGCGTTGGGCAGGATGAGTGGCTTATGAATGGCACATAATTCATGGGATTAATAGCAGGAGCTTACAAAGGCACGGGTAGTAGGGGTTGTGGGGGAAGGGGAGGGGATAGAGGAGGGCTGTCGGAATGAATACTGCCATGGGGATCTCAGTTTGCTTTGATCTTTTTCCAGGCTTAGATTCGACATGGGGAGATAGAAAGAGGGGTTTTCAAGAAGGGATGGGAGGGAGTGGTTCGGACCCCAAGGGGTTGAGGAATTGAGGTGGGGTTTCTGCATGGGTTCTATTAGTATTACTCAAAGCGAGCTGCTCTCATGCCTGGAGCTGCAGAGGCGCAATGTTGCGAGCAGCTCCGATGAGCTGGTATCATTTGCTCATCAATACCGGGTGGTAGGAATGCTAATCACTGATTGTTTATTTCCACCATAAACTGGCGGCAAACGAGCAAGTCTCGGCGAGGACATCTTCCATTGAACAGAGTCGGCTGAGTGGAACATCGCCGGGGCAATTTAAATGCCAATTTTTATTATGCAAATCCCCTCTCCTCTCCCCCTGCAACCTTCATACATATGCATTGTTTTATAGACCAACCCAAGCGTTCTGTGCTCCCTGACGTGTACGCTAATTGAAAGTGGTGACAAAGTTGCACCCCTGCAAGAACTGCTGGCGCTTTCAAAGCAATACTTAAACCTGTATCAGACTTTACACTAATTGGGAAATTAATATTGCTTCTTAAGCGCGCCAACCAAGTTAGATCCGTTACGGGATTTTGGGCCATAAAGCAAAATTTAGCCTGCGGCACCTAATAACATTATCTCCAGAGGCAAACACGTCACGAAGAGATTTATCAGAATCCAGGCTGGAATGGAGAGAGGACCCTTGTGGAGGTGGTAGTATAATGCATCGAGCACTTAACGTAATGGACGCACACGTAACGTAGACACCTCTGCCACATCCCAGAGGTATATAACCTCAGGGAACCCAGTGAAATGAGTGTGAACGTTAAGCCGCGTCCCCACTTGGGCGACTAAGATTTTAGTAGCTGGGCGATTAGTGGATACTAGTGTTAACCCTTTCCAACCATGGCGACCAACACCTCAAAAAGGCACTAGTCGCCCATGATTGAAGGGGTTAACATTAATATCCACTAATCGCCCAGCAACTAAAATTTTAGTCGCCCAAGTGGGGACGTGGCTTTAGGGAAGATCACACGCACAACATGGGAAGTTCTCAACGGTCATGCAATTAACGAGAGCCTCCCACTGTAATTATTGTTCATTAGAAAGATAAAAAAAGTAATGTTTCATGACTGAGAGGGCAGCAGATAACACGAGGTCTGAGGGAATTATAATGTAATTTCCCCACGGATTAATGTAATACTCATCCATCATACTCGATTTCCCATCAAAACGGGTTCAAAGAGCGATAAAAAAAAATCCTCCAGGGCCAAATGCTAACACACAGTTATGCATTTGATAAAACATTTTATGCTGTTGCATGCAATTGTAAGCTATGCGTGCGTAGTTATATGACATACGACAAGTGTGGTAAAGTGTCGTAAAATATATTTATATTCGTGTTACCTTGAAATCAGTTTCGAATATTAGCCCATGCATGCACAAACCCACTTAGATATTCATATTCATATAGTACATGTACAGAGCAAGACGTTTATTTAAAGCGACGCATTAGTTTACCACTTCATGCCTTTCTCGCTTGAAGCATAAGAAACCCGAACCGTTTTACAGCTACAAGGTAGGTTTTATAGTCTCCACACCGATTGTCCATTAGCAACAGCAAAACAGACCAAAAAAGAACCTTTTAAAGGTCCGATCCTAAAACTTAGAATGGTGCCACTCTCGTAACTCTCGCTGTATCCCCAGCTCACCATCAGACTATAGACATTATGTAAAATAGCCATATTGGTGATAAATAAACAATTTGACTGCTACCATAATATTGTTTTCTAAACCAGGGAAATGGTAATGATAGGTTTAAATGGTCGTAATGTATGCTTACATACTCATACCTATGTAATGTATATATTTTAATAGATGTGTATGCATGTTTATCACCTGCACAGCCGACATGCGGTGCATATAGGGTCAGTGCGTAGTGACAGGCTGTGTGTACCACTTTTTATTTACAGTATTTTATACATATTTACAGAATTGTTTGGGTGATAAAATATAGAAGGCCCTTAGTGGTTGTCCTCGGGTGTACGGACAACCCTCTGGGTAGCGTTCGGCCCGCGGGCTTCACCCTTGGGCCGTATGCTGACCGGCGGGTTGTCCTTCCACCCTCAGATGCCGCAGCGGGCCTTCTTATATTAGTCTATATGTGCCTGTTTGTATAACCTTGCATGAAAAACTGCCAAAATGTCAGGATGTCAGTTAATAGCAAAATGTCTATTCCCATTGTGATGTAATTGTAAATTGCTGTTAATCAAAGCCTCATTTGCGTGTTGAGACTTTCCTTACAGATGGCACTGCTGATCTACTGACACTCCCTGCAGAGGGCACCACCGGGCACTGCAGTCCCACTGCAGTAGGCCATGCAACACAAAGGGCACCCCCACAGGACCCTGGCCCAGCTATAAAAGGCCCAGCTCCACCATACCTGGCAGACTGGGCTTGGACGATCGCTGACGTTTACCTCTGCACCTCTGCACCTCTGCACCACTGCACGACCGCCTGCACAACGCACCACTGTACACCGCATTCACCATGCCGCCTAGACGGGCACCCACTGCTAGAGTCTCCCGGGACGACAATATGGACGGTAGGCCTGTTCCACCTAAACCTAAAAAACCCACGGTCGCCGCCAATGCCCAGGCTATAGCGACATTATCTGATAAAATTACGGGAGTTGACTCGCAGTTGGCAATGATGAACTCTTTATTGGTGCAACTGACTGGTAACCAAAAGTCGGTAGAAATCTCAGAACCAGAACCTGTTAACAATCTTTCACCTGACGAAGCTGCAGGGTACGCTGTAAACAACATGATGCAGGCTCCGGCGGACCCACAACAGGTCACCGGCCGCGTACAAAGCTACCCACCGGCCATGCCAGCGGTGGTCATCCCCGGACAACAACCAGCGGCGCCGGCCCCCGGGCACCAACCCGCCGCTGCCAGGTATCGCCATGTCACGGCTGGTCAACCACTCAGCGCTCCATACCCGGGCAGCGCACCTACACGAGTACGACACGCCACGACGGCGGCCCCAGGCCTCACGGACCCCTGGGCTGTTCAGTTCCAGACGCCACTCAACCCCTGGGACCACCCCACCACGATCCAAGACATGGAGGCGGATACAACTCTAACTCGACGCGTGGCAGAGGCGCTTCAGGCCGTGGCCACACCGTTCACCACAGGGACAGGTAAGAACGCTCAGTTTCCTCACCACCTTATCACCAGGGGTTTTAAGAAGCAAAAGACTAATATTGGCGAGCTAACTATGCCGGAATATCTGTGGGGTTTTCTCCAAATTGTTAAAAACAAAGACCAATCAAGTAAAGATATCCCGTTTATGAACGCGCACTTCGAGAAAGTAGTAGAAGATAGCAAGACCTATGACTGGACTGCAGTTAGGGGCTGGTCGGAAGAAGTTTTCTCCCGTATATCACAGAGTCAGCTGGCCTGGTCTGATACCTACCAGATCGACCGGCTACAGACCCAACTCTCTCATGTTAAGCCCACCACGCCGGCACAGGGTACCGCCGCGGCCGGGAACTCGGCTAAAGTGGACGTGTATGAGATGTCGGACGAGGTAAAGAGAGCAAAACCCGGCCCTCCTTGTAAGTTCTTCCAGACAGATAAGTGCACCCACTCGGCCGACCATGTTCAGAACGGGTATAGACAGCTGCATGTGTGTACGTACTGCTTGACGAATAAATGTCAGTTCCAGCCACATTCCCATAAGCAATGTAAAACTAAGAAGTTCGATTCACAGAAGAAAGATAAGTCTGAGTCGGGGTTCGGGAATTAGACCCACATGAGGCTCAGAATATTTCTGTGCATACTGATGACAGCCCTGCTCTAGTTGTTGTTTCAGATGCCTCTCACCACTGCACCACCGGAGACCATGGAGACGGGAATGGTGGCGAGGAGCGGTTGATCATTCCTAACAAAGACGTAGTCAGCAATACAGGTATGACAAACGCTCTCATGCTCACCCTGACCAATACTCTGCATATATAGAAGAGCTCTGGCCACAGCCATCAGATGAGGCCTTCACTGTAGCATCATATGACTTTATACTATGACGTTAGACGTTCATGTGTCCCAAACTATCTGGGTGTCAGAAGGGTTATCCCCTCCGGTATTCAGTGTGATAAATGGGATGAATATCTCATCAACTATCATGATAAAGCCATATGTGAGTACCTCCGTTTCGGCTGGCCTGTCACGTATACTGCTACGGACCCTCCTACCCCGACACATGCAAACCATGCGTCGGCGAAGCGCAATGCGGCAGCCGTCTCAGCATTTATTTCGAAGGAAATACACCTTAGCGCTATGCTAGGCCCGTTTCAGCACCCACCCTTCGCTCCGTGGACACAGGTCTCACCCCTGATGACCCGGGATAAGCCGGACGGATCAGGAAAAAGGGTTATTATTGACTTATCTTTTCCGCAGGGCAGTTCAGTAAACGATGGTATCATTAAGAACTTCTCACAAGGTGAACAAATGCATTATACGTTACCAACACCTCTTCATCTTGCAGACTTAATGCTACAACACGGACGAGGGGCATACATGTGGAAGTCTGACCTGGAACGAGCGTATCGTCAACTGAGAATCGACCCTCTGGACTACCCCCTCCTCGCCATCCAGCATCAAGGTCTCTTTTATCTGGACATCTGCCCGAGCTTTGGCTGCAGAGCAAGTGGAGCAGCACAACAACGGGTATCGAATGCGGTAACGTATATGATGAATGCTAAAGGCTACCCCATTCTGGCTTATGTTGACAATTTCTGTGGCATAGCAGCAGATCTAAGAACCGCGCAGGCGGGTTTCTCTCAGTTTCACGCTCTCACAAAAGAACTGGGCCTCAAGCTGGCTCCGGATAAAACAATTCCCCCGGCCACCACAATGGAATGGCTTGGTTTTTGTTTTGACTCTGTAGAAATGACTATCACTATCCCACAGGAAAAACTCGATGCCGTCCTCCTGGAGGCGGACGAATGGCTGCAACGGGAGTACGCGACAAAACAACAGATCTCTCGCTGGGAAACTGAATCACCTGAGTCTGTGTATAAGACCCGCACGTAAGTTTATGGCGCGCATCCTCGCTACCCTTAGGGAGGCGAACTCAGAGATACGAGTTCCCATCACGCAAGAGTTTAAGAAGGATGTCGCCTGGTTTCGTGAGTTCGCTGCACACACTAATGGTAGGGTTCTTATTGAACCCCCACGCCCTGCTATTAATATTGAGTGTGACGCCTGCCCCACCGGCGTGGGAGGAGTGTCAGGCGCGGCCTACTATAGCCGCCCCCTCCCCCCAAGAGTCGCCAGTACTCATCACATATCTCAGATAGAAGCCTTGAATGTCGTCCTGGCGATTAAAACCCTAGTTTCCCCCCACTATCACTCACACCAGGATCCTTGTTAAAACAGACAACATGGCCGCGATGTACGTCCTGATGTCAGGTAGAACCCAGGACCCTATCCTCGCGGCCTGTGCCCGTGAAATCTGGTTGATATCTGCCTTACGGCAGTTGGATATTCTTATTACCCATATTCCGGGCGAAGAGCTCGTTCTAGCAGATGCGCTTAGTCGTTCTAACATTAATGCTTCACTTAAGGCCCTAGCTAGATCCCTGGTGATTAAGGATAAACTGAGTCGTGTTAAACCTGTGTCCCTATCATCCATCCTAACGCCTGGTTTGTAATCTTCCAGATCTCGACGATCCACTCCTTCAGCAGATGAACCAGTCGTACCAGGCGGCCTTCACCCAGGGCACCGCACATAACCGGCTCCGCCAGGCGAAGGCGTACCTCGCTTTCATGTTCACGAAGAAATTTCCTCACTTTTATCCCTTATTAGTCCACATATTATTATATACACAGTGTTTGGCCAATTCTTTTAAGAGTATAGCTACTGTTAAAAATTACCTCTCAGGAGCCAAGACGTTTCTGAATCATGCTGGATATAGAACTGATGTCTTTGCTTCCCCTATATTGGGCAATCTATTTCGGGGGCTCACAAGACTTTCAACTCATGTACCTGCCCCGGCACCAGCACTCTCCCTCCAGACGGTAAAAGATGTCGCGACCCTCCTGTATACCTTAGGAGGCCCTGCCCTTGCAGCAAGGGCGGCTATTCTTATCAGCTATGCCACCTTTCTTAGACAGTCCAATCTGCTGCCCGGGTCCGGAGCTTTGGCCCAGGGACATACCCTTTTGAGAGGCGACGTTGAAGACACCGGGGACCGGCTCTGGTTTAATATTAATTCTTCTAAGACTATTGCAGATCCTTCCCGCCGAGTAGCCATTCCGGTCGTATGGACGGGCTCCCCATATTGTCCCGTAGCGGCCTGGAGAGATTACATCGCCGCCCTCCCCTTGGGTCCTCTCGCTCCGGCCTTTATGCTTACTTCCCATGTTCCTTTAACTCCTCAAAGGCTCAACGCTTATCTTAGAGCGGCATTACATGTTCTTAATCACCCAGATGCGGCGAAAGCCACAGTACACTCCCTTAGAAGATCGGGAGCACAAGAGTGCGCACGCCGTGGCGCGGCCCGACACGAATTAATGATCCATGGAACGTGGTCATCGAATGCTATTAACGCCTATGTCCCCCAGAAGTTATATACATCAATACCACATACAATTGCACAAATGTTTGGCCAGCTCTAGTCGAATTCTACGATCTTATTATTGTATAGTCAATTTTAACTTATCAACTTGTACAACTTTTACTTGTCTTTTAGTATATAAAACGAATTTTATGTCCACACACGCCGTTACGTCTTTGATTGTGATGTAATTGTAAATTGCTGTTAATCAAAGCCTCATTTGCGTGTTGAGACTTTCCTTACAGATGGCACTGCTGATCTACTGACACTCCCTGCAGAGGGCACCACCGGGCACTGCAGTCCCACTGCAGTGGGCCATGCAACACAAAGGGCACCCCCACAGGACCCTGGCCCAGCTATAAAAGGCCCAGCTCCACCATACCTGGCAGACTGGGCTTGGACGATCGCTGACGTTTACCCACCCTCCACACCCTGTATCAAAGAAGTCCTGCTTTGTCAAGCCACTGGCCAGCTCTAGTCGAATTCTACGATCTTATTATTGTATAGTCAATTTTAACTTATCAACTTGTACAACTTTTACTTGTCTTTTAGTATATAAAACGAATTTTATGTCCACACACGCCGTTACGTCTTTGATTAACATGAAGCAGGAGCTACTCATGTGGAACTGCTCACTACTGACTTTGAATCTCCTGCAGTGTATGCCCCCTCTGCCGGCGATTCATCCAACCTGTAGCCTTACCTTATTGTTTCCCCCTCAGTTCTAAGCCGGCATTCCACTAGGCAATTTTGATTACTAAAGCAATTTGCTAATTCTTAAGTTGCTGTTAGAAATTTCACAAGAATCCTTCTATGTTACCTACCATTTGAAAAACAATTAAAAATCCTTTCTAATTGTATATAACATGGCTGTGATTAGCAATTATTCCTTCTCATGATTTTCGAATCGGGAGTAAAATCGGATAGTGGAATACAGGCTTTATCCTTCTGAAGTCCATTTAAGGTGGAGCTTGCTTGGCACACCATTAGATTCCCAGACTCTGTGGAGTCTTTCCACATAGTACTTGGGTTCAAAATTTAATGACTTGTTCTTCTTCTTACCTTAAATACAAAGGAATTTATATAATCAAAGCTATCCTTATTGATTAGAATCATGGAATGTTAATTGGGAGTTCCATTTGAGTTTCAATGAAAAACGCATCTTTATAGAACACTTTAATTGGAAATTTGATTCAGTCAGAGGTATGCATGGGATAGTCTTTAAACTTCAATCATCATATTCTTGTTATAAATAACTTCCATGGTAAGGTGGTTCTAAACATGCAAACAGTCTTTCTCTCATTAACAATGTTATTTGATCCACGTGTAAGGGCCTACTTTGGAGTATAATTGGTGAACACGGAGCTTATGAAGAAGAAAAATGGGGAAAGCAGGATAAGAACAGTATGCTTGCCATTTGTATAAAGTTTGGAGTCTACATTCTATAATTAATCAGAGTTTGAATACAACAAGTTTTATAGCTGGCATGTAGCAGTGAACATTAATATAATTGAACACATTAGAGAGTGCTTGGAGACAGAGAAAAATTGACTTAGCCTGTTCAATTTGATATCAGTTTGAGCAATTACTAATTAAGTACACTATTAATTTGAAACATAAGAAAGAATGTTTGATTACAGAGGGAAATTGACTTAGCCTATTCAATCTTATACCAGTTTGAGTGATTGGAGAAAAAAACACAAGATTAAACCATAAATAAGTAGTAGTCCCCACACAGGTACTACCCATAGGACGGAATTTGGCAGAATAATGCATGGAACTGATCAATCAATAAGCAATAACCTCTCATCCGTCAAACAGCTCAACAAATTTCACCCCCCACTGCCGCTACCCAGGCGGATCAATGACTCCTGCGTCCCAAAATACCTCCGAGCTGCTCTTGAGGCGGGCATAACATGACCAAACCACAACAATTTTAGTCCTCATTAAACTTTTTCCACCTTTCAACGAGGCAAGACGTCCCCTGATTTGCTTAATGAGATTCCACCGGAGCAGATTAAAGGATAATGAGGCATAAAAGTATAAGGCACCTTTTCAGAGGTGATTTTCCATGCGGCTTACCCTGCAAGCATTGGCCGGGATGTGGTGCTTGTTGTAATGAGTGGGGCGTCCTAATTGGACAAGGCTAATTGGTCCCCACCTGCCTCCAGTGCACCTCCAGTACCCGGGGTCAGATAGGGCCTGCCGTACCGCTTAAATTGCATATATGCGTCAAGTATCTACCTGGCCCAGTTAATATTGATATGGAAGCCGAACAAGTATTACGTCATTATGTTATATCCCTTATATTTCGTGAAGCCCCATTCACCCTGGTCAATGTTTTCTTCGCATAGACCCACACAAAATTTATCTTAAGGATACACAAACAACTCCGGGAGAGAAATTGATCGCAAGCTTGTGAAATGGATCTTATAGCATTCACAATGAGGAGGAAGGTTTCTTGCGGTAATTTTCACAAGCAAAGGATCTCTACGGAAATATTAAATATGTTGAAAATTTCACAAGGGATCAGGTCGAAGAGGGCTATGAGAATCCAACGTTTCCAACGTTCGCAGATCGCAGAGGTCTACAACAAACCACATTCACCACGGCGAATGGGGCTTGACGGTTCCGATATGTTGTAAGATCTTTTGAGATGTCAAGTGGCCAAGTCTGTGCCGTATAGGTTTCAATGGTGTCCTATAGACATTGACCAATGTTGCATAATCTCTATCATTGGGCCTTAATAATCGCCTGATAGCACCATAAGTAGCCGCCATAAGTAGCTACCAAAGTATAGTATGATCAATATCATAATGGTCAGATGATTATTAATTGGCTGTAGTGATACTAACCATAGCAAGGTTGGGTATGCCTATATCATTGAGCCTTACCGAGATTATATAACCATACCAAAATTACCTGACAATACTGATATTACCTATCTATACTATTACTTGACCATTCCAATTTCATCTAACAAAAGCAATATATCCTACCCAAACCCATATAGTAATATTTTGGGGCGTGAGACCTTAAAATTGTGATTTCTGTGGAGTGGTGTGTGGCGTCAATGTTCCGTTACATTGGTAACGCAGGTTTGTTGCAACGCCACTATAAAAAGTCGAGTTGCAACAGTTTATTTCAGTTGCTTTCACACTACCAACCTGTACACATTGTAAGAATTTAAATTCTAGCTTATTGTTATAGGAGGATTTAATAAATATTTCCCATATTTAACTATGTCCAAACTTTATCACTTGTTTAATACTTGTTATTTCCTATATTCAGCTAATTATCTAATCACGATTAATGTAGCGGTAAATGCTAGGCCATTTTGTCACCTTTTGTATTACCTTACATACCAATATTATCAGAATGTACCGATATTGTTGACCATACCGATAATTATTACCTAAAGATACGAATGTAACTTAACTATATGTACCTTTAGCGTTACCTTCACAAACCAAAAATATTACCCTAGCCTGTGGTAATCTGTGACCATACCATACCCCTTTGACTCCCACCTGCCCCTCCAGCTGTGGCCTGGATTGGCTGGCATGTTGCCTGATTAGGCCTGACGCCTGGGGGCAGGGCACAGGAGCAATATGTGGGCACTGATTAGTATTGTAAGGGTCCACAGATTGGCATGTGGCATTCGAGGTCACAGACCCCTAGATTTATATATTGGACAGAGGTTTTGGTGGATGTGTAGCCAAAACGTTAAGTTGCATCTAGTTTTACAGTTTACAATTGCTGTGTGTTAGCATGGCTTTAAGTTAGGATGTGATGATGATATGTTGGAGTTTAAGGTCTACTCAGAAAAGGTTTTGACTGTAAAGGTCAATGAACTATGGTGGTGGAAACGACGGCAAGGCAAGGTAGTATAGCAGGTACATCCCAAACTCGAACCCGGGCCTCCAGGCGAGGACTCCACCTACTATACTATCCCGCCCCCCCTCAAGTTAAGATGTATATGCTTAGTTTAGAATGTATCATCGGCTTACCAGTTGGTAAAGCATCTTTGAATTTCACAAAATCATCTTGACCATAATTTCAAGTGCTATAATTATTATATATATATATATATATATATATATATATATATATATATATATATATATATACTGTTCATACTACATCAGTATAAGGGCTAGTGTATCTGGCCCTAATGTTAATGACATCCCTCAATTGTGTGATCAGTACTCAATGATCATCTTCCACTTGTCTATTCAAATTATAATTCCTACATGAATTTACTATTTTATTCTTTGCGTTAGTCATCTGAAATGTTGCATGGTAATTTGTAGATATTTTCATAAAGCTCTTTGTCTTATTATTCTATAATTTTAGATGTCATGGATTCTCTCGTTTGACATCAGGATTGCTGCAGCAGCTGTGTACAGTTTTCAATTGCAAATAACTAATTAAAAGATCAATGCCAGTGGAACTGTTGAATTGGCACAGTGGGTTGCCTCGAAGCAGATGCATGGCCTCCAGGGTGTAATTCATACTGATTGCAGAACAAATTAAGCTGTGTTCATTGATCTATTACTACACGTTATCAGTGCCACTTACAACTTTATAATTATGCTTTAAATTTTCACATTACTGATAATTTACATGTCCTTGTGATATAAGAGGATTTATGCATACACGGCCCAGTGATTATAACTAAAGACCAATAGCTGGGTTGGCATTGTAATTGTTAGAGAAACGGTGGTTGTAACAGCAGTTCCGAGTATATTTTTCTGTATAGAACCCATGTATAGTTTAGACGCAAAATAGTTGATGGGACCAATGAGTACACTAGGCGATGATTTTGTGCTTCTTCTAATCTTGGAGTGTATGAACAGGAAACATAAAACTATATGAAGGATATTTCCATTGCTATCACATGTCCACATCAACTATCATGTTTTATGTTACTCTGTAGCTCATTTTACTACTGACTGAAACCTAAAGAAAAGACTTAAATTTGATACCTCAGACCTTCCTCATAATGTCTCAGCCCGTTTCATTTACGTCTTTTCTTTTTTGGATAGAATCTGATCCCGACATTCAACCGAAAAGTCAGAATGTTTATCTTAGTGGGATTTTTGTATCATGACCTGTTTCATCCTGGATTGGAAAACATGAGCCCAAAGTAGATTGTGTGTTGATAGCTCTACCATTTCAGGGATCTTTGCATGCAATGCTGAAACATTTCACCAGTTCTGATAGCTCCATGCCCACACTGAATACTCCCAGTTGCAATTTCCTGATGTGTGTACATAGTGTTGCATGCCCCAGGCAGCCTACAGAGACGCTATACCATTAATGCTGCAGAAAAAAAGTACCTTCATTTTATCCCTAAGGTATGGCTATGTAATCAGAAACTCCTGTTCAGCTCAAACACTCCCCCCAACTACCACCACTACCACAGGCAATAAACCAACAACATTTCCCCTAAAGCTTCCCCTGGTGGAGCAGTAGAATGGATAGTGTGTTATGAACAGCATCCTTATTGAGGGACAAAACACTGGGGGTCACGCCCAGAGTTTCCTCTACCAACAAAAGTCAGTGTTATATTTTGCAAATGAGGTCTGCTGCCCTGCTGATGGACGTGACCAAACTCCTAATGCAGCTGACATTGTACACTAGACCAACACACTTAAACACTCAAAGAGAACATGGCCTGCTGCTACTGGAGGAACAAAGGCACTCCTCCAGTGAACAGCTGGAGGAGAGGAGCATTGTGGAAAGATGATTAGGTAGGCAGAAAGTCTAGGGACTGCCTTTCAGAATATGAGCAACAACTTTGGGAACTTTATGAGTGTGCCTTTTGTTCAAACATTCTAAATGGATTTGGCTGAGTTTCCCATTGCAGGT
The DNA here is from genome assembly GCA_936440205.1 of Lepidonotus clava. Classification (NCBI taxonomy): domain Eukaryota; kingdom Metazoa; phylum Annelida; class Polychaeta; order Phyllodocida; family Polynoidae; genus Lepidonotus; species Lepidonotus clava. Next base: position 36,884,899 of record OW387140.1, read on the forward strand.
AAAAATTACTTAATTTCGAATGATGACATTGCATAAGAGACAAATATTATTTCATTTTAAATCATTTTCCTTGACACTAAAATAACAATTGTGTCATTCGATCTTGCAATGCCTGTTATTGCATTGCATAACAGGCAATCATTGTGTCTTCTGGAATGACACAGACACTTAATTCTAAAGCATGAGGCCCTTTCAAATAACATTCATTAATATACATACTTTATCAGATATCTTCTAATGCATCATCTGATTCATTTCATAGATAACCCATAGAGAATTTCAAATGAGAGTAGGTAATGTGATACCCCTGCAGATAGCAAATGCATTAAAGGAGTGGTCCAAGGAGTTTAGATGTGAGGGTGAAGAAAAAGAAAAATGACATAGTAAAATGATACCGCTCAATATGGGCCGGGAAGATGGCTTTAGCCTAAGGCCGTTATATAGAAAAAAAGTGTGTGTTGGTGCGGAGAACCATGAAGGCCCGGTGAGGTATAGTTGCAGGTTAACATATGGGTTATTTTGCATGGTAATACCTAACAAAATTCTCATTTCCGTAACAGCGAGTAACACAACCATTACGTTACCATGGTTCTGAAGATTCAATGTGTTGTCATATCAAATATCCAAATTGAAATTCTTTATGGGTTATCTATGAAATGAATCAGATGATGTATAAGAAGGTATCTGATAAAGTAGGTGTATCAATGGATGTTATTTGAAAGGCCATCATGCTGTAGAATTTAGTGTCTAAAATTTATAGTATTATTTCAGAGTTGACGTAGTGGTAAAACAAGATGACGCGTTGTTCCAAACTAGTTGTTGTAAGGAGCCTTTATATGAGTTGATGGCAAAGTGTAGCTATCCAAGAGATGCTTGATTTATTGAAAGATCCTTGAGGATCCTTATGGGAGGGAGTATTGGGACATAAATATTTGCTCTACACACGAGAAGGTGATGAGTTGTATGCAAACTAGGCTACTCTCTCAGATCCAAGAGTTTTTAAAAATCTGAATCATTTCACTAAGAGAAAATTCAAGACTTATCCTAACTACAATTATGTATTGAATAGCCCAATAATGAAAGACTGCACCTAGATGACACCTACATAGATCTAGATATAAACACAGCCCAGGTCTCCAATTCCCAGGAGGGTTTAGCTAAGGACAAGATAAAGGAGGGAATAACACAGTGAGTAACAACACCCTGGATGGGCAGGAGGCTGGGGCGGATGCAGGAGGAGGCCTAAGTGACCATAACTATGGGCGCGGCGGGCAGGGGGCGGATGGGACCTGGTGGTTTGGGGGTGGACCCCAGGGTGACTCCAGGGTCATTAACTGCAGCCTGGAGGATGTTTGTTAGGGGGCATGCTGGAGGGGGGGTCGTAAACTGGGCTTTATGGGGGCAGACCCAGGTGTAGCCTGCCACCTGTAAATGACCACATGCTGACCACTAGTACTGGAGGTGTGGGGATCCTCACACCTGGAGGAAATGAAGGGATAGGGCTGGTGTTTGGATCCCTTAAACCTTGGACCCAGTTGAACCTCCTCTCGATCTTTTGGTTGAAACTTTCCCAATGCTAATAACCTTTTAAAGTTGCATTAAGCAAATTTTTGGTGATCAGTGAACCTGCTGTTGCCTGGATGTAATTTACAAGCAAGTCAATAGTCGTATTATCAGCCAAACTGGAAAAGTCTTTTTTTTGTATTGAAAAAACACTTCTTACATGTAAGATCTTCCAGTAGTTGTTGTTCGAAGAAAATTGACCCTCAAAAGAGACAGTAATGTGCTAAGAAATGGCCCTCCAAAATTCAACAAACTTTAAATTGCCCTTCCAATAATCGTACGGAAATAATTGTACTTGGGGAGAATTCCTTATTTCATTATCTTCAGTTAAGGTGAGAGGCTGGAGGAAACTAGCATCTGCATGCATGGTTAATGGACATCCCCAAATATAGCCCGGAGGCTCCTCCACGTTAAATTCCCACGCGGCATGTCCCAAATGGGCAGTTTACAAGATGGAAGTGGGTCGTATACGACCGGGGTGACGACCCAGGGCGTCCACGCTGGAGGATGGAGGGCCTGGAGGAGGGTGGGAGGACCTGGAGGAACCAGGAGGCGGCCCCGATGGATACCCTACTGGTTTGGCCTCATTATTATGAGGACCCATGCTGTTCAGCCATGCGTGAACACCCCCGCCCCTTCCCGCTTTCCCAATTGGTAATCTGCCCAATGATCCGTGGGTGATTCCCTCCCCACCCGTTACAGGCTAACGGCCTGATCAGTTACTGAGGCCTGCTGATTTTACGGCCTCCTGACTGCTAGGCAACCCACTCCAGCCGCTCGTAATGGTGAGCTGCTCACCCGATAGGTGGAGCCAGGCGCCGAGCAGCTCACTGGGAACTGCTCCATGTGCAGGTCATCACCAATGAGTAAGGGCTAATTATAGACGTGTTATATATCATTGAAAATGGTTTTGAATTCTCTTTCGAATGATATGTAGCATGCATAGGTTCCTGTAATATTCCTAGTAGGAATTAATTTTAGAGAAAAAATAATTTTTGGTAGTCAAGAACGCCGAGTGCAATATAGGTTAAGTATGTAGCTAATGTATCTTGTAATGAATGTCTCTATGGTGACCATTTTCTTTGAATGATATTGATTGATTGAACTCAGTTGCCAGCCAGGAAGTTTAGTCGCTCATACTTTGATATGACACATTTATCTCTGTGAGCGAATTAATCAATGTAACAAGTTCAGAAAACTTACAGATGTGCCATATTAATATATAGATTAATAGCTGAACCGGTGCATCAGCTAATGGTATTGAGTTATCCATCATTCTTTAGAGGCACCAAAGACGCTTGGCTGGCCTAGAATAAAGCTTTTTATGAATATCATTAGACGGGCTGGCAGGATTCAAAGTGATGGCGTGAACCTGTTAAGTGGCCTCAGAAGTCGATTAATGTATCAGCCATCTGCCTAGAAGACACCCATAAAAAGTAGGCTTTATGGAATAAAAACACTAGAAAAAGATTTATTGTACTTTTTTGCGACGCATGGCGGTGAAAGGTTTCTTTGGCATCGTCATATTGTTACTGATAATGTTTTTTATATCTAAATAAAAACATTATATTTTATTGTTGTAAAAATTGTTTATGATTGATGTTACATTGTCTCAGAATAGCATTTTCTCAAACGCAATTAATATTACGATACATCTAGATTATAATACAGGTAGAAATCTAATACACAATCTCGACTGTAATGTTTGGCTTTAATCTAGGTCTGTACTTGTTCTAAAGCAGGCTTGTCGATGAAATACAACACAAAGCATTCAATCCTCAATCTTACTTTTTATCATGTATGAATTTCCGCATATTACATGGTCTTTGCTAAGAACAACACTTCTTTTCGAAATCTCACTGGCAAGATGATTAAACGATGATGTATGATTCAATCCATAAAAATCTCCTGCCCGCTTTTTAATCTAATTAGTCTGACTTTATCTTTTATCCCAAAGAACCATCAATAAGAACGGAGATTCAAAGGCATGCGACTTCATTCCCCTCTTGTCAAAGACTCATCATGTGACAGCATCTCATGGGAGTTGTTTTCCCCATTCGCCCTATGTAAATGAACTATGTCATATACTGCTTATCTATAAGGAAGTCCGTCTCTAATTGAGATAGTGCATTCGTCATCCTGTGGCCTGCAATATTCCATTTGGATAATCTTAGAATCCCTGGGCCTTTCCATTGATAAGGAACATTAATTTTGCTCTCATAATATTCAGGCTCCATTTCTCCAGATTATCTTTTTGCTTATCGCTGAATGAGGTAGTTTTCATGGCAGCCAAATAGTCGAAGTTTAATAGGTGGATTGTACTGAACAATGTTATCTTTAATTCATGTTCTCTTCAAAGAAGAGAAGGCTCCATTCTGATTGAATTTTGTTGTTGTTCTAAAAGATCGATTAGTCCAGTACTACATCTTCCTAATTTCCAATAGAACTTCTTATCATATATATTAGAACTTCTTATCATATATCCGTTTGTTATTCACATAACTGATATTCATACTAAAATAAAGGATATAATTTTACAATATATCAGAATAGTGTTAATCTTAAGTGCCATACCCACTAGGTGATTTTGGCTGAGTCGGCCGACTCATTGCCCCTAAAATCGGCCAATTCTACTAGGATAATTGGCCGATTTTAGGCTGATTCAGAACAAACATACACATTTCAATTATACCATACTAACTGGCGATCCTAAGAATCAGGCGATTCTAGATGGTTTCCAGTTGCCGGTCTCCAGAAAATCGCTTAGTGGGTATGGGGCTTTAGAATATTTCCCCTATATAGAAACAGAAAAAAATCTTATGATATGCTGGGACTTATACAGGTCCCTAGGTTAAATCATAGTCTATACCCAGGCAAGCATGCATTGTTACTTACCAAACATTGCAGTTACATTTAGTTAGGCTCTATTTGTCTCTTCTTAGGTTATTTTGATTGCATTCAATAGTCATTTGATGACATTCAATAGTGATTTGATGGCATTCAATACTCTCTGGAATGTAAAATTGTGATATTGCCCGGTAACATTCTGGTTACATTTTTATATCAAGATTACATTTTTTTTATATTGGTAAAGTCACAACCTAGCTAAAATGTAATGTTGTTATAACACTATGTCTCACATAATAAAACAAAACCGTTACATGGAAATTTAGCAAGTAACAGACTGACAAAAAAGAACATGTTCATTACATTGCTGGTTGCCTGGGTACCTACTATACTGAAATGAAGAAGGGAGGTTCATAAATATGCCACCAGGTGTCAGGTGGGTCTGGCCATGGGTATTGGGAAAGTGCAGTCTTTAGTCATCAGAGGTTGGTTCTAATGTAACTTACTCAGATCTAATTCTGGAGGTCAGGGCGCCCCCCCCCCTCTTTTTTTCCTTTTTTTTCTTTCTGTCCATATCTGAACTGAATGGAGAGAACATACACACATGTAATGGCTGCTTCCAAGGTTTGTGACCGAATATTATGTATAGGACCCTCTCTTTCAAATTCAAGATCTTGGATCCGCCCCCGCAATTGTGTACAAGTTATGGATTCCCCTGTCTGACCATTTTGTTGACAATGATTCCACGTGGAAATGTGAACCAAAGCATCAATCAACCTTAATAAGGCTTTCAGCGAGAGCAGACAATGTTTGGCAGCTTGCATTTCGCAGCCTGGAAATGAATTCAATTGTTTCTTCTCCCAACACGGACAACTAATTGGACAGCCAAGGCTTTGGATGCCCTGCTAATGGAATGGAATCAAAAACACAATTCTAATGGCAATTATCGTATTTCAACACCCCAACACGGGAGAGGAGCACAACTTAGATATTTTCATTTATGGAAATGAAGCACCACAATTCGATGGAATCCTGTCAGCACCACTTTGTCATACTTGTTTTTTTGTCAGAGTCTGGCTTTTTGTCACTGTCAGATTGCGAATAATTTAAAATCAAGCCATTTGAAACTATTATGACAAATTACGATTTATGGCTGTTTTTTCATAGGTTTTCCATATTGTTTTTACATTTCTCCTATCCCGATGGACCTGTGTTGAATGAATGGGGGCTTCTTAAATGGATAATCTGGCGAGGGAATACTCTGTAAGGTTGGGGAGTGAGTGGTGCAATTATTCCTTTTTTGATCGAATGGTGATATGTGTGAGAGAATAGAAAACAATTATTATTGATTATCGACTGGAAGACAAGGGCTAAAAAGTGTTCTTTTTCAGATTAATGCCTTATATTTTAGGGCACTTTATTTTGTACTACAAATGGCAAATATATTAGAATTTAGTAGGACCGTTATTCACATGTGTACACTTTATCAATTTTCTTTTTCAAATTTTGTTAGACATCGATAGCTTTTTTTAAGGATGGCCTATCCTTTAACAGATTGTATTATCACTGTTCGCCTAGCGCTTTCTTTTTTAAAAACATTATTCATACAGGAATAGTGAGCAGAACGATTTATGAAGTGCCTCTGATATCGAAAGGTGGAGATAATTAATAGAAAAATTAGAATGCAAATAATACAAATGGTAAAACTCAATCAATCCTAACACTGTTTTTCTTCTTTTTCGATCAGACCATGCTTTTAGTCTTGACACCAACAAGTAAAGTCTGTTTACGAGGTCATGATTATTTGAAAGTCGAATTAATTCTTTGACAAATACACTTTTGATAGATACCCTTCAAAAAGGTATCATCAAGACTGAAGCCCTATACACACTAACCAGTGTAACCGGCGACGAACTACAGGCGACCAAGCAATCAGTGGGAGAATAAATTTAAAGCCTGTATTCCAATAGGTGATTCTAACTGCCGGTTATTTGGTTATTCCTAATCTTTTACCCAATTGTTGCAAAAGACCACACATCCTACATATCATTCGAAAGAGATTTTGAAGACCGTTCTAATGGTATATAACATGCATATGATTCATTAAAATTGCCATTGCCGATTGTTGACATCAAGAGTAAAATCGTCTAGTGGAATACAGCCTTTACTGGTTAAGCAAATTTGATATTTGTCTGGCGAATTTACTACCGATTTTACTCGCGATTTTGCTAGAGATCCTGTCACCTGTCGCTGGTCTCCCAGTCTGCGCCCTAGTATTGTTAGGCCTAGGACCACAGATCTGGGGACTGGTGATGGGCAACCATCGATCATGTCAGCTTGACTGGTCACTGATTGTCACTCGCCTGTAAAATCGCATCGTGGGTATGGGGCTTTAAGTGAATACTATCCAAGCAAATGACCGGGAGCCCTATTTTTCGTGACTGATTTCGGTGATTAGGCTTATCATGTGAATTTTGATCAATGTGTCATTCATATCATAATTATCTGTCAATCAAAGTGTCAACATCTTACCATACCTCTTCAATGTTATTTGCAAAATATTTCCCGACATATGGCTGTTTCAGCTGATTAGCCTTATCACAAAACCAGTTACGAAGATATGGGCCCAGATAAAATGGCTTCTTACCATATCGTTTTGGTTTGTTTGAGGAGCAGAAACACCCTTTGGAAAATCATAAATGGTTTAGAGGGAATTTATCAAGAATGAAATAAACATAGACTACTCAACTTATCATTATCAAATTATGATCACGAAACGCATGGGACTGGTAGGCCCGCTCTTGTGATTTAGAATATTTACACTGACAAAAAAAACTTGAACGAAAGCATTTGTACTGTTTTATTTATTGGGAGGTTGTTGAATATGATGGATTACCAAACGTGTCTCTTAGCAGACATAAATTACTTAATTAATTAATGAATGGTGTTGCAGTTTTATAGGCATTATATCTCATTTAGTTAGTGCTTCGCGAAAAAGCGTTATCTCGGATGCTGTAAGGAAGAGATTCAATTTCGATATCTGTTTATGAACGATGAACAATGGCAAGTTGCACTATTTGTGAGTTGATCAAAGTAACCGACTGAAAACTAAGTAATTGCAAACTGTCATATTATAAATACTACTATTTAGAATCGCTTAACTTTTTCGCCTGTTCACTGACAGTGAATTCAGGGGATTCTCTCGATACATTTAAAATACTCTAACACCTTGTAATAAAGGGTTGGATGTCATTTGCTTACAATATTTGGAAGTATTGACGATAGTTCTTCTCACTGCCTGAGATCTCGGGCTCAGGCAGTGAAAGGTTTGATGAAGTTCAGTCACAATAAAAAAGGATTTCCTTCTGTTGCACGTTGCCTTAACTGTCTAAGCTATATTTCACATAATAGCAGAAGGTTATTCCTAAAACAAAAACTAATTAACATTAAAATTCCTATAATATTGTGTCATGATACAAAATATCTATTGTCAATTTGGCTCTTTTCTTTCAAGACCTATTGATATTATAGAAAGAGATCACCATTTCAGTGCGTGTACAAAAACAGTGACAATAATGTGCGATTCATCCAGCTTGAAATATATATTTTAGGTTTGATTCTTTTTATCATTTGCAGCTACGAAATGAATTTGGTGTATCACAGATGGGAAAGTGCAAACCCACATAAATAACATTGAATTTTCTTCCTAATCAATGTAACTGTCCTGTTTCCTCTTCAAATAACTCGGTTAAAATAGGAATAATGTTCTTGCTGCCTCTCATGGGCGCATTTAAAAAAAATATTGATATTAATATTTCTGGTAATAACAAGGCGATATTAGTATCCATCATAAACTGTTCACTCAGTATTGATTTATATACAACATTATCGTAGATCTTCATTCATCCATGTAGGAAAAGTCAGAAGAATGGAATACACCATAAAAGTCCTGAAACCATTTGATTTCAATTGGCTTTCCTGTATCATGCGTATTTGTTCAGTGAGTATTCTATCAGTCGAAATCGGGTATAATATGTATATCCCCTGAAACTTCTTCTTTTGCCATCATCCCATTTGGTGTGCGTGCCTGTGTGTTGTATTCTGTGGTTCCACTATCCACATAATGTGGGTAGGTGGGGTTGGAGAATCCTGCCTCCTTACTCTCCCCATTCTTATAGTGCACCACTATACCCTCCACGTCCTCTGCCCTCTTCTTTCTCCTCCGTCTCCTCTTCTTTCTCTTGTCATTTGCGTTGTAGCAGTAGCACCCCTTGACACAGCAGCAGACGACCCAGATGCATATAACTATGATTAGAAGACTTCCCACTGCCGCTGTGGTGCCAATAAAGGTTGGGTTCTTGAGTATGCCTGAGTCCTGTAGGGAATCTGACTGAGGACCTAGAAATATATGAGTAATGAAGGGTTATAGTGGATTTTATAATATATTATTCCTATAAAAAAAATTACATTATAGGAGCTCCTAAAAATACACGCAAAATGTAGGGTGGTGGTGGGTTATGTTTGAATTTCATGGGCAATCTGTTACAGAATTACCTATACATAGGAAAAAGTAGAGTTATTGAACTAGCTATAGATTGATTAGATTATTGATTATTGAACACTCTTTGTAGGTTTGTGTGTATTTTCCTACAGAGGAGTTTTATGACTTGTATAACTGTTTATGTGAAATGGTTGTAATCAGATATTAATGGGGAAAGGATAAGTAAACACAATCGCTGGGATATCATCCATGGGAGATTGTAAATGGGTCTTATCTAGGGCCTCTATATATATATGCGCGCACCCGTCTCTATCGAACAAAACAATCACAGTTCTGTGTGATTCTTTTATTCACATATCTTGAGGCAAATCTTGTTACTGAAAGAAGAGGGAATGTGCCGGCAGATGTAACCTTTTGATCGTTTATGAAATTGGAATAGATAATTTGAATGTATACACAAAACAACAAGCAAGAAAGCTGGAAAGATTCAACCCACACTTATGTGAATTCGATGGCAAGTGAATGATAAAAGCATAAAAGCTCTGAAAGCAACCTTTCTTTAGCATTTGACTTTGATGTTCCACCCATTATTCAAGTGTCTGAGAAACATGTTCAATTCTTAGAAATAAAGAGATGCAATGCTCTTAACTCTTTTTTTTATCAGACCATCTTCCAAGCTTCTAAAATATGCAAACACAACCGAGTAGATATCGATGAGATACACAAGTTACCTCCATCTCTGGTAGTGTCTGTATGGAGTAGATAATTCACCTTGTTGTTTGTTAAAGTATTAGATATAGATCACACATAAACAGTTTCGGCTTATCTGTGTGATGTTTAATTGCATTATCCCAGTGAATTATTAGAAATGTGAATACGTATGACTGCATAAGCTCATAGAGCAAAACAGAATGGTGCGGTTTACTTTGTAGACGAAATCTTATTATTATTGAATAAATTGACAATATTTTCTGAAATTTCACTACTTGATGTTGAGGTGTTTGAATGTTCGAAAAAGGGAAACAGGCTCCTCTGATATTTATGTGTTGTCTTAAGATTGCCATTATATCCATTTATCCAAAGACGTTAATAAAGTAACAACATATAAACATCAAAATTAACATACAAAAGTAGTAATAAGGGGGTCGGGGTGGCAAACGCCGTTGAGGCGTTGGTATCACTTGTTGGCATTGGCTCCCCATGGGTTCGAGTCCCATGGAGTGCAGCATAGGACATTTGGATGACCCCTGCACGGAATTGTGCCCAAATGCTCCACACAGGACCACAATGGGAGACCAGACATACTGTTTGAATTGAATCCTGTATAAATAAACTGAACCAAAAAAAAAAAAAAAAAAAAAAAAAAGAAATAAGGATAATACCTGATCCAGAACATGTCTTGTTGTCTGGAAGAAGAAACTCCCCCTCTGGACATCGGCATATGAAGCTTCCTATCCTGTTTTCACACTTGTGCTGGCATGGATGGCCTCGAGAATTTGAACACTCGTCTATATCTGCAATAAAATTATTATAAACCTAGGATGTAATAATATGGCTAGCGAAATAATGTAATTTTTCAAATGATTAACCACTTTTTATTGTATCACCTACGTGTATGCTAAACATACACATATATACAGATACGTCGTATGTACAGATTGGTTTTGCCATATTTAGGACAAACTAATAAATCAAACTTAGGCCTACTTAAGACTCTTTAATATGAGTAAGGTATGATTAATTATATAAGAATTAATTCAGGATTTCAAGACGAGTCCCGTCAAGAGTACGAATATTAAAAAGGAGGAAAACCGTGGAGGAGCCAACCGATATCCCGCCCCTTTTCCTTGGAACATCACAAAAACACAATCGGTATATTGTACATCATTATGCTACATAAACTGCCTGTCAACAACTGAAAAATGGAAATTCATTATTGACAATTAATCAAATCAATTGGACAAGAAGTAGGATTTAGATACCTCTACATTCCCTGCCTTCTTCAAGTTGAAATCCTTCCCTACAGACGCAGTAGTGAGCTCCGTCTCTTGTTTTACATTCATGGTCACAGCCTCCGTTCAGCTCCTTGCAAGCATCAACATCTAGAAAAGGGCATGAAACAAATTTTTTAGATAATCATTGGCTTTCATTTAAAATCCGTAATGGTGATCATTATAATTCAATGAATCTGACGGTTCTAAAATTTGTGACTTAGGGCTGTGGGACTTAGAAGATTCTTTGTCATTCATTTTTTTATTGGTTTGGGTGTTTTTTTTTGTTTAAGTATGCACATTATATGATATTATCTAGGAATTTAAAGAAGTACCTTCACATGTCAACGGGGATTTCAGTTGGCGCCCTGGGTCACATGTGCAGTAGAAACTTCCAACGTTATTGACACATTTATCACTGCAGCCTCCTTTCTGAACATCGCATTCATTGAAGTCTGATTAAACAATGAATGATAAGATTATTATGTGACTTAACATGAGAATTTATGATCTAGCTGGAACTATGACAGTCAAGATACACGTGGAAAAAAGGAATTTATGCAAATTTTGCCCAAAGGTTTGACCTTCGTCAGAAAGTATGGCAACAGAAAAATATCACAGGAGCTGTATGTGAGTAAAAACTTTACTTTAGCTATACGAACTGTTTTGCCATACTTCGAATATTGTGATTTCCTGATAGATACATTTATAAAATAGAGAAGGTAAAAAGTACGGAGCACCATGTATTGTGTATAAAATAAGAAATCCTAGAGATATTAATAGAATGGAACTTCTCAAAACTCAAAAATAAGACGGTTAAGAACTGCCATCTTTTAAATCTCCTGTATGTCTGGGAAAACAAAGGGGCTTTTGACTTAAAACGGAAAACCAGGTCGTGGGGGAACCAACAACTATAACAATTAATTATGTAAAGAAATTCAGAAAATCGCCATTTCACAGAGCAGTACAAATAAGGTTAAGTTTAAGCCTTCCTGTGAGTCTAAGATGACTAGGGACCGTCCATAAATGACGTCATGCAGCAAAGGAGGGAGGGGGGAGGTCAGAAACGGTATAAAATAGCATGGCATCATTTTATTGACGGCTCCCTAGACTCGACATGGCCAGAAGTATTGATACTAGGTGTACAACGGGGTGCATGATTATAATGCATGACAACATAGAAGCCATCAGCAATACACCCTAATCTTGGGACACAAAGTAAAATTATATATAAATATTATCATGTAGAAAAAAGCTGTACATTTGTAAAACCTTGAAGAAGATAATTATCCATCCGAAGATATTCAATACACTCTTTCGATGCTTACCCGTACAGGCTTGTCCAATAAGTTGAAAGCCCATATAACACTCGCAGTGCCGGCCTGCCTCCTTATTTGACCTGCAGATGTGGGGGCAGCCACCGTTATTGACTTTACACTCGACAGATTCTATGGAGGAGAAAGGTTATAACATATTAAGAAATTCTATGTCAATGTGATTACTTAAATTTTCTTTTTAAATAATCTTTTCTTTTTAATCTTAAAGTTATCAGACTCATCCATGAGCAGACTTGCCTCATCTACCCGACCCACCAAAAGACGTGATGTTGTAGAACGTTACTGTAACGTCTTAAAAGTGTATTAGAATGGTATCAGCAAAGATGTAGTATGATTATATGGAGATGAAAGAACATAACACGGTTTATCAATTATGTGTTTAAACACATTTTTCATCACCCGTATTAGTGTTGTGCTAGCAGGCATATGATACAGTTATCTTTGACATGTATATAAAAGTCACAGTCATTTGGTCACTCATTATGGACTAGTGAATTAGATGCCACCACATTGACTATTGTACAATTATGATCATATTTCATTTTATATAATTATTTTAATTACTTAATCACCACTATACTAATATGTATTGATTAGAACCATTGTATATGTCTAAATTTGATGGACTTATACTTATTCACTGAAGTCTGGAAGATCAGATATATTTTGAAGGCAATCAATAAATAATAATAAAACAAAAACGTCCCCACACTCACTTGCAAATAAGAGAACGAAAATAATGATTATGATAAAAGAAAAGAGAGATAAAATGATTGTCAAATGGGGTGTATGTCTTGGGACGGTGGTCTACGGAGGACTTAACCATAAAGGCAAGCCTTGTATGGCTTGTCGAGAATGTGTGAATAAAGCTTGGAAGTCTCTTTGTTACTTATTGCTTTTGAATAAAGATTATTGTAAGAATCCAATACTTGACCCATACCTATGCACCTTGTGCCTAGGACTTCATAGCCATGACAACACTCTTGCACTTCTACTTGTACCGGCTCATATTGATAGACATCCGCTTTGCATTGCCCTTTTCTGTAGGAAAGATGATTAATTAATTAATGGTGATTCGGCAAAATCAACATATAACAGTATGAAGTTAAAAACATGTAGATATGATATAACACAAGTGTGTGTGTTGAATTTTATGTGTTTTGTCACACTGGCTCACTGAAGTCCGAAGAGTACTTTCAGTTGTTTTTTGTTCAGATCTTTCACATGAGGAGATTTGAATATGAATTGCTGGCATTGTTGGCAATTGAATAAAGGGTGGAGGAAGAAACTCGTTTGCCCTTCAGATATTGATAGTAGTTTGATTTTGGACTTTTTCATTTTGCCTGGACGTGCAAGTCCCATTATCTTTCTACTAGATATGTTGATTTCACGGTGGATTGCAAAAACCGTCCAGCTAATAATGTTCACGCTTTTTACAATGCTCAAGAGACATTTTGTTTTCTAACACAATGCAAAGCAGGAACTAACAGATGAATTATTTTCCAGAACTTCCTGATAACAGAAGCATCTCCTTCAGACAGAAAAAAATCATAGATGATTTTCTAATACTCATAACTGTTACGTTCAATTTCCAAATTGTTCCATGTTAAGCCTATATTCCACATGGTGATTTTGCTGATCATTTTAAAAATCAACAGGGGAAATAATGGTTAAGTAATGACCTTGTGCATATCTGGTCATGTGATCACTTTTTGGTGATCACCACGTGGTGATCATAACCATGTGGTTGCTATTTAAGTCTGAAAATCGCAGATTGTGAATAATGATAACACTATATTACAATTTATTGAGTTGGTATGAGATTAATTTGACTTAGATATGTGATCTTTATGGTTATTGATTGTTAAAAAAAGAAATTGAACCAATAGAAAATCGACAGCTTCAAAGTTGGCCTGTGGAACACAAGCTTTACTCATTTGGTGACAAATTAGTATTTAGCAGGCCTACCAGTAGGTTCCTTGTAAAGACCCGAGGTCACAGAAAATAACTAACAAAGATCGTGGGTTTTGACTATAATATTATGTATATACATAATGGTACGTCGCATTGGCTAACTCATGAATAAGATAAAAGTGATAGGGATTCATGGAATATCATGAAGGTCACACACGATCAGGAAACACAGTCCAGAAAATACTTCACGAAATTTTGTAAATGTAAAAATCCAAACTAGAGTTGTATATAAATGAAAGGATTACGTAAAAGTTTATACGCTTTCTTTTAGGTGCTGGAAGAACTTTACAACGTAATAAAATAGCTTGGATATTCAAAAAAAGGTAGGGGTAGAATAAAACAACAACTATAAATTTTGTGAAGACTTGATTTTACTTCATGATGCTAAATGGTTTTATAGATTCCAAACATTAAAAACTTCTGTTTCCTGAATCTGTTTTATTCGCCCTCCTCCCCCCAGGAAGATCATATACACCTACTTATTTTATTTTTTGGTCAATCAAAGAATTGCCAACACGTGTCAGTGTAAATAGGCCAGCAAACAGGAAGAGGGGAAAATAAGCTATTTCTATACAAGCTTCCTCCTTTCTGATATATACACATTTATCTTCTTTCCCTCATGTGGCAATAAAAAGATATTTTGCAAATATAAAAATAAATATATAATACAAACAACCATTGAAATGATCTAAAAATGAAATGGAATATTTAGATGTTATGTTAAATGTTGCTTTGGTGTACCCAACCTTAACACTATAGTGAAAGTAACATTATGTTGGTAATGTATATGTTAAAAGGCTTACATTTGCCTGAGGCAATGCGTGCTGTTGAATGTGGGACAGCCTGTGCAATCCCAGCAGTAAACGTACTCCTCACGTGAACAGTCAAATGTAAGTTGTTTCCACACATAACGGTTCTGAATCACACTGCGTGGACAAATGTTGTCTCTGAAACAAACACAAAATGTCATAACAATTAAATATTCAATCATTAAATTCTTTAACATAAAATGTTTACAATAATAACTTGTACATTACTCATTGTGACTAGTTGACTCAATAAGAAAATGCCGCGAAAAAAGGTAATGGCACATGCATAATTGGATTATAATACAGAGTTATGAAATATTGGAAAACATTCATAGCATTTGACTATGTTGCAATTATTATAAAACATCCCTTTGTGAAGTCGCTATATTCCAGACATGTGACATGATTTTGGCAGATGCAATGCTTTCTTATAAGAAAAGTGAGTTCAGCCTTTTTATTGCTCTTTATTACCTGCCCTATCTTGATATTTTATCATGAGTCACAAGAGTTCACAGCTGCAAGATAAGTTTCCAAAACAGTTGCATTGATAACATGTCATCATGATATTATATCGACTCTCTGAAATCAAACACTCAAAGTCCCAATGTCCGTGTAAAAGTCACCACTGAGTCTATCAATCAGGGTGATTTCCCATCAGCCTTTTCAGTTTCAAAATACATCCCACGTTTTCCATGAATCTCAATATGTAGGGCTATATTGGTCACGATTTCAACATTTGTAATAGGGGACTTAGTGATTCGTGAAGAATTTTTTCGAAATTGTTGTTGTTTGAGTGTGTTTTTGGGGCGCTTTTTGGTATTTTTATTTATTTATGGTTTTTATTTCCCTTTTTAATTTCAGTCAGGATATTCTGCACAGCTTTTGGATTCGTGACACTTAATTCACCCCCACAAATATCTGTGAATTCATTTTGAACGCCATTAGTTAGCCATTGTAAGCATTGATTGTGAGAGAAGAAAAATATGTTTCTTTAAAAATCACTGTACATGTAGTTCTGCGTGAAAGCAAGATTACAATTAATGAAGACAGCTCAATTCTTAAAAGAACTGCACACAGCCCTATAACCTGAAGGGGTCCCACACAATCTGAGTAGGTTCAAGAAAATCTAACTGGGTTTCAGATAAAACCTGAGGGGGTCCAAATAAATCAAAAGGACTTTCAATAAATTCTGAATGGGTTCTGGATGAGAATCTTTCCCAAAAGTGTTATGTTTTAGGCCTTTGTCCCTTGGCTTAAACTTGTCAGTTTCTGAGGGGGTCCCAGACACCCCAGGTACAGTACTAGCGTTACATTATATTTTCAAAATATTGAGTCCTACTACTTTTTAACCTGCTTAACCCACAAGTGATCATGTAATCAAAGATCCAACATGTGGACATACATCACTATGGGGTCGAAATGGGTGACCTGGTTGTAGCTTAGCTTAAGTGACTTGCGATCACTTAGTCTAAGGACAGTCTCAATGCCTGCTTTCAGTCTGAAATCAGGTCTTGCATGGCCCATTCAGGGAATGCGACGGAGCATCAGCAAGGCATGCGTGTCGGGTCCATTACCTGGCACAGTTTACACAAGATTTCTGATGATGAAGCCCCTTTCTTGTAAATATATACCTTAAAGGCCGTATTCCACATACTAATAGTGCGCTGGTGATTTGACGCCAATAAATTTCGCTATTGCCGATATATAATCGGCGGCTCTGCCAATAAACATTTACCAATGTGTTGGTAAATTTTGCCTGCCAATTTTGCGCTGCTTGCCAAAAGTACGGGCCACCAATTTAGAGATGCTCAATTTCGGCAGCGTACACTTTTGGTATGTGGAATATGGCCTTAAGCCTACATTCCACATGGTGGTTGTCCTGCCAGTTTTAAAAATACCCATTGAAAATTAAGGTTAAATAGTTCTAGATATGTCATAGATAATTATGACTAGAAAGGTTTTATGATTCTCTTCCAAGTTGCACATAAGATATATGGTTTCATACCATATTCAAAGAGAAAATCAAATTAGTAGAAAATCGCCAGTATCAAAATCTGTATGGGGAATTCTGGCTTTAGAACAACAATAATATGATATCTCCAGTTGTCACAAAAGTTTCTGTAATTGATCTTTTACACCACCCACGTTTATTGAAGGTGGGGGTGTCATTGGACATATCCTGTTCTTTTTGATTTACTCCCTATATTTTCAAAATTGGATGTTCTTCCAGATGCTACAAATGAGTATTATTTCCTGTCCGTATTTATATTACATCATCTAATATCATTGGTATACATCATGATGAAGCTATGATATACCATAGTGATATTTAATGATATAATTATATGAGATTGTGTTGTGAAAGTGTAATTGAGTGGTCGAGCGAACGCAAATAGGCCTAAAAGGATTGTTTTTATTTCGTTCTTACTAATAGTTTACCATTGCAATTGCTGGCCTTGGTATGAAGGAATATTTACAACCGAAGCCCCAGCCACACTGTCCAGCTGAACTCAAATCGACGGTTGAGATGAGTTGACTAAACAGTCGGGCTATTTTTTTTAAAATTGTTTATCAAGTAATTCACTTCAAGGTTGCCCCTGGTTTTCGGTGATATTACAATGAGTATAAATTGTAGTACATGAACATTTTAAGTGTAAATTATAACTATAGGCCTATACTATAATGGCCATAATGGTGCCTGCTGGTCAAATTGAGATCAGTTTATGAGTATGACAAGGTCTAAATACTCTAATTTGTACCTGCAAACATCCATGATCTGATGGTTTCTGTCAGTTATTCATTTATATCAGGGTTTTTTTTCACTGATATAATGTATATATATATATATATATATAATCCTAGAACCAGCATTAGTGGCTCTTTATGAAAAAAACAGGTATTAGGGGCACATATCTAGAATCTTTCAGGGTTGCTTGGCAACAATACATATATGTCCCATATTGAAATGAAATGTTTAAATTAAAGGCTAGAACAGATCTTATCAATATAAACATTGTAATATGAATAGCAAAAGATATAGGTTTTTCTGTGTGCCCCTAATATTTTTCTAATGATTAAACCAGCATTAGAGGCACACGGAAATGTGTGCCTCTAATGTTGGTATTTTTCATATACCAACATTAGAGGCACACACACATTTTGTCATAAATAACCATACTTAGGACACATTTGAATAAAAAATATATCTCAAAAGACTCCTTTCGCTATGATTATATTTTTTTATGTGTATATGTGTATCAAAAACCAGCATTAGAGGCACACCATATATGTGTACAAAAAAACCAGCATTAGAGGCACACCATATATATGTGTATAAAAAACCAGCATTAGAGGCACACCATTACGTGTGTATAAAAAACCAGCATTAGAGGCACACCATACATATGTGTATAAAAAAACAGCATTAGAGGCACACCATATATATGTGTATAAAAAACCAGCATTAGAGGCACACCATATATATGTGTATAAAAAACCAGCATTAGAGGCACACCATATATATGTGTATAAAAAACCAGCATTAGAGGCACACCATATATATGTATATAAAAAAACAGCATTAGAGGCACACCATATATTTGTGTATAAGAAAACAGCATTAGAGGCACACCATATAATTATGTGTATAAAAAACCAGCATTAGAGGCACACCATATATATGTGTATAAAAAAACCAGCATTAGAGGCACACCATTTGTGTGTAAAAAAAACACAGCATTAGAGGCACACCATTTGTGTATAAAAACAGTATTAGAGGCACACCATATATATGTGTATAAAAGAACCAGTATTAGAGGCACACCGTATATGTGTATAAAAAAACAGCATTAGAGGCACACCATATATGTGTATAAAAATCCAGCATTAGAGGCACACCATTATGTGTATATAAAAAACCAGCATTAGAGGCACACCATATATGTGTATAAAAAAAAAACAGCATTAGAGGCACACCATATATGTGTATAAAAAAAAACAGCATTAGAGGCACACCATATATGTGAATAAAAAAACAGCATTAGAGGCACATCATATATATGTGTATAAAAACCCAGCATTAGAGGCACACCATATATTTGTGTATAAAAAAGCAGCATAAGAGGCACACCATATATTTGTGTATAAAAAAACAGCATTAGAGGAACACCATATATATGTGTATAAAAAACCAGCATTAGAGGCACACCATATATATATGTGTATAAAAAACCAGCATTAGAGGCACACCATATATATGTGTATAAAAAACCAGCATTAGAGGCACACCATATATATGTATATAAAAAAACAGCATTAGAGGCACACCATATATTTGTTCATAAAAAAACAGCATTAGAGGCACACCATATAATTATGTGTATAAAAAACCAGCATTAGAGGCACACCATTTGTGTGTAAAAAACACAGCATTAGAGGCACACCATATATATGTATATAAAAAATCAGCATTAGAGGCACACCATATATATGTGTATAAAAAACCAGCATTAGAGGCACACCATAATTATATATGTGTATGAAAAACCAGCATTAGAGGCACACCATATATATGTATATAAGAAACCAGCATTAGAGGTATACCATATATATGTGTATATAAAAAACAGCATTAGAGGCACACCATATATGTGTATAAAAAAACCATCATTAGAGGCACACCATTTGTATGTAAAAAAAACACAGCATTAGAGGCACACCGTTTGTGTATAAAAACAGTATTAGAGGCACACCATATATATGTGTATAAAAAAACCAGTATTAGAGGCACACCATATATTTGTGTATAAAAAATCAGCATTAGAGGCACACCATATAATTATTTGTATAAAAAACCAGCATTAGAGGCACACATTATGTGTATATAAAAAACCAGCATTAGAGGCACACCATATAAATGTATGAAAAACCAGCATTAGAGGCACACCATTTGTGTGTAAAAAACACAGCATTAGAGGCACACCATATATATGTATATAAAAAATCAGCATTAGAGGCACACCATATATATGTGTATAAAAACCACCATTAGAGGCACACCATAATTATATATGTGTATGAAAAACCAGCATTAGAGGCACACCACATATATGTATATAAGAAACCAGCATTAGAGGTATACCATATATATGTGTATATAAAAAACAGCATTAGAGGCACACTATATATGTGTATAAAAAAACCATCATTAGAGGCACACCATTTGTGTGTAAAAAAACACAGCATTAGAGGCACACCATTTGTGTATAAAAACAGTATTAGAGGCACACCATATATATGTGTATAAAAAACCAGTATTAGAGGCACACCGTATATGTGTATAAAAAAACAGCGTTAGGGACACACCATAGTATGTGCCACTAAAGGTGGAATTTGTCATAAGATAATTATTAGCATTAGTGACACATATACATTCTATGATAAAGCACCACACTAGTGGCACATTTAATACATAATATTTCTCAAGAGATGCCTTTTTATTATCAGTGCCATGTTTTATATACATATATATTTCCATAAAAAAACAGCATAGAAGACACACCACAACATGTGCCTCTAATGAAAATACCAGCATTAGTGGCACATCTAGATTGCGTGATTGATTACCACAATTAGGGAACATTTAAGTTAGAAATAATCCTTAAAAGATTCCTATTGCTATAAGTCCCATTAGAGGCACACCATTTGTGTGTAAAAAACAATTCTTGGCCTTTGACTGACGGGCCGGTGTTAGTTTTGAACACTGTGTAGGCGTGATTAATCACCCCTTACACCTCCCTCTTTATCATTTTAGGTGCGACCAGTCATTTATTGGTCTCTGAGCATGTCCCAACAATCAGTGTCCGAAATTAAGGGTGTATGTTTTTGCAGCAGGGTGCATGCTTTTTTATAGTGTACATCTGGCAGATGCACACATTTTTATTGGAATAAATAGCCCTATATCACTGAGGGTGCAATAAAAGACTCCCCGCTGCACACATTTCAAATCTATGCAACCGGTGAGTGCACATATTTAAACCTTAATTTTGGACACTGGCCCATTGATAGGACCTTTTGGCTGCTAGTGAGGGGTGTCTGAGAAAAGTGTCTGTACCATGAATATCTGGCCACATAAGAGAGGTGACAATTGGTGAGAGGGGCCGTATATAGGAGGACCACTGTATGTGCTAAAGTCATGAACTAATTGTCTGTTTGTAGACTATCATTGTATACATGTAATTATTCAAGTAATGGTACAAGATTATGATTGTCTTGACAGCTGAAAAGGCCAATGCGCAACAATTGGAGGACACAAGGCTGAAATTAAAGAGGTTTAACCATCGGCCAGAGAAAAATGATGGGAATGTGGACTTAAAGGGATGGATAAATCAGTTAGAAAAATATGCAGCCTTGGGGCAGTGGACCGAAGAGGCGAAGGCATTGCTGCTCTTCTTATCATTAACAGGAACAGCACGCATATATATTTCATCAGACTGCCAGCCCGAGAATGGTTAATGTTCACAGCAAGATTCGACAGCCTCAGACGATGGTTTGGGCAATAGAAGGACACCTGCAACATGCTGCAGGAGCTAGCAGAATTAAAGCATGCAAAGAACCAGTCAGCAAAGGAGCAGATAACGCACAAAAACTGGCATCCTGGGCATATTTCATCAATGATTACACCATCCAGGAAAAGGCCACGCCTCAGGACTGCAAGAATAGCTGCAGAAGAGATCCAGGAGCCTGAGCATTGTTGGCATGAGCAGCGCGAGGCCATTGCAGAAATGCTGCAGGAGGCAACCAGTGAACAGACCTGGTGTAGCATCAGATCAACATGGGGGACCAGATGCCTGTTAATCAGCATGTGAGGTGGTACCTAGCGGCATGCCAGGAAGAAGAACAAAGACTATAGATCATTGTAGCAAATTGCGATCAAAAACGTTAAGTTGCCCTAACATTTTTCAAAGAAATCCTCATAATTCTTAGAATTCTTGATCAATCTTAATCATCTTGGTATCATTCTAAAGCTAGGAATCTATATATTATGAATCTGGATGAAATGTGTTCCAACTGAACATTCCAAATAATTTGGAATGTTTGGAACGTCCTCCAAAATTTGCCAAAATTTGGTATTTTTTATGACTTCCATCAACTTAATTCTAAATAGAATTTTCAATTTATATTTTATCTCAATTCTTTCAATAGAGAGTTTAGAGAATTAAATTTGGAATCTAATGATGTGTCATTCACCTATATGCAAGTATTATTCAGCAAATGAACACAGTCGGAAGGCTGAGGTGAAATTATGAAATATCACCATTTTGCACAGATTTTTCCAATAAGCAATCTGGTTGGTGAGAAGCAATTTGAATTTGATTACAGAATGTTTGCTTATTTCTTGCCTATATTTATTGTATCTTTTTTTATACAATTATCTATTATTACTATTTAATAGCTATAGGTTTTCTGATGGGAAAGTATAAAAAATATTGCAATCTTAACAGTTTATGAGGGTAACATGTGCTTTTACATCATGATAATGTCCAACTGTGTGCTTGCATCTTACCGAATACAGCATAAGTGACATATTTGGGTTGCTCTCAGGGGTCAACTGTGCTCATTTTTTTGCCTTTTGTCATGTTTTTTTTATATCAAAAGGTTGATATTTAGTTACATATAAAGGTCTGATGCTACATTTGCCTTTATTCTATAAAAATATTTCAATATTATTCCATAGTTCCATCAATCAGGCTTTGAAATAGAAGTATAATTTTTCAAATATGGTACTTTTCACATATATTGTGCATAATTGGACAGGTTTTGCATATGTTCCAAGGATAATTTGTCAATTTAAAGGCTGGAAAATGCTTTAAAATATCTGAAACTCAAAGGAAAGGTTCTCAGTACATGTATCTCTCATAATATATGCCAATAATTGATGATACTTTTTCCTATCACAGTGCAAAACCTTGGAAAAGCTTAGTATGTCCTTTGATCGCTATTTGCTGCAAGGATCTAGCATCAGATCAACATGGGGACCAGATGCCTGTTAATCAGCATGTGAGGTGGTACCTAGCGGCATGCCAGGAAGAAGAACAAAGGCTAGTGGAAGATAATGCTGAGATTGGGGATCATTCAAGAAAACAGCAGTGCTTGGAGCAGTCTGACCATGGTTGTTAAGAAAAAAGATGGGGACAAACGCTTTTGCATTGACTATCAGAAACTAAATCAAGCCATTGAACCTATACCCTTCCCTGTATAGAGGATGGCTTAGATACTTTGTAAGGGAGTTTGTTCTTCTGCAGCCTTAACTTGGCTAGTGGATACTGACAGTTATGTATTTAAGGTGATGCTGTCCAGGTTAGTCAATGCCACAGCAACATTCCAACACCTCATGAAAGGTGCTCTTAAAGGTAACACTTAGGAAGAGTGCTTGGTCTACCTGGACGACATCCTGGTCTTCAGCCCAACCTTCCAGGACACATTGGAGTTGCTGGTACAAGTGCTTGACCAGCTGCGAGCCGCCAGCCGGAAACTAAAGGCACTTAAGTGAAAGCTGTTCCAAAAGAAGATTCCGTTCCTGGGACATGTTGTGTTGGGTCCCTAGAATTGAGCCTGATCCAGCAAAATGTTAGTGGGTGACCAAATGGCCAACACCACAAGATTTGCATGATGTTTGCACTTTCATAGGACTCTGCTCTTACTATCGGCATCCTATAAAACATTTCAAGGAGCTCACAGCCCCATTCTACAAGTTAGCCAAAAAAGATACATCATTTGAGTGGGACAAGAGGACACAGAAGGCCTTTGACATCCTGAAACAGGCATTGATCACAGCTCCAATACTTTGGTTTCCCAAGGTAGACGGGCAGTGGTGGATGGACATGGATGCCAGCGATGTAGGGACCAGCGCCATGCTCTTTCACTAGCAAGATCAAGTAAGCAAAGCCCTGGGATGAAAAAAAAAGAGAAATACTTTTATATCCAGAAGAAGCTGTTAGCTGTTATACAAGACTTGAAGCACTTCTGATATTACATCTACAGTAAAGTTATCTTCAGGACAGAAAACAGCACGTTGAGCTGGCTGCAGAAAAGAAAAGAACCTATGGAGCAAGCCACCCACTGGGTCAACGTGAGTGATGCACACAATATTGTTCCAGCACAGGCCTGGAAGGAAACATGAGAACATGGACACTTTATCTTGTTAACCATGCAAGCAGTGTGGCAGAGAGCACAAGAACAACGTGTGGGCTGTCAGGAGGAGTCAAGGATATGAGCTGGCAGGGTTGCCTTAGGAGATAAGAGAGGCCCAGAAAGAGGATAGCGATTTGGGATGGATATACATGCTGAAAGAAGCTGGTGAGTGGGAAGCTGTAATGGCGGAGTCAAGAGAGACATAAGATACTGCTGAGACAATGGGAGAGACTAAGTTTAGTTAACTGAGTTATGCATTTCAAATATTATGAACTAGAGGGTCAAGGATGGAGATACCAGCTAGTCATGCCCAGAGTAAACAGGCAGAGTTAGTACCACTGTGGGGCATCTAGAGCTCACTTTGGGGTGGTGAGGACTCCCAAAGCAGGGATTCTACTGGCCGGGGCTCTGAGAGAATGTGCAGTGGGAGTGCTGGTAATGTGATTGTGCCCTGCTGAAGAAGAGAAGAGAAAGGCATGAGCCGCTACACCAATACATGGTAGGGGAGCCAATGAAACAGTTGGCGATGGATATAGCCTGTATCTGGTCACTGCACAGGGAAACAAATACTGTTTGGTGGTGGGATGTTATTTCACCAAAATAATGGCTAGAGTGTTTGCCGATTCCAGACCAACATGCCATAATGGTGGCTGAGAAGATGGTGGCATTCAGAGAGTTGCACTCAGACCAGGGCACAAACTTTAAGTCAGAGGTGGTAGCGGAGGTTTGCGTATTGTTTGGTATACACAAGAGGCGAACCACTCCCTATCAACCACGGAGAGACAGATACGTCGAACAAAGCTTCTGTGCTATAGGGTGTTGTCTTTGCACAATCCGCCTCACAACAGGACGAGACTGGGATGCGATGGTGCCTTTGATCATGATGAGTTTTTATGTATCACCACAAGCTAGTATAGGGGTGACCCCGAATATGATAATGTTGGGTAGACAGACAAGGATGCTGCAGCAGGCAATCTATGGCAAACCATTGCAGCTCAAGAAGCCGCCATAGAAGATTGGAGACCTATTGATGTCACTGGAGGAGGAGCTGCGCAAGGCCTAAAGAGGGGCATTAAAGGGATTGAAACCAGCCACCATTCACCAATGGATAGGTGACTTGTCAAGAATTTCACGCCCATGAATTGGTCTGGCTAAATGATACAGTGGTAGAGAGAAAGGAACAAAATTGAGGTTCCCATGGACTGGCCCAGCACTGATCACGTATTGGATTGGGGCCGAAGGGTTGGTGAGATGATGGATCTTGGATTAGTTTAACATCCGGCCCACCCGTCAGAGTTCTTTTACCAGACTGCACTGGGTAAAGCTTTGCACCTAGTTTTACACCACATGGGCTGTGACCGAATCAATGAGATGAGGTGCCTATTTGTAGCAGAAGGACCCAATGCCCTCTTTATAGTGCTGCCACACTAAGATATCCAAGGCCCACACACTAAGGCCCACACAATACCCCACACAGTCACATTATACTGACACCGGGCTGACCAGTTATGTTTCATGGTCCTTACTTATTACCAAGTGCCAGACAAGCAGTGACCACTGCCATTGTTAAAGGCTTTGGTGTGACTTTGCCAGGGATAAATCCCAAGACCTCCCAGACTCGAAGCGGGCACTCTTCCAATTGAGCTACTGAGTCTGGTCTCCAAGGTTGGTGAGTTGTAAGAAGGGTAACCAATGGGGGTGCTTCACATTGATCACCTGGAACCCTAATGAGGACACGCTATACCAACTTGGAAAGTGGCTGAACAGCACAAACACAAGTCATCATAAGAAGCTGTATGGGATGAGGGCATTCGCATACTTCAAGGGAAGGAACCCTCTCTGCCCATGCCTAGTGGGCTGATAAAGGTGGGGCTATTGTCATCCCAAATATGCTGGATTATATACATGAAGGAGAGAGACAGCTTAAGGACGAGAACTTCTATATGAAGAGTGAGTCAAACCTCATGACTTTTCACAACCAACAGATAGAGAGACAACTTGAAGAATGAAACTACAAGGTGAGATCACGGACAAGATTGAGAAATTCCTCAGAACCTCAGAACCACACATGGCTCAACTTTACCTCTTACCAAAAAATCCACAAGATTTTCCCATTCCCCAGCTGCCCAAAAGTGTCCACCAACAAAAGCCTACCGAATGCATATCAGCCTTTGTTGACCACTGCCTAGTGCCAATCATCAAAAAATGTCAGTCATATATATGTGACACCACAGACTTCCTAAATGAATCAGCTGATCTCAAGGACCTTACATGTTCAGAAATTCTACTAACACTTATGTTAGTTTATTGTGCACTTACATCCCCAATGAAGAGGCTTAAGGCTATATTACAATGTACTTCTATGGCTCATGCTGGCTGTTCGCCAATTTGTGTGGGACAAATTTGAATTCAAACTGGCCAAGAAATATGGAAAAACAAGCTATAAAATTTGCCAGACTGGCAAAAGTTTTGATCAGAAAGAAATCTCATAGCTTTCATTTGACATATTGCATGATATTCTAATTTCATGCACATTCTCATGAAGTAAATCATTTAAACAGATTATTAAGACTGGGCTAATACTGAGCCAAGATAATAATTGTCAAAAGCAATTTACTCAGAAGATAATCCACAGTATTAGAGGTATACTTAGGTCCCAAGTATTTGAATGTAAAACTGGAACCCTTTTTAACCCTTTAGACCCCATCGATTAGGAGGATGAATTGCTGGATTTCCCCATGATTTCCCTCAGAAATCCCTTGAATTTGTTTCAATTGATAACGTACAGAGAGTTACTCACATTTTGATATTAGAATTATTGAGATCTGGTTTGAAGCATGGAATGTGTAATTAAATCAGCTTTTAAACGATATATTTGCCATTTCTGTACCTTTAACATAAATTAAAGTGTTCCCTTTTTGAAAAATATGGAAAAATTATGGGAAAATGTCATTTTTCCGGACGGCCATGGCCGGATCAGGGAGCACACCCTTGGTTGGCAATGGCCGGATTGGGATCTAAAGGGTTAATATGTGCACCCCCTCTCTTTCTAAAATATTTGTATCTGCCCCTGTTACTATTCACATAAGTGATTTCACTAAAATAATCCAGTGTTCAAAATTAATGCTGCGCCCTGCGCCCAGCCCGCACATTTCCGCCGATGGGCACACAATTTTCGGCATTGTGCACCCAGTGTGTGCACGTTTTTTCATCAGAATCTAGATGTTTTTGTACTGCTGTGCACATATTTAAATTGGCATATTCAAAACATATGCAACAGGCAGGCGCACAAAATAAAACATTAATTTTGAAGACTGGAATCTGTAGCCAAAAACGATTAAATTTCCTGTTGTTATGACAATCTAGCTCTGACAGGGAAGTTTATATTTTTCTTCTAAATATTCATGAAAATACATTATGATATTATATCAATAAACTTATCTCTAAAATAGATACCAATAAACAGATGTTATGCACACCATATATTGCGGGTGAAAATTTAGCTAAGATTTTCGAATCTGGCTAAAGAAAATGGAAAAACTTGACTTGATTTTAACCAGATTGGCTAAATAAGATCAAATCCTAGATTGAGCCTAGTATTTGCTTGGGGTACCATGAAAAATTGCAAGTAAACTGCCGCAAACTTGCTCTCAGTAAGGTGCCACAAGGTGGAATATATGGGTGATATAGGCATGGCTGCTTATATCATTATAGCTGAGAGTTATGGACTTACTGGCTCACCAATGCCATTTACCATGTGTTCCAAGCCACATATTTTGGACATCAAAGGCTCCTAGCTGTTGGTTATAAATCCTGCAGCCTGACATGTACCTAACCTCACTTCACCATTATCCATCAGCCATGCTGTTGCTGGGTGGATGTATTTTTCAATATATTCATGACCGATTTCAAAGGAAGATTTGTCTACTTTTACCATCTCCAACCAAGGGCTTGGTTACACTATCTAGATGACATCTTCCATATCTGGCAACATGGTTAACAAGAGATTGAGAAATTCATTGAATATCTCAATGCAGCCTACGAGACTACAGAAAAATCTACATCATCCATAAACTTCCTAGACACTACAGTATATCTCAATGGGCTCAAACTGATGACCACACTATGCTGTTAACCAACAGAAATAACTTCTTGCCGTTTAACTCAGCACATCCATATCACTGCAAGAAGGTCCTTCGATATGGCCACTTCTTACACGTCCAGACCGTACATATGCAGCAGGCAAGCAGACTTCGTTTCAAAGTGTGCAAAAAACAGCCGCCTTGCTCATCTAAAATGGTTACCAAATGCACCTCTTAGTAGAGGCCTTTAAGAGAGCAACCAAAGGAGATCAGTCAATACGCCTCAATTCAACTTCTAAGGAGAAAACTTCTAAGAAGAAGAATATCTGAAAATCCCATCTTCCTGATGACCACATACAATCCCATGACCCTGATCTTATGTGACCAGATAAGTAAGACACGGGACCTCCTAGATCGTTCCTCCTCTACATGGCATCTATATCATGACAAAAGCTTTCTTGTTGGCTACAGAAAAAGAAAAAGCCTTAAAGATATCCTAGTAGGAGCCAAACTGCCAACAGAAAACAGCAAAAAATCAGCCACAGCTAGACAAAAGAAAATGGCATGCAACAACAAGCAATGTCACTACTGCATAAAACTCAACATAGGTGGCAACATCTAATTGCACATCACCAAAAAGGAATACTACATGGGCCAAACATTGACTGCAATAGCAACAACCTGATCTATGCCGTCAAATGCAAAAAATGCGGCAAGCAGTATGTGGGCCAGAGCAAGAACAATCTGAAGACTAGGTTAAAAGCCCACTTCTATTGCATTATTAGAGACCCACAGAAAACAGAAGTCTCACATCATTTCAATTCACCAGGTCATGACAGCCTAAGAGATGTAGAGATGACAGATAACCTAAGGATGTAGGGTAGGGTGGTATAATACATAAGGCTGGAGGTGGAAGGGGGGAGGGGAGACGGGCAAGCGGGAGGGGTGGTTGTGGTAGGGGGGGAGGGGGTCTTCCACCTTCTACCTACCCTTTCTATCTTTCCATGAAGACAAATCAACCTGGGCAATCAACGTTTTTAACCATGACACAGTGCTCTCAGTGGACCGACTTGACCAAGCGCTAGGAGAGGGGAGCTGAGGATGGGAAAGGGGGTGGGATGGAAAGACTGGTGGTTGCTCCCAGCTACCGACCCCAGGCCAGGTGGGTGGAGGGGGGGGGGGGGTTGGAAGAAGAGGGCAAAGTAGTGAAGCAGTCTGCTCTGACCCCCCTGTCCCCCCTTCCTAGTTTATAGATGATTATTTTTTGCCACCAAAGATAAAAAAGAATTTCTTGTTGCATCTTCTATTGGGTCTTTTACATTTATCTGTAAAGGACCGCCGAATGGTCAGACACTCTGCAGCTTTGAATCATGTATGCATAACCTTAACATATATTGGCTAGTAGCCTCATCATACGAGACTTTAGTCTAACATGGACTGCATAGGACACTCTGAGACTAGCCAATCAAAATAGATATCTTAAGTTAACACCCAGACCATACAGGACGGATATTTTCCAGAACATAACTACTGGTCATAACATCAATTCTAAGTAAACCTAACATGGAACAGAAAAAATTGGGGAACTAATCTAAGTTTCTCCACTTTGACTTAAAAGCAGAGTGGCCCCTGCCACAGTTATTACGAACTAAGTGGACAAGCATGGTCCCTGCCCCTTCCACTTCCTACCCATAAATTGCACTTACTCATGTCCTAATACCCCTTACCAACCCCAATATGGGACCGGGCTGGACACAAATATTGATGAAGATGTCCATGTCTGACTGAGTGCAGTGCTGTTAGAGGAGAAAGGATCTTTTTGTTTACACATAGTTAGCCCACCAAGGGTACTAATCCTTGGGCCACACCACCGTGCTACAATACTTCTCCAAGCTCACCAGCCGGCCAACAGTGGGCCTACTAGGGCTAATAAGCTCAGGGCCAACTCACACTACTACAACACCTCTGCCTAGGTTAGCAGCCAGCCATCAGTCAGCCCACTGAGGGAAATAGGCCCCGGGCTGACTCACACTGCTACAACACCTCTGCCTAGCAGCTGGCCCTCAGTCAGCTCCAGCTCCAACACCTCTGCATGCTCACCAGCCGGCCACCACTCAGCCATCAGTCAGCCCAATTAGGCTACTAAGCCAAGGGCCGACTCACACTGCTCCAACACCTCTCCACGCTAACCAGCTGGCCACTAGTCAGCCTAATATAGGCCATATTCCATTTTGCTTGCGATGGGCATTTTACTAGCACTGTTTGTACCCAGTGCAAGTAAATCAGGGGATCACAAGGTGGAATATAGCCATTTGGTTGCATTGTTGCTTGCGTTGGCCCAACGCAAGAGCCATCACAAGTGAAAATTCTGCCTATAAAGGGACATGTATGTCACTCCTCAGGCATGTGAACACCTTTGCAAACACTCACCAGGTTTTCCACCTTTATATTCACTCAGCACCTTCAAAATCGCTCACCACCTTTACAATGGAAATTGCCTAAAGGCTGTATTCCATGATGCATTCACGTACTTGTGTTCACCATTTTACTGCGTTGACAATTGCGTTGATACTTGCATTCATGGGACGCTATAAGGCTATATTCCACGATGCGTTCAGTGCCACTTGCATTGCTTTAATTACAGAAACGCATGTTTGCTTGTGTTCTGGGTACCAAAAGCTATATTCCATGATGTGTTCTATGCCACTTGCATTGCTTTAATTATGGAAACACAAGTTTGCTTGCGGAAATTTATCAACATGTTGGTATCTGAACGCAAGTAAATTTGCGCTTCCTAATTAGAGACAACGCAAGTGTCTCCGAACGCATCGTGGAATATAGCCTTAAATCAGTATGCTATCAAGGCATCTTGTGACGTCACAACATGGCCAGCGCGAAGGGGTGTGAGTGTTAGCTGTCACACCTGGCTGAGCCATATACAGGTGTTAGTAGGGGCTGGCCTGTCCCGTAGCTGGGCCCATGAAACCATGTGTTCGTATCAAAATGTTTCTTTTTTAATATTCTACAAGTTTATTGCCTTTTGCATCGTAGCTCAGATCATGTCCCCGGATCTTTAATAGATAGGGAAACGTAATGATACTATATATCTGGGGGACCTGCCCTTGGTGTCCCTGAGGCGGGATGAGGAAGGGGAAGGCTAAGGCAATATAATTTGTAATGCCCAAAATTTGCATATTCAACTTTAAAATAAAGAAGGGGGAGGCCAGGGATATGCCCTATAGGTGTCCAGGGAGTAGAAACACCCAGGACAGGTCCCCTGCCCTCCCTCTCCTTATCCCACACCCTGAACACCCAGGGCAGGTCCCTCGACCTGCCCCTTCCTTCTCCCACCTCCTGGACACCGAGGGCAGTTCCCCGGACCCCCTCTCCCATCCCACCCCTGGACACCCAGGGCAGGTCCCCCTACCTCTTTCCTTATCCCATCCCCTGGATGCCCAGGACATGTTTCAATTTTGAAATTTTTTCAAAAATTCGTATTTAAATGTATTAAACGAGAGGACACAGAGGTACAACAGAGCTGTGTGACACATTATGTAATAAGCCTGGTGGGTTTGGGCTGGCCTGTAGAGACTGGGGTTGAGGTTGGGGTTGGGGGGCTGGGGGGAATCCTAATCAGCCCAGATTGGGCCTCAGGTTCTTGAGTGTGCAGGCCAAGTATATGGACTGCTGGTAGCTGCCTTGAGACAGCATCCCCACACAAGTCTTAAAAGGGTTTAAAAGGTCTTGAATTGATTTTCTCAAATCTAAGGCCTTAAAAAGTTCTTAAATTTGACAGTTTTGTAGACTTATTTGAAATTTAATTCATATAATATATTCTGGAAAAAAACTGGCTGTCCTTCCAGTCCCTAAACAGGTTAGGAACCAGCTTCAGCACCCCAAGACGACTGGAATTTGATAATTAAAAAAGGCTTTGTAAGAAGGGGCCTTGACTAAGGTAGACTGCACCTAGTTGGTGCTGGGCATGTCCAAAGCCTGGGGACCATGCAGGTTACTGTGATGGTTGTAAAAGTCCATGCCTTCTGTCTTGTTGGTTGTGGGGGTAGGAGGGGGAATGGGAGTGGGGCAGAAGGCGGAGTGGGGTGGGGATGATAAGTAGTTAATAGAACTCACATTAGGGACAACTTTTTCATGATACTGCTCCTTTAATGGCAGTAGAAATATTTTACATTCAGAAGAAAATTGTGGAACAAATTGCTATTTTCAACAAAAATCCTGGTAACCATGGCACCAAACTCACTTTAAAAACACATTTGTGACCCCCCACCACTAAATGAGGCATAAGTCGCTCAGATCAATTCTGAAGAAATGGCAAAAGAAGGCAAAAGCGTACAAAACTCAATAGAAAATTGAGTTTTCTACAGAAATGACATGGGAAACACCTATATATTATATTTTAGGCACAAACTAAATGGAATTATGGATTCAATATGTGTAATTAATAATTTTTCCTGGTTTTTCATAAAGTCTATGGAAATTGTCCTTACCATGAAGAGAAGTACTATCTTTGAAGTCATTTTTCCAAGAATGGGGTATCTAATGGATGTGATTTCAAACATTCATAACTTTGGTGTGAATACTGTTAGAAACATAATTCTTTCACCATTCTAAAGATCAATTCATCAACAATTATAATCTGTAATAATCTCAATTTTCAAATCTGAGACTTATGCCTCATTATGTGGTGTGGGGGGTCACACTTGAAAACTTAACACAATGTCACTGATACTTCAATGTGACACCTTACTTGATATTCTATCTGAATTAGCATCAAAGAGATATTCAGAAGGAATTTAGCAGAAAAATGGCCGTTTTTGACAAATATCCTGGTAACCATGGCAACCAACTCACTTTAGAAATAAAGTTAGCAATTCAAAACCATAGCATTAACTGAACACTTCAATTTGACGCTTTAGTTAGTTTTCTATTTTGATTAGCAGTGAAGATATGGTACATTCAAAAGGAAAATAAGGAAAAAATTGATATTTTAAACAAAAGATCAGGTAACCATGGCAACCAACTAAACTCTAGAATCAAATTTATTGCTTCCATGCAATAGCACTAACTCAACTCTTCAATTTGACACCCTGGTTGCATTTTTGTTTTAATTAGCAGTAAAGATATCATATATTCTGAAGGAAAATAGGGGGGGAACGGAATTTTAAAAAAAAACTATGGTAACCATGGCAACCATGGCAACTAACTCACTCTAATATCAAATTTAGGAGTTTGATATGATAGCACTAATTGAATACTTCACTGTGACACCATACTTGCATTTCTATCTTAGTAAGTAATGAATATATGGTGCATTTAGACAGAAATTAGGGGAAAAATGGCTATTTCTTACAAGAAATCTGGTAACCATGGCAACCAACTAACTGTAAAATCAAATTTAGTACTTCTATACAAAAGCACTAACTGAATACTTCTATTTGACACCTTACTTAAGTTTCTATCTTAATAAGTAATGAATATATGGTGCATTTAGACAGAAATTAGGGGGAAAATGGCTATTTCTTACAAGAAATCTGGTAACCATGGCAACCAACTAACTGTAAAATCAAATTTAGTACTTCCATACAAAAGCACTAACTGAATACTTCAATTTGACACCTTACTTAAGTTTCTATCTTAAGTAGCAGTCAAGATATGGAACATTCAGAAGGAAAATGGGGGAAAAAATAGCCATTTTCTAAGGTATTCTGGTTACCATGGCAACCAACTCAACCTAGATACCAATTCAACATTTACAGGCAAAAGCACTAGTTAAATGCTTCAATTTGACACCTTGCTTGCGTTTCTATCTTAATTTTTGTCAAAGATATATGGCATTAAAACTTTTATCAATGTGCACTTTATGGCTATATATATTATATAAAAAACCAGCATTAGGTGTACACTTATATATGCCTGAATAATATGCCAAAACACTCTTCACCCATGGTGATAAATTTCCCGATTTTTAATGCAATGATCAATCAAGACTCTGATTATAAATTAGATAGCTCTTGGTGTGTTTTCCATGCAAAATTAATCTAATGCAACATATAGACCCTATTTAGAGCATAGGGCCAGATATAGTTGTGTACACCTAATGCTGGTTTTTTTCGCATCACAAGATATGCAGTATGAAAATTTCAGTTACAAATTTCTAATATTAAAAAAACAGGAAATTTGTCGAGGTTATCAAAACTAACTTGTTTAAGTTTTAACAACCCAATTCAATTGTATTTAGCATTCAGTTGTATGTTTTAAACGTGTCCTAACACTCTGAACATTAGGGGCACACGAATATGTGCCTCTAATCCTGGTGTGCCCCTAATGCTGGTTTTTTTGGATAGTAGTGTACACCTAATGCTGGTTTTTTATATATATATATATATATATATATATATATATATATATAAAAGCCTGCGATTTTAAAGTCATAGACAGAGCCTTGTAAACTGGGCATAGGCATACCAGTCCATTTTGCCATGCTGTTTTACTATCAAGGAAGAACAGTCTTCCATTGTTGCTCCTTTTGATACAGATAAAGTTCATACAGTGTGAGCAACAAAAAGAGGTTGCCCTCACGCCAAATTGCATACTAAAGTGGTTTTGGTTTATGTATACATGCTCACTGGAGTGTGATCATAGAGAAAGGAGGAACAAACTAAATGTGCCTCCCATCCTTCTGACTGAATAGAAACTGGGACGTAAAGTGTAGAAAATTCACACAAAAGTTTGTTGACTACTCGTATACCACTGAATGCTATTTTTAGTCAATCATTTAGGGACACACCCAATCTGTAACCAAGCGGCCTAATGGTTAGGAGCCAAATTACAAAGCAATGTAATCTATTTGGTGACACACTGGAGGAATGTTAATCCATGGGTGGTACCAGGATGTTATCCACTACAACAAGAACGTTAGGGGTATTTTTGAAGTTTTTGATATGGCCTGATAAGCAATTGGGACGGCCTATTCACCCCTATGACATCAAAACAACCCCTTCCCCATAGACGATCTTAAGAGGCTCCAAAGACTGTGCGTGTATGGTTGTTAATGATTGCCAGGCCCATTACGCAGCAACTTATTTATGTGTTACTACATGCCCTATTTTATAGTGGCCCATAACATAATCTCCTAGACTGAATCACTGTATGATATTCTCTATTTAAGTTTAGCTGATACCAACCTGCAACCTTTTCCCATTCATAATGACACCTTTATTGTCCATCTTTAAGTTTGTGAGCTTTCCCCATTTACCCATTAAAATATGGGATTCACTTTTATTTTCTTCTCTTTCCAACAAAACTATGAACATTCACAAGTATGACTTCCTGCTTAACTATATTATGGATATCTTTTGAGATATCAGAGAAAATTATGGGGATATCAGACGCTTTTACTGCCACCACAAGCAGCTTAAAGGCTTAAAACGGTTAAGCTCACCCTGTCTTACTCACTGCCATAACAACTAAACCTTTCTATAATTAAAATGATAGACATATTGTTATCAGCTGAGACATACATCATAATAAGAATGATGAGAATATAGGCCTAGGCTTAGACATAAATCAAGATAAGAACGATGAGAATATAGGCCATTTAAAATATGTATTTTGGAGTTACATATATCATATCTCTGCCAGCATGAAGAACATGTATACACTAATTCCTAAATACCTTATGGGCATGAGGTTTGCTAAATACCTCATGGTCATGAGGTTTGGTGAATACCCCCTGGTCATGAGGTCACACGAGGGGGATCCAATATACAAAGAACCCCACCTGTTACCAATACCACAGGTTGTCATCTGCAGCCAGGGGACATTCCTTTCACAGAACCTGGTATCACTGGTACTAACTAGAATTGCAGGGATGACCTTTGGGCCAGGAGATTAGGCTAGGACGAGTAGTCATGTGGTGTCTTTGTGCTGTTGTCAGAATCATGCTATATTCTTGGCATAGTCACTTTCATTGGAACCGAACCGAGTTATAAGGCTTAAAGGGGAAGGTTGGCCAGACAACCCTTGAACATGCAAGGATTAGATTATCCTCTCTTATTATATCTTGGCACATATATAAATGCATAACCTTTGGTTCTATCTTTCTACAAAGTCTAGCCTAGCATTCAGAGTTAATTTTTCCATAACTTTATATTGGTAGATTTAGATCTATTCATACTCTCGATGTACCGTAGAGTGCCACGTCTTGTAATAGTCGTTATTATAATATCAGTGACAGCACAGCTCTTTCAGTCCATACGTCTATCCCATAATGGCCATTTTCTTTCGGAAACGTAATATAAGTAGTTGTAATAATAGTAAGTCCTTGCTGATTCTCATAATATTGATGACAACGCAGTTTTTAAGTTCCATATATCAGATATAACGGCTCATTTATTTCGGAATAAAATACTTATCAGGGTGAAGAATTGATACGCCTATTCCTTCCATAATTACCCCTAACTTTCCAATGGTAGAGATTGAAGGAGTATTCTTTATTTTCAAGTAAAATCCCAGTTTCTCATTTCGACGTTGGTAATCCCCGAAAAAACTCTTATACTCTATGATAATTATAGATGAGTGGCAATCTGAAGTAGATTAGATGGAGGGAAAAGTCCAATGCAAAAAATTGTAACTCTGGTCATGGGTGAAAAGTGGTGAGGTGAATTGTTAGGGCCACTATATTATAGTGAGCTATATAACTGAATTGTTTAGCTATAGGCTCCAGCTTATAGAGAAAATAGTTGTTTTCTTAGTATGTTAATAACATAAGATTCAGAACCCAGCCTTTGAGCGCATTGTATGGTTGCAGTATAAGTATCAGAATGGATTGTTCTAGAGCATTTGAAAAGAGGTGGATAATAACTTAAGCATGACACAGCAGAAAAGTGTATACCGCCTTTAAAATGTTGTGGAACCTTAGGGCAGAGATTGAAGCTGAACAACGACCACAGACCTTGTGAGATGCAATTTTGTTTTAGGTACTCACCCCTAAGCAAAGAGTCAGTGCCCACAAAAAGTGTAGACTTAAGATTGTACATTTCTTTGAGAATAAAGACATTAAATTTTTTTCAAAGGTACCCGAAAGTGTGTAATAAGCCCAGCGTATATCAAAATTGAAGTTTATGAAATATTTACCAATTTCCCTCTTGCTCTATTTCACAAAGACAATAGCAGGACGTGGTGATACTCCAGTGACTTAACTTTATGAGATTGGGACAGCTGATATGATATATTTTGTCAACCCTCGGCCAACCCCCTGGGCGTGCACATAATGTCGGATGGGCTTAATATAATAATATTAACATATCAATATAATATTATCAACGTAAATTTCGGATTGTGACTGTCTAGTTTCCTATAGATTCGCTGCCTACTCTCATTGTACAATATGACATTGCATTCTACAATTAGATTTCAACACAGACAGAACAATGTAAAAGGGTTCAAACAAGTTTTCACGAACTTAGATCACTACAATCTGACAATGAGCTTCAACAAGAGTAACGCTGGCTTAAAATGAAATTTAAGAAAGCATAATCATTGAAAATTCTTATCATAATTACTTAAATAGGCACAATTGTAGGCTTGTGAAACACCCCCTTAAAACATTATATAGAACCTTAAGGCAGAGGCTGAAGTAATTATCTGGTCCGCTCCTTAGGGCTACATCTGAATCTTATTGCTCTACTGACTGCATAGGAGGAAAACTAAGCAACATCCTGGTAGGGAGACACACGCCCAAACAAAGACAGTTAACTTGTACAGGCAGAGCTGCCATAAGCTGTCCTTGCCCAACACCTGTTTATGCTTGATCAACCACG
Source organism: Lepidonotus clava (assembly GCA_936440205.1). Classification (NCBI taxonomy): domain Eukaryota; kingdom Metazoa; phylum Annelida; class Polychaeta; order Phyllodocida; family Polynoidae; genus Lepidonotus; species Lepidonotus clava. The sequence goes on from OW387140.1 coordinate 36,923,034, forward strand.
TGAATCTGTGTTAAGTGTAACCATAATTACATTGAGACAGGTGAGTTAAAGGGGAAAAAATAAATTGAAATATAGTTTTTTTCCTCTTCATATCTGTTTTTTCTGTATACTGGTGTATATAGGATATGTTTTATATATGGCAGAAACAGCTAATGCATAGGGTTTAAACTGCAACTGAAAGTATGTAAGTTTTCAAAGGATCTGTGTAAACCACAATGGAAGCGGAGGTTATGCTATATAACCTCTAAACCTACACACAAAACCTCCGGGCCGAACAAGGGGGTTAAGAAAACAGTAGATAAGCCGAGGAGGTCATATTGCATAACCTCCGTCTGCAAGGTGGTTTACAGGCTTATACTACCTCCGCTAAAAAGGTAATGGAATATTATGTATAAACATAATACTGCAAATATGCATGTGGATATCCACAATATGTATATTGTTCTTCAAATCAGATCAAATCATCACAGTAGTATATTTTCTAGGAAAGCAGATCTTAATCATAAGGTTGTGGATTTGAATCTCAGAATGTGCTAGTATGTAGTGCTCTTTCCTCTGTAAAATACAGATTTTACGATATTTTTGTTTATTAGGCTATAGTTATGCTGGTTCATTCAGAAACCTGCCAGACAGTCCTTATTCCCTTTATACAGTCATGATGGTTAGAAAACTTGAAAAGTTCAATGACCCCCGTCTCTTTGAAAATTGAATAGAGACTCATGTACCAGCTATTTTATTAATGTACCATGGTGTCAACAAGTTCATCAGGCCTTAGATAAATGTACACGATAGAGATAATTAAGAGAATTATCATACTTAGGAGTGATGTGGGTTGAGTAGGCGTACCAGGATATAATAAATGAACATAACGAACTTGGGAGGGGATCTAAGGTGGATGTCGACCTTTTGCTCTGTCAGGAGTGTCACATTCAGGGCAGTGGCCGCAGAGCTATTTGAAAGCTGATATCCCTTGCACAAGGGTTAATAAAACCGAGGGATAATAACCTATAAGTATTGCATCCATCCCAGGCTGGTTATATAGAAAAGCCTATATATACACACAATAGGGGTAAACTGCCTGCAGATATACAGATACCCTGGTGTTGGGTGTTGCTCTGCCCTTTGTTAGGTCAATGTCCCTAACTGCCTTTTCTCTTGAACCAAGCGTTAAGAAACCCATCTATAACCCCCTATGTAGGCATATGTATGTACGCAATATGGATACAAAGCCTGAAGATATACAAATACCCTGGTATGGTTGTTGCCCTGAACTTTGTAAGGTGTCCCTGGCCTTTGTAAGAAACCAGAGGTAGATAAACCCATCTTAAACCCACACCCTTCTCCGACTGATTATAATATTATAATTACATAGACCTTTATATACTAAATAGGCCCATCCCAGCTTACATCAAAACTAAAGATTGCCATGAAAATTCTTTTCAATTGCTCCTTGCATTATTCCCCAAAGACAGTGGTTTAAAAAACAAAACGAATCATAATTACTCATTTGAAAATTTGCTCCTAAATTAAAGTTTGTGAAATACAGTCAGATAATATAGCTAGACATTTCAGCCCGGCCAATGAGTCCAATCCTGTATTCCTTGGAATATGGCATTCTGGGTGTTTAGCAAACATATGATTGTGCTAATTGATCAGATTGAAGAAGTCATTTTGTTTTAGCAGTCCTTTGTGGTATAGAAAAACGTAATTGCTGTTTCTTCTATTAACTTAATTTGTGGAGACTAGAGAGCTTATAATTATCTTTTTTTTGTCCGACCCTTACCAAACCCCAAGCTTTACATTTTAATTATGTGGGATGGGCTTATAGACATACCAGGTCTGCAGATAATATACAGATGCCCTCAAGTCTGGTCTTGCCCTGGCATTTTGCAAGGAACCAGGGGCCAGTACTTCACAATGCTAAATAGCGTCATTCATCCATCCATAAAATATTATTATGGCTAATAATTAGTTTCTGTTGTTCCTAATTAAGGAAATTTCTCATATCCATTTCATCTTATCCATCCCTTTGATTCATCAATAACCCTAATTCTAGGTAACTGATTTTTTTCAACAATTTAGGTAACAATGGAATATTGGCCAATTCCACGAACAGAATTGTATAAGAAACCTGTTTTTATAAAGGTGGTATGATGTGGAATTCTTTACCTGAAACTATAAGAAACTCTGAACCGAAGGAGAATCTCGTATCCTTAATTAAAAAATATATGATCTGAACTTTGAATACTATTCCAATAATTCATCGGACTGTGTCCTTGATGATCCATCTCACCTCATCCAATTAATTTAATGTATATAGGTTCTCTTTGTTGCCATTTGGCACCATTATAAAATTAAACTAGCTATGTGATGTGTTGCATTTTACTGTCCAACGTGACAAGATCCAATTGGAAATCAGATATTTGTTTGAAGTATACCTGTTTTAAGAAATTCTATTTAAAAAATCTGTTCAGATTTTTAGGCTCTGCTCTGCGTAACAAAACCACTGATACCTAAAGTGCATTCTACTCAACCCATATTGCACCACCCCCCCCCCCCCCTCTCTAGCTACCCTTGTAGACATAATTATGTACCTACATAATAGGGATACAAGCCCCGCAGATAAACAGGTGCCCTGGTTTTGGGTGTTGTCCTGACCTTTGTTAAGTTAGTGTCTCCGACTGCCTTTTACATGGAAGCAAGTGTTGATAAACCTAAGATTAATAAACCCATCTTTCATACCTCCATAGATAATCATTTTTGTATGCATAATTATGTATGTACGTAATACAGACACCAAGCCTGGAGATCAACAGATGCCCTGGTTTTGGGTGTTGTCCTGACCTTTGTAAGGTGAATGTCTCTAACTGCATTTAGGACACAACCAGTCAAGCGCTCCTGAATGACACACATCTCAGTGAAATGGTTGTGTACCGCCTGTGACACCCAACCTGGCCTTAATGTGCTACGAGACACATGATGAAACAGGCCTTTGTAGACTTTCATGAATTTTCTGGCTAATCAATAGATCTTAGGTTGTGTGATTAATTAAGAGCAAATTATTGTATGTATGTTTGTATGTTTGTATGTATGTATGTTTGTATGTATGTATGTATGTATGTATGTATGTATGTATGTATGTGTGTATGTATGTATGTATGTATGTATGTATGTATGTTTGTATGTATGTATGTGTGTATGTATGTATGTATGTATGTATGTTTGTATGTTTGTATATAAATATGTATGTATGTATGTATGTATGTATGTATGTATGTATGTATACATGTATGTATATGGATGGTTGGATGGCTGGATGGATGTTGGTTCATGGTCTAGACTGCTAAAATGATATTATTGTACATAATTAAATACTGTGTTGATAAGAAATGTGAAATGTATTTGATGGGAGTATTGATTTTGGTGATGTAAAAGCTGAAAGGAAGAACTTGTGTAAACAGGATTTTGGCTCAATAGAAAAAAAAAAAAAAAAATTGTGTGAAACATTTCAAATGAAATTATCTGTATATAGTTACATAATTTCTTTGAGTTTTACCATGTTTGGCAACAGGACATGATGGTTTAAACCTACAGGCGCATAATTTCTTAATATACCAGAAAGAAACATACAGTAATGTAATTTGCTCTGAACATATTTAATTGGGATGTATGTATTATGATAATGAAGTCTTTAAAACTGATATAGGCATTTTCATCTCTGCTTGTTGAGAAGTTCCCTTTCAGCTGTTCAACAATCAGATGACTATATTTCTAGCTAGACATAAGTAATTGGTATTTTTAGATAGCTGTTATAAGGTTTATCCCAGCTAGGTGCGATTTGGTCAAGAAGAATGTTGTTCTTAACAACAACCATATTATGAAACAAACTTGCCAAAGAGCTACTACTATCCTTATATAAAAATTATGTATTATCCTTTTATATTAGAAAATAGCTAGGATGATATGACATGTTAATAATAGTCAAACATAATAATATTATGTGGCGTTTGTTACACTATATAGCTATGCTATAATAATAGGTATACTATTATACAAAAATAGTATACAAAAATATCACCATCAAACATTCCAAAGATGCCATACACAATGCACTGAATACTGGGAGCAATGTAAACCAGATCCATGGATCAGACGAACCTCTTGGTATAAAAACACTGATCTGAAAAAGAAAAAACAATAATTGGAGCCAATTGGCTGGTCGGAACTCACCCAGTCAAGTTACCCACGACCTTACTTGCCGTGGTAAAGACCTCTGGTCTCTTCGTTGTCATGGTATATGCCGTATTCGCAGGATAGTCGGCTGTTGGGACTCTAAGTCCAGGGGTTCGGGGAAGATGGGCAGGAGTGGCCGGTAACGCTAGGCCTGTATAAACAGTTGTACGGTACCCCACAGTGGTCCTCAGGGCCGCCGTAGTAAATCTTTGAGAGCCCACCATGGAGATCATTTGTGCCAGGAGGAGCAGGGTGGTGATGAGGAAGAACCAGGGGCATGTCCAGCTGCCCTGGAGGAAAACCCTCACTGGAGGGGGAGAAGTAGTAGATCCACACATCCTGACTAGTTAGTGCATTAATTAATGGTTAAATCCAACTGTTTGTGATAAGCTTATTTGTGAGTCATCTGGAGCTGTTCCAGCGTCCTCCAGTGGCCATGGGAGCTGGAGGTAGGGCCCTGGAGACGTGGGTATGTGTGTAGTTACCAAGGTAATAATACTCCAACATCAGGTACTCCTTACGTGTGGTAGTCTGTGCCTTCCTCCGCACTCCCCACTTCTACCTGCTGGCTCTAATATAAGCGGCAATGCTGTCACAAAGGAGTTCCCCCAAAACTTAAGGGGGCTTGAAGTGCCAAGGTCTCCAAATTGCAGGAATATTTTCCTTCAATTATCTGTGATTCATCCAGCTGAATGCCATGCTCAGCTAGAAATGTTTCAGGAAAATTAATGATGACTATTGAACTGCATCAGGTTATCATATTATGTCATGATGGTTGTCTTCAGTTTGATCTTTCATTTTCAGGAATTTTTCTGTGTAAATAAAAGATAATCACCTGCATAGGGGTTATTGGCAAGTCTAGGTAATAGTCCTCAGCCAGGCATGACCGTGGTGCACTCTGACCTGGGACTGACATGTATGTTTCTCGTAGTTAATATAGTGTCCTGCACTGAATATGACAGGGTTAAATTGCAGAGTTACAGGAACACATTCTATATAAATACAGACTTTTTCTCCTCATTGTCTATTGTTGTTAGTGAGCTCAGCATTTTAATGAAATTTACTTTGTTATTAAATTGCATACAGGTACAGGCTTAGGTGAACTCGGGTGACCTGAACTTAGCTTCAGCCAACAGACCCACCCACAAGGTATAGGTCGATGCTTTTCATATGATAGTCAGCTTTAATTATAAAGAAAGTTCTTGAACATAGCATTTTAAATCAATGGCTATGAGGAAATCATAGTATTTGTTACTAGAGTCTGAACTGAAATATATAAATGAAACTTTCAAATTAACTCTTAAGATTAATACAGCCTACTCTATGTAGGTCATCGTTGAATGATTTAGATTTTTAAATCTATAATAATTTTTGGCTTGTGATTCCTAATTACAGTTTTCTAACCTTGTTATACAGTTCAAATTAAAGAAGGGGGGCTCTTAAATAGGGCAGAACGGGTATGTCAAATAGTGTGATACGTGTTCATACTCGATGGTATAGTAATGAATAGCTTTTCTACTCTTGTCAACAAAAATAAATGAGCTATTTACATTAAAAACATCTTGCAGGTAATCTTCCTGAATTATAGTGTCTTCCTGGAGAAAGTATTGTGTCTGCATAATAATCAAAGTAGAGCTGAGGTTTAGAAGCATTCCTGCATGCAGTTGTACAATCCTCCAATAGACCTTTTGCCATGAATAAAGATGGAATAAAGAAGAAGAATAAGCATGTTCAGAACCGATGTCATTGGTGAACCTAGTAGAAAACTATAAATATATCTTTATATAAGGGGATAGGCTTGGTAGCTCCACCCTAAATCAAGGCTATGACTTCTGCTTGCCTCGAAGTTGTTTTCCTCCTGAGGCACATAACCATTTTCCTGAATAGTCGACAGTATGTGCGACTGGCCTATGGTCATCCTTCGGTGATTATAAGGGTCGACAGGGCTGGAGTGTGGGTGGGTGGGGTGTAGGGGGGTCCTTTATGTTCGTGACTTGGTTTGCTGCACGGCCAGGAAGCACAAGAAATAGACCTCAAAGCGGTGTAAGCTATGCATTATCTGATCCCCCATTCCCCAGGGCTAAGAAATAAAATGAAAAAGTTTGCCTGTACTATTACAATTGAGGTCAACATATCCCCAATATGTCTGCGGTTTGTCGATAGAATCTAAGGATGGAGGCCTATGAAATGTTCATAATAAAGCTATAGTATTATGTTGAAGGCTTTTGTTGGTCTTTTAGCGTAGGCGACAACTCATAGTCAGTAGTCAATGAAACTATATTTCATAAGCAAGTTGTGGCTCGTCACTCAATCCATTCATATTGATGATATATAATACATCATTTATTCAAAATATCCACCCAAGGTGATATTTATATACATACTATCTGTATATTATGTCAAGTCTATAATATACATACTTTTAAAAATCCATATTATAAGCTTAAGTACAAATAAATATGTATAATTATAATATATATATATATCTATAAATATCATATAATTATATATAATGCATGGATACTTTTATGAACAGTTACACGCTTGTATTAACATTTATAAAATATACATATAAATGTATAGATATAAATAAATGAATTTATATAAATAGCATCTTTTCAATACGATAAGATGTGCTCGTGACACGACGTACATTCACTCACATAACTGTCATGACTCCATCAGCTGTTTACGACGAGAGGCAGCTATAGGTCCGCTGGTTAAGAAAGGGCCGATTTTGTTCATGTGACTTTATTTTATATGGAATCAAAGGGATCTGATAATAAAACTATGAGCGCTTAAACATACTACCAGGACAAAATGTCACAAGGAAAATATGTTTGAAAATTCTCAGATATAGATTAGACATTCACAGAAACATATTATGACATTGTAATCAGCTTTTATTATTTGGCATATCACACTTTAATTTCAAGTTTTTCAGTCCTTTCTCGGTCAGCAGACCTATAGTGGGAGTTAATTATACAAGGCCTCAGCGTGCCGAGTGTTGCATTAAAGAGTCGTGATCCTGGAGATACAGCTGACCTGCCACTCTCCACACTTGTCTGAATCGGTCGTGACTGTTACTAGCCCCCATACTCAATTCCAGCTTCCTACGTTTTCTAATAAAGTGTTATCTTTGGGCGGTTATTATGATTAGTACAAAAGGGGTAGAGTGTGATATGATCTATAGAGTTATATGATCATTCAAATTATCCAATTTTCAAAAATATGCAGTTTTTTCCCTCACCCACGGTAAGTATGTTTGTTTTTCCTGCCGTGTCTTTCGGTTTATAGTTAATTAGGAAAGGCTTTCTTAGAAGAGAAACCACGACTTCAGCTTTTAAACTTTGAAATAGAGTATATAATTATTTTTACTTAAATCTAACGACCTCATCCCCACTCTTGTGAATAGCTGGTCTATTTGAGAGGGGGCTCACGTAGGGAAGTAGCTCTTGGGGGAGAAAGTATTTTTGTCGATGATGCGAGTATTATGGTTCTTCCATGTTGTGTAGCTATGTCTTACAGTTTCGATTTTCTTTTTAACCCTTTCACTGCCAGATATATGGGAGCATATTTGGGAAAAGGTACCTAATGACATTTAATGAGGTCACAAAATCACATGAAACATGGGGAAATGTGTCAGCATTATTCTTATTGTAGAGAACCTACTCTTTCAAATGCTGCAAACCATTTTGAAATATTCCTGATAGAACCTGAGATAAACATGTATGAACCTACCCACCTCTTGTACATTGAGAACCCCTTATTCCCAATTGCTGTTGTTACTTCCATGTTATGGCGACTTAAAGTTTCTTATGTTTATCAAGAAATTAAGTTTTCTAAGAATATCAAAAGTGTCATAACTATTGACAGGAGTGTTTGTTCCATTCACTGTTTTCAGTTTTGAGAAGGTAAAAACATTTTCTACATTACCTGTGAAAAAATGTTCTTTTCATTTTTTATATTCTTTTTACCATAACCATGATAACTCGCTAACCTAAATTATGCGCAGAAATTCTGCTAAAAACGCTCCATTTTGATTTTCCCATGATGCATTGCACATGAAAATTTAGATTTTTTAGTAAATGTCATGAGAATCTTTAGAAAATTTCAGGTAAGTCAAAATTTATCACAAAATAACTTAAAAAATAGTTTTCCCCCCATATATTTCATGATTAATGTAACAAAGAGTCAATTTCTGCCAGATTTGGCCAGATTTGGCCCAAATTGAGCATAATGGCCTATATTGTATGTAAGATTGCGAAGGAACTAAATATCGTAGAATGATAAAACAAAGAGTAGAAGAATCCCTGGGACTTCAGAAACATTATAAAACATAACCTTTAGCTACATGTTAAGTGATTGTTTCATAATATGAACAACCTCCAGAACAAGCAGCCCCAGGATGGCCAAAAATGTCATTAGGTACCTTTTCCCAAATATGCTCGCATATCACAATGTAACTGATCGATATTTACTGAAATATTGCCCAAAATGCAAAAATTAGTGCATAAATTCCCTAAAACTCAAATTTAGTTTAGATTCCTCAGATGAAAAGCTTTTTTCAATAATTTTGATATAAACGTTCCAAATGTTGGCACTATGCCAATAAGGCAAATTTCTTACGTGGAGTAATTGTTCATACTATCGTAATTTGCAGGTTACCATGGTAACCAATAATTCATAAAATAACAATGACACTCTTTATAAAAGTAACATGAAAACATTATCTTTTTAGTGCAAAAGACAGTTTGTGATTATCATGAATGAAAGAAAAGTTAGAGCAAATTAAAAATCATGTCATTTACATAAAATCACCCATTTTTCATGATTTTTAATTAGTGTGGCAAATTCAAATGTAAGTACATTGTTTATGGTTTCTCGAATCGCAATTCTAACATTTTTGGGTGACTTGATAGTCCAATGTTCAAACACCTGTATCTCTGGTTCTAATTGGAATATCTGAAAAATCCTTTCAGATTCTGAAAGCATAATTTGCATTCTTTCAATGGTGTTCCTATGGGATTTTACTATAGGGCCTCATATGAGGCCTCTGGCAGTGTAAGGGTTAATTTAGATATTTAAACTAAAAACGACCTTTTTATACAGTTGTATACAGAGTGAGTTGAGGATTCAAAGGTTGCATCTGACTAATGCTAATTTTGAGAAATTGTCTATCAACGAAATAAGTATGACTTCTCTTTCAGAATGATTCGCTGAAAGTCTTTTGGTGAGGCTTCTAAATACATCTTGTTTATTAGGATGTTATCATGTTAACACATGTATAATCTGTTTCACATACGACCTTTGATTACTTAGTTTTAAGGAGAAACATTGGAAATGATTGAATAACCAAAGATTTTATCTGGGTAATATTAGTTTGAAATCAAAATTTAATACAATTTAAATTAATTGAATTAATACAAATAACACAAAATATTTCTGAATTAAAGCCCATATCTTACTACATTTGATTACACTAAGATAGTAATGAACTCATTTAAGTACGTCCGAGATACGACCTTTGGGTACTCAACATACAGACTATTATTCTTTGAATGGGTTGGCAAAACCAGAAAAATCTGGGGACCAGAGGTTCGATATTTATGGCCTATGACTGATACAGTGTAAGGGCTACGTGTACGATGCCCTAATTAATAAAATGTGCCTCAAACACGCCAACGACGTATAAAAAGGTCTGATATATAAAAATCCAACTTGGAATCATTTAATTTGTCTTACAATAAGACCATTCCAATATGGTGTATACAGTTGCAATGCATACGGCTCCATGGCTTAGAGTTTTTCTAAGCACAATTATGATATCTCTCATTGTCACGTATCTACATCCAGTTTTATATCTGTGCTGATAAAAATCTGAAATATAGTTATAGTTCCCTTTGCTCTCTCTGTAGGCTCATCTGAAGCTGAAATATACAAAGCATTTTTATAATGTAAAATGGTTTTGTTTCTTTTAATTTAGTTGGATCTAAAAGCCGTCAGAAGATAATTATCCTCAACTGAAAAACAATAGCTGTTCCTGAATTTACCCCAATCTTCAGCTATATAATTTTTCTTCATAAATGTGACGGCTTTGCTTCAGGGTATAGGTCTACCACATGACAACTAAAAGAAAGCTGAAGTCATACGAAAACCAAGACAGTTGATGCATGATACGACTTTTTTCAGATCAACAGGTCAAGTCAACAAGGCTATATTTATGAACATTACCAGCTGACCATAGTCCCTAATATTCCACGACTATGGTTCCAAAAGCAAAAGGTGATTTCCCAGAGTGCATCTTTCTCTATTTGACCGTCCCAATGAGCAAAGGTCCCCTGCAGAAATCCACATCCGGTTCGTGTTAGCGCATGCGCCGTCTACCATAAAGCGGTCAGCATGTTGGGTTTTTACGACATTGCCTGCCCTGGCCACTAGTCATTTCATGGCAGAGGGCGGTCTCAAAATGGCCGGCCAAGAACGTGCTTGGCATGAACGTGTCCTTATCACTGGCCTTTTGGCCTTATCATTGGATTATTCTAAGCTGGGCAGCCGGCTTGGTCCCCATATCAGAGGCCCACAAGGTGTGCACGCCATATATGAGGCCGGACGGAACCTAGCCTGCAGGGCCCGAAATAGGTAGTCTTTAGTGCCTTCAATATTGCTAAAAGGTAGTCCAATCCAGCAGGTTATTTGACCTGATGATGTTTTTATTTGATTCTGTTAGATTGGGTATAAAGAAAGTTGCAGAGAAAGTTTATGAATAGTTGGAATTCGGCTTATGAATTGTAATATGTTTTAACTTATATATCTATGATAAAATTAGTACAATTAATTTGCTTTCCAGAAGTCAGAATTGCTTGCAACTGTTTCCTACTAAAATGGAGAACTCAGTAACGTAATTCTTGTAGTCCCATACAAGATTCCTTGAATGGTGCTGCATTAATATTGTTGAATTCTTCACTAATGAAATTGTTAACCTATAAAGTAGTATTTTATTCAATGTTTCTTTTGTAATCACTTGGATCTAGCGCTGCAGAGATTGATTTCTATCCTGTTTCTCTTATATCACTAATATTTAGTAAATCATGGAATAAGCTTTGTCTTCTACAAACACATCAAGTTATTCCCGAAATACTCATTTATTTAAAAAATACCATGTGCGTTTAATTCCTCACCAAAGTATACCAAAGAATAGCTCTAAATGCTTGAAAAAACATAAGTTTTGGCACCCCACTTGCCATTTTCGCCCAGGTGTACTTGGTGACCTATATGCTAATTTATGAGTATCGGCGAACTATCTATTAACGAAGGTCAATATCAATATCATAAACAGGGCACACTGACATGCTAGGGCCCTTCAAATAGCTATTAAATATGATGAATGTCGCTCCCTTTCTATAACTCAGCCAAGGCAATTTTGCATGCGTTGCTCGCTAGGTGTCACTGGTCACTCGCCTTGACGCGTTTTGAGTCGACGTCTCAGATTGGTTTTATCTCAAATTCCATCGATTATTTCTCAGTCTATAACCCTAGCCCACCCCTGCCCGCCGGAAGTGGAATGACCACGGACGCTGGCGGAAACCGGAAGCGCCCTCTTGTGAACACCTTGCCTCGTCAAGGTCACGCATGCGCGAGAAGCCGGCCCTTCCGGTCAGGGAGAGACACTGGAGGAGGGGGCTGGACAACCCTGGAGGAAGGAGGGGGCATCTAGACAACTTTCCCCTGGCGGTCAACAACATCAAAATAGGACTCAGGATGAACCGTCGCGCGCATCCTCGTCAATATTCTCACTTTATCGCTCATTCGCAGGATTGGAATTTCGAGAGGGCAAATGGGGCTCGGTAGGCTTAGCGCCCCTGACCCCTCCCAATGATTGATTTATGTCCCTCTTATACGAGACCAGCTTCATTTTCTCAGAATAAATCTCATTTTCTTCCCCTTTCTTTCCAAAAACTTTAACCTATATCTTGTCGGGATAGCCAATCCGTCATGGAGTACATACGAATTAGACATGGATGTAGGTTTGGCTTTTCCATTAGTTGCGTTCGGTGTAATCCAAAGGTATCAATAGGTAGTGTGCATTTATATATGTATATGAACAATAAAATGTTCTATGATTCTTCTCCGTAATCTCTGCCCGGAATCTCTGTTAGCTAATTAGATATTGGGCACTAGAACTGATCAAACCCCCACCCCTACCCCTACCCCCCAATGCTGGCGGGGAACGAACACAAAGAGTAAAACGTGAGCATTGATAAGCTATCTGACAGGGTCACACTCACCCTACCCAGGCAAGCATGTGACGTTATTATAACATTGCAGCAACGTTCTGTTTGGTTCTGTATTGGTTCTTGTTATGTTATTTTGATGGTTCCCAATAATGTTGCTGCAACGTACTGCTGTGATGTTGCACTGCGATATTATCATAACGTTCTGGTTACATTATTCAACCTAAACAGAATGTTCTTATAACATTCTGTTTTGCTTTCGTACTAACCTCACCCAAAAATAAGGTTTTAATAACATTCTGATTTGGTGAGGTTTCGACCTAACCATAAATAACGCAATTGTTACGTGCCATATTAGTAAGTACCAGACTGACTACTAAAAAAAGAATAGTTGCAGAACATTTCTGTTATGTCGCAGTGTCGCAGATTGGCTGGGTAGGCCCGCCAGAACACAATCAGTAAAGGAGGCCAAATCCAGAAGCACATCGCAATTGTTAAAGGGAATCCAGCACAAGGCAAGATAATCGTTGGCCCCCCGAAAAAGGGACATGATTATTTTGTCAAAAGTGGTTTCCTTAAGTGGATCATGTCCAAGCAGTCTTGTGAAATCCACTCACCGCGGCCGCAATCCATTTTGCAATGCTCTTATCAGTTCTTTATTCATGCAGTTTTATCTGGGAAAGTGAAGGGATAACGCACTCAAATCTCAAAGTGCCCTATCTCTTACCTCCATGGGGAAGGCTCCCAAGAAAGACCCGGCGGCTCTTAAAGTACTAACGTCACGTCCATTATGACGTCACAACCTAACATCGCGTGACTCATATCTTGTCTGCGCATGCGTGGTACTGCTACATGTTGTCATCAGTAATCTGCCTCCAGGGCTGCACGTGCGTCCTCCCTGGAGGAGCCCTGCGTCCCTCGTTAGGGGCGGCCATCTTTCCTCCAGGGTGGCTGATAACAACAGTAACAGGCACGACAAGGATTATCGGAAATCCCCCCGTCACGTTAAGCCTGTCGGGGGATGGGATGATATGGCTGATAAGGGCACGTGTACCTAAGGGGATTGGTTATAGGTGGGGAAGGGATTAGGGTGGGGGTAATCCTTGAGATGGTTATGATAAGAATTCAGATATGTCAAGATCCGGCCAATTGTATAATTTTCCAAATTGGTTTACTCTTGAATTTGGCAATAACTTCACTTATGAAATTTTAGTTTTCGAACTAATCTGTTAATCTGCTGCATTGGAAAGATCAACCTGGCAGCGCGAGGGCCAATTTTGATAAGGCGAGTGGGTTCTTGCCAATATATTAAAGATCATAGCTCTCATAAATGGAAGTCAATTTTGACAGTCAACTTTTTGAACCCAGAAGTAAAGAACCTCCAAAATTACATGAACATATTACAGGGTCCTATGTCATAGAGTAGTACACTATGTGAAATGGCAAGGGCAGATCCAGGAGGGGGGGGAGGGGGAGGTGTCCAGGGTGTTCTGACCTCTTAAACCTGCCAAAGAGAATGTTGAACGTGTGCAGGTGGATGCCCGCCGTGTTAGTACTTAGCCTATATGTGGACCCGCCCTTTCCCAATTTATGTATCTGCACCTGGTGTGTCATGTTTTACATAATTTCAATCATAATCATTGAGGTGTGAGTGCATGCGATTATGTTTTTGCGTCATCATAGCTGTACTTATAGAGTCCCATAACCAATTTACAATTCTTGGAATTCATAAATACGTTGGTTTATTTATGTTTCCATTGACACATTTATATAAATTACATCTACATCAAATTACTGTCTACATTGACGTCACATCAGGTGCCTTTTATGGCCCTAAATACTCTTACCTCAACCTAAAAACAGATCCATCTCTACAAAGGAAACTTTCCTTGGCTTTCAACAGTACAAAAAACGTTGGCATTTGAACACTCAAAGTCACAGTCCGAAGAGTAAGGAACAGCCCTGGAGCGGGGGGGGGGAACACTTGGATGTCAAATGGTATCCATAAACATAAGATCTCCTGGTGAAGGGTCAGTGAAATACGTTTTCTCAAATTTGAGTGGCGTTCCATTTTAGGCTCAAAAGAGGGTGACGACCACTTCCATGGTAATTTATAGAGGCAATAGCTTATAGCGTACTGTTGTTGTTACGTTATTTCCATGACAATTTTTAAACAGACCATGACATTTTTGAACAGAAGATTCCTAAGGCAATTGTTGTGATATAATCTTCCTGTCTTTTTTTTATGTTGAGACATACTGGTGGATCGACGTGGCAGTGATCAGTATCCCCAAATTATAGGGGCGATAATTTGGCAGTGAGTATCCAGCCGGGGAAAAGACATCGCGGAACGTTCAGGTAACGTTGCAAAACGTCACAGAACAGTATTAGAACATCGCAGAATGTGATGTTAAGTCGCCGCTCTTTTGCTAGGTAGTAACCTTCAGCGAGTCAGTTGCCCCAGCCTCCATCCCCCACCCCCAATTCTCCAGTGAGGGGGTAGGGAAGCCAATCACTCTGGAGGAAGTCCCAACCATAAAGGGAATTGAAGAAAGGGGGCGGGGTGGGGCTTGTCGGATCAGCCCTCATTCCCGGAAAGGCTGGGCGTTATTTCATTTTCTGGCCTTGTCCGTTACGTGAGGGCCGGTCATTGGACCTGACACACGGCCCTAGTTGCTGTCATAACCAATTCGCCCACAGTCAGAATGTTGGCAAGACCCCGTGGTCCCTTAAGGTCGCAGAGACCCTGGAGGAAAGTTACGAGGAAGGCGTGTGGATATTAGAATTCAGGCTGGACATTGTACATGCACGCACTTTGTGCATCATGGTGCTTAATATGAGCCAATTTACTCTACTGACATACTGCACGAGAGATTTCCATACATTAAAATGTTGTTTCTTATAACTCCAAAAGTAATAGAAGTATGAAGACTTTCTATTGTTTTCACGAAGCTTATCACAAAAGTTGCCACTCTCCATCGCGTTTTTATGGTCAAATTTGTCCTGTGTTGTCAAACAAAGAACAGTTATTTTGAAACTTCAAACTTTTGTCATGCCCTTGTCATTTCACTCAAAACTTTTGCAATGTCCTATAGTCATGCCTTTCAGCTGCAGGTTCTCCCTCTGGGCCTACACCCGCTGCTGCACGAGTTCCAGAGGCGATAGGTAACATTGGCCTAATTGATATAGAAACTGCATGCGCTTAAAAAAACTGAATTCCATTGTTCGTAAAATTGGAATTGGCTTTTAGATTCTGAGTAATTATGAAAAGAATGCAACACTGTGATCTGATAATTCTTTATCGTATGGATAGTACACAGAAGAGCTTCAATTATTTGGTTCGGAAGGACATCAATATGCACAAAGATAAGAGAACGTATAATATTGATATTTGTTTACCATTGCCACTTGAGGTATCAACCGTAAGACGCTGCGTCCCACTCAGAAAGCCACTTTCTTCCTTTTGACTTTGTATATTCTTATTCTGTTTTGTATATTCTTAGATTTCGTCCTTTACTACAAGTTCCATTTATATCATTTTAGCCAAGAGACTTATACATACTATCCCTAGCAGGAAAAGAGATATCTAGAATAGTCTCAAGATTATAATCGTGATGTCTCAACGTCCTGTAGCCAGTGATCCACGATGCCACAAAACGTCAACCGATTTCCTTCTCATGCATTTTCCACAAATTTAGAAATATATTTTTTGGTAGATAGGCCTATTACTTTATAACCTAAGTATTGGTTATGGTTTATATATGATGAAACTGCATATTTTGCAAGGATATTATCTATTCTTTACAGGCATTTCAGAAATCGTTTCAGAATTGGGCCAAAATCGCACCTTCACAGTCCCATTAATTTACCCATTGGCGTACGACCTCAGAATTGAGCCAGAATCGCACCCTGTACCCCCGCCTTAACAGTCCCATTAGTTTACCTATTGGCGTACGACCTCAGACTTAACACTCGTTATGCGCTCTGACTAATTGGACGCGCTGATTACCCCCGAGGGCCTTGTCCTGCAGAGTCCTATACTAATTAGGCGGGGACCAGCGAGAGAGCAGCTCGATAGGAGGATGAGCAGCTGAATGGGACAAATCTGAACTGATACTGGAATGGACCTTTTTTTCTTTTTTTTTTAAATTTAATCCATCTTATTTGCATAGGTTCTGCGTTGGCTTCTTGATATGTGAGATAGGATAATGAGATATGTGATTTGTATGTGTTGTCCAAAGATTGGGCAATAAGCAAAGGAATGTAATAATAAGTTCTATGAATGTTATTTTATAATATAAAGAACTCATATCATATTTTCGTAAAGCAGTACAATGTTATTATAGAGCTATATAAATAACCCTTTACCATAGTCTCCCCAAAGGATAGCGACTTTGGACAATTATGAGTGACAGCTGAAGATTCAGGAATCGGTGATAATCGCTCGTATAGTAGTTATGGAGACACTTAAAGGGAGCCAAAACCAATATAATTGACATTTTCAAAATTGAGATAAGTATAGAAATATGTTTGATGAGTCCAGTTAAGGTCAGTGGTAAAGTATTAGCTGTGAAAACTAGCTCAAACTGAAGTAGAATGCCACAAGAGATGGTAATATTTGCATTTGTTTGTAAACAAACCCTATTTTTGTGGATCCACATTAATTGATTTGGGCATGAAAAACATGTTTTTAATTATTTTTGACCATATTTCATGGTTTAGATTTTAACATAGGCCAGGAATAGGCTCAAGAAATGGATTTCAGTGATTATTTGAGTTTGGAAAATTCCATTGAATTTATTGGTTTTGGCTCCCTTTAATTACCAACCAAACTATTGCAAACAGATACAAACTTCTGCAAAAAAAAATGCTGTTTATGGACGCCAGAAGAATAACTGTGATAATCGCAACACAAGAAGACTATTACAAAAACAGCCAATCCGAATGTCCCCTTTATATTTCTGTCAGTCAGAGTTGCCAAGGCACTCGCATAATAAGAAAAATCCTTCATTTCAAAAGAACCGACAGGTTTGATATGGAATGTCAATTTGTCGGTGTATTATAGCAATTTCAGCGAAGGGAGTGGATTTCTGGAGACAAGTGACATGCACACAGCCTAAAGTTATCTCTAATGAACTGACACAGAGATGATCAGTTTCAGGCACCTGTCATAAAACTAAACTCTGTTATTTCCATAATCCAATGTCATAGAATCTGATAATTTCTATTCAATCGCCCCTGAGGCCATCCACCTGTATAATCTGGGAAAAGAATTTGTCTAGACATGGTGGTTGTTTTAAAGCATTAATAATCTCGACTTCTAATAAGTCGAATTCTTCCATTTAGGATTTTCTATTATCTCTAGACTTTTCCATAGGTCAATATCAGTTATCTATGGTTAGAGAATCAGGAGTCTTGTGTTCGGAGAAAGGTCAGATTAGAACAGAAACGAAAGGCAATTGCTGGTTATTTATCCTCCTTCATGAAATGATCTTTATGCAATATTCTGGAGAGCTTAATAATTCCCTTGTTGCCTGATGATTTATATATGTGACCCACCACCACTAAATGAAGCAGATGTCCCACAGTTGAAATTTAGCACAATAGAGGCGAAATGAGTTTCCTACATAAAGCATATGCCACAGACCTATACATTACAGTTTAATCATTCTACATGAAGCATATGCCAAACACCTACAAATTAGTTTTATCATAAGTTTCGGAAAAAAAATGGAAATGTGCATTATTATCAAATATTTAAATGTATATTCCACATACCGAAAGTGCGCTACCGATTTTCAGCCCATCTACAATCGCCAGTGGCGATATACAATCGGTAAAATTTATCAACATGTTGGTAAATTGTTCCTGCCGATTTTGACTGGTTGCCGATATGTCACTTTTGGTGGCCGATATGTCACTTTCGGTGGCCGATATGTCACTTTCGGCGGCCGAAATTGTACCGAAAATAAATGGTCCCGATATGGAATGTTTCCATGGAGATGCTCGATATCAGCGCCTCATACTTTCGGCATATAGAATACGGCCTTAACACTGATAGTTGAATATAGATCTAAAATTATGAGTTTGTATGAAAAAGAATGTTATTACTAGTTTTCACCATGGTTCCTCCAATACCACAATTCTCCAACACAAAGACCTAAGTAGCTAAGAGCATTGGTAGCAAATGAATACTAATGGACAAAAACAATAGGCCTAATCTGCTTATAGCCATGCCTTGAGTAGCCCGGGTCCTGTGCAGGTCCCACTCATCTGCTCATTGTACCGATAAAGCCCAGTCCTACTTAAACCATGAGCAGTTCATGAGTATCGGAGCCGCTCCAAACCTGACCACGAGCTGCCCCTAACTTCCCCATGAGTTGCTCCCAGCCTGCTCATAAGCTGCCCCAAACCTCATCATAAGCTGCCCCAACCCTCCTCATAAGCTGCCCCAAACCTCCTCGTGAGCTCCTCCCAAACTGCCCACAAGCTCTTCCCAACCTTCCCATGAGCTCCTCACAACCTGCTCACGAGCTCCACTCAACCTTCTCATGAGCTCCTCCCAACCTACTCACGAGCTCCTCCCAATTTGCTTACAACCTTCTCACGAGCTCCTCCCAACCTTCTCCCAACCTGCTCATAAGCTCCTCCCAACCTGCTCATGAGCTCCTCCCAACCTGCTTACAGCCTGCTCGTGAGCTACTCCCAACCTGCTCGTGAGCTCCTCCCAACCTGCTCATGAGCTTCTCCCAACCTGATCACGAGCTCCTCCCAACCTTCTCCCAACCTGCTCATGAGCTCCTCCCAACCTGCATACATACGAACTTCTCACAACCTGCTCACGAGCTCCTCACAACCTGCTCACGGGCCGGACCCACTCTCAATTCAGTAGTTAATGGGACCGCGTCAGCCGTCCATCCATTCGTGTTAAGCCGCTAATGAAGAAGGTGGGTTGGGGACGGCAGGGTAACCAGGTTAGGGGTCTGAGGGGCGTGGGGACCAGCTGAGGACATCAGGGATCAGATGGGGAGGGCGGGGAGGTGGACCACAGACCATTAGCTGCATCAGGGGACACGAGGGGCCAGTCTGGAGGGAAGGGGTGAAGTGGTGGTGGGGAGGGGGGCGTTGGGAGAGGACAGGTGCAGTTGTGCGCAGGCCCGTATACAGGGTTGGCTTTTGGGGGAATAGCGATGTTCCCTGAGTGGTAATTTTGCTTATAATAAAAAAATGTAAACCTAAAAAATGGGATGGTGAGGTTCCCCGAGTGGAACTTTTCAATGATAATAATATTTTCTCAAAACTTTTTAGGGTTTTTTACAGTGATTTCTTTTAAGCAAAGATGGAACTTTTCAACGCAATAACTCTGGATCTACGAGCTGGGCGCTGAAATTATATATTAACTTTCAAATATGTGACACAACCACATTTTCTGGTTCTTGATATTGTATGAGTTTACTAATTATTGGTGGCACATTTCCGAAGATGTTCTATACATTGCATTATACATAATTAATCATCTTAGTTTATCTATCCACCCATAAGTAATAACATTGAAATTCGAATAAAAAATATGATTGAGACCCTGCACCAACTCGGCAAGTTCCAAATAGCAAAATCATTATAATATGAGGGGTGAACAGTAAAGCTGTGTTAAGAAATAAAAGTAAATAAATCATTACACAATTAGTGCTTAAAATAGCTGTGGTATTCAGGCAATAATTTGACATCATTATTCTATGTGCATTGAACATAAGCCAAAATCAATCACAACAGAATTCACATAAGTTAAACACTGCTACTGTTAAATCGTAACCACACCCAGTTTACAGACTGGTCAGTAGTGTTGGCGCCATCTGTCGTTTCGGTTGTTTAGCCACTAGGTGGCGAATGTGCCTGGATCTATGTCCTGACCACAGATCACAAAATTCTTTTTTTTCATTAAACAAATAAATATAAATCATATCATTAAATATACGTAAATGAAATCATAGCAGGAGATCCAGAAATATATTTGATATGAAAGGGAAAAGGGTTTATGCCAAAAATCCATTGAGATTATTGGAGTCAATTAATTTTTAATTGTCAAGCAAGATTTGCAGAAAAGGTACAAAAACATTACTGGTTTTCTGTTTTCGTTTGGATTTGACGGGCATCAGAAAAATTTAACAATAGGCAAGTCATTGAAAATAATATCTTTATTTAGTCATGCCATACTAAATGAAATAGAATATGTAAGTTAATCATTCTTATTACTTCAGAATGTCTTGAATATAAATTGGGGGAAATCCATCACCTCTTTGTAAAAGCTACAATGGAATACAAACTTAATGCAATATGTTTCCATCCTGTTATTTATATGTAAAAGGATTTGACACAATGGGTTATGCATTAAGACTGTGGGGACTTTGGCAATTGGGTAGATTGATATGGCAGTGTAACGAATTGTTCGGTTAACAAATCTATTCTAAACAGCACAATCTCTAATATATTTGTAATTATTCTGCAGTATACATATTATCGGTTTTAATCAACAAAATCTATCTATACATATGCTTTAAAACATAACATATCGTTTGTTTATGACAAATACTTACGTATTGTTATATTTGCATTAGGCAATCAGGAACAACGTGTATACAATCATGTCTGTGGCAAGTCTCAAAGAATAGAATATATTGTTTTACTAGAAATTATAATGCGGCATGAGAGGCATTTCGTTGACTCCGTAATACAAGTGACATCAAAAGGCTTAACGAACTGTTAGTATACCTTTCAAGAGTGTAATATGGCAAGGTATCTAGCGTTTTCATAATATTATACGGCCTTCTAAACAGTACTAAATGCATAGTCAATGATTGATTCCATCTCGTAAGTTTAGTTTATTCTAAAAAAAAAGTCTTACGCCCTAATCATATTTTTCTTTGCAATGATTATTTGCTTGAAAGAAGTTCGAGATGGTTTCTATGATTTTAGGGTTGGAAAACCTCTTGGGGAAATATCACAGACATGCATGCAATTGGAAACATGGATTATCTACATGGTTCTCTTGAACAAGTCTTTGTTATGCCGTTACTTTGACAGAAGAATACACAATGCTAAAAAATATCCCTGAAATAAGCCTTTGAAATGCCATTTACTTTGACAGAAAAATACACAATGGATGCTCAAGAAAATAACAATAAGTTTCTATATTAGGCACTCATGTAACATTAAACAATCCGATTTGGGGTTGCAACAACCGCCTGTTACTATTTAGATGTAGACATCTATACCTATAACTAATATCAGCTGTATGTTTTGATTTAAACAAATTCAAGATTGATCGGTGGGTGCCATACCCTCGTTGAAACCGGGACTTGGACATGGAACGGGACTATACACCTTTTTCATTAGGGTGTGGCGCCCCCTGGTGATGTAAATTGAAACAATGGTTTAGGTCTTTTCCTATAGTTAACCTATATGGCGTTAAGCATAATATAGGTTAACAATGGAAAAAGACCTAAACCATTGTTTCAATTTACTTCACCAGGGGGCGTCACACTCTTAATGAAAAAGGTCTGTACTGCGGCTTATGAACCTATACGCTACATCAAAGAAGCTTGCATACGCACCTGATGTGCTACTTCATCAGAGGGGAAAGAGATGTTTCATAGGCAGTGATATGTAATTCTATCAAATTGATAAAACCTGATAAATCCGATCTAAAAGTAGGCAATAATGAGGTTTCAACACACAGATAATAAAGCATACATTATACTTATAAATGCGGTAAATGTTTTCCTTTTTAGTTTGACAAACACAGGCGAGAGGGACAACTGATAAAAATTTGATTCTTTAGAAATACATTTCAATTACAGGGAGAACTAGTCCTCTGGTCCCTTGGGTACCAGGAATAGAACCTGGTTATCAGTGTACCACGCCAGGAACTTTCATTACCACTTGGTCCCGGCGAGTACACCAATAGCCAATGGCTGTTACCCAGTGGCCCAGCAAAGTCGTTTTTCTCCTCATTGTATTGTCTGTACAGTTTAATTCTATTGTGATTAGTTGCAAGCAGTGAATTGTATTAAACATAATTATACTCTAACAGCAATGTTATCACCAATGCAATATCACAGTAAATCACATTTTCTTAGCATGCAAAATGACATGAACGATAAGCATTAATACATTCGTTCCACAATAAATGCAAATCCGGCTTTCTAAGTGCAACTTCTATACTACCTGCATGAGTATTATAGTTCAAAGTAAAATTCTCATTGTGATAATTATCATGGAAACCAATGCCCTCTGGTACAAAAGAAAATTATCATTTTTAATTATCATAGTCAGGGTTTCAGAGGCCTTGGATGAATGAATACCTACATGATTTGGTTGTCATCCAATTATCAAAAGAAGTAATAATACATTCAAATATTAAAATTATAGCTATACATAAAAATCTATAGTTTTCACAAAGTTAGCAGTTACAATGGTTATTCAAAATATATCAATTATAATTGTATTTCTGATTACATATCATGTTGAAACGTTGCAATACATGTACACTCATAATGTTATATATCTGTTATATTTGGCAAGTTGGATAAGTTTTTCAAGTACATCTTTCCTATGGCGACCTCAGTGTTGAAAACATGGTTAGGCATCCATATTGTTCCTGGATGAAGCACGTCTTCTTGTTTTATCCTAAATTGAAGTATTTGAAGACCTGCAAAAAGCAAATGAAAGACTTTTCATTAAGAAGTATCATGCTTTGCTATATCGAAGTATACTCTATACAATAACATGGTTTACATCGAATGGAAGATTATCTTTCTACTGCTGTCTGTCCTGAAAGAGATGGAAGACTTATTAGCTTCTAATCCAAAAGGCACTCTGGCCACCTGATTATTGTGTCATCCAAGGTGCTACTAGTTGGGCATATTCTACAGCAATGAATGTATAATACTTCATAAGTACAACTGCATCTTCTAGAAAATTGTCAATATTTCATGTGGTGAATAAAGTGTCCTAGAGCATTGCAAAAAGATGCTTTTTTTCTTTTACTGTTTTGAATTTGCGAGTAAAAAAAACAGCCTCTTGATTTCTATTTCTAACCTGCTATGCTTTATTAAGAGTAAGACAGAAATGGGAATTTTAGCAATGTAAAAGATCAATTCAGGGTAAAAGGTAGTGTATCCAGATCTTACTTTGATTTCGGTGTCCTCTGATCCAGACAATAGCAGGTCCCCACACAATAGCACCGTGTTGACTCCATACTCATGGCGAGTCAGACTCTGCATTGGTAACCTGCTCTCCATGTTCCAAATCTGTTTGGATTTAAAACATATAGCTATTATGAAAAGACTACAGAACAACACAATAATTATGTTTTGGAGGAACAGTCAATGTTCTTCTCCAAATTTTGCAATGCCTACAGTTGGTAATTTTTGACAGAGCACATTCAACAATGCCATTTTAGAGGCGTGTAACTTCAAGCTTTTATTTTCCAACTCTAGAAAAGAGTCCTGATGATGAAATGTTAATGAAATCAAAGATGAGTAATGTGGTTCAGCTATTAAGCTTTCTGATCTACCCCTGAAATATACTAATGGTTCATATACTAATCTATAACAGCCTGAACTCTTTGGAAATGGCATTCTTCTGCAATCCCACTAATTCTAGACCGGCTTATGCCAACCTCACATAAATGAAACTATCTTTTCAGAACTTTCCCTTAAACTATTACCCAGGGTACTTCTTCTTCTGAGGAGTTATAAATCATTAACCTGTCTTTCCAATTAATCTGGAGGACCTTATCCAACGTGATGTAAGTGGCAATTGATAAACAATAGCAGTAATAGTGATGCATGAGAAGTCACACATTAAAATCTATAGAGCTGTAATCTTAAAGTCCCATATCCACTAGTCGATTTTACCACCGATGAGCGATGGGCAACTGGGAGAATTGGCCTATTCTTATGATCACCTGTGAGTGCTGTATATTGAAACATGCATGTTTGATCTGAATCGCTGGTAAAATCGGCCAATTCTCAGGGCAGAATTGGCCGATTTTAGATGTCGGCCGACAAAGGGATAATCGCCTAGTGGGTATGGCCCTTAAGAAAGTCAACTTACCATGACAGTGGTGTCTAAGGAGCTGGAGAAGAGAAAGTTCCCTGATGGAGACACCTGGAGGCCACTGACGGTACCAATATGACTGGAGAGGGAGAAGAGGTGTTGCTGTGACGTCACGTCAAACACTTGGATGTTCTGATTGTAGGTACCTTGTATCAAAAAAGTCATTTTAATCAATAAAGCACATATTTACTTCACAGCTAGAATAGATATAGAGTGATTATAAATAACAAGGAAATAACAGGTGATTGGTTTGGATGTTAATGAATAGGATTATCTATTTTATCCTCCTAGTTACGTCAACTCTAAAAAGTTTAAATCTGCTTCGATGTGTAGTGGATGGTGGTTAGAGTGCAAATGAATAACAGTTAAGTTGCGCCGATTTATATATTGAGGCATCAACAATTCGGCATAACCACAGAGACAGGCCAGTTACGTCACTGCTGCTCCCAAAATAATAATAATCTTTTCTTATCAACACTTTTGATGTAGGTGTTATCAACACTTTTGATGTAGGTATCACTACAGAAAATAATACATAATATTGTAATTATCATCTTATTAGCTATCTTAAACAACAGTTTTTTTAAATGTGGTGAAGATGTTACATGTTTGTTTCATCTCTGGGAGCCTGTTGTGCAATAAACATTGTTATAAATCCTTTGTTAATGTTTACAATAGAAATCATAAATAGATGTAAGGTAGAATCATTACTGAACACCGTGGAATAACAACCAGAGGCACGATTTGGGGAAAATTTAAAATTGTTTATTGATAATAAGATTTTAGATAGTAAGTTGTATAGTAATAAAAGATGGTAGTAATTTGATAAAATGAGATGAAATATGAAGGGTGGGAGGGAGGTAAAGTTGGTTGAGGAAAATGGAGGGGTGTTGTAGTTGAGAAGGTGGAGGAGAGAATGGGCGGGAAGCCCAGTGAATTGTGGGTATTTGGAATTGGGTTGTGTATAGGTGGGGTTGGTGTATGTTATAGTGAGTGTGTGGAATTCCACCAGGTGTCACCAATGACATCACCTGCAGCATAAGCTGCCTGTGTGAACCATTACTGAACACCGTGGAATAACAACCAGAGGCACGATTTGGGGAAAATTTAAAATTGTTTATTGATAATAAGATTTTAGATAGTAAGTTGTATAGTAATAAAAGATGCCAAAAAGTGCCAATGATTGTGGGTGGGAGGGTGGGTTGGTGAAATGAGTATGTGAGGATAAGAATTATCTATGCACGGAATCTACCAGTGCCTCTGTAACCCGGGCAGTTCGGGTGGCGATATATGTTTTGTATGTCCCAGAGCGCCAACCTCCGTGCCTCTGTATCTCCAAGTCTGTACACCCCTTTAGATGGGCCTGTGTCGCGGAGGCTTTGCGGAGGCTGTGCAGGGAGTACCTCCCAATGTCCGCTGTGACGCCCGCCAGGGCCTGTTCCCACACCTTCTTTATCAACGTGCATGGGAGTGGGTTGTGGTCCGCCACGAGCATAATGAGCGGGTCCGTCCTGCTCGCGGTTGGCACCATCTGAATATTCTGTTCGATTGCGGTCGCCAGGCACATACGTGGGTTGTCTGGCACCACCGGTAGTAGCACGACCCTGCGTTCTCCTGCCCTCTGCATGTTCTTTGCCCATTTCACTGTGAGCCACAAACCCTGTGGATCGCGCGTCACGTCCGCCCTGGTAGGGTGTCGCGCCGGGTTGAATGCCTTGATGGTAGGCGGAGCTATCTCCGACTGCCTCAGAGTCCCATAGTACATGGCCAACACGGCCGCCCTGACCGCGTCTCCTAAGGGCGTACGTGGGAGGGCCATGATTGCTTGCACCATAACCTCGACTGGCAGGGCTGCCTTGACCCGTGGTGTATACGACTTGTCCCTGGCAAACGCCTCGAGGGCCATCCTGACCCTCGGGTGATCTACTGCCGCCGTGCTTGCGCCCGCCAGGCGGAGATATGTCCTGATATGTGAGACCTTGCTTTTGAGCGTCGCCGGGGCAGGTGTATGGTCCGCCGCGTACTCGAGGTACGAGCAGATGAGCTGG
The DNA here is from genome assembly GCA_936440205.1 of Lepidonotus clava. Taxonomy (NCBI): domain Eukaryota; kingdom Metazoa; phylum Annelida; class Polychaeta; order Phyllodocida; family Polynoidae; genus Lepidonotus; species Lepidonotus clava. The sequence continues at coordinate 36,949,669 of OW387140.1, forward strand.
TGTGTTGGATGCAGTGGGTCGATCCCCGCCTTGGCCATGAATGCGATGTAAGTTGCCACCGCTGACACATGGTTTTGTCGAGTGCCCTCCGCCCGGGCCTTCATCTGCCTGCTCGCCGCCCTGCCCATTAGCGCTGCTATTGCCGGGTCTACAAGTAAGTGGAACGCCAAGGTTATGAAGGAAAAATAAGCAGGGGGTAACACATGTGAGGCCATAATGGTTGACCAGGGACGCGGCACACTCGTACTCCCTACCGTTGAGGTGGGCGCGGCTGAGCGCATCCGCCACCTCATTGTCTTTTCCGGGTATGTGGTCATATGATATCAGTACATCAAGGATGGCCTGAACCATCCATGCCGCCCTGGCGCACTCCTGGAGTATGTGGTTTCGGGCCCTCCCCGTGGTCAGGGCGACAACCGTAGCTTGGTTGTCGCACCTCACCCTGACGTGAGTACCTCTGTCCCTTTCCCCCAGAAACGAGTGGAGGGCGAAGACCACATTCATGGCTTCGAGTTCGGTAATATTATGGACCCCCTGATCTGGGAGGAAGAGCTGCTGTCCATATGCCATCTGCCCATCCGTGGCCCCTATCCCCGAAAGGCACGCATCTACCAGGAGTACCTTCGATGGGACTGGTGGGGGGATAAGCGCAGTGCCGTTCCAGCTCTCCCCGAACTGGAGGAACCACTCCAAGTCACGTCGCATGTCCTCATTGATTGGGATGCGGGGGCCGCCATGGTCCCTCAGCACGTTGAGCAGGCGGGAAATAAAGATTCTGGCGGGGCGCACGCACTTTCCCACAAACACCAGGAGGCCAATAAGTGACTGTAATTGTTTCTTAGTAATATAAGGGGCTCTATATACTTGCACCACTTGGTCAAGGATGTCCACCAGCTTGGTGTTCGGGATGGCGATGGACATCTCGTGCGCATCGATGAAGACGCCCAGCCACTTGACGCGCCGTGCCGGGGGCTGGGCCTTGTCCTCCGCCTCAGGCAGGCCCAGCTCGCGTAGGAGGTCCCGTGCGCGCTGGTAGTCCGCCTCGGCCGTACACCTGTCGGGTGAGAGTAAGATGAGATCGTCTAAATACATATAACAGTGGATCCCCTCCTGCCTGAGTATTCCCGTGATGCAGTTGGCCACTGACTGCATATGGAAGGACGACGCCCTGGCCCCGAAGGGCATGGACAGATCACAATAGACGTCCCCCTCCCACGCGAAGCAGAGCAGTGGCCAATCTAGTGGGTCGGACATAAAGTTTTTATAAGCCCGTGCCACGTCCACCGTTGAGAGGTATGACCCCCGTCCCATCCTTACCATATCGTCGGCCAGGGCATCGACTGTGGGGAGTGTGTGTTGGTACTCGAACCCATATACACTATTTTTAACGATATAGGCATTTATAGAGTCCTCGTCTGGAAATGTCATGTCCGTGATTATTTTCCTTTTTTCGGGGTCCCCCTTTTCCCTCGTCATTAGGGGGGATATGTGACACCATGGGTGAAAGGGGGGTTCGGGGAAGGGGCCTATGAAGCCCTCCAGGCCGATCTCTTTGTCTATGAATTCCCGTACATGGCGGGGAAATTTGTCTGCGTTGGCATGGTTGGGTGTTTCCCTCGTATCAGACTCCGGGCCCGCGTACCCCGAAGGGAACCCGTACCTCACGAAATCCATCACCCTATCACAGCCCCCCAACCGCCCCAAGTAATGTTCCCATGCTTCGATATTTAACTTCGATGGCAGTACAGCCCTGCAGGACATGGCATTCAATAGGTAACCCCGTTGCCCGCACTGCCCTATATATCTGCACCAGGTCCCCACGGACGCCCGTGTCGATTATATCGGGCCAGTGGTCACGGCGGTGCGCAGCTAGTGCCTGTGGGCGGACATCTACTGGGCGGTTAAATGGAACCGCACATTCACAAAAGCGGCGGATAGATTCAAAATCCGGGCTCACCGTTTGTTGCTGGCCTGCTGGAGTCTCAGCCTGTCGCCCATGTGGCTCTGCCGACGGTAGGGTTGGTTGTCCTTGTGCACCTGCACGCGAGCTGTGCTGCGGGCCGCCATATTGTTTATTACTGGCCGCCCGTTTCGCTTCGCGGAGGCTGCTACCGTCACGTGTCATTTGTTGATCAACCCACGCACGTGGGCCCTCCTTGTTGTTTACCGGCGCGCCCAGGCCATTCGCTTTACCTGGGGCGCCTACTGCCCGATTTTTGGCTGCGGGAACTGTTGAAACTGCGTAACTGCTGAGGGGTGTCGCCAGTTATAATCCTGTGTGGTCTGCCTTTGCGATGGGTATACCGATTGCTGCTGCGATGGTTGGTACTGTTGCCTCTGCGGGGGCAGACGGAGCTTGTTCTCGCACGCCTGTACGTTGTGACCCGGGCATTGCCGACCCACCGAGTCACAGAATGAACACAGGTGCATGTGGCGAATCCTGCCATCCTCGTGGTGCGACCTGTGTTTACATCCTGACCTGGTATTAAAGGCCCTGCAGATGCACTCCGTGTTGGCCTTACTGTCGGCCTGCCCTGGTCCCTGACGTGTCGACCCCACTAACGCCATCCGAAACCTCTCATTTTGTATCTTTTGTTCGTCCGACCAGACCATATGTCGCCGTTCGATCTCGTCCCACACATGTTGGGACCAACGCCTGACCGTTTCCCACGGCCTATCAATTGCGTCATGTGTCACATCCTGGAGGTGCGCCAGGATGCATTCCCTATCTCTCTCCCTGACGGCCCTGGGGTCCCTGACCAGTGCTAACGTGGCGTTTATGTACTCCAGTGCTGACATCGAACCCCGCAGCTCCAGCTTCTGCTTCAGGGTGTGTGCCCCGTCCCTGATCACGTACATATATGGCTTGGGCATGACTGAATCGGTATGCATGTCGTTAGAAAGGTGCGCCTTACCCTCGGTGTGGTGTGGTGTGAACCTCTCCTTGTTGAGCATTTGATCAACGTAGCCCTCCTCGTTGTATTGTTGACGCAGTCGCCTCGGTGCCGGGAGGGGGTCAAACCCCTGCGGCCTGCCCTCACGTCTGGGTGTTGAACTGTGTGCTGGCGTGGTATCCAACTCCCTCGCCCTCTTGTCCTGTGTTGACGCCAGTAGGAGGTCGATTTTTGCGTCAATGTTGTTGACCTTTGACTTGACTTGCGCCATGTCCCCCTCGAGCTCACTCACCCTGCTAGCTACCGCCCAATCCGCCCCTGTCGTGGGGTTTGTTATGCCTGTTTCGACGGTATCATCCAGGCTCGTCTCGCCTTCATATTGCGGGTGAAATGCCACTACCTCGTCCTCGCTGGCTTCTCTCAGCGACGCCTGTATCCTCTCGGCCGCGGCCCGCTTTGATGCCCTCTTGCGCCACTTCGTGTCCGGCATGGCGGTCTTCTTTCGGCCCGCCAGCTTATCGTGCCACGTTACCGTAGAACCTCGTCCGATGGCTGCAATTGTGCGTACGGCGCGTCTGGTCAGAACTTACGATATTGTGGCGTGGATGTATGGCTGTGACTGGGGATAACACCTGATAAAGTTGGTTGAGGAAAATGGAGGGGTGTTGTAGTTTAGAAGGTGGAGGAGAGAATGGGCAGGAAGCCCAGTGAATTGTGGGTATTTGGAATTGGGTTGTGTATAGGTGGGGTTGGTGTATGTTATAGTGAGTGTGTGGAATTCCACCAGGTGTCACCAATGACATCACCTGCAGCATAAGCTGCCTGTGTGAACAATTATTGTCAAACTTCTTTTCTCTTTCCTTTTAATGTTATTGATTCATCATACCCTTGAAATTAAATTAGTAGAATGGTGATACCCTCATGAAATCACTGCTAGTGATGAAAGGGTAAATATGATTATTTGTTGTGACCAATACATTCCAATAGGAATATACATACATACATACATAAATACATACATACATAACCAGGTAGGTCTATTATGTACTGTATTGAATCCCTGACTCACCCGCAATAATGTGTTGGCTGGTGATGGCCAGTGAATGTATGGAACCAAATTTGTGGTTGATTTTTCCTTTGAGAGTGAATTTTCCAACAGCGTCCCACACTTCTATAGTGTTGTGAGAGCCACTGTACAACTTGTCCTGCAGGAATAATATTTAAGATTCAGGATATGTTCTCTTGTTAACTATATTGATTTAATGAAGCTAATTCCCATTATACAAATGTATGCCTCAAAGAAACGTCAACACCGATGATTTAGACAATTATTACATAACCAAATGAATATCAGATATCTATTTCTATTATTGGCCAATCATTGTCCACTTATCCCTGATTAACCAATCAATGTACTTCCTGGTGTAATCATCCTATCTTCAGGTAACGTCTTATTAGCATACTGTACCAATAGCTCATGAATATTTAAGCAATCTTGAAAAAAGAAAAACTCGAAAAACGAATTTGGAAATTTAGGCCTATGTCTGTCTTACCTGCTTACATGAAAAGGTTACACTTCTATAAAAATTAAACTAGATAAAAAGTTGCACAATATGATAATTATTGGAAACCCAAATTAGTGTACTTTGTGTTTTTGGTTTAATAATAATAACCAGCAACTTACCCCACAATAGTTGAGGGCTAAGGCCCGCACCCGGTGGTGGAGACCAGTAATTGAACCCTTCTTTTCCAGGGTTTCTGAATCCCACACCTACAATCATAATTCGTTAATTTAATATTGACTCAATATTGAAAGTAATGAATATCCATATCTAACCATTGATTGCATATTGACTCAATAATGAAAGTATTGAAAAGTATCCATATCCAACCATTGATTCCTCTTCAGTGTTGTTGAAATATAATTTTTCAATGTTTAGTTATGGATGTTGGTTCAATGGTGAATTGGAAATATGTTGATAAAATAACTGTCAGTTGATATTAATAGTATTTGATATTTGATTCAATATCGGTATGTTTTTTTAATTGTTTATCAATCTGCCAACAGTGACAATTACTGGCTGCCAAATAAGTAAGAACTGCCTACCAAAATAATGAGATAAGATATCTCATAATCTTACTTCTTTTGAATGATGGGCAACTACGTCTTAAATTACCGATGCACCAAATTAAAGTGAGTATGAAACTGGTAGTCAATAGAATAGAATATAAAACGAGTAGAAATAGCTTACAAAAATCGTTGAAAACGATGAGGTAAATAGGAAATCCTCGTTGCAGACCATGGCATCTATGACGTCTTCATGAGCATTCTGCATGGAAATACATGTATCATAATTTTTTCTTTTCTTCTATCTTATTTGAAGTCCTTAACTATCTAACATGCCTAATGTTGCAATGTTCAGACTATAGATACATAATCATCATAAATATTGAAGACTCAAGATGATACAACAGTATGACTGTCTTAAGGTAATTTTCTTATCTTTTCAATAATTCAGTCTTAAAAAGTGAGGTGACGAGGGGCAATAAGTGGAACTTTTCAATATTTTCATCCCATTTTAAGGTGTTTTTACAATGAATTTTGGGGTAAAAGATGGAACTCTTTTTGAAAGGTTACCTTCTGGGGGATCGCCCGCCATCCCCCCAACCACCATGTGTACGGGCCTGATCCTAATTAGTATTGTATGTATTGCCTGTTATCAATATGGTTGATAATACCTACATCTACAACCCTCTCCTGTTCCCCCGTGTCCAGACTCCATGCCCGCACTGTCCGGTCGTCTCCAGCACTGTACAAATACACGTCGTTAATGGCCAGCACCTGGATCTGAAAAGAAGTTGTTAGATATGTTAATATAAAGCTGGAATGGAATTAAATGCACGACTCTTTATCATTATCATGAAATTATGCACACACTGACCTATATTTGTACGGTTTTGTATGTTTTTATGTAAGTTCTATGGTTAAATGGGAAGGGAATGTATATAAAGGGCAGAACAGCCATAATGTCACTGGGGGGTCACCATTCCAACAGTTCAAAGGGATCCTGGAAACATTAGGTATATTTGAAATATCTCAGTTACTCTATGAGGCTGATTTCTATACAGTCTAGCTTATGAACTTATCAAACATCATTATTGTGAAAATGAAGAAAAATATCTTCCTATAACTACCCCCAGCAGATAATTTCTTTTTAACATATGTCAGGCTTTATACTCAAAATCCCTATAGGCTATATTCCCCTGACACAATTACATTTATTCATTATGCGCATATGTGAATATCATGTAAGAGATGTTTCAACAAGTACAACTGTATAATCTCGTTTAAAACTGAAATCGTTATTAAAATAACGAGATTCTTCGCCTGTTAATGAAAAAGAAACTACTAAAGTTCGAAATAGATAATTGTAAGTTAATCATATATTTATTCTGTGCACTTGGCGCATCATAAAAACATGACCGCCATGCTGATAAAGATGTCTGATGACCTTGTCTCAAACTTGGAAGTGAAAAGAAATTTCTTAAAAATAAAAATATTTGCAGTCATTTTTGGACACTTGGCGCATAATGAAAACATGGCCACTATACTGATAAACATGTCTGATGACCTTGTCTAAAACTCGGAAGTGAAAAGAAATTTCTTGAAAATAAAAAATGTTGAAGTCATTTTCGTGCACTTGGCGCATCATAAAAACATGGCCACCATGTAACAAACATGTCTGATGACCTTGTCTAAAACTTGGAAGTGAAAAGAAATTTCTTGAAAATGAAAAATTTTGAAGTCATTTTTGGACACTTGGTGCATCATAAAAACATGGCCGCCATGCTAACAAACATGTCTGATGTCCTTGTCTCAAACTTGGAAGTGAAAAGAAATTTCTTGAAAATCAAAAATTTTGAAGTCATTTTTGGACACTTGGCGCATCATGAAAATATGGCCACTATACTGATAAACATGTCTGATGACCTTGTCTAAAACTCGGAAGTGAAAAGAAATTTCTTAAAAATGAAAAATGTTGAAGTCATTTTCATGCACTTGGCGCATCATAAAAACATGGCCACCATGTAACAAACATGTCTGATGACCTTGTCTAAAACTTGGAAGTGAAAAGAAATTTCTTGAAAATACAAAATTTTGAAGTTATTTTTGGACACTTGGTACATAATGAAAACATGGCCGCCATACTGATGAACATGTCTGATGACCTTGTCTAAAACTTGGAAGGGAAAAAAGATTTTTTGGAAATTAACAATTTTGAAGTTATTTTTGTGCACTTGGCGCATCATAAAACCATGGCCGCCATGCTAACAAGCAAGTCTGATGACCTTGTCTTAAACTTGGAAGTGAAAAGAAATTTCTTGAAAATCAAAAATTTTGAAGTCATTTTGGGGGACCTTCTGTAAATGCTGGAACAAGAAAAAATGTCATACAAATTCCAAATTGTGAACTTGTGTTTTTCTCATTTGGCACACCATAACAACAGAATGTTGGGGATTTGACACCTCTGTTCCGGTCTGCCGGTCAACTAATGGCATGAGAGGCAATTGACTTCCACCTGGGTTCCACACTCTCCTACTAGAGTTGCCCAAAACTCAAAGTTGTTTATTATTGTTTTAACTATCCTGGAACTTGTAAATTTTAACCAAATAACATGAATACAAGCAAAATACATGTAAACTTATAATACAATTATGTAAAATACCTTAAGGGTATTTTTTTAGAAGAGTTATAACAACACAAAATCCATTCTAATGTAAGAATTGTCAAAGGCCATAGAACACATCTACATGTAACTAAATGTAACTAAAATCTCCACTCACAAGAAAACCCATGCATGCAGTCTCCAAGCATAGGACAGGAACCAGGGGATTAAATGTGTGATAATAGGGTGAACTGGCTCTTTCACTTGTTCAAAGAAACAGCCATCCTATACTTCACCTATCAAACTTTATACCATTTGTGAAACTTAATACAATGCGAAGAATAATAGATGTCGAAAAACAGGGAAATGTGTGTTTAAAAACTATTGTTTTCACAGTCAAATCTCGAAATTCCCTGTATTTTCCTGAATGTGATTTATTTTTACTATTTTCCTAGTTTTCAAATAACCTTTCTATTCGTGTGTGCAGTGGCAAGAACATTGTAATAACGAATTGACAACTATGAAACTAACCAAAATTCAACATTGAGGACTTTTATATGGCTTGAATCATTTCTAATGAATACACTTTTATGGAACTACTATAATAGGTATAAACTCACAGGTGCAGTGTGCCCCCGTAAGGTCGTCTTATGACCCTTGGCCAGTCCATCCAGGTTCCACACCTTGATAACGTTATCGGCCCCAGCGCTGAACACCTGGGTGCCCCGGGTCACCAGACTCTTCACCGCCCCTTTGTGGGCCCTGAAGGAACAAATCAAAGTCAACATATATTTTACGAATAATACCCATCCAGGTTCCACACCTTGATAACGTTATCGGCCCCAGCGCTGAACACCTGGGTGCCCCTGGTCACCAGACTCTTCACTGCCCCCTTGTGGGCCCTGAAAGAACATAGTTAACATAATAAAAAGTTTATAAGTGGTATTGCATGCTGAGACTGTAACTGTTCTTGGTCAATTGACTAGACTTCAATTGACTAGGTTAAGTAACACCTCAGGCAGGAACAGGCCGAGGAAATTGGAATTCTGTTAATGAATTTGTATAGACTGGCTGGCAGAGTGACTAGGAGCATTGGCTATGGGGGTCGAGTGGACTAAGCCTTATGGACTGGTAATTGTCAATGGGAGCTCAGTGACGTATACTACTTATTTTAGTTCTGTCACCTCTTGATGAAGAACCACATCTCGAGATGACCTACAGCTTTAATGGAGAGAAGACTGCAACTTGGACTAGCTAATATAATGGCATAATTAAAGGAAACATAATGCCTAAATACTCTCCTATAAATAACAGCAAAGTTAAGCCCAATAGTTCATATCTGTGGTGGGGAGATTTTTGGCCATTAGAGTAGGTGTACTACTCTTATACAAAAGATCCAGTGTCTTATTAACAGATAATGATTACAATACCTGAGTGTCCCAATACATTTAAACTGAAAAGGCAGTGTCCAGGTTTCCACTCTTTTCTTAATGGAGCTGGTGAGGGAGGAGCTGGACGGGCTACGACCAACGGTGGAGCCATGGGACGACTGGGACGAGCTTCTAGTAGGGGTACGCTGCTGCATCTTAATGAGACGGTCCAGTTTTAACTGAATATCACCGTATTTATCCTCCATGGCAGAAAAAGTCCTGGAAGATGGAGAAACAAGTATGTTGAGAAATTCGTCAACTCTTTTTTAAATGTCAAGAAATTATAGAATTCGTGATTTACAGCATATGGTTCAGATTAGATTCTCTGGTTGCAAGGCTTGTGCAAAAACGTGACATCACTCAGCATAAATGGAGTCAAAAGCAATGTCAAAATTTTCAAAACTCAAATAACTATGAAAATACAATCATTCTAATTAAGAGTCTAATCTTAGCCATTGGTACAGTATAAATCATGATAACAAACTATAATTTTACTTGAATTGCATGAAACTCATGTCATTTATGCCTAAAGACAGCAATGTTTGTAAATAAACCAATTTTGGTGTGTCACCAAAATTGACCAGGGACAAGTTGTTTTTTTTATTTTAATGTAGCTTAAGTCGGTATTCACATTCTATATTTCACCACAGGCCTAGGTTATGGCAATAGAAAATATTTCAATAGTAAACAGAATTTACAAAATTCTGACCCTACATTGCTCTCGGCTCCCTTTAACGGCCTTGAGCAATAATTTTTTCATTTCTTTTATACAAAAAGTCATCCTTTAAACATTAGTAAAATTTGTCTTAGAGTAATTCAAGTATTTGTAATATGATGAAAAAAAACTTACTCTAGACATTCTGCGAGTTGTTGTGTAGATGATTCATACTTCTCCTCTAAAGTGGTTATACGTTCTGTTAAGGCTGCGACTGTTTTCTTAAGTTCCCTGTTGCTTTTTCTTATCTCTTCAACCTAGAATGATACAGTAAGCATATGCTTGTAACCCGGATGAAATAAATTAATGAACAAAGTATCTTTCACTGTGATAATATTATAGGTATCTTTTCAAACGTGCAAGTAGAATATTACCATTTCTCCGTATGTGTTCTGGCATTGATCGAGGGTTTTGAATATCCTCTATTTAATGTTTCCTGATTCCCTCAGCACCACTGTATTGTCAATGTATAGTCCCATGTATTGTTATTGTATAGTCCTGTCCTTGGTAAATCAATGTTAATTAAGAAATGAATATGTACATTATGAACTAGTTGTATGTATGTAAATGCTGAAGGTGGGGGGAGAACAAGCGAAAGCTTGACCCCTTTCAGGATTATGTTGAATAAAAAATTTTAAAAAAAGATTCTTCTTTAAACATAACAAAGGTAAAGACTCTTACCTCTATAGGTGAGACCTTGGCCCCTGGTCTGTACCCACACCGTTCACTGTGCCAGTTCACCTCGTCCTGCCGACCAACAAATTCACAGCCTGAAAGAGAAATTGTATGCAATTGCAGTATATGCTAATTTTAGTACCTAAATCTTGATGAAACCTTAAAGGTATAGCTAGCGCAAGAGTTGTGTGCATGCTAAAGTAGACCTTTTAAGACATTTAATTTTGTAAATGGGGCCATTGAGGTTTTAGGATATGTCACCTTTCCAATACCTTTGCAAGATCTTTGATGAATCTTTAAAGGTCACCTGAAAAATGTTTGGAAAGGTCTTGTAAAGATGACCTTTCCATTACCTTTAGTCACCTGTTCAATGGCCCCATTTACAGAAACGTATAGATCCTGAAGGTCTTTTTTCATGCAGTATAGAATGTGATAGAGAACCAGATTCATTAGAGATGCAATACTTAATCCACAATAGTTTATTCATAAGTAGTGTGGAGAAGCCGGTTAAAAGAAGTTTATAATATTGAAACTGTCTCATATTTAGTCTCCAAGTTGGATGAATGAGGTAGGTCATGTTTTGTTCATGATCATTACCTCTTTTACAATTTATTAATGACATTATGCAAATATTATTACCTTGATCTTTGTATTTACAGCACACATGCATGCAAATCCTGAGGTGTTGATCTAAGTCTTGTAGGCGGAAGCGACCACATTGTTGCTCGTTGTTGGGACATGGAGTCATGTTATATGGACAATTCTTTTCATGCTCTTCTCTGGAACCTATAATAAAATAGTAACAGAAATTACTTTTTTCATTTATTTATTAATATCGCTCACTTAAAAACTTACTTCATCAATCAAGAATACGATTGTTCAATATTTGCAATAACTGCAATGACGCAAGTATAATTGCTAGAAAGCATGGCAAATTTACTTCTAAACCTTCTCAACAAATCAATAAGTTTTGTTTTATCAATAGGTTAAGCAGGTTGGGGCTATATGACCCGTTTTTTCAGGACACAACCCTTTAAATCATTTCAAAACATTCCATTTTCATTTGTTTAATTTCAAAATATGAGCCTTTATGACATACAATTATTTGGTTAAATTAAAAATTGAATTCCATCATTACAATTACAATTTTAATGATTCTTAAAAGTATGCCTTAAAAAACGGGACGTCCTGTAATAACACTTCACAAAACCGTCCTGTTATTTCAGAATGGGCAGTTTTCTTGGTACGTTTTTTGCAACGTTTTAAAAATAAAAATTAATAGTAAAAAATGCAACGATAGAATCTGAAAATGCAATAATCATTTTGATGCAAAAAATGTGTTCTTTTATTATATGTCATTTTTGCAGAATTTCATAATTTCTGTATCTTGCATATATATATAGAAGTATTATATCTTGTTTATCTTGTGTATTTTCCATGTATAATTTCATCTGCAATAGTTAGATAACATACTTTTTCATAATTGCCTGTTATTACAGGACGTCCCATTTTTACAGGACATCCTATTTTCCTGTGGTGTCCCTAACCTGTTAAGAGTAGCATCGTATGCATAGTATAAATGTTGTCATGATTATCTACTAGTAGGAATAGCAAAACAGATCATTGAAGAGAGCTATAAATGCTATGGTCCACCTTTTTGTGCTATTTGATAATGCCCACTATTCAGCAATACATTATAAGAATGGTCCAATTCCTTACCATATTTAACATACTCTTTACAACCAGTAAGGTCTATGTTATATCTCTTTTGATCTTCTGACCACACCAAACCGTTTTTACAGAAGATGTCAAGATCGTCTATTTGTCCTTGGAGTGCTCTATAAGAAAAGAAATTGCACTTATGGTTAGCATATTATGGATTAAAGGTTACAGTAATCATAGATGCGAACAAAGATCTAGTAGAATTCTTATCTCTTGCAAGTCATTATTAATAAAACCGATGAAAGTAAAAATTGAGAAGTTAACATTCATATCTATAGTTAGTTATATGGCGAAGATAGGCCCTATACATCGGAAAAATTTCCATTTTGGAAATTCTACAATTGAATCTAATACAAAGAATTCATGCTTATAAGAAATTGCCTCTTATTGCATAATCACATGCAACTGAATTATGTAAAACTCTAAGAAAAAGCACAATTAATCATTCAAAATGTTTCATAAATAGTTATAATTTTGATAAAATTTAAAGATCTGTAGGTCAAGCTTTTTCATTTCCTGTACACATACATGTACATTTGGTATGAATTTATGGTCTTTCTTATAAATAGCTTTAACACTAGGTGGCGCTCTATAGGCCTACAACATAGATCCAGGATACACCCACATCCTTCCTTATGAAGATCTGCACGATCTAATGCACGTATATTGCATGTAAGGCTAGATATGTACAACACACATAAATTAAACCCCATGTACCAGAGACTCACCAACAAGTCTCACAATCACATAGCTATAGTATGAGCCACATGCAGTGTAGTAAAACATGTAGATAACTGATTAGCATGAAGATCTCACCTGTTTGTGACTATAGCACTGTTCTCACACTTCACCCCGTCCACAGGACAGGGGACGGCCTCCGGGTCCCCGGTCACGATACATTTCCTACAATAAGTATGACCACAACCAGTACTTATCACTGGATCTGTGAAGAGGTTTCCACAGATACCACATATCAGATGGGAATTGGGAGGCTCTATAAACTTCACTGGGGGAACCTCCATCCTTTCGGTAGTACTGCCTGGGAGTAGGCTTGGTAAATCCGGGCTGGGGAAAGGGGGGATTTCCCATGTATACACTGAGCAGCCAATGGGTGGCCTTAGTTGTGACGTCATTGCTGGGCTATTTTGGGAAAGTGGGGATTCCGTGGTTGTGGATTGTTGTGATCATGGCCGGCAATGCATGGTATGGTATTCCCGCCATGGACTTTGATACTTGGGCAATTTGAGTGTGGTTTAAAAAGACGATGGTATCTTGTCTGGCACTATGTCCTTTAAGGTGGCACATAAGTGACAGGCGTCTATCACTTCTGGCAAGGTCCACACCTATTGCAGATTTTGCATGATTGCCTGTCCAAATTCCTACAGGTGAGATTTCAATTGATTTAGTCAATAACCTTTCTAATGCAGGTTAGTTTCAATTCAGTTAGTCAATTACCTTCTAATATAGATTAGTGTGTTCAATTGATTTAGTCAATAACTTTCTAAATACAGGTTATGCATTTTACCATAGAGATACATAAGAGGTATGTCTATGGTTTTATCTTTCTTATACATGTTCGTGTGTTTCAATTGTTTTTTTCAGTCTAAGAATTTTTTGTGCATCTATTATCACAACATTTAGCTTGTCCTTTTCTTGCCTATTAAAGTCTTCATTTTAATTTTCCGGGAACCGTTTAAATTGTAAAAGTCCTTTCCCAACTATAGCCGATGCCATGATTCTTATGAAGAATATTTGCCATGCAGACATAGTATTCAATGTTTCTTTAGCAAGGCAATTGCAGTTTAGAATATGTGATTTAGGCCTAATCACCTGTCATCAGTTAAATCTATACACTCAAGCATATGAACGTTCAAGTTGTGTTTCTGTCTTTTTTTCTTTGCTTAGCAGTGATTGACATGCCAAAGGCTCACTGTGCGTTTTATTTTCGTTTAAGGAGTGTGATCAAATGTCAAGAGCCTGAAAATGCGATAACCGATTGATAGAATACCTATTATTGTTATCGGTTTATAAGATAATCACTAGGAAGTGAAAATTTTACGTTCTTTTATGTGTTGTGTAATCAAGCTGTTTACCTGTTAAATCTAAAAGGTGCGTAGGCCTATTTCTAAACCAACATTATATATAGTATATCAAACCGCAAACATGTCATGTATAGCTAAACATACTCTATAATGTTCTCCATGACTCCTGGTGTTTCTTCCTACAGATGGATGCACTTCACTTGAGGAGCAAGGCATGCAGAGACAAGGGGGCTATCTATATGGTAGCCACATTGTTGTTTTTCGTCAGCCCTTCTTTAGGGAAGTCAACACGACTTGAATACAAGATTGAACCCTTTCATCAAAACACAGGATCATCCGTTCCCCCGCCAGGGAGGTTTGTCAACTGTGGTTAGTAGTTTTTATCATTTCATTACAGCATTTCAGAAAATAGGAGGGGGGGTCGTATACATATAGGCCAAGTTGTTAAGACGCTATTCTACAAACAGATGCTATCCAACAGACTTTTGTCACTTAGCATCTCTGTGCAGGATAGCAGCTGCACAATCTGCTAAGCCACAAAATTGTTGCTAAGTGACAGAAGATAGCATCTGTATGCAGGATAGCTTCCTAACACAAGTACTAAATCAGGTGTTTTTCTCTTTGTCAATTGTGTAGTTTAAGTGGTCACCATTCTTTAGGACGTCCTAAACCCCTTGAAGGAATAGACTATAAAAATGCAATGTATTAAATTATCTCTGCATTATGTAGTCTGAAAAAATCTTATTATGTTACATGGATATCAAAAGAAATTGATCAATGCCACCTCAAACTTAAGAATAGTAGGCCTTTATCACCTAATCAGGTTAAAATAGTCGCCGTAATGAATATCAATAAACTACTAATATTGTAGTGAATCTAGGTATATATATCAGACTTACTGTAGGATCTTGGGGGTGTTTGGGGAGACTTGCCTGATGATCTGAAAGTCGCACATGTACGCTCGTTCAGGTCGGAAGTCAGTCTGGCCTCCACGCTCGGCCTCCGCTCGGCCTCCGCTCGGCCTCCGCGGTCACAGCGCCACCTCGCGGATTACGCGAGAACAACGCGTTTCCGCGTTTACTACATTCCTCCCCGTTCCATTTTTTTAGGAGGGTTCCCTCCACCAGTAGTGGCTATGTTCAGGAGGGCACCCACAGGGAGTGGTCATGTTCAGGAGGGCACCCTCAGGAGAGTGGTCATGTTCAGGAGGGCACCCTCAGGAGAGTGGTCATGTTCAGGAGGGCACCCTCAGGAGAGTGGTCATGTTCAGGAGGGCACCCTCAGGGAGTGGTACTGTTCAGGAGGGTGCCTCCATCCTGGTTCATCTGGTGTCTCACCAACATGCCAGCCTGACGCCGGCTACTAACGAAATATATACAAGTTCGCGAGTTCGCCGAGTCTAGCCCAGCACCTCACATCTAGTTACTACTATGTACAGTGGTTGGGTCTTTCTTGACTTACAACCCGAAAAGGTTCCTTGCCTTCCCCGAGGAGGTCTCCCGGACAAGGCTTGGAGGGATTCCATAAAGCTCCCTCTCTCGGTCTACCACCAAGCAGATGGAAGTCGGCCCATGCTGGTTGGACCAAATCCCCTGTGGACAATGGCCTTGGCTACAATAAGGGCTGCCCTTCTTCTGAAGAAGTTCATCCAACTCCAGGCCCTGCACGACCTGATCCACTTCAGGGTGGCCATCAACACTCAGTAGTTTTACCGAGATGCTGGACTTCGCCCCAGGGGATGCCTCTGACTTGTGCTTCTCAACTGGGTCACTGTTTAAGCACTGCCACTGGATCTTCTGTGAAGTCATCCCATGCTGGTTGCACCGAATTCCCCGTAGGCAACGTGATGGGCTTAGGTATGGGCTGCCCTTCCTCTGAAGGAGTCCGTCTGACACCAGGCCCTGCACGACCCGATCCACTTCAGGGTCGCCTTCAACACTCAGTAATTTTACCGAGATATTGGCCTTTGCACCAGGGATTACCTCCGACTCGTGCTTCTCATCTGGGTCACTGTTGAAGCACCGCTGCTGGATCCTCTGTGAAGGCAGCCCATGCTGGTTGCAGCGAGTCCCCCACAGGCAATGGGATGGGCAAAGGTACGGGCTGCCCTTCTTCTTAAGGAGTTCATCCAACTCCAGTCCCTGCACAACCTGATCCACTTCAGGGTAGCCGTCAACACTCAGTAATTTTACCGAGATGCTGTTTACCGGGATGCTGGACTTCAACCCAGGGGAAGCCTCTGACTTGCTCTTCACATCTGGTCCACTGTTGAAGCTCTGCTGGTGGACCATTTGTGAACTATGTGCTGACCTCTGCAACATCTCTTGGCATCCTGCGCTGGTCTCTTGGCTGTGCCTCCAGTCCCATGAATGGATGGAAATGGGCTGTTCGTTTTGGGAAGTAACAGCCAATAGGTGGGCCACCATTGCCTGCTGCCAGAGGGTCTCCTCGGAAACCCGAAGGTAGATGTTGATACCAATCTTCTTGACTGTCACGGTGTCTCTTCCTATGGTTGGCTTTGGCAATGCATGCATCTGGTTGATCTTGTTGTCCCTTCCCGGGACCTGAGTTGGCTGGAGTTCTATTGCACTGAAAACGTATGACCCTGGGATATTGATGGGTGGACAGTTGATACCACTCTCCCCCACACTGGATGGCATTGTGACTCCTGGGGAACAAGTGACACCAGCATGGCGGTCTGCACAGGCTGCAGCCATGAGCTTAACTTCCCGGTCTTCTTTGTGTCCAGCAGCTCTCACAGCGTCCACTTTTCTATGGGCTGAGAATTCTTCTGTCTTCTTCTCCCAGGGGGCTACCAGCTGTTGGGACTCCTGGCCAGTGGATTGAGCCTGTGGAGCCTCCAGGTCTAGGGGTAAAGACTGGTCCGGGGGGCGACCTCGGTTGAGAAGGGGTGGTGACACTTGTTGCGATCCCTGGGCCAAGGGTGAAGACTGGTCTGGAGGGCGACCTCGGTTGAGAAGGGGTGGTGACACTTGTTGCGATCCCTGGGCCAAGGGTGAAGACTGGTCTGGAGGGCGACCTCGGCTGAGAAGGGGTGGTGACATTGGTTGAGATCCCTGGGCCAAGGGTGAAGACTGGTCCGGGGGACAACCTCGGTCGAGAAGGGGTGGTGACACTTGTTGAGATCCCTGGGCCAACGGTGAAGACTGGTCTGGAGGGCGACCTCGGCTGAGAAGGGGTGGTGACACTTGTTGAGATCCCTGAGCCAAGGGTGAAGACTGGTCCGGAGGGCGACCTCGGTTGAGAAGGGGTGGTGACACTTGTTGGGATCCCTGGGCCGAAGGGGACGACTGGTCCGGAGGGCGACCTAGGCTGAGAAGGGGTGGTGACACTGGTTGAGAACCCCGGGCCAAGGGTGATGACTGGTCCGGGGGGCGACCTCGGTCTAGGAGGGGTGGTGATTGGCCGCGCTGACCACCCCCTTCTAGTTTTCCGACCTCTTCAACTGATGCGGCGCCACCTTGTTTAAGCTAAGATGGCCTGGGGCAATGAATGTCAGTTTCTGACGCTTGAAACCTGGTCCTTTAAAATTCTTGGAAGTGTAGTGGTTGACTACTGGCCTGTGTGACGGGATGAAGACCGGGATGATGACCTTGCCCAGTGTCTCCTGTGTCAGGGATTTCAACAGCTGGTATGTAGCTGGTGAGGTCCACTTCTGTTCTCGTTTCTTGACCTTTTGCTTCTCACCAGATTGACCACTCCTCTTCCGTTCTCCCTTTATGTTGCCTCTTTCTTCTGCAGCTAGGGCCTCTTGACCAGGAGCATCGGCAGGTGGGCAGTCCCTGTCCCATGTCTTCCTCGGCCTCAAGGATTTTGATGCCCAGTATGGAGCTGGCAAGGTCCACTTCTGTTCTTCCTTCTGGACCTTTTGCTCCTCACCAGATGGACCACAACTCTTTGGTTCCCCCTTTATGTTGCCTCTTTCTTCTGCAGCTAGGGCCTCTTGACCAGGAGCATCGGCAGGTGGGCAGTCCCTGTCCCATGTCTTCCTCTGCCTCAAGGATTTTGATGCCCAGTATGGAGCTGGCAAGGTCCACTTCTGTTCTTCCTTCTGGACCTTTTGCTCCTCACCAGATGGACCACAACTCTTTGGTTCCCCCTTTATGCTGCCTCTTTCTTCTGCAGCTAGGGCCTCTTGACCAGGAGCATCGGCAGGCTGGCAGTCCCTGTCCCATGGCTCCTTCTGCCTCAAGGATTTTGGTGCCCAGTATGGAGCTGGCAAGATCCACTCCTGTTCTTCCTTCTGGACCTTTTGCTCCTCACCAGATGGACCACGACTCTTTGGTTCCCCTTTTGTGTAGCCTCTTCCTTCTGCAGCTGGAGCTATTTGTTCCAGACCATGGGTAGATAGGCCGTCCTTGTCCAGTGTCTCCTGCCTCGCGGATGTTGATGCCCAGTATGGAGCCAGAGAGGTCCACTTCTTTTCCTCCTCCTCTTTTACTAGCTTCTTCAAACTGACTTCTTCTACAGCAGGGACCTCCTCTTCTGTTTCATCAGAGAGATGAGAGACTTCCTGGACTTGTTTGTGTGTTGAACTGGAGGAATTTCGTTGGTCCTCTATACTTCTAAGAATGTGTACCTGTTCAGCAAAGAGCTTTGCTGTGAAGATATCAAGCTCATTTTGGCTAACAGTTGTTTTCTTCCATGCAGAGTCTACATTTTTGTCCTGTATGACATCAATTCCGCCTTCATCAAATGCAGACAACAGGATGTCCGTCAGGTCCTGGTAGGTAAATGGGCCACGTTTGGGTACCCACTTCCACAAGTGCTGAATCAATTCTTGGTTGAATTTCTTCAGTAATAGCTGGACATGGCTGACCCTGTCATATTCTTTGTAGATCCTCCCTCGTACATACTCTAGCTCTGTTATCTTGTTTCCCCATTCTTCTAGGAGCCTTTCCTGTGAGTATTGCAGCTCAGCCCGTTGGTTGTCATCCACCTCTAAGCACCATTTTTCTATAAAATGGAACTCATCTTTTAGAATTTTAATGTCATACAGATGCCTTTCTTCAACGCGACGTAATTCAGCCATGTGACCCATTGCTTAATGGTCATTAGATTTAAGGTCCAGAAGTAGCTTGAATATCTAGCCGATGACGCGGGTCGTCAGAAATAGATCTTGGAACCACTTGGAATATTCAGCCGATGACGAGGGTTGACGGAAGTTGATCGGGGACCACCTTGAATATTTAGCTGATGACTAGGGTTGACGGAAGTAGTTCTCAGAACCACCTTGGATATTCGACTGATGACGACGGCCGCCAGTAGATCCTAGCAGAAGGAGGCGGTTAGTTGGCACGGGGTATTTAGTTCATTAAAGTTATTACCAGGGTAATATTCCCGGTTTAAAGTGCTTAGCATATAAGACACGGATGTTACCCAGGCCGGTGCGTGTTGGAAAAATCAGCGTAAACCTGCCAAAAAATCTGTGTAAACTTGCCGAAAAAAGTCAGTGTAAACTCGCCGAAAAAAAATCAGCGCAACTCGCCGAAAAAATCTGCGCAAACTCGCCGAAAAAAATCAGCGCAAACTTGTCGAGAAATCAGCGTAAACTTGCCGAATTAGTTGTTAGTGGGTCGCAGAGGTTGGTTGATTAAGGTGGTAAATGAAGGTAAAACCAGGGGGTATGCCCGGCTTAGTATGTTAGGCACAATTAACCCAATGTCAATGAATGGCGCCGTTACCAGTGAAATTCACCGATAAAAAATCCACAAAATAATCAGTTTTTACCGGGGTGTATACCCAGTAAAAAATATTAACCGATTTTAAGGAACTGAGACGCCACCTGGTTCTGGGCCTTTAGTATAGGGCAAAAGACCAAAAAGGCTTAATAAAGTTGGTAAAAATAATTCAATAATTTATGGCAAAATATCCTTTGGTAAATATATGCCTCAATAGAATGGTGAGATAGAAAGATTGTTCACTGAGGAGCCCTTATTTGGTTTGATTGATTTGGGTTCAAAATGGCTGACCCCAGACCATGTGCTCAGGGCCTAATGAAAATTAAGACCCAAAATTAAAGTTTTCAAAAGTTGTCAAAAAGTAAAAATAATGGCCCAGAACTGAAGTTTAGGTATAATATAATCCTTGTAGATGACAAATAAATTAATTCCAGTCTTATTAAATGTAGGATGGCACCGGATTGAAATAATTAATTTGGTCAGGGGTTAAAATGTGGTTCCTCCAGGGTGGACAGGAAGTTGTCAATTTTACCCCAAAAGTTGATCAAAATACACCAAATCACACTCAATGTCATATATACTTATAAAATTGTCCTGTGTGAATAAATCCTGTGAGTTTGAGTCCTGTGAGTTGTCCTTTTCTCTGATTTTGAGAGCAGCTCAGGTGTAAACAAGGGTGGTCATACACTGAGGGCTCTGAAAATGTCTATCTCCAAACTTGTCCAAATACTGCTCCAAACTTGTACAAATCCACTTGGGTAAGTACACCTTCACTCCTGGCACCAATGTAGTGAATCTAGGTATATATATCAGACTTACTGTAGGATCTTGGGGGTGTTTGGGGAGACTTGCCTGATGATCTGAAAGTCGCACATGTACGCTCGTTCAGGTCGGAAGTCAGTCTGGCCTCCACGCTCGGCCTCCGCTCGGCCTCCGCTCGGCCTCCGCGGTCACAGCGCCACCTCGCGGATTACGCGAGAACAACGCGTTTCCGCGTTTACTACAATATGACATATTGATTATTTTGACTTTATTAGATTCTATGATAGGTCAAGTTCAAAACTGTCAATCCCTGTTTGCATAATTGGCATAGTACTCACAAGATGGCGTGACAGAGGCACAACTGTAGTGTTCAAGATATAACCTCAAAGTTATTACATTTTGGTGTGTTTGTTATGTGATTTCAGGTAATGCCTCCACTGAATTTTCAATCACCTGGCAGCCTCCGAAGTTCAGGTTTGGAGACACAGTGTCTGTGAAAGTACACTTTGTACCATGTAAGACCAATCACAAATTCATCATTCTCAGTGTTTTAGCGCTCGATATCTAAGATACCAATTAACATTCACGCAGCTTCTCTCATATTTTTAGTATACATATTCATCTATTATCTTGACTAGCTTCGAATTTTTGTATGGTATCTTTTCACTGCATGTCACTGCATGATTTCTGCATTGACTGCATATGTGCTTTACATCTATTATCTGTTGTTGATTATAAGATGCTTGGGGAAATAAATTATAACAGTATGATGATAATGAACACTCTATATATAGGGAGTTTTTTTTAACAGTGTGGGAACGCCTTTTGGTTATCACTTATTTCTAAAGTGTCTTACTTTTGTGTTAGTGATTGACATGGGCGATGGTTATGTTAATGGATCGGTCTACCAGCCAGGACAGCCAGATCCCATCTATATAGGAGACGGCAAGTACACCTGTGAGGATATCGATGTGTACGTTAAATATATTTGTCCTTTCTACAAGAACAGTAAGTATCTCTTGTGCTGTGATGGTTGACAAATCCTGAAACCCCCTAAAGCCCAAAAGTAGGCTGACTTTAAGCAATGGTCATTTATATTCAGGTGATTACTTTTCAGAGAATTGACTTTTTTTCTATAAAATAAAAAGTAGGACCTTAAACAAAAATCTGAGATACAGTTCCCTCTACAGTAATGTTTTTGCATTACCCATAAAGTCTCAGAATTCCAGATAAACTGTTGATGAAGACCAAAAAAATATAAGTGAAAAATTCACTTTTACATATATGTTGTTTTTTTCTAATCCACATTTTATTAAAATCTATCGATACCATTTGATAGAGACAAATTGGCTTTTTTTTCATTTGATGTATAATACATCGATCGGTTAGCAATATTTACAAAACTGTTGCGATTGAAGTGATCACCACTCTCTATCTTATTACTGATATTTCAACTTGGTTAGCGCTTCCTTGTACCACAAACTTTTACATCTTCGAAAGGAAGGAATTAGCAGATTGATTTCATTTGTTACCTTTACTTTATTGTAGTTTTTAAATTTTGACATAATAATATTATGCTTCTCATGAAAATTGTAATGAAATGAGACTTTATCTCGACAGTCCTTGTATGATTATTCTGATATACAGAAAGTGGCCCGTAAATAGATTGATATCTCTTTTTCACTGTTATAATTGTTTTGTTTTGATTTGATTTTTAAAGTTACATATTCCTATACCTTGTTAATTCTAAGTAATTTTCAATCCGGATGAAGACCATCACCAGTCAAAACATGTTAATTGCCCAAATATCTCTCTAATAAAAACAACATCGTCTCGTCCAACAAATCTGCTGGAGTCGGGTTTGGTGTGATTAACTTTATTTCAATTTTATTAATAATTGTGACCCAACACACACAAAGGATGCTCCGAGGGGGTTATACTCCTAAGCTCTAAGGCTAATATTAAGAGAAATATGGGTAGATTTGTGAAAAAAAAAGGAATGAAATGGCTCAAACCAACTTTTTTGTGTAGGATTCAGTTAGCACACTCTAAACATTCCAAATAATGTGAAAAACATTCTATTTGGAATCCTAATGGATGTTTTTCCCCTAAATATTACCTAACATCACATGTTTGGTTACCATGGAAACAACAAAATTTTGCCAATTTTGTAAAAAAAAAAAAAAAGAAGAAATTGTAACCTATTTGGAAAAACATGACTTGATTGTTTTATCAGTCCAAACTAAAAGAGATTGTATTTTGTAGATCAAAAGTTATAAGCATAATCAGAGCTTTTATGACTTTTTGTTAATTTATGGAGAAATTTAATCTTATTACTAATTCTTAATTCCCTCATGGAGCATCCTTTTTGTGTGGGGAGACACACTTATGTCTTTTTGGTATACTTCAGAACCCATCGACTTTGAAAGAACGGGTTACGTGAGGCCTGATTTACCTCTTGTCCCAGTGAGTGCTTCTATGAACTTTGCATAATTCTGTGGCCTTTCATATAATTAGCAAAAAAACAATATACTTTGAGTAAGGAATGTAAGGGCTATAATATTACACTATGAATTGTTAGATTTGAGCTGCTGGGTATTTATGTCGATTTATTTGCAATCTTTTGTGTGTGTAGACGTGGCTTGTGGGGCTCTCCACACAAAAAATGTTATGATCGAAAAAAATAATCAGGGTAGGTAATGGCCACCTTAGGACCCCTACCCATCATAAAGAAATTATAAAATAAATTTATTTGCAATCTTTTACTAAAGATTTCGCGTTGGGTGACACAAAACCCACCACTGTGACGTCCTTAATTGTTTCCTGCCTGAATAATACGAAAAGATAATTAAAAATATGTAATATAAAAATTAAATTAATCAGTTATGAATATGATATTGTCTTACTGACTAAACTAATTATTTTGCAGGGTGACTACCTGTTGAAAATGAGAATCTATGCTTTGAATGGAAATGAACTTCTGTGCTTATTTGGTCACGTTGTTATGCTTGATGACTGACCTTGGTAAGACCACAATGCCCTTGGCAAGACCATAATGCCCTTGGTAAGACCATGATGCCCTTGGCAAGACCATAATGCCCTTAGTAAGACCAGAATGTCCTTGAAGAGATGACAACTATACACAGAAACAGCGTCTCAGCAAAAAGAGGAAACAGCCATTGTGAAGAAAGTTTAAAGAATTGTCATCGACATTACTTTTATCAGAGACCTTGTATTTATATCAAGACTGGAAAGCCAGGGCAAAACCTGTTATATACTACAGGCCTGCCACCTGGGCTGTGGTTGGATTGGATTTGGATTGACCATTTTGTCTATGGTTAAAATGGTCTCTGTGATTTACCAGCTGTTCCAAAAATACACTGCCAATGATCAGACCACGGTCATGGTTGACTGGATTGGTTCCAACCGACCACCAGGGGAATGGGCACATAGGAAAATAGAGGACCTTTCCAGTCTCGATATATCCTATATACAGTTATATACATACAAGGTCTCTGCTTTTATGTATTTCAATGAGAAAATCCGTGAGACACGTTGTGAACATATATATATGTATGAATCGATAGAACAATGCCGGAATGTAATTGGCCTCCTATCATTACAATCACATCCATCCATTGAAGCTTGAGTTAGTAGTTTTGGGTATATAACTTTCAGATTCTAAGACTGTTGTTATTTCCTTAATAATGTATAGGTTATTGAAATGGCAAAAGCTAAAGATACATTAAGTGTTATTTAGTAGATATATCGAAAATTTACATAACTATTTTTTGTATTTTGATCAATGTTGATCGTCTTTGTCTAGCTGAATATAACTGGTGTCTGATAAAGAACTTAGATGTAATGAGGGGAAGATAACCACAATCTAGGTAGTTGGGATATATCTCATTGACTATTGAGTAGCTGACAAGACTTGCAAACAATCAATGACACTAACCAGAAACAAACCTACAAGCACCTTCATACCTTGTCAAATGTACCATATACCAAATGGGAACTGTGTACCTTTGTCAAAATTATTTCCTTATGACTTCTATCAAGCTTGAGAAATCTACGACCTGCAGTTAATGGTTATCTGAATTTCAGGAAAGAATACGAATTTTGAAAGAACTAGAGCTAATTCATGTATGAATTCTGTGGAATCTAAAGAAATAAACATATCCAGAATGCAAAGTTTTATCTTGATCTTTATATGCCAAGGTTGTGTGAAGAGAACTTCCAGCAACAGGTGAAATGGGTCAATTCAGTCTATTACCGACACCCTTTACTGCTTTGATAGACAAGGATGTCACACGTTCACATCTAAGAGTGTCACCTGAGATCACATTGAATGGTGGGGGATCCCATCTGGTCCCTGTCCTTAAGGTGGTATTACACTGCACGACTTGAGCTGCAATATGACGATTTCGCAGAAAGGTTGTACAGATTAGTGGTAAAATGTGTTGTTGCCAATTTTTAACAACAATATCACTCCTGAATGAGAATTGCTTGTAATATTATCATGCCGATATTGCAGCTCAAGTCATGTAGTGCAATACCACCTAAAGGCCCTAATTACGACTTGAGCTACAATATGACGATGCTGCAGAAAAGTCGTATTTATAAGTGGTAAAATGTTTTGTTATACTTGTATGAGATACTCCATATTGCCATCTTTTACCAATTATATCACTCCCAAATGAGTATTGCTTGTAATATTATCATATGATGCCGATATTGCAGCTCACGTCATATAGTGTAATACCACCTATAAAGGGCCTATTACACTACACAACTTGAGCCGCGATATGGAAATTTCATAGAGAAGTTGCACAAATAAGTGATATAATTCTTTGTTACACTTATGAGTGACACTCCAAATTGCCATCTTTTAACAATTATATCCCTCCTGCATATGCATTTTCTGTAATACTGCGTCAATATTGTAGCTCAAATTATGTAGTGTAATAAAGCCTTTAGTCATGATGATTTATTGTCATCTAATGCCTTGTAGCCTGTTGCAAAACAACCGATCACATTACAGCAGCAAGTCTAGGATCACAAGTTTGAAATAAAAACGTTGACTGAACGGCCATATCATTGTTGTTCATGTAGCTGTTCAACTGAATCAATCTGAATTATGTAAAGAGCAATAATGATTGCATAGTTAATTTTTACATACACCCGAAAGGCATTCAAAAACGATAATTTGTTGTTGTCAAAAATGGCTCACGAATGATTGTTTTCAACAACAACAATAATAACTCTCATCGTTGTCCAACCATTTGTTGCTATGCTCAGTGTTTTGCAACAGGTTCTTCGTAATGTTTTGATTCTCTACATTCTCTTTTTCATCATCCAAGATTACATAAACGACATCATATTCCTTAATTAAAATAATGTACCAACTGTATATTGTTTATTAGTAATAAAAATAATTATAATGCACATTCATATAAATGTGTGGTATACAGAGTATAAAATCTACATACGAATATATACGATTAATTATATTTGGTTAATCTCAATCATGTAGGTTTTAACATACACACAGTGTGTCTTGTCTCTAACTAGTATTACCAATGCTAGATGATTATACATGAGGCTATACATCTTGAAACTAGTTCTGCCTTTGTCAAATAAACGTCACATTTAAAAAGTATACAAGATTAAGATTCTGTGCAACAAAGTGATCAAACAACATCCATGCAATCTATTTACAACTAGGTTCATCCTCACAAAGTAAATGACCTTCTTGACCTACCTTCATTTCTGTACACATATTTTTTTCTGGCAGTGTAAATAATCTCGTGTTATGTATAGAGTGCTGCCCCATTTGTTTGATATATAAAGGCGCACACCTACTACGGTATGCAAATCACAGTCCGCGAGGTTGTTTTTTTTATAGAGAAACTAATTTGCAAATGTTAAAACTCACTGTCGGAGGTATGCTGTTCTCTTCATCTCATTCTGTAGAACAAGTTTACCATTTTAGGATATATCGATTAACCAATAGCCCTATGTAAAGCTTTGATTAATAATGATAATGAATAGATTTTTGTATTACATTGCTTAACCTAATAAAACTGTATTATTGTTGTTTGCAATTATGCGGGATAGTCATAGTTAAAATATTAAGGTAGTCTACTAAATTTCTGTTATACATACCCGAACATCGAGAAATTATTACTCTCTTCTCTAACAAAAACTAACCCAACAAAATAAATGCACACATGTATAGAATAATTCGTCTCATATCCACAAATTTCAAACTCCTCAAATGTCACGTAAAAATATTTATCTCTTGACAAATTCAGAATATAATTGGAAAGCTGTCGGTCGTTATACTAAGGCAATAATGATATATAGATTACAGCTGCCTATATTCCATCAATTTCTCTTTTGTCTTTTTATATTTCAGTGGAATCAAAGACACTGTCAGAGAAACTGGCGGAAGTGTGGTTTTCCCAGACATTGTTATTATGCCCAATAGTGTTTGCATACTGATGGTTCCCATTGGCAGGCCCTTGGTGATACTGATTTCTGGAGATGGTGTATTTCTGATTGTTCAAGGTGTGGTTTTGATGTTGAGATGTGTTCTTTCGCCCCACACTACCCTTAGCACTGCTTGTCCTGCTTCCAGGAGGAGGGTGTGTTTGTGAATTGATGATCCCAGGCATTTTGGACCCACATGCTCTCAAGGTTGCACATGCGTGGACGGTGCGGTCAGCCAACATGGCGGCCCTGTGTGGCTTCGGACGAGCCCATTCGTTGAATACCTCACGACGAGTGAACTCAAGCCGGAGATAGTTCTTGAAGACATCCTGGGGCTCTTTCTTGATCATCAAGGTGGCTACGTCCTCGAAGGAGGCATTCTTGTAGGGGGCTTCCACGATGGCCAGAACGAAGACCGAGAAAAGATGGCGTCCTGCACGGTACAAGGTCTCCGCTGGTGGGTATTCCGCTAAATGGAGCGTTGCCTTGAACATTCGCACGAGTACGTCATAAACTGCCCCGGTGAACACCTTCGAGAGCTCGTGAACCTCCTCACTTGATCTCGAGATGGTGAGATCCTCATCAGCATTGCGGATGCCGAAGTACCGCCCAACTCCGCGACCGAATTCCTCACCAAGGGAAGCAAGGAAATTATGTCGATTGGCGAGGTCACCCTTGGTGTGGGCAACTATGAGTTCACACATGTCGAGTTGGTCGAGGACGGAGAAGATGCTTGTGAGGTCTCCGAAGGCCTCATGCAAAGCCCCTGTTTGCGCATTAGAGCTCGTGATCCAGCCCGGTTGCAGCGAGTCCAAAACAGCATGGCCAGCCTCGTGTGCGACAATATCCCACGACCTACAGGCATAGATGGTCTTAACCCCATCGGAAAAGTAGAAAAACTTTAGCGCCTTCTCCCCGCGGCTATAATACGCGTTACTATCCTGTCCAGCGTAGGGATACACATTAATGGGACGGTTTCCCCACAGCCAATTCACAGACCTCTTCTTCACCTTCCGCACCAACCTCCTGTACATCCACAAAATGTGATGGACGATGGACAAGGTATTCACCGCGTCGAAGGCTTCCGGATCCGTCCGCGGACTATACAGGAAGTTCCCATGAGCGTCCGTCGGCCTGAACGTCCGCTTCATGCCGACAATAGTGACGTCATCAGTAACGGGGCCATGACGTATGTCCACAGGTAACCAGCACACCCTATGGCCGACGTAGTGGAGGCCTGGGTCTTGCTTATAAAGATACACCTGGCTGCCGACGATCTCCCCCGCCGTTCCTGGGCCCGTCGTCGACGGGAAGCGGTCGCCGCCCCCGCGCCCCGACCCTGGAGGACGACGGCCGGGCCGGTCGACGCTCTCCTTGTCCAGTATCGAGCAACAGTCACCCATATTTAAAAGTTGATCGCCAAATCCCTATTGAACGTGAAACAGTTTGGTGTAGGTTCCAGTGCGTATTAAATTACGTTTCGGTAACGCGGTGACTTTATATATGACACTTTCTTATCCAATGAGTTGTAAATGTTCCAAGCACATTTTTGCCTCACAGCGATAGACCTCGTCCTATTTGTTTCTGATACGTAGTTCTCTGTATCATCATTATCACTAGGAAATATTCTGAACCACATCTACTTTCAATTTCACTATAGTCATACTGCCCCTGAGGATCCAAGGTTCTTTTCAGGTTAGTAGGAAAAAAGTGATAAATTCCCAAATGGAGTCAGTCGCACCTGAGATCCTGTTTCGTTTTTAACACTCCTGAAGGTGTCGGAATTTATTACATCTCTTATCGATGTAAATTAACACGTTAATATCCCTCTCACATACGTGGAATGACCCACCGTCTGGCCCGTTGCCAGTTTCCGCCAAAATTAATTCAGCGGCCAATGTTTATCCGTCATGATTCCAGCTGTTTCCACTTTGTATCCGCGCGTGTTACCTCCAAATTATCCGACAAAATGTAACGGTTGATGAGTGGGATAATCTGTTCCCAAATGGCAAGCCTTGTCTATACTAATAGGACCTATGTATATGGGGTCAACCCCTATCCTGTTCTTGGGTGTTTCACCAATGGGGCGTCCTGAATAGCAGGTCTATATACCTGCATGTCTTACACCTGTCCACGTTCAAGTCCTGGTACACATTACCTGTGGGTATGATCTAATTTCCCGTCCTCGTTGTGGCTGCGGTCCAATCGCTGCTTGAGAGGACTCAAATTTGAATAAATAGAGCATGCGCCACATTCAGGCACATATCATATGTATATATATGTAGCGCCAACGTTAGTTAGTTATATACATGACTATGTGACGTCCGTGGGTTGTAGCTGACCCTCAAAGGGTGGTTTAATTGTATTTCAGTTGACCTCAGCGTCACACGTGGTTAACTTGGACACATTCCATCGATCCTCCAGGGTATGGCCGGCCGAGAACCAACCTATGACGTTAGCCTAACCCTAATGTGCACCTCGGTATGTGAAAACCTAACTTTAAACCAGGTACAATAACATGGGGATCTTTTGTTAACGCTCCCCGTGCCAACTTGCATATCCGGGATATATATAATCCAATGACGTTTCCTCGCTGCTTTCTCCTTGGTCTATTTCAAGTTTCAGGATCTGGAAAGGTAACTAGCAATCAACATGTCCTCCCCCGTCGCTTTTCATGGTGATCTAACCCACACACAAAAGTCTCAACCGTGACAACTCCATTGCTCAGGTGCGCGTTTGCCTTCCTTCACCAACCAAGGCCGGCCCCTTTTAGTTCGTCCACTTCCTTAAAAATCCATAAAAGCTTCTTGACGATCACGCGCGGTTGTACAATGCAAACAGAGAAAAGCAGGTGAATATGGCGCCTTGGGTAAAGTATACTTTGGTATGTGCTTGCAGCTGCTATTATATTCCAAGCGTACTTAGAGAGTAAATCCTCTGTGTGGTCTATCGCGTCATGTTTCTGCCCTATTTGGAGTGAGAAATTAACTAGCAGTTTGCCCTAGCCTATATTCATATATAACTAGCCTATATTGTGGGAGGTATATACATCATCCGCTGTTGTCCTCGGCCCTTCAGAGGGTGTATATATATGTGGATCGACTAGAGAAGGCATTCTGGGGTTGCTTATGACCGTGACGATAAGGTAATGCATCACTGTTATGCTATATGGGTGCCCCGCGGGGAATGCTATAGAAAAACATAGACTTGTTTTTAAAGCAGCCACCCCAATGAGTGTAGATGCACTTTCCTTTGTGTTATTTTCAAAAGAAGTCCACAGAACCAGAAATCATGCGATTGCATACCTTAAATGCCCAACGCGCATTGCGCCATATCCAAAATGGTGTGTTATAAGAATCATGTTTATATACGTTGCATGACGATGAATGGTATGCTTCTGGTTACCTAAGAATAACTCCTAAGTTTGGTAACAATATTTACATGAAGGAAACGCCTAATGGTTATGAATCTTTCATAAGTTTCCCCAGCGGCGCGGTGCGGATCCAATGGTAATTAAACATGTGTAATTAGTTGTAGTATTGGGATAACTGCCTACAATTACATACGCACTAGTCCTGTACAATTACTCCCAACGTTATCCATACACCTGTAATTGGTTTAGCCTTGAATCAGCTGTTGATCACTGTTAAACAGATTAGGTTGATACAGATCCATTGTATATTTGTCCGCATCCTTTGCATACGCTGCTCACGTAAGGATACCAAAAACGTCACATTTGTAATTATTTCCTTTGCTCTTGGTCCATTTAGGCCGTAAGCCTAACAGATGATCAGTCCTAAACAGTCACATTCCGCAGTCCAGGTTGAACTGTTAATTGTATATTTGCACAGCGTGGCCGCCACACTAACGCCAGTCAATGGCTAAGGTTGAGTCCATCTTACTCCAAGGGGGTGAACGGGGCTTTATCCTATGTTACCAGCTGTGTAAAGAATTAGGTCGGTTCCTGAAAAGCAGGCCGATGCAAAAATAGCCATTTTACATGTGTTTGTATTCATATAACGCGCCCGGCTCAAAGTCCGTTACATTACCATTGAAGCCGGAAAACGGAATAGCCAGGGCCCGAATGGGCCTTGTTATTAGAGCGTAAAATTGTCCAAAAAGTTGGTTTTCCTCTGAAGTTGTGATTATAAGGTAAAGTGAAGCGCCGTGAGATGAATATGATTATCCTCTATAGGTAAATACATTGTGTGGGGACTTCGTATAGTGCTCGGTGAACACTCCCACAAAGGAGGTGAGACTTAAGTGTTTGCCTGTCTGTATATATGAGCCTCACTGGGTGGCAATATATCGTACAAAAACCTCACCTAGGTTGTAAATGGATCCTTAATAGTCCCTTTCAGTGCAAACAAACGTGTACTTTGCTCCCGTTCAGAAACTCCTGGGTAGTTTTCTCAGCTTGTTTCCTGCATGGCGTCATGCACTCCGCACTGCTAGTACCAGTGTTCTGGAGGGACCTCCAGCATCCTACTTACTCCAGGGGGAGTCGCTCCGCTCCTTCCCACGCCTCCACCCTGGAGGAGAGCCTTCCCACCTCATTACCTGAGATATACATAGGTACATGGGGGCACCTACAGGAGGAGCTGGTGCTGCTGGTGCTGCTCCAGGCAGAACTGGCACACCTCCACTCCAACACACTGGAGGACTCCTCCAGTACCCTAGCACTGCCGCTCACTGATCTATGCAATTCTAGGTTGTCAGCCAACATGACTTTTTCCATCATTCAGGAAACATTATACGCAGAGTTCTTCAGTTCAACACACATCAAATGTATACATAATGACACATGTTGTTAAGCACAAAAAAATGAACTGATCCAGTTCTATTGTGTATTTGAGCAGGGCAAACCAGTATCGATTGAATTCAACATTATTATACAGTTGACACCGCCCATATGGCGCTCGTCATTAAAAGTGTACATATTCTGCACTGACCTACTTGTCAGTTTTTCAAACTTTTTGTTATTTCTGATGGAATCCTGTCCTTGCTGTCTATGTTAATTTAGACAAGCCTGGGGCAAGCAATCACCATAAAAAAAAACACATATCGTCTTACCTGGCTCTAGGTAACTTCTGTGTGCCTTTCTTAAAAGTAGATCTTGGTGGGTGTCCAGTTGGATCCGCAAACTATGTAACATTTGTTGTGAACAAACTAAAAAGTACTACATTTTGCACATTAGTCAGATATATACAGTAGTTTGAGTGTTGGCTTCTTATCATTCCTCTAGCTGTTCTTTAGAGTAAGTCTGAGAGGTTGTGTTTGTTTGCCAAAATAGAAAAAACATACAGGAAGATCTACCTGTCAGTGTGTTGATAAATATGCCTTGCTTTTCTTTGAGCTGAGTACATTTACATGTATTAAGCAGTGGTATGCAGTTTGTTCAAACAATCGTCTTGTCTTCCACCACAGATTCGTATTTGCCTCACATGAATTTGACCCAAAATGGTTTGGTTTTATATCCGTTGTGTTAACATGTCAGGAGGTCATTTCTAAAGGTGCAAGTAGAATTGCAATGAATGGGACTTTACATAGGATTTTAAAGATATTGGTGTTCCCTGAATCCTTTGGAACTGCTGTTTTAAAGGGAGCCAAATCCAATAAATTCATTGAAATTTTCCAAACTCAAATAATCATGGAAATCCATTCCTTGAGCCTACTTCTGGCCCATGAAATATGGTAAAAAAAAATCATTAAAACATGTTTTTCTTGCTCAAATCAATTATTGTGGATCCGCAAAAATAGGGTTTGTTTACAAACAAATGTAAATATTACCATCTCTTGTAGCATTCTACTTCAGTTTGAGCTAGTTTTCACAGCTAATACTTTACCACTGACCTTAACTGGACTCATCTAACATATATGTTATTTCTATACTTATCTGAGTTTTGAAAATTTTGAAAATTTTGTCAATTTTATTGGTTTTGGCTCCCTTTAAGTACCTCTTGAAATTGCTCCTCTATTGCACAAGTATGAATGCATGATAAACTTCTCCTCACATTATTTACTTGCATGCAATCGGTTTGATTGTATGGTCTAAAAACTAAAGGACGCTGATAATAAGTGCCGATATAGTAGGCCTATATGTGAAGGCCTATGATTTATCCCAACACACTATTACATGTAATCTTTTCATCGCTTGGCATCATGCAATAGGATCATTTTTGTCGGCAGCCTTTTTATAGGCTTTGGTAATATCAAAGGATTATGACAAAATCTAACATAGGACACCGTTTATTGTTGATACTTATGATAATAACCATCTCTTTCTTTTAGTCAGGGCATATATAACATGTAATTGCAGATGTCTGCTCTGTGAACTGGAAGTCATACCATGAGCTCCAGCTATTAGCAATCTTTCCAAATTGTCCATGACATTTCCATTACCAAGCCATTGTTGTGGCATCTTCTTAGCATGTTTGTACTATTTCCATCCACTTTTCCTGTCCCTATTTTCCCTATTTATCCCTCTCATTATCCCTCTCCCATTTCCCCTCTACTGCCACGTGGCCACTAACGTTACCCGGTGACATCCATTGGCGCCAAAGGTCTGTCACCATGACAGCACTCATCTGAACCAAAGCGAGGCGACCCAGATAGGCTGTGACGTCATTCCAGATTTGGGGCGGAAAATGCCTTCCGGTCGCTCCTGCAGGAATGGACGGCAATCAACAAACCCAGAGAAGCAGAGACGGATTTCAAAACATGCTGGATCCTTGCTTATGTGCTTATGTAAGGAGTAAGGGCCGTGTATTAGATGCAGAATAGGTTTATTGATTTACCTGGGCTTTCTAACAGTTGGTTGAGTGTTGAAAGGCGTTGGCAACCGGGATTACATTGGATGTCACCATTGCTGTTGGCCTCGCCTAGGCTATAGTGAGTGACTGCAACAGTAGCAGCAGCAGCGGCCACTGATGGTGATGCTGAGTTGCTAGGATGAAGTGATGGACATCGTTGATAAGAGCTATTATACCTTGCTGTTATTAATAATGAGTACTAAGGATGCAATAAGGAGTACACCAACTGCTTGAGAAATATAGCAGGGGAGAATCTAGTATTTGGTATACATTTGAGGATGGATACACCAGAAGATCTGACAGAATGCTGATCATTGCTCTTGGAAGGCATCACCCAATGATGCTGACTTGATCTTTTTCCAACCATCGTTACATAACGTGGTAGGCATAAAATTGCCTAGCTCAGTGAAAAACATATCTCTGATTATACCAACGCACAAGTCGTTCAACAGCAATTAATTGCATTGCTAAGAACATTTGAAACGGGTAATGTCTTTCAGTTCACATTCCACTATTATAACACCACTATAAAACAGTAGCCCAATTGGCCTACTCCATGAGTAATAGAGCCTTGCCTTTTGCACTCCAGTACATATCCCTTAAGGACAATGTTTCCCCAAGTGAGCAGTATTCAGGTGGGCTGGGTAACCTTCCTGCTCTCCCTCCTCTCACACAGCTGTCTGAGTCGCGTCAACCACCAGTACACCCAATGCTCGTCTAGTGAGCAGCTTATGGAGCTCACCAAAACTAACTACCTCAGGACGGGTAACTGGACTGTGTGGGGAGAGTGTAACCTTCCCAACCCCCGGCGCAACTGGAATGCATGTGGGAGGTCCGGGGCGTCCTGGATCTGTGACCCTGATGGATTGCTGACCCGGGAGGAAGGTATGTGGTGTTATCATTTGATACATAGTTATGTTTATTGAGTTGGCTTCCATTGGCCGACACCAATTTGTAGTGCAACTGATTCAATATTATTGCGTTTGCTAATGACTTTAACCGCCAGGAGCAAGCAGGAATGATACAGATAATATTGAACAACCATGTCATACCCGTAGGCAAAAGAATATATATAATAATTAGGCTTCTTTGTTTTGGAGAGTGTTCGTGTGTATAAGTTATATCTGTATAAGTTATATCTGTCCAAACTAGGAAAAAATATTTGAAAAGGGTTCATTCTAATCAACTGTCATATCGGCCATTTTCATGGTATATAGTATTTAAGGAAAATGTTACAATACGGCACTGCGCAAAAAGATCTTGGGTGGAATTTCTTTTTACTCTCATCTAAATTATATTTTGTTGCATGTAACCAGGATATTTCAACAACTTCAATATAACCTACATATGTTACAAAGTTAATACGTATTCCATCTGGTTACATTAAATAAGTCAATCAATATTTTATCAATTTCCTTTTTAACTTCTTTCACATTTCACAAATGTATTTGCTGAAGAACACGTGCTACTCACTCATTCGATCACTGACATAAATGTTCTTTTGACGTTGCAGCTGCTCTCTTTTTATGTTCAGCTCATATTCAATGTATCTGCCCTCTCGTAAACACATATAGGAGTGTAGTTATTCAGTTATGAACTGTTGTGAAAAATAATTGCCACACAGAGTATGCAACTGCCAATGCTCAGACATTTCACCAATGATTGTACAATAAGGAGGGTAAATTGATCTTCTTCTTTTTTCGAACGTCACACATGCCTACAGAATAGGAAAGAAAAAAAAGGAATAACGGGATGACTATCACCATTCCCAGGGATTTTCCTTAACATAGAGTTACTATACTAGCACCAAGTACTAGTAAAAATCCTACTGGGCTAGTGTAAATTCTAAGCAATTAGCCCGATGGACCAGTGAAAATCTTAATAATTGTAAACGATAACTTCACATGGGCAAGTGAAACTTTGATCTGGACAAGTGCAAATATAGGACCACTTGCCTGATGGCCTAGTGAACAAAATGGTCGAGGAAAACCCCTGAATACAGTTTTCAAGTAATACTACGTTTACTGTGTAAAACATGCTCATCTTAAATTCTCTGTTCAGATGATAACGATTTGAACGAAATTTGAACTTAAAACAAAGGTCATTCAGGTTCAGCATACAACGGTTTGGTTGCTTACAAAATGACTTGCCCATGCAAAAGGATTGCTTTTAGGTTGGCCTTATAGATGGCATTCAGATTGTCTCATTTTTAAATTCAAATCATATTAATGTATCTGCTCTCTTGGAAACGCAACGGAGTGTAGTTTTTCTGTTATGAATGTTTGTGAAAAATAATTGCCACATGTGCCAGAGTATGATACCACTTTCTACAATCTATATCAATATGATGTGTTATGATGTCTATGCTCCCACTCTTGATTTGGTGATGTAATACTATTGATTACTATTTCGTCTATTCCATTTTTTGTGTATTTTTTGTGTATTTATTTTATGATATATACCAATCAATGTGATAATCTGAAAACCAAGGGTAACCCTGATGTTTATTACAAATAAAACCTTTTTGTTTTTAAGTATGCTTCTTAGACATTTCTACAATTTTACCATCACTTGGTAAAGTATCAATTTCAAACGTAACATGGGCTTCCAGTATTAAAAAACAAGGACTATCCGGATGTCAGACCATTGTAGTTTTCAATAAATGTTATGATTTACAATAATAAACATGCTTATCTCGAAGCTCCGTTTAGATGATAGCCATTTGAACGAAGTTTGAACTTGAATCAAAGGTCATTTTGCATAAGCATACAACGGTTTGGTTGCTTACAAAACAACTTGCCCAGGCAAAAGAATTGCCTTTAGGTTGGCCTTATAGATGGCATTCAGATGGTGATATTTGATGTCAGCTATGTGACAGGAATAGCTCCCGTTCGCAAAGCTCAGCCGACTTAAGTAACCAATACTCCTTTCAGTCTGCTTTTGCACACCAAGCTGTTGGCCCTGACACCAGATCCTTGCTATTGTGGGTGCGCGAAGGTCGGCCTATACCATTCCGATAATATTCTGTAAAATTGCTTATTTAAGCCTAAAATCAGGTGTGAAAAATAATTAATTTGTTTGTTCAGGAAACCCTACATATGTTGCTCTACCCTATTGAGAATTTCATAAAAAATTGTCACAAATGTTTTTAATGAATCAAAAGATCAATGGTTAACAAGGGTAGTAAGATTATAGCATATATTTCATAAGAAAATGTAATTTAGGTTCTATATACAGGGTGTCAGAAATAAGTTTGTATTTTTCAAAAACTCCGCGTGAGTCTGTGTATCTAAGAAAACAAACATTTGCATTTCTTCTTTGGAGGCGCGTACATGATTTTATAAAAGGTCAGTCGTTCTGACAAACATTTTTATATGTTTTGAGACTGTTTGCCTGAGCAAATATGCTTGTGGATTGCAGTGAAATTTCAGCGCTCGTCCAATGGGCATAGCCCTCCCGTCTCTGGTCTCACGCACTTTATGACCTGTACCCAAACTATTTCTTCAGGCTTAGTTTGGTATGTCTTCTTAGCGCAGCTTAACTAGAATTTATCCACTTCTAAAGGGTCGATGGGGGGAACCTATTTTGGAGGTTCGATTTCTCTGGTACAAGTCCCTTCCACTTTGCATCTCGTAAACGATAAGTCTCATCCAAAGACATAATCGTCGACACATTTGTTATATTGCCACATCAACCTAGACTATATCATCACAATAACAATTATGAATACCTTATAATATTTTGTAATACAAACATATGAGCGTGATTCTCTGCCAGATATTTGCTAAATCGCTTGAATTATTTGCAGAGAATCAAGCTTATAGTCGTTTGGGTGACATAATGGTCCTTTTAAAGCCACCAGTAACCTCCTTTGCTGACACTAAAAGTAATAATGTTCTCCTTACTTTTCCCCAATAATGTCAGGAAAATGAAATAATATTGTACAAAATTCCTTTTACTTCACAAAATGCCCTAACGGTATTCCAATGATCAAGTATCGGTTATGAGTTGAGTTGTCATAGACATTGATTATTGGGGTCTGAGGGTTGGTCTTTGAGGATATTATGGACACCTGGCGAGCTTCTGCCTCACTGTATCACAGACCTCCTTGAAGTATATTGATTGACCACACCATCTATAGAAGATCTTTAACGTTTACTTGGTCGAATCTCTCATATTCCTTGAAGACAGGAAAGGTGGTAGTTATCGCAGTTTGTTTGCTAATTCAAGTGAACTCTATTTCTGGACTAAATTCTTTGTTAATTTTATTCTGATTTTGTTAAGAGGGCTTGTATTAGGCAGGCTATTGAGTCTATGGCTCAGCCGGCTTTAGATTAAATTGTATCTTAGATACTGACACTATTTATGTGTACATTGTTGCGCTGCACTGATACCCCTATCCCTTCTGCTCTAAAATAAACCAGTCCTTATTTATGCGGGTGAAAACTATGTTGATAACTCATATTTTATTGACTTGGCATTCAGGGACAGAAGGATGGTTTATGGTTACTGCCATACATATTTACTGCCACGTCAATCTTGTCTATAGCTGGTAGTGGGCCAATGTTCAGTGTGAATAGGAATCGGAAGGGAAACACTTTGTATTCTTAATTGACATATTTTAGGCCATATATAACATACAAGGAAGATCATGCATGACTTTTGTGTATGTGATATTGATTGGCGAATGTCAATGCATAAATACAACTGAAAAAGCAGCAGTTTGATACACAGGGACACAACTTTGGTATTCTGTCAAACGCAAACATCAGTCATGATAGCAGTCCTGGTCACATATAATAAATCCGATAATCCATCAATGATAGATATATCCTACCAACTAAGACCTACATACAGGAAAAATCGAGCGAAGGTGCATGGTGTATGTCATGAACTGCAAAATTGTATTTCAAACCATGTTTTAATGTGATTTAGGAAACAATGTTTAGTCGAACAGGATTCTTCATTACTTTTTATACTCAAAAGTCCTTAAATGCTTTGCACTGAATCACCTTCACAGTTTCCCCATGTTATTGCTCAGCTCTTCGGAGCCTTACGTATACGTAAGACTGCAATCCTTAATTAAGATTGGATGAAGGACAGAAGCCACTGTTAAGGTCATGTGCGATCAAGGAATAGATTGGCATTCAATGGTAATTATACGATTAATCTGGCACCCACCAACAACAAAATGTTTTCATTTGTAAAGCGCAGCTAATCTTATATTCACAAATAAGCTTTTTGAATCAAATATCAACACTTACGATTCTTTTCTGGATAAATTTGTCCAAGAGCAACCATAAGAACTGAAAATAGGTCTGGTTTCTTTGTTCCTACAATGGTTCATGCAGGCAGAGAACAACATAAGAGTTCCATATCAACCAAGCTAAGCGTCTATCCTATCCTGTATAATCAAGGATTATCATCCTATGTATGATGCATGAGCCAAAGTTCTCTTTAACGCAGATAGAATATTTGAATATTGAAGTATCGTTGCACTTTTAGTGTATTATTGTAAAATCCTGGGAAATCAAATAGTTATCATTGCCAGTCCTTCTGATGTCTTGAATGAATGTTATTTACTAGGTAGAAAAACCAGTCAGCCTGAGCTGCTCAATCAATGTTGAGGAGTAATGCAGTGAGCTGCTCCGAGAACATACCCCTGTGACCTACTTCTGACAAGGGTTACAGGTAATAGGGACATGGTGTCATGAGCTGCTCCTGTGGGTGCGTGCACCAACCTACTCACGCAATGCTATCTTAGTTAACGATAGTTCTATAGTAATATACCAGGTATAGAAGTTGAACAAAACCCAGGTTTCCTATCATAATCCGTTACTGTGCCATTAGAATTT
Organism: Lepidonotus clava; assembly: GCA_936440205.1. Lineage (NCBI taxonomy): Eukaryota > Metazoa > Annelida > Polychaeta > Phyllodocida > Polynoidae > Lepidonotus > Lepidonotus clava. The sequence goes on from OW387140.1 coordinate 36,989,440, forward strand.
CCATAAGCGATAGGTTCCTAATCAAGGTATTGTTGGTCACTTGTTTTTCTCAATACCTGATATTCTGTTATACATGATTGAGCATAATGTCTTCCCCTTTCATTTTATTTTGGATAGTGTATGCGTTTGATGAAAAGGTTGCAGACTGAACGAACTTTGGGAGAACCCTGATCTGTGGGATGTAAATTCAGAATTTGAAAGATGACATTCATTATGCTTTCTTATATGGCTTTTCTTGTAGGAATAATAATTATATACCAATATATCTTTGGCTCCCGATCCCTTACACGTTCTAAAATGGTTTTGAGGCTGCTCATAATGTGTGCTCGCACTTCCTTTGCACCCTAACCCCTGCTCCTGTTTTAGAAGACACATTAGAACCAAGATTCTACTAGAGACCCACAGCCATCAGCCTCTGCTGTCTACGGTATTTCAGGGGTTTAGTTTTATACAGTTCTCGGTGTATCCAACCCTAACATGATCTACTTTCGTTTCCAACTGCATCCAAAGGCGGGTTTACACAGGCCGTCAACGGGTCCTTACGAAAATTTGCTTACGTTAACCTCACGTTAATGGATTATCGTAAGGTAAATACCTAATATTTAGGTCATTAACGTAGGTTATCGGCAATAGTTATCCTAACATAGTTGATCCTGAAGGGTTTACACAACCCGACAATATCCTTAAGATAATAAAACCATAATCTTTAGCAGAGGGCTTACGACAAAGAAAGTATCTAATACATTTGTATAAGAATATTCAAGGAGGGAGGGTTTACACACACCGATAAAGGCTCTTAGGACAAGAAACTTCCCTATCGTAAGCCAATTATCATTGTCGTAAGACAATTATCTTAAGGTTTTTCCAAAAAATTTCAAACACGTCTGAAATTTTTGTTATCCTAAGGAATTGGTCCCGACAAATTATCTTAACCCTTACGACAGGCTTAAGACAATGAAATCCTTAGGACAAAATGGGTTTACACAGGCCGATAACGTCGTCGGGAGTATCGTAAGGCCATCGGGAGTATCGTAAGGCTATCGGGAGTATCGTAAGGCTAACCTAAGGGACCTAGCGTAAGGATTTTATCGGCCTGTGTAAACCCCCCTCAAGCCTGCATTTGGGATCGATTCCTGGCAGCAAACTATGTGAATTCTCTTCTTTATTCTGCAGCCTGTTTCAGAGGAAAACACAGAAAAATTAATGGAAGTTTGTGCTTCATAATCTTATAAAGCCAATTTGTCATAATCAGCTCTGTGCATGGTTTGCTTCGGATCCTTTAGGTTACCACAATGGAGGGTTTGGAGGTTCCAGAGGTTTTGTGGCATTTTAACGAATCACCAATATGTCCGCTATGTTTCCATTAAGAACGCATGAAATCTCCATAGCAGCTTGAAGCAGGCCGTAAATCTTAGACTCCAAGGGCGTAGCCAGCCTGGAATCAAAGGGAGTTCCAAGTAACCTTATGGGGCTATCAGTATCAGGTAAATTAAAGCGGGTCCCATCCCATGGTTTTCATAAATTTTCTCATAATTATTTTACTTGTATTTTGGAGAATCAAAGGGGGCTCCAGATACCCAGGGACCCCCCCCCCCCTCCCCCCCCCCCCCCAATGTAGACTCTACCCCATCTGCATGTTCTTGCGAGAGTATGACCTTAGCTGTCACTACGTCGCAAGGCAGTCATTATTTACTTAAGCCCTGTTTCCACAAGCCGTTTTTACTACCAATTTATTGGTGATTTATTACTTTAAACTTGTAATATGGCGAAGAATGATATATTTTACATACCATTTGAAAGAGAATTAAAAACCTTTTCTAATGGTATATAACATGCTCATGATTTACCAATATTCCCACTGCCGATTTTTGAAATCATTAGTAAAATCGGCTAGTGGAAACAGGGCTTTACCCTCTCTCCACACCCTTCTGAATTTATCATTTCCCTTTCCAGCCGACGAGTTGGACGCCCAGCTCAACAAGACGGCCATGACGTCGGTGTGCCGGTGTCAGGACGAGTGTGTCGGGGGCGGGCCACGTCACGTCACCGTGGTCGTCGTCGTCAACTGGGCCAGGGTGCCCAATCTAGCCCTAGGGCGGAGGTAAGAGGTTATACAGTAATATTCTTAGCAGGGGACCTATTTGTTCAAAGGTATGGTTTTTCCCAGGTCCTTAAAGCTGGTCATGCCGGTCAGCTATATAGACCTCGTGCAGACGTGGTCACGTGACCAGATTGTGGTGATCACCACGTGGTTCTCAATGCCACATGGATATAAAAAGAGCAGACATCTATAAAATCTTAATGGTCAAAATTGTTCAATATTATTCAATTAGTTATTGTGAAATGAATCTTTCAAAAATATGTCCTCTAAATATCTTAGAATTGTAGATCTATGTGAATCCAGACTGATCACCAATGTGGCGGCCTGCTTAATTTGAAAGATATGACATCATCTCCACAATGTCTTGAGATCAACAAGGTGATCAAAACCCTGATTTTAAGGCCTTCCATTAATTACGTTTGCACATTTTCAAACATCTTAGATCCCCAGCACACTCTGGCTTAAGTGTGCATTAGGTTTGTCCAAGCATAGAAATGAAATACACCATTCTTTGTGGTCTACGTACGTACACACAATTTCAAGATATCAGACCCCCCCCCCCCCCGTCTCTCTGCATGCGTACATGCTTAATATCCCTTAAATGGAAGGTCCCTTAATTAACTTTCTCGGGCTTATGGTGAAAAATGTATACAGGGCCGTGTCCTGCCGTTGAATCTGGGGGGGGGGGGCACTTGAGAGCGTTAAGGGTACACCTAATTCATAGGGTGTTCTAGATGAGCATTTCTACCAAATTTGCAAGCAAATGCACTGTCGAAAAAAAGAAGTGAAAGGGGAAAGCTACCACAACGGTGCAATTTTTAAATCGTAATAAGTAACTTGGGCCTGCCTATATGTACTCCCAGGTAGAAAAGGTCCAATGATTTCCCTGATAATATATGTTTGTATGTTCTGTTCCTTACTGTCCTATATTGTGTCTCCTAAGCATCCGACTTTTTAATTATACAGCCAAAGTCTCAATAAATATAAAGGATTATTGTTTTCCCTTTTTTATATTTGATCTATGCATACCATATTTGAGTTCTGACTTCAGAACGAGATCTTGGCAACTAGGCCTACAGGCGTGCTGTAGCTAAGAAAAGGCGTTCACAGTGAGTGCACCTCAGAAACTGGCAGACTCTCTGAAAAGCTTTACACGTCAATGCTTATTGTACATGAAGTTCTGCCAAGTTTTACCACGTACAAACTAGGGCTCGATTTCTCTGTGTCTGCTGTAAAACAACGAAAGAAAGATATAGAGCATTCCTTGCCGAATTACCTATAATCATAATCAGATTCTCGGAAAAGTTCTACCCAGGTTTACATTTCCAGGAAAATATGTAATATTAACATGTTTCATTAGTAATGGATTTAGAGCAAGTAATTATTCTTCAGTATCGCACTAGGTTACCAAACCCCTTGACTGGTCATAGATATAAAATTGTGCCTGAGACCATATATGATTATTTATGCTTCTGTCAATACTTTTACCACATCGATGGTTTGTATAGATCTAAAATAATCATAACAATATAATGATTAAACAGAAGTTTGTGCATTGTCCAAGTATCAATATGTACTAAAACACTGCGTTCATTATACTGATTACCTCCTCCCCTCCCCCAACTACATTGTATACTTCCTGCCACAGAATACCATCAATCATCCATAGATCTTTATGCACAAATACCTCTTTAATTTGAATAAACAACATTTATTATCTTATATTATGGGCTGGTTATTCCTCAGATTAACTTAATTACAAGTATTCGTATAATGTTGGCCTGTGGCCCATTGCACAATGGATTTTCGTAACAAGGATCAAACAACGAAAGCACAACGATCTTTTGCTTAACAACGAAATGGTTCGTTGTAACGAAAATGCAATATCTCGGGTTCCAATGAATGAAAATAAATTCTGTAAATTGTCATAAACTAGGATAAAAATATAAAAAAATCAGTAAAAGTTACAGCTCTTTGAGGCCATTCTAGATATAGAAAAAAATTGTTGCAAAACCATCGTTGTTACGATAAAAGTAACAACGAAATGTTCCGTAGTTTTTTTTATTTTTGTTGTTATGAAACCCATTGTGCAACGGGCCACTGATGCCAATCAACCAGTATTAAAATTGCATTACTGCTTACGAAGGTTAGTCTGATTTGACCCCTGCCTCGGATGACTCGTACTGTTCAGGGAATACATTTATAGGGGGATGTACATCAAAGGAATTCCTTAGCGGCAAACTTAATTCGCTTATCACAATTGTTATTATTATTATTATTATCCATACTGCATTAACATTGGCTATATAATTATATGGGGATACAAGTAAATTAATCATAGCAGGTCTCAATAGTTTGTAAGGCACTGTGTACTTAACTTCTGTAAACTAATTCATTATGGTAACTCTTGAGAGAAAATCCAAGGTTACTCGAGAATATTGAACGTATTTATTTAAGCTGTACTATGTTTTCATAGGCTATAGGCCTATATAACTAGAAGCGTTATTGTACCGACATTACACCGAGCCCTGAACCACCACCCGACCACCACCCACCCGTCCCTGCTTTTATTCAACCCGTTTCTGTGAGGGCAGGACAATAGTGAAGGAATGGGGGTTGGAATCCTGATATACAATAACAGAGAACTTGTATGTATAGGATAAATCGAGACTGGAAAGCCAGGGGAAAACCTGTTACGCCTTACAGGCCTGCCACCTGGTCTGTGGTTGGACTAGATCTGGATTGACCATTATGTCCATAGTAAAAATAACCAGTGTGATGCCACTGGCTATTCCAAAGTTACATTGGTAATGACCAGACCCTGGTCATAGTTGATCCAACCAGCCACTGGGGGAATTGTCACAAAGGGCCACAGAGAAGCCTTCCAGTCTTGATATATCCCATATACATACAAGGTTTCTGAAAAAAAGAAGTACAGGGCATGACAATGATGAAGGTATAGCCTGGGTTGAAATCCTGATGTACAATGTAAAGTAAAGGGCAGGACAAAGGTGAAGGTATAGTCTACCCTGAGTTGGAATCCTGATTTACAATGAAAAAGGCAGGACAATAGTGAAGGTATAGTCTGGGTTGAAATCCTGATATACAATGAAATGTTAAGGACAGGACAATGGTGAAGGTATAGCCTGGGTTGGAATCCTGATTTACAACGAAAAGGGTAGGACAATGAAGGCAAAGCCTGGGTTGAAATCATGATATACAATGAAATGTAAAAGGCAGGACAATGAAGGTATATCCTGTGCTGGAAACCTGATATACAAATAAAAACATATTAACTATGTTTTCTTCCAGTTGTGAGTATGGGTGTGCTAGTCAGGTGTTCCCCCAGCTGAGGCCCGGGTCCCGCACCCCCCTGTACACGGAGCTGGACCTGATGATGGACAGAATCACTGACCACATGCTGCTCACCTGGGGGCTGGGCCGCTGTGACGACCATGTGGTCATCTTCTACACCAAGCACTTCAACAGGGTCAGTACTACTCTCTACATTGTGAAATAATTCAGATAATTGTAGGGGAGGTATCATTCAATTGGAGGGTTGCAATTTGTGTCTGTTTATATCTGAAATGGTATGTACATATCATTTTATGTACATGTTTTCATATGAGGAGCCTTAAGGCCATATTCCACTATGTGGTAGTTGCTTGTGGCACCTGAAAAATTGCAAGCAAACGGCCGCTAACTGCTTTCAGTGGAGGGCCGTAAGGTGGAATATGGGTGTTTGTGGCCCCTACTTGCAGCCCCTGCTATTTTATATAGGATTTCTAAGGTTTGCTTGCGGTACCAGATACCAACATGTTGGTATCAAAACCACAAATTGCTTACGGCACCTAAAAATAAGCACCGCAAATGCGACCTATACCAAATAGTGGAATATAGCCTTTAGACTGGTCAGTAATTACCAATTTTTTTGCCAATTACCTATTTTGTATAGGTTTAATTATGAAAGTTATAAAGTTCATAGCAATGTCATTTCAGACAACTTACTTTCGGTTTCAAATGATGTAGTTCCGACTTTACTGATTGGCTGAATCGGCGCCCTCATTCGTTTAATGCATAGATATATTATGTATAAATGTACTAACAAATGATTCCTCTGTTGTAACAAAGTGTAGTTATAAGGCAATCACCATTACCAAATCAAACCTTTTTCTCTCTTCTTTTGTTGCAGATTCACGTCAAAGCAGGTTCAATAGCCACTGCCCGGTTGCGTTCGACAATCCACAAAGCATTGGACGCGGCCACTCCGTTCTTCTCTAAGAACGACCTAAAGGGAGCTTTAGAAACAATAGTTTCCCAATACTACCAATCCCTAGGCGTAAGGAACAGCACGTCCAAAGTGATTGGCATAGTCATCACTATCATAGTGGGAGCTATCATTTTGTTCGGGATTGTAGTAACTGTTATCTATTGCCGTTCCGAATTTGCTCAGGGTAAAAACTGCAAGCAAGTGTGTTATGGCACAATTGGGGGGCAATGGGGTTTACTCTTTGGAGGAGGCAGGCCACAGAGAAAGGAGGAAGAAATTGCTGCAACGGTAGCCGAGCTCCGCAATTTAGAAACCTAAATGTAGTATAAAATAATGTAATCTTACAGTTGTTATGTAAGATAACTTCATTATCGATTGTAATCTTACTATGGATTGTAATAAAGAAATGACCGTTTGTCTAGTGTATAGTCAGTCTCGGATTTGTTGAGCTATACATGTATTAAACAAGGTTTTATAAATTCTAAAGGCAGTTTCTATAAGGGAATTATTCTATTGAATAGACAATATCTTAACTAATAACATTGTGGTAAAGATGCATTTATTGATACAGTAAAGGATTGTAGACGGTGTCTATTTTGGTTTTCAACTTAACAGAAGTGTTCAATCGGTTCAATTTATCAAATTGACAACCGTTTGCTCTCTTTTATTCTAGATGAATTACAACTACTATGTCTATAATTTCTAATGATAATTTTCTTTCAGTAATACACAGTTAAACTCGTCATGACTGAGAGTCTTTATTTTCAATCATTACAATCAACTGTAAAGGCAGTCTTTATCATTACAGCCAATTGTAAAGGCAATTTTAATTTTCAATCATTACAGTCTATATATACCTTTTATTCACCTAGAGTAAAGGTTAGTTATACAAGTATATATGTAAAGTTTCTTGAATTACTTGGCACACTGTGATGTCTCGAGACGTTTGAGTGCTATTTGAAGTGCACTGCATTTATAACTTTTCTTCAGTATGAACGATCTGAAAATAATTATATTTTCCGATGGTTCTTAGTCCAACATTGTACTATGTGAAGTTAATATTGTGTACGCTAATCTTGTCATAATTAATGTAACATGACATTCAAATGTCTATTTTTTAATTTTCGTGTCCAGAGTTTCTATCATGTATAACTCTTCCAAGATAATGTATGATTAGGTAATTATAAATGTCCAACTAGTGTTATAAGATTATCGTCTGTATTTCGGGTAGATAGGTTGTAAAATATTTAAATTTCAATAATCATGTATCATTTGCAATAATCTATATCAGTGTAAAAAAAATTGGACTATTTCTATTGAAAATTAATGTATTTGTATACACAATTATAATGAAAACCTAAAATATTTCATTAGACTAAGAATTAAGTTAATTTGAACAGTTTCTGGTACCATGGATGCAAACTAGTTATGAAGGTGCTACATGCATTTGCTATGGAAATAATAGTTATATTCAAAAGACATTATTCATAATCTATATACCTATAGTAGCCATATATCAAACATAATTGTAATCTGTTGAGGATTTAACTTCAGAAAAGCATCCAGTCCACAAGATTGAAAAGCTGGCGATGTCGTATGTTTGACGATTGTGTGAGACAGAAACTATAGGTGACTTTTAACTAACGCACCGTCCTTTTTCTCATGTAATATATAACCCTTGATCAGTGATATTTCCTCTTTTACTCCTATTTATTTCATTTCTAAGTGCCATATATTTTGCGATGTTATATTCATTATCATTTAACAGTCAGTTATCATCCACACAGCTCTTAACTTGTATAAATGAATATATTTCTGTATGTTTCATGTATATATTGATAGCTTTTATGATTATTGTGATATTCAAATATGATACTGCTATTTTTTCATTATTTATTATCATATTTAATATTCTCAGTATGGATGTATATACGTGGTAATGTTTGAATATTATGGATGTGGCAATCATCGAATTATTGGGACTACATGTAAGGGTTGTAACAGAGTTCTTTTTATTCTAATGTCATATCTACCACGGGTTTATAGTCGTTAGCAAACCAATATCAAATACATTTCTGTAAAACTGAAGGTCATAGGTTATCTTTAGCATTGACTATCTATTCTCCCTATAGAAGGTTTTAATCATTTTATTGTAAAAGATATATGTTTGGACCCTACATTATTATAGATTGCGTGTCAAAATTACTTGGGCTAAAACCTTAGAGACTGACAAAATATCATAAGGCAACGTTATGTTATTTTAATGATTATGAATACTTCGACCGTTTGCATTGGGTGTAAAACATAACAAAGTCAGTTAATGGTATTTTGACGAAACGAATAACAGCTTCTTATAATTAATACCACAACATCATTTGCAAAATGAATATATATGCTTTCGAGAGATATACTCTGTTTCTCTAGGCATATTGCACTAAAAACCCTAAAGGGCCATGGTATTCATTTAGAAAGTAATTCCCAATGGATAACGTATCTGTTATCTGATATAATAATTATATCAGATAATAGATACGTAATCCATATACATTTTGTTAATAATTATTATTAACAAAATTTATACAGAAATAAGGAGTACATAGTATATGGTCAACAGCTGGTCAAGTACAATTGAATTCTTAACCTGTTTGATGTACCTCACATTTTAATAGATCTCCTGAATGTTTATATACAAAACTAAACTGTTTACTTCTTATTAGGTGTTTCATATAGAGCCATAACAAGCAAAGAAAGCAAAGAGACCTGGGTATAATATCCACCTCTGCAAAGGTGTTGTATTTTGTATGTTGGTTGATATCTGTTTTCTAAGAGAGTGTGTTTCTAGGTCAAGAGAACTCCAAACTCCAGTAAACAATAAACTACTTTTGAAATGTACTTTTCTTTCCATGAATTGATACAATAAGTGTGTCTACTAAAAACAGTTACTATTACTGCACTATTCAATTAAGATGATAATTCAATGTTTTCAAATTGTATTCATTATGTTTTGATACAATGTCATATGGTTTGAATTTGTACATATCGTGCATTTTTATCTAAATAGTTTGCTTTGTCATAAAATAATATTTATGATTTTCATCTCATGTGATATAATTTATTTTGTCATTCATTTTTTAAAACATTTGTCTGCAATTTCACACTTACTGGTGCCGATTGTCATTCATTTATTGCGCAATGTTAACATTATACATCTTCATTTAATAAATACATGTTTGAAATTGTTAGTTCAGATATTGATTATGCTGACTTTCTTATGTTCGAATGCCACCTTCTCACAGCATACATTAGTTAATAAAAAGATAATACTAAAATTGCATCTGCGGGGATATCTCACTTCATGGGTATGTGACAACATTAGACCCCAATAAGATATGTGGCAACATTAGACCCCAAGTAACAATTGTAAAAAGTGTTTCACTTAAAAAGAATTATCAAAAAGCTTCAATAAATAGTGGAAATTCAAGATACTTATAATGTATACAAAATTGATATCGCCTTTAGATCGGACTCTAAATCGGATAAAATAAGTTTTTTTTCTATGTACCCTTATTGGTTGATTTTTCTGCTAGCTTTGTGATTGAAAAAAATGTGGAAAAATGAAGGATAATCCATACTTCTTCCAGACGCCTACATCTAGTTGGGGTAGGATACTCATTGGTGAAAATGGCTAGATTTGGGTTAAAGGTTATCATCATTTTAAAAGGGAACTGTAAAAATACATCGAAAATTGCTTCTAATGCAAATAGTTTTCCTTATTTCTGTGCGATTCTATGGAGGGTCTTTGTGAATATTGTTTGTTGAGAGCTAAATTGTCCTATCAATTTGTTAACTTTAGTGCCACCCTCCCCATTATGTTACTGAATGTGGAACGCAGCTTGGTCACCTAAAGGTACAATTGGTGGCGTCATGTTAAATGTGAGAGACTGGAGTGGCGACATCTTCTGGGAAAGTGGTCACGAACAAAATAATGAGACCATTATCATTATCTTAGAAAAAAAAATTATACTTGAATTCTAACTGAACAAACCTGTAGCGATCAACATAAATTAGAATTTGCCATGATTTTTTGATCTCATACAAATTATTTTGATTAGGAGAAAATTATATGATTTCAAAAAGGGATACTCATAACTTTAATTTCATTTAAGATAATCAGAGTTTTTTCTGATGCAAACATATTGAATTCTTTATGTTTGGAGCAAATAAAATAATATGTTGCAGTGGAAACCCAAAAGTAATTATAGTGCAGATATTGGCTAATACAGAAAGGTTCGCTTACTGCCACAGTGCCAACATTTCGAATGTTTTGATCCAAATTATATCTAAATTAATTATGCCAGAAGAATTGGGAGAAAATATGAGTTAGCTCATGAGAAGTAAGCATTCTGATGACCCGAGGGTACGTTGTTTGAGTTTAAAAATGATAAGAAATATATATTCTTTAATGGTGCGTTTGATGTCTAAATAATTATAGTGTATTTCCATTGGCGGGGGGAAGTTCCTGAGTGTCTGGAACCCCCTCTGTTTCCCAAAATATAAGTAAGATTTAAGAAAATATTGGTCGGAACCCCCTTAAATTTAGTTGGAATCCCCATTGACTTTAGGGCTGGCTACGCTCCTGATTTCCTAAATGTATTCGCATCTACAACTAAAATCTGTATTGAACATTACCTGAGACATGTCTGTAATTAGTGGATATGCGGACGTCATCGTACTTAGTCCATTGGTAGTAGGCCTTCCTGCACTGACGTCGGAGGTTCCAGTGCACCTTTTCCATGAGTCTGCAGGGGCAGATACATAATTTTGGAAGGGGGGAGCATATGTAGTCCAAGTACTAAAATGGCGGACATTAGTGCGCACTCATGTGGCATATTTTTCTCTTTGGCAAGTTTAAGTCTCCACCAAAAGAGGGGAACGGTCAGAACCCCCTGGACCCCTCCCCGGACCCGCCCATGAGTCGTGTACCCTACCTAAAGGGACAGGGGAAAGGGGGGGGGGGTAAAACATTCAGCAATCTAGCTATACTAATAATCTTGTCATTTGTGCGAAATAGTAAAAAAAACAAAAAAACAAAACTAGAAAAGTGAGTCAATCAGCAATCTATCAAAATCTGGCCAATCACTTGGAAAATATCTAATAATGTTAGAGATATTAGTTGTTATCGATTTATAATTCAACCAGAATGGTTGCGAGTCTATAAAGGTTATGATCAGTCTTAATATAGTCTGAGTCCGATGAAAACCATACCGCTAGCATTGCGCCAGATAAGTTCAATAGCTTGCGCATTTTTGTGGGCGCGTCCTTGAATTATAAAGATGACATTACTTCATATATATTTGAGTGCACAATAATCTGAATGTGAATCTGTTCGGTAGTAATATTAAGTAATGCTATGAAAAATGATGACATTCGCCATCTACAATATGTAAAACGTCTTACCAGCGGGACGTCAATAAAATTTGGGTTAAGTTATCATGTACAACCCCTAATTGTAATGAACATTTACATGAACAATAACTCAATCCCTTCACTATTTCAAAACGCTGACACCTTTCAATGGCTTTTAAAGACTGCCAAGAAAGGTATTCTTCATATGGAAACCTTTTTTATCACTCCCCTCTGACAATTCCTGCCACAACTGACTCGTCTTATAAAGGTTGTACAAATGCGCGTTCTCCATAGTTGCTCATGCACTCTATTTGAAATGTCAAAATTGCTGTCTTTACTGTGATACAGAAGTAGAAAGGTTAGAGACACTACGTCCCACGGATATATTTTTTTCCCGAATGACATGTCCCTTACACGTAATTCCAACAGAGAAACTTACAAGAAGTGTTTTAAAACAACAATTTTTTACAGATTTCCACAATGAGACGAAGTCTTAAGGGCAATGGCGCCATTATAGATCTAAAGTTGAGATTTTGTTGAAACTCAGAGAAATACCAGATAGATATGTTTTGAGTATAAAAATGAAAAAAAGTCAGGGGGTCACCATGCTAATTTTTTATCTACAGGAGGAACAATATGTGCATAATTCCTTCAAAACTAAGGTTTTGTAGAGCTATATTCATGGATACAATTTTCGTGAAAACTTTCATATTAATCCTTAAATAAACAATCTCATTACTCAAATTTAAAGCTAAGACATGTGTTCACAGACTTAATGCATGGATTGGAAAAAAATGTTTTTTTCACTGCATTTCAATATATTTTCCTTACAAATCAATTTCATAGAAAAACCTAATTTCTGACATGAAAGTCCACCCAAAAAAAATCAAAGTTGAAAAATCAATAAAAATGACACATAATGTGCATTGGACTGTTAGCTTTCATTTTCAATGAAGAAAACATGGGGTCACCGCATGAATTTAGCCAGAAAAATTGATTATCTACCTGAAAGTCTGGAATTAACCCACCAGGTCTATTTGTTTTAATTGTCCCTAAACCTATCAAAATACAAAATATCCTGGAGTATTATATTGTAATACTGTACCCTACATCATAAGGATTATGGTACTGCTTACAGTGTGAAGATTGGATAAATATTAAGAAAGTTACACCCATTATTGCACTGCCCCCTCCCCACCTCCCCTTGGCACCAAGGAGAGTCACTGGTCGTCATGCTTCACTGAACATTCATTCCTGCAGGCTGCGCGGCCATGATGCGCATAAACAAATGGCGCGATTGTCTTTAAAAGCATATTCGAATGTGATGCCTGATCACTGAAAACACAAAGTCGTAGAGAGCCACTTTAAAGTTGTCAGAGGGTTGTCATACGTGACTTTTGGGTTGTCATAAGTGGCTTTTGGGGGCAGGGCAGGACTCATTTCAAGCCATTGATGCTGTGTGACAACCTTGTAACAATCCTATGACAATTCGGAGGTGGTCAGAGGGTTGTCATTGTGAATTTTGAGGCTGGATGACTACCCAAAGGTCGTCATTTTCTCCCGACTACTTTGGGCCAAAAAGGTCATCAGAGAAGCAAAAATGAAAATTGGGTAGTCATAGGATTGTCACAGAAGAAAATGAGAAGTCAAAAGTGCTGCCTGACAACCCTAGGATTGTAAGTGAATGGTGCCTAAAACGACAGCCCAAGGTTGTCATGGCCTCTGTCTATAACAAAGTGTTGTAAGTGAATTGTGCCAAAAAACATACAGCTCATAGGCCTCCTATATATAATGACCATAACTAGTAATAAGATAATAGGAAGCCATTATCATGGACCATGATTTCTACAACATGAAACTATTCATAAATAAGATTTTTTGTATAAAAGACACAGACAACCTTGGGTTTTTGTTTTTGGCACCACTTTTGACAACTCTGTGTTTTCAGTGATGTGCGTTTGGAGATACATATCTAAGGAAATTTCCAACTTTTCAAATGATACAGTTACACTGGAGATTCATTCCTAAACCCATTCCTAAACATGATTATAACAATTATGGTAGTTTATTTTTCTAAAGGATCATATTTCCTTAATTATTGCGGACGATTCTGACCTCAAGTATAGGGTAATCGTTCAAAAAACTTGTAGTATACACCTGGGACCATATTTTCGTAACTGATGTCGGTGATTAGGCTTATCATGTGAAATTTGATCAGTGTCTCATTCATATTAAATATGTCTGTCAATCAAAGCATAAAACTGTACATAGCGGCTGATAAGCCTAATCATGAAAATCAGTTACGAAGAAATGGGCCCTGGAGTTCTCATTTTCTTTAATTATTACACAAATTTAGCATTTATTAATGAAAATTAGTTGCTGAGACTGAATTCAAATAGGTCCATGATCTGTTTGGTACAACCTATACAACTCAATAGTGAGTCAAATTCTAATATAAAAAAGGTTTATTGTGATTAAAAACAGAAATACTGGTGAATGGTTATATTCAAAGGTAGAAGATGAGCCTATATCTAATAATTGATATATCTCAGTTCCTAAACGTTTTCAAATATGCATAGACGTTTTAAGTACGAGTTTTGGTAGTGTAGATATATTAAAAACTGACGTGATTATTTATACCTGACTACAGCTTTGACAAGGCGTGTCAATACTTAATCTTAAAAATTCTTGAATGTCAGTCTTTCATTTATAATACCCCCTATGGACTTCCTTCCATATGAGTTGTATTACTCAGAATATCTGTTTACCTTTCTGCGATTTCAATGTTTCAAAGATCCCATTCTCTCTGTTGTTTAAAACAGAGGACTAACCTAAGTCAGTTATGAAGACCTCTTGTAGTTAAAGACATTGGTCATACATTCAATCCAACATTTCTAAAAATTAAATGACCAACATGACTGTTAAACCAAGAAGTTTATTAACTGTTGGTAATATAAAAAGAATACAATAATACGAACAACAACATTTTAATTAGTATGGTAGTTATTGCTCGTATCTGGCTCCTGACCTCTACAATGCTATACCATACCAGCTGACTCATATAGTTAGTATACTGAAAATTATTAAATAGATATTGAGTGCTTCTTTAATTGATCCATTGTGGTTTTGCATGGTAATCAGGAGCCTTGGCTCAAACCTCAGGAGAGTTTGAAAATTGTCTTTTTATCAAAATGATAAGCTTTTTATACACTGGAGGAAATGTCTATGTGGATAAGCCTAATTGAAAAGAAACGTCCCAGTCTCCCTCTTGTCCTGTTTATCATGTATGCCTATTCGGGCCTCTTCTATAGTTTAAACGTGGGCTCTCATCGCTGCCATAGTTTTGGACGTATCTAAGACATCGGCTTTGTTCGATGTGTTTCAATACATAATTTCTTCTTCTGGTGGTCACAACTGAAAAAGATCAAATTAGTTATGTTAAATCTTAACAGCTAAAACAAATTGTAACAGTTCTATCTAGCTGATGAGGAATTTAATTCAAAACCCACTTTCATGCTAGCAAGGGACGACGGGGCCTATAGCTTTTGTTTTTTGTAGTCAAGTTGTTATTTACAAATGATCCCTCAACGATTATTATAAGATGATAATTAAGATACCTATTATGTTTTATTATTTTTGAGATGTATTAGCATAGAATGTAAGTAGTGGAAATGATTATAAAATGGTTGAGGAACCTTTTGAAATTCCGTCGTGGATATCGATAAACCCTGAAACCTTCGAAGTATGCTTTCATGTTGGGATACTCAGCATCGAAATAAGCTGAACAGAAAAGTCTGTAAATGTTTTGTTTTTATGTGAATAATCAAATCACCATCGTTATTATCACAAACCCCCAGTGTAAACTTACTTTGAGGTGGTCTGCGTTAGGAAGGACAACCTCCCTTTGCGCATGTCCTTGAATTCTCTGGTCGACGCTGCGGCCGAATCTACAATAAAGATAAATGTATTAATTACATATTGTTGTTTGCTTGACCTTATGCCCTAGGAATTCCTGGGCCCGGTGTATGTGGTTTTATGTCTCCAGCAATTTTTTTTTTCTTTTCTTTCTTTTTTTCAACAAAAGTGTGCAAGAAAATGCAAGCCTGTGTTTGTGTGTTGAGACAGTTTAAAGATATTGACGATGAATTGATCAGATAGTAAATCATTATGTGTATTCTCTCCAGATACAACTTTCATCAGCAAAAGTTTAGCATTATAGGTACATTTCATTATTTATGTGACAACATTATTACTTTTCAGTCAATTCAAAAGATTATAGATTATGGAGGAAAACATTGCCAAGTTCCATAGATATTTTTGTCCGAATTTTCTAACCTTTTTTTGACTAACCCTTAGTCAGATTGACTAAGCAAAAGACCAAAAGTTAGTCAAAACTAACGAAAACTGTTTTCCCTTCTGAGACTCGAACCCAGGCCGCTGGCACGAGAGGGAGATACTCTAACCACTACTCTATTGATCCCTTTCTGAGTATTTGCCTACACGAAGTTACATACTGATGTATAAGTATGTAAACAGGTAGGGCGGGTCAGTGGCAGATATAGCTTTTTGAAAAGGTTGGGACATGCCTCAGAATTTATCAAATATCTTTTGGTCAAGGCAGGGTGGGGTTATGTGCTTTATGAAATGATCCTTAGTCAACTGACTAAGGGTTGGTCAAATTTGTAAAACAATTTCAAATGTACATTTCATAAGAATGAGGTATAACCTTTAATTGTGTTTAAGGCAGTACACTAATGATAATTAGGCCAATTCACCTCTTGACTAACCCTATGGTTAGAAACTTAGTCAATCTGACGAAGGGGTTAGTCTTATAATAGTAATATGGACTTACACAGAGTTTAGAAAGTTAGACTTTTGCTGACTAACCTAGAATTTCAATGGTCAAACCAGATTTGACTAACTTTCTAACTTTTCACTTTTTTCACTGTATATCAGCGCATAGCGTGTTAAGCAGTGGTTATTGGAAGTACTAAACTAACTTGAGATTACGTACCTATCCTGTTTTCACAATTGTGAACTACAGTTAGGGTAGTAAGAAATGAATAAAAACATGAAGGATGTCCTGAAATGGCCCTACGACCCAAGGGGATAATATGGACCTTGGGCTACCCACTCCCCCCCCCCCCCTTCCCACTCTGTGATTAACTCCCATGGGTCTTACGGTTATCCTCCGACGTCCTCTGTTGATCCTCGAATACTGATAATAATTATAAGCCCATCCCATATTGGCTATATCCCGGGGTTGGACAAGGGTTGGTCAAAATAGACGTATAAGCCACCCTAGTCTGCTAGAATTAGGGTTACTTAAATAAGCAATATTTTTTCTATATCCCCAATTACTGCTTAAACATTAGCATTTCTTAGATTTGATCAATTGGCAGATTTGAAGGTTTGTCAGCCAATCAACATGCTGCGTTCCAGGGCATTAGGGTTGGTCATTACATTGGGATGACAGGCTTTACCATTAGCTCCTATGGGGAAAGTCTAAAAATATAATATTATGGTCACATTTTAGAAATTGTAGGAGCAAACTGTCAACCAAATTGGTTTGGTAAGTTTTGTATTTTGCAACTCTCTTCAGGGAATAAACACAGAAACAATTTTGAGAATATTTCATGGTAAACTTTATTGTTGGTGTAAACTGGGATGGGCTTATTAGTATACGTTCTTCCGATATACCCACCTTGGTCTACTGATGACAGAGTAGTAGTCGCGCAGGGCAGCCAGGTACTCCTGGGCTTCTCGCATGGACTTGAAGTTCTCTGGGCGGGCTGGAGGACCATGGTCCTTAACCACACTGCTGAAGATGTCTCCCAGACTCTGGGCACATGTGCCTTGACTGAACAGGACCAGACAGAGAGCCACGAGTGACAGCTTTATGACCGACATGAGGTTGTGGACAGCCTGCATTGTGGCCTGGAAAAAGAGAGTGTATTCACATGTCAGTAAAGCCCCATTCGCCCTAGTCGAAGGTTCTCTCGTAGGGACTTGCAAAAAAAATGGACTTGCAAATAACTTCAGGTGCCACAAGATGATCGCAAGCTAGAGAAAATTATCGTAATGCATTCAAATTGCAAAGGCAGGTGCCTTACGATCATTTTCGCAAGCAATCTTGTATTGAATTGCACAGAATCTCTACGAAAATATTAGACATGCATGTTGAATAATTTCGCAATGGAGCAGGGCGCAGAGGTCTATGACAAACCACGTTCGTCAGGGCTAATGGGCTTTATGCTGGGATGGATATAGGATTTCAAAAAGGGGCGTCCCGCATAAGCTTAGTACTAAAATGTCACGCATTCGCACGTGCATGTGCGACTTTTTATCTTCATTTCAATTAGTCTCCACCAAAGGAGAGGGGGATGGAGGACCCCCTGATCCCCCCCCCCTCCACCCTGGATCCGCCTCTGTAATGGCTATTCAAATGGGACAAATTAGAAAATAATACATGGGAGAAACTGAGAACATACATCGTCTTCTGGACAACCTGCATTATGGTCATAAAGAAGAGGAAGTTATCTCACTCATTAGGGGCTATTTGAATAAGCCGAACTAAGAGTCGATAGCCGGCATCATGGCCTGAAAGAAGAGGGAGTATTCACACATTAGTAATGGGTATTTCAATGAGACAAACACAAGGTAGACAGTCTGCATTATGCCCTGAAAGAAGAAGAAGTATTCACACATATGTATGATGGATATTGGACTAACTGAGAATTTACATCATGGGTAATAACTATTGCTTTTACATCATGTGCAATAACAATTGCTTTGTGCCCCCTTGGTCAAAACTAGTGGGTAGCTTGCTGGCATTGCATGTGGCCTGCAACTGGTTCAGTTCTCGATGCTGCCTGTTAAACCACTTTACCTTGCCGTCATTCTCACCTCCATAGATTTGATCATAGTATTGTTCAACTCAAAAAACGTGAGTTGGTCCCTATAAAGCTGAAAAATTGCTGAGTGGACAATAAACTCCGACAATCATTATCATCATCTAATACTAATAGATAAGATTCTTAATAGGTGTTTGTAAGAGGTTAACCTCCACAAATCAGCAGCATTTATTACAGCAATTGTTACATAATCCTTAATAATATTTGCCAATTGTGGTAATAATTTGGGATTAAAGTGTATCATCCACTTACATTTAACATTAGCCTTATCTAAAAGGGGGCCATGAAGATAAAATTAATCTAATTCTATTCAAAACTATCCCTCGCCCCCATACGGCTATGATTATCATCTTCCAGGGACGGATTTAGAAGGGGGCGCCCCCCCTTTTTTGACCAAATTTAGATTTTTTAATGTAAAACTCAAGACCTTGGATGGGTGGCTGGGACCCTTTTTAATAGGTGCGCCCCTCCTTTCCAAAATTCCTGGATCCGCCCCTGTCTTCGTATGGTTCGATAAAGAATCATTACAGATGTAAATAAGACTAAGGGCCCCCTGTTTTTGCCAAACCTACTCTCAAAACAAAACAAATGACATGTGCTGTGGGACATCTTTGAACAAACTGCGGCTGCTTTTAATGAGTCTGTTCTAGGCCAGAAGTCAGGTTCTCACGGGGAAAACGTGCCCTGACCTCCTGGAGGAAAGTGGGTACAATCGACCAAGGCCCAGCCCTGGAGGAAAGGGTGAAGGGTATTGATAAAACGAGGTGTTTATACTGTGAGGAAAGAGGGTTGTTGTTGGAAAAAGTGACCCTGACTTTGTAATTGGATTCAATAAAGACCCCTAACTATATTTACACTGCATGCACTTGTTGGTCTTTGTCTGCATCTGACATGTGTGATATATAATTAGCCTATCCACACGATATGCTTTTGTCATGAGTGTTGTATAATTGCATGTACTTAAGAATAATATTTTTCATAATTTTTTTCATAAGGTTTTCATTGCGAATAATCAATTTGGATATATTATATGATATATATCCATTATCAATTAGCATTATTAGCATATTATGCTTGCTTAGCACTAGTGCATAGGCAATAACATGTCTATCCGAAGTATGAGGGTTATAAATACGTTTGGTTTTAATGTGCTGTCGTTAACGGAATGGTTAGATCGATATACGGCAACAGTGTTCTGGTGTTTTTTAACCAAACGTGTTTGAATCTTACATTATGCCCATAAAGCTCAAGCCACTTAGGAAACCTTAAATAATTAATATTAATTCAAAAGAACGCCATCAAGATGAAAGGCCCTGAAATGTGTTGCTAATTAGCTTGAAAGGTCAACTAATACTACTTCAGTTTGAGGCCTGCACAGTTATGAATTTCCATCAAAGGTTATTTGTCGACGTTGTTTAAGAACCAAACGATTACCAGACGATTCGATGGATAACCAAGTGCCATAGTATTGTATACATAAACATACACATGCTTGTATGTGAACAAATGTATAACAATTCTGTTTTGGAAATCGACAGGTGGAATACCCATTGATAATTTGAATGTCATCAAAGATCGAAACCCCCTGTATCTCCAAGACCAATTTTGGGGATCCAGTCTTTTCTTATGCCCTAAAGCGTTGACAAAAAGGGTGACAAAAGGTAGGCCAAAATGGTGACAAATGTATGCAAGTTGCACAATGTGCATTGTATGCAACAAGGTGTGGAGGATGTACGTCAGCGGTATGGATTTATAGTATAACAATAAACCTTCCATTAATGACCTTTGAAGTAAGAAGTACTCAATCTAATGAATCTATTACTTTAGTTGGAGCAAAAGTTTAGTCCTTGATATCCCACTGAAAACTCAGAGTTGTCAAAAGTGGTGACAAAGACGACAACCCAAGGTTGTCTGTGTCTTTTATACAAAAAATTGTATTTATGAATATTTTCATGTTGTAGATGTCATAGTCCATAATAATGGCTTCCTATTATCTTATTACTCAGGGGCGGATCCAGAAATTTATAGAGGGGGGGCCCAAAAAAACCTGAATGTACAGTGGGAGGGGGCCCCCCACAAACATGATTTAACAGGGGAGGGGGGGGGGGGGCAAGGCCCGTTCCCCCCCCCCCCTGGATCCGCCCCTGTTACTAGTTATTAGCTGATTAGGTATGGCCATTACACATAGGAGGCCTCTGAGTTGTATGGTTTTTGACACCATTCACTTACAACCCTAGGGTTGTCAGGCAGGATTTTTGACTTCTCATTTTCTTCTGTGACAACCCTATGAGAACCCGATTTTCATTTTTGCTTCTCTGACGATCTTTTTGACCCAAAGTAGTCGGGAGGAAATGACAACCTTTGGGTTGTCATCCAGCCTCAAAATGCACAATGACAACCCTCTGGCCACCCCAAATTGTCATAGGATTGTCACAAGGGTGTCACACAGCATCAATGGCCTGAAATGATCTCTGTTCTGCCGCCAAAAGTCACCTATGACAACCCAAAATTGACCTATGACAACCCTCTGACAACTTTAAAGTGGCTCTCTGATGACTTTGTGTTTTCAGTGAAAGTAAGAAGCACTCAATCACTGAATCAATTACTTTAGTTGGAGCAGGCAGCTTGATGTGGCTTTTCAAGTGTGCCAAAACAGATTTCATAATTATTGGTATTTATTACCCACAGAACTCGTCGAGTGGGGCACATGAAGGGCGTCAGTACTAAGAGGCAGTGCTTACCACTCCTCGTTATCTTATTTTCACATATTTCTCTGGTGTTCTTATGAAATGATAAACGAAGACTTGTTTATACAATGATTCCATTACAATTAAGTCTTCTTTTTGTAAAATATAATCAAAGGTTTAGTCCTTGATACCCATGGTCCCATTATTTTGACCATTAAACAGTTTTTCTGCATTTTACTCAGGCTATCGTCAACCTCATACTAGGAAATGTAGTCATATTGGAGTAGAGTTAAACTTAACTTATCTCCATACCATGGTTCATCAAAACCATCTTGAATCATGCTCCTTAGGATGCCCTTAGATCAACATTTTGAGGGGCTCAACATGTACAGTAAAGTTCTTTGTTGACTTAATTCAGAATTTGGCTAAAAGAAAATCCAATTTTTTGTGGGGAGGTGGGGGGGGGCTATCTAAACGTATCCTGTTTGTAGGTATTATAGGTGAGAAATATATAAGAAGCACCGTGAAGGGATTTCTCGGTATTTAGGTGGTGATTATGTCTATGATCGCACAATCAATATAATTATGCTTCATACTGCAAGCAAGGAAAGCTGAACATTTTCAGCATTAAATGTGACCAGCAAGGGGGAAAGGATGCTCCAGGTGGGAATTCAACATTTAAGAGGATGGAATAAGCTTTCAAATGAAACCAAAAATGTGAAATTTTGTTAATTATCAAAGAAGTTACAGGTTATAGATCTTAGGAATGTCAATGTTCCTGAAAATTACAACAACATGAATTTCTCAGTATTTACTCAGTTATTTGATAATAAAACATAATTCTTGAAAAACATAAATGGCTATTTATGAAATACTATTTTGATCATAATTCTTGTTCTAAAAATGGTATTGTTTATCTGTTTGAAGCTCGAATATTTTCAAGTTAAATTTTCTAACATGATGTCACTTTTTTTTCAATAAATCACTAAAAGTATTGTTTCCATGGCAACCAAAGTACAACTGTATGCTAAAGTTTGGGAATAAAACATTCCATTGACATTCCAAATAAAGATATTTTAGAATGAAATAGAATCTTTTGAGTTGGTCAGCTGAATTATACGCAAAAAGTTGGTCTAAGACAGTTTTAACACTATTTTTCATTAAATTACTCATATCTCCTTAAACATTAGTCCTAGAGCATATGTGAAAAATCCCGCCAGAGCATCCTTTCCCTGTGGGGCCTTCCATTAAGTATGTACGCAGGAATTTTGCGTACGTTCCTTTACAAATTCAATGCGTATTTTAGCCTAAGGTGGGTGGAGGGTCTAGAATTTGTGAATTTTTGCGTATGTACTAAATGGAAGGCTCCTGTGTTGAATCACAAATATGTAACACCCTTTTAGTTTTCACTGTAAATTCATCCTAGATATTTGATTGTTTTTTGAACTTCTGAAGTTATAGCATTCCCTGTGAAGTTTCTAGATCTAAGCAAATGAATATTATAAAAAGTACGAGGCCACTAACAAAGCTCACATTGGCAATCTTCAGGTGTAATCATATAGTAAAGACACATTGCAGTATACAATATTTAGTTGCCATGTGTGAACTATGAAATTGAGCAAATTTAAAAAAAACATTTATTTATTTAGAAAGGACATTCACAATTTCCGTGTAAAAGGAGTACAACTAAATAAAAACAACATAAACAAATTTCTAGTATCAAAAACAAAGTCACTTGTCAATACCAATTTTAAAACTGACACATCGGGCCCACGAAATGTTGTGTTTTATAATCATTTTTTATTCTAAGGCAGTAAATGAAAACAGCATTACACGTTTCTACTATATCACGTCTTTCAATCAATCAAACAAACGAGAAGTAAACATTTTGGGGGGGAAAAGTTAACTCAAAAACCTGCAGAAATATGATCTCACATTGTCTGATAGTCAGTTGTGAACTACTTTGAATTTCATTCGATTTGTTGCAATTTCTTTCAGTCTGGAAGCAGCAATTAATGTTTGTAAAATAAAGAAGCATGTCTCAACCTACCTTATGCGTGTGTACAGCAATTAATGTGTGTAAAAAACGAAGCATGCATGTCTCAACATACCTTGTGTGTAGAACTTGACCGACGTTGGATGAATGAGCCTTGACAGGAGAAACACCTTGATTGGATGAGAGGCCTGTGGAAGCTGTATGGTCGTTTTCCCCACCACACCTGCCTGTTATACCTCCAGCCAGCCCACTGACACGCCCACCTACTGGCACTAAGGGGGGATACTACTCATGAGCAACTCACACAGGAAGGAGCAGTCCAACCCCAGGGGGGCGACTCGTTTCGTTTTCGCCTTGATGTGTGTACCAGATTTCAGAAAGAGACCCATTCTGAATGTCCTCAACATTTGTAAAATACACCCATATTGAATGGATTGATTAACAAACACACCCATATTGAATGGGTCATGTTTTGAATATCTACCCATATTGAATGGCTAAAACCCACTGCCAAGTGCAATTGCTGCTCTAGATCTTCTGCAGGTACTCCCTATAGTGAACATAGTGGAGGAGGGGAGAAATTACACCCTTATTGAATGGGTTATGATTTGAATATCTACCCATATTGAATGGCCTCCCTAATTTGACATCCGGGCGTAAATGAATGCAAGTCGCCCCCCCCCCCCCCCTTCCCCGAGTCCAACCCACAGACCCTTATTAGTGTGACGCCCTACTAGCATAATAGGGCCGCATAAGTATGGAGTTGGGAACAAAGCATCTAATTAACATGCAGGTGTAAGATTACGAAATTCCTAAAAATGTTCCATTCTTAATGCCCATATCATCATTATTTCTGTTGCCTAAAGAGTCATAGGAAACTCTTGATAATTATGTTGTTTCTAAAAGGATTCATGGAGAAACCATTCTAGAATTACATATCCATGGCCTACTATCATTTTTGTTATTTTTGTTATCTTTTTTTATTAAATCCAATCTTATACAATAAGTTCTTCCTTGGATATTGTGATACATCAGGGGATGAGATGATACAATGTAGTCTCGTTGTAAGGGATACAGAAATCTATGCTTTTTCAATTATGTAATTTCTTCTCAATTTCACGTTTAAATGATAACTTATCACCTAACAGTTGCTCATTTACAGTCAAGTTATCCCATAAAGCAACTCCTCTATAATAACTACTACCTAGAACCCTTGTTAGGCTTGTAAAATCTTTTTTTAAATTTAATTTTACCACCAGTACGTGTAGTAACCATATCCTCTCGATTTAATGGTTCCAAATAGTATTCATTATGTCGAAGTCCATACATAATCATTAGTAACTGTCTCTGTCTACGAATACAAAGTGGTTGGATATCATATAACATAAACAAATCAGGGTTTTTGTTACCATATCCACAATCATAACGGATAGCTCGTAGACACTTTTCTTGCAATTTATCTAATTTAACAATATCAGACTTTTTAGCACTATCTATAACAAAACTTGCATATTCAAAAAGTGGTTGTATAGTTTGTTTGTATAAATGCTTAGCAATTTCTTCGGTTATATATTTACGGATTTTCTTAAAATTATACAAACGTTGATTTACCTTATAAATTGATTATACACAGGGTAGATTAGATTTGCATTGATTGGTACTGGATCAGATGGTCATTGTTATCAGACGAAGATTACCAAAATCCCAATACCAATAACAGAGACTGGATAACTGGAGTAGATAGTCAGACAATCAGGTCTGTTAATATCATAAACAAATGTACCCCAGTAGCTTCCTCCAGACATCTAGAATACAGATAACGAATCATTTAAATCCATAAAAACTTAATTATGCCAATATCACGTTTCATTTACTTTATACTATTGGATATAGCCGACTCCTATTCCAGATAGGACCAAGTTTCTGTTATTCAAATAACATTGATTAGGATCAAGCTTATGTCATATCAAGAGTTTTGTAAATGCGGCCCTTTCACTGGCAGAGGCCGCTATCTTGGCCCAAATGAGAAACTCCCTGTCTGATTCTACAGATAGTAACAGGGAATCCCCAGAAAATTATTATGAGAACCTTGGGGATTCTCTTTATTTTCCCACAGAATGCCTGAACCTCCGTCAAATAGCTTCTAAAGAGCAATCTATTTTGGATATCTATTATTCTGTAAAACAGTGTATCTAATAACAATTCAACTGTTGCATCTATCTAACAATGATCCTTTTAGGAATTTTTGAGAAAATGCAATCACGTAACGCAAACAATTTAACAAAAATCAGCAAAGAAACTAATGCTAGAATTTTAATCCCTAATTCCATTATTGACAAATTTGACGTTCTTACGAATATTTCCCTGTATCAATTTCATGTAATAGGATTTGTTCATATAGATTATGTCTGTTCTATAAAAAGAATGTAAATAATGATGGAAACACCAAAAATATCAAATATTTCACTTTTGGTTACCATGGTGACGAAATTTTCAATTTTGTCATTTCTTTCCAATAGAAAGCCACCTTCAATATGTGTAAATATCATAGAAATGCAAAACCAGCAAAAGTGAGTGTCCTAACTGGTTCCATTTATAAGCATGGTTATAGCACTTTATTTGCATGTCACTATAAGAATTATCCAAATTTAACTCTCTTTCTTCTTTATTATTTTTTTATATCAAA
The DNA here is from genome assembly GCA_936440205.1 of Lepidonotus clava. Classification (NCBI taxonomy): domain Eukaryota; kingdom Metazoa; phylum Annelida; class Polychaeta; order Phyllodocida; family Polynoidae; genus Lepidonotus; species Lepidonotus clava. Next base: position 37,015,500 of record OW387140.1, read on the forward strand.
CTTTTGTGTTATATCCTATATCACAAAGACAATAAGCAGTAGTTTGGTCATGATCAAATGAGTCCAGTCATAGAGAATACTGTCCTAAGGAGAAAAACAATATTTGAATTCATAATCTCCCTTTTCAAATAGTCCAAACCATTTTCAAAATATTCTTAGGCTCCTATTAGACGTTGAGATAGTTATGCTTGTTTGAACTTCCCTAACCTCGAGCTCTCATAATCATGAAAAAACACCCTTCATTTGGCGTATGTGCTTTGTATCACTCCTATACATAGTTAAGCTATGCACTATTTGATAAGAAAATATGAAAACCCAAAATGAAATCCCAACTTTCGTTTTTTGTTGCCATGGTAGCATTGGTTTGTTGCTTATTCTGACACACCTTAAGAAATAGACTTTCCACGTCAAATTACCCACAATGCAATTGTGATACATAATTGGAGGGTATTTGTGGTTGCTATTGTAACGCTAATTGATAATGGATGTAGATAAAATTGCCATATATATCTCTCTTTAGGTTACAAAATCTCGTGATTGGTTGCAAAATGTTCCAGATCTATAATTTTACTATAGCCATGGGTAAATTGTAGTAATGGGCATTGAAGGATTGCTTGCATAGGCAGAAAATCTATTAATAACGCATTACATAGGGGGTCAATTAGAATCTAAGATTGTTTTGTATGCTTCTTGACAATAGCAATGAATTACCTTCACGTTATAGTGATTATCAATAAGGAGATCACGTTTTCAAAGAGAAGGATAATGAAACATTGGGATGTTCAGATATATGACGTTTCTCATCAATTAGGGGCTGTCCATAAATGATGTCACACTTTTTCAGGGTATTTTTAGGACCCACCCACTCCCCTGTCACACTAAATTCTCTAATTATCTAAACATAAAAATAAGGCCCATTTTCAGGCAGTGCCACACTGTTCAATCTACCCACCCACCCCCTTGTGTGTGGCATCATTTATGGACGGCCCCTCACCAGTGGTGAATGTCTCAGTTGTGTCACTTCATGTTTAGCCATGATATGATTGATCTGGTAGTATGAGTGTTCAAAGACCTGTAGTTCTTATGGACTAGGCCCGATTAATGTATTAATAGCATGATATTCTGGTATGAATTGTTTGTTTACTGCCTATGTTTGTATATCCATGATCATTTGGGTAAATCTATGAAATAACAAAGGTTCCCTATTGGGAACGAGTGTTTGCGACACTGCACGAGAGTAAGGAACATGAATGAGATCATAAGTATTTGAGTACCAGAAAGGTGACACTTGAAGGGATGTCAAAAGGCCAAAAGAAAATTGTTGTGTTCAGGTAACCCTTTTGATCTCAAACTGTGTAACCCTGTTGCAATTGTACAATATTGATATTGCTGTCATTGATATCTCTCTTTTCAGGTTCCCGTGTTTAATCATGTATCTAGAGCATTGACCATTGTAATGGAATTTCCGCATGTTTATAAAACTGCTTCACCAATGTAAACTAGCATACCTTGCTAAAATGTGTGACTTGCCAGTATAAATAAAAGATTTTAAAAAAAACTACCTATCCTAAATTTTTGGCCCTACCCTAACTTTTTTTTATGAAATTTTTAATTATTACTTTAAAAACCCAAAAGAATTGACCTATAATAGCATGGAAAACCATAAAACAGCACATAGATACTCAGGGTATGTGTTGTAGATGCTAAAAATGTTTTTAGGGGATATTTTGAATATTTCTTTTATTTCCAACACCACCCGGGTCTCTTTGGTAAGTAATAAAAAAAAAGAGAAAAATGATTTTGACCTACCTACCCTAATTTTTTCGACCTATATTACCTGAACAGTTAACCATAGACAGTTCCTACTTGGTTCTCAACATGTCAACATTGAAGTCCTTCTTTTGTCCTATTACTTAAGGGTCTGGGAACGAGGGAAGAGCTGATCACAAGGAACGAGCAACATGCCTTTACAGTACAGTTGTGCCAATACCTCTCTGTGATAGGACTTAGATAAATTAAGGCTAGAGAAAAAACTAGACTAATGGCATGAATTTAGCACAAGCAGCAGGAAAAGCATGGGGAAGGAGATGTTGGGCGCTACCACCCTACCACTAATAGAGAAGACCCAAAGTATATTTTCCCGCTAGTGACTGGCTGTCTCAATTCTCGGATTCGGGACCCCTCCGTTGCCATTCAAACAGTGAAAACATGTACTTAAACTATTCAATAAATCATAAAGATTTCACAATATGTTCTTGGATATGATATACAGGACATATCTTTGTAAGAAGCTTCTAGCTTTCTTAGATTATCCAAGATAGGGAAAAAACGATTCCTTAAGCATTGAGCCTATGGGGTTGTATTCACCAACTTTCACACCTGATTGCAGCACCACCTCAGCCAAGTGCCCGGATAACCGAATCCGAGAATAGAAGCCTAGCCTAGGATGTTCCTACCACCCTCTCTTTCTCCCTTTGACTCCACCCCTCCCAGCAGTACTACGCAGTTGACCCTCATGCATGAGGCACGACCTCCAGCATAGCTATCTCGTTTTTCTTGTTCCTTGTGGGTTCTCACACCCAGGCACAGAGACAAGGTGGTGGCTGGCCCCATTAGCAGGTCTACAGTCAGTGAACCCCTGACACCCCAAATAAACTCAATGAGTTATCTGGTTATGCTACTTTGGTCGATAAAGAGATCCCAAGTGACCAATATCTAACATTGTCAGCTATTTGGCAAGCGATTTGTCATTTTTTAGTAGATTTCTGGTAGAATCTCTCAGTGGGAACAATATTTCTGATCATTTTCTTTTTTTTTGGAGGGGGGCGACCTTTGATCTAAACAACCAGAACTAAATGACCAGAACAGGTCGCAATGACCAGAATTTTTTGTCAATCTCTCGATGGGTTACTGCCTTTATGGTAACCACTTATCACGCTCATCTTGCCTGACGTACAGCTCCATTTTCTCTGTTTTTCAGCAAAAAGAAAGGTATTTTGTAATAGCCAGAAGGGGACCTCTTGTCAGTGCTGCTGTTACGTCAAAACTCGAAGATTTCCTTTGAAACCACAAATAAAATTGAAAAGGAAGCATATATCATGTAAACTTCGATTCTTCCTATATACCTTTGATAAACTATTAGTGTCTTAACTTAAAGGTAATACTCCATCTGAAATCTGTTATCTGAAAAAGGGAGACAAAAGCACCATATTCAGCTCTATAAGATTTAAAGTACCAAACCATAATGCTTACAAGTGTATCAATGGTTTTTAGCATAAGGAACAGACGATTATGATTTACTCTGGCTTGGTTGCCTCCTCTAGTTCTTACAGCTGGTGCCACCTAGTGGGTTAGTAGCACAACTAAAGTGTTACACCTTCCCTTTCAATTCTTTTGTATAAATCTTTCTTTTTAACTGATGAGGCCAATCCTATAAATTTTGATTAGGGTACAACAAGAATCTATGGTTCAAACAAAGTAGCAATATCATTCCAAAATATCCCATAAGGGGAATTATTAAATTTAGATACTCAGGCTGCTCCCGACAATGTTTCCTGCCTATCTCTGGCCCTGACTAACTCTCGCTCTCTGAGCACAACAGGGAGAGATTTCATCTCATTCCTAATTCTTTATACTTGCAGCTTCCTTAACAAGAACTGATGCCACGTCAGTACAGAAACATGAAATTTGAAATACAGATAACAGGGCATTGAGGGAATTGTGTCCCAGAGTTTTTAGTCATGTCCTGTTTTTTTAATTCATTTGATCAGATAGGATTGCCTATAACTGTAACTTATCACCTATATATTTGAAAGACACCATTGACACCTCTCCTTTGATGTACAAAGGATATTATGGAAGGGAGAGAGGATAGCACGAGTAATACTGTTCCTACCGTTGTATGTCCTTAAATTTAGTACACTGAAATAAATAATGGTTAGAATGTTAGTCAAAAGTCCTAACTTTTTGGGAAAAAGTTAGTCATGATGACTGTGCCTTTTTGTCCAAACTTTCTAACCTTTTTGTGACTAAGGCATAGGCATTTTGACAACCCTTTGTTAGTCTGACTAACTATCTGTGGTATAATGAATTGAATGGTTATATGCACTGAAAGCAAGTTAAAATATGTTTTAGACATTGGTATATCCTTACATACATATACAGGGGCGGATCCAGGAATTTTCAAAAGGGGGGGCGTGCTATTTTGAAAATTTCCTCCTGCCCTTCGGGCAGGATTATTTTACATTAAAAAAATCTAAATTATGGTCAAAAAAGGGGGGGCGCACGCCCCCCACGCCCCCCCCCCCCCTAAATCTGCGACTGATATATCACTATATCCCTATATGTATAGATTCATCCCTATATACAAATCTTTTGAGATTTAAAGGTTTATGAGGAGCAAAATGAATGATACAGTTGTAGGAGTAAATGAATCAGCCTGTAGTTCAGAGCTTTCTCCATGGGTATTGAGACCTCTCTGAAGAGCGAAGTCAGGCCCCTGCCTTCACAGAAGTTACTGCCCCAGTGAGGTGTAATGCCAGCCAGAAATCCCAAAATGGGTTGACTAGAGACATTGGCTAGAAAAAAAGGGGTTTACATGTGTGCAACTATCATTATATCCTCATTCAAATCTTCTCAAGACTCGAATATTTTCTAAACTGAATGTTTAATAAATTCTTATCTGTTTTATAACATATGGGACAGTTATGACATTAAGAAATAATCATTTAAACAGATTTCTTGGATTTAACTCTACAAAACTTTTATGTTGATTAAGAGTGTCACCTAGTAGATAATTTGAGAGATAGTACTTTGACTAACCCTGAAGTTAGAAACTTAGATATTTTGACTAGGGTGTTAGACATTGGGTCTCAGTAGGGGGGGTAGAAAGTCAGAGCGGCCATGTCTAACCCTCATTTCATGTGGCAAAAGCCTGATTTGACTAACTTTCTAACCTTCTGTTTTTTTCTGTGTAATACATGTAACATCCATTCAACACCATTGTTTTAGTAAGCAGACGCTATAGACATTAAAGTCAGAAACGTTTTATTTTGCAGGCAATATACAATGCATGAACATACTGTATTTGAATATATGTGTATACATACAGCTGATATATTTATTCTTTGATTAACGGATTTCATACACTTCCGCTTCAAATAAAGGATATGTACATGAACACAGAGCTATACAATACCATTGCCATTATTACATGACATAACGAAATACAAATAAACGTACTTCTAATACTGCAACGAGTACCAACTATTCAATAATCAAATAAATTTTCTATTTGACCTCCTAGTTTGCTGTTATGTTTTCATAACTTTATTTAAATTCTGTAAGTTTATATGTGATGTCTATGTCCTGCTAGAGGACAATATACGTTGTAGCGTTATTATATCCTGTCTCCTTTGTACTTTTACATCGAAGAGAATTGTTTCAAATTAAACTGGCTGCAGCCATATTTTGGGAATCAAATATGTCATATTTTTTTTACATAGGAGCAGGATATGTATCTGTTTAGTCACACCAAGTATTATGCAAACATAAACTATTTTGCATACTCATGCCTTTTTCATTTAATGTATATAGTAGGCCCTAATGATTTAGTAGAAATTACATGGCTGTACAATCAAATTTTTACTTTCAATTTTTCTTTGGATCTGAATATGAAAGCATCGTTAATTTGAAAAGTTCAGTATGCAATCATTCGGGACCTTCCTGTACTCAATAAAATGCATTCTCTATGTATCTGTACCTCAACCCACAGCCCAGTATGTTTAAAAACCCAACCGGAAATCCTTGACAAATTCAATCTGAAATGAAGGGCCATTCATCTGTTTTAACACCTCCTCATGATTGCTAATGATTTTCATTGACCCAAACGTGAAACATTCAGAAGGTTTGTGTACAATCCCATTGATGTGATGTATCTTTTTCATCTAAAGAGATCACTACACACAGTTGCGCTGGTGAATGTAGCTTTTGTAAATGTCCAGAATTCTATTGGAGTAGGATACTTCACAAGAATTGCACTATGCAATTTACAGTTTGGATGGCAGGTATAAATCATTTGTCACATCACCTGCTTACCCGCTCATATTCGGTTCAGTCTTACGTATAAGTAAAGTTTTTTTTTTTTTAATTACTGTAAACAGATTTATAATGTCTCCATAGATTATATAGATATTATCAAAATAAAGTTATTTAATTCAATTTTGAATAATTATATTGCTTATCCACTGCACTCAATCCCCCCAATATCACACTTTGCACAGAGTGTAACCCTTCTCAGCTCGGCCCTTGTTAAACTTTGTCCTCCTTCTCTTAACCCTTTGATGGGAGTGTTTTGTAACCCTTTGTTATTGCCTTGGTTTTTTGGCATGTTGATACAATGTAGTACCGTGGAGTAACGTCGGGGAAGGTGCCATCTAACTTCACGTTCTTTATACAGCCATCAAACTGCCAGGTGGCTTCCTGAAATGAGTAGAAGAGATAAAGTTGTAATAGGTAAAAGGGCAACATGCTTTCTGTAATAATAGAGATCCACTTTATGCCTTTTGATGAGCCTGCACACTGCCTCGATCAGCCTATGTGTTTGGATTTGGAAAAATGGGTCACTTCATTGCACATCCCAGCCAGCTTGCGACGTAACAGAAACGTTCTGCAACCATACTTTTTTAGTCAGTTTGTTACTTACTAAGATGGCACGTAACAATTACATTATTGATGGTGAGGCCTAGGTTGAAACCTCACCAAATTAGAATGTTATTATAACGTTATTGTTTGGTGAGGTTAGGATGAAACCAAAACAAAACATTATAAGAACATTCTGTTTAGGTTGAAGAACATAACCAGGACGTTATAATAACATCACAGTGCAACATCACAGCAGTAGGTCGCAACGACATAATTGGGAGTCATCAAAAGAACATAACAAGAACGTTGCTGCAACGTTATTATAATGTCACACCTCCGGCTGGGATAGAAACGGTGTATAGGTAATGCCTCAATTGTTTTTAATGTCTGTTAACAGGGGGCACCTCCTATGAGAGATGTGTGGATCCTTGAAATAAACAGGGGACAAAGGCAAAATAAGACTAACTTCCTAAACAAAATAGGTCAAATGAAATTCAACCAAATTGAGTTTGGCAAAGTGTATATGCCGTGAACTATGTCGATGTAAAAAATCTCGCTTCTTGTTCTTTCAGTCCTAAAGAAATTTCATTTCCCACACACAACTATACCTTAACAATCCACGGTTATTAGTAGAATAAAAAATTGATATTTACTCACCTTCCAATAGACCTTTCGTTTGAGTTGTGAGGGCAGACCCCCGAAGTAGAGTTGAGACAGATCGTGACACCCCCACATGTGGTACTCCCGGTAGTGGTTACTGCCGTCCACGTGCATAGTGCCTCCACGGGGTGAGTGGCGGTAGGACACCTGAATAATAATACATAATATGTATGCATATATTATATGTCCAGTCAAGGTAACATAAAGTAGAGCTGACTCAGGTTGTGACATCCCCACATGTGGTACTCTTGGTAGTGGTTACTGCCATCCACTTGCATGGTGCCTCCACGGGGCAAGTGGCGGTAGGACACCTGAATAATAATACATATATGTCTGATCAAGGTAACATAAAGTAGAGTTGACTCAGGTCATGACACCCCCACATGTGGTACTCCCGGTAGTGGTTACAGCCATACACGTGCATGGTGCCTCCACGGGGTGAGTGGCGGTAGGACACCTGAAGAATAATACATATATGTCCGATCAAGGTAACATAAAGTAGAGTTGACTCAGGTTGTGACACCCCCACATGTGGTACTCCCGGTAGTGGTTACTGCCATCCACGTGCATCCACGGGGCAAGTGGCGGTAGGACACCTGAATAATAATACATATATTTCTGATCAAGGTAACATAAAGTAGAGTTGACTCAGGTCGTGACACCCCCACATGTGGTACTCCCGGTAGTGGTTACTGCCGTCCATGTGCATGGTGCCTCCACGGGGTGAGTGGCGGTAGGACACCTGAATAATGATAGATATATAATTATGTCCGATCAAGGTAACATAAAGTAGAGTTGACTCAGGTCGTGACACCCCCACATGTGGTAATCCCGGTAGTGGTTATTGCCGTTCATGTGCATGGTGCCTCCACGGGGCGAGTGGCGGTAGGACACCTGAGGGAATACATGCTAACTATTAGGGTAACATAAAGTAGAGTTCAAATTGGTATGATTACTGCAGGAATGAATGGGTCTCTTGATGGGGGAAGGGTAACTATGTCCCCTCGTTGAATTTAACAAATGATAATGTCTCCCCGTTGAATTTATGATATGGCAATGGTACCCTATCAAATTTGAGAATCCCATGTGACATGTCATTAAGGCCAATAAAATGCCAATGTCGCCCTGCATATTTAGGGATCTAGTGCCATGCATATGTATGTAGCTTATGGTAGGCCAATAATCGCCTCAGCTGGTGGGTACAGAGGTTTTATATATTATCATTGAAATACAGTCAAACAAGAATATCATTTCCAACTCTATACAATCTAACAAGTCAGTGAAAGAATGGACCGTTCATTTGATGGATCAATAATTCATGTCAAGTTAACCCTTTAGACCCCACAGATTGCGACTATGAATTGCTGTATTTTACCAAGATTGCCTCTGGATTTCCTCGGGAATTCCTCAAATTTTCCATTAATTGATTGATTTCAAAGGTAAACCATGCAATCAATAGCAATTAGAATGATAGAAATCTGGCTTGACGCACTATGTAGGGAATCAAATAAGCTTTTAAACGATAAATTTGCTGTTTTTGTATGTTGAAGACTTATTGAGATATTACCATTGGAAAAATATGGAAAAATTATGGAAAAACGGCCATTTTCCCGGGCGGCTATGGCCGGATTGGGGAGTACACCCACGGGCGGCTATGGCTGGATTGGGGTCTCAAGGGTTAAAAAGTTACAATACAAACGGATTTCAGGACTGGAAAATTTGAGATGTTAAATTTCCCCTTTAACGAAAAAAGTATTTTCTACTATAAGTTAGTGGTACATACCGTGTACCAGCGATTCATCTGGAGGCGTTTCCCGATGCCCACGTAGTAGAACTTCTGACAGCGGCGGGCGAAGGCCAGGCGTCCGTCGTGGATGTAGGCGGCCACCATGTCACTGGAGTGGGAGTCCAGGGCAGCGAAGATAACACCCGACCCGGACTGGGGCTTAAAGCTGACGGATATCGTCGACCTGGTAAAAGTAAGGACAACCCTGTTAAAAGTAAGGATAACCATGTTAAAAGTAAGGATAGAGGACTCTGATTGAAGCTCCCATGTCACTGGAGTGGGAATCCAGGGCAGCGAAGATAACACCCGACCCGCACTGGGGCTTAAAGCTGACTGATATCGTCGACCTGGTAAAAGTAAGGAAAACCCTGTTAAAAGTAAGGATAACCCTGTTAAAAGTAAGGATAGAGGACTCTGATTGAAGCTCCCATGTCACTGGAGTGGGAGTCCAGGGCAGCGAAGATAACACCCGACCCGCACTGGGGCTTAAAGCTGACCGATATCGTCGACCTGGTAAAAGTAAGGACAACCCTGTTAAAAGTAAGGATAACCCAGTTAAAAGTAAGGATAGAGGACTCTGATTGAAGCTCCCATGTCACTGGAGTGGGAGTCCAGGGCAGCGAAGATAACACCCGACCAGGACTGGGGCTTAAAGCTGACCGATATCGTCGACCTGTTAAAAATAAGGATTAAATCTGCAACATCTTAGAGGTAAGGATTCCATAATAACCTTTTTAAAAATAAAGATAGAGGACTCTGATTGAAGCTCCCGTAACGGGTATGGCAAGCCGAATGGGTAAACTTTGATAAACACTGTTTATCGCTTGATAAACACTGTTTTTCGCTTGATAAACAGTGTTTATCGCATGATAAACAGTGTTTATCAAAAATAACTGTGCTTATCGCTTGATTACAGAGATAATTTTGATAAACACTGTTTATCGACTGATAAACACTGTTTTTCACTTGATAAACACTGTTTATGAAAGTTTACTGTGATTTCAAGTGATAATCACAGTTAATTTTGATAAACACTGTTTATCATTGAGAAACACTGTTTATCAAAATAAACTTTGATATCAAGTGATAAACAAAGAAAAATGTGATAAACACTGTTTATCAGGTGATAAACACTGTTTTTCAAATTAAGAACATTTTTCAAATTTCAATTTTTACTGAGACACCATATCATTCTTCCAGCAGATATGCCAAGTAGTTATAGATTCCTGTCATATTACACATGTGTTTGGAGATTGAGGTTCAGAAGCTGATTCTTGGCATAATCATTATCATATCCTACTTCCCTCATATCTTTTACCTCACTAGGATTCATACCTCAATGGGTAACTTGTCTACTCAACAGTTTTTGAAGCCTGAAGGGGCACTGACACTGCCAATTGCCGTTGTTAAGGCAGGAAGTGATTGTCATGGTGATGAATATGTTTAAGTTGTAATAGGTAACAGACAATATATGACTCTCAATTTTTACCTAACTAGGAATTATACACAAATGGCTAACCAGCTTTGTAACATTGTACTAATGGCTTAGTACTTTTAATATATTGTCATGATATATAATCCAACAAGGATCAGGCTTAGCAAGTCTACTTCTAGTCTAAATATCTTGCGCTCCTAGCGCCACCTGTTAACCAGTATAAAAGGTGTTGCAAGGTAGAGAGCGAGCAGTTAGTGGTTAGTAGTCACTAAAGTTTTAGTAGGTTTAGCCAAGGAGTTATACTTGGAGTAAGTACATCGGCTCCGTGTAACAGACTGGAGTTTACCAATACCCATTACCTCGGATATAGGATTGTGATAGAGCTGAGTACTAGAATGGTCTAGAAGGTGTTGGAACAACTCGTGTTCTAAATGTGGTTGATTGCTGATAGGAGATGGGAGGTGGACTGATGAAGACTTATACATGGTGGCTTTGACTCGGGATGAGATGTTTACTGAATAAAAACCCTTTCATATTAAGAAGCTCCCTCATCGTTCATTTCTTTTGAACTATTGGGAAGTGAACGGACAAACTTTAAACGCAGTCTGAATTACTCAGGCATTCTAGAAAAACAACTCATGAAGACTTGGATATACACGAACCTTACGCAGTCTTAAATCAAACATTAACAATAGTTCATTTGGTGGAGATTACCCGAAACATGACTTTTATCGTTTTGCTCATCCTTGATGTCAGCCACCGGTGATTTTGAGGCTTCTTCTAACGCCAAGCCTCAATCTTTGCGGCCCGCAGGACACGATGTGTCAACATCATATACAGGAAATGTGGAAAACCGCCACCAGGTAGGTGATTCCTTAGACGGGGAGGCACCGAGACAAGGGGTCTCAGCCAGACCCAAGCAGCTCGGCCCCGGAGGTACTCATAATCACCAAACCCGTGGCAGAGGTAAACCATTTTCCTGGCACCTAGGGTCCAAAGATAGGCCGGTTCTTGACGAAGGACTTGAATCCCTAAAACACTCAGGACGAGTTGAAGGGAGGAACCGTCTCCAGGAATATCAGCAATATTGGAATCCAGGGTACGTACCACCTACGGACCGCGAACCTGGTACGAGCTCTCACTCTACTTGTGAACCCGATGTGAACAGTCTGTGGTGTGAACCCGATGCGAACAATCCGTGGTGTAGTCAAGGAGTTCCCTATCGTTTACTACCTGCAGCAGGAGGACAAAGTGAACAGGAAACTTTCGATGAGGATTACTTATTTCCCATAAAGGACAAGAAAAATCGACAAAACACTGCAGATAACTCCGGCCCATCAGGGGGGAGACGCCCCGCAAATCCGGTAATTCAACCTGATGGGAATTCTCTCACCTATCCACATCCCCAACGACTTGAGTCTATCAGTCACCCGCTGGTAACACCGACTCACCCCACCCCGGGGGCGTCCATTCCTGATTCCACTGTAGTTAAAAGGAAAACAGTAGGTAGGGACAGGGGAGTGGAAAGGGAAACAGAGGGAGAGAGCGACAAAGTAGGCAACTTAAAACCCTATAGACTAACCTTTGACATTGAGGAGAACTTGGACGACGCTAATAAAGGAGCAGAAGCTCGAGTTCCAGATCTGGGGTGGGGAGGGTATGAACCTGACCCGGCAGAAATAATAAGGAAGTTAGCAGAAACAGGCCCCGAAGAGCATGAAGAGTTAGAAAGGTTAAGCGATCAGGATAAAGCAGAAAGGGAAACAGAGGGAAACAGCGAGAAAATAGACAATTTACAACGCTATCGATTAACTTACGGTGTAGAAACGAGCTTAGACCAAACTGGTAAAAGAGCGGAAGCTCGGGCCTTTGATCCAACCGAAATATTAAAGCGGTGGGCAGACTCAAGCCCCGAAAAGCACATAGATTTAGAGAGGCTAAGCGATCAGGATAGTGAAGAAAATGTAACGCTTAAAGCACAAGATTTTAACACTCTAACTCAAGAATTGTATGAAGAATACGAGGACGAGTACGAGGAAGAAAATAGCGAGACAGAACAAGCAGCCGCAGATGTCAGAGGGGGTAGTCCTGATAGAAAATTAGCTAGAGAAGATAAATCAACCTCGTCTTCATACGAACTTATTACCGAGGATGTTTTAGACACAGGTAAGAAAGCTAAACTAGAAAGGGAGGACGAAATTAGTGTAGAAGAAATACCTGTGAAAGAACAGTGGGACGATCACGATATACAAAACCTCCACGAAGATAATATGGCGGTAGGAGGCGTACCTTTGGTGAATCTAGTAGGTGAAAGGGATGACCAAAACCAACTCCAACAACCCGGCGAGGGGGGAGCTGGTGGTGTAGATCCTGGGGGACTTCGGCCACGGGGCCGAGGTGCGCCGGCAGGAGGTGGGCTAAACCTTGGGCCTATACAACAAAATATGTGGCAACCTTTCTTTGCGCAAGCAATGGGAGCCCCTTTGCAGGCAGGTCAGGAAAGAGGGGGAAATCAACAGGCTCAAGGAGGCCAGAATAATCAGGCCGATCCTCAAGGGCCTAACCCTCCTCTTAACCAACAAGTCCCGGCAGGCCAGGATAATCAGGCCAACCCACAGGGACCTAACCAACCTCAAAACCTTTTCAACAACCTCCCTCAAGACCTGTTTAATAACCAACCTCAAAACCAACTCAACAACCCTCCTCAAAACCCTCTTAATAATCCCCCTCCGAATCAACCCAATCTTGGGATAAACCCTGGGGGGCTGCAGCAAAATGATGGGGGTGGCCAACCAGGCCAACAACCCGGCCAAGCCGTGCCAGCGGGGGGTGGGGTCGAGCAAAACGTGTTCCCTTACCTATTGCAGGCGATGGCGGTCGCAGCCAATCTTAACGCAGGCCGAGGAAGAGCGGGTAACCAACAGGGTCAGCAAGCCCCGGCAGGCCAGAATAACCAGCCGAACCCACCAGGACCCAATAACCCTCCCCCAAACCAGAACAACAATCCTTTCCTAAACCAACTCAATAACCCTCCTCCGAACCCACCTAATCAACCCAACCCGCCAGGTCCGCCGGGCCCACCAGGACAGAATAACCCTCCAAATCCGCCAGGTCCACCGGGCCCACCAGGTCAGAACAACCCCCCAAACCCACCGAATCCTCCACCGCCCGGACCACCGGGACCGCCAGGTCCGCCGGGCCCACCGGGACAGAATAACCCTCCAAACCCGCCAAATCAACCAAACATTTGGGAAATTCTACCACAGTTAGGTCTGGCACTGGGGCAAACACCAGCGCCAGTGCGTGAAACGACTCACAATGGTCACCAAAGGGGACCAAACATTAGGTTACCATGGTTTAGTGGAAAGGAAGACGAGCAAATAGAAAAGTATTTCAGGGAATTAAAACGACTAAAAGCTATCTATGACTGGTCGAACGCCCATCTCCTGAATATGGCGCTGTTAGGCCTAAAGGGAAGGGCAGACGACTGGGCAGGAGCGTTAGCTGAGAGTGAGAAAGACACATTTGAGAAGCTAGAAGCTCAAATGACAAAGATCTTCGGTGATCGAAGGGCTAAGTGGCAGAAACACGCAGAGTTCTGTGCCCTTAAACAAGGAAAGGACCAGAGCGTGATCGAATTTGCAGGTGTTCTGAAACAAAAGCAAGTTAAGGCAGAGGCGAGTGAAAGCATGATGTTAGCTGTGTTTTTAGAAGGATTAAAACAGGGCGTAGCCAGGCAAGTAGCTATACTGGACCCTAAGTCGTTCACCGAAGCGGTGGATTGTGCAACGAGACTAGAATCGTTGGACAAAGGCAAAGGGGGAACTAAAATATCTAATGCAGTGAGCGAACTGGCTGGAAGCCATGAATCAGAAGAGACCGCGGCCCTAAACTCCATCTCCGAACGATTTGGAGTGGTGCTGGCCCGACTGGAGGCCGCCCCATGGTTCCAGAAACCAAAGCCAGGGCAAAGCGGGACTCCCCAGAGTGGTGGTAACTTTAAACAGCAAGGTTATGAGAGAAAGGATAGGTACGAAAATCAGAAAGGTGAAAGAAATTCAGATCAGAAGCCTAAATCCAATACCGCCCCGAACAGAGAGGCAGATAAGGGAAAGAATCTGCCAACTCAACAGAAAGTAGAGAGACCCAGGTTGCCTTTTGATGAAAGTAAGTTTTGTATCATTCACCAACAGCATGGTCACTCTACAGAAGCGTGCTTGTGGTTGAAGAATAGGTTGAGGGAAAAAACCCCGCGGATCTACAAAGATAGCAAAGCCAGTGGTACCGAACAAAAGAATCAGGGAAACTAGAGGAAGGGTCCGTTCATTCCACGATAGAATTAGGCGCAGTGGACGGACCGGCTAGGAGAGAGATAGGAGACGAAGCATTTTTCTTAACGTTAAGATTTGATGATCAGAAGGAGGTTAGATCTTTAGTAGACACAGGAGCGAGCGATTGCTTCATGTCCACCCATTGTAAACGACAGATCCCTAAACAATGCATTTTAGATGAATGGAAGGTATCGAAGGGAAACATCAGTTTGGCAGACAACTCGTCTCAAGTAATACTAGAACAAATTAGATGTAAGTTTTCAATCCAGGGATCGGTGGTCTGCTATGATTTCAACATAGTGGACGATCTATGCCACCTAATAGTAATCGGGAGAAACTTATTAACAGTGCTTCGATCAGATTTATCTCTACCAGGCGCAAAGATAGAAGTGTTTTGTGGAAACCCTATAGTTAGCAAAGAAACAGTGAAAATTCCGCCGGGGAATGAATGCATCATACCGGTAACCACTCGAGAGCCGCTGGGATTAGACTCGCCAGTCACTTACTGCGCACCAGCAGTCACTGCCCCGGTCCTAGTGGAGGGGTGCGTGAATACGGTGGGAAGTCAGTGGTGGATCAAAGTCATGAATCCGCTAGATGAAATGCAAGAAATCACTCCCCAGGAAGTATTAGCTTTTGCAGAAGAATGCGCAGTACCTGAGGTAAACCAAAATCAGATAGAGGAGTTCCTAGACTTGTGTTATCTAACTAAAACAGAGACCCCAATGTCCATCTGTAGGATTTCTGTAGAAGTAATGAAAGACGCAGTGCAAATGGAAAGCCAAACCTCTGAGGAGAAATCCCGAGGTAAAATGGATGAAAATGTAAGTAAAATAGATCTAACCGAGTCGTGCTTAAACGAAGAACAACAGGTAAGGTTTAGACAAATGCTTAATAACAACAGAAATGCACTAGCGTTCTCAATGGAAGAGTTAGGTCACTGTGAAATAGCGCCGATGAGAATCATTGTGGATGAGTCGCAGGGAGTCATAAGTTCTAGACCATACCGATACTCTCCACAGAAAATGGATATCATCGATGAACAGGTTAGGCAACTCATAGATATAGGTGTCATAGAGCCCAGCGAATCGGCTTGGCGAAGCCCGCTGGTGGTAGTGCAGAAGAAAGATGGCAAACCTAGGCTCTGTACAGACTTTCGCATGCTTAATCAAGTCACTTTTAAAGATAAATTCCCCATGCCCACGGCTCGCTCGCTTTTCCTGTATATGGCTTACAAGAAACCCACTATGTGGACAGCTTTAGATCTGTTGAGCGGCTATCATCAGTGTGTAATCGAAGAAGACAGTAGAAAATATACCGCTTTTGAAACCCCGATGGGTGTGTATCAGTATAAGCGTGTACCATTTGGTTTAGTTGGCGCGCCTTGGCAGTTTACCAAGGTAATGGCCATAGCGCTAAAGGGATTGATTCCTAGAACATGCTTAGCATATTTAGACGACGTAATCGTCTACGACACTACATTTGAAGAACACCTGGCAAGTGTTGAGGTGGTTCTCCAAGCTTTGGCGAGAGCTAATCTCAAACTGAAACCGTCAAAGTGTGAGTGGTGCCGCAGTGAAATCAATTTCCTCGGCCACGTAGTAAACGCGGAAGGAGTGGCTACACAAAAGGTAACCACAGAAAAGATTACAGCCTTTAACCGTCCGCATAATGTGAAAACTATTAAATCCTTTCTGGGGCTGTGTAACTACTACCGTCAGTTTGTCCCAAATTTTGCTGATCTAGCCAAACCATTAAATCGGCTGTTAAAGAAAGAAGTCTATTTTGAGTGGACGGAGGCTTGCGAGGAAGCGTTTCAACAGTTAAAGAAACTGCTCACCTCGCCACCCTTACTAATCCATCCGGATATAGGAGGGCATTTCTATCTGCTAACAGATGCATCAGACGCCGCGTGCGGTGCAGCGGTTTGTCACAAACTAGATGAAATCTACCGTCCGGTTGCTTTCTGGGGATGTACTCTCCGAGACGCCGAATTAAATTATTCGGTAACAGAATAGGAGGCTCTGGCAGTAATTAAAGGCATTAAGAACTATGAGGACATGTTGCAGGGAGCTAAAATCACAATAGTGACTGATCACAAACCGTTGATTCCCCTGCTACAGAGTGCCTACAAAGCCCCGTCAGCCCGGCTGAGACGGTGGGCTTTAGCGCTATCAGATTTTGATTTTGAAATTATCTATGAGCCAGGAGCGACTCATTTTCTACCGGACTATTTGTCTAGAGTCTATCATGAGCATGTCCCAGGTGAAGAATATGAGCCCGCTGTGGGATGTGAGTTATTTGAGGCCGAAGTTCAGGATGAAGAGCTTTCTGTGGCTACGGTAATAAACGCGCAACTCCAAGATGCAGAGTGCGCGCAATTGATAGACTACCTTCAGGACGGAGACCTACCGCCAGATCCCCTTGAAGCTAGGCGAATAATGGACCAAGCTGATTTTGTGGGAATGGTAGCACCGGGAGTACTCTGTAGGTTCAACGTCAAAAGGTATAACAAACACCAAGACCAATTGGTAAGGCTAAAACCACGAATGATAGTTCCGGGAAAGTTAATTCCCAAAGTCCTGAGACTGTTACATAATGACATATTAGCTGGGGGACATGTGGGTATCAGTAATCTCACTACCAAAATCTCTGACAGATTCTACTGGCGAAACATGAACGCCGATATAGTAGACTATGTGAAAGCTTGTGAGACCTGCTCTCTGAGGAGACGGGCTCCGCATTTCAAGGCCTTAGCTAAGTCTTGGGAGAGACCGACCCGACCCTTTGAGGTGGTACAGTGTGATTTCATCGGGCCACTAAAGAGGGCTAGGGATGGGTCAAAATATATCATGACCTTCATAGACCTACTAACAGGTTGGCCGGAGGCTTTCACCACGAAAGACTCCACTGCGCAAACCGCGGCCAACTGTTTCCTAACCGGGATAGTGTGTCGGTATGGGCGGGTAAACCGTCTGCACACAGACCGAGGGGCGGCCTTCCTATCAGGACTGTTCCGTGAGATTACTACCCGACTAGCGTGCAAACAAACGTTCACTACCGGGCGAATGCCGACTGGCAACGCTCGAGTAGAAAGACTACATAAAACCATTGAAAACCTGATTGCTTATTATATCCCTGACGACCACTGTAACTGGATCGATCTACTTCCCATTGCATTATGGACAGTTAGATCCACAATCAGTGTACGGTCGGGATACAGCCCGCACACCCTGCTGTTTGGCAGAGATCCAATCAGTATGGGAATGCCTGAGCAGGGAACGATCCCTGAAACGCTGAATGACTGTGAATTCTTCATGCAAACAAAGGACAACATTGCCATGTTTAGGAATATGGCTGAAAGGGTAGTTCAAAACTACGAAAAAGATCTGAGGCTGCGAATTGATGAGCGAGCGCGGCCCACTCAGATGTACGAAGGTGATATGGTATACATGTACGACCCTTTAGCTAGTGAAAATAAAGCGTCTAAGTTCTCAAACAGGTATACTGGGCCATTCAGGGTAATTGAAACAAAAGGAGACCACCTTGTTAGACTAGTGTCTTTAAAAACTGGAAAACAGGTCCCACATCTAGTAAACATTTCGAAACTCAAACCTGCACATGGGCCTTGGTCTCCCGCCGTCCCTCATAACATTCCCAAACTGGTGAGAGAAGCGAAAATCACTAACTCAAAAGGGGCAGATCCTGACCGAAACCCTGAATTGCATCACACTCCGACGGGTGAAATCGCTGAGGAAGATGGCGAAATAAGGGGTGCTGAGACTGAAAACTCAACGGGAACGACCGGTCCCCGTGAGCATGATGCAGTTCCTATGACCAGGAAGGTACCTACACAAAAACCTGGTCCAAGTCCCACTGATTTAGCAGAAACGGATGGGCAAATCACTGATGGTCAGGGCACCAGTGCGGACACCGCGCTGTCAACAAACTTATCCTTTGTTCCTAATAAAGCCACCTGTGAACGGGGAACAGCTGGCGCTAATGGACAGAGGAAACGCAAACGAGCTAAACGAAGGGGCAAAAGCCAGCCGTTGGAGGGGAGATCCCCTCCAGGCAACAACAAGCCCATAAAACTACCCTGCGGTGATGTGCCGATCTTGGATACATCGGAACAGAGCCCAGAAAAAACAGTAAAGGACCATGTCCCGACGAAAGGTGGCTATAACCTACGTCGGAATCGCCGCCCTAACTACGTCGCTCTGTCCAACGGCGGGGAAAGCGACGACATGGATGATTAATGCAGGAAATTTAGCCGCCCTGTGAAAATAAAGGTTCGGCGGAGCGGCACCGTTAGCATCAGCGCTAATGGAACAGGTGGTCTACCTCACGGCCACCTCGCCGCGCCCAGGGGCGTGGCAGAAAGGGAGGGTGCGCACACCAAGAGAGATGCCAGTGGTTTGGCGTCATCTCTTGGGACCGGATGCAAGCGTTCCCCCCCCACCTGAAACAAGATACAGCTCCAAATATGGAGACGGCATGGACAAGCGGATCGGTTATAATTTCGTGGGATCCGCGCCGATCCACCAGTCGGTCCACAACTCTGCTCCTAGACGGTCATCTCTGCTGCAGGTGATTGTACGCACAACCCAGCCCGGGAGGAAACGGAGATAGATATTGATTCTATCTCTGAACAGAAGTTGGAGATAGAAATTGTTCAACTTCCGACTTCTCCTGGAAGGAGCAGAAAGAGAACTTAGCTGGGACACTGATCCACCGACTCATGGGGAACTGTCTAGCCCTCCGGCCACATAGCAATCCAAAGGGAACCACTACTTTCCCTGCGGACACGGAGGGAAGGATCATCGTCCCCCTGAGAAGGAAACGGATTAGCCGCCCCCACCAGAGGGCGCTACCTACCAAGGGAAGGTTCGTTGGGCCATTCTTTTAGGATTTTACCAAATGAAAGAAAAGATAGTCGAAAAGGAGAGTGCTAGGAAACAACCGGCTCAGACCCTTAGGCGGTGGAGTTGGCCGGGCCGGGGGGGTGTCCGTCCGGACTCAACCGACGCCGGGATTGCCCGGAAGAAGCCAAGGACACCAGCCCGGCGGCCCACCAGAACGACCACAGGCGGAGCCAAGAGGTCCGCTAAATCGGCTCCAGCCAAAAAGAAGACAGCAGATAAAGACTTCTACAATTTATCTGAGGTGAGTGACTCGGAGCCCGAGCCAAGGCTAACGGCGTTGGCCAAGCCGGTTCAGAAGGAGGAAGCGGCCAACCAACCGGTGCAGATTCAGGCCGGCTGGTTCTGGGACCTTACGCAACCACTGTTCCAACTATTTGAGACTGTTGACGAAATTAGAAGGACAGTAGGACTGGATGTGCCAAAATCAAACAAACAGTTAGCTGAGATTAAAACTCAGGTAGCTCCTTTCATTCAAAGGACCACACGAAACTCTAAATGCGTCAAGGAAAGTACCAGCCTACAAACAACACGAGGCGGCCGACCTCTGCCCACTCTGGAAAGGCGATCGGGAGGGGAACAGCTAACCGTCGCCGCTCCAGGACTAAAAGTGGAGGTAGCACCCGTTCAACACGCGCCAACCCCACCGGTGGGGAACGGGCCGGCGGGAGCTCCCCTCCTCCACCACTTACAGCCTGCGGACCCCGCTTGTTTAGACTTGAGCAGCTTGACAACGAGCTGCAACGCCAATCCCTCACCACTGCTATGGAACCAGCAGCAGTGGACGCCAACCAGCCAGCCGGGGGGCCCACTGTGGCCGAGCCCACTCCCAGCGACAAACCCACCGCAGGTACCGAATCCATACCCCTCGAGCCAACCGTCGTACGATCCAACGGGGGCCGTTTCGGACTGGAACCTACTAGGCCAAGACCCCTCAGAGCAATGCGCCCCTCGTCCTGCGAACGTATGAGAGGCTTGAGGATCACGGTCACCAAGGACGAGAGCGGGATCATCAGGCGAGTGGTAAATGACAACGGGCAAAACCTCTACGAGCATGTCCCAAACTAAACAGACCAGAGGACCCGGGAGGAGAGCATACTTCGGCGCATGGATGATAGTAGTGCGCAGGAAAATAAGGTAACTTTGCTGTGAACATGTTTTAGATAGACTGCAAAATTAACTTTCTCAAACTATCGCTAAGGCCAAAACAAAGACAATGAAGTGGCTAGTGCTGTTCGTATTAGCTATAATAGGGGGCATTAGGGGAGTGCATAACGACTCCAGCCCACCTGAAGGGCTAGCCCCTAACGCTGAAGTGATAGCTTTAGAACAATATGGAGTAGTGTTAAAACCAGGGAAGTTAATGTCCACCGCGGATATAACACACGTCCGACAAGGCTTCCTAATCACTATTCCAAGGAGGCGCTCCTTCAACAAAGCTACCTTTGGCCAGGTCTGTCACCGATATCTACAGGGAGGAGACGCCCTCGATCGGGCCTGCTACCATATCAGGTCGCTGGTCAATTGGATGGATCAGACGTCGCAAGCGCTTAAGGGTCGGTACCGGGAAGTTCTTAATGAAACCTTAAGTTCCCTAATAAAGAACACTCAACAAGACCTTCAAAATCAAGAGTCGGAATTAAATCCAGGTGGAAGGGTCAAGAGAATGAAGAAGTTGCCCACAATGCTGGACGATCCAGGATGGCCGACCTTTCCTCTTCCAACCTCTTGGAATCAAGGGCTGGCAGCTGATGTCAAATATAACAGAGAATTGATTAGAGTATTGCAAGAATCTTCGAACCAAATGATCGAAGACTTGGCTCTGATGAATGAAAAACATGACGAGGCTGTCGAAAGGGTTAACCATGTCGTGATAGGCCTACTGGACAATCTAAGATCACTAAATAAGGCACACAACACGACTCGCCGGAGGATGAAACTCGTGCAACATAAGGTGGATTGGATGGAACTGTACCTGAATATGATACCGGTCGCTCTGGAAGACAAGTTAGGAGAGATGGTGTATCTTCAACTGATGGTAGAGCAAACTCGCGTGTTCAGGAAAGGTGTACAGCGCCTGACGCGGGGCCAGCTGACTATGGACTTGGTACCCCGCCAATATATGGTCGGAGCGGTCCAGGAAGTTAACAGATATCTGAAGGGGATCCACCCAAGGTTCCATGTCGCGTTCACAGATCCTTCCTTCTATTACGAGAACAGTCAACCCTCGTTCAAATTCGATGAAACCACTCAGGAATTAATAGTGTATGTAAGGGTGCCTGTGGTGGCTGACGAACATTTGTTCAGGGTCTACGAAGTACTAACTTTTCCTGTGCCAGTGACGGTTAGGGGGCGACTTAAGAAGGACGCTCTCCAAATTGTTAATCTACCCAAAAGTGTCGCCATGTCCATGTCCCGCCAGTATTACGTACCATTGGCTAGTGGCAGTTGGTCAGGTTGTTATGGACAAACCATCACGCTCTGTAAGGATCTACCCTATATGAAAAAGATTACAGATAACACCTGTACTGCTGCGCTACTGAGGCGCGACGACCTAGCGATCCAAGAAAAATGTGAGCTGGACTATCTACTGGAAGCAGACTTTGGAGAGATGGCAGTGTACCTAGACGACGGAGATATGCTAGTGGTCAGCGCCGACACCCGAGGCCAAATGATTTGCAGAAACCAGCCTGCGGTCGGAGTGAACATAGAAAATTACGCGAGGGTTCAGGTGGAATGCGACTGTGCATTCCAAACACAAGGAGCGTGGATACCGTATAGCTTGCGAAATTGTGACCGGCACACCAGGATCACCACGGTTGTGTACCCACATAATGACCTGTTGGAAGCAGCAAGTCGTGTGAAGGGGTGGGACATGAATTTCACAACGTCCAAAAACGAACCCACTATGTTGGAGTCAGACCCTATCCCTGAAACAATTAGGAAAGACCTGCTGGAAATCGAGGAAAGCCTGAAGGTCAAAATACCTGTAACCTCCTTGGCCAAACGAATACAAAAACACCGTAAAGACTTGGCCAAGGGCATCAAGAAAGCGACTGACCGTTACGAGGTAGAGAAACACGCCCCGTGGTTCTCTATAGGTAACTTCGGAGGTGGTTTTGGTCTCCTCACCATCTTCTGCATAGTGGTGGCTGTGACAATTATTGGATGTGTCCTCTGGAAATGCTGGCGGAACCATCAAGGTAAGGCTGCCCTAGCCGGACTAACCATGACCTTACCTCGGGCCATGGCCTTGGAGACGGCGGACCCGGAGAAACTGTTGCACCATGAAAAGGCACTAACTGGGTGTCCAGACGCGACCGCCAACCCCACTGCAGTGGCAGTGCTGGCTATATTATTAGCAGTACTAGTCATCGCTATAGTGGTCCTCGTGTGGCGAAAGTGGAGAAATATTAGAAGAAAGACTGTAGATGGGTTGTACGTACAGTTTGCCAATCCACATATGATAGAAACAATCTTCCTAGGCGAACTGGCTATGCCTTCAGACCACACTTATACGGAGGGCTATGTGCTCATTAGGGATCTACTGGTGACCCAGCTGTGTCTGAAATATACTCTGACAGTAACCTGGGGGGCGCAGCTGATGGGAGCAGCGACTAGACCTGGACAACATCCATCTAAGGTGCCACTACCCGACACCCTGAGAGTGTCTAAAAAACTAGCCCGTCTGATGATGAGTAACTTAAAATACAATACCAGGGCCAGACTACTGAGATATTCCTCGGGGCTAGCCACTCCTGTACCCATGGGAGTACCTCGCCTCATCGACGCAGGCTGGTCCGATGTCGGAGCGGACTGGCCTCAACCGGTGATGGGACATGGAACAATGCCTAACGCTCCTCCTAGATCGACCACGCCCACCTCAACAGCGACCGGAACGGGATCTGCCCGAAAGACAATAAGGCCAGGGACATCCGAAATAGATCCAGGAACGGTTTATGAAGTTATCATATGACAATGTAACGAGTATTAAAACCTGACCTAGAGCTGTACAGGTAAAATTGGTGAATTAATAACACAAAGGTACGAATACTAAAACTAAAATGTTACAGGAAGTTCGCTGGGCAATACCTGTTTGGGTAGGTAGGGTTCTGTTGACTAACCTGATCAATAAGGATTCACCAGTCAGGGAAACCTGGGTCGGGTAGGCTGGTCCAACCGTCTCTCTATGGACCCATGGGTTATCTAAATTTCTCTCAAGTCGAGTGTCCCATGCCCGGTAGCCTAGCTCAACACTCTCATTGTTAACGATTTGGCAACGCTTTTAAAGTAGGGAACCATTTGGAACCGATCCTAGTGTCGCGAAATTTTAGCATTTAAAAAAAAAGATACTCAAAATTCTGTATAAAACCTAAGAGCGCTCAACGGGACCAATGCTCCCAACGAGCGAAGTGAACTTCCTCAAGCAAGTACCATCTACACCTGACCCCTGTGCTGTTGTTACCGCTAGGATCAGGCTGCAGTACAGGAGTCACTTGGGGAACGCCACTGTCTATTCTTTAGCATGCTTACATATATAATCTTCTCAAAGATGAGGGGGCTGCACAAGCAGCAGGAGCCTGCCCACAGGCCTGGTGTCAGTGGTGCCTGACAGGAGGCAGGACGTTGGGGTTACGCGTCACTGACGCTGCGAAGGGCACTGGGGTGGACGCCCGACCATGGCAGTCACTATGCCCCGGGTGGATTGGCTCCTGACAAGCGGTCTCTTCATCACAAAAAAAATCGACGAATAGAAAGAAATTTACCTAAAAAATAATATATAAAGCAAACCAATATTTGTGTAACTAAGAGCTCTTCCTCAGGGAATTTTGGGCAAAATATAATAAGAACGCAGAATAATTAGTAACATTCTCAGGGGAAACGCTCTGTGACAGCACACGAGAGTACCTTATACGTGGCTCGTTTGCTCCTAGTATAGACACGCTGCAGCGGCAAGGATATGTGCAAATCCTGACAAGGCGTGCCATATTTGGGAGCTATAGCGGAGATCACAAGGAAATGTAGTTACGGGACAACAGCGAATTGGTGACATTCACAGGGTGCTCGGCTCTCTCTCTCACCATATCGCGACTCCCTCAGACTGGACAAGCCATCCCTGGGGGGGGAGAAGCTGTAGCGAAAACTCACAAGGCGGTGGAGCGAGGTGCTGTCCTTATTAATAGCCCCGTCGTCTTGGTTATGTGTAAATGACCACCGGATCACCGTATGTCTTAGGTCAAGGGATCCTGACTTTAACATAAAAGTCAGGATCCAACGACAACTAGTATCAAGAAGAAAGAAAATAATGAACAACTGCCCATAATTCAAGACTAAGTTATTTAGACCATTTTTAGACCAGTTTTTAATCAGGACAGAGACAAAACGGCAAGAAGTCAAGTTTCGACCCGGGTAAAAATTAGAAATAACTAAAATTAATAAAGGAAATGAGCGGCTTCAGAGCTGACCGCCGTCGAGAAAAAAAAAAATAAATAAATAAATGAATGAAAATTAGTCTTGACCGCCGTCGTGGCGCTAAAAGTATCCAGGTCTCCGCTCAACAGTTGAGCTGAAGAGGGGGGACATGGACTACTGATTCCCTGATGAACAAGCTACAATAAACTTGGTTGACACCCAGAGCTAATAAGTTTACCCGATCTATTAGAAAGGAGCTAAAAGTTCTAACTCTGTCTTTAGCACTACCTATCCCTGCCCTGCATGCGCATAGTTAGGATAAGCTGGGGGCGGAGTCTTTTCAGGAGTAGTCTTGACTCTCCACAAGAAAAACGGGCATAGACCTGAACAAGAAAACGGGTTTAACCTTGTACTGTACTTCGGTAAAGGCCCGACTTACTAGGTGCTGTCTGGAAGTGAGTGATCTAAGGAGATGCATTTACACATCTCTATAATTTAAAGGGGGTGTAGGCTGCATATTATTAAAAAAAAAAAATATATATATGCAGTCTGCTCCCAATTATAACAATGGGAAACTCGGTGCTGCCCATTCTGGTCCTATGAGTGGGAAGGTACCGACAAACCACGTGTAACTAATGAGGACCGGGAATCAGATCAGAAATGAACCTGAATCTGAGACCCGATCCTCTGGTGATAACTAATGAGGAACGAATAATCTCAACCTCCTTTGTACAGTTAGTACTTAATGTCCTTTAATGACATTTATACCTCACGGAATGAAAACGCTACCCCCACCGCTTGTCATGTTGGTTGTTCCCATGTGATGTAGAGTATAGGGTAGACAGTGAGATGTTACTGTTAACATAGGTATAATATCTATTCAGTGAACCGTTTGGAGTTAGTGGCGCACCCGTTTGCATTGTCAGAAGGGCGCCACTACCCAATATAAAGTGGAACTCGGTCTTCAAACCCCAGGCTGAATGTAGGGGGTGAACGCCGAGCTACCACCTGTAACTAGCAAAGAGAGAAGGGATTTTGTCGTAACATAATCATTCAATAAGAACAAACTGTGGTTTTAAAGCGGTTGTCACCCTTGAAGGGGGTGTTAACTTGTTTACGAATAAATCCTTGGAGTGTATTGGGTAATTATTCTAACACACTGTACAGAAAGAGTGTTATCAAGAGTATTGACTCTTGTAAAAAAAAAAGTGACCTCTTAAGGTAAACCACCAGGGATCCAATTCCTATCATTATTCTTATCTCCCCATGAGGTCGGTTAGGAAATCTGAGCGGGACAGTTTTGCATCACATCTCGGGCACTCATGAAGCCTTAGCAGATGGATGTTCTTGTGACGGCTCAGCCCCGACCTGTGGGCATAGGCTTCCACACATTCATCGCAAAGATATCACTGTCTGAGGTGTTTGGCAATCTCAGGCACTGATAAGCGTGGCTTCTGTGTTCAATGGAACGGCGCCTACTAAGGCCTGATCTATGAACGTACGAACTCCCGCAGTGTTCACACATGTATCTCTGCTAGGGACGCTTGGTAATCTTTGTGGTGTTGGTGCC
This sequence comes from Lepidonotus clava, assembly GCA_936440205.1. NCBI lineage: Eukaryota > Metazoa > Annelida > Polychaeta > Phyllodocida > Polynoidae > Lepidonotus > Lepidonotus clava. The sequence goes on from OW387140.1 coordinate 37,042,258, forward strand.
TTTCTAGCTCTTAATAAGGATACCATTCCTTCTTTCACAAGGACACATACAGAATCTTCATCTGGGAGTTCATTCAGTGTCTTAGAGACTTCGTCTCGGTCTCCTCACAGTAGTATTTTTTCCTCTTCGAGACGACTCTGTACAATAATACTCACTCTAAAACTTATTCTAACACAATGGCACTGACGCAGTCTTGCTGTTAGACTAAAACATGGGATGGGTATCTGTGGCCTTCGCCACTACATCTCAAACTTACCATGGGAGTCGCCAACAACTCGTTGGACGGCTCCACCTATGGTGTCGCCTCACGTGGCCGACACGTCAATATTTCCTGTACCCTGTAAGGGGAACTACTCATCAAAGAATTCTGTCACAGCCAATCTAATGCTGGGAAGTCTGGACCAAAATACTTGGTCACCTACTGTCATCCAAACTTACCAGGGTGAACACCCTAGGAAGCGCTTGTTACCTAGGGCACCCCATGTGAATTGTTTCCAATGTAGACATTTACACTAATGTCCTGTACGAATAACGACTAAACAAAGAATCCTGTTACAGCAAATCTAGTGTTGTACAACTCAGACCGGAATCTCTGGCCACCCATACCTGATTCTCATGTGCAGTGTCAGTCCCCAACAGTTAATAGTATCAAATAATAACAATACGATACAAATTACCCACACTCCAAAAAGCCTGCTTGAATCGGTAATGTCAACAAACCACTAGTTAGGAAAACCTCCTATTATCGCCCAACCACGCGCGAAGTAAAATGTTTGATCATGTTCGCCTAAGCAATCCCTCCCACTAAAATAGTAAGCCGAACGTTATTCAGTGTCCAGCCGTGTCACCTCATTTCATTTACATCGTCCTAACATACCACAGGACCTGGAAGAGATAATAAGTTTAGTACGCAAGGTCCTGACTCTCGGCCCGCGTCCACCATCTTGGAACCAAAAGTAAACACTAGGTGGCCACCCACGCTACCCGTTACTAAAATCACTAGCGAAACACAGTTTCTGGTTCCGGGAGTGACATCAGCTTCCGGAATACAACCACGTGAAGGCGAGCCGAGAACCACCAAGAGGAATTTGGCCAACAATCTCCTTAAATCTACGATTAGTAGCCTACCTAACGTGCCAAGAACTGTAGAAGGGAGGCGGAACTTACCCGATCTCGGAGCGGTGGTTAGGAAGGCGGCTCCACGAGAAGGACGAAGGCCCGGCAACGAGCGACGTAGACAACGGGTCCCGTGGCAACAGTCTATGTTCCTGCGGCTCCTGATGAACATCTGGCCAAAGGCCTCCGGAGAAAAAAAAACACTGTCTGGGGTGTCCTGGATAAATACATCTTAGTGGACTAGGTGCTGATCGGGAATTAAATCACCAGAATCACTCGGTGAAAACGACCCGGAATTAAGTGTTCCAATCACGGGCCGGGAATTGGATCCAGAAAATTACTTGTTTAAAATCACTAGAATTAAGTATATACAGAGAAAAAATTACGAAGCAGGCTACTGGGCTGGGTAGTACCGCGCCAGTTCACCAACGCACCGGGCCCAGCGGCGTAGCTGTCGGCAACTCGGGAGGATACCATCGTTGAACTCCCGGTAGTCGTGGACCGTGATCGTCCCGTCTGTGGTCTTCCGCGTGACGTGCGTGAACCGGGCCAAGTTAACGCTGGGGGTCCGGTTCCACGCGTTGATGGCACCCAGCTCAATATTTATCCTCGGGACGGCTTTGTTCATCCATCGCTGGATGGCCGAATCATCACAAAGTCGTTCCCATTCCAGGCAATTAATCCCGGTCAGTTGCGCGATGGTGAATTGACAGGAGGCCGGATGACACTGGAGTTTAGTCACAATGTCATTTAATACTTGCACGTAGTGTGCCGCCGCCGTGTCCACCTTGGAAAAGCGTGGTAACCAAAGCTCCAGGTCCTCGTCCCAGGTAAAAAGGTCGTAGATCGACGGGACAATGACGAGGACATCCTTGGGCCACACGGTATGGTGGGCAAAGGCTTGACCTCCGAGGTCGGCGGTGGTGGCCTCTTCGGTGCTGACAATCTCCGCCTCCGCACCATCCGCCTCAATTAATGGGAGAAAGTCTGTGAGGCCGGCGACCCTCTCGTCTCCGAAAACCACAAACTTGACCATGGTGTACTAATGGCTTAGTACTTTTTATACATTGTCATAATATATGATCCAACAAGGATCAGGCTTAGCAAGTCTACTTCTAGTCTACTCCTAGGAGAAATATCTTACGCTCCTAGCGCCACCTGTTAACCAGTATAAAAGGCGCTGCAAGGTAGGGAGCGAGCAGTTAGTGAAAAGTTAGTGAGCAGTAAGTGAGTTAGAAGAAACATGTCTAACCAAGGAGTTATACCTGGAGTAAGTACATCGACTCCGTGTACAGACTGGAGTTTACCATTATCCACTACCTCGGACATAGGATTGTGTTAGAGCTAAATGCTAGAATGGTCTAGAAGGCGTTGGAGCAACTTGTGTTCTAAATGTGGTTGATTGCTGATAGGAGATGGGAGGTGGACTGATGAAGACTTATACCTGGTGGCTTTGACTCGGGATGAGATGTTTATTGAATAAAACCCTTTCATATTAAGAAGTTCCCTCATCGTTCATTTCTTTTGAACTATTGGGAAGTGAATGGACAAACTTTAAACGCGGTCTGAATTACTCAGACATTCTGGAAAGCAACTTACGAAGACTTAGATATACACGGATCTTACGCAGTCTTAAATCAAACATTAACAATAGTTCATTTGGTGGAGAACCCGGGTAAAAATTAGAAATAATTAAAATTAATAAAGGAAATGAGCGGCTTCAGAGCTGACCGCCGTCGAGGAAAATAAAATAAAATAAATAAATGAAAATTAGTCTTGACCGCCGTCGTGGCGCTAAAAGTATCCAGGTCTCCGCTCAACAGTTGAGCTGAAGAGGGGGGACATGGATTACTGATTCCCTGATGAACAAGCTACAATGAACTTGGTTGACACCCAAAGCTAATAAGATTACCCAATCTATTAGAAAGGAGATAAATAATTCTAACTCTGTCTTTAGCACTACCTATCCCTGCCCGGCATGCGCATAGTTAGGATAAGCTGGGGGCGGAGTCTTTTCAGGAGTAGTCTGACTCTCCACAAGAGAAACGGGCATAGACCTGAACAAGAAAACGGGTTTAACCTTGTACTGTACTTCGGTAAAGGCCCGACTTACTAGGTGCTGTCTGGAAGTAAGTGATCTAAGGAGATGCAATTACACATCTCTATAATTTAAAGGGGGTGTAGGCTGCATATTAAAAAAAAAAAAAATATATATGCAGTCTGCTCCCAATTATAGCAATGGAAACTCGGTGCTACCCATTCTGGTCCTATGAATGGGAAAGTACCGACAAACCACGTGTAACTAATAAGGACCGGGAATCAGATCAGAAATGAACCTGAATCTGAGACCCGATCCTCTAGTGATAACTAAGCAAGGAACGAATAATCTCGACCTCCCTTGTACAGTTAATACTTAATGTCCTTTAATGACATTTATACCTCACGGAATGAAAACGCTACCCCCACCGCTAGTCATGTGGTTTTTCCATATAATGTAGTGTATACGGTAGACAATGAGATGTTACTGGTAACATAGGTATAATAATTATTCAGTGAACTGTTTGGAGTTGGTGGCGCACCCGTTTGCATTATCAGAAGGGCGCCGCTACCCAATATAAAGTGGAACTTGGTCTTCAGACCCCAGGCTGAATGTAGGGGGTGAACGCCGAGTTACCACCTATAACTAGCAGAAAGAGAAGGGATTTTGTCGTAACAAAATCAATCAATAAGAACAAAACTGGGGTTTTAGAGCGGATACTTCACAAAATGGAGTCAAATATGTAGAACAGGTGTCGCCCTTGAAGGGGGTGTTAACTTGTTTGCGTATAAATCTTTGGAGTGTGTTGGGTAATTATTCTACCACACTGTACAGAAAGAGTGTTATCAAGAGTATTGAACCTTGTGACCTCTTAAGGTAAATCATCAGGGATCCAATTCCTATCATTATTCTTATCTCCCCATGAGGTCGGTTAGGGAATCTGAGCGGGACAGTTTTGCATCACCTCTCGGGCACTCATGAAACCTTTGTAGGTGGATGTTCTTGTGACGGCTCAGTCTCGACCTGTGAGCATAGGCTCCCACTCATTCATCACAAGGATATCACTGTCTGAGATGTTTGGCAATCTCGGGCACTGATAAGCGTGGCTTCTGCGTTCAATGGAACGGCGCCTACTAAGGCCTGATCTATGAATGTACGAACTCCCACGGTGTACACACATGTATCTCTGCTTGGGACGCTTGATAATCTTTGTGGTGTTGGTGCCTTTCTAGCTCTTAATAAGAATACCATTCCTTCTTTCATTATATTCATACAGAATCTTCATCTGGGAGTTCATTCAGTGTCTTAGAGACTTCATCTCGGTCTCCTCACAGTAGTATTTTTTCCTCTTCAAGACGACTTTGACAATAATACTCACTCTAACACTTATTCTAACACAATGACACTGACGAAGTCTTGCTGTTAGACTAAAACATGGGATGGGTATCTGTGGCCTTCACCACTACATCTCAAACTTACCTTGGAGTCGCCAACAGCTCGTTGGACGGCTCCACCTGTGGTGTCGCCTTACGTGGCCGACACGTCAATCTTTCCAGTACTCTGTAAGGGGGACAACTCATCAAAGAATTCTGTCACAGCCAATCTAATGCTGGACAATCTGGACCAAAATACTTGGTCACCAACAGTTAATAGTATCAAATAATACCATAATACCAATACGGTACAAATCACCCACACTCCAAAACACCTACTTAGATCGGTAATGTCAACACACCACTAATCAGAAAACCCCCTAATATCGCCCAACCACGCGCGAAGTAAAATGCTTGATCATATTAGTCTAAACAATCCGCCCACTAAAATTATATAGCCTGACGCTTTTCAGTGCCAACCGTGTCACATTGCTTCATTTACATCGCCCTAACATACCACAGGACCTGGAAAAGAGAATAAGTTTAGTACGAAAGATCCTGACTCTCGGCTCGCGCCCACCATCTTGGAACCAAAAGTAAACACTAGGTGGCCGCCCACGCTACCCGTTACTAAAATTACCAGCGAAACACAGTTTCTGGTTCCGGGAGTGACATCAGCTTCCGGAGTACAACCACGTGAGGGCGAGCCGAGAACCACCAAGAAGAATTTGGCCAACAATCTCCTTAAAATCTACGATTAGTAGCCTGCCTAACGTGCGAACAATAGGGAAAACCAGGAACAATACTTACCAGGCGTGGGGGCGGTCGAGGTAAAGGTCCGGCTGAACAGAAGGGAGGGCGGTGTCCGACGACGAGCAAGGGCGGTGAAACATCTGAGTCCTCCCATGATAACAGTCTGGAGCTCCCGTAAGAACGTTCTGGCTGCGCCTCTTGGATAATAAAACTTAAGTGTCCTAATCACAGGCCGGGAATTGGACTAAAAAATTGATTGGTGGAAATCGCTCCGGAATTAAAATATGTACACGGGGGAGTGCCGGCGGCCTATTGTGCAAGGGGCAACCGAACGAAGACCCGGCCCAAGGCCCGGGCCCAGCGGCGCAACACCCGGGCGGACGGCATGTAACCGTCTTCCAGCTCGCGGAAGTCATTAACGGTCATAACACCGTCAGCCACTACCTTTGAGAGGTGGAGGGCATGACCAGTGTTGACCGTTGGCACACCGTACCAGTCATTCGCCCTTTTGACCTCGCGACTAATCCGGGGAATGATGCGGTTGATCCATCTCTGAAGAGATCCGTCACTGTCTGTGCGCGACCACACACGGGCATCAAAACCCGAGGGGGTCGCTAGGAGGAGGGTGGCTGGAGCGGGGTGGGCCTGTATGTTCCAGAATGCTCGGTTGAATAATTCCGCGTAGAAATTAACGACGGCGTCCGGGTTGATAAACAAGGGAAGATACAGGCGTAGTTCTGGGTCCCAGGTCAGGATGTCGAGTAAGTTCGTAATCACAACCAGGACGTCATCAGGATATAACATATGGTGGGCAAAAGCAAAGCCCGCCAGCTCCGCCGTCGTGGCCTCCTCACTCGGAAAAACTATAAAGATATGGTCCGTGTGGTTCTGGATCAGGTCGGGATAATCCTGTACGCCAACCTCCCGTTCTGTACAAAAAATGGCTACTCGCACCATGGTGAAGGAGGTTGAGAAAAAACGATAAAGAAAAGGAGCTAACTAGAAAACACGTCTTGACACGTTGAAATTACCGCCGGCACTGATTAAAATGACGTCAAAACGAGGCTAATTTGGAAAACCCCTTTTTGATCCAAAAGATCCAAATTCTGAAATCGGCTAGCATGATCAAAGCATCGTATAATTTCGTATAAAATCTGTGCTAAACTAAAGTTTAGGTCCCCAACCAACATAATCAAGCGCCAGAATTAATTCATATCGGCCCAAAATATCAGGTCGAACAATCAAACTTGAAAGTTTGATCGAAGCAGAAATTTGCCATCCGGGCGCTTCGCGCCCGAAGGATCCAAATCGAGGTCAAACCTTGGGGGGGGGACTCCAGTCAAGCGTCCCGCTAAGTACACGTGTACTAAGTATAGCTGGCGGACGCGTGACAGGAATGGAGGTATTTTCTGGTTCCAACTGCTCGGTATTACTAAACCTGATACAGAGACCTTGTATTTATTGTAAATAATGTTGTTCTGGTTGAAATTTGATTGAAATTCAACACGCATTGTATCATGAAAGTCGTTCGTTCAAAATGTCCGAATTCTCTGAATTGACTTATGTTGTGTTAATTTGTTCTGAAAATTGGATTTGATGTACACTTGTTACTCTTAGAAGTTTAAGACAACCCTACACTGTATATATGTTGAGTTCTGTTGACTTGTGTTACAAATCATAAATATCAGAAACTGTACATGCGCGTACTAAGTCAAAACTGAATTTGTCACCTTATGCACGGGTGTCGCAATCTTTGAATCTTAAAATCAGCTAACAATGCTGAGAACTGACTTTAATGTACAAGGCACGTACTAAGTGAATACCTAAAAATGACGAATACCTCATTCTCTACAGTTGACTTTGTCATTTTGTAACCATGATTATGTCATCATCTACATTGTTATCCAAATAATCATGTTATCAAATTTTAATGCTTACCTTGTCATTTTATGAACGAATTCTGCTAACTCTGAGCTTCAAAATGTGGACATCAACTCAATGAATAATTTCACTGTGAATTTGTGTTGAAACCGGATCTACAAATCTATTGATACTGTGTTGAATGTACCACGAGAGTCAAGGCCACCCCACCATGGTTTAACAAATATATCCAATCATCAAAATTGGGAGCTCATTATATTCATTTGGTTTGAGCTATGTCGTCCACCTCCTTAAACTCAAACACCTGACCGCCGTCGAATGTACTAATGGCTTAGTACTTTTTATACATTGTCATAATATATGATCCAACAAGGATCAGGCTTAGCAAGTCTACTTCTAGTCTACTCCTAGGAGAAATATCTTACGCTCCTAGCGCCACCTGTTAACCAGTATAAAAGGCGCTGCAAGGTAGGGAGCGAGCAGTTAGTGAAAAGTTAGTGAGCAGTAAGTGAGTTAGAAGAAACATGTCTAACCAAGGAGTTATACCTGGAGTAAGTACATCGACTCCGTGTACAGACTGGAGTTTACCATTATCCACTACCTCGGACATAGGATTGTGTTAGAGCTAAATGCTAGAATGGTCTAGAAGGCGTTGGAGCAACTTGTGTTCTAAATGTGGTTGATTGCTGATAGGAGATGGGAGGTGGACTGATGAAGACTTATACCTGGTGGCTTTGACTCGGGATGAGATGTTTATTGAATAAAACCCTTTCATATTAAGAAGTTCCCTCATCGTTCATTTCTTTTGAACTATTGGGAAGTGAATGGACAAACTTTAAACGCGGTCTGAATTACTCAGACATTCTGGAAAGCAACTTACGAAGACTTAGATATACACGGATCTTACGCAGTCTTAAATCAAACATTAACAATAGTTCAATGGTGAGGCGTAGAAGAATAAAAAAGTTAAAATTTGGCTAAGACAAAACTGAGGTACGTCCGCACCAAACAAAATAATAACCGGCACTGATTAGAATGACGTCAAAACGAGGCTAATTTGGGAAACCCCTTTTTGATCCAAAAGATCCAAATTTCGAGATCGGCTAGCATGATCAATCCATCGCATAAATTTTTACAAAACCTGTGCTAGACTAAAGCTTGGGTCCCCAACCAACATAATCAAGCGCCAGAATTAATTCATATCGGCTCAAAATGTCAGGTCGAGCCTTCAAACTTGAAAGTTTGATCGAAGCAGAAATTTGCCATCCGGGCGCTTCGCGCCCGAAGGAATCATATCGAGGTCAAACCCTGGGGGGGAACTCCAGTCAAGCGTCCCGCTAAGTACACGTGTACTAAGTATAGATGGCGGACGCGTGACAGGAATGGTGGTATTTTCTGGTTCCAACTGCTCGGTATTGCTAAACCTGATACAGAGTCCTTGTATTTATTGTAAATAATGTTGTTATGATTGAAGTTTGGTTGAAATTTGACACGCATTGTATCATGAAAAGTCGTTCGTTCAAAATGTCCGAATTCTCTGTATTGACTTGTTGTGTTAATTTGTTCTGAAATTGGATTTGATGTACACTTGTTACTCTTAGAAGTTTAAGACAACCCTACACTGTATATATGTTGAGTTCTGTCGACTTGTGTTACAAATTACAAATGTCAGAATCTGTACATGTATGTACTAAGGAAAAACCCAACTCTATCACGTTAAGCACGAGTGTCATAAATCTTCATCCTCTAAAACTGAGTACGCCTGTTTATCAACATGATTATGTCATCATTTACTTATCATACAATGATCATGATTCACTAAAACTTACCTTGTTACCTTATGAACCTGTTCCGCTATTCTTAAGCCATAATATGGGCTAACAATGCTAGGAACTCTTCCTAAAACTTCATGTTTATGAACCTTTTCAACGTGATCTCAAGTCTTAGCATGGACTACTGGAAATGTACTTATGTATTAAGTAAAACTGGACATATGAATGTAACTTTGTTTACAATTCTTAAAAGAACTTCTGAATTTATTGACACTGTGCTGAATGTACCACGAGAGACAAGGCCACCCCACCATGGTTTAACAAATATATCCAATCATCAAAATTGGGAGTTCATTATATTCATTTGGTTTGAGCTATGTCGTCCACCTCCTTAAACTCAAACACCTGACCGCCGTCGAATGTACTAATGGCTTAGTACTTTTAATATATTGTCATGATATATAATCCAACAAGGATCAGGCTTAGCAAGTCTACTTCTAGTCTAAATATCTTGCGCTCCTAGCGCCACCTGTTAACCAGTATAAAAGGTGTTGCAAGGTAGAGAGCGAGCAGTTAGTGGTTAGTAGTCACTAAAGTTTTAGTAGGTTTAGCCAAGGAGTTATACTTGGAGTAAGTACATCGGCTCCGTGTAACAGACTGGAGTTTACCAATACCCATTACCTCGGATATAGGATTGTGATAGAGCTGAGTACTAGAATGGTCTAGAAGGTGTTGGAACAACTCGTGTTCTAAATGTGGTTGATTGCTGATAGGAGATGGGAGGTGGACTGATGAAGACTTATACATGGTGGCTTTGACTCGGGATGAGATGTTTACTGAATAAAAACCCTTTCATATTAAGAAGCTCCCTCATCGTTCATTTCTTTTGAACTATTGGGAAGTGAACGGACAAACTTTAAACGCAGTCTGAATTACTCAGGCATTCTAGAAAAACAACTCATGAAGACTTGGATATACACGAACCTTACGCAGTCTTAAATCAAACATTAACAATAGTTCAACATTGCTCCCATTATGGTGTCTCAATAATAATGTGCAAGTAGATGTTTGAGCAGGAAATAATGTGATATCACATGATAAGCATAGTTAATTTTGATAAACAGTGTTTATCAGTTGATAAACAGTGTTTATCAAAATTAACTGTGCCTATCACTTGATATCACAGTCAATTGTGATAAACAGTGTTTTTCAATTGATAAACAGTGTTTATCATTTGATAAACAGTGTTTATCAATTGAAAAACACTGTTTATCATTTGATAAACAGTGTTTATCAATTGAAAAACACTGTTTATCAATTGAAAAACACTGTTTATCACAATTGACTGTGATATCAAGTGATAGGCACAGTTAATTTTGATAAACACTGTTTATCACTTGATAAACACTGTTTATCACTTGATAAACACTGTTTTTCAAAATTAACTCTGTAATCAGCTGATAAGCACACTTTATTTAGACAAACACTGTTTATCCAGCGATAAACACTGTTTTTTGATTGATAAACAGTGTTTATCACTTGAAAAACAGTGTTGTTCAAAGTTTACCCAATCGGCTTGCCATAAACGGGGGGGGGGGGGTGTTAGACCGTAAAATGTAAATCTGACCTAAAACGTAAATCAACGTAAAATGTAAATGGAATCATCAACGTAAAATGTAAATTCAACGTAAAATGTAAACTATTTTGACCTAAAATGTTAATATGAACTAACAGAAAATGAAACAAATCAACCTAAAATGTAAATGAAATAGATCAAAGTAAAATGTAATTACAATAGTGTTAGGTTATATTCTATAGAGAATTGCTTGAATAGCAAGTGAATCTATATAAATGTATTTGTTTATCACATATATTGTGAGAATATTGGAAAGTATAAACTGTAAAAATTACGTTTAGAAACACACATTTAGATATTAAACACATAACATTTCAACACATGTTTAATTTCTAAACGTCAATATTACAGTCTATACAATCAGACATTTTTTGGGGCTCTCAGTTGGCCGGGCTAGTTCTTACTTATCTCAGTTGGCCTGGCTAGTTGTTACTTACCCCACTGTGATAATGTTCTTGCCGACGAAAGGTCCCATCTCCACACGACTCCCGTTTACGGCCTCTATCTTCACACCATCCCCTGTGCCTATGTTTGCACCTTTCTGAAAACCAAAATAATAATGCTATTAAAATAAAAACAACTGTAGCAATGGTCGTGTTGTCATTACTTAACCAAAGATAGATTGGTAAGGTTATCAAAGTGTATAGCAACTGCAAAGACCGAATTGTTGTACTGTCGCTCATTCACCTATTTCATCAACCTAAGCAGTTAACCATCCCATAGACAACTTATCCAAACCATTTAAGCCTGGGCCCATAGGAATCCATATCGAAAACGCTTGGTTCAGGCCTAACAGGGCGCCACACTTTGGAAAACGATGTATTTATAAGTACAAAAAGCACTGCAAGCATCATTATAAATTATCTACAATCTTTAGCTACAGAGGTACAATTGTATCAAAGATGTGTCGATTTTTCAAGACCTAGATTTATTTAGTTTTGACATTTTTGGACCAGACTGTTTAGCACTAGCGCATGCTCTTACTGACACAGGGTCGACTGCTCCTAACTTTGATAAATTGCTGACTATTAGTACAACTATGCCATCGTTTAGATGCGACCTAACTTCCAAGGCTGCCGTTTGCAGTGTAAGCACGTTGGAATGGGAAAGGACTGGAATATTTTATCGCCCCTTTCCAAAAAATTAGGATGGGCTTAATCCTTTTCCCTTCCTGGTCGCAAAGGTCAAACCCAGTTATCCACCCACGCTCTCCTTCACTCCCCATCACATGCGTAAACATTGGTAAAGAGAAAGCCATAGAATATTTCCTACCATTTTGTTTCTTAACGATATACAAGGGCACACTTCTTGAAACCTCCAGGATCAGTGTTTTTTTCCACTTATCATAAACAATTGTGGGTTTAGCGAGGGGGTTCAGGGGGCGGGCGTCCCCTATTTTTCGCCAAAATTTGTTTAACTTCTTTATTGTAAAATATTTGGATTTTACAGTTGGACGCCCCCTCCTCTTTTAAAACAATCTCTGGATGCAATCGCCCGACTAAACGCACATTGATGGTACAAAAGCAACTTCTACAAAAACAAATTGATAAAGCCTGTCAAGCTTTGGCGCCAAACAGTCTTGGAGGAAAATATGCGCATTTGATAATACATTACTGGCGTCTTTCGATCACTTTAGATCATTGCTTTTGATTGAAGTTCGAGGATGTGTGTGTGCGTGCAATGCAAGCCTTGCAGCTTTCAGGCCCCATCAAGTTTTTTTGGACTCCTAAAATCAATACTCAGTCTGCCCACTAGATGGCAGTGGCGACCACGATTCGGCCATGTTTTCTGACTTCCGGTGGGCATGGCGCCATATTGGACATGCGCAGTTTACATAGCCGACGGCTGCGTGACGTTTTCAATAAGACTTTAATTGTGCAAATAGAATGAGCATGCTTACTATTGGATTTTGCTGAGGTGTGTTCATTTCACCGAAACATTGATTTTTATTGTAGGTTTTACAGTTAAGTTTCAACTTTGAATATGAATATGAATACGCATAAGTCATGCTATTATTTCGTTAGTAAGTTCTGTTCTATAACATATGTGTACATAGGGCCTATAGGTATAAGATGAGTGCTGGTACAGATTCCACACAGAATCCTTTGTCTTTCCCTTTGATTTGAATAAGTGAATTCTTCAGTCAATTATCCTTAGTTGTCTATCAAACAGTCAATTATTGCCGTCTAAGAGAAACATGCAATGCTTTTGAAGCTAGCCAACTGATTCCTTTCCCATAAGCATCTCATGCAATTAAAAATACATTGTTGTAGGCCTATAATAACAATCATGTGATGACCCAGGTACATTTCATAATTTATAAGATGATAATTAGGCCTATGTTTTCCTCAAACTTCTTTCCGGAATTTGCCCGGAATTGGGGCGTAACCAATACAATTCATTGCTCATGAGGAATGAATCAAGAGAGGAACATATGATATTAGAAAGGGCTGATCAGGTTAGGAAAAGTTACCGTTATAAAACAGTTGGTCTTCAAACCAAATTCCAAATTAACAAGTAACTGGTTCTGACTGTATCAAAACCTAAGGAAGTGATAGCATAACCCAAAAGAGACAGTGAATAGTCTCTATGTCTCGGCTGGACAAACCTGCTAGTCCATCATATGTACATTCCTCCATAGCTAAGGTCTCTGTTTATTATGGTTCTGCAGAGGTCAACATAGTTCACAAGGGTCATGTAGGTGCAAAATACTTGCCACCAGGTACACGGTCAGTGTCTCCTTCAGTATGCAAGATAAGTCGAAGAGTTGGCAAGTGTACCAAGAAAGTAGGTATGCAGAGACACGGAAGAAATATGTAAGACGCTCTATATTATGAATAAAACATGTTCATAGTAGCCATATGTGAAATGTGTGGCACTCGGTGTCATGCGTAGAATATCAAAGCATAATCAAACATATAGCAGATATAGTGATGATATTAGCATAAGTAGTTTTTCCAGGCGGCTACGGCCGGATTGGGGAATACAGCTTCGGTCGGGTATGGCCGAATCAATTGGGGTCTAAAGGGTTATAATACAGATTCATTTGATTGATCAATGTAATGGAGTTAGACCCTAATTAATACCTAATAAATGATTGCCTCACAACAAAGTTATAGGTAAAAATGTTATTGGGTTTGCACGATGTGCCAGATGTCTCCAAGACCAATCCCCCTTTAGCAGAAGTTATGGCTTACGTTGAAATCTTATGAGACAAATATTTCATCACTGTTTACATATTTTCTTATTGTATTACATTGACACCATTTGTTTCTCATAATCCGTTCTAATCTTGTTCCAAACTTATTAAAAGCATAATCAGATAGCCGAATTTTATAATGCATGTATATACCAAGCCTTAAGGCTTGGAGACCTGAATATTATACCACACTACTGGTCTCTTTATTCGACCATAGGTATGTAGACCCATAACTATATTTTACCAAAATTACTATGCTTTTGTGCCGGTGTGGTTTATAAATGAGAACCGGAAGAACAAGGTTGTGATTTTCTTTTGACAGCCAGTCACTTTCGGAAGCATAAGGAGAACAGAACATGCAACATGTATGTCAACTGAGGTTCAGTGTACATATTATATAGGCCTATATACACTTCAAGCAACCACAAGCAAAGTCCTTATAAAACATAGAACAAAGTTTGATAAATGCTTCTTGTGCAAGCTGTCAGTCGCGATTCAAATAAGATTTATCTGCCAAGGTTGGTCTTGTACAACGTTGGCAGTTTTCATTTTGATCCAAACAAAGCTATCAATTCGTTCAAGATTTTGAAAAGACAGACACTGTGAAGTTTATGTCATGGGAAAGGTCCATTCAGGTTTTATTACTATTGGTGTCACTAAACTGTTTAACGTGTTCCCTTTTTTCTGTATTTTTCTATTCTATTAAGACAACTATCCCTTACAAAGTTCTCCGATTTAGACCCCTTAAAACATAACACATTTAACGCATGTATTAACTTCTTGTCTGATCAATGCTATCCAATATTGCATTACAATGGCAGTTTTTAAAGAGGAAGTATTAAAACATACAATTACCAATCATGGCACTTGTGTGTGGCTGGGGAGGAAACGCATTTTTTATGATACCTAAATGAGTCATTAATCATGAGTACCAACATCATGATTATATACCTAATTACCATCAGTCAGGAAGAGTGAGTATTATTAGAGGCTATTGGGCATGCAGTGTGGTTAGAATGAATGTGTGATCATATTAGTTATTAAGTCATGTACAAGCACTTATCATGAACCAGAACACGATGTTTGAATGAGTGTTTGCACGTGTGTGTGTGTGTGTGTGTCTGCGTCTCTGTGTGTCTGTGTTTTTGCGTTTCTATGTCTCTGTGTGTCTATAGATGGCTGTGGATGGCTGTATGTGCCTCTAGGTACTTGCATCTGTGCTTGTGTGTTTGTGCCTATATGTGTCTGTGTATCTATATTTGTGTGTGTCAAATATTTCTCTTTGTGTCTATGTCTGTGTCTGTGTTTCAAATGGGGATTACGAACACAGGAAGTATGTTTTACAAATTGAATTAGGAAAAATGCTGTCACCGTCAGGAAATCAATATTATTGTTAAACTTTCAAAAATTCAGTGCATATTCACAACTCATGCAGGGGCATATATACTTCCTGAACAACTGCCTAAATAACATCCTGGTTCAAAAGCCAAACATTAATTAATCAAAAGAATATTTTGCTATTGGGGACCAAAGGTTTCCTAGTACCAACAAATTGATCATATAGAAAATAAGCAGGACCTATCCAGAATCTAGGACACTTCCTGCATTCCTATAGTACACGGCACCCCTGGAAATATTGAATGTACCACTAGAAAAACAATCTGTTTTGGCTGGCATCATGGACCAGGGGCCGACAGGTTAATAAGTGATGATGGTAGGCAATGAGAGCGCCAGGTGGCAGTAGTGATTAAGGCTGTAAATTACAGGTGTGGTCCAGGTAATCACAGGTGAGGCAGCTTGTTCCCCCGGACAGGTCGAACCGCAGGGGTACAGGAGGAGCCGGCGCGGTCAAGTGGAGTGAGGCTGGCTGTCTTGAAATTAATTTCGTAAATTACCTCTTTTTAAGGAAAATTTGTTATTTTTTTCTAGTCCATCAAAGCAAAACGATTTGTTGTATTTCCACATTCGTTCGTCCAAGTCAATCTAAATTAAGTGTATTTTCCATTTATCTCTCCAGAAAGTTCTTTTCAGGAAACCTCCTCAGAAAATCATTTCCAATTCAAATCATGACAATATAATTGTTTTAAAAAACTATATAATATTATTTTCTACTTAAAGCTTTGTCATGTTCATCTGTAGCAATATTTCTGTATTATTTTGAAAACATATGTATAAAATACAAATTATTTTCTGCACGACCAGCGCCTCATATATCTTGGTTGGACTATCAAACAGCTCCTTAAAATGATAGTTAGTCAGCATTTTCCTGACTGAGTCAATCAGTCCATAGAATTATTGATCTCAGCTGTACTATGTTTGATCCTTATCTTTGGTATGTACATCATAGAGCATGTAGACATGGATTTCTTGAAAGCTAGATTTAAATCAGTATACTGACTATGGAATCATACTACTTTGATTGTATTGCAAAGCTACAACTAATACATTTAAAAAAGAACTAAAAAAACACATGCATGCAACCACCTTCAGTTTTACAACGTTAATTAAGATCCTGAGGCTGAATTGCTCTGTTAAAGTTTCTACATTATTCATATATGAAATTGACATTTTATGCTTTTGGAAAAGGATGTGTGTACACACTTTCCAGTATATGGCCTATAGTAAATTTATACATGAATGAATTAATAGACAGATAAATGCTACAGTCTAAGGAACTGCTCAGGGGTATAGCCAGGGAAAAGGGGTCAAGAATGCTTTGACCCCCTTTTTGATGGGGACCCAAACTTACAAAAGGGAGGAAACCAGGATGTCATGCTTGTGGGTGCATGTATAAGACGTATTTAGCTTCCAAAACTTTCTTATCTACACCTCCCACCTTCAAATAAAACTCAGATCCGCCCCTGGGGATGATCTTGTAAGCCCTGCAATGTTCTAAATCATCAGTAGCTTCCCATAATTTATGTGTACATTATTCCGATAATCCATCCATGGTGATCCTCATAGGCCAAAGAACACCTTATTGGAAGGAAAATGGTTAATCATAGCTTTCATTCTTTGATTTCTTTTCTATGACACATATGACATGTATACATCCAAGAGGTAGAACCGAATTCCAATCATACATTATACTTTGTGCCAAGTGTGTGAATGATACAACCAACTTCCGCATTCATCGCTAGAGCTATAGCAGTGTCCGGTCCAAAATGTAACTTGCTTTTGGCATTAGCCATCATTACATACAAAAGGGAAGTGTTCTGTGACATGACATATAAATCACCACTGAAGAGAAAGCAGAGACAGACTCCCACTAAGTATTTCTTTCTTCTTGTTATAACAAGAATGTCAAGGACCTTCGAAGAGGATGAATGATTGCAACTGGCTGAAGTATAATAAGTGTTTTCCGTTTCTGTGTTACATTATACTTTATACTGATCTTAGAATGGGAAAATTAGTCACCTAGCATGCAGCCTGGCATCTAAGTGAGTAATATCATAAATTTCTGGTCAGATTACTTCAAACAACAAAAATTAATAAGTTGTTACTGAGCGTTCTATCAGCTTCCTTCCTCTGCTCTTTACATTTCAGTTTTTTTTTCAAGAGAAATAATATGTCATATTATACTGATAGTCATAATGGCCACTCTATCGGCCTCCTTGTTGGAAATTATGCAAATGAGAAATTAAGGCCCGGCTTACACATAAGTGATGCAAGTAACGGCGGTATGATGTGTGCATCAAAAGTCAGCATTACATATTTTTACTTATATTTCATATTCGGTATCAAGGTGCCGTTGATCGTCATAGTTTGCCTTATATAATTTGAATTAAAAAACACCAAATGGTGCATTGATTGTCCAACAAAGAGGGTATATCCTTAAAGTAAGGTCAAATGATGCCCTTGACACTGTATGCATGTGGTTTATTGCAAGCTGTATATCCTTATAAGTCCAATGTCAACACTCCATTAAATGCATTCGTGAAGCGCCTACATTTCCCTTTGTCCTGGGATTTCGAGGAAAGACCATCACTTCAAGGTGTGGTGAGGTGTATGTAAACGCATAAATAGGTTTTACTATCCGGGTTGGACATAGTAAACGAGATGCCCCATCAGCCCTTCCCTTCTGGGCCTTGCGAATTGGATGAGATAAACTTTCAGGACACCTACCCTTGGAGGGAATTGTATTATTTAGTGTTAATTTGATATATTACTCTCCATGCAGGGATAGATTTAGAGTGGGCACATGAGCAGATGAGGCGCCCCCCCCCCCTTAATTTTGGCCAAATTTAAATTTGTTTAATTGTAAAATTCTGGCCGCCAAGTGGGGCGCCTCGAATATTTGCTTGAGGGCGCTCCCCCCTCCTATATTTTCTAATATCTGGATCCGTGCCTGCTCTAAAGCCGGTATTCCACTAGGAAACAGACTAAACCGCCCAAGACCGTGAGGTTTTAGGGTTAAAGATCGCGAGTGTGTCAATTTCAGTTAGGAAAGATCATGAGTAGGTAATCCCGATAGTTACGAACATGTTGGTAAATTTTGATAGGAATTAATCCGATCAAGATTTTGCTAACGATTTTCAGGATGCCAAAGATTGTGAGCCTTTGTTGGTATATTCCACCTCAAGATGTTTGGAAGTTCACCAAAAATCATGAGTGACTGCCGATCTCTGGAGTTTTTTCCCAATTTCCATAGATATTGTGCCAAACATCGTATAGTGGAAAACGTCCTTAATACATGTACACGTTATTATTATGTATATCCAATATTATTGGACTACAGATTAGGGGCTTTCCAAAAAGTTTCACTCACCCACACAATTTGGTGCGTAGATTGAAAGATCCCTTATTGGATTTTACAATCATAGTTTTCTTCTACTTCTCGATTGGCATTGAAGGTCACATATATAATAAGAAATAAATTGGTTGCAGCATAAAGGATAAAATATCTGATAAGTATACATACGCCTACAATATTTCGTCAGTTATATCGACTTTGGTGAATATGAATTCATAGGACTTTTTGCAGCGCAAAGTTTTGGTTTGTTCCACAACCTTTGAATATAGCGGTTACTTTCCATTCTGATAATAGCAACATGAATGTTAATCAATGGTTGGAAAACATTTAAAGAATAATGTATGATAAAAATATAATTGTATTAAAAATAATCGAAGCGGGGGAGTCTTATGACATCCTACGCTTTTGGTACAGAGAAAGTCTTTTATTTTCCCGGATTCACCCACAGTACCTTTCAGAAAGTGAAAATACTCGTTGTTTTGTCATCCTACGTTCTTTCTTTCTTTCTTTCTTTTTCCTAAATTTCCCTATGTCTTATAAACAACACCACATTGCATTCAACCTCAAAATATCAGACAGCTATTGGGTTACACTGGGAGATGTTGGGGAACTGTAGTCAGTACCCATTCCGCTACAGAACGTTTTTCTTTCTGTCGTTCAATGCCTATATTCCACTTGCCGATTTTGCTGCAGATTTTAAAATCGACAGGCGGAATATCTATGGTTAGAAATACATGTGCTACATATCAACAGAGAGCGTTTATAATTCTCTTTCAAATGGTTTATAAAGTATGGTCCTATGATGTATGGTCACATGCCAAATTCAAAGAGGGAGTCAAACAAATGCAAACAAAATCGGTATGCAGTGGCGGATCTAAAGAGGGTCACAGGGGGCGCCCCCCCCCCCCCCCCCCCATTTTTGACCAAATATGTAAAATTGTCAGCCCCGGAGGGTCCGGAGAAAACTTGTCTAATACTAATAGGACGCCCCAGTGGCGGATTCAGAGAGGGGGCGGGGGGCGCGCCCCCTCCTTTTTTTGGCTAAATTTAACTTTTTTTAATGTAAAATTCTGAAAAATTGGAGGGTGCGCCCCCCCCCCCCCCCCCCTCTTTCTATTATCGCGCCCCAACCTTTTAAAAAAAACCTGGATCCGCCACTGTGCCCTCCCCTCTTTTAAAAATCTCTGCATCCGCCCCTGGTATGAGGGATACAAGCTTAAACTATTCTCGGCCCTAGTGCGTCGACGTTGCAGAGTGGTCCGTTCCAGGGACTTCCCCACGGCAGCTGACGCCATCGGGCCACATTTTTAAAAAGTTTCTGAGGTAGACTCAGGCCTTTGTGTGGAGAATCTGAGGTAGACTTGGGTCTTTGTCTGAGGGTCCACCCACAGGACACAGGTGCTACTATCTGGGCATTCATACAATACTTCCCTTCCCCCTAAACCTAGAGAAACCACTTCCCTTCTGTGAACGTATGATCTGCGGTTATTCCCTTTAAATTGTATATTGAATTTATGTTGAAATGATATCAGGATATGAGATCATTAAAATCGATTTTTATGAAATGATTTTATCAGCTAATGAAATAAAATTCATTTTTAGTAAAGTTATCCAGTTTGTTCACTGATTTACTTCTACTAATCTCAATTACTGGAGGGGGAGGGGAGATGGAACGATAAAATACATTTCCCAGTTGAATATTTTCCATATTGTATGAATATTTAACTATATCCTTGCTAGGTAATTCTGGTAATGCTGGTAATATCCCGTTAGCTATTGTTTGATTGTGAGGTAATAACTAGAAAACTATTTTGATTGTTATTGCCGATTGCATGGCTGCAGCACTAAAGGATGTTTAGTTAATTGAGAGTTGATCGAAAGTTATTCAATCAAAACGGTTTGAGATTTCTTTTTCTTCTATAAATATTTTCTAACCAAAACATTACTGATAGAAAAAGTGTCAGGCTGATTCTCAATTTCAGAACCAACCTCAAAAATTACACTATTAATGACTTAACTAAGAACCAAACGCTATGCCTGCATTAGAATGGATGTATTATTTATTGGTTACAATATAGTTTTCTCTTTGCAAGTGTTTTTTTTCTACGCAAACCTCAAGACATGCCCTGAAGTATCATATCCTTGGTTTTGGAAATATCTTCTTACTAAACTCATGGATTACACATGTTCCGGAAAAGGGGAGGGGCGCACTCACCCCCACCCCCGCCATCTTCGAGACCCCTTACTGTCATGTCTGTCCCACACACGGTTAACAAAAAAAAACTGTGGACAGATATGGAGCTGATATTATTACAAAAGAAGGAGGGAATAATCTTATTATAATGTGGAGCTAGCTATTTGAATCCTAAATGGTGAAACCACATAGAAACAAATTGCAACAGTATGATTTACATATATTACAGTTACCAGTTGCAATGATAATTATTGAGGAAAATCAACTTTCCATACTTAGGTTGCAAAGAGAGGGGAGTGGGATGGCTACTACATTGCTTACCAAGTAAGTCGTTTTAGCTGTGGGAACAGTTGAATGGCTCATGGTTGTCCTCATAATGAGATCATTCATGAGAAAGATGATATCATTTACCAGTTTACTCCCAAAGCATACAGCAGACTATGTAAGCTTTTGCAATGCCATAGGCCTATTCTAGATTTTTAAACCAATGAATATGATGCAGGTATACTCTATTGAGGATGGGCAAATCACTCTCCATTATTATTATTATTATCTAATCTTGATATTCATCTCATTCTGTTTAGTCAATATAGATCTACCAAAACACACAGATTCATAACTTTGATTAACCAAATGATGTATAGTTCTGTCATCCAATCAAAGAGATGTTATGATTTTTCATTTGCTGAGACCTTTGCAAGCTTTACCTACAATTCCCAATAAAAATACTCTTACAATTTCACCACTTGAGCACTGTCACATTTGTATTGTGAAATTTAGAAGCAATTTGCAATGTTACGGTAGGCCCACTTTAAGGTAAATTTGATGTTTTGAGCTTCAATGGGCTTAATTCAATAAGTAAAAAAATAAACTTAAACCTTGAAACTAAAACACTATTATCATGCACACCTGGATCTCCAAAGTTCTTGATTCAAACCCCCTAAGGCTGAATGACCCAAGAGCCTGACCCCCCTGTCACACATTTCGTTGCACAGCCTGGTACAGATGAGCAAATTGATGCCTTCTATTTCCCTGAGTGTCTTTTAATTGACCAGTGGCCAGCCGATGGTCAGTCACCTGCTTAATTGAGGCAGATCACCTGTCGCCGTTGTTTTTATCCGGCGGGGCTTTAATTGGAACGGATGCAAGACACGCTGAGGATAAATTTGACCTGTGACATGGTTGGGACGTTATATTTGACGTTGCATAATGACGTGAATCTTTCATGTGTCAGTTGTAAATTTCTAGATGATAAAGTGTTGCATGTATGAATCAAAATGTGAGTTTGCAATGCTGTTTTCTTGTTCGTTTTGGAGTATAGTATATCAAAAGAGGAAAATTAATAGCGCATAAAGTTGAAAGCATAATATCTCATGCGACAAACCAGTCAAGCAACCCCAAAAATGGAATCATTAGGAAAACATGTACCAAAGTACTAAACATCTGCTTCAAATCTTCTTAACTAAAGATCGTGAGGAAGAAAATAACACAGGAGCAATGCAATTAAATGCATCCTGGTTACTAGTTTTTCCATTACTAAAAATCTAGATGCATGAAGTCAGCAATTTGCTTAGGGAGAAAAATATGGGTGTCTGTAACTTCTTTTTGTACCTTTTGCATGTGCTTTGATACAAAAAAAACAGACTGTTTTCAGCCGTCACACTACCCATATTTAAAGAATCTGTAGTTCATGAAAAGGGTGTATTATATGGAATAGTCTGCCTCACTTAAGCAGATCGTTGAAGTGATCTGAGGCTATACTTTTGTAATAAATTAGGCTAACCCCATGAATTTTGGTTAGCGCCTCATCATAAGTACATACATGTACATCTGTCAAGGACACAATATTCCTACATAAACTAACCTTATACATGTATTAGTTCGCAATGGAATTCGAAGTTTTTCGTGAGAAACAAAATCTCAAAAGATAGATCCTTATCAAAATGACTGTATGAGATTAGCATCATCCGTTTCAAATATATTGCCCCCGATGGTAAAACAAAAAGCAGAATAGCATAAAAACATTTAATAAAAAGTACTTACCCCACATGTGGGTGCTGCAGATGTACAAGACACAATTAGTAGAGTTACCAGCAAACTCATAAACAGGTCCATCTTGTCAGATTTTAAAGCTGGCAATTCTTTTCAAAAGTCCTAGTGCAGTTTCTATGACACAAAAACTATTCAGTGTTTGGATGTTGAAATGGTTAGCTCTCTTCCCTATTTGACCATAAGCCAATAAAAAGTTCCTCTTTCTGTCCTATATGTCTGCCAATAGTGAATGTCCACTTGGCAACGATCTTGGGCCTGTGGGTGAGAGTGGTGGAAGTGAAGGGTTTATATACCACCTCCTAAGGCCTGCTGTGTGGTGGCTTGTGGTGGAGTGCAGTGGTAGTGTGGTGGTGAGTGTGCGGAGGGAACTACATGAATGAAACGGACCAACCAGCTTTTATACATGGTCGGCGGCCTACACACGCTATGCTTCACTCTCCCTGCATGGGCATGTTCTGATTTATACGAGCTAGCCACTGCATCGGAGAATGGAGTAACGGAATAACGTAACTGCTTGGAGAGTGTATACTAGAAATGATGATATGCTATTTACATGACTTAAACATGGTTATACGGAAATCATTAGTATGGCATAGGATATAATATATACTAAATAATATATATATTATTGAAATCACTAATATAGTATAGGCTATAAAATGTACTGTACTGTATTGCAACATATATATAAGTAGGCCCTGGGTATGCTTGGAGAATGTCTACTTAGCTAGAAACCACATGCTATTTGGATGAGCTATAGATGGTGATAGGGTAAAAAAAGATAACATGAGCATTACAACTGTATTCGATATAGTCATAAGATTCATCTTATAACCTCAATGACTCTGTTTTCCTTTCCTGCTTCTGACAACATTGCATGACCCGTCTTCATTCTGCTCTTGGCCGATGGTTCATGACACAAACCCTCAAAAGAGCAATGACTTTCTGAATGCTGAGCATGTGAATTTCCCAAAAGGGGAGGATATCACACCATAACCTTTGGCTCAAGGATATCCCAACGGGGGAAAGGATGCTCCAGGCATGAATTCAACGTTTTAGAGGATGGAATAAGCTTTCAAATGATACCAAAAATGTGAAATTGTGTTAATTGTCAAAGAAGCTACAGGATATAGAATGTAGGAACGTCAATGTTTCTGAAAATGACAACATGAATTATTCAGTATTAACTGAGTTATTTGAAAACAAAACATAATTCTTGAAAAACATAAATGGCTATTTATAAAATACTATTGTGACCATAACTCTTGATCTAAAAGTGATATTATTTATCTGTTTGAAGCTGGGATATTTTCAAGGTTTAATATCCAACATGATGTCACAATTTTTCTAATAAATCACTAACATTATTGTCTTCATGGCAACCAAAATACTATAGTTTGGTAATTTTGGCAATAAAACGTTCCATCGACATTCCATATAAGGATATTTTGGAATGAAATAGAATCTTTTAAGCAGGTCAGCTGAATTGTACCCAAAGAGTTAGTCTAAGACAGCTTTAACACTATTTTTCATTAAATATTAGTCCTAGGGCATAGGAAAAATCCCCGTGGGAGCATCCTTTCCCCGTGTTGGGTCACTAATTTCATTTCCAGAGTTTTTGGGGTGTTTTCTGAAGTATTTGACTGAGCTGTTGCACAGCAGCTGAGCTTTAATTCTGATTGGTCAATTCTCATGCCACCCTATGAATGGGCTGATATCTATACTAGAACTAGAAATATGATTACCTAAGAATGGTTATGTGGAAATTGATATGCGATATAACATCAGCTTTTTTTTATAATGGTCATGAGTGTTTACCGACAAAGATCTTTTTTTTGTAAATTCTCAGATATCGATGCTTGCGTTTGTTCAGAAGAGGCACCACGGTAGGGTAAGGTACCTAGTTCATGAATGTTGAGAACTGGAACTGTATGACTAATCGTTTTATCTAGAATTATTTCATGTAAACCGTATTTACCTGTTTACATCTATGTTCATGTATTTCTTTTCATAGAGAGTCAAAAGAACGTCAGTAGTTCTTTCCTATGACTTTCCTTTGAATATGATATCAAAGTATATTTATTATAATGTTAGCTTTGGGGGAGGTTAATGTGAAGGTTGTGTCCTCTTTTTAAAACCAAACTTCTTGGATCATGCTCGATACAGTTCTCTATCTGAATGACCTAATTTTGTATTATTTTAATCTGACTTCATTGATAACACCAATACGAAGATTTCCAGTACATTTTGATCTAAGAGATTCCGCCGAAGCTTTTAGTGTTTTAAGATATTGACGTATTCGAAAAAAAGATCAGAAAAATAATCACATCCGATAGTGTTTTGAGATTATTCCCCTCAGTTTTTATGTATAATAGATATAAAGCTGAAAACAGGAGCTAGGAATAACGTCATTGCCAAAGAGATATCATTATCATTAAAGGGTACCGCTCTAAACACTTCATAACAGGATTTAAAGGCACCATTGCGTCAGTAGTTTAAGTACAGGCCTCTCCACCGACCAATATCACTTGTTGAGAAAGGTTCGAGGACACTATCAAGTAGCACTAACTGATAAATTGGCAAGTGTTTGTACCGTCCAAGCCATGCACATCAAGTTGAACATAATCAGAAATCACCTGATCATTACGTCTCTAAATGTATACAATGAACTTCAACAACAAAATCGACAATTTTCCACCAGATATTAATGAGCACAATTACAATGACTTACATATATTACGTTACATCGCTTGTATATCTGCAATAGGACACAATATTGAAAACCTTTCATTTGACCGTTTATACCTGCAAAATGTATCATAACATTTTTATGATGTGTATTCTCCACAGTTTATAAATCATGAGTATTTCTGTAACTTCATGTGGGCTTTTAAGTTAATCTAATGACAAGTGGATAATTCGCCTACAATTTCGATTATGAGCAATAAGTATAGTAATAAAATCAATGTCACTTTTATCATTATGGCTATGTGAAAAAATATCTACACTGGATGTGGATTTATGCTCAGCCTCCTTATTTATGACCACCTTCCAAAAACTTCTTTAGAGAATAGTAGTTAACATTTTTAGAAATAAAAGTGAAAGTAAGTGAGGTGGGTGGTTAAACAAGCCTATACTCCCTATCTGCAGCACTGTTTGAAACATTCCTAGATACAATATAATAAAACTTCCAAACTTATCTATTATAATACTTTATTGGACAGTGTATGTATGTTTATAAAAATTCATATCATAATGAATAACCCCTTACTCATGTACTGCAGATTTGGTTCTTAGTATATTATAAAAGAAATCTCGTTGAATTACACCAGGTAGTTTTCATTAAGTTTTCTTTTCAAATACTGTTTTCCAAGGACGTAAACCAAAGTGAGTGGTGGATAGGAAATGATACCACGAATGCCTTGATTGAATGGAACGATTATGGCGAAGTGCCCGCTCCCTTGTTTAGTGACGTCATCACTGGATTTGGCAAACAGATAGCATCAGTACTGAGAATGGACCTCAGAGAGGAGAGAGTGATATGAATGGGCCATCTGTCCCATATCACTATACCATACATGGGAAACAGAGTGCTTTACATGGAATATGGGAAATACAGTAGATCAGCAACATAATTATCACCGACACGAACCAAAGAACGTTTCATTTAAACTTCAGCCATTACACTTGGCAATTATTTTCATTTGTATCACTCAAATAAATAGTTCGGTTCCAACATCGATCATCATTCATTCACGTGCATTTTTTTTATACAAACAGATCTAGACCAACCATTAAAACATTAAATATTTTGTGAATGTGAAGCTTTATTACTTTCTTATTACTACGTTCTTGCCCAAAATTGCAATAACATGAAAAAGTTTATTGCAAAAAGAGTCTCAGCTTTTGAAAGGAGAAAAGTAATGGTTATAATAATTCATTTGATGATAGCAAAAAAACTATGCTATTTACAGCGGTTTGGCAAGCCCCCCCCCCCCCCACCCCCCCCCCCTCCACCCCCACTACCACCCCATCACCACAAGATGCTAACCCACAAACAGCTGCTAAGTCACAAATATTTGGGGGATAGTGTCTGTAGTATAACTGATGCTAAGCTGCAAATATTTGTTACTTAGCAGCTGTTTGTTGGATAGCATCCCTACAAGAGACTAAGATACAAACAGTTGCTAAGTGACAAATATTTTAGGATAGCACCTCCAATCAGAATGATGCAACAAGTATTTTTCAATCATAAAACACTGATGCAAATCCAAACGGAATTATAAAAAAAACATACCACAAAATGATTATCTTTAAAATTATGCCATCCAAAATTTGGGTAAATGTCATTGGGGACTTCATTTGAGCCAATTTTAGAAATAGTCATTTTTGGTGATGTATCTGTTGCTGCCAGGTTGGAAGAGAAGATTATTATCAGACTATTATTTGAATCAAGAATTTTTGTTGATGTCATTTTTGTTAATAACACCATTGTGGCACCCAACTTTTTGACAATATCATTTTTGGCAACATCAATTTTTTATTATAATGTCATGTATGACCCTTTTGAACCCATCTTGAATCTTTTTGTTTATACTTAACTATGGTCACCAATGTTGACCCATTATAAATTTCACTACTGTTGACCTATTCCAACCAAAATTGACTAACACTCTCAATTGTTCATGATATCTAATGAAGCAGTTTGAGGGATGAGTCTAATTGTGGGATAGCAGCCTGGTTGTGGCATAGCATCTTCATGGTGCTGCTATCCCACAAACCAGTTTGAAGGATAGCATCAGTTTGTGGGATAACATCTTGATATGGATGCTATCCCACAAACCCTGAATATTTTTGGGATAGCATCCATTTGTGGGATAGCGTCCTAAGTGTCCCATTGTCGTATTGGATTTTATTATGACATAATCACTGTATGGTACCAACAATGGTTTAAATTCTAAAGTTCGTTGAAAAGCTTGTATTTTACCGTCGTTTTCTGTGAAATTGATGAAACGGTTTGAATTTTAAATTTCGTGGAAAAGCTTTCTATTCTTCCTTTGTCTGCAAGATCGATAGTAGTTTTAGCTGATAATATAGTGTTTAAGGCCTTGTTTATAGTATTAACCCACAACACTCCTATTCTCTAAAGGAAACGACACCCCTTCCCATTTTTTTCTCACAAGAACCCTCATACGGCATATATAGGATTACTCCTCCCCTTTTATTTTCGTTAGTCTATATAGATACCTATGGCCCTGCTAGATTAAAAGTGGATCCTCTTTCACTAAGTAAGAGGTCATTGTTAAACTGCAGGTGGGTGTAGCCACTTTCTAGTGGCATCATGGATAAACCTGATAGTCCCCTAAGGGAAATAACGGGCAAGTAGAGTTGCCTACTCAATTACCATCAATTGATCAAAAAGACAAATAAATAGGTACAGCTTGATTCTCGATGCTTTGTGTAGAGAAATCAAAACCTCTTGAAGTACCGAAAAAGTGGGATATCGCTGACAAATCATAAGAAAAGAAAGTTTGAATAGAAAATAAAAAGAAACATTTTCGTCCCACCAATAAAGACTTGTCATTTTATGCTGAAACTGTTTAATCTTAAAGGCATCAATTGGTAATTCAGGAAGGAACAAGGCGCTGAGACCCGTCAGTCCCTTGGGCGGGTGCCTGGACAAGCTGGGAACCAGCGAGACGCCTCAAGTCATTGTCGTCTGCTTCGATGATTGCCGCCAGAAAAGTGGCGGGAAATGCCAGGAAACACCGCCCTCACTTCTGCGGGGGAGGCGGACAATTTGAGAGAGAAGGCGGGGGAGGAACATTGCCTGATGAAGGTTATTGGCCTCCTTCGACTGGCCAACGACTTTGCGTCGGCGTAAACCTGCGTCTTT
The DNA here is from genome assembly GCA_936440205.1 of Lepidonotus clava. Classification (NCBI taxonomy): domain Eukaryota; kingdom Metazoa; phylum Annelida; class Polychaeta; order Phyllodocida; family Polynoidae; genus Lepidonotus; species Lepidonotus clava. Next base: position 37,070,921 of record OW387140.1, read on the forward strand.
GGAGCCAGCCCAAAGAACTACACTGCTGTTCAAAAGAAAGTAACTCTTTTTATTTAAGCATGCAGAGCAGCTCTGAGTTAAACCGAGCTATGTTAATGGTTTTGAAATCTTTTTCCTAAGCCAATATAAAAAAGATTGTATTACATTTTTCCAAGCATGAACAGTTTATCAACTTTGCCCAAGAGTGTCGGTACCGGTAGTATAGGTATTGGGAATATTATGGACCATCCATAAATGATGTCACGCACAAGGGGGTGGATGGATGGGTTGAACAGCGTGACACTGCCTGAAAATGGGCTTTATTTTCATGTTTAAATCAGAGAATTTTGTGTGACAGAGGGGTGGGTGGGTCATAAAAGTACCCTAAAAAGTGTGACATCGTTTATGGATGGCCCCTTAAGAATATTCATGCTCCTTCATGTATTGGACCATTGACCTTTAAATTTAAGACAGCGACGTGGCCATTTCTTATATTAGACATCCGGTATGAGACCTTGTGACACGCAAAAGGATATAGGCCTATGTAAAAAGAAAATGACATGCCACATCAACTTCTCTTTTTACAATTTGACATATGACATCAATAGTATGAAAGACAATTGTATATGCTTGCTGTATTGCCATTTTTAAAATTCGACATGCGACATCAAGACCCCCCCCCCCCCTCCCTCCATCAACAGATCAAGGGCCTTATCTATAGGGGGTCTAAGCGATATACTCCGAAACTAAAAGTAAAAGTGCTGACTTTTTGGAACGGACTGTGCACTTCAAACTGCCAACAGGCAATGTGCCACATAAAATGTCTCCGCTTCAGAATAATCAGTGCTGTGGCTCGCTGATGAATTGAAACAAAATAATCGAAATGCATGGTTGTTTTCCTTGACATGAAATCCGGGTGTTCATATCGATTACGATGATCATTACTTGGTCAAAAAAAGTCGGTTCACTTGACATATATTATAAGTACACTATAAGTATATCAATTCTTCCAAGCTGTATCTTATTGCGCTGTGCTAAAATTCCAAACAAAATAGTCTAATCAATCCTCCCGTATGTTATATAATACTGTATAGTTATATTTTTCATTATAAATACAATAGATTGGGACTTTAATTGGTTTCTCGAGCGACAGCTGCAATAACTGTAGCCATACCTGCAATATTCTTTGCCGTTATAATTTTATGAATAGTATAGCAAATGAAAGTAATTTATTACCCTTCTAATTTCGATGCAAAATTGACAGGTCTTGTGGGATGAGGCTTATTATAGCAGGCAATATGGTGCGAAAGGGCCACAGGTATATGCCAAAGGTATAATCAAAACTGTGCAGATTGTTAGTTACTTATTACTGAAATATTAACTTTTGACGCATTACTACCCCTGAATAGAAGTCGTGGACGATCTCTGCATGCTCTAAGTTTACAATTTTACGACATAATAGTATCTATATCAGTTATCTTTAAAAGGATATCTATCTAACAATTAAGATATAAGCAATACTTTCTTTAAGCTGCAATCTTCTCAATGAGAAATATGAAAGTCAACACAATGATACATCACCACATTTTACATTTTCTTTTCACGTTTAACTTTTGGTCCTTTTGCCTACTGGGTACGCCAAAGTCTGAGATAATAATCATAATTGACTGATTAGACCGTTTTCGTATAGTGAGGACCCATGGCAAGCCAATCAAAAGAACTTGAACAGACTTCAACTTGATTGTTTTGAACGGAACTAGCTTGTGATGCTACTGAAAATATATTAATCTTCAAATTTTGTAAAGTAATCTGTTAATTTCCATCAACAAGAGTGGGTGTCATTCAGAGTAAGATGTTACTAATATTGTACCATAATATTCTGTCCAGAAACGTGCGCTGTGCGAAAATAGACCTTTGAGTACTGACCTTTGCGTTTTGTAAATAGTAGTATTAAGGCATAGGCCTATAAGGAAATGGAAAGGTCACCTTTTCAAGACCTTCTAGCATTTTAAATGTAATTGTGTTAAGGTCTTGTACATGTGACCTTTTCATTACTTTCAATACACCTCAAAGGCCCCAGTGTTGGAAATGAACAAAAAGTATTTACAAACAAGATGGTCTGTATTCCAGCTATATGGGTTCCAACTATCTGTGAACCTACATGTTTCAAAGTTTCATGATAGGAAGACGTGTTTTGACTTCTTATCTATTTCTTGAACCTGAAAATATCCGTTTGGATTTGTTGAATTAAATTTCCTTCAAATATCTGTGAAAATAACAATCTAGTTCCGGCTATAAACAAGGGACCTTGATATCAGCCTAAGGACAGGGCCCGGATAATTTACCGTTTTAAGTATTTCAATATCATATCATTATGTAATTACATAATTATTAATGGCACATCGGAACCTGGGCCGTAAAGTAGGTGAAAATAACTGGTAATAAGTGACCAATAATTAGCGTATCTATATTATAGTGAGGAAGGTGTGAATACTACCCCTAAAAAACAAAGAAGAATTGATAATTTTAAATAATATTCCATTCCTATAAAGAAACACACAAGGGATGTCCATACTTTTTCATTTGTCAGTGGCGGAACCAGAGGGGGGGGGGGCGTGCCTCTCCCTTTTCTTGGAAAATGTTTTAAATGTAAAACTCGGCCAAAAGAAGAAAAATTCCAATAACGCACCCGCCCCCCTTTTTTTTTTTTTTTTTTTTTTTTTTTTTTTATACAAAATCATGGATCCGCCAGTGAATCGTCATATTTCACCCCAGAGCCCGAAGTCTGATGGTTAGGTATTGTGCCTATTGGGGTTTCACCAACCACGTCCACTTCTGCAGTGCCAACTTTACTAAAACTATCCGGACTTAGACAAAGTTCATCTCAGAGCGTCTTTACCATATAATATTATGTCTATGGTTTACGTTTCCACATTGTAATAATGATATACTAATCGCCATAAAAATGCAATGTAGGCCCATTAATTATTCTGTGTTGAAACATCGCAGAAAATGCACTATGAACGTGAGATGTCTATCTTCATTTGCATCATTTCGTATTATAAAATTACCTCCATTGTCTAGTGCCTTTGATAACCACACAGCCTCATAAAATCCTCACATCGCAGACTAGAACAAGCACACCCTCCCTTAGTGCACCCTCCCACAATTCCCCCCCTCCCCCCGCGATAATAATTTTTCCTACCATGGATATCTGATTTACAGTATTTCAAGTACCTGCAGGTTAATTTGGGCTTATTTTGTCGACAAAAGCCCATAGAAATCTATAGAAAATAATTATACATAAATTTTACATAAATCTATCTTGATTGAATAAATTTTCAAACCAATCTGAAAGTATGAAACATAATATTATGAAGATACAAAATCCAAAAATTTATCACCAGTTCTCCATCGTGCTATTCTACAAATAATGGCATGTTCACTTGAAATTAATATAGTAAAGCTTAGTAACTTGCCGACATTATTTTCCAGCACGCATCTTGATCAAGATTAGCCTGCAGGTAAAGTACAGGAAATAAGCTATCCGTGGAAGGGAGAATTATAGGCATGCGTCTATAGAAAAGCCTATGGAGGCACATACAGACATTCCATTACGTCTCCCAGAAATATGGCGGTCACCTATTTTCTTTTTTCATGGAATCACATATATCTAAAGGGAGACAGAATGAGATTATTTATATAGATGTAATGCTACGTTATAAGAGTGTCTCACATGCCCACATGAGGTGTCGACTGAACATCCGATTGGTCAAAGTGTGACGTGTGTTCTCTGGTCCAGGCACGTGCTGCGCACAAATTAATGCTATCTGATGAACTATACGGAGTAAGCGAGTCTGAGGTTTGACGGCATTTTTGGCATCACGTAGCTAGAATTGCGGCCCTATTGTGTTGGATTAATTCTTTAGCGTTGGATTCTATGGTGAAAAAGTTAATCCCAGCGATTGTGTAAAAACTGAACAAATCAGCAAAATTTAACGCTTGTATGAAATGTGTGGGAACAAGTCAACAGTAGGCAATGTCAAAGGCGCAACCAACTTCCAATAGATGATATTCCAGACCACGCCACCTAGTGGGGAACTTTGCCCCAGAGCTGTTGGTCAGACAAGCTTGGGCTTATTTTCTCTTTGTGCCTATGTAACTTGCATATATTAAACCACCCATAATTTTTTATGTATACAAAGTTTCGACATTCTTTCTGTCTGTATCAATAGTATCAATCTTTGTCTTTTTTTCTGATACATTCATTATGTATGTGTGTCCAAGGGATATATTTTAAAACAATTTTTCAGTAATAAAAAGCTTTTAGCCAATCAGAGGCCCCCAATTAGTGTTTATCAGCATTGCATAACAGGTGAGGCCCCCACAACTTGGTGGTCACTATAGCAATACTCGGACAAACAAATCACTGGACCCTAATAGCCAGGGTCTGGAAAAGACTATTGCGGTCTTGCCTAAAAGTTGGTGGACGACGTCCGGCTTGACATCCGCAAACCTCGTTTATCCATGTCCATCATAAGATTTCCAAGAGTGGTTCTTTCTACATTCTTTTGTCAGATTCACAATTTCTATAAATTTGGCCCATTTATTTCTATACATATATTATCAATTTGTGGAGAAGTACTACATTTCATAAGACATATCATTATGAAATTCTAAATACATTTGTTGGAATGTAGATCGAGGGCTAAAGACCTCCAGTCTATACTTGAAGGTCAACAAAAAACACCATCCCATTCTCACTCCCCCATCTCGCGTGATAAAGTTGGCTTACTGGCAATAAAAGGTTATGCACGGACAAATTTGTCATTGCCTGTACATAACATAATTAATGGATAATGTATCCCATCTAAAATGTATGATATCTGAGAACAAATTAAAACCACAATATAAATAAATATTATTCATATTTTTAATTCGCTTTTTAGGCTTAAAGTATATATAGTCTCTGCCCTTAAAGTTTGCCTTGAAAATCGTACAGTCTAGCGGCAGCCATATGTACAAGGTATGTTCATAAAGTATATACATCGTGCCATAGTGGGAAAAAATACACAACGGCAATAAAAATCACATAGTAACTCCAGCCCTGGTTGGGACGTTGTTGAGAATTCCATGAATAGAGACACAAACAAAATCATGAATGACATACATTTGACACTCTCCTTTTGTTATAATAATACATCCGAATATAAGATTGACATTCAACTAGAATAGATACAGGCTTCAACCATTCTTTAAACTAACTTAAACAAATTGATTTTCATACTGTATATATATATTTCACCAATCAGTCATGCTAGCCTTCGATACAGAAAATATTCAATTTTAGGAAAATTTACAATGCACGTAATTATGATTGCGCGGCAGTTCCTATCATTGGATGCATAATTAGTTTTCTGTAACTGTAAAAGTTTCATTGTTTGCGCCGCATGTGTTTTCTTATTCGTTAAGTCTGTAGTCAATACGTGAAAATTTGATGTCAGTGAAAATATAAATATATATCATGGAACAAGGAAAATCTTTCAAATTGCAATTGCGCAATTATGCCTCATAATTATCTCCCATTTTATCATATCGTTCTGTTTGTGGAGATAAGACACATTCATAAACCATTGAAAGGACTCTTAACAAACAAATACCTTTCTATACCTTAACAAACAAAACTTTAGACGTGAACTTCTCTGAACAACCAATGTATAAAAACGCTTACTTACACACACTGATAATGAGCATTTATGAGTATTTAATGAGTACTTAATCTATACGCAGCTTCTCCTAAACACACCGCCATTTTTCCAACAAAATTCTGTGCCTCACTTCTATGGCGAATGTCTCTCTCTGGTCAAGAGATAATCATACGTTGCATACTTCCTTATCGTCAATTTATAAACCAAGACAAGGTTAGGCAAAATGTGAGTCAGTTTATACTGTAACTAACCCTACAGCTGCTATTACCCAAAGTTCAATGTTGATGAGAAAATAATGGTCAATAATCAGTTATACATCATGATAACGGTAAAAAAAAAATATCACTGCCTCAGTCATTTCTTCCACCCTAGTCCTGTGGCCGATATCTCTCCGGGTATGAGATACTCCCGCATCACATATCTCCATGTCCAAAGTTAAACAACAAAGAAAAGGATGGTTGCATTTAAGGCAGTTTCACAGTAAATAACCCAACAGATGTTTTAGTCCAATGGTGACGAGAAAATAATGGTCAACAATCATACATACATCATGATAACGATAAAAAAAAATCACTGCCACAGTCATTTCTTCCCCTCTAGTCCTGTAGCCGATATCTCTCCGGGCATGAGATAATCGTGCATCGCGTACTTTCATATCCACAGTTTGGTGAATAAAAAAAAAGACACAAGTGGTCGCATTTTAGGAGTTTTCACAATAGATAACCCAACAGCTCCTTTCACCCATAGTCCAATGGTGATGAGAAAATAATGGTAAATAATCATACATACATAATGATAACAATAAAAAAAATCACTGCCTCAGTCATTTCTTCCCTTCCAATCCTGTAGCCGATATCTCTCCGGGCATGAGATAATCGTGCATCGCGTACTTCCAAGTCCACAGTTGGGCGATATAGTCAAACATAGAGCGGCTTTCGCGATAGATCACTCCCACCTTGGGCTCCATACACACAAACACATAAGGGTCTGTTAGCAGGGACTGTATGCTTATGAGCACCTTGGAAATGGTAAGGGCAAGGCTCCAGTTGTGGTGGATCGAGTCCAGTCCGATGTCCCCGTGACGACTGATGTTCGGATGAAATATTTTAGTGATGAAGCGCACTACGGGTGGCCGCATTGGGTAACTGAAACAGAAAATATGAGTATTCATAATAATTTCTTTTTTTCAGTTTCAGAAAAATATATGACAATGATAGCGTTGAATATTTGAATTAAAACTTGACAAAGAAATCTATATTCGACGGATGTCGTCGAATGTAAGACTTTTAATTAATATGTGCCCCAGGTAAAAATGCATTTAGTCTCCATCACTCAATATAAACAAAAAAGCTCGCCTAAAAAACGAAAGATGAGGGATACATCCAGACTAAAGATCACTGAAGTTCTACCTGCGAATATTTTCAAATTGTCAACTTCATTTATATATCACAGGTAAATGTCTAAAAGCATGACAAATTGTATCTAAGAAAGCGACTTATATCTTATACCCTGGACCGGTTTTTCTAAATTCATTTTTCTTTGGTCGATAGTCCCCTGTAAATTCAGTCCCTTCGTGAAGTAAATCTGAGATGCCACTCCAGACTGGTGAAAAGGTATAGGAAAAGTAGAGAATGCTTTTCCTACGTTATACCAGGAGGAATATAACCTAAAGAATCAGAATCCTGGCTTCAAATTTTTACTTGAGTGACTTACAACTTAAACAAGATTACATTAACATATTTTTTACAGTGAGGCAGGAAAATCTCTCCATTCGATCTGAGATCACTAAACTGTAGGGAATCCTAGAAGGGGGAAAAGTGTAGAAAATTTAGTATTTCTGGTAGTTTATTAATTTTGTTCTGCTTACCTATGAGGTATCTGTAGGTAGAGGAAGAATAGTCCCCCCTCGTAGGGACTGCCCTGGGGGCCGGTGATGGAAGCCTGCCAGTGACAACAGTGTCTGTCTAAGGGAGTCGCCTGGATCCCCTCCGGGGGGTCGGTCCGCAGGGTCTTTAGTTCACTCCGCAACCGACGGTGGCGCCACGAGTTTTCCTCAATAGGTGGCGTGCTCTGCAAGGGGAAAAGCGAATTGGCATTGGCGTATTTTTTTTCGGTTTCATTTTTTCTTTCTTTTTATTTGAAGTGCAATTTTTTTCTTATTTCATATGAAACAAAATTCAAGTTTCAAAAATAATTTCCTTATTGTACCTTTATTGGTTTGTTTCTGGTCTTTCATATTTTTCAAAATAAAGAATGGACTTATTTTAGAATGACACATATTTCTAGTTTGCGTTCAGAAATTATATTTTTGAAAAGTTTTATTGTGAAAACAGCACGTTCAACTATTTTTCTTAAGATAATTGAAATCAGAAACTCACTTGTATCATCATACTTTCCAAACAAAATCGGCAGGGGGCACTTTCTAACCTGAAATCGTGAAAAATGTCGGATGTTATAATGTACACATCACGTATCTGCTTATACACCAATAATGCTTTTAACGACAACAGACAATTTTGAACCAATTTTTGATCGTTTGTTACATCTTTCAGGATCTCAATTAAGATTACCAAAAGAATCTGAAATCTAAATCACTGAATGTTTCTTAATCCTAAGACACGGAATATTGACGTCGCCTTTAAAACAAACGGGTTACAGATCATGGTTACATGATTATTTCTAGGTTCTTTAAAATAAAAAAAATATATTGCGGCTTCCTAAAGGGACAGGCGCGGACACAATTCCTTTTAAGTTAACACTAATATTAACCACTAAAGGTGAGGGAAGAAGGGAAAAGGTCTTTGTTCAGATTAGTATTTTGACTTCCTAAATATCATGGTATCTGTTTGAAACATTCTAAATATAGAATTATTTTTTAAATCGCCCCAAATACATATGGAAATAAATATGTTGAATGAAATGTTATGATTCAATAAAATAAAATAGCATTAAAGAAATTGTCTACGTTTACGGGTACTCACAGTTTGGTGTAGATCTGTTTCCAGCATCGCACTTTGTACTGTGGGGAGAAGAGCGGCCAGCGCAGACTGATGAAGCGCTCCCACTTCTCCTGGGACGTCTCCGAGTCCAGGATCTGCCGCCACCGCATACACACGTTCCCCGCTGTCCACAGCGAGATGTCGTCCAGGTACTTAAACACTCCCAATAAGACTGGAAATAGAATTATCAGGGTTTTGATTTAACTGCTGTACAATCAATTGAAACTGTGATATTTAAGGATGGATTATTAAGAAATTATAGAAAAATTGGACTGGCTAAAGCAATTTTAGATTAAGGATTCAGGAAGGATAGATTTTATAATTAAACCGAAAATTGGTGCGCTTTAGAAACTTTTATGTATTTCATATATAGGTGGCCTAATAAGTTTTCTCGAGTATAGAATCTCAATTACTCCAAAAGTAAAGGCTCCAAGAAATCATGAATAGTGAAAAGTGACAAAAACTTATTTATAGTTTCATAGGTCTCACAAAATATCCTAAATATACAACAACAACAACAACAACAACAACAACAACAACAACAACAACGACGAAAGAATAAGGGGGGGGGGGGGGAATTGGTAGAGTCAAGAGAATAAAAAACGATTAAATATACTACCCAAAACACTAAACAGTAACATGCACAGAAAATAATCGAACTTCAGATTAACACATTGAGCCTACCTTCTGGAGGCAGGGAGTCGACGAGCCCCTCGGGGACCCTCTCGGCCTGGTAGTCCCTCGGGCTGGACAGACTCCCGATCCGCTCGGCCAGGCGGTCCACCTTGGGGGCAGACGGAATGAACACGCGCTCTGCACGGGTCTCATTTTTCTTCACGTAGAAGTCAGCCTCTCCATGCGGTTCTTCATTACCAGAGTCACCAGAATCGGTTTTCTGTAGAAAGCGCAATGTAAAGGTTGTTATAGATTATACCATTAAGTTATATTGTATAAAAGAAAATAAAGAAGATTACCTGTAGTTTGTGGTTGTCAAATGCCTATAAATGATAGTTATTGAACTTTCACGAGATCAGTTTACTTTTTATATCAATCACTGAAAAACAACATAGCCTCTCTTTAAAATTACAATAAACTGCACTTCCTTCTCCTTCATTTTTTCATTTTCTTAAGCAGTAAAGCCACCTTTTATGGCCTTTCAACGTTATTTTTCACACATTTAAACGTGAGTATTATGGATTTATTTCAACTAACTTACCTCCGCGTAGTTGCCATCTTCAGGTAGATTTATATCTTCAGGAAACAGAAACAGGTGACACGTTCCACACACCGGCTGGCCAAAGTTGGGTCCGTAAAAACTTTCACAGACTCGACATTTCTGGTACTGCAAGAAAGGAATTTGTGTTTTGTGATTTCACAGTGATATGTGTATTTGATAAAATTCGTGGACAGGTTAAGTTTGAGAATATAGATCTAAACATATAAACTATCCTTACGAAAACACTTAAAGGTTTGGCTATGATCGAGCGTATTACGAGCGGATATGCATATTGACGGATTTTCCATTCAGAATCTCGATAATCTGTTGATTTGTAGCAAAATTTGTCTGTAGATCTACCAGATATAGGCATAACTATTCCATGAATCTGTGGCAATGAATTTATGTTTGTAAGAAACGTCTCTCTATGTGCTATTGTTGAAATCTTTACACGACCATCCTGTAAACATATTCCTTTCTTCTTTAGCTAACATTTTTTAATCAGATCAATGGAAACATATTCACTTCTATTCATTATTGATCTATAGCCCTTTGGATCCACGTTACATCGTAATCTAGTTTTTTGAAAAAATGGATATAATTAAGTAGTCATTTCTTACCTCAGATGCCAGATACTCGCTAACGTCAATTGTTTTAAAGGGCTTGTCGTTGACACTTTGACTGGTCGTACCCGTCGTACCCAACTGGTCAGTTGCTGCAGCCATGTTGTGTTTTCCTCATAATTCAACTGGAAATGAAAGAAGTGAAGATAATTTGTCCGCAGAAAGTTTTGGGGATGCACTGTATCAGGAATATCTAATTAGATCAAGATCCACTGGCACTGCGGTTATTAACGATTAACTTAACGTTAGTCGTTAAATCTATAAGGGGCCGTCAATAAATGACATCATGCTATTTTTTACCTTTTTTTGACCCCCCCCCCCCCCCCCCCCCTTGTCATGTTTCGCCAAGCGGCTCTTGACCCCCCCTCTAGAAATGACATAATTTTAAGTGGACCCCCCCCCCCCCCCCAATCACATAAGTAATATAATACAGAATGCAATTTTTTTGCTTAGAAACATGACTGTCCCTAAGAACAATCTTTGATTTTAACTCTAAATAAAAAATAGATCTACAGCCTTCAATACCCGAACCTAACCTGAAATTGTCTCTGAAATTCTTGAAATTCAAATTTTCGCACCATGATCAGGGTGCCCACGCTTTTCAAAAATTCTTTTTTAAGACATCTTGCACAATGTTAAATATGTTAAATTTAAGACCTTTTTAAGGCCTTTAATTTGAGAAAACCAATTTAAGACCATTTTAAGACTTTTAAGACTTGCGTAGGCACCCTGATGATGTCATGAACCACATGACCCCCCCCTCCCCCCCTTGTCATGTTTGGTCATGGAAGTGTGAACCCCCCACCCCCCCCCCCCCCCACCGCATGACGTAATTTATGGACGGCCCCTAAAAATATCTATAGACCCTCATCTTGCAAGTTAGTGTAGTGACGAGTGTAGGCTATATTCCAATTGAATAAACTTACGTTAGATCTAAATGGCATAGAATAACAGTCGAATAACATAAAGAGGTTGTCTGGACCTCACTCTTAATGTCTAATAATGAGGCTGAGACTTACTGGGAATGACTCAATGAGAGTCACAGTGACACACACTGACACAGTGAAATGCGGTTGACACTGTCACTGTGCGGTGTGTTTTTCGGGTCAGAACGGACAGTTGCAGGCCAAACGCAACCTGAAAGTCTGCTACAAAGAGGGACATAATAGAGATAACACAGATACGTACCACACTTGCCGTATTACAACTTGAATAACTTGATAATCTTGCTATAACTGCAGAACACTTGATGCTTTCTGGACTTTGTTGATCAAAACCGGAAGCTTGTCTGTCTGTGCGTCGTTTCGCTGGTCGTTGGCCTCTTCCGTGACCTATTTTTATTACTTTTGACAGGTGCCCGGGAACCAGTTCAGTTCAGCTCGGGAAAGCCGGTGTCACATCGGGAAGTGTCCAGGCTGACGAAGTGTCCATGCGCATGCGCACTGCGCAGCAGCCACTTCGCCATGCAGCGTGCGTGGGGAAGTGTCCATCCAGGTCCAAGTGGACCATTTCGCTGGTTACTGAAGAACCAGCAAATGGTAACTTGTTCTCGGCAGTGTGGCACTGCATTCTTTAGTATTAGGCCTTTGACAAGCGAAACACAGTGAATCAAAATGGCGGCGAGTGAACAGAAAGGAGGACTTTGCAGACAACAAAATGGTCTCAAATCCTTTAAAATGGGTCTTTCGGACCCGGGAAAAAGCCCAGCTGCTTAGAATTATATACCCTGCTACAATATCAGGTTAGATTTCATTTCTACTGTGAACTTTCAGAGGTAGGGCCGCCGAAAGGCGCGGCCGCGGACATCGCGAGTCGAAAACGTGTTGTCCGCGGCCGCTGTAGTTCTGTTAGCCTTCCCTGTATTTGTAGATCTATGAATACTGGAGAACTCGGTCCGCATGAGAACTCGGTCCTGGAGAACTCGGTCCGTAGACAACTTAATTAGATTAAATGCACAAGTCCCTCAAAAGGCGTTGCGCGGCTGTCACTCGATCATTCCCCTGCTGCATCTTTCTGCCCCTATCACCTTAAGGATAGACAACACCTCTCTGCGGCCAATGTGCAGCACGCTCTTTGTTTGTAAATTGATTCTATATTGTTCATGGTAATATTATATACCATATATATCTTAAAAGCCAATGACGAACCCTATCTAATGATATAAATCATATTAGAATGTGAATAACGGCACCTTTGTAAGTAGACCAGGAATTGAAAAAATGCATTTTTAACTTTTATTTTTTGAACAAGAATATCTCAGTAACTACTGCATATAAATGCATGAAACTTCTTGAAGATGTAGATAACATTTATAAGAAGGGAAGCGTGTCTCAGAATTTTGATTTAGGCCTTATTTTTTGTTTTATGAAATATAGAAAATAATGTTGACAAAAATAACCAAAATCTTCCCGTTTTTTATCATAAAATGAAAACTATGCCCTAAATAAAAAATCTGAGACACGCTTCCCTCAGGGGGATCATTATGGACATGTCCAAGAAATTTCATTAGAATCCATCAAGTGGTTACCGAGATATCAATGTTCAAAAAATAAAAGTGAAAAAAATAGTTTTTCACAAAAATTTCCTTGAATCTTAACGTGTTGAAAACAAAATATGTCCTAAAAGATAGAGGAAAATGTGCCCTTTAATTTGATATTTAGTATGTTGTTCTAGCTTTTCTGGTTCCTGCACAATTGTCATTACCGCAAATGAAGCCACTCTGAGGTGTTGTCTATCCTTAAGAGGGGGGACGGGGGGGTCCATGTTAGCCTGGACAGGCGGACCTATGATCTGAAGACATTTCAATTCGCCTAGCAGAGGTTGCGAATATCGACCGCGAGAATTGCCGAGATAAAGGGGTTCCTGTACTTACATTTTTTCCTCTCATTCAAGTCTTTTTCAGAAGATTCATTATACAAATATTACTCACAAATTATAGAGTAGTGGCGTGTATTATCGGCACCTTAGGGCATAATATAGCATTGTGCGTTTATTTCCCTTAAATTTTAATGGTAAAGTGATCCATGAGATAGTCTGCACATATATAAATCCCCACAAGTCATCTTGAATGATTTTCAAGGATAACATGGAAAATATTAGTTTAATTATTCTTTCATGTTTTGGAGTGTATTATCGGCACCTGTCGTGTATTTTCGGCACCTTGTCAAGTATTGCTTCAGTGCTTGGGATAAAATTAATGAATCTATAATTTCTGCTGGAAAAACTCATCTATCATGCCTTCTTATCATCTTAGAAAATTCTAAGTCTTAGACCAAGGGTTATTGTACAATATGTTTTCAGTCTTGAAAATAATTCAAATAAACCTGTGTTTTACTATACCTTCCTTAAGGCTACCTGTGTAAATTTATCATTGGTTTTTTCTTATATCATAATAAATTTCCAGCAGCATTTTTATACCTAAAATCGCTCTGAATCAGTTTGCCAAACCTTTCCCCCCCTCAGTTTTCGTTATAAATTATGTCTTTAATCATTGCTTTCTGTTATGTAGCCTAATATCTAAGACTATAATGTAACTATGCCGATAATACAAGACATCCACATAGAATGGAGTGTATTCTCCACACAGAGCCACTTCCGCTCCGTACCTCTGCCCTCGTATCTCTGCCACAGCACTCTGCTACGAGATCTATCTCCGCGCCGGGGATATAGTCCGTGAGAATAGACTCTGCTATGTAGGGAGAAAACTATACACCCCTGTATATTATTCCTACGCGGCCTAATGCTTAAGGGGTCTATAAATAGTCCCGCGGTTTCCGCTGGTCGCGCATGACTGGTCGCGGCCGGAGCCAGTGGTCGCTACAGTGCAGAGATGATTCGCCGTACAGCGAGCGTCGAAGTTGCAGAGTGCTGCCACAGGTACCTTTTTGGGGCAAAAATTGCCCCCTACGCGAGGATTTCCAAAAAGTGAATATGTTAATGTAAAAGTGTGCCTAAACGATGTGGATTAGTGTGAATAGATGAAATATAGTCTTATTTTGAGTTAGAATTGAAGTTAAAGACCTCAGATAGTAAAGAAATTGCGAACTACTTTTTGTGTAGGAACTTTCCCCGGCGACCTCTGAGTGTGGTTAGGTTCGAGAGTGCGGTTCGCAGTGGCCAGTTTGCCTGAGGTGAGCATTTTTCTTCGTTCTGGGGTCAATTTTGCTCTGATTTTAGTGAGGAAAAAACTAAAAGATTCAGGAAGGCATTAGCTAGCCACCCAATCGAGGGAAATTGTTGTAAAAAGTGTATTTCTCCTGTATGTTGATGGTCGCGGTAGACACATTTTGCCCCAGGTCCCAGGTAGGCAAAACGGGAGTCAGCTGCAGGGGTGGGTAGCTCTGTGGTGCCTTCCCTCTACGTACGGGAATGCTCTGAAGCCCTCCACAATGATTTCGGGGAAGACAGGTGAAAACATACATATACATACCGTTGCAACGAGGTCAGTGCAACGGGTTTCCATAGAGTTAGCACTGAGCACAGGGGGTTGCCAATATGGACCACCTTTTACCATTTTTCTGTCTAGGGGCCGTCATGCAGCAAGGGGGAGGGGGGGGGGGGGTCATGATCGCATGACCAAACATGACAAAGGGGGAGGGGGGGTCATGTGGTGCATGACATCATGTTGAAACAATTTCAATTTCAAGAATTTCAAAGGAAAAGGAAAAACTTAAAATGTATGTAACTTTGGAACCAATTAAGTTATGAATATAAAATAAAAAGTGCCATTATAAGAAGAGTATCTATAATGCAGATCTACAGTTTGCATCCCGTTTTTCAAAAATTGCATTTTGGGCAAAATTTTTATGAAAAATTCAGAGATTGACCATAACATTTCATTAAAAAGTGAAAAGGGATATAAGAAACATAAGATAGCCTCTCCAAACGATTATGATAACTATACTTATATAGTTTAATACATAAAAATGCAATTTTGAGTCAGAATTTTCAAAATTAATCTTGAAAAATATTTCAAAACAATTCAAGACATGCAAAAAACGTGTATGTGACAATTAGGAGGCAAAAATTGGCGCATTTAATATGAAGGCCTGCGTCACCTCTAACATAGTTCAAATTTAGTTATTCTTATACAGAATTTTCCAAGAAACACGTTGTTGCAGTTTATTTTCATGTGGGACACGTCATTTTTCCAAAAAAGCATGACAAACATTTTCTATCTTTTTGACACCTCAAAAATTGGGGGGGGGGGGGAATTATTTTTCAAAAATTTGACTCCCAAAAATGAACTTCAGGATTTCTGCTTTACAATGATACTAAGTATGACCAATTCCGTTCAGTAGATCCTGAGATATTGTAAAATGAAAATTACTCTAAAATAAAAGCTGGCACCCTGGCTGGTCACAGAATATAGGGCCAAAAGTGTCCAGAGCCTATACCCAGTGTGTTGGTAGTACCTAAAATTTTATGGACGGCCCCCTACTGCCATTTTAACAATTTCTTGTTTTGTATACGCCTAGTAGAGGTAGCCCATAATGCATTGCATTGCGTGAAGGGGGTTCCGGTTTCAGGAGGTCAAACTTTAAAAATTCATAATTTCTAAACTACGGTACCACATAAAAAAATCTGAAAAAAATACAACTAAGACCTCTTCTACCAACGTGACTAACATTAAGTTGAATGAAGTTTGTATTTTCCAAATTATTGCATTCTGACATATTATGGGTCTGGCTTCGCTGGATGGGTTTCTTCTGTAAAGAAATTGCCTGGTTCAGCATGAAATTGCCAAGTTTTAATCAACTAAAGGACAAAAATAGAAAATAGCCCTCATGTATTTTATTATATCTAAGGAACAGATAATTATTCAGCATATAATGTACGTGCACTGGCCATCGGAAAATGACTTAAATGACAGGAAAAAGTGACCGGAACCCACAACTCTCGGCAATTCTCGCAGACGAGATTCACCACATGTTAGGCAAATTAAAGTATTTACACATACAGATAAATCTTAGTTCCCGAAAGTTTGCTGTAGAAGGTAAGATAAATAATTCCAGACTCATATCCAGTCAAGGCGAGGGGTCTTGGCCTTGGGGCCTCCCAGACCCTCATTAGGTCAAAGATTTTTGATCAATTCTGAGGCATAATCATGGGTGTAGGCCCCTAAATTCGACAGGGCGACAGGGGCATTTCTTAAATTCAACAGGGTGACATGGCCGTTTTTTAAATTAGACAGGCAGGCAACATGGTAAATAAGTGACAAATGACATGGGTTTTTTCTTAAATTCGATGTGGGACATGGGTTTTAAAAAGATAGTGACATGGGACAGGGTTATTTCTTAAATTCGACATGAGACATGGATCTAAAATGAGCTATAGGGACAGGCGACACAGCCGTTTTTTAAATTCAACACGGGACACGAGACCCCCCATCCCCATCCATACCCTCATAATTTTACGTTGTTAACACCATGATGATGATCAGGTTGAATATATTATTGAACGCTAGTGTTCGTTTAGGGTTTATATTAGAATATGGGATGACTAGTTCGCTATTTCGTAGTTTCCCGTCTTTGCCTCGTAGTTTCCTTATGCGCTAGCTAGTGGTAGAACTAATCCACGCTCTCGGCGTTCAGATCCAAAACGTAGACAACACTTTGCAGAGAGTCAAACAAAGAGATGGGTATATTAGCAATGCCTAAAGTCGAACCCTTGCCCCTCATACTCACAGAATGCTTTTTTTTGTTATTATGACCAATTCTTACAATAAGGTATTCTAATATTTCCAGTTCATTTTTAGAGAAATTCAACACGTTTTCTTCCATTTTAACAATACATTTGATGAAATTATACTGATTAAAATCACTTTTCGATTGCAACATTGCAGGCTCTGTAATAGGAGTAGGCCTAAACAATAATTTGAAAAATCGAGAACATATTATGCTCTGCAAACCTGATTATTGCCTGTGCAATAAAATGCGTTGTAACTGGCTTCACTATTATATCTTCCATTGATTATTTAAGTTCAGTCAATATAGACGTTTTACTCTTCATACATGCTCTTAATGAAAAAAATATAAACGTTTAATAACATACTTTCAATTGACAGCCTGTCAGGCCTTAGATAGGTCTGCCAGGGCGTATATATAGGTATGTCAGTGTGTAAATAGGTCTGTCAGGGCGTATATAGGTCTGTCAGGGCATATATAGATCTGTCACAGCATAGATAGGTCTGTCAGGGCGTTTATAGATCTGTCACAGCATGGATAGGTCTGTCAGGGTGTAGATCTATAAAGGTCTGCCAGGACGTAGATCGGTCTGTCAGGGCGTATATATAATCATCCATTTACCTCTTACCATGTCCTGCCCTCTGACCAACCATGTACAGGCTAGGAAAATTCGTCCAATTTTCTTGTTGTCAGAGGACGACCAATAAGGAAAACCTGGTAGTCCACATATAGATATAGGTCGTCCTAATTATTGGGACAGCTTACAAATGAGTAAAGTGTAGCTTTCTAACCCTTTCAAGACGCCACCAAATGTTGACATAGTACCATATAGACAACAATTTACACAGGAAATATCCCCAAAAGACGCCACTGATGCCTCAAAATTTTAGGTTAGACCAATAAAAAGGTAAAATATGAGAAGAAATAATTATTTCCAAATGGCAATAGTTAGAAGTAGCATTATATGGACCATTTCAGTGTTTTGAAATTTAAAAAAAAGTATTTGATATATTTTGAGCATCAAAATCATAATATTGATGTATTTTCTATGTATCTCTCAGGCATCTGGCGTCTAGGCCTGGTGATGCCTGAGAGATACAGGAGGCTAGGCCTGGTGATGCCTGAGGGATACAGGCGTCCTGAAAGGATTAAGGGGAAAAATACCAGTTATTTCTACAGAATATCTGGTCGTCAGGAGGACGACTAGAAATTAGTTTCTGGTCGTCCACAACGATTTTCTGGTCGTCAAGGACACGCGGACACGCAGATTTTCCTAGCCTGATGTACCTCTCCCAGCCATGTGTCTCCCTTTCCGGCCCTGTCCCTCTTTTCCCAGCCATGTGCCTCTCCTGCCAGCCCGCTGGCTCATCTGCGAGCCCTGTGTTTCCCTTGCCGGCCCTTTGCTTCCCCTGACATCTACATGCCTCCCCTACCTGAACCTCAGGGATATCACAGGGCCCACAGTGGTAGGAAGGGGCCGGATTTGTACCACAGGGCCCACAGGGGCAGGAGGGAGTGGGGAGGGGTATCACGAGGGGAGGAATACCACAGGGCCCACAGTGTCAGGAGGGCAGACAGGGCAGGGTGCCCACGCAGGTATTATAAAAGGTCTTATTTTAGTTTTGTCATTTATAAGGCTATTAGAAAGGTCTTATTTTTGGTCCAGAGGTCTTAAAACCGTCTTATTTTTTGTCAATCTAAATTGATTACAAGATGTTATTTTTCTTCCTGCCATTTCTATGTTCACCTTTTTTTGCCAGAATGTATAAATGTTAAAAAGGAAATCACAAAATTTCCTTAACCCTTTCCACCCGCCGGATGCGTTGAGGCATCGCCGCGGTAATCGCACCGGATCCGCCCAGGCATCGCCGCTGAAAACACGCCCGATGCTTTCAAGCATTTTCCCGCGAGATTCTGCTTAATTTTGCTTAAAATTGCTCTAAAATCGTTAGAAAAAGCCTGAATCGCCCAGAATTGTTTACAGATTAAAGCAAAATGTCAAAATTTCATAATTTCTTGAGATTTTTTTCTTCTGTAACTATGGCAACGCGGAGCACCACGGAGATTTCAAGCGCCCGGGGCCCGAGGCGAACAAGGGGGATTCATGTCCAAATTACATGAGATTTCAGCTCAAAATCCATCAATTTAGACGGGATTTTCGCGATATACACAATAAACAGTGTACATACCTTCATGCCCTAATCTCTATATTGTGATAACTCCAATATTTTCTGCATTTCAACCAGTTTCCCCCGCCTCCTGCTTGTTCGCCGGTCGCCACCATCCCAGGGAGGCTGGCACAAATTTCCAAATTGGCCGATGGTTTCTCACTCGAAATGCGATAAATACCGCATGCCCACTGCGAAATTGGATATCTATGTGATCCTTGACACATATTCTCCCTTACTAATGCAAAAAGAATGGTGAAAATTGATTATTTATGCGAAAAATGACGCAAAATCCGCGGGCCATCCCCCTCCCTTGTTCGCCGATCGGCCCCCGACCGGCACAATGGTGGCGTCGTCTGGCGGTTCATGGGGGAGCTACTACGGCGGTCCAATGTGCGCACTACCCGCTAGGGGTGGCGGGTGGAAAGGGTTAAAAATGTCTCGAAAAGGTCTTATTTTGGTACCCGGCAAGGTATTATAAAGGTATTATTTAGGTCTTATTTTGATTTCTGAAAAAGCGTGGGCACCCTGCAGGGGTATCACAGGGCCCACAGTGTCAGGAGGGGGCGGGGAGGGGTATCACAGGGCCCATGGGGGTAGGAGGGGGAAGGGAGGGGTACCAACAGTATCAGGAGGGGGTGGGGAGGGTTACCACAGGAGGGGTGAGATACCACAGGGCCCACAATGTCTGGACACAGGGCCCACAGTGTCAGAACATAATTGTATATCCTTCTAAATCGTATCATAGATATGATCACCTGTAAGCTGAGAAGCATTACCTTGTGCAGTCTGGAAAGAAAGTTGTGTGGTTGACCAGACATTAAACTACCCTAACAACAAACTACCCCGCCCCTCTACCCAAACAGAATGCTCTCCGTCACGAACTGCACATCTCTCTCCTGGTTGACTGCAGATTAAAAGCCTGTCAGGCCAGGTTTGCTGTTAAGGTGGCCCCCTCAGTGGATCACCCCCTACATGCTGCACTCACCAGTGCCCTATCTCACTGGGGTTAGTGCTACAATACTCCACGCTTTCTATGTAGCCACCATCTGGAGCATGAATCTCAGGTCATTGGCCTGGCTTGTAAAACAGCTAGAAAGGCCATTAAATGGATACAGGATCACGCCATGAGGCACAACTACTTGAGGCATGCCAGCCTTAACAGGTCAAGGCTGGAAAGAGCCGGGAAATGAGGCTGGGGAGGGCCTGGAAATGGGACTGGAGATTGCTGAGAAATGGGGCTGGGGAGGTTGTTCAGGTAAGTGACATGTAAGGATGTGAAATGTAGGCTTGTCAAAGCTCGTCTTGTGGTACCCAGGTTCGATTCCTGGCTTGGCCAATACGATAAATGCTGGTGCAAAGTGGACAGATAGGCCAATGGTCCCGCCACAAAGACGTGCTGTGTGCATGCATTGTTACTATTAGCAAAACATTACTGCTTCAGTGATGAGCTTTGTTATCTTGACATCATTTCAGAATTGTGATATCAACAGGTGAGTTAGGATAGTCCCACAGGATGGTGAGATATCAACAGGTGAGGTGGGATGGTCACACAGATAGTGTATATCCCCCTGGCCGGCCATCTGACATCCACAGCCTAAATTATGCCAAAATATCTTTTTAATTCATCTTAGTATTTGGCTAGCTATGGCCAGGAAAGGACCATGGACAAGCCTAGGCTTATTTTCCTCAACATGTGGCCCCTTTCATAACAAAGCTTTTCAGCTATGGGGGGCTCCTCTGGAGTCCCCTGGAAAGAATAGGAGTTAAGTGATATTGATGAGGCTGAGATTGCTGAGAAGCTCTCGCCTCAAGGACTCCCCTCTCCCCGCCTTCAGACTCCCCTCTCCCAGCCTTCAGACTCCCCTCTCTCAGCCTTCAGAGTTCCCTCATAGCCTTCAGACTCCCCTCTCCCAGCCTTCAGACTCCCCTCTCCCAGCCTTCAGACTCCCCTCTCCCAGCCTTCAGAGTTCCCTCATAGCCTTCAGGCTTCCCTCTCCCAGCCTTCAGACTCCCCTCCCAGCCTTCAGTGTCCCCTCTCCCAGCCTTCAGACTCCCCTCTCCCAGCCTTCAGACTCCCCTCTCCCAGCCTTCAGACTCCCCTCTCCCAGCCTTCCGACTCCCCTCTCCCAGCTTTCAGACTCCCCTCTCCCAGCCTACAGACTCCCCTCTCCCAGCCTTCAGAGTTCCCTCATAGCCTTCAGGCTTCCCTCTCCCAGCCTTCAGACTCCCCTCCCAGCCTTCAGAGTCCCCTCTCCCAGCTTTCAGACTCCCCTCTCCCAGCCTTTAGACTCCCCTCTCCCAGCCTTCAGACTCCCCTCCCTGCATTCAGGGTCCCCTCCCAGCATTCAGGGTCCCCTCCCAGCCTTCAGACTCCCCTCTCCCAGCCTTCAGACTCCCTTCTCCCAGCCTTCAGAGTCCCCTCCCAGCCTTCAGACTCCCCTCCCAGCCTACTCTCAGCATGTTGGAGAGTCCCTACAATGGCTAAGGACTCACTGTTACTCCTGAGAGCCCTATGGTACTCATTTTAATTTCAGTCCTCTATTAACCCACTTCCTCCCACTCTCCCATGGGATACATTTGCCGTCCATAATACTCCTCTTTCTGACCCTCCCCCCACCCCCCAACTAAACAAGTTGTGGATTCACTGCTGCACTTGAACCTCATCTACCCCAACTTGCAATACTGTTTGCTCCATTTACATCATTTTGTCTCTGGGTTCGACTCCCAGCCTGGCTAATTGACATGTTGAATTACATGTTTACAGCATTTTGGAATGGAGCAGATGAGTCAGGGCTCCACAATTATGATGTTGATGGAGCTAAATGGAAGTATTGTTTAACACTTTCCTTATGCCACCCGAGATCCTGTCAAGCTGTAAATGACTTCATTGCACACTAAAGACCCCTTGCCACTCTTCGCAACGAGTAGGGTATCGCACCCGGTGGCGGGTTTCTCCTAAACCATATCATATATTTGGTCACCGCCCTTGTGGCGTAAAATAAGCTGAAAAGTATTACCTTGTGCAGTCTGGAAAGAACCCATAAGGGTTGGCCGGACGTTAAACTACCCCAACAAACAAACAAACAAACTCAAGACCAACTCTCTTTCAAGGATAGAGCTTATTCCCCCTCTGACACCTACTCAAATCCCACCAGCCCTCAGATATTGGCCCTCTGCCTTCTATGTGCTACTACACATTCAAGGCCCACCAGCCCTGAGGTAGGTGCCCTTCCTTACTCCAGTTCCACCGGCCTCTCAATTCCTTTGCCCGGCCCCCTGGATCACTGGGACAGGTGCCCCGGCCTCCCCTCTGCTTCTCCTGTCTCATAGACACCTATGTCAAGTCTCCCAGCCTCTCCTTTCTCCAACCCCCTCAACGCCCAAGGCAGGTCCCCCAGCCTCTCCCCTTGAATAAAAGTCTTTACACTGCCCAAAAACCCCCAGTGGGATAAGTTACCCATCCCTCATCCCCCCCCCCCCCCCCCAATCAGGGGGTCTACTGGTATTGATGGGGGAGTTGTTTGTTGGGGTAGTTTAACTTCCGCCCAACCCTTATGGGTTCTTTCCAGACTGCACGGGTGGGGGATGAGGATCAACTAGAGAGACTGAGGGGTCTACAGGGTATGCAAGAGGGGTAGACAAAGTGGCACAGAATGCCCCAGATCGAAGAAATGAGTGGTTATTCTTTGAAATTTGAAATTTTTTCTGCCCTCCCCCCTCCCCCTTGCTGATGGGAGTACTTACCACAAAAAAAGGATTGGCATGCAACACATCTATGTGGTGGGACCATTGGCCTATCTGTCCACTTTGCACCAGCATTTCTTGTATTGGCCAAGCCAGGAATCGAACCAGGATACCACACAAATGAGTGCATGTCAACCTCACCTACCTGTAGGACTTCCCTGTGGGGACCCGGGGGTGGGATAATAAAGGAGGTACATGGTTGGTCATATAGTGGGATACTGCAAGAGGAACATGATTGGTCACAGAGTGGGACAAAGAGGGTGGTATATGGTTGGTCACAGGGTGGGAAAAGGAGGAAGCTACAATGTTGGTTACATGCTGGGACAGTGAGGGAGGTTCATGGTTGGACACAGGGTGGGATAGTGAAGGAGGTACATGGATGGTTTGTCATACAGTGGGACAATGAGAGGGTGCAGAGGGGACACAGGGAGGTAGCAGGATACAGGGGAGGGTGCAGGGGATAGAGGGACAATGCAGGGAACATGGGGAGCCATAGGGAACTCAGGGAGGCAGCAAAGGACTGGAATCCCACTCTGTTACCATCCATGTACGTCCTCACTGTCCCACCCTGTTACCATCCATGTACGTCCTCACAGGGGGTGGGTGGGTATATTGAACAGTGTGACACTGCCTGAAAATGGCCCTTATTTTCATGTTAAAAACAAAATTTAGCTTGACAGGGGGGTGGGTTGGTCATAAAGATACCCTGAAAAAGTGTGACATCATTTATGGACGGCCCCCCAGGTGCCCTGGCTTCTCCCCTCCAATACCTAGGACAGGTGCCCCAGCCTCCCCCCTCCGATACCTAGGACAGGTGCCCCAGCCTCCCCCCTCCAACACCTAGGACAGGTGCCCCAGCCTCCCCTCTCCGACACCTAAGACAGGTGCCCCAGCCTCGCCCCTACAACACCTAGGACAGGGGGAGGTGGCATCAGACAGGGGAAGGCAGCAGGGGACAGGGGAGGTGGCATGGGACAGGAGGAGGCAGTAGGAGACAGGAAGAGGCAGAGTCCGCATGTTGTAACAAACGTTGTAAACTTGGTTTAAATGCCCCAATCAGCACCAAACTTTGTAAATGGATTTGTTATGATGTACTTATCATGAAATATATTTCAAACCGACTATCTATTCTGAAAAAAACGCATTTTCAAATGATTTTCTGGTTGCCACCTTGCTGTGCATCTATCCTGAGCTAGAAAACACCTCGCCATGGACACATACATAACATCCAATCACAGCACAGTAATAAGATAAGTAGGTCAGGTTGCATGCGTTGCCAGGTTGCGTTGCTAGGTTGCGTGGAGAAGCACAGGCTGGATTATGTTTTTATGGACTATCTTTAGAAATTTGACCATAACTTTGTTCATGGACATCTAATTTATATACACTAAGCGCGAAAGTTGTTTGTATGGATCTATGCTACATGAATATCACAAAACTTCCAGCTTTCATTTTTGATTTCTCACAATATAAAGGGAGAATCATGTACGAAAATATAGAAAATGTAAATGATAATTTTTTAAAAGTTGCAAAAAGTACAGAAAACAGATGTTGTTATTATTAGATTATTTTCATCAATTTTGCATCAATATTTATATATTTCTCCGTGTTATAACGTGAATAACGCACTCGGGGTGGGGTCTCGACCTTCTGGTGACTGGCTAGACGCACAGGGGCTTCGGGCCACTCGCCGCATGCCTACGGCAAGCTGCGAGTGGCCCTCAGCCCCTGTGCGTCTAGCCAGTCACCAGAAGGCCTCGACCCTGCCCCTCCGTGCGTTATTCCCTAAGTAGTATTCCACTGGCAGAGCCAGAACATGTAGCACCAAGGCATTTGGCGAGGAGACTACAGATGGGAGTAATAGGGTAACAAGGGCAGATAGTCTGGGGCAAAACATGAGTATAGTTATATATAGCACCATATAATGGAGTAGGGGGGGGGACAATAAACATTTATTTAGCAGAGCCAGTTCCTTTATTCCTAGGTGGACTTTCTGATTTGAAAACCATGATATACAAATTGAGCCAGGACTTTTATCAGGTTAGTATCATTGGATGACATTATTTCAATGAACTTATCTGATTCAGCAAGATCCTGAAAATTTGGTATCGCTTGTTGAGCACAACTAAAAAGGTTTTCCCTGAGCTTTTCGTTTGCTGAACATCCCATAATGAAGTGTATTTCATCATCAATGTATCTAGAAGGACAATACTTACAGAGTCTCTGTTCTACAGGGACTGTTGTTTTTGCATGCCTCCCAAGCTCGATTTCTAGGCGATGTGAGCTCAACCTTAGCTGGGTTAGGGCCTGTCTGGACTGTTTGTGTGTTATGCATGTCAGGTATTTCTCAAGTATATACTCTTTCTTGAAAAGCTTATAGGTTCTGAGCTTATTATTTAGACTTGGATTTGAGATACTATCCATGTATTTAGTTGCATGGAGTGACTCTATGTCCCGGGAGATCTTACATGCTAGGTCTTGATTGTATACTTCATTAAGCCATGCATGAGCATGACCAGCTTCAAACAAATTTAATTTGATGGCTGTACACCAGTTTGTTTTCCCTATATTATCTAATTCTTTAAGGCTATTGTAACATTGTCGTAGGATGTGTGTTGTAGGCTTGGACATGACATGGGCCCAGTATCTAATACCTTGACACTTTTGTCTAACTAGGAGAGGGGTTTGACCGGTCTCTGCATAAACTGCAGCTGTGGATGTTTGAGTTCTGACCCCAAGGTTATATTTAAGGAATCTTAGATGCATTTTTTCCACCTGTATATGACTAGATCGTGAAATATTTCCCCATATCTCTGTCCCATATTCTAATATCGGCCTTACCTGGCAGTTGAAAAGTTTAATGGCTAGCTTTATTGGAGGGCAGCCAATCTTGGTTTTAATATGACCAGTTAGCTGGTAAAGAGCACTGTTAGCCTTATTAGTTAACTGTTCCTGAACTGTTCCTAGGGGATTCTTTGTGTCTGAGTTTAAATCAAGACCAAGGTATCTATAACAATCAACAATTTCAAGTCTGTCTTGACCAAAGTGAAAGATTGGGGGGCTGCTAGCGGTCTTATTATTGAAAATCATTACTTTAGTCTTGGGCAAACTAAGAAGCAGGTGCCACCTAGAGCAGTAACTTAAAAGATTGTTCAATACTGCCTGTGGATTTTTTGGAATTTCAAAATTCAGTGGTGTGGAGAAAGAGCCTTTTTCTCAGGTTATATCGAGAATTTTGGCTTGGAATTTTTGGTGGCAGCTCTCAGATATCTCACCATTTGGTCCTGAAGTTTTTGTGTTGATATAATTTTCCTAAGTGCTCCTTTTTACGCAAACCGCGGCCGCGGATTTTACCGCGGATTTTTACCGTATGAAAATGAAAGTTCTCTGAAAACTGTTATCCTTAGTTATTTTGAAATTCAAAGTGTATCCCACGTAGCATTCACACACGTATATTAATTTCCATTGGTTATTCACATGGATACCCCCACAAACTCACACAAACCTACCTAGTTTACAGCAGTAAAGTTGACAACAAATGGCCGCCGAGCACATGCTTCTGTTTACGTCTGCACTGATAAGTAGTTTCCCATTCACGAAATAGATAGTAAACTATGTTCTTTCTCAAAACTAGTAAAGTTTTATAATATACTATTTCATAATTTAATTTCCTATAAAGATAGCGACATAATATATCATATAGTTTGAAAATGGACACTCCAACATGCAAATTTAGCTGCGAAACAGCGTGCGCGCAGTGCGCATGCGCATGGACACTTCGTCAGCCTGGACACTAGCCTATTTCATAGCCGCCCTCCTCGTTCTCGGGGCCTATGTAAGTCTGCCATCTTTAGGTGAGATTTCCCACCTCCCCCAGAATCCTTTGCGGCCCACTTGTTCCTGGCAAGCTATGAACTTAAATGTTAACCAGCGAAGGGGTTTTCCTTACTAAATATAGATAGCCAATGAAAATATTCCTTCTAACTGGGGAATCCTCCAATGATCGCCATGTTGTTCCAGACTTGCAAAGTCCCCCTGACGATCAGTGGGACGCACTAGAAAGTCTACCTGGACACTTCCCGATGTGACACCGGCATGTAGGTTGTAAACAAGAGACTGCAATCAGTATTTTGGTCTTTTGGAGACAAAGTGTGGTTAAAACAACTACAAAGATGGACGACAATCCAGGAAAAGTCGATGATAAGGTGTCTTGGTTTGAGTTCCTGTTGAAGGAGGAATTATTAGAGGAGCATCTGGCCAAAAGTAACCCAGGCAAGTTGAAGACTCACTTTCACATTTTGAGTTTCAATCTGAATCTTAGATCTATTATTCTATAGATCTAGATGTGTGATGAGTCTCAGACTCAGAGAGTCAGAGCTTCATCAATAGAGTGTCTCAATCACTTTTATTTGAAGAGTTCAACCGGTTCAGCAACATATGTAATACATGTCTCTATAAAATCTGTAATTGTCATAAGACTGATAGATCTAAGTCACAATCACATCGACAAATTGAATCTCTAGATCTAGACTATAGATCTAGATCTACAGTGGAGGATCAAGGGGGTGGGGGGGAGGCAAAATGGCCAATTGCCCCCCACCCCCCAGCCGAGTGGATTCCCCCCCCCCCCCCTCCCCCCCGTATAATCTATGTTTGTTGATTCATACAAATCTGACATTATTTATTTTCACCTTTTTCTTTTTATGGGGGGGGGGGGGTGTTGCCCCCACCCCCTAGATTGCCCCCACCCCCTAAATGACCGACTCTGGGTCCGCCCCTGTAGTAGACTAGACTAGTTCTAATAATCTGAGAAATGTGTGTGTCAAATCGGTGTTACTGTTAGGCTAGATTAAAAGTGCATTCTTAGCTAATTTGACAAAACATTTTTCCCATTTCATAATTGCAGTTTGCAGTCACTGAAAAGTCTGAAGACCAAACTAGACTTAGATCTATTTGTGTGATAAATTTTGGTTTTAAGATCTACACTAAATAATGATTATTTTTCTATTGGAGTGGAAAATTCTCCATCTTATCGACATGTTAGGTAATGATCTCAACTTTGTCACATGTCAGATTAAGCTAAGATATTTTTGACAATTGCTGACAACAGTAGAAAGTAGAAAGGTAAAGCTGCCAGAAGAATACCCTTTTGTTGTTTTGTTGTAGCCCAGAAGAGGGAAAATCCTAAGGCTCAGTCTGAAAATTTGAAAGGCCAAAGGAGTTCTTGTCTGGAGACAAAAACTCCCCCTGGTTCCTTTAAACACAATTATTACCTAAATCAGAACTGATTTAAGCTTATATCAAGTTTGTTCTGGGTGTTACTGGCAGAGATGTGTTTGGTCCTACTAAAATTGGAAAAAAAATATCAAAGTAGACACTAAATCAGCTCAGAATGCAACTTTAATTAATATAGATCTAAAGCCCTAAAATCTATAGATCATAGGTCTAGATCTTATATTATATATGATTAATTCTTAAACATATTCTAGATTTTGAAAATTTATGTCCACCAAAATAGAGGCTTTGTATTCTTTATACAACATTAAAGAGATGAATGGAAGAGACAATCATCCCCCGAAAAATCATTAATTAATATAGACTCATGTTTCTACCTATAATCTAGTCGGTTACAAACATAAATGTAGATCTGGTCTAAAAACTGTATCTATAGACTAATAGCTTATGTTATATCTTTTGTACCAATCCATTGCAGAACCGACAGGGACAGACTTGATAGGTGTATTTCTCCAACAAGCTGAAGTTGCAGTGAACACGGCCAGAGATATTGCAGAGAAGGAACAAGCCCAAAACAACGACACAAAGACCGACAGAGATCTTGTACCAGGTAGAAGGGTTTAACTTTTTGCTGTCCAATGTGAATGGAAAGCAAAGATATAATAATCTTATCACGTGAAAGGCTTGAGTAGATCTACATTGCCGCTCTTTACATTTCCATTATAATATCTCCATTGAAATGGAAATATTGGTATGTAAACCAATTATGTATTGATTTTAATTTTATTGTTTTCTGTGAGTTCTATCAACGAGCCTACAAGAAGCTATAATAGTTTTGGTTCTATCTATACTTTGTATGCAGCCAGCTGATTTTTAGTTGTAGAAAAATGAGTAAATGTATTTCTACATTCCATACCTATATTAGACTAATAGTATTACAGAGGAGATCTATCTACTTCTTGGTTCCGTTCACTTTCATAAGCCTCGTTCATATTTCTTGTAAAAACTTAAAGAGATAACATGGATTTATCCTCTTCATATTCAGAAAACAAGACTCCAACATTGCCTGTTGATTCAAAGAAAGCGCATGCATTGCGTCTGCTTGCAATCAAAGTGGTGGCATTCCTGAAATGGGACCTAAGTATATTGGAAAAGAGGTGAGTTTTGACACTACTTTCAATCAAGCCATGTAAAGATTTTAAGCAAAAAGTCGACTTTTGATTTAGCAATTTCTATACAACAATTTACGAAATATTTAAAATTCATAAAAACACATTAATTATATAGAAAATTGCAAGTCAAACTTTACCATAGAAATACATAGCTACATCCACAAGTGTTAACCGGCGACAAAATAAATCGTTCTCGATACCATTTTAACTACCACTATTGGTAAAACTTGTGACTACACTGTGTATTTTTAGTGTACCCCTGCCGGTAAGCCATGAAGTATTGAAGGAACTAGTCGGGATTGCCACCCCTGTGGACAGAACTAAAACGCCCCATGCCCAGCTCGATCTGACAACCGTCCCAGATGAGATGTTATTTGCCCTTCAGTTGTATTACAGATGGTAGGTTATGGAGATTTTACAACACAAAATCTGTTTTAGAAAATTCAACGTTACACACAATAAACTGACTCTTTATAGTAGTATAAATTATACATAGGCAGCTGTTATGAAAGTCTTGTAACCAATTGATGAAAGAATGATTTTTAATTCTTTGATTCTTTGGGTGATTTCGTGTTAATTCGTTGTACTCTTTTAATTATTATTTTTTCTATGCCAAATTTGATAATATAATTTAAGGTTTGTTGTGCGCGGTTGCTGTAGCATAACACACAATTCCATTTTCTTCCAAATGAAATATTCGAATTATTATTTGGTTTTTATTTCCAGGTGGGTGCGATCTGTTGTCAAGGAAAGTTTTTGCACTAAACCTTCAAAAGTTGTCAACGTTCAAGTGCCAGGTTTACTTGACACGTCGGTTATTACCGCAGCCAGCAGGGAGTCCATCACCAAAATGGTCAGTTCAAGGAAATTTTTATTTGGTAATCTTAATATTTGAATGCAAATTGGATATAACGCAAGTTGAAAGATGAAAGTCAAATGGCCAAATTCCTAGTCATGATAGGTAAATGAGGAATAGGATAAGAAATGTGGACGCTTTACATAATTATTTCGACGTTTTTGTATGAGACTTATTAAACTCCCAGCCATGATATTATTAAAGATTAACTGACAGAAGATTTAAAAAGCATGAAGTATAATTGCAATTGGTTTCTCTTGGTATTCTTGTACTCCCCATACTAAGACCGACGCGTAGTCCTTGGTACCAAATTAAAATGAATAGGAGTAGTAAAATTAATAAATTTTCACATAGATACACGATGGTTTGGACGAGGCGATGAAGATGCTGGAGCGTCTGTTAGAACATTCCCGCCCGGTTATTATGCCAAGCCTCAAAACTTTTGGAACCCTCACAGAAAACTCGAACACCGTCGATCATGACTGGGGCGTCGGGGAACCATTAACCAAGGACATGATCAAGCTACAGGTTTGTTTATTTCTTTTGCTAATTTATATATGATAAATATAATGTATAGATTATGTGTTTTCTGATTATTTAATAAAGATATGATTATAACCTAACCAGTCGGTTTCCTGAGGGGACTACAAGAGATAGCATTAGTCACTCAAAACACATTGTATTTGAAATCATTTGATCAAATTTAATCAATAAAAGATTCATTTCAAACAAAAGGAATTGTATTGATCTGTTAACTCAATGCATAGGTCTATGAATTACATTAGGACAATCTGAACTTTGAATGATGTGGCAGATGGCGTAAAAACTATCTCGATATTTACTAGCATTGTTAATTTTCCAACAGATGTGTTACGACTTCGCCTCCGTAAATTTCCTAAAAGGAAATGCAGATAAAGCTAAGAAATATTTCACAGAAACACAACAGCTGTTACGAAAGGTAAGCAATCAGAAACTTTCATACTGGAATCCCATATGAAACCTTGTTTCAGTATTAAAAGAATTGACTTTTAATAGACTAAAAAGTTAAATGATGATCCACTTTTGGTTTTGATTAATATTTTGTCTTTGAGATAGCACACCATTGTATATTGTAAAGCACGGCCAACTAATCCTATATTCTATCATAAAGGCACTCTACCATACTTCAAAGTGAATTTTAAACTTTTTATCATCTCGAAACTTTCAGTCTTTATATTTTAGACTTATTATGTAATTCGATATATTCAATTGATTTATTCATGATAACTGCTCTAACTCTTTGTATTTCTATTATAAGGTCGGTAAATGCGCATACTGTCGTGTGGATGAAGACCGTCTTCGGGGTTACTGCGCGGCCTGTGGAATCTCTGATACTGGCTCCAAGTCCATCAAACTATTCACTCGGATAGAAGCCACACGAGCTCAGCAGTTTGAGGTAATGCTTTTACTTTCCATTTTAAGTCCACCAGCTTGATACAAATACACATCAATTTATATCAGAATTTTTAATATGTTTATGACCCTTTTCTCTTTCACTGATAATTTTAAGTCATGGAGTTAATTCCAGGGATTTAATTTTTCAGAATTAGGTCTGAGTTCCAAACTATTAAGTGCAGCATCCTTAGTGAAAGCTTTAAAGATATTATAAATGTCCAGCATTTTTTCTGTATTCTAGAATAAATCGAGATTTCGTAATTTGAATTTAACATCTTAGTCATACCTTGCATACCTCAATATCTATATTTCTCCCATTTGTAGGGTGTGGTGGGTTTACTCCAGGAGGACAACCAGCGGCAGGAACTGAACCTACAGTACAGACTGAGTCTGGAGGAGGACATCAAACCTCTACGGTGAGCTTCATATTGTTTAAAGGGAGCCAAAACCAATATAATTGACAAAATTTTCAAAACTCAGATAAGTATAGAAATATGTTAGATGAGTCTATTTAAGGTCAGTGGTAGAGTATTAGCTGTGAAAACTATCTCAAACTGAGGTAGAATGCCACAAGAGATGGTAATATTTGCATTTGTTTGTAAACAAACCCTATTTTTGTGGATCCACATTAATTGATTTGAGCAAGAACAACATGTTTTTAATGATTTTTAACCATATTCATTGTTTAAATCTTAACATGGACTAGGAATAGGCTCAAGGAATGGATTTCCATGATTATTTGAGTTTGGAAAATTTCATCGAATTTATTGGTTTTGGCTCCCTTTAAGATGGTAGCCTGGGCCCATATCTTCGTAACTAATTTGGCAAACAGGGAAATTTTGATCAGGGCCTCATATCTTGAAATTCTATATAATCAAATTTCACCTGATGACCCTGATTAGTTACAAAAATATGGCCCCTGGACACTTTGGTATAGGTGGCGCTGCTGTAACGACTATCGTTGATACAAACAGCCTCATTGATGCAGTATTTAAGAAATTGGTTGTGTATTTAGCAGGAAATGAAGTTGTATGGAAATTTTTTGAAGGTTTAGATTTGCGAGATCTCTCAGGGTACCAAGCACACCGGGAAAACAGGGAAATGGTAAAAAAAATAATCTCTGACAGGGAAAACAGATTTTGCCAAAACACAGGGAATTTCATTTGGCCAGGTCCTGAAATTCCTGACTCTCAAGATATTAGGGATTCAACTTTTTGTTGTTGGGTTGTCCACATTTTTTCTGCACACAGAGGCTTTTAAATTTGAACAACTTGCTGGATATGACACAGGGAAAAATTGCCGCCGGACAGGGAAATCTCAGGGAAAAAACAGCAAATTTAAAAATGGAATTTCGGTTGGTACCTTGTCTCTCAGCTTTAGCGGGGCTGTTTTGCTCATATGAAAATTCTCTGCTCAAAGCTCTGAGCAAACATTATTTTTTACATTATCCTTACAATGTTTCCCCCAGGCCTCCTGGTAACCTGTTGTTCCGGGTGATGGCCTGTAACGTGGTGCGCCGCCTCATGGACGGTCAGACGGCCCCTGCCGACTTCTTACACCAGCTACACTCAGCGCCGTCCGACTCCATGCTATTCTTCTTCAAGGTAGTTTACAATACTACTATGCTAGAAAATATAAATACTTTACTGAGAAACATCTACATTAAGAATATTATTTTCCTTGAAAGAATCATTTTTCAGTTCATTGCAAATGGAAATATGTAATCAAAACAATGACTTAGGTAAATTTTACTATATAGATATGTTAAACTGTATGTGTAATCAAATGGTTAGATGGCCTTTGTCCTAATTTAAAGGTTTGCGAAGATGCGCTGAAGGGTGGATCGTTCACACAGAAAGCTGGAGTTAAAAACTTCTTGAGGTTAGTCAGATAAAAATATTCTCAGTGCATGCCACAAATTTTCGTCGGCGTTTTTTTCAATGTGTACAATTCTTAATTTGGTTATTTAGAAGTGTGGTTCTTTTATGGGAACAGGGAAGTTTTGGAAATAAAGGTGGAATTTCCCCTGCATGGGAATACCGGTGCGATATGCTTAATTATGAGCATCCCTATGTCGCATCCTGTACACCTAGAAATATCCCTAAGTACCATAACTGAAAGTATATTTAATTGACATTATTTTGATCTAGTTTCTATGGTATTTTATTTTTGATAAATGTAAATATATTTATTGCCCTTAGATATTTACAAGTACAAGTCCCTCCTCCCTAATTATGTCGAAGACAGTTACCAGATCGACACTATGTGGTGCATTTTGCTCTGAAAAAGACGCCGTTGCATACTTGTTATTAGGAGGTGTGACGTAACGTCAACGTGACGTATCTTTTATCTGAGCTTTAGTAATGTATTGCAAAAAACATTTAATTATAATTGTACTCTTGTGCCTCAATCATACATAACCATTTAATTACAATCACCAAACTTTGCACTTTATCCTTAAATATAACTGGTTTGGTTTGAGATACGTTGATGTATCGGGATGCGTTGTGGGATCTGAACTCCCGATTATGGAGTTTAAGCAACACCGACATATCTCGATCCGTCAACTTATCTCTAAACTTTGAGGTCTTCTGTAGGACTACATCTAGAGGGTTTCTGAAATTTGAATTGGTATCTTATAATTACTTAACAATAGTAATAGATTCATGATGAAACATGTTAAAATCATGCTATGATAGCTAAGATAAGAGATACGTTACGTTTATGTTAGGTGATGCGCTAGGGTTGCTTAACCTCCCTACTAACCCTTTCCTCCGTACGTTCAGGTACCTGTGCCAGGTGATGCCCGACAATAAGCTGGTGCAGGAGCAGCTGTCGCCCCACTTCACCCTGGAGGAGTGGGAGGAGCTGGGCCGCCTCCACAGTCAGTCCCAGCACAAGTGGCTCAACACCAAGTCCACGTCCAAGTCCTCAGGTGAGTGGGTGTGGGCAGCTCTGGGGACTTTTTTTATTATTTTCTCATTCTTGACTGGTACAGTTTACAAATTTAATACCTAGTCTCCCGCAGTATACAATTATACAGGGATGTAAGTTTTCCGATTTTTGTCGGATTTCCGAATTTTTTAAACTCCAGCACCCCAAAAAAATTATTCAAATTTTTAGATTTAGAACACGTTTCACAACATCTTCATGTTTTCTTTATGCTTTTTCCCATTTTTTTCAGTGTCACAAACTTACATCCCTGTACAATAATATATTAACCAGGACTACCGATTGTTTTACCGATGGGTATATCAAATTATGATATTTCAGAGTGAATCCAAACATTTTCCCGGTTTTAATTGATCGGCTGAATGGCGAGCATCATGTTTCTAAACGGACGTAGTTTCAAGTACTATCAATAAATGTAAACCTTTAAATATCTTAAAAAGCATTGCCTGTGACAGTTAGTTTGGTAATTTCTATTATGCATGTGTATTTAACTTTTTAAGTATACATGTATCATGTTGCAAAAATTTGAAAAATCTTTATTTCAATATTTTCAGATCCTGCTGTAAAACAGGGGGAGCTAAAGAAGAAGTTACTCTCGACCTACGAGCCTACAGAGATCAGGTCACTCGTCGCCCAGCTAGGTGAAAAGATGGACAGACTGATGATTACCTCCTTGTCAGAAAAGGTTAGTACATGGTATATCTTATTGGTTAATTGACATTGGTCACAATTTGGATAGTTTGCACTGACGCGGGTGTCAGTCCACTGAGTAAAATCTTAGTTAACTTCTAGGGAAGTAAGGATCAGGGCTAAGATTGACTCTCTGAGTGCTAGGAGCAGAGAGTGTAGAGGTCACGTCATCTTTTAGGTAAACAGATGCATAGTGTACCAGCAGTTCCAGAGTGTAATCGGTAAGCCAAGTAGGAAAATCCTCGTGGCGTGTGGCACTGCAAACTCAGGTTACTGACTGGGCAGGTGAGCAGGGCCAGGCTGGCAGATAGAGCTCAGGAATGTTGGTTGTGTGTGGTTGAGTGAACAAGCCTCTCTGGACTGATAGTGTCAACAGGAGCACAGGGACGCATATTACATGTCTTGGACTAAATAAATACTATCCTTTCACACAAGTGTTCTTTGTTGCCTCTGAATGACGAGCTACGTTCTGAGACGACCTGCGGTTGAGACAGAAAAGAAGACTGCGATATACATGGCTAGCATACTGGAATAATGAATACGGATTAACAATAATTGGTAACCTAATGATTAACCATAAAGTAAAACCCTATTGTTCAAGTTATCATTAATGGAAATATTTTAAGGTCACCATTAGATTAAGATCTTTACACATTGGACTGAATCGGCACACAAATCAGCCCGTTATTAATACGATTTCTGCTACCAGTCAGAATATGACAAAAATATGTTTTCTCTGTTGCCAGTGGTCATTGCCTCCGGACATGACCAACAACCTGGAGACCCTGGGTAGGATGGACGGTATGTACGCCCACATCCTGATAGCCAAGGCCAAGATCTGCAGTGATCTCAAAGTAAGGGAATCTTGATTCCTATATTTTTTCCATTTTCAGTTATTCTGCAATAAAAGTAACATGTAAATTTTCAATATAGCCTCTGTTGATAAATTTGAGCGTCGCTTCCAAAATAAGTTTTCGTATGTTCGTGTTTAAAAGTTAC
The DNA here is from genome assembly GCA_936440205.1 of Lepidonotus clava. Classification (NCBI taxonomy): domain Eukaryota; kingdom Metazoa; phylum Annelida; class Polychaeta; order Phyllodocida; family Polynoidae; genus Lepidonotus; species Lepidonotus clava. The sequence goes on from OW387140.1 coordinate 37,107,385, forward strand.
AACTCGATAATTTTGAGCTATCTCTCTTAGTTTTCATATCTCGGTATTCTGATCTAGTATTTGCCTGGTTATCTTTAAATAGCTATGATTGGACATGAATACTATGGAGTATGCATGATATGTCATTTGTACTATAAACTATTACTGCACTCTAGTATTATAATAAAGAAATATCAAACACTATAAAGACTATTTTGATATTGTAAATATATTTGAAAAATGTAATGTACATGCTAAGAAGAATACATGTAACAAAAAAAAGTATATTGTTTTAAAAAAAATTGAGGCAAAAAATACATTTTTTTCCGCAAAAGTTGTTTTACTGACAATTACTCAAAAATTCACTCTTTTTCCTCAGCTCTTTGAGAAGGTCCGTGAACTGCTCCACAAGGCCGACCCGCTGGTGAAGGACAAATCGTACAACCTGTCCCGGCTCATCAGGTGGGAGATCCTCCTGGTGGACCTCCTCCAGTACCAGCAGAGGGGCACCTTCGCCCCGGGCCAGAACCTCAAGGACCTGGCCAAGAAGGCCAAGACGTGCATCACGTCCCTACAGCTGGAGCAAGGTGAGTGTGCGGACAGGACGGCATGGACATTGAAATTGGGTTATGGAAATGGCCATGGAAATTATTAGGTTGTAAAACAAAATATAAATTGGAAAAACAATTTGAGTTATTTTGAGCGTCATAAAAACAGGGTATCAACCGAAATTCCATTTTCACATTCCCTGTGTTTTCCCTGTCCCACAGTAATTTTTCCCTGTGTCATATCCAGCAAATTTGGACAACCCAACAACAAAAAGTTGAATCCCTAATATCTTTAGAATCGGGAATTTCAGAACCTGGCCAAATGAAATACACTGTTTTCCCTGTGTTTTGGCAAAATTTGCAAATTCCATGTGTTTCCCTGTCAGGGAATTTTCTTTTGCCATTTTCCCTGTTTTCCCTGTGTGGTTGGTACCCTGAAGAAAGACTTATAAGCTCGAATGATATAATCTATTAGGATATATTATTGGTCAGTTCTCAGAATGTTTTTATTTTTCTGCTGGTTGCATCTTATTTCGTTGGAAAGTTTGAATTGGATTTTCCCATATTTGCGATCCTTTTACTTTGCATTAGATTACATGCAACATAATTTGAAGGTTTCGATAGGGTCGAAGTGGGGGGTCACATTCAATTAAAAATGCAGGCAACCATTTTAAGTGAATACTGTTATATAGTTTTGTGATTATTATTCCTGTATTTATTGTTATGTGCATCTAGGCAATTCTTCCCCTGCCATTGATACCTCAAGCTTCATAGGCCTCCATAGCAATAGTATAGAATTAATTTAAAGAAAAATCATAGGTCCATATACATTTTGTAATCAATGTTATCCAATGTTCTTATTTGGTAGTTCAAATCCTCCATCAAAGTATTTCGGTAAACAGACTATTTAGATACTATCGAAATCCAGTGACTGAAAAGTACATGTATTTTTTTTAAAATATCATTTCAATATCAATTCAATTGATGTAAAGACTCCGGCCAGCCACACTGTTCTTTGTCTTATACGAAAGTGGATATTTATAGCCCACAAAAAGTACCGCAGAGGTAAGATTAGTTTATGTCTTTCACTAAAAGAATTTTCGACTCAGATAATCACAATATTTCTCTTACAAAACAGTGGCATGCAGTGAGAATATGATCTACCTAGATCTCTAGAGTTACATTTGACATTAATCCACACCATGAATAACAAACTACTTATCAGCAAGAAATGAATAACCCTTATACAGGCAACTTTTCAACCCCATTTAACCCTTTGTTGCATTTCCCTCCAAGTTCATTTAGGCATTCCTAAACCTCACACTCTTTTGTAGCTATTTCTGTGAAGTTTAACATATTCCTTATTGACATGTATATAGTTGATTCAGTTGATCTGCAAGTAAACTAACTAAACTTTACCAGCTTTTTTTTCTATTAACGCTAGGTTGTTATACTAACTTTATAATATTGCCTAGGAAGTATCTTATTTCGTTTCATTCCGTTCAAATCGATTATGTATCCTAAATTTGCTTTATACCCCAGTAGAATTTTCTTAATTTTCTTTGCCGTAAAAGAACCCGTCGACTAACTGCTTATAATATTTCAAATTGAGCCTGTTTTTTTCCCAATCATTTTGCTTCATTTCTAACAAAACTAAAGTAAAGAAATAATATATACTTGGTTGTGAACATCATGAATAATTGAGCTAAAAATTGATTGTGTGTTTAAGATTTACGCCCGCGAAATGAAGTCGTGGCAAACTGCGCCACGTTTCTGCTGACCACCAAAGACTGGGATTACCTCATCAGTATAGACCACATCAACGGCGGGGCCCTGCCGGTAAGATAACTTTTTTTTAGAAATGTTTTTCAACCTTTAGTGTTTAGGAACGATATTTTGACTGGACTGGCTATAACTTTAATAAAGATTATTTTTACATCAATGAAAAATTTAAAGCCTCAGTATGTATTCAGTCAATAATTCTAAAACAACTAAAAAAGATTGAATGAAATAGATAAAATATTTCCTCTTAAAAATTGCACTATCTCGATTGCTAATGATTTTCCATGAAATGATATAATCTCCAGGGTAATGAATATAAAAACATATTCCGTGGTATAGACGTTGTGCAAGTGGTGTTACATCTCCAAATTAGGCTGGCCGCCAAATTGGTGATCAATTTTGTTGTCATTATTACTTACAATTCAGATACATGTACATTAGAAATAAATTTACGCCTAAACAGACGCATTTGTACACTGTATCATTTTACTTTGGAATTTAGAAAGTTGGATTTACTGCACAGCCACGTGATCACGATCACCACAAACTGACCACTTGACTACACAAGGTCTATAGCCCAACACAATTAACATAAATGGAAAAATAGCTGTAATTGTTGTAACAGCTCACATACATTTAACCACAAAACGCCACACATCAGCTAACTCTACAGAACGCTACCTATTGCAGGTTTTACAGTTACAGTTCCTTCTTTCAGTTGACGAGTCTGCTGGCCGCGCTGTGTAAAGAGTTGCCTCTCATCAAGGGGGCGAGAAAAGCTGCTCGTGAACTTTGGGAAGCTGGTGGGTAGATTTAAATTTACATTGTGCAGAATTTCTTACTTTCTGAAGGATGCAGTGATCGACCTGCTATTTCCCCAAATATCCCGTTTTTTTTCCTAGACATATTTATTCAACATGTAAATTTAGTTTAGGTATATTTTGTATACCGGGTTGATGTATTTCGCCCACATAGCTGTGAAAAATGCCGTGTTCTTTTTAGAAGAACATTATGCTTTAATTGATTCTTTTCAGACATAGCCAAGGTTGGAGATAAAAGTTATTATGTTTAGTGTTTTTCGTATGTTCAATAAATAGGTGACATGTTAAAATTCCACCACAGACATTTCCTTTTTGAAGAGTATGATCTTAATTTGAATTTAACAAAACATCAGAGCTTACCAAACAGGAGCTATGCTTCAGCATTCAATTACCCCTTTTGGTCTGTGAATAATAACAAGTGATTTTGTTGTTTCAGTGGTGATGATCTTCACAAATAGTCAGCAGCAGAAGCGGACGAGTAGCGGGACGATGTCGGTCGTACAGCGTCAGCCGGGCCTCGGGCTTCTGTCTCAGCAGGACTTCATCCAATACCTGGGACTACTCCAGGTAAGTAGAAAATAGCCTGGGTCCATGGTTTCAGGGTAGTCACTGCAAAGGAAAAAATGGGTAAAAAAAAAATCAATGTCAAGGAAAACAGAGCATTTGGAAATTTTACCAAGACAGGCAATTTGGAAATATACTATCAGCGAATTTGGAAAATTTACTAAAACACAGAGAATTTATCTCGGAAGGATCTGGATGTAAGACATTTGACTTTTTGGCGAAAGTTTTTAAAAAAAAGCAAAATCCCTACTGGGAATGACCAGGGGAAAATCTTCCGAAGAACAAGGAAAACAAAGGGTGGTTGAAAGTGAAATTTGAGTTACTACTATGGTTCTTGTAAAACCAAGACAGTCGACCAGCTTATTCTAATGTGATTGTTGGAAGAATGTATTGTATGTCACGTCAGGTAGGTTCACTTTACTGACACACTACTTTTATTTTAACCAGGATGCAGTGGCGATAACTGCAATGATCTCCTGCCTCACCAAACTTTACAACCTTGTAAAGGTAAGCCAGCATACATGACATATTCAACATTTACACGCTTCTGAATTTAATCATCCCACAGTCTCTCTGTTAAAACTATATTGCATTACAGCATTTCTTTGTGGATTCCTTTTTCTATGTTACTTCACAGCCCTGTGATTTTCTATTTTTCACAGGATGACGTTTCCTGTGAAATAGCGAGTGACTACACTATGCTGTGGCCGACAGCACTTGGCAGGTAAGTACTCAACTTTTGTTTGGCAGTAAAATTTTTCGACGATTATAATAGAAAAGATACATATTTGCTTATATAACCGGCAGCGTTACAAACTAAAAGTAAAACAAGGAGTAGCATCTAAGTAAGTGAAGTGTTTAAAAAAAGAAAACAATTAAACATAATTATATGCTTATTCGTTTCATATACACTAAATCGAAATTACAATTATTAGTATGAAATGGGAGATTTCAATGTGAAATTGTGTGGAGTTGTGGCGCAGATGCTATACACAATTCTGATGCTGCTGCTAGAAATGTTACAACAAATTTAATGGGATATTGGTTTACTAAAAAATTATCAACAAATTAAATGCTCCTTATTCAGCGTGGGTATGATGAACGTGGCGGCGGTGACGGAGGCCGTGAAGAGCATCATGGCCCACGCCCTGAGCGTCAACCCCACCCAACCCTCCTGGCTACGGACTGAGGCCGACATCCACTTTGGTGAGCGTTTGATGCATTTATACGAGTTGATTGAGAGATATGAGTGAAATTATAATGCATGAAATTCTATTGAAACTGTTATAAGTCAGGTGTGATATGACTTCGAAAATTGAGCCAGGGAGTATAAGTTGAAGAAGGTCACAAAAATACTCCATATATATGCGAATCAACTACATGTATTGAGATATTGTGTAGAAATACATGTATACGTAAGAACTAGAATATATAGCTACTCAATGTCACTGCCCCTCTTCTCCAAACCAATCGAAACATTATTGTTACCAACGATGTACTGACTGTGAATAAGCTTACCAAAGCGTTTGCCATGTCACAAATCCACTGAACTTTCCTTTGCTCGAACATACTTCAGGATCATCAGAAGCGTAAGTCGTAGAACTATACCAATTTAAAGCGTGTATGTTAATTTCATGTTTTTCTAGGTCAGAACCAGTACGCGCAGGCCCTCAAGTACTACCTGGAGGCCGGAGCCGTGGCCACCGACTTCTTCTCTGAACCCGTACCTAAAGTAGTCTTTGATGACACGGTGAGAAAATCAATCTTTTCTAAATACTATACTTATAGAGAGACTAATATTACATTTCCAATATTATAACAGCCATAACGTAGTGGAAAACGATTTATAAATGTCGCACAACACAATTAGTTAAATTACATGCATATCCAATATTATAATAGCTATAACGTAGTGGAAATCGATTTATAAATGTCGCTTTTCTATTTGCATTTGACGTTTTTCTGTATCATTGGTTAAACCCCTTAGATAAATATGTTTTATAATACGCCTTCAGGTTTACAAGCGAATGATCAAGTGCTGCAGTTATCTTCAATGTCAAATACAGGTAACTATTATATAGCCCTACCTATGATAATCTTCCCACACAACACACCGTGGATTGATTGAAATGCATAGACTAACGCTGGCGTGTCCAAACGATTTGGCTTACTCTCAGACAATATTTTTCTCGACCTGAATGCTCTGATCCAGACCTCAAAGCTATAGGGCATCTAATACGAGCAATTTACAAATGCTCAAACAGAAACTATCCCCAAGCTTGTCTAGCCTCCTCTTGGAACTAAGTTTACACCGGGTGGCGTGGTCTGAAACCTGGTTTATTCGCCACCATTGATTGGGTGATCACATTTATCAGGTTATTCGCCACCATTGATTGGGTGATCACATTTATCAGGTTATTCGCCACCATTGATTGGGTGATCACATTTATCAGGTTATGTGTGGTGTATTGAGTCTCTACATGCACAGGCTTTCTAGACTAGGAATGACCAGGCTGTGTATTGCATCATATACCACTTCCTCTCCAACTTCCTGTCATTGGAAACCCAAAGTATACACTAGGTGGCACCACTTTATAGATCTTTTGCATTCATTTTGGAGTCATCACATTGGTATATTTCTTGATGTTTCAATATTGATAAAGGTAACCAAGCGTCCCTAGGTTAACACTCTCCAAGCACATATTTAGTTTTTCATCATTCATATATTCTCAAATTTCATTATATTGAAATTTAGGATCATTGGAGTGGTTTTAGAATCAGACTTATGAGATTTTTTTTTTTCTTTTTTCCTTTTTTCAAGAGTTTATGTTTTGGCTGCTGGTAATCTCCAAACATGTTTTTATCAATCTCCAAGCAGATTTTAGGTTTACGCTCTCCAAGCAGATGTTCAATTTAAAATTTTTGTTTTTGCATCAAATTTATGTTTTGACTGCTGGTAATCTACAAATACATTTTCATCACTCTCCAAGCAGACTTTAAGGCTTACACTCTTTAACCATATGTTTGATTTTCAAATTATCATTTTGCATCAAGTTTAAATATTTTGACTGCTGGTAATGTGTTAACAGGTTTTCATCACTCTCCAAGCAGATTGTAAGGTGTACACTCTCCAAACAGATGTTTCGTTTTCAAATTTTTATTTTTGCATCAAGTTTATGTTTACACTGCTGGTAATCTCCAAATAGGTTCTCATCACTCTCCAAACAGATTTAAATTTCACACTCTCCAAGCAGATGCTTGGTTTTCAGAATTTTCTTGTGGCATCAAGTTTAAATGTTTTGAATGCTGGATATGTTGAAACTGGTTTTCATCACTCTTCAAGCAGATATTTAGTATTCATTTTTCATTTATTCTCAGGTTTCATTATATTGAATGGTAGGATCATTGGAGTGGTTCTAGTATCAGACTTACATGAGATTTGCATATCTTTCTTTTTTTCTTTTTCCTTTTTTTCCCCTTTCTTTTTTCAAAAGTTTATGTTTTGACTGCTGGTAATCTCCAAACAGGTTTTTCTCACTCTCCAATCAGACTTTAAGGCTTACACTCTCCAAGCAGATGTTTGGTTTTCTGTTTTTTTTTGTTTTTTTTGTCAAGTTTAAATGTTTTGACTGCTGGTAATCTCCAAACAGGTTTTTAACACTCTCCAAGCAGATTGTAAGGTGTTCACTCTCCAAGCAGATGTTCAGTTTCAAATTTTTATTTTTGCATCAAGTTTAACTATTTTGACTGCTGGTTATCAACTTGTAGATTCATCACTCTCCAAGCAGACTTTAAGGCTGACACTCTCCAAGCAGATGTTTGGTTTTCAAAATGTTCTTTATGCATCAAGTTTAAATATCTTGACTACTGGTAATGTCTAAACAGGTTTTCATCACTCCAAGCAGAATTTAAGGTTTACACTCTCCAAGCATTTTTGCATCAAGTTTATGCTTTTAATTGCTGGTAGGGCCTACTCTCCAAGCAGATTTTAGGGTTTACATTTCCATGCACAGTACACAATTGTTCTTATGTCAGCATCATTTTTAGATTAAAGCTAAATAAACTTATTTTATTAGTAATTAATGTGCGTCATTTACACTTAATCACATTAATCAGTGGCGTTCTTTTGTTTTTTAAACAAATGCAAACTTGTTGTATCAATATCCTTGTTTTTTCCCCACTAGGTGGCGGTGCTGTGCCAGTTCCTGGACGAGGTGGACTACACGACGGCCTTCAAGTCGATGCAGGACCGCAACTCACACGACGCCATTGACGCCTACTACGACTACTTCTGGGACGTGTCCATGCTCGAGTACCTCATCAGTATCCTTACTACAAGATGGGCTGGTCGCCATATTAGTGAAAAATTTGAAATTCAAAAAACCTATATCAAATACTTATGCTAAATCAACCCAACACCAACTTATGCTTATGGTAACCACATTATGTGACCTCGTCTGCAATCACAGGGGCCGTTCCTTAAAGACGTCATGCTATAGGAGCGTGCGGGGGGGGGGGGGGTGGCAAAAATGGCTAAAAGTAGCACGGCATGATTTATGCGAGAGCAACTCAGAAATCGTTCAAATTAAATTGGGGTTGAATATCTCTAAACGTATGGTGGTGAAAGGTTGTTTCTACAGGGTACCAACCACACAGGGAAAACAGGGAAAATGTCAAAATAGTTTCCTGACAGGGAAAACACAGAGAATTTGGAAATTTTGCCAAAACACAGGGAAACATAGGGAATTTCATTTGGTCAGGTTCTGAAATTCCTGATTCTCAAGACATTAGGGATTCAACTTTTTGTTGTTGGGTTGTCAAAATCTTTTCTGCACGCTGACACTTTTAGATTTGATCAACTTGCTGGCTATGACACGGGGAAAAATTGCCATGGGTCAGGAAAATCTCAGGGAAAACACAGGGAATTTGAAAATAGAACTTCAGTTGGTACCTGTTCTATGAGGTATTGTCCGATGTCAACTGTAATATAGCCTTTAAATTTTATATTTGACAAGTGTATTTGGCTTTCACATGTGGTTCAGTTTCTTAACAAAGTTTTCAGATTTGCATACCAGACGTGGTGAGCACGAGAAGAAAGAATTAGCTGTAAGTGAAAAACTATTTTCTTTGAATATCTATTTTCTGTATAAACAGATTTAGAGAAGAAGCCAATACAAATGCTAAATCAATCCATCAACAACCTTTAAGGAACAAAGTTAACAACATCACCTGTCAGGAGTGTACCTGTCTATAGTGACAGATACTAAAGTGATAAATTTAGAATCTCTCTCCATTGGCTAACTTAAAAAGTTTGCCTCATTCTGCAGAATTAAACGCATTACTGAATGTCTAGACATAATATTCACTATTTTAGGACTACACAGGAAATTTCAATGATCAATGGCAACTTCATCTGCAATATTGTGGTGGGAAAATGTTTCGTGAAAAAAATGTTTTTTAAATAAAGTATAAATTCTCTGATAATCCTTTAACCATCATATTATTTTGATTAATTGATAATAAATTATTTTCTTCCTCTTTTGTAGTTACGTGTTATCGGTCAGCTGGAGCTGAACAGCAGTAACCCAACAGAGATCCTTGTGGAAGCAAGCAAATTGAGAAAGACGCGCTTCTTACGTGCCTTAGCCAAACAATATCTGTAAGCAGTGAACTCTAAGTCAGATCCTGCAAGCAGTGAGCACCTGAAGATATACCTGTAAGCAACATAAGACAATAACAGGACCTGCTAGCAGTGTACCTGTAAACACAATAACAGTGTTCTGTAAAGTGTCTGTAAATAGCAAATCCAATAGTAGGGCCTGCCAATAATGTTACTGTAAACAATACCTGTAAGCAAAGGCTCCAAAAGCAGAACCTGCATATGGTGTAACTATAAACAGTACCTGTAAGCAAGGAATCCAGTAACAGCACCTGGAAGGGATGTACCTGTAAACAGTACCTGTCAGGAGGGAATCCAGTAACAGTACTTGTAAGCGGTGTACCTGTAAACAGTACCTGTAAGCAGGAAATCCAGTAACAGCACCTGCAAGCGGTGTACCTGTAAACAGTACCTGTAAGCAGAGAATCCACTAACAGAACCTGTAAGCGGTGTACCTGTAAACAGTACCTGTCAGAAAGGAATCCAGTAACAGCACCTGTAATCGGTGTACCTGTAAACAGTTCTTGTAAGGAGGAAACTCAATAACAAGACCTGCAAGCAATGTATCTGTAATTCGTACCTGGAAGAAGGAACCCCAATAAAAGTACATGTGAGCACTTTCCCTATTAGCTGGTACAGCTCCTACCTATAAGCTGAACAGTATCTTTGAGTACTAAATCAGTAGGTAAGACCAGGGACAGTAAACCAAGAAATGTACTGTAAGTTACTCTGTAGGAATGGACCCAAAATTGATACCTGCAAGAATGAGCCAAAACATACCAGTGCTGTAACAGTCTACAGGGTGCCCACGCAGGTATTATAAGGTCTTAAAAGGTCTTATTTTGGTTTTGCCATTTATAAAGCTATTAGAAAGGTCTTATTTTAGGACCTGAGGTATTATAAAGGTCTTATTTTCGATCAATCTGAATTTATTACAATATGTGATTTCTCTCATCTGCCATTCCTGTATTTACTTCTTATTGGAAGAATGTGTAAATGTTTAAAAAGTTCAAAAAACAATTCTTTAAAAAGGTCTTAAAAGGTCTTATTTTAAATTCTAAAAAAGTGTGGGCACCCTGGTCTAACTATGAATGGTATCTTTATCAAAAAGTGAACCCCAAAACTGAACATCTAAAAGTGAGCATGGTTAAGCTAAAAACTCACAAACAGTACCTTTAAGCAGTTACCATTCGACCCAAGACAAATATTCAGGCCTGACCATAGAACTGTCTTCATCATAATCATACATCAATGTACATCAACCAGCTTAGTGAGATCGATGGAAGAAAGCCATGTTTACAAATACACGGTTCTCTGTCTTTTGTATGAGGTCATACTAGATTTTTTTTCAGAGGAGCTACTTAGCAGAAATATTAGTATGGTAATGTGGTGTACTTCATGTGTAAATGAATGTGTTCAGAAAGTCAACCTATTATTCATTCTCATCTATCGTATTTATAGTACTAGCCTACTTTTGTAAATAAAAAATTGAAAGCCAATTGTAGGTTGTTGTTTTTTTTATGTAAATAGTATTATCAGTCATCGCAGACTTATGTGACAGTTTCTTCAAGGCTACAGCCCTAAACCAACCTGGCGTTTTTGACCACGCCGACCGACTTATCAGCGCTAAAATCGGCTGATTATACCAGGATAATTGGCTTATTTTTGCACCAAATCAAATCACCAATCAGTACTGAGTATATAGTAGTGAAATGTATTGAAAGTTTGATAAAATCTGTGCTAAAACCGGGTAATTTTTATACACCCATCAGTCAGCAGAGCCAAAGTGCTAAGTTTTCCCAGCAGAAAAAAAAAAAATTTGTGGGAATCACCTAAAGACCGTATTCCACATACCGATTTTGCTGCCGATTTTGAAAATCGGCAGTTGAAATATAAGTTGAATATTATATAAGACATGCTATACATCAAAAGATAGGTCGTACAATTCTCTTTTGAATGGTACACAGGATGTAAGGGTTCATGTCATTTTACTAAAGGCAAAGCAGTATAAATTTACCACTAAAAATTTAGACAACCCCTTTCCTCGACTGGAAGGGCCCCTTATGATCTTCATGATACATAAGCCTGTTACTGGAGAAAGACAGGCTAGTGATTAGATGGATCCGAAATGAGAAGGGGAGGGGAGCAGGGAATATAAAAAAAGAAAAGGAATTATGTACGTATAAAGCTGGGGGCTGGGGGGAGTAAAGAGCTTTAGTTCATTTCCAACGTCCAGTAGATACTGGTAAACCGATTCTAGGACAATCACCCCTGGGACAACTACCCCCTAGGACTATTACCCCTTAGGACTATTACCCCCATAGGACAACTGGGGATAGTTGTCCTACCTATGGGGGTAGTTGTCCTACCAATGGGGGTAACTGTCCTATCAAGGGGGTAGTGTCCTATCATAGGGGTAGTTGTCCTATCATAGAGGTAGTTGTCCTACCATTGGGGGTAGTTGTCCTATCTGTAGGGGTAATTGTCCTATCTAGAGGGGTAATTGTCCTATCTAGAGGGGTAGTTGTCCTATGGGGGTAGTTGTCCTACCCATAGGGGTATTTGTCCTAAGGGGTAGTTGTCCTATAGGGGTAATAGTCCTAGGGGGTAGTTGTCCTAGGGGGTAGTTGTCCCAGGGGTAGTTGTCCTGTCACCCTTATGATTATACGATGAAATGTTTCTTCGATGTGCATTTAATAGGACGCCTACCTACGTACCAATTGGGTGAGAATAGCCAACGTAGGCCATTAACCTATGGAATTTGAAAACTTTATTAACATGGATTTCAAAATGGTTGGTTGCTCAGAATAGTCGGTTTACCAAAACATTTTGAAATCCATGTTAATAAAGTTTTCAAATTCCATAGGTTAATGACGTACGTTGGCCATCCTCACCCCAGTCAGTACGTGGATAGGCGTCCCATAAAATGCACATCAAAGAAACATTTCAAAGTATATCAATAAGCGATCATAAAACGCTGAAAGCCAGTTTAATCTTTGGTTTGTCATAAATGATTGAGCATCGGCCCGGAACGTCTTCCTACAAACACTTCTTTGGGTGATCAATCAGCCTACCTCAAAGTAAAACGGAAATATCTCTCACTTAAAGCGGCAGTCATTTTACCAAAACCTTATTTCTTAGATGACATATCGGGTAATGAGGGTGGCGCGGGATTGATGATCAGTATGATTACAATTCGCGGATTTTTAACAAGACGTAACAAAAATTCTACGACATAGAAGGGAGCGACATGGGGTTAGTTTGGTGGGGCTTTCCCATATCCATGTGTGACGACGGCGTGCGGCAACCGCTATCTCTATCATGTCAAAATAGGACAGGTTGCTGCTGCCGCACACATGGGGAAAAACACGTTCAGAGGGTGCGCAAGGGCAAGCGCTCTTTGAGAATATTTGTTTTTATTTTTATTTCTTTTTTTCCTTATAAAAATCAGTCCAAAATAACCCCCTCCCCTTTCTTTTCTAAAAGCTATAAATCCGCCACTGAAACAAACTTTGCATTTAAGGCCAAGGTACATTTCCCCGGCCCTATCTATATATCTGTATAAAACATTTTTTTCATGTTTTTCTTTTCATTTTTGAAAGCATTTAAATTATCAAGGGTTATAGATTATAGTGGTTATTCTTGATCATGCGGCCTATTGTGCGTAGTCAGTGATGTATCTTTACCTGATTCAGCCAATCAGAGAAACCGGAACTACATTGGTTTTGACCGGAACCAGTTTGTGAAGCCACTGTAAAAGTTCACAAATTTGATTAATATGAAAATGACACTTTTTTGAAAAGTTAGTATAGATATTTCTAAGTCTAATTAGTAAGGTACACGTGTGAAAATAAGCCCTCTCAGAATCCATAAACCTAGATCAAATAGGTATGAATGAACAAGATGGTGGAACCCACATGGCCGGTATAGGACAGGTGGATGCTAGCAGACACATGTTTCCTTCACCATGGAGGAGGTCAGACTGACCTTAGACGACCGACAGATCAGGTGTCGTCACCACTTCCCCGTTAGGCTATAAATAGTTCTGATAGATCTCACGTTGCATGTGCTCTTCTTTGTCTTCTTTGTGAATGTGAGTTTTCCTTATATACACAATTTATTATGGGTATTCCTTTCTTTTTGATACATTATCCAACAACTCCCCTCATGACATCATATTAATAATTATGATTGGGAGTTCTAATTGAAAATGACATGCAAAAACAATAGGCCCCATGTTCATATTTAAACCTGTATTTTTCCTAAAATGTCTAAAACATTGTCATAGCATTATTTAGAAACCATGTTAAACAAGTTTTATTAAAAAAAATAAATATATATCTTAATCACGTGTTATGTTCCTTTGGGCTATATCTGCACAACTGTATTTTGTGATTAGGCTAATTAGTTGAAATCAAAGTAACTACATTAAATTAACAATCCTTTTTCATGGTCATTTTCAAATGCCATCACTATTTTTGGTGATGAGACAGAACCAGGTATATGAGACACTAATCAAAATTCCCCTCATTAGCCTTATCAGCTACGAAGATATGGTCCCTAGGCCTAATAGTCACATATCTGCTACATTACCCTCATTCAGCCTAAATCGAAAAAACAATGTCTTATTTGGACAGTATTTATCAAGTTCAGTTAACTCAATCAATCAACAAATTTTAAAGAGTCTCCCTACATCCCATCCAACCTTCTGAATTGAATAAAAGCATAGATTATGACGAAATCCCTCCCATCTATAGTCAATCAATTAAAGTCCCTATGTGCCATATGCTTTTTCACATTCAGGTAAACAAGAACAGTATAAAGAAACAATCATTATCATCCTTTTTATTTTCAAAGAACAAAAAGGCATTGGATTCTCTACACTTTATAGAAGGATATAAAACGCTGAGAAAAGGGCAATTCACATGGTATTGAATTGGTAATCAATTAGCTCTTAGTGTTTCTTTTTATGTAAGTAACAGAGAGTATTCTCATCATCCCTGATATCGATCAAAAGGGCGCCGCTGGTGCACACTAGATCTACTTAGTTTAGTAGTTATACGTATTTACAGGGAAAAAGCTTTGTTTGTGACAATGTCAGTAATAAAAAGCGATTATGTGGTGCGTCTGTTTCCAGATCTAGAATGGTTGGATGGGGATAACTGTCTATCATAGTCTGATATTATAGTCTATGGTTAGAAGTGTGGCCCGCCTTTTATTAAAGACAAGGTTTATGCCTCGTACATATTAAGCTATACTTCTAATTCCAGATACAGACTAGAATAAATCCAGAAGTCTGTTTTATTTATTTTACAAAAATCAAAATAATCATTCTCAAATTTCCATGGGCCTATCAAATTTTATGGCTTGATATGTAGGCCTATATGGATATTCATATTAGATTGTATACCAATATTCAATCCAAGAAAATCATACAATGACTCTCGAACCTAAAATCAATGGGCGGAGTAACCGTAAATGTTAATTAAACCTAATAATATGCGAACCGACCACCTATATACCCATCGTGTTCCTTGTTAACTTTGTGTAATTTGTCCTTATCCAACTAATCTCCTTATTCCTACCCAGCTGTTACAACCATTAATTAACCTAAAACAAATAGAGTGGTATTTGTGTCGGCCCCACCTTTCCATCTAAAGAGGATAACATGCCTACACCCATAATAATACCAACCATACTATCAAGGTTTCTCTCTTTTTCAACTATTTTTCATTATGTCAGTTGGTATCAACAATCAAATGATAAATAATTCAAGAAATGATAATGGGGGGGGGGGGGGGGGGGCAGTGGTATACACAATGTATCGAACCTCCGCGCATCCTTTATAATCATGACGTAATACTAATGACGTTTCCCGTGAGGTCATGCCTTAATGAATTCATGATTTGACCTTAGTAGGACACGTATATGACAAGAATATTGGCAATTGATTTTCAATTATCAATAGGGAATATCACAACTTGTATTTGATATGTAGAATGTATGCGTATATTGATTCTTCTCCAAAAAAATGTAGTTCGAAATTTACAAGGAAAATGTCTGAAAATGTCAGATCAAAATGTTCTAGGCCTATGGCTGGAGTGGGGAAAAGGTTTAAAACTTACCAATCATTTCAGTACAATGATATTTTAAAGTAATATCTTTGTCTTGAGATATCCCCTAAATCCCCGCTCCCGCACACAAAAACACCCATAACGAACTGATATGATATTGTTTTCTCCTCCTGCCTTGGACCTATAGATTGCTGGCTTATACTGTTGCGCACATCATCCATATAGATATGGTTTCTGAGCCCCGATCCTAGGTGGCGCGTCGAGGTTGCAGCCTGCAGTATTTGAGCACATGTGAGTGGCTCATACCGCTGACTCAGCGTATGTCCTCACGAGCAGAACGTTTGCAGTTCCCACACCCCATGCATTGTCACTTGGCGCCTTCACTATATATAGGGGCATTCTATTTTCTCTACAATTAGGCCTACACCATTATAGGGTATGTATATTCATATTTTTCTTGCATCTATGTATGTTTTACATATTGTGGTGAGAAAAGAGAGAAACACTCCAAAAATGTAATGTAATTTGGTTGTTTTTTATTGTATGGTTGGTGGTGAGTTTTGCAAATTTATAAAGCAGGAAAGAAATTAACATTATAGTATAGGAATTGAAAAGGAAAAGAAAGAGGGGTAAGTTCCACTATCTCTGTCGCAATATGATCAGGGGTGGTGGTCCTGACCCCAACCCCATCTTGGTGGAGACTATAACTTTAACTTTACAAAGAGGAAAAAACGCTTGATGTGTGCGCACAAATACATAACATTTTACTACTTAGAATATATGCAGCCCCCCCCCCCCCCCCTCCCTTTCCGAAAACCTGTATTCGCCCCTGAACGATGGATCATATATTATATGTGTATGTGCTGAACACAACAAAAATATGCCTACAGATGCAATTAATTATTTCCTTATGCTGAAATGCATCCTATACGCATAAGGTAAAATAATGTGACATAAAAGACACTATAGCAATAATTGCCCAATTATGGTGAACACCCAAGATCGATGCATGCAAAGTAAGAGGCAGATTACAGATGATATGCCTGTATGGAAGGTATTGAGGCAGACAAGGTACGTGGAAGTACTTAGAACTCCATCAACCATGCTGCAGTCAACCTCTTACAAGTTATAATGCGAGAGAGTTACGTAATAATTTGTTAGGAATTCTTCAGTCTATAGATACGGAAGTCACTCCTTATTTTGGCCTCCCATTGGCAGATATTTATTATATAAATAAATCGTGTATTGTGCTTTACATGCACATATACGTGCATAATTGCTGTAATAGTTTCCGTAGGTATAGTAACTGTAAGGTTCACCAATAATATTAATCAAATATGCTTCTGTCGAGTACAGATACTTAAATGCTCCTTTCGTATCAATGCGATAGTCATGGAAATGAAGATGTGCCATAAATAAATATAAATTCTATCATTGCTGATGGCAATCACTAAAGTATTGGGCAAAAGCCCATGGAAGACCGGGTAAAAAAGCCCATCCAAAATGGACAAAATGGTAAAACGTCCATGGGTCTTCTTCTCCAGAATTATACATGGGAGATTGCTCCAATATTTCCATTTTTTGCCATGCATATGGGCACCCCCCCCCCCCCCCGAACAATTTCTTTTATCCATACACTACGTACTTGTTCACTTATGGGGCAAAGATTTCACTCATTTATCGTATAGTTTTCACTTTTCAAAATACAATGGTCCCCAAAAGGGCTTTCATGAATCTGCTGTTGTGGTTGAAACTGTGTATAGATAACATTCTTTGGAAGGTAACGTATCATTCATCGTTACAGTTGAATAAAAAGTCTTGTAATAAATATTACAACAGCACATGCAGGGCGCAGCAAGATTTTAGAAATGGGAAGGGGTCAAATGATTATAGGTTAGAGCCTGTATTCCATGGGCTGATTTTGATGCTGCCAATTTTGTGTTCGTTTGATTTTCCGAAAATGTTGCATGGAACCATATATCCTATGTTAAAATTAATGAGCAATCGGCAACAACTTCCGGGAGGTATTATTTAACCTGGATTTGACATATTATTGACTATTTGCTATCCGTTCACTATATTAAAGTACATGTATTGATATGTCATCAACAGTTGATTGATAGCTTAAAAAGCCCTTTCTTCTCTATAGCCTTACACACAGTCAATGGCCTTTATGTTCTTTAAATAACATATTTAACTAAATCACAACAATGCCTCTTTGTCTGCTGTGCCTGTATCAACATCAATTGTTATTCTGTTATATCCCCTGTGTATGTCATTTGTTATCCTGTTCTGTAGCTGGTATTAGGCTAAATCCATGAGGCGTATATAACGGTTGCATAGTATTTTATTCATTACAGTGGTACCATGTTCATGTGATTGCTTGGTTACAAAGCTTTTTTACACCTTTTATGTGTTGGGCAGGAACATTCCACTCGCTTTTACGTGTAGGTAACATACAAGAAGACAAATGGAATTATTGATGGTGTTGCATTAAGGTCAGACAACAATCGTCTACTAAAACCTAAATTAAACTTGCATACAGACATGAAATCTCCGAAAGCAGAATTGAGATAGGGTGGTTGAAGGACCCTTTCTCCTACTCCAAGCTACAGGCATTGTGCAGATTATGTCATGAAATCCCAAAGTAGACTGGAATTAAGTAATTATTGGTCACAGTAGCACTTGTTACATCCTGATCCGCGGTCCTCCCTTTTGGTTAGATAGCAAAGTAATGACTGTATCTATAGTTATAAATCAGATAAAAAAAAGACAGAAGGAAAGATAACATCAGTGTTAGACTTGACCAATAGGCCCTATACTCCAACAACCCCTCTTCCCCAATTATACTAGTAACTTTAATAGAACAATTGGGATATATTTGGATATGGATAATTCTACCCAGACAAAAATACTTATCCCATATTGACAAAAAGTATAATTAATATACAAACTAAAAAGGGCCTTTGGTTTAGATTCAATGCTTACAAAAGGAGGATCTACTCCAATTCAGGGACAAGAGAAAAACCTGCGTAGTAGATGCAGTATGCAAAGGTTTCAGGTGTGCCTGCAACCCTGGCATATTATATAGAATAATGAGTTGAAACCTGTTCGCCACTAAGTGATTGCATTCTAGACCGATATTTCTCAGGGAACGAGTTTCTGCATGAGATCAAGTAATGTAGTTAACTAACAGCATGTTATATTTGCATATGAGTTGTTTGTTTACCACCAATGAGTGTGTATCTGTGATTTCCTGAGTAATTCTACAAAGTCATTAAAGTTCTCCTTTAGGAACAACTGTTTGTGACACAGCACTAGAGTATGAGTTTTGGTAAAGTGACACCATGGGGCATCACGATGATCATGTGACCTTCATTAGCCAATCAGCACAAGGGTTTAACAGCCTGACTTTTGTTACAGTATAAACAGTTCCTTCTGGGTTCTCAGCGTGTCAACACCGACTTCCTCCTTGTGTCCCAATCGCTTAAGGGGTTAAGGAATGAAGAAACAGCTAGAAAATGACACAGTATGCCTAAACAGTACAGTTTAGCCATTTAGCCTACCATTTGGACTTAGACAAAAAGAACTAGGCAAGAAATGAAACTATACTTATAATCAAACATGAACTTAGAGCATCAATATGATGAGCATGGGGAACAAAACATCGTGCATTATGCTAATAAGCTACCACTTTATTCTCTTTGGCACAACCCCAAGGTGCTGTCTCCCAGCCGTCTGTTGACCATCAGAGTAGAAGTCTGACCTACCCTCCTATTTTTCTCTTCCCCTCCTGCTCCTGACCACTACACTGTGCAGTCCACCCTCATGCATGAGGTACAACTTCCCTTCCCCCATAAGCACCTTTCACCTCGTCCCTTGTGTGCCCCGCACTCAGGCCAAGGCATCTTCCACCCCCATTTGCGGAGCAGAAAAAAGACAGCCGGTGATTCTGACACCACAATATCAATTGAATGAGAAATAAAATCCCTTTCTAATGATATATAACATGCCCATAATCAACCTTTATTTCCACTGTCAATTTATAAAATCATGCGCGAGTAAAATCAGCTCATGTAATACAACCTTTAGTTATCCCCGTATAGCATGTCTAGCCTCATTATAATACCAATGAGGGTCCCTATTTACCTCATTCCCTGTTTGTCCCGAACAAGAAGCCCTTATTTCAGTCCCCTGAGTTCAGGATGTATAGCTTTATGAGGCCGTTTTTTATGGTTACCTGCAGCATTTCAATGACTTCCATGGATGTGGCACCTGTTGCAGTCTGCTATGTTGTGAGTGGGACGAGAGTGGGTGGTGCATCCTCACTAGCACTAAAACGGCACGGTATTGTGTTCGAACTATATGATTGCAGCACAAAAAAATAGAGAAGTTGCCCCTCTAATGCATGGCGCCATTCTAATGTATGGTTTCATGGGGGAAACCCCTTACTTGCAGAAACTGGTTTTACATAGAACGAATACTCCCCTTTCAAACCAGGGTCTCTACCTACTCAAACTTAAAAAAAGACATGCCCCCACCATTCTGTATATACGTTTTGCAGATGACGTCACACCTCTGAAAATGGGTTTGCTGCTTTTAATAAAAGAATATTGGAGATCATTTGTATTATTCCCAATTCTGAAACATTTTAAACAAATATTTATGCAATACTTTCTTAGACAATCTCCCCGATTCATAATCAACAGACTTTCTGCCTTTTATTTGGAAGGAGCAAAGAGAATGTATATTGAGGGTTCTCCTTTTGTGGGTGGGGATAAAACTATTCATATTTATATAATACAGCACTTACTGAGCAATATTCCAAGTATTCATCCATCAAGTAGGACAAATTTGAATCTTTTATTATGGCTGCTTGATATATAAAAGGGTACTTGTATAAGGCCGTATCACATAACAACACCCATTTACTTAGTGATGAGAATGAGTGGTGGTAGCGAACAAAGCGTCGCTGAGAAGTGGTGTATGCTATCGATTGTGGGTGTCACCGCCTTATCTGTCAAAGAGGAAGAAATCAAAGACATCTCCCATGCTTTATTATGTGCACTGGGCGTTGTAACTGAGATAAAAGGGTAAATCTGGCGGGTGAAGGTCAATGGTTACCCACGCTTTCCAAAAAGAGATATCATTAGAACTGATATTGTGGTTAAGAAAAATAAGTAAGATGGATGTAGATATATCCAACGAGCTCAGACGTAGTCGTGGATATAGGGAGGTATACAGGTGGTTGCTAGGCCTATAGCACAGGCTGGTTACTGATAGAGGGATATAGGTAAATGAGGATTACAGTGGCGAATACAAGTTTTTGAACGGGTGGGGGAGTGCTAATAGAAAGGGGGCGGCCTGTTTTCCATAATTTTACATTAAAAATGTTAATTTTGGACAAATAGAAAAGGTGGTTGGGGCGCAACTGGATTACACATAATAAGATAATAGAAAATGCATTCTGTGATATTATATGTGTCAGATTGAAGGATAATGATTCAATGGGTCATGTTATGTATAACGTCTGTAATACAAAGTTTGAACTCATAGAAAGCTGCGCCTTCACTGCCCTTCAGATGATATTTTCAGCACATACATCTATACCATTGCATGTTTTATAATTGTGAGGGAACAAAAGGCTGTTTTTATGCATTGATCGCACTCGTGATAGTTAAAACAAAGCAGAATTTCAAACAATGGCATGCACTATTCTCACCCTGAATTTTTACCATCTTGCTGTTTTCTTAGAATTTGTATAACTAAACATGGAACGCACAGTACCCTTCTTTTGATAAGTTACGACATTGCATGTAGATTTACCAAAGGCAAAGAAGAGATATGAAATGCCACGTGCATTCTCAGTAGGCTAAAATACAAATATTGTGAAATGTAAAAATAATTAGAGATTGTAGAATTGGTAAAGCCAAACATTCCACATGTTTTACCTAAGCCATTTAGATTCAATAACACGTAACAGCAAGTCTGTCTGCACACTGCATTACTCGACACGTTTTATCTATACTGAATTAATCTCAGACCAAGGTCTGTTACCCCTAAGACTCCTCAAATACACTCAAAGCAGGTTTAGGTAATTATTTCAAATCTAGACAATCCACTTAAGTAATGAAATTTTAAGCAGTAATAACATTTTTATAAACTAAAATTACTTACAGTAATTGCAATTTCATTAAAAGACGAACATAATATATCGGCTGGGTCAATAGTATCTGTACAGAGAATACCAACTATGAATCTGTAGTTCAGTTAAGAGACCCTGCCCTTAGACACTAAAAAAGTTCGTAACTTTGTTCTATAACTTTGTTAAGTTTGTTTTGATCAAGTTTAGCGTTTTATCAATTTTAGTGATTAATGTTGAGCGATTGAAGGCCGGATGGCTATGGATTGTCTAATACATTCAGCCTGGTGAACAACAAAGAGATTTGGTTCTAATCTCTATAGAATAGCACACCCAAATCAATGGCACCTCACTTTTTAAGTAGTAGAAGATGAAAAGGTACATTTTCTTAATAGAGCAGGTGTGTTCTTTTGTTAACACAATACATGCCCTTTATGTTCTTTAACAGATCGAATTTAATTGCCTCTTG
Organism: Lepidonotus clava; assembly: GCA_936440205.1. Classification (NCBI taxonomy): domain Eukaryota; kingdom Metazoa; phylum Annelida; class Polychaeta; order Phyllodocida; family Polynoidae; genus Lepidonotus; species Lepidonotus clava. The sequence goes on from OW387140.1 coordinate 37,129,423, forward strand.
AATACTGGGCCCTTCCTATAGTCCGAGGAAAACATATACCAGCATCTGAAATCAATGAAGGATATTGAGGAGATTCTATGATGTTTATTAAACAAAGGGATGCTTTTATAAAGAAAAATCTATTACTCTATAACAAGTAATTTTAAATTTATCCATGTTGCCACTTCAATGGCAGGGAAAAATCCGGGGGTGGGGGTGCAAGGAAGTACTATCCCCCTTTAAGGAAATCCTGTATCCACCTTGACTGGTGTGGTGCGGAAGTATCTCTAACCCACAGACACAGGCAGACACGCAAGCACAAATAATACACACACGTACACACGCATTTACACACGCACACACACACACACACGCCTTTACACGCACGCACACTCACACACATGCACGCACACACACATGCACACACACACACATGCACACACATGCACACACACACACACACACACACACACACACACACACACGCACACTCACACACACACACACAATGAGCGAACCTTTATATATTCGCCGTCTATGCCTTGCATAAACCCACAGATTACCTGCCTTTCTCTTCTTTAAGATGCAACCGAGCATACAAATCTAGCATCACTGTATATTTTCTTTTCAGTGCACCAGAGTTCAGCCAAACATGCTGGAGTTCATCCTATTGCTACTCCTGGGCCTCTGTCCCTACACCAAGCCCTCCTTCGTCATCCCTGGTATGAGAACCGACGTGTACTCCCGCCCTGGAGATCTGGTCCTAGGAGGGCTCTTCAGGGTCCATACCTACAGCTCCACCCAGATCTGCTCGTCTAAGATCCAGTCCCAGAAACAGTTCCAGTACCATGAGGCCATGGTGCATGCTGTGTCGGTGGTCAACAAGGACCAGACCATTCTGCCCAATACTACACTGGGTATAGCCATTCTGGATGATTGCACTCGGGATCAGGTGAGTATAGGGCTTTTTCTTTTGGGTTGTTAGGCATTGTAATGTTTGTACTCAGGGTCACGCGGGGTTAAAGGTTCACGTAACCGTTCAAGATGATTTGGGATTACCAATAATAATCTTTGATCGTTTAAGCTTTCTTTTGACATTGACACAGGTTTGTACTCAGGATCAGGTGGCGTTGAGGCTCATTTGCCGTTTGCACTGTTCCTACTTCACTGTTCCCTAATATAAAAACTTGAGAACATCACAAATATCTCACCAAGAAAAGGTTTTCGTTTGGTTTGTCCATACATAACTTATTAAGATAAAGAAAGAAGGGTGTTGCCTTACCCTGTAACCTCCCTTGTATTTGCTAATCTATTCTGATGAATATAACGGCAACAACTGTACCATAAATAAGATAGCAAAATCAAATACTCCGATGAAGAAGAGTCAGTATCTTTGACGCACAACCACGGTTCTACGGTTCTACAGGGGCAGATCGTGGGTGGCGGTCATTCTGTTATAATAGGAATTAAGGGTATTTGCATGATCCTTTAATAAATTAACAATTATTACCTTCCGCACAAAAATTCAGGCTGCGCTGGCCCGTGCCATGAGCTGGGTGGAGCCGGCCCCGTGCTGCTCCCAGTGTGCGAGCAGCTCGTCCCCAGCCCCGTTCTACGACGTGGTGGGCGTGGTGAGCGGCTCCAACAGTCAGAACACCCTGACGGCCGCCGGCCTGCTTAACGTCTTCGGGGTCCCCATGGTGGGCGCCGTGTCCACCTCTGAGCTGCTCAGTGATAAGGTAGGTTAACTTAGTAAACGTGGTTTACTCCTATAGAACACACCGTCTTTGGGGTCCCATGGTGGGCACTGTGTCCACCTCTGAACTGCTCAGTGTTAAAGTAGGTTAACTTAGTTAACTTAGTTTACTTCTATAGAAGTAAAACGTCTTTGGGGTCCCCATGGTTGGCACCCTGTCCACTGCCAAGCTGCTCAGTGATTATATAAGTTAACTTAGTATGCGTAGTTTACACGATTCACATAATTATGAAAAATAGAACACTCCAAAACGTTGTTATCATTATCCAACATTAATTTTATAGGTGTATGTGTTTACCGGAAAACAATTTTAATGCCTTTACCCATGGATTAATTATCCAAACTTATTTTGATTGGGTCAATGGAGTCATTATTGGGGTCTAGCTACTCACATTTTGTTTATTTAACGGTTGGTAAAATACAATATGCCTTACTTCAGTGGAGAAACATGTATATAATATTATCATAATGCAAGTACCCTTGACAGAAAAAAGGAAAAGCAGGAGCTCGGGAGAAAGAAATGCACCCTATAACTAGACAGTAATACAGACATGCATTTCAATTCATGCCAACCTCCTTCTTCTATCCTCTTTATTGCTTTTTGTTCCTTTTTGGCGATGCAGATAATTATGGGAGATGCTGCATACCTATGACACTAAAAAAAACTAATAAAAAACTCACGTTCCAGGTTAAGTATACCCATTTTCTGCGAGTGGTGCCGTCGGACAAGTTCCAGGCCCAGGTGATCATTGACATCCTCCTGCACTACAACTGGAGCTACGTGTCGGCCATTAACTCACCCGGAGGGTACGGCGAGACAGGCATTAAGGTGAGGGGGGGATATTTCTTCTATGAAGGATGGGCCACAGGAGGTGTTGATATCGTCCTTACATATACTATACATCATGATGATAGGTAGATATCTAACCATATATATATATATAGGCCCCTATATATATATATATATATATATATATATATATATATATATATACACGGCAAAACGCATTCTATGGCATATATAGTTACCATCCTCATAAATAGTATTATCTATTGTGTGCATCAGTGGGACGAATATGTAAATCCCAAATAAACTCAGTTGTCACTGACTTGACAAATTCTTCGATGTTATCTATTTTCTGCAGAGTATAAGGTAACAATTATTTGCAATGAGAATAGACTCTTTATCTTATAACTCTCATTTAAACACCCGATTTTCGTCCTCTCTATACATGTATACTTTCTTCCCTCTATTACTCCTCATCTCAATTCCCTCATACTATTAATCACTAATGATTTTCAACTCTTTCTATCCATAACTCATAACCCCAGGCGGTGAAAGCACTGGCCGAGGCCTCTGGTATCTGCATCGCCTACGCCCACGAGATAGACGTAACGAAGGGGCAGGAGGAGTACGACGACGTCTTATCTAATCTGATAAGGGTGGGCACGGCGCGGGCCGTGGTCATGTTCGTCCAGGGCAGCCACGGACGAGGGGTGGTGGCCGCCGCCCACCGCGCAGGGTACAGGTGAGGACTATATACCTTTTTTACGAGTCTGCGTAGTGGGCAGTCCCATTTTGTCGTCTTGTTCGAACCTCTTTTAGTGTGGGCCCTTTGGAATAGTTCGGGACTATACCACGTTTTAGGCGTCACACTAATGTAACTAACCGCGCAGTATACAGGTGAGGAGTCAGGTTCCACGTGCCTATACTACAGACCATTATTTTAGTGAAGCTTGCAATTATCTATTAATAATATTGACATAGACATACTCAAAGCTATATCAACAGACCACCTTCCCTCAAACACATTAATTGTGGCGCATTCCTATGACATAGGCCATTTAGTAGGGTCATAATTATATTCCTCAATGTCATCGTGGTACTACTTCCAGCGGTTCTAGCGCCTTGTTCGTACGGGCATTTTCCTATACTACTCATACTTTATGAAAGCCGAAGTCAATGTTGCACAGAGAGTTTTAGCAATTCAGACATATCCTGCAAACGTTAACGTATCTGCCTTTACTGAGGTAATCTTTGTGTCTTTCTTGACCTTAGCGCATTTAGCAATTTTAACAAACGGAATACCTCTAGAAATTTGGCCAAGATAAAGATAGATTACGTATACATCAAGACAAATCGCGGATACTGAAACCCCCCAACGATATATTTTTCAATGCATTCTGAAGTAAGGTTTGTCTCTTTTCAGAGACCACTTCATCTGGATCACCAGTGACGGGGTGGGTCCGGAGGCCGACCTTGCCGCCCTGGAGGAGACCGGGGCAGGGGGCTTTCACGTCCAGCTCTACTCCACGGGGGCGCCCGGCTTTGCCCAGTACTTCGAGAACCTCTCACCAACAACCAGCGACAATCCCTGGATCGCCAAACTCTGGGAAGCCGCTTTTAATTGTCGCGTTGATGGATCCGGCGGGTTCAACAAGTGCGATTCGACGATCCGCATGGCGGACGTCCCTGGTTATAGCCCCTACCCGAAAACTGCCCTTTTTCTAGATTCTGTAAAGACCTTTGCTTATGCGCTGCATGCTTATATATTAGACAACTGTCCCAATGCATTTGGGAAACGCGCTGAACTGCGAGCGTGCGTGGAGCCCAGAAGGCTACGCCCTTACTTATACAACGTCACATTTGAGGGTAGCTACGGAACGGTTCGATTTGACGCCAACGGCGACGCCGATGGAAAATACTCCATCGATCAGCTTCAGAAGAAAGACGGCAAATACCTCCTGGCCACTGTGGGATTCTGGGACAAAGCCACACGAACGCTTACACTTGACCCGAACACGTACTGGAACACCAAGCCCATGGATGATGACGATGATGAGCAGTCGATGAGCAGCTCACCGGTGCCTGAGTCGCTCTGCAGCAAGCCGTGCGAGCCGGGTGAGTTCTATGTACAGCTGGAGCTCAAGTGCTGCTGGAACTGCCGTCAGTGTCGGGACAACGAGATCACGGTGAGCAACGCGAGCTCGTGCGAGGAGTGCCCGCTCTTCACCTGGCCCGAGCCGCTAGAGGTCAGTACCTGTCTGGACATACCGCCCACCTACCTCAGGTAAGTATGCATAATGTTTTGTTAAAATGTGATACCTGTCATGTAACTGATTAATGTTAATACCAATACAATTCTGTATTGGTGACTTCAAATTAATGACAATGGTTACCATAACAATGACTGTTTAATAACTCAGAATACAATTCAAAAGGTAATCCTTGGTGAAGTTGATGATACTGGTTCTGAAGGCGCAGTTCCTATATTTACGACCCGTAAGACTCAGCTCAAATGTCTTGATCTAATTAGCCAATCGTAACAAAGCTTTAATTGAGATAGGTTACAAGAGTAGTATAATGGAGTCGCTGGCGCGCATAGTCAATGCTACTAATTAGGTCACTAGGTCAGTACGAGTGAGCATCGGGCATAAATAGGTTCATAGAGTAATAGAGACTTTGAATAATTAGGTCATTACGACCTACTTTCGTGACCTACTTTTAAAAATACGTTTAAGGAACGTATGTGTTATTTCGTTATTTTTTCATTTTTTTTATATATACTTTCTACGTATATTTTACCGGATAATTTTACCGGATGTTCTATTATTTTCGTTATTTTTACATTTTTTTTGTATATAGTTTGTATAAGCTTATGGCATTTATTATTCATTACATATAATAAATAAAACAAAACAACATTTTTTTAGTTATTTTTTATTAAAAATCGTAAAAAGCGGATTATAATTCATATATACATTGCTTTTCTTTTAGATTTTTTAAAAAATTGTTAAATATTTTATGTTTTTTCATATATTTTATACTTTTTTTGGTTTTTCATACATTTCCTATATAGTGAAAATGTTTCAGTTTTTTTTAGCTATAGTTCATTGTCCTTGGGCAGTCATTTTTCAGCTTTTTATCTATAATTCATTGTCCTTGGTCAGTTATTTTCTTAAAGGGCGAAGGAATTGTTGGAGCATGAGAAACCACAGCCTCTAGATTGCGCTGAACGTTCTGTGAGTTCTTCCAGCTTACTTTGCAAGTTGGTAACGGCGAAGAGGAGTCGGTCAACATTAGACGACAGGGCCTCCACACAGTCAATGGTGTTCTCCAGATCACGTTGCATGCGACCTAGTGATATGGGACGTCTCTTAGGCATGTCCAGTATTACATCTTCTTCTTCTGATGACTCTCCTTTTTCCGCTGTATCTGTAGATAACCACATTTCTAGCGTTTCAACATCTGGTGTTTCCGTCTTCTCCATTTCCACCGGTTTAAGTTCATGTAAGAAAGAACTGTCTTGTCCGTTAGGTTTGTCATGGCTGGGGTACCTAGCGCTGACAGTGCGACGTAGGGGTTGAGAGTGCGACATGTTTCTATGAGAAAACGAACACAGTGCGCTCCGCAGGTGGTGGTTGTGAGTGCTTGTAGTTGTTGTCGGTTATACTCCCAGATACCGTATGACGAACGTTGGCAGAACGAGATGTGTTTTATAGCTATTGGTGGTAACCCGAATGAGTCAAAATAGAAAGTTTTCCCTTGTGGTGATACCCAAAATGCTACCCAATGTTCCCCTGGTTTATTGTGAGGATCTGTGTTGCTAATGAAACAAGTGAAGGGTTGTGGTTTTTTTGGTATTCTATCAGAGGGAAAAGTTCCAAGGAAATATCTATTTGTGTGGGGATGGTTGCGTAGAATTTTGTTCAATTCTGAGGTTTTGAGAACCATCTTCAGTTCTACACCATGGCGTAGTCAGTGACCGGCAATCGGTCGGCTGTGAGCTGGATCAAGCTGTCATAAGTGCTCAGCATAATTACTGAAACCGCGTGACCCAGCGCTTCAGCAAACTTCAGGGACACCGACAGCTTTCCCTGTCGCAGCAGGTTGATTCGGGCGTCCTCCGGAGTTCGGTCGGGGGTCAGGTCAAAGCAAACAACGTGTACCCGTTCTTAAAATGATGTAACTGAATACCGCAGTCGTGACCCGAAGCTAATAGTCCAGTCTCCTTGAAGAGTTGACTGTAGGCTCTGCTAACGTTTCCGTTGACAAAGTCTGTCTTCACGTGGAACTTCTGATCGTCGAACTGCAAGGCTACTTCTGTTACGTCGTAGTGCTTGAAGTTGAACGGATTCTCCGTCTTGCTCCCTGAGCTGGCCGACTCTTTGACGAAGCCAATAATCACCCCCGTGGGGATCTGCGTTGTGTCGGGGACGGTCCACGTGTACTCCGATGAACCTTGCGTGAGGGTGTGCTTTGTGACCTTGCTCCTGGTGATCGGGTAGTTGAATGGTCCCATCTTGGGGTCGCGTACACTTTTATTGTGTACCTCCACCACCTCGTCCCTGACGTGAACTTGGCGCATGGTCATTTCGGCCTTCTTGATGACGACTTTGTAACTCTCGTTAGCGGCCATCTGCATGTAGAAGCTGGCGGGCTGACGTTCGAAGACGAGTTTGATCTCGCAGTGAGAGGGTAGGAGTTTACACTGAGTAAACAAATCGAGGTGTGGTCTTGCTACCATAGACTTAACACCTCCGACATGGACTGTTCGTCGTGAGTTCCAACCTGCGTTGGCTGCACCTCTGGTGTCCATTTTTTCCGGGGTGTCCATGAACCAGTTCTGGCAACCTTGGAGGCGACACTTTCTGGCCCCCTCCTCCGTCGTCAGGAGGTCGATGAGATAGGACTTGTAGGAGTACTCTTCATTGTTCGAAGTTACCTTCTCCCCGTTGACGAGAAGCTGCACGCTGCTGAAAAGTGAATGAATTAAGTTGTTGACTGGAGCTGCATCGTGTGCCACGGTTAAGGCAGCTTCGTCGTTTGCTTGAACTACATACTCTAGGTAGAGTTCAGCTTCGCTGAGGTCTGTGTAAAGATTGCTCGGTTCGAAGGTGAAGTCAAAACAAGTTGTGGTGTCAGTGAGAGCGTTGTTTGTTGTTTTCTTGACGAATTGACTTCGGAGAATATCTTTCTGTGATATAGGTAGTGCGTGTAAATCCAATTCACCTACGGCACATGTTGCCGCACAGGGGTGAATGAGACTCATGATGAACCCTTTAGAAAAGGGTAGACTTACGTCTACCTACACTCTTCTTCTTCCCGTTACCACGTCTTGCACCTTGCGTTGCTCGGCGTCGTTTGGCTGGAGGGCCATCGTCGTCAGTGTTTAAGTACCTTCTGGCTGCACTGAATGCTGTGTCCATTAAGGAACTTCCTGCACTCTTTGACCTTTTTACGAGGCTCTTCTTAAAGTTTTTTCCAGCCACGACATCGTCAAAAACACCTTTTCCTGTTTTGACGATGGTGGGGACGGCTGCTTTAAATGCTGACGCACCGAGCTTCTTTATCATCGGAAGAGCCGATCTCATTATACTTCCGAATATTCCGTGGCCACGTTGTCTTTTAGCTCCACCGAAAGCAGGTAATTGTCCACTTCCAAATTGTGAACGCTTATAATATTGGCCATATTCACCTCTTGGTGATGAATACAAGGGTGGCACGTTCATATAGTAACTCACCATTTTCCAATGTCTTCCTTCTTATACTAATGTACTATAGGGATGAGAGAGAGCTCTAAAGGTCAGTACTACCGACACTTCCCCGTGCTCAAATGGTATAGGTTCGCCTGCACTGTCTCTTAAGTACACTCCGATCTCTTTGAAATGTGTTATTCGTAGAGGATGGAAAATCAAATTGGGAAAGTTTATTGTGTCCATTGTTTTTTGAGAGTAGTTGTTTACAGCCATACATCGAAGAAGTGGCGCTTCAGTATCTCCTACTACCCCGTTGTGAATAATGTCAGAGTAGACATAGACTGTATGGTTTCTGTAGTTGACATCTGTTATTTGTTTTGCTCGTGTGCGCCTACCCATGTATATTTTTCCTTCGAAACCAAGTTGATAAGAAAGGTTTTCTGGTATGACGAGCATTGTGTTGGAAGGCAGTGCAATAAGTGTTTTCATTGTGAATTCGTTATAAGAGAAAATTTCATCTGGACCATTTCCTTTATTTTTTCGCTTTTCTTCTTTCATTTTCTTGATGACTTTTGGTATATTTTTCTTCATTATTTTATTCAGGAGTTTGATCAGATCTTTGTTGGTTTCCACTCGCCCGCTTTCCATTGAGAAACGAGCGTAAGACCGTTTTCCTGGAAAGTGCTTCCTTGCTAATGAATCGATGTAACTCAATGTGGGAGGCAGCTTTTTTGGTTCATCAGCATCAGCTTCTTCGAATACTTCTGTGGGCTCTGGTTGGTCGTCATCGTCATCGTTTTCTTCTTTTTCAATTCCCTCCATTTCAACTTCTAGTTTTCTTTTCGGGGGTGTTTCATGCATGTGTGTTACCAAATCAGTATCAAACATGTCTGTTAGGAACGGTTCTCTGTCACGTTTTTTCCTACTGCTCTCTATTTCACGCTTTAGTCGAGTGATAGCTTCAACGGACCTTGTCGGAGGTGTTTGTAATGGAGTAACTCCTTCTCTAGGTTTTTTAGGAGGTGTAGGTCCGTCGGAAGTGTGAGAACTTGGTGTCGGAGGAGCTATACTCTCACTAACTGTTCTTACAGCTGACACTGCATCTGAAATAAACGCTCCAGAAGACTCTTCATGATCAGGGTCTGGTACTGTCGGTGTTTCAATTGAACCAGCTGCAGTTCCAGGTGTAGTTGTGGAAGTAGCAGGAGATTCAGAAGAAGGCTGTTCATCAGAACCGCGGGAAGTTCTTGCCCTAGTTGGTGCGGTGTTATGTTTCTTCTTTTCTGACGGTGCTTCTGCGCTGAGAAGGTAGAAAGTTGATTTTCGCACATTGTACCATTTTACTGGAAGCGTTATTTCAGATAACGCACAGTCTGTGTCAGCTGGTAGTACCATATACTTTTGTAAAAGAACTCTGTAAGTGCTCAGAGTGTTGTCTGGAAAGGTCTTAGTAGATGAGTTACTGGGTAGGGTGCAGGTTACATCCATTTTTGTATGTTCTTGACTGGTTCCCAACTGTTGAATTTGTCTCCGTATCCTTTCCACTTAATGAGTGCTTCTCTTTTAGCACCTTTTCCTCTATATTTAAGGATGCTCTCGACAGTGTACTGCTTCCTCGGAGTAACTTTTACCTTCTGAACCTCTTGAGGATAAAACCACCCCTTTATTCTTTCTTGAAGGGTATCTTCGATTTCATACCCCTTAATATAGTCTGGGTTCTTTACAGTGAATATTTCTTCACTCCAATTTGGTTCATATCCACGATTAAAGGTTTTCTTTTTTCTTAGAATTCGTGCTCTATCACCACTTTTCATTAAAGGTTTTCTTTTCGTCTTTAAATCTTTAGCTCTCACTCTTTCATACAAATGATAGAACAATCGATCGGCGTTATCTTTATTAACGTCTACCGGTCGACCTCCTATGGTAGAATGAAAGGTGTGGTTGTAAGAATGCACTAGATCTTGAAGTACATCTATGTATGTGTAGGTTTTCATGTGAGTGAAGTATCGCCACATTTTCTGTTGTAAGGTCCCGTTGAACCTTTCTGCTATAGAACATTTTATGTCATCATTTTCTCCAGTGAAAAAAGATACACCTGTCTCTTTCAAGTAATCCTGAAAAGTTTTGTTCAGGAACTCTTTACCTTTATCTGTTTGAAGGTATTTAGGACATCTTTTAACTGTCATAACTTTGAAAGCTTCCGTAACATCTGTGGCTTTTTTACTTTTTATAGCTTGTGCAAATCCAAATCTGGAGAAGACATCTATGGCAACCATTATATATGAATAGCCTTTGTTATACTTTTTGAACTGTTGCATATCTATCAAGTCCATTTGCCATTGTTTATCTATTCCAAAAGTCTGTGTTTTACGTCTAGGAAACCGCCTCTTGAATGGTTTATGTTTAGTATAAGCATCAACAGATTCAAGTGCATCTTCAATATGCTTTATGTCAGTGTTTTTGAAATAGTGTTTCTTTATTTTGGATGCACTTGTGAAGCTTGCTGGCTGTTTAGGATCAGTGAAGTGTTTAACCACATCTTTCTTCAGAGCCTTGTAGACCATTTTACAAATGGTGTTACTGTAAAGTGTCGATGTCTCTTACTTCGGCCGTGACCTTCTTGTTGAGGAGACTTCTCTTTCCGCCTAGGTGTTTCCACCTCTTCATGTTCCTCTTCACTGTCGGAACCCTTCATGTTGTAGTTCCTTATATATTTCATTTTCGGATTTAACTTCTTAACAATCTGGACGAATTGTTTCTGCCCCGGTAAGCTGGCTCGCTTCTTAGTAGTCGGTCGCACTGCACTCGAAAGAAGATTCATTAAATGTGTTTCATCTATAGGTGTGTCTCCTAGAATGAGCCGACCGTCCTTTGTGAACTGTTTTCGTGATTTGGCCAAGGTCTTGTAGAGATTACGCACAGAGTTATGGTAAGAACCCGGAACTTTTTCTAGTGCTTTTTCCATCTTATGTGGTAGTACCTTCGGCATAAGTAGTCCTCTCGGTTTTGTAGAAACTCTTTTAGGTTTCATGATAGTCGGAGAAGGTGGTGGAGATGGTGAAGGAGAACGTGAAAGGTGCGATGTTGAAAACAACATACTTTTAGCTTTAGAGGAAAGGATGGAGGACCTGTTCATGAGATCATTGTATGTGGCTAGTTTCTCCTCTCTGCTCATCGTTGGATCGTTCAATACACGACTCATTTCTTTTTGTAAACGAGCTAACACCTCCACGGTAGGCGCTGTAGGTTCAAGTTTTTCTTTTACCATTGACCTTTCGAAAAAGGAATCCCTGTCACTTTCTTTGGCAGGAGGTGGAGAATCAACTTTGCCAGAAACAGTTGAACTCTCCATTTCCACTTTGTTAGAACTTTGCAACACATCTGGATGAACGAGCAGCATTCGTTTATAGCTTGTCATTTTCTCCTAATGATGTCTTGTAAGGCCTCCGATAAGACTGGATATGAGTGGAACAGCTAATCCCAATAGAGTACCAATAAAACCACCTTCTTGTTCAAGAATCTTACGTTTGTGTCCTACTGTAGTTGAAGGCTTGGTAAGACCCTTGAGTTGTGTCTTGTACCTCGATAGACGACCGACTGCTTGTTTATTGGAGATGTGCAAGTTTTTATTCATAATATTCACACCTATTTGCGCTATCAACCTTATCACCTCATTAGACATTCCCATCATTATATGTTTACACTCCTTACCAGTGCATTTAGACAGATGTCTCAATAGAGGAAGATGTTTCTTTATGAGAGCGAGTTGTTTAGCCTTCATTGTTTCCGTGTAGTAGGAATGAATACAGTTGTCTTGAGAGGTGTAGTCACGCTGTTACGCACCCTTAGTGTATTGGGTGTAGTCTGCTTGAAGTCTAGCACTAGATATGAGTGTCTCGCCGATGTTTCTTCGTTATATACGTTGGTAAGAAAACGTGGATGAGTTGGAAACACTTGACGTGATAAAGCGTGAATTTGACTCATATCTCTTGGATTTTTGAAAATTATCATGTAATGAGAATTCAAACTAAGTGTTCTGAAATCCTTATTAGGCAGAAATAAATTTTGAGTTATGAATATAACACTCATATTTCTATGGTGAGAACCTTTTATGAATAGATCTCTTATAAGAGGTGCATCTTCTTTATCTAACAGATCATCTATTATAAGTAGAGAATGTTGAGATAAATCCTTTTTCTTATGTAAAAGTTCTTCTCTTGAAAGTAGACCTTCGTTGAATTTCACTTTTCCCTGATACTTCTTGAAAACGTCTTGCCATTGTCCATAGCAATATATAATCTCATCGACTGGTGGGTTTATTACAGTTTTCGCCTTTTCTATAATTTCAAACACTAATTGTGTTTTACCACATCCTGAAGGTCCAGCGATAAGACATGTGAAAGGTCCTTGTAGTCTTGGGTCAAATGCGATTTCCTTTACACTTTCCATTTTTTTTCTATTTAAGTTATAACACGTCTTACCCGGTCGAAGGTTAATGTACTGAATGACACTTTAATGAAAAAACAATCCTTTTTGTTTGGTTTCTATAACATAAGGGTGTTTTTCCTGTAACGAAATAAAATAATGACAAATGAAAAGAGATGTGGTCATAACAACATTTTATGAGGATCAAAATAAAATAACGTCAAATTAAAAGAGATGGCATCATAACAATCTTTTATGCGGAACGAAACAAAAGAATACCAAATTAAAAGTGTAAACTGTGATAACATGGGTTTTTCTCTTTCACAAAACAAAAGAATAACAAATTAATGAAACCGAACCATAAACGCTCTCCATACGTTTTGTTTTTTATTTGATCAGTCTTTGTTATGGGACAGCCCCTGGATGTCGGGTGCAAAACGCACCCTCCCACCCAAAATGCACCGACCGCCGAACCGCGCCCGCCACGCGGATCACCCGCGAGCGGAGCGGCGCGCATTTTGTTTTCTTGAAAAGAGAAAAGGGGTGAGCTTTATGCACCCCCTTTTCTCTTTTCAAGAAAAGCGTTGAACGCCGTTTGAGGCGTTTGTGTTTTTATTTTGATTAAGTGGTTATAACCGTTAACGTGTGGTTAGAGTTACAAGCTTGATAGTATCAACTTTATTATCAGCTCGTATGTCGCAGGAGATAAACCTAACCAGCGTCTAATTCATCACTACATAAACGTTTTGTTTCAATGGCAACATAAATAATGGCATGATTTATAGATCTGTATAGTAAATAAACGGACGTCTTTACGTTATAAGTGTGAAAAATAAAAGAGATTGGTTGAAGGGTGGTTTTCTACCTTTTGGTAGAAAACCGAATAGTCTGGAGGAGCATAAGAGGATCTTTGTTTTCTTTTTAATATTCGATAGTAGGAGTAGGAGTAAATCTAGGAATAGAATAAGCCGTCACGAGACTTGATTCTTTACCATTCCTTCCGACAACCCTCACAATATGGTCACAACCCTCCTGACCATGTCCGATTTCTGTATCGAACTCTTTTTCATAGAAGAATTTGTTGTTGTCAAGGGTGTTCACTATTTTGTCAGGATATCGGATGGTTGCGTTGATAAGGGGAATAACAATATCAGCGTGCAGAAATATAGAGGGTTTTCCATCAGGATCTGCTTCTGATTTACGCCAAAAACGTCTCTGCACTGTTTCCTTGACAGAGTGTCGCGCAAAAATGTGGCTCAAGATACCTTGTGTTGTCGGTAAACCGACAACACAAGGTTTCTTGGTTATCATATCTTTGAGCGTTAGATGAGATTGTTGGGTTAGCCGAATGTTTTTCAGAAGTTTGCAATTTTGAAATAAAATGTTTGGATGAATTTCACCCTCAATTTGATACATTCCATCTCTCGGACAGATGTATTTCACCCAATGATGCTCTCCACAGATACCTGATGCTCGCGCAAAAGGCACGTTGACCAGCGCATTTCGAAAATGAGATGGTCTTCCAATGAGCGGTGCCAGCGGTACACGGTGCTGAACCGAGGGTTGTGCGTTCATGTACATGATGAGACTGGTGCGATTGGTGACAAGTCTAGAAATGAATCTCAGAGGGTCTCTGAGAGCGTATATTATCATTTTTGTTAACGACCACAATACGTATCTCCAATGAAACTGATACATGTAAATTTTGAATATTTTGTTATGGAGTGCACGTGTCAGACTCTCGCGTCGCGTCACTAATGGAACCATGTACTCAGTGATATCTGCTTATCGGTAACAAAACAAAATACGAATAAAATAACGGACGACGCTCATGAAAAACTTTGTGAAAATGGAAAAACCGTCCTACGTTTAATCGACGTTGATAGTAAACTTTTGTATAAAAGACTCATGGGCTGGAGTCTTCTCAACACTCTCATGATGGGACGTAGAAGTTTGACTGCTCGTGGAAAGACCTCAACATCTTCCTCCGCTCAGGAGGGACTTCCGAAGCAGCCCCCTCCTGGAAATTCGGTCATTGATGAATACTTTGATCAATACCGAGTGTTTCCATCGAGAGAAGACGCCGGTTACGTTCCTGTTGCAGTTGGGGGTTATGCGACAGATTCGTCCATGGACACTCAATCTGGCTATATTACAGATGTAGGCGAAGGTATGTCCATCACCGTCAACGCTGTTGATGCCAGTCTATACAACGATATTTCTGATCTGTGGAATCCCGAGCCACCTGCATCTTTGACTGACGCTGTCACTGCCACAATCGCCACCACCGCCGCCGCTGCCGCCGCCGCCGCTACCCTCCAAGACGACTCCAACAAAGAAAACGTGCCACCACCGAAAGACGGCGAAGCTCTTTCGGTACCGATCACCATCGAAGAAGAGTCGGAGGGAGAACCAACAGACAAGAAAAAGGCACCGCCGAGAAAACGGAAGCCTGCTGGTGAACGGAAACCTCGTGCAAAGAAAGGTAAAGTAGTTCCACTGGACGTTGCACTAGCGCAGCAGTATGCTGATGCGGTCTTGAAGGAGCTAGAGGCACAGCAGAGTAAAGCCGCCCCTCTCTCGCCTATATTGGACCTGACCGGATTGTTCTGGCCACTGGAATTGGACGTCGAGTACAAGGACGGTTACATCACGCAAGCTAAGAAGGTGTATTTCCTCAACAGTGACGCCTTCAAGAACACCTGCATCCACGTGTATGGGCCACCTGATCCTGTAGGGGTAAGTACGATTTTAAATTATAGAATCATTATTTTTATTTCAGGTAACATGTACTTCGTTTATAGTTAACTTTCATTGTAATTATTTAATGTGAAATAGAAGTAAAGAATACATAATAGTTTAAATAGAAATAGAATGAGAGAGAGAGAGAGAGAGCCCCAAATTTATACATATAACTCAAAACAAAATTATGCTTATATTTTTCAGGTCGCCATAATTCAGTACCCTCAGCGAGCCTACGAACGCCGGATCAACTTGAGTAAGACAGGTTTCCAGAACCTTCTCGACGCCGCAAGAACGATCATCCAGCAGTACGAACGG
This sequence comes from Lepidonotus clava, assembly GCA_936440205.1. NCBI lineage: Eukaryota > Metazoa > Annelida > Polychaeta > Phyllodocida > Polynoidae > Lepidonotus > Lepidonotus clava. The sequence continues at coordinate 37,145,123 of OW387140.1, forward strand.
GCCTCAGGTGAAGCAGAACAGGGCATCCCGACTATTAAGCCTTACGTCCAGGAGGTCAACAAGACGCACAACATCTGGGTCATCGTGACCACCTACCAGGGGAAGGCCAAGATCCATATCGGGTCCCGCTACTACGTGGAGCAGCTGGAGAAACGGGTCAACTCGGGCGGGGTGCACGACGCACCTCCGAAAGACCAGGGACACACCGTGCCATCCGCACTGTTCTTCGACTTGGTCAGCACGCTGGGACCAAAGATCCTGAATGACTTAAAGCAGTCCGAATAGATCACAGAAACATGATGTAATCACCAAGGGCAGGTAGGTGTGGTCTTAAAACATATCAGTAACTATACATGGTGTGGTGTGGTTGCCTATATACTTATATACACAGAAAACATTTAATCATGCTGTAGATATTATATTAGCTAGCTTCAAAGAAAGTATTTAGTCAGCTTTATATATTCACCTAGCGCATAGTTAGTGTAGCACATAGTTAGCTTCAAACAAAAATATTTAGTCAGCTTTTTAAATAACTAGCTAGAACATAAGTGTATATTTATATAGTTATTAAGTCGAAAAATAAGAAAATGAATCAGAATATAAATTGTCCGATGTGTAACGTGCCACGTCGTCCTCGCAATTTTTCTTTACATTCTGGAAAGGTGATCTGTTCTTCACCTACATGCGTAAGAGAACAGTATGATATAGAAACAACAGTAATGCCATCAACTATAGGTAGTTATTGGTGGTATCACGACACTTATGTTAAAAACTTTAAGTCAATAGCAAACGGTTTAGTTCTCCTAGGAAGTGTTCAATCAATTTTCAATGTCAGACTCTCAACTCTGAACATGAAAGAAGCAGTTGAAGAGATAATAGAGGCTATTAACAAAATACATCAGAACCAAGTTTTCGAATATAGACTAGCTATATCTTTAGGTGCATTACTTGAAAGACTTAATGGAGGAACAACAGAAACTGCTGAAGAAAAGATTTATACAGAAGATCGAGAAGTTATGTATTACCATCCTTCAGTGAATAACTCCTCTTTATTTTGGTTAGAGCACGAACAGCAAAGCAATTACAGACATATTAAAAATGATTCTGACTTGCAAGATGTAATAAGTTTTTTACGCGATAAAGAATGGAGTGTCAATAGAGCTGACACAAGTTGGAGACTAGTGGGTAATGTAAACGCAAACATTTACATAGTAAGGGTTCAAGGTAGAGAGGATGGTCTAATAGGAAGATTGGATACAATTCCGAATTTCCTACGTAGACGGGGTTTACAACATTTTCATCGTAATCCAAAGAGCAAACGGGTGTACAAAGACTACCTGTGTTTTTTTAGGTGTCTGTCATATTTTCTTTTCAAAAACACATCCCACTGTGAAAGACTACTTCAAGAATGTTTTCCTGATGAAACTAAAGTATCATTCAGAGGCATTTCAATTAAGGCATTGACCCAGATAGAAACCAAATACAACATTATGATAAGAGTCTTTTCACTCATTCCTAAGAAGAGTACTACTTCCAAGAAAAAGAAATTTAAAAGGGGGACACCTTGTACATTAAAATGTATAAAGGGAAATTTAATGAGTGTTGAGGATGAGTCTAAAGTTATGACACTAAATCTATACGACCATCACTTCAGTCTAGTAAACGATCTAAATAAATATTCACAGTTCCACATGTGTCGTAAGTGTAGAAGACTCTTTGAAACAGAGTATAATCTTAAGCGACACACTAACATTAAAAGCGACTGTACGCAAGTTAAATTCATCTACAAAGGTGGTATTTACAAAAACAAACCATCTGTATTTGATAGACTGGAGGAGCTAGGTATAAAAGTACCATCTGAACTTCGAATATATCCATACAAAATTGTGTATGATTTCGAAAGTTATTTTTCTCACAAAACAAAAGGTGATGTTCAGACAACTAATACAGTAGTCGAATCACATCATGTACCGCTTTCATCTAGTGTAGCAAGTGACTTTCCAGAGTGGGAAAAACCAGTTTGTTTCATAAGAAAAAGTGATGGAGAAAATGATGAAATAGTTCACGACACTCTGGATTACATACAAAAGTTAGCTGAAAAAATAGGAGCTGTTGTAGAAACACGTTTCTCTGACATAATAAAAAAGCTTGAAAAGTATAAGAAAAACGAGATTGCCGAAGGAAAAAAAGTGCCTAAATCACTAATGAAGAGTATAGGAAAAAAGAGTAGCAATAAAACTTCGCACAGAATAGATAAAATCAAAATTCGTCTTATGAGCTATATTTACAGAGTACCTGTCATAGGTTTCAATTCGGGTCGCTACGACTTAAATCTAATAAAGCGAGATTTCCATTCCTTCTATGCAAAGAAGCAAACAGCTGAGATGAAAACCATAAAAAGGAGTAATCAATACATAGCTGTCTACACAGAGAACTGTGTTTATTTAGACATGTTAAATTATCTAGCTCCCGGATACTCGTATGCTAGCTATTTAAAAGCTTTCCTACAAGATGAAAGTAAAGGGTTCTTTCCATATGAGTGGATGACATCAACTAGAAAACTAGGGAACTTAAAACTTCCACCTCGCTCAGCTTTCTATAGTTCACTTACGGGTACTTCTATATCAGCGGAAGACTATGCCAAGTGTAAGAAAGTGTGGAAAGATAATGGAATGACAACTTTCAGAGATTATCTAATATATTACAATAACAAAGATGTAGAACCTTTTGTCAAAGCTATAAACCAACACATGAAATTTTTCAGTGAAAGAGGAATAGATATGTTCAAAGATGGTCTGACTCTTCCAGGCCTTACACTAAAATTTCTATTTGATAACACATCATCAAACAGCCTTCCTTACATTATATTCTCAGAGGCAGACAAAGATGTACACAAATTAATTAGAAGCAATTTGGTAGGTGGTCCATCGATTATATTTCATAGACATCAAAAAGCAGGAGTGACACGAATACGGGGCAGATCATTCGGACCATTAAGTAAAGTGTGCCGTCATATCATAGGAGTAGATGCAAACAGTCTTTACCTTAAATGTATGGGTGAAGAACACTGTACGGGGTACTTTGTAGTCCGCAGAAGTAGTAACAATTACAAACCTGAACAATCTCAAAAAGTCAGTCGCGCTGCAACAGAATGGTTGCGGTTTCGAGAGATTACAGACAAAGTTAAAATACTACATGCTTATAACCATGGGGAAGTTAGTGTGGGTACAAAAAGAGTTCGAGTGGACGGCCTGGTTCCAGATACAAAAACCGTGTATCAATTTCATGGTTGCTACTGGCATGGGCACGCGTGTCACATGAATAAAAACACTCTCTCTACTGATAAAGGTCGTAAACTAATGTCAGAAAGATGTCGACAAACTCTTAAAACAACACTGTATCTAGAACTAATAGGTTATACTGTCATTGAGAAATACGAATGTGACTGGAACAAAGACAAGAATAACAACAACAGTGTTATAGCATGTAAATCACTGTGGAGCATACCGATTCCAAACACACACAATATCCTTTCTGAAATAGATATAATAAACGGTGTAAAAAATGGGACTATTTTTGGACTAGTATCGGTGGACATACACACACCTGAGCACCTTAAATTCAAATTTGAAGAAATGACGCCCATTTTCAAAAATACAATGGTGTCAAGAGATGATGTAGGAGAACACATGAAACAACATCTATTAAAGAACGATAGAGTCAAAAGGCCACAACGTCAATTAATCGGAAGTTATTTTGCAAAAAATATTTTATTAGGTTCACCACTACTTAAATGGTATTTAGAAAAAGGCTTAATCGTAACAAAAGTTCACTTACTAGTTGAATACATACCACAGAAATCGTTTCTCTCATTTGTTGATCAAGTAACAGAGGCACGAAGAAAGGGCGACAAAAACCCTGACTGTAAAATTCTCTCTGACCTCTACAAACTCCTAGGAAACAGTTCATATGGAAAAACGATTTGTAACAAACAAAACTTCACAAACACTCGATATATGACACCAGAAAAAGCCGCTAGAATAGCTCTTCACTGGACAGTACAAGATGTCCAAGACTTGTGTGAAGATACATGTGAAGTCTCATCACTCCCTACGTCAATAACATACGACCTTCCAGTTCAAATAGGTTTCATGGTATATCAATACGCAAAACTGAAAATGTTACAATTTTACTACGACTTCTTATCAAAGTACATCGAAGAATCTGACTTTGAACTCTGTGAAATGGATACAGATAGTCTGTATTTCGCCCTCAGCGCACAGACTTTAGATGAATTAATAATTCCAGAAAAAAGAGAAGCCTATTATAGAGAACGCCACTTATGGTTACCATCAGAATCTTGTGATAATGAACATCACAGGGAACAATATATAATAGCAAAAACAAATAATTTACCATGGTTTCCACAACCATGTTGTAAAGAAAGAGAAAAATATGATAAACGGACCCCAGGACTATTCAAAATTGAATGGGAAGGAGATGAAATGACTTCACTAAATTCAAAATGTTATATCGGTCATGGAAAAGAAAAGAAAACTAGCTGTAAAGGTGTCATACAGAAACAAAACATACTTGACATGGAATCTTTTAACACCGTACTCGAAACACAAATCACGATGGACGCCGTTAACACTGGTTTCAAAGTTGTAGATCATCATATAATAACATACAAACAGAAAAAGACAGGCTTAAGTTATCAATATATAAAAAGAAAAACTTGTGAAGACGGAGTGAGCACGATACCCTTAGATATCTAGGAATTCGGCAATCATGTTGTAAATATTCTTTAATTCTGAAAAAATAACAGACTTATAACTGCAAAATATATCATTTATGAAGGAAATACTCCAACAAAAAAATATAAAAAATATAAAAAGAAAAAGAAAATTAAGCTTGTACATATCATTTATCAAAAGTTGAAATTAAAAAAAATATTCAAAAGTTGAAATTAAAAAAAGAAATAATTGTTTAAAAAGAAAAAAAACTTTAAAATTATAATAAAAGTAAAAATAAATTATACAAAATCTCACATAGAGACAGAAAAAAATGCTTGAAATATAAATATTTGTCTAAGAAAATGAAAAAAAACTTTAAAAATTAGAAAAATATTAAAAAAAATAAAAAATTATACAATATCTCAGAGAAAACAAAAAAATGCATGGCTTTATGCATGGCTTTATCTAGGGTAGAACTCCCGGCAGCGAAAATCTCAGCGAATCACAGAGAAATTTAAGGTGTCTACCCACTACCAGTTATTTTCTTAGTACATACTAAATAGTAAATACTACAAAAATAACTGGCTACCCATATTTTATTCATCTAGTTGCTTAGTGTAGCCATAGTTTCCAGTATTATATTACAGCTTCAATATGAGCGACAGCAGCTATTCGGATTTTCTAATCGATTTGGCAAGCAATGATTCATCAACAAATGATAACGAGACCACACTTAGTTGGGGTCTCGATTTATCATTTCTCAATATTGCTGAGTCACGACCTGAATCTCCGGATAGTCCTCTCGACTCTAACTATCCATCAGCAGACATTAATTTTCAACTTATACCCAAAAATGATAAAGTGGCTGTACTTTGCGGATGTAGTGGATATTTCTTTTGGGAGATTATCCCCGCACAGTACAGCGACTTTTATCTGAAACCACACCATGTTAGTACTGTAGACCACACCACTGGTACGACGCGATCCTGTTCCACTTTTACAGAAGCTATGTGGGACGGGTATAGTTTCGCAACGAGCCAGCTTATCAACGGCGATAACCACAAGGACTACTGTTTGGCGGTGTATCAACATCATCAAGACTCATGTTTCAGAGTTACTACCAGATACACCGTCAACAGTGTAAAGTCACTTATGGTTTTCATTGAGCAACATAAAGTGACAGCCGTTTCACAGGCCTTTTGTAAATGTCGAATCCGTGATTCCGATGTCACTTTTGTTGGTCCTTTGTTCTGTTTTACATGTATACAACTACACTGTGAGCTGAAATCAATTTACATTCAGGCCATCGAAAATTTCTTTTCATACCAGGTGCAAATGAATCCTGTTTTCGGTCACAATGTGTTGGCGACTGAAGTAGACTGTAACTTTTTCAAAGCACAGTCTCTCTTTCACCATACCATTGCTAAATCCGTCAGAAATCCTCATCACACATATGTATACACTCACACATGGAACAAAGAGAAACTGAAACAGCCGAAGATAAGGACACTTGCCCGAAACTGTTCTCATTGTTTAATTTGTTTATTACCAGGCAACGGAAACAATGTTTTCTTATGCCAACAGTGTAAATGATTTGTATTATATATTTTTCACTTTGTGAACAGTTTCAATGTAAATAAAAGATTACACCATGTATCTGTGACACTGTAAATATGTTTCTATATATGTTTCTAATGAATAAAACTTATAAACGAATTTTATATGTTGTGTTTTCTATACGCATATTATTTAATCAATATAAACACGAAAACTCTATATTCAGTTTCTATACGAATATTATTTAATGAATATGAAGACGAAACTTTATCAAAATCATATTAAAACAGCCCTCCCATGGAATGCCCGCACCGCCCCCTTTGCAATAAAAATATCAGAACATATGTAATATTTTAGCCGTAACCAGAATATAGGGTCCCTGAGAAAGCATGCCAGGGGAAGAGCGCGTTGAGGAACGACGTGCAGACCTCCGGCCTTACGGCCTCCGGTCTCCACGTCGTTCCACGCGCTCTTCCCCTGACATGTTTTCTCAGTGACCCTGTTTTCTAATATTTCTAACCTCTGACCTCTGACCTAATTACAAAAATAGCTTTTATAAGTAGGTCGTAATGACCTAATTATTCAAAGTCTCTATTAAGCTATGAACCTATTTTAGACCTAAACTCGGTCGTAGTGACCTACTGACCTACTTAGTAGCATTGACTATGCGCGCCAGCGACTCCATCATACTACTTACAAGCTTTATTCGAGACACGTTCTCCTACATAACATTACATGCAGACTGTTTATTCCAGCAAGTTCAGTCTGGGCCTATAGGTATTCCAGTCTGCATGCATGTTTTTTTTTTTTTAAATTCCTTTATTTAATCAGACATAAAATAAGTGCAAAAGCACTTGTTTACATTCAATGCCTGAAGCATTAATAAATGCTTGTCCAATAGGCCATCATGTATAATATATAGTAAAGACAATTTTTAAAAGACCAATATACAAAAATACTCAAGACAATATATAATCAACATTTCACAACTGGAGTGAGCGGATACAGATAAAATTTACAGTACTTATTACCTGTGTATCAGAATAAATAAACATGGTATGAGGCATAAAACATGTCACAACAAGTTACAGGATTAATGTCTCGTTCAATTTAAAATTAAGATATAGGCACCTTCTTAGTATTAGTAATAGTTGATTTAAAATTCTTAAAATCCATATTCCTTTGTACAACAGGTTGGTTATTCCAAAGTTTAGCACCACGATATAAAACACTTTGTTTTGCTTTTTCATTTTTTGGTTTGTAGCATGCAAAAACAGGTGCATCATGTAATCTTGTATTATATCTATTTTCTTTCAGTAAGGTTTCTTCAGTTTTAAGTTTATGCATAAACAACAGTAAATGAGTATCACTCCTATCCTCAATTGGTAATAACTTACACTCTATACATAGATTTTCCCTGCTGTGATGCACACCATCTCCTAAACATATACGTAGTCCTCTATAGAAGAGTTTATATATCTTATTTAGATTGAATGTCGATGTTCCTGAATATATAATGTCACCATACTCCATCAGTGATAAGATCATCGATTTGAAAATCATTACACTTGCTTTTTTGGTAAGATATTTCCTCATATATGATAATAAGTATAATTTATGTCCAACAATTTTACAAAGTTCTGAGATATGTTTGTTGAAATTCAGTTGTTCATCTAGAATGAAACCCAAATATTTATATGAGCAGACTCTTTCAAGTCTCTTATTGCCCAGGGATAATATACAATCTGAGTTTCTACTCCGTTTTAACAATGATCTCATCCCATAGATACAAAATTTTGTTTTTTTACAATTTATAGTTATTTTATTTTGCGTACACCAACTATAGAGATTATTTAGATCTGTTTGCATCTTAGTCAGGGCTATGTCCAAATTTGCATGTCTAGTATATAATACAGTATCGTCTGCATATAACGACAGGTTTGCAGTTTCCATAATATCACATAAATCATTATTATAAATGATGAAAAGCAGTGGTCCACACACACTTCCTTGTGGGACGCCACATTTAATGAGCATAGCATCAGACACAATGTCATTTGCTTTAACACATTGATATCTATGTAATAAATAATCTGTAAACCAATTTAGAGCCATTCCTTTAATACCCAGCTTTCCTAATTTCTTTAATAGTATTTTATGATTTACTGAATCAAATGCCTTCATCGCATCTATATAAACTGCTACCATATATTCATAATTATTAAAAGCATTGTAAATCTCATCAGTGAACCATGCAGTCGTAGTATAAGTTGAATGACCTGGTCTAAATCCACCTTGTTTCTTATTCAATAGATCATTTTCAGTACAATAATCATAAGTTATTCTGTGAACAATTTTTTCAATCATTTTAGAAACAACCGGTAGCAAAGAGATAGGTCTAAGATTATCCACATTTTCGGAATTACCAGATTTTTTTAACGGTGTAATTTTTGCTATTTTCCATGATTTTGGAATTTGTCCTACACGAAAAGATAGATTGAATAAATCACATATTTTATCTGGTATTACAATAAACGCATCACGTATAATTTCTGTTGATATATGCTCAATGCAGGACGATTTATTGATATTTAATTTCCTACTAATACAGGCATGCCAGTAAGACATAGCCATTTCCGCGGAAAATCATAAAATTGACTAAAAACGCCTTTAAACCTATCTTTTAAGAAAGAAATCGACCTAATATGTGATTAGGACAAGACTAGCAATAGTTTCCTCCAAAAATAGAGGAAGAAATTCCCCCCGAAATTAAACATAATTTTCATTTGAAGCCACCAAAATTGTCAGAATGCCCCAACCCCCCTATATAAAAAAATATTTTCTCCTCAGATCTGGACGAATCTCAAAAATGACCCAAATTATTTCAAAAACCGCGGAATTCCGCGGATCCGCGGAGGTCTGGCATGCCTGTAATACTAAGCACTTCATCTTCACTTGTTAAAAATGAATCCAAAGATGAGTCTGTATTTTTACCATGATATTTCCATTCAGCATTGTGTTCCCCTGCTAACTTTGGACCTATATTGACAAAAAAATCATTTATGTACGAAGCTGTATTTTTTGTATCCACGTAGGTATTTGTTTCTTTATCTAGTAATCGTAAATCCAAACCTTTATCCTTTTTTGATGAGGGAATAAGTTTTTGAATAGTTTGCCAAAATTTTTTAGAATCGTTCATATTATTATCAAGATTTTCCTTTATATAATCTCCACGAGCCTGTTTTAATCTATTGATACATCTATTTCTAAGAGTTCTAGCTATTTTCCAAAGTTCAGGGTCGTTTCTTTTTTTTGCATCTTTTAAGGCATCATCTTTATCTTTTATTAATTCAATTAGTTGTGGAGATAGCCAAGGTTCTTTAGTTTGTTTAATTTTGAAAACCTTTAGTGGACACATTACATCAAGATGTGTACGTAAAATTTTAAGCAAAATATTCCATTTTTCATCAATTTTATCACAGTGATCAAATTCTGTCCAGTCAGCTTGAGTAATATTTTGTTGAAAACGATTTTTATCATAATTCCTGTAACTTCGTCCAGTAAAATCGTAAATAATGTTATAGCCTTACTATGTGACTACGAGCTAGTTAGTTTTGCATTGCGACTGGGCTGTTTGCAATTATCAAGCCCTTAAAACCTTTGACCGTGCCTTTAGGAAACGCTGCACATTTTTATAATAAGATACACCAATAAGGCGGGCCTTTCTAAGATCTCCAGACCCACAATTATCGTGTACAGTGTTGTGACTGAAATTGGAAGATTGTGCCAGCAAAATTGCTGTAAATCTCCATGTAACTTTCTTATAGCACCAGATGCGCTTTTCCTTATACTTAAAGACAGCTTAAGGAATTGTCCATCCCTGATTATTACAGCCTATCACACATCATTTCTTCCAGCTGGACGTCCATTCTGCCCGCCGCCTGTCTCATCATTGCCGCTCTGGGGTTGCTGGTCAGTGTGGCCACCCTCATAGTCTACATCCTCCACCGAAGTAGCCGTCTCATCAAGGCCACCAGTCGGGAACTCAGCCTCATAGCTCTCGGTGGCAACGTCATCTCCTACGTCGCCGCCATTGCCGCCGTTACCAAGCCAATTACTGTGACGTGTTATATCGGAAGGCTGGGGTTTAACATCAGCATTGCAATCGTGTATGCTTCACTGTTGGCCAAGACCAGTCGTATATATCGGATCTTTCAGTCGGCAAAGAAGGGCACCCAGAAACCCATGTTCACCAGTTCGAAGTCTCAAGTGACTATTGTCATAATCCTGATTATTTTCCAGGTAATAAAATTGGATTGATTTCTGCTTTTTTGTGTGGTTAATTGATATGCTGTTGTTTGAAGCATGCATATAAATGTACAAATAATATCTGACCTATGCACATCTTAGTATATATGGATATATAATTGTTCCATACACTTTGCATTAAGTCATAATAAACGTTTACCTATAGGCCTACGCCTAATGGAAAGTAACGGTTATCTTCCCATGCATGAACAGCATTTCTTAAAAAGGGGTTCGATCTAATGGTTCAGGGGTTCGATCTTTCTACATATACCTTTCACCCTACAAACAATAAACTTCACTTTTTCATGAGGTTTTTAAGAGTATCTCATTGAATTTTCAAAATTGTCCATTGCATGTTGAAGTTTCAGCATAGTAGCAAATATACATCACACGTGCAATGCTATCATGGAAAGTGGCAAAAAATAAACTTGAACAGTTCTGAAGTGAAAATTTCACCCACCCACGGATAGCCATTGACTTGAATTCGACCTGCAGGTTAGCTTAGAACAGGATGCATGCTGGGTAATATGTCAACAAAACTCAAGGTTTTAGCATAGAAATTTTCATGAATTGTGCAATTATTTGTAGATTACCATTGAGTAACATTATCCGTCATTATTTTTTAAATTATATACATTTCTATTTCTTGAGTTGTTTGAAAAATAGTTCATTATAGATGGATAAATAGCAATTATTTCATTATTTTCTATAGTATTTCTAGCAGTTTTGTCAACAAAATCAGCCTAAATTAGCCTGCAGGTCCTTAAAATGCTGAAATTCAGCTATCCGTGGTAGGGAGAAATTAGGCCTTGTTAATACAATAATTTGATAACATTGCTAACATCTTGTTCCCCCTATTCCAAAATTCCACAGATCATCATCTCATCAGTGACTACAGTACTGGCGCCACCAGACGTCACAGTACGTATGCCTGTACGGACGGACAAGTACACCGAGCTGCTCTGTGCCCTGCCCATGACAGGATTTGTCCCCTCCCTCACCTACAACCTCCTGCTCATCCTCACCTGTAGCCTCTACGCCTTCAAGGCAAGGAAACTACCCGACAACTTCAACGAATCCCGCTACATCTTCTTTACAGTCTGCACCACCATTTTTCTTTGGGTGGCATTCCTGCCGACTTATTTTTCAGCGTTCTATGCCACCCAGAAGGCATTGCTGTTGGCCACCATGTTGTTGATGAATGCAACTGTTATATTGCTGTGCATGTATGTGCCTAAGATATATGCCATTTACTATGTGGATGATGAGGCATTGCAGTTGCAGAATACTGGTAGTGTTGTGGGTGCAAGCAAGGTGGCGCCAGCGACTGGTAGCACTGGTGCTTCTGATGGAGCTGCACCAGCAAATTAATGCTATAATGTTGTGCCTACAGAGACTATTAACATGACCAGACGAGGGGAAAGGATGCTCCGTGCGGGATTTCCTTGAAATTCATTATGGTAGAGCATGTTAAAAGCTTTCAAATGATACTAAGCATGTCCAAATGTGATGATTATTAAATGTGATAAGTTATATCCCCTTGAACATGTCATAGTCATAAAACATGTAAATAGGCAAAATACCTAATATCCATTGTTAATTGGTAAATCATAGTGACTATTATAAATTATGATAATTATGAAACAAGTCATCAGAAATACAATTATGTTGATCAATTTTGATCTAGAAATGATATTTCCATTCTGTTTTCAATGTAACAATGCTAAAGGAATAGTTTCCAATGTGTGGCTCTATTTTATTTAAATTTTCTAAGATGAAGTTACCATGGAAACCAAATAGAAAGAATAATGTGAATTTTCAAAATTAAAACATTCCATTGACATTCCAAATAAGGAATTCTTCAATTTAGCCTAAATGGAATGTTTTGAGTATGATCAATGAATTCTACACAAAAAGTTGGTCTAATGAAATATTTTCACTATTTTTCACAAAACTATTGATATCTCCTTAAATATCAGTCTTACAATAGGAAATATTGAAACCTCGGAGCATCCTTTCCCCTCGTTGGGTCACATTATTGTATTCCTTATCATGTCACTGCATGGTAAAAAGGAATAATAGCTATTTTAATAGTTAGCAGTATTTACCTATGTTTTTGAAGATATTGACGTGTTGCTACTATAATATAGGTATAGGCCAAGAGGTACATGTATAGGCTATAGAAACATCCATCATTATTAACATGGTCCTAATGATTATACTATCACAAAGTACATGTAACTGACAGTGGGAGACTAAAAGCCAGGTAAAAACATGACGTCTCCCATAATGATGTTCTAAGAGGGATCAACCTAGGGTAATAGCAATAATAATCTACTTTAAATATTTTTATAAGATGAACGTTCAGAATTATTTTCAATAGGTAGTCTTAGCTCTGACTCTAAATATTATTAGTAATCTTTCATTCCATTAGGCATGGAAGGTTATCACTGAACTATCATGCATACATGTATATATACGAAAATAAAAGTGTAAAACCATTTGGTTGTCTGGTATTCAATGATCTAAACCTGCATGAAATGCAAATGTTTTATCCCAGAGATACTGATTTCCACAAGGAGGTAGCCTGATCCGCTTTAAATTGTTGAAGTGATGTAACTGTCAGGCACATACCGTGTCTCCCCACACAGAATTCTGTGTGGGGAGACACGGTATGTGCCTGACAGTTACATCACTTCATCTCTATAATGCTTAATTCCCGCCTGGAGCATCCTTTCGATCGAAAGGATGCTCCAGGCGGGAATTAAGCATTATAGAGATGTATTTAGCTTTCAAATGATACCAGGCACATCAAAATTGGATATTTTTCAATGAAGTTACGTGCTTTTGAATACAGGACTGTGTGTCTTCCTGACAATGGCAAAAAGCCTGGATATTGAATATTTATCTAAATATTTAGTAATAAAATTAAATTTTCCCCATAAATTAAAAAAAAGCCCTAAAAAACCATTATGCATAATCATATCTTTTGATCTAGAAAAGATAATCTACATTAGTTTGGACTGATAATATAATCAGGTCATGTTTTTCCAAATAGCTTACAATTTTTGACAAAATTCACAAAATGTTGTTGTTTCCATGGTAACCAAACATCTAACGATAGGCAATATATCGGGAAAAACATTCCATTAATGTTCCAAATAGAATGTTTTTCAAACAAAACAGAATGTCTAGAGTGGGTTAACTGAATTCTACCCAAAAAGTTGGTTTAAGACATTTTCATCCCTATTTTTCACAAATATAACCATAATATTATCTCCTTTAATATTAGACTTAGAGCTTAAGGTATAATCCCCTCGGAGCACCCTTTCTGTGTGTTGGGTCACAATTATTATTACAGGTATATCTATCACGACACCACGGCACGACACCCAATAACATTTATCAGGTACCATCGCACTTATAGATTATTCTCTTAGTTGCATTTTCCGTACTATTATGGATATAGGCCTAGTTCTAAAAGGAATGATAGAAGTTCTGTATATGAAATAAATGATATTGAAAATAAGAATGATTGTCGATCTAGGATTCTTTACCTAAACCTCTTGAAGATTCAAAACGACATTTTTACAAGTTCAGGAACTGTAACAATGGCGTTTTAACGTAAAAAGAATATATGTGGTCAAAATTAAAAATCAATGAGACAAACAACTAATTTAAAGATCCTTTGGTCCTTTAAAATGCCACCTGATGTTAGAGATTAGAACTATAAAAGGAAACCTTCTTGGCGATTATAGTAAAGTCATTGATAATATTAGAACTCCTCCGTTTGTAATCACACCGAGGCAGATCGCATACACAAATCTATCTGTTTCATCTTTTGGCTGCAACTTTTCTCATAAAAGTTTCTTTTACTAACAGTCTTTCAGTTTTGAGGCAATCAGTTTACATACATTAGCCATGAACTTGAAGTCCCAACATCGCATCATAGGTGATGCGTACCATGATTATTAGTGAATTATGTCTCACTTACACAATAGCACTTTTTATATAAACACAACAAAAACTAATTAATGTTCATCTAAATACCATCTGTTCATTATTCATACCATCATCTAGGACATTGATCACCTACATGATGGTATGTAGGTACAAAAAGAAAGAGATCATTTTCTGAAAACACTATACCAAATATGACTGTAAAGTCCCTGCTTCAATTGCGTGTACCAGTCCCCGTAACCGTAGGACTAATTTGTTATTCAGTATAAAGTTATAAAGTTGTATCTCTATCCCCATTAGTATCTAATAATCACAATAAGTAATGGGTAGACATTCTTTTATCAAATACTAGTATTGATGTTTTCACACAGTATTCAAATCGAACCAATATGTTACAAGAATGGCCTCCCATACAAGGGATTCAGGGAACGTTTATAACCCCACTACCAATAACATGCATGTATGTATACATTTACTTCGTAACCATTATTATAACCTAACTAATACAGAGTGGAGCTTACTGCTAGAGAGAACACGACGAATATTCATCTCCCCACAAATTCTTTGATTATACTTTAGGAATATCAAGTTATATCACACTTGCTGATATAATGAATTCGAACTCTCAACCCGACACTTTAGAATAACGTGGACCAATGCACAAAACTCACAATGGAAGATGATGCTTGTGTGATGAATTATAGTAATCAATTCAATGTCACGACACGAGTTTGTGTAGTTAATTATAGACAAGTAAATTTTCGTTGGAAAATTATGGTTAAAGTTAGATGTTTTGGCGCAATCACAAAGTACACGAGATTGTGTAGTATGAGCTCGTATGGTACGAGCTACACAAAAATGTATGCATGAGTTATGAAACACGAAGTCGTAATGCACAATTTTTTGGTGACCGGAAGTGACCCCGGCAAAAAGTCAAAGTGACCAAGTGATGTTATGTAGCCAATCAGGAGCCAGGCTATGGCTATATAAGAGAGTGATTGCACAAAAATAAACAGTCCTGTCTTGGTACTCACTGAGTTCACACCTCCTTTCTTCCCGGGAATGGACCACAAAAAGACGTACGACAATGGGAACAAAACGACCAGAAACACGAGCTCAGGCTAACATTGGCTTTAGGGACAAAAACATGGTAAATCTGGAATTGCTAACATTGGCTTTAGGGACGAAAACATGGAAAATCTGGAATTGCATGGATCACTTTTCCATCTTTACATTTTAACTCTTCTAAAAGAATGTATGCGCGCAGAAGGTGTAATGTTTTTATCTGTCCAGTATTCTGCAGCTAATTCTTTTCATGTCTTTGTCTAATATCTATGCCCCTATGAGTCTTGCCATGTAATCATTAGTTACATTATGACACAAATAGATGATTTGAAGCTTCAAGGTAAATTCTGACACATAATAATTATGACGGAAAGCATCAAAATTAAAAAATAACAAATTATAGTGCCAAAATAACTGTAACTCGAAGCTTTGAAGTATCAACTACCATGATAGCATTGTACTGACACAGATGGTCAGTCCATGCCTAAGTTTAGCCATTCTAGTGTTTACACTAAGAGACAGGGCCAAAGTAGTTACTCTTTGTCAAAGGCAAAGAGCAAGGGAGGAGTCTGGTGACGTGTGTTATTCCATCCGTATATAAAGTGTTGTATGAGCAGCACTCAGGCAGAGCGCTGTTAGTTGTTGTAAGTTAAACATCCTGGAAAGGTTGGTACTAGAAGCTTGTTCCTGGAGTTGGAATTGAAGCTGATAGACTGAATAGGTTGGCTGGAGCATTGGCTGAGTGTGGTTGAGTGGATCCTACCCTTTGGAACAGTTCATTGTCATTGAGAGATCTTGTCAAGAGTACACACATACACTGGATATAATAAAGAACATCCTTTCACGCAAGTGCTATGTCTTTCATAATACGGAACTATTATTATGCATCGGACGACTGCAGTTAGAAGAGGTAGACTGCGAATAGGAGCTAGCTAATATCCTGGGCAATCATATGACTTAAACGAGACCCTAACTATATTGGATATTTAACCTACAATAGTTCAGCATGAATTCATATAATAATAGTATTGTTCAAATTTAGTAGACTTAACCATTTTGGTGTTTCCTATAACATGACCTAAGAAAGAATCAAAAGCCATGTATCTTGCTATAGGTATCTGCCTAGATAATGTGACGAAAATAAACAAGTGTCATCTTTGGTCCTGCTTGTTGATCTACTATTTGGGATAGACCTCTGGCACCTGATGATGGTCACAGAATCCAGAAGTGGTTTTGGGAGGTGTAACTGACTAGTCCATCTGGTGCGATCGATATCCACTAGGGGGCGAACTAAGATATGGTCCATACAAGTTTGGGCGAAGTAGACCCTGAGTGGTCCTTCGGGGGAATATTTCCATTAGGTATCTATATTTAAATTGGTATAAATGTATGGAAAACCCCTTCACTGGCTAAGTAGGCACCAAGGGGGGATCTACATTTTTGGAAATTTGCGTACATACCTGTACAAATCCAATGCATATTTTAGCCCGGGGGGGGGGGGGGGGGGTCTAAAATTTCAGAAATTTTGCGTACGTACTAAATGGAAGGCCCCTTAAAAATCACAGAGCTTGTCAGAAACAAGTGGGCAACAAAGGATTCTGGGGGAGGTGAAAATTCCTACCTTTAGATGGCAGATTGTCATAGGCCCCAAGAGTGGCGCATCGGTGGGTATGAAAAAGGCTATATAACTGACGTGAACTTACTGAGCTAGAACACAGCGCCCAAGCCTATAGATCACGAGATCCTGACGACCCCTACATTTTAACAAAAGACCTGGGTTAAGCCAAATCCCAAGACCTGCCTGTCACTACTATGACTATGACCTACAGCTATTAAAAAAAGGAAAATTGCATGTTTAATCCACATGTCCTCGCAATGTATTCCAGACAAATAATCTCGAGTTTCTCTAAATTGATGTTGTCTTTGAAAGAAAAGAAAGAACAATGTTATAAAAATATTAAAGGGAGGCAAAACCAATCAATTCAAAGAAATTTTCCAGACTCAAATAATCATGGAAATCCATTCCTTGAGCCTGTTTCTGGCCCATGTTAAAATCTAAACCATGAAATATTGTAAATAATCATTAAAAACACGTTTTCTTTGCTCAAATCAATTAATGTGGGTCCGCAAAAATAGAGTTTGTTTACGAACAAATGCAAATATTATCATCTCTAGTGGCATTCTACTTAAGTTTGAGCTAGTTTTCATAGCTAATACTTTACCACTGACCTTAACTGGACTCATCTAATATATTTCTATGCTTATCTGAATTTTGAAAATTTTGTCAATTATATTGGTTTTGGCTCCCTTTAACATCTGGTAGACGAATTATCGCTAACCTAGAGTATGCCACGTCTAACTTTACAGTAACTTAGAAAAATGAATATACCCTTGGTTCTATACTGTTGCTATAAATCTAAGGAAATATTATAGGCTAGTTACCTTTATGATAAATTTTCAGGAACAAAAACTAAGGCTGTTTGATTTACCATCAAACCACCCATATGTCCCATATAGTTAGGCCTATGTGGGCCCATTGCTAAAAACAATGGCAGACGCATGGTAATCTAGGCTGTCAATATACAAAGCCTATCCCAATGAGGTGCGACAGGCTTCCTGACACTACTTGCATTACCGAGGTAATTCCTATTCATCATCAAACAAAATTGTGACACCGACCAATTTTAATCCAGATGTCAAAATGTTTTTTTCTATTTCGATCAGTGGCAGAAGGGGCGTGGGTGTTCGGAGGGTGGGGGATGGTGGATAGGGGAGGATGAAGAAGCTGCGGCAATTTATATTATCATTTTGAGGAAGAAAGCGACATTAATCAGAAGGACGTATTGGCTATTGTTGAGCGGATTGAATTTGCTGGTTTTACTGTATAATTAAGCCTAAAGTTAATGAGGTATGCTAAGAAATCTAACGGTCAAACGGGGTGTCACCCTTTCACCCCCAACACATACACACGCACAAATTTATGCGCCTGAGCGCTCGCGCGCACACACACACACACACACACACACACACACACATACACACACACACACGCACACACACGCACACACACGTTCGCGCACGCGCACCTCCTTTTAACATAATAATATAGTAGCCTATACATTCATAATTATTAGCTTTAACAGGGTCGGATCAAAGATACGAAAAGGGGGTTCCACATTTGTAGATCTATTACAAAGGTATAATCCTTATATATCTTGGCGTAGATTAGGGCTACAAATCATCGAACAAGGAAGGGGGTCAGGACCCCCTTCACACAACGGCCACTCCGTCTCCACAATGCACTGGCAATAATTGAATAATAAGTTATTGATAAGCCTGTATACGGTTAATTTATTCTGCAGAGCCGTGTCCATTCTGTCTATTAGATTTAGTCTGTGCCGACATTAGACAGGACGTACCCAGATATGTCTACCTGTTTATTGAAAGCCTAAACAGAAACCAATCCTCCACCCTGTCATATCCCAAATTGACCAGCAAAACAGCAAAACCGTATATTGACAATGTCAAACTTTACCATCTGCTTTTGAAGATAAGGATGTTATTTTCGCATGTTGTTGTAGACAACTGACCTAATTTTTTTCACTAAATAGATAATATCAGTGAGTTTGCTGATAACCTAATTGTTTTTTTCTTTTAGTAAAGAGAAAATATAAGTGACTGTATAAGGAGCAATCAATCAGTCTAGATGGGGAAACAGATACGTGTTCAAACTGCACGTTGTTGTGAATGTCCCCATACATCATAGCATTATAGTGCATATAGGTCGTGTACGTATGATGAACAGACAAAGGAATTTATATATATACATGTATACACAAATATGGGTCGTTGTTCCAGGAATTTGGCCCGGGAGAGGTTGATTCAATTGACTTTGAAAATAAAATTTATCTTATTATTTCACGAGAAGAAATAACATTATGTTACTATATGAAAAACTAAAGAATACCAGGATATTCCGAAGGCATTATGTTGTTGTAGACCTCGAGATATTATTTTATTTCCTTTACGAACGTATCATGTCTAATATGTTACTCCTAACTTTAAAGCCAGGGAAATTATATTTTGACTAAAATATATTTAGAAATGTCTATTGTGATTAAGACACGTAGGCCTAGATGGATGAAGGAGAATTGATCTGATAATTCTACATGTTCTTTAAGTAATCCAATAAAATTTGGAACCATCAACATGTAGGCCCTATACCCATCATGAAAACTGGTCGGTCCACTAATTGATAGAAAATTTGTCACGGACGTTTCTATAATTAGTCCTTGGTCACGAATGTCTGTTAACGAATAGACAAATACGTTTTTTTTTCCAAAGACTATTTCAATGCTTTTCAACTGTAAATAATCAGTGGCTGCCATTCGTTGGTCAACCTTAGGTCCTACTGTACTGACGCGGGTGGCCAGTCCATGTTTAGGCAGTAAGGCGTGAGCTTTAGAAGCACATGTGTAAGCCGTGTTTCACTTTGACAGTAGTGAAATGGGGGAGGAGTCATGGTGTGACGTACCACTCTATAATAGCGTGTTCCGCTCTCAGCCAGCCAGAGTTCTCTGTAACACTGTGTGAGTAACATCCAGGGAAGGTTGGACCTTTAACCTGCAGTCTTGGTTCTGGATTGAGGCATAGAAATCGTGTAAGAGCGCGGGAGCATTGGCTGAATGTGTTTGAGGGGATTCCTACCTCGGGACTGATCATGGTCAATCGAGTTCTTGTCACAGAGCGACTATACACTGGATAATAAACAACAATATCCTTTCACGTGAGTGTTCATGTCTTACATGATATTGAACTATAATTATGTATTGGACAACAGCAGTCGACGGGAAGGAGACTGCGTATGGAGCTAGTTATTATCTACGACTTAATTGCAACTACTAAAGCACACTACGAATAACAAGATAATTAACCTCTATAGTTCTCTACCACAACACCAAGCGATTAGAGTCTGGAAGCTGTGCCGGTCAAAATGTATGCAACAATCACAAGATTAATTTTCAGACAGGAATACTGATTTGATTATTAGGTTTTTATGACTATTTATTGTATATACTATTGGTTGGAAATCCGGGGCTGTGCCCCCGAACCCCGCCTATTTTCCCCCCCTTAATTTTTAGAATTAACTTTTAGATTGCTCCATGAATAGGACCAATGATAGTACAAAAGAAAGTACATTTTTTAAAAGGACTGACAAAACTGGTTGACCAACTGACCTAACACAAGCACTACTATTCACCTTTAATATGGCCTAGCTTTCATGGACAGTCTGTCAATCAGCCTCAGACCTGCAAAGCTAAGTCTACTTCATATTTGTGTACACATTCAAATTTTATCATTTCAATGAATAGGCCAATACAGGTCTATGTCAACCAGATAGGCTATTCCAACTAACTCAGCATTCAAGAATGAGATGAAAGAAATGCTTAGGCAATAAAGTGGAAAGTCATTAAATCACCTCAGTGATCTCTAGACCATACTTCACTGTCCATCCCTGTACATGATACAGGGGCAGATTCAGGATTGTCGAAAGGGGGGCGGGGTCAGCATAAACAGGTTGGGGCTACCACAGATAAACGGGACGTCCTGTAAAAACGGGACGTCCTGCAATAACAGGCAATTATAAAAAGGTATAGTATCTAGCTATTGCAGATGAAATTATACATGAATAGTTTACAAGATAAACATGATATAATACTTCTACATATTCCAGATACAAAAATTATGAAATTCTGAATTTTACATGAATTACATACTTTCCATTTTGACAATTTCATAAAAAAGAATTTCACAATTAATACTTTTACATAAATAAAAATGCTCAGAAAATGAGAAAGCATTAAAACTGTTGGTTCTATTGTAATGATGGATTCAATTTTAATTTAACCAAATAATTGTTTGTCACAAAGGGTCATGATTATTTTGAAATTAAAAATAAAATAATGGAATATTTCTAAAGGGTTGTGTCATGAAAAAAACGGGACGTCCCATTCTTCCCGTTGTAGCCCCAAACTGATAAAGGCTAAGTAGAGTAGAGGTGCTAGTTTTTGCGCATCACTGGTTTTCGTGCATTTTACGCATTTTTATTGACGCATTTTTTCTAGTTTCACTATAAATATTCAGGTGTCCTCCATTATCAAACAAGGAAGGTACCTGAAGGCATCCGCGCCACTCATCAGCAAAACACCACTAGCTGAACGTGAGTATGATCACAGCGCGGGCACCTGCTGCTCCCTATTTCTGTACAATGACTGCTCCCTCTCACTTCCCAACACGAACCGCTCCCCTCCTTGTTGACATTCGGTGGACAAACATGGCTGCGTGCACGTCTCAACGACGGACGCTCCGGCTCCTGCTTGTTTTTAGTCTGTTTTCTGGCGTTTTAAGCATCGTCCCAATCACCAATCACTCTGCAACATTAGAGGTACCCTTTGGCAACAGCATTCTTGTCGTCAGTTTCAACCCAAGCGCCGTAGAAAAAATAATCGAGCATGAAACGGCGAGTGTATTTTACCGAGTGGAGAGCGGACCGACGACGCCGCCGGACCACGGCCAAGGGAGCGTGAAACTGCGTGTGAAATCCAGAGATGAACATATTGCTACAGTAGAACAGCCAGCTGAAATCACCGTAAGCCTTGAGTCGAACACGACCAGTGTAAATACCTCGTACATCTCCGTCAAGGGTCATTTTCTTGGGCGGACTGTGTTGAAGTTCTCGGTGGCGGAGACCGCTGCTTACATCACCGACCCGGCGGCCTCCACAGCTGACTCGGCCGGCGCCCACAACCCTCCAAGTGCACCCCAACTGGGCCAAGGTTCTAACACCACTGATGCCAATTCTCCGTACACACAAACTGTCCTTCATCTTCCCAGAAATGCAGAGGATGACTGGCATGAGCTCGCCTTTGAATACCATGTTTCAGTGGTCAGGGAGCACCGAGCCATTGACAATATTTTCATCAGCGTCATTGTGATAATCATCGTGCTGGCCAATGTTGGAATGGGGTGTAAAATTGACCTAGAAATCATCAAAGAAGTGACCAGGCGACCCATAGCTCCAGCCATAGGCATGGCCTGTCAGTATGTTATCATGCCTTTGGTAAGTACATTTCAGTAATCTAAATCTTTATTTTCTGGTCGACAAATTTTTGTAGTGCAGCCCAGGCCTAATTTAGATCTCGTAGGTCTATTTTTGTAGTGCCCCGCCCACTTTTTTTGAGGAATAAGCTTCTGCAGACAAAAAAACCAACCTACCCATTCTCACTAATATTAATACTATTATGAATATTATATTGAAACTCTCCATTCCATAGTGACTAACAACACCAAATGTAATACCATGGCATGGGCTCGGTCACTCAGTTGTAGAAGACACCATAAAAGCTATCATCTACACGTCTCATGCACCAATTCCTGCTTCCTGGGTATCCTGTCCACCCCACCTAAGCGCAAATACATCCAATAATGCCTTATGGACCCTTTCGGTGTTCTGAGAACACCTTATAAATCATATGCTTACAAGTTTACTGTTATGTATACGTATTATGTAAAAGGCCCAAAGGGGAACCGCAAAGGCAATTTTAATTTTCATATTAGTCTGTATTGAACGTGTTTTTCTTTAAATATATCTGAAAAAAATACTGCTAATATATCATAAATACAGGAGAAATTAATATTGCAAAACTAAGATGCATTGTAGCTTCTAGTTCTACTGAGCACAGGTGACGTCATCTATGCTCCTCGTAGGCTATAATGTTAATTCAGTACACCCACGAGTCATTGGCTAGGATGTCTGTAGGACACCCAGCCTTTAGTTTAGTTTTTAAAAAAAGACATGTGAGCCCTGCACACTGGTCAGTTAAAGTTAGTTTGAAGACGCCATCGGAAATTAAAGAATGACTATATTAAGGAGAAGTTATCAAACGGGGTTCTCTAAGGGAGTCGGAAGATGTTTTGCTATAATATGACTAATATAGGTCCTTGTTATGTAACTGATTGACAGGTAACCGTTAAACACAGTTGGAACAGAATGGCCATTGTGCCATGGCAACAGTTTTTCATCGTCGGTCATTCACTAGTCTAGTCCTAGAGCGGTTAAAAATAAAATCATCATTCACGCTTTGACATAACCTGTTAGCTGGCCCCTGTTAAATGACAAAGATGAGTTGTCTGTCTTTTTTCTGTTTTTAATCATTTTAGTAGATACCCGGGGTACGTGTGTTTATTGATATGAGGCAGCATGGGCTAAGTGCATGTGTCTCTTATTGGTTCAGTTTGTAGAATGTATCCAAGCCCAAAAGGGTTTATTTGGGTTGGTACCCTGAATTAACTATCCTTTAGCAAGCATTGCATGTAAAATGCAGCCTGTCATAGTAGCTGACTAATTTCCAGATCTAGTTCTGGGTCAATAGAAGAGTTGGCTTGCCAGTATCATACCCCCACTGTTAATCCAATTCTTCCTACCACGGATAGCTGATTTACAGTATTTTAATGGCCTGCAGGCTAATTTGGGCAGATTTTGTCAACAAACTCCCTAGAAAATCTTTAGAAAATATACAAATAATTGCTATTTATCCATCATTTATAACCAATGCAACCATCCGTGGTTGGGAGAATTGACTTATGTAATTGTTGTTTTTTTTTTTTTGTTTGTTTGTTTGGGGGGGGGGGGTTATTCCTTTTTTTGGGGGTGGGGGAAAAAATTGTCACATTTGTATGAAAATTGTCAGCTAGTGGTTGACTGGTCAAGTTGATTTACAATCATATGAGCGTGTAAGTATTCTTCGCTAGAATCGGACACTCACTGAGGGTATCTCTCATGTGTGTGCCTGTAGTGCCAGCCCTTTGATATCAATACGAGTGCTAAGTTACAAGTTAGTTATTATTAGAATGATTGGTTTACAAAATTACACGAATCATGTGGTATACAATGTAATATGAATCCAAGGGCTTGCATGATATAATCTTTAAACCATCTATATATAGTTTACTTAATTAGCATAGTGCATCTATGAAACATCCATTTGATTGTATCTGTCCGCATGCTAATTAATCAGTATATGAAATTTCTGTGAACCAGTGTATGCAATTTCTGTTATATGCAAGCTATTGAATGTTCAAACTTCGATTAATGAGTAACACATACCATATACTCATAGACAGCATATTGGATATATCGTGGTTGCAGAATTCCCGGAATATCACTTCGTGCTTTCTGACAATAAACCTTACATATACAAAATATATTATAAATAGCCAACAGTCCGGGAGGCTATTAATAGGAGTTACAAGACCAGTCCAGGATGACGTAGGTCAATCCTTAGCTGGTTCCCTTGGGTGACTAAAATATTATATATACAATATGGTAAATAGGCTGGGAAACTACAAGAAATACTGTGTTCAGCTGTGTTATTGTGTACCGGTTTATTAGTTATTTTTGGACTGAATCGCAAATTGTATTAACATGCTTCACCAAATCCAGCGTCCTGGGTGTCCTGTCCATCCCCTAATGCCCTAGGACACCTTGAGAGGACCCTCTGGGTATCCTTTGGACACCCAAGCAATTTCATCACAATATCATGCTTGAGCTAATTGGATGCCCTAGTCAACAGACAGGACACCCCTGAGTTACATTTTGGGTGTCCTGCAGGGATGTAAGTTTTTATATTTTTATCTAATTTCAGATTTTTATCACCTCGTCAACTCTGAAAATAATATTACAAATTTACTCCTCACTTTACATTGTATACCATTTGAATATCATTTCGGATCAATTCTAATAAATGTGAGATTCCGGGAAAATACAGAACGATAACAATAAACGTATAGAGGTACATACATATTATATATATGAAAAAATTATCAGATACACATTACCAGGCAAGCTATGGGGTGCTTTCCAGAAATAGCCGCCATTGCTTACCCATTTCCTTTCTATTCGATAGATCATAAACGAGATAACGCTCTGTCATTACAATTAAAATATTTTCCTCTGTATGCTTGTTTTGAGCTTTTATCTAAAACTTCTGCATGATAGCGGTTCACTGGATCAAAACAGTCATAAACGCAGATGATAACGTCATTCATAGGCCAGTAAAACTACAGTAGTTGAGACATGATGCGGGGCTATTGAACCTTTGTGGGTGCACCTACTTCTGTAGTTATTCATAATTAATTCTTAGCATGCTAATAGGGCTTGAACTTTCATTTCTGTTCTAAACCCTATTTCTTTTCGTTGATGTTTTTTGGTCGGCCCCCCAGTGTTGGAAACTAACTTTTTCGGCTGTTGGCCAACAGGGCCAATTTCTACATTATAATACCGTTTGTCCTGACACTTCTTGCCGGCCCTGAATAACCTTAAAGGGTCAGGAAAATTAACCTGCGAATTTTGGAAATGTTATGAGAAAATATAGGTTGGCACGGGGGAAAATGCTCATATGTCTTTTGGCCATCAGGGCCAATTTGATACTGTTTTTGGTGAAAAAATGTCATAGATTGAGATCATGAATTAATGGATTCCACTGGATTTCCTAAAATTTCTTCTAATTGAGAAAGTTCAAAGGTTGACCCATGGCTATCATTTAAGACGTGAAAGCAATAGTTAGGGAAATAGACAACGTTTAATATATATATTGGCAACTGTTGTATAATTATGTTGAAAACTCACCAGAGTTAGTAAAATATCAATATATTATGGAAATGTGACCCCTTTTCCGGCTATGGCCAGATTGGAGACTACTTCTTGTACCGGATTTTCTTTTTTTTCCCCATGTTCTGAACTTCATGGATTGACATCTCTATTACCTGATTACGTCTGAAATCAATTTTCAGAAAGTTTTATTTTTTCAATAATTTGTACCATACGGAACAAATAGGGTGCTATATAATAGGCCTTATGAACAGGAGGTTACTGGCAAATAAATTAGCTAATGCTTCTCAGTAAAACACAAAACCCTGTAATGCTTGAAGTTAAGCCCAACGTTTTTGAGCTTTATGCAAGACTTCCCGCTTGCCTGGGGCAATTTAAGTTGGGGCAGGTAAATCCTGATTTTTCTTTTTGTTATTAAACCATACAGTCTCAGATATATATCTTTTGTTTATCACAAATGTTGGTAAGCTTAATTAATTGGTCTGGCAGATATGTACATGTTGACGTTCAGAAACCACCTGGATTGGGGTGGGAAGGGGGTTGTTCGATGTCATGTGTCGAATCAAAGAAATCACTCTCTCGCTGTGTCGAATCTAATCATTGTTACAACAGGAGTACCGGTAGCTGTCGTGGTGCCTAATCTAGGGATCTAGTGAGATTCTCGTTGGGGTTTCTCATATGAAATGCCCTTTAGTTTGAGAGCGGGCTTGGTCCTTCAACTATTAATACAAAAATGAGTTTGTAAATAGGTATAGGTTAAGGACCTTTTGGGCTTCTCTTTCTACGGGAGGTGCAGGCAAAAACGAAAGTTATCGGCGTGCACATTAATTTTAATCATACTGGGAAGCGATTCCGAAAGGACCTACTTAATTATAAAAATGATAAATCCATTTATCCATTGTTTCAAGCTTATCGTATCAAAAACTGGTATAGACTAATATGGTTTTAGGAATTTAGGTTGAAGCCCAATTAGACGTCCAAAAAAAATGATAAAATAATGAAACTACTTATATGAACTGACATATGAGTCAGTGTCCGAAATTAAGGGCGCACCCTGCACCTTGAGTGCATGTTTTTGCAGCAGAGTGCAGGATGTTTATTAGTGTGCCCCCGGCATATGCACACTTTTTCGATTGAATAATAGCCTTATATCACTGAGGGTGCAATGAACAGCCCCCGGGTACACACTTTTCAAAGCTATGCACCCGGTGTGTGCGTAGATTTAAACCTTAATTTCGGACACTGATGACAAAATCAGGTTGAGTCCCGACATAAAGGCACTTATCCTAACACAAAGCCCCGTACACATGTATATATGACACATTTATCCCTTCTTTATAGGATCTATGTTGCTATGCACAGAGAGAATAGTTATTATTCTTTCCATCCCTTGCAGAGTATTCTAAATTGTTTCATTGAGCTGTCATACATTTTGATATTTCTCTTTTGCAAAAACGAGAACTGAAATTTCCGCGAATACTAAAATGTCTCAGTAAAGTTTGTTAATATAATCATTTTCATTTCAAACTTTACGCTAAACGATTCATTCGTGCCATACAAAACATAAGTGCATGTCTATGTTCAACGTCAACTTTGTTTTTGCAATATCAGAAAATTACTACAAGATCCATATCTCCACAAATCATCAACAGTTAAATTTTCCGGTCCCATCAGATTTAGACATAGGGGAACGTGAACCAGTTTATGGCTAAGCTAACGCATAAGAAATTCTATATATAAGTACTTCCTACCTTCCCTCTTTTTCCCTTTGTTGGTGAACCTCTCAATTTACATCGAGATTGACTGCTACTAGAAGATCTCGATGTTAATTGAGAGGTTCTATAGTAAAGGGTAAAGAAAAAGTAAAAGAGAGGGAGGAAAATCTATCTCCCGTTTCCTTACCAATGTTCAGCGACGAGTCCAAAATGTGACCAAGGAACACAATATAAAAATAGTTCTTTTCACTTCAAGATACACTCCAGTGAACTGCATACAAGCAAAATAAGAGGGTGCCTTGCCCCCCGCGGTTCTTTTCTTAAAGATTTCCTATATCGAGGACAATTAGCTACAAACTGATGAAATAAGGAGAATGTTGCCACAAAAACCCAAAATAGTTGTATACTTGAACTTGAAGGTAAAGAATGTTATATGTAGGACGCATCAACTTTCGACCTGTGGGTGCAGAAAGGTTGACTTTAAGGTTCTGCACCATTCTTTTTCCAACTATATTTGGAAGGTACTGCAGTGCTGTATAAACTTAAACACAATCCTACCTCAAACCCCAAAGCGACTGTTATAAAAAAAACTTGACGCTAAAGAATGTATGTGCATTTTCTAACTGGATTATGTGTGAAAATGAATTTTGAATGCTAAAATGATTTTGTTGTGATATAGATTCTTTAGTACAAGAAAAATCACAAAGATTTTAATGCAAACGATGCACAGTAAAGCTAGTCTCACAAAAATTAAGCAGCACAAAATATCTTCGTCCACACCTTCCCGGTATGGTGCCATTTCACCATGAGCCATGTTTGAGGGATTTGAAGAGGCCATGAACACTTAGTATAGAATTTTAAAGATTAAAGAATGAAAATCCTATATATTGACCAACATCAGTAAAATTACTAAAAACTCCTTAGATATAAGCCTATCTCCTTAAAGGAGATACAACTTCTGGCCTTCTAGTTGCCTTGTCATGCCTTTGCTAGCTCTGTCGCCCTTATGATTGCCCTTCTTGCCCTCTAGCAGTCTTGTCATCCCTTTGCTAGCCCTTTCACCCTTCTGATTTCCCTCCCATTGTCAACCCAGCTGCATGCATTTATAGGCTTGTCAGGCCCTGGTTGCCCTTCAGTTTGTCCCTCAAATAGCCGTCATTCCTCTAGTTGCCCTACATGCCCTTTAATAGACTTGTCTACCCATTGACAGTTTTGTCACCCCTCTGGTTGCCCTACATGCGCTCTAATGGCCTTGCCAACCCGTTGGTAGGCCTGTCAGGCATCTGGCTGCCTTTCAGTCTTTCAAATAGTTTTTTCAACCCCACGGATAGGCCAGTCCGACTTCTGGTTGCCCTCCTAACCCCCTCTTGTGCCCTTAATTGTCACCTCAGTGATAAGTCCTGTAAGTCCTTTTTGCTTTCCCTGCTAGTCCCCTGCTATCCCTCTGCTTCCTCTCTCGGCCTTCTCCTGGTCCCCTGCTACACCCTCTGGCCCTCCGCTAGACCTGACCGTCTCCTGGTTGTCCTTTCAGTCCTCTGGTACCCCAGCCGTCCCAAATAGCTACATCTTTCTGCTCTCAGTTAATTCCACTGACCCTCAAGTAGCCCTAGATGATACCCCAATAGTCAGACAACACTAAAAGACCTAGATTTAATTATCTTTAAGACATTTTTCCTAAATTGTCCCGTGCATCACGACCCCCCCCCCCCCCCCATCCCCATTTCTCCTATTATGAGATTCACTCCACTCCAACAAATTTAGGATTTTGAGGAGAGGGATACGCATAAGGAAAATATCCTTAATAACCTTCTGGCCGACTTTTACATTAAAATATGGCATATTTTCCAAAATATGCCTGCTGCTTTATCATAGATGCCTAACAATAGCAATACCAAAACCCCTAAAAATATGTGGACAAACTATAAAATTACTAATTTTACCCTTGTTTACGGAAGCAAACTGACTTTAATTTATCTAATTTTAAGAGCAGGGAAAAACTGATAGTACCAATAGAAAGAGGAGATTTTTCTGAGACGGAAACAAATATTTTTTTCAACATAAGTCACAATTTGATAATTGTCCTGACATTGTCATTTAAAGAGACAACGTGAAATTTTCATTAATTAGGATTTACCAAACGTGGGCCAATTTTTTCAAAATATTTATGCCTTCTCTTAAATCAATAATTCCAAATTTTTAAGCAAATCTTTGATATGAGGAAATATGGCAAATGAATGTGAGATCCGCGCTAGATATGCTCTTTTTAATGATATATGATACATAGGAATACAATTAGGGAGAGATCCGCGGATTTTAGCCTAAAGTTGATAGTAGAGAGGGAAAAATGAGTAAAAATAAGCTAATTAGGGGGTCCATACCTCTGCTACCATTTCAATATAAACTTTTTACCAAAATAATCAACTTTTATGATGATATTATTTGCAATATTTTAGGTTTGCCAAGTTCGATTTTAAATCTGTTTGAAATTATAAAAAGCACTCATTCCGGCGGATCTTACAGGCATTGATAAATCACTGAAATTTTAGATTACATTTTTTGTGTGGTATTGCTACTAACAACCACTCGTTCCGTATACGGTATTTTACCGTTATCCCTCGTCACCTTGTGCTTATGGTAGAGAAAAAAAAGTAAAATACTAGAGCAAATATCAACAGATACAAGAACAATCAGATATATTCTCTGTGCCTGTTGTCTACGTTACGTTGGGACATGGTCCGTTAGTCTAGGCAGCAGTCCATGCCAACGTCGGTAGCAATCCGTTAGGTTGTAAATGAAAAGAAAATGTTTCCGGTCCAGCAGGAAAGACAGGAATGAAGATGATGAAGACAGCCAGGAATCTCCCCCCCCCCCCCCCTACCCACCCATTTTTTGTTTTCTTTTTTTATTATATTTTGGTAAGGAAATGAACAGAAGTAGGCCCTACATCTTTTGGAAAAAAAAGAATAGAAAAAATGTCTCCCAAGCCGGGCATAGAATAACCAACAGGCTGGTCGACCGGAAACTTGTTTTTCTCCTATGGATACTTTTGACCGGTCACTGTCTCACGACAGAAACCAAAATAACAGTGGTCCAAAAATATACGACATGTCTTCAGAAACAGCGGAAACAGGATGACCCTTTCTTGGCTAGCGTATTATTTGCAACCATCAGTGTCTTCACATGTATGCCTACTGTTATGCCCCAATATCATTTTAAAAGCAAAAATAAAACGGTACACTGAAAACCTGAATGGGCGTAAACTTGTCAAAAACTTGTCAATTTGACAAGTTTAGCCTTGTCGAGCACTTTTCAGAGTATTTGACGAGTTTAGACTTGTCGCCTTGTCAAAGACTTGTCAAAGACTTGTCAAAGAAATAGAGGGAGCCACTGTTCGATTTGAGTGACTTTTGGACTACCAAATTAATACAATTTTGTATTTATCATTATGATATTAACCTATTTTGCAGAATATCTTTATAGAATAGTAAAATAGTCATAGGGATTCAGTATTACATATCATAATAGCCATTTTGACATTTTACTACTCTTTATTTACCAAATATGAAGTAAAAAACGTTTCAGACACCTTTTTTAATGTATAATAATTTCATAGAGATGGTTAGGGTCAGTCAGATACTGCAATGACTACAGCAGTTGAACACCAATATATTATTGGATTCTCCTGCAACAATGATGACTAAATCATGTTGAGTCAGGGGAGAAGATACAAAGAAAAGGGAATTATGGGGCAGAAGTGGGCAGTGATGGGCAGCAGCAGGAATCTTACGTTATCAAAGTTAATGATTAAAACTTGTCAATTTGACAAGGTGACGAGTTTAGACTTGTCAATTTGACAAGTCTATTTGTCTAGACTTGTCGTTTTGGGCACCTTCAAAACGACAAGTCTGAACTTGTCAATTTGACAAGTTTTTGACAAGTCTGGGTTTTCAGTGTACCACAGCAGCAGGTTATGAAAGTTAATTTATTTGTTCTACAGATATAGCTTAGAATATTATCAGGGTATGGTGGTGCCTTTATGAACTGCTACAATAATGTAAAAGAGAAAGTACACCACACATCTTGGTTATTTATCATTCGAGCATGTCCTTTCTGAAATATTTCATATTTCCAATTTATAAATACACAGATAAACGTACAAAAACTCATGTTCCCATTTATTTTGTAAGATAAGAGTATTCTGGGAATCTGTGACGACTGCTTCCGACTTAGACCCATGAAACATAAATAATCATGTTTACTGACCTCATTTCGCATGTCACAGTCAGTCCCAATAGGGTACTCTAAAATAATTTTATGATCTACTGATGACAGCGTGACTTAAACGAGCTTACATCTTTGCCCTGATTTATATTATATGTGTGTATATGTATCATAAGTATGATATATAAATGTGTATAGGTTACGTACGATACACACATATTATATATATACTATTTAAAATATAAAGATTTATGGATATCATCAGGTATACATACATATTAAGCTACGTTTGTAATGTATAAATAAATATATATACATATTTATATACACACACATACATGTAATATACATGTTGGGCGTCATAGTATTTACTTGCCAAATAGACAGCCAAATAGTGGCACAATAGTTACCAAAATATCCTTCAGAAAGGCGCAAAATAGTATCTTATGTGTGGATAAATGCCAATAAAACCATGTGGTTATACCTAAAAATCTACCGAATTGTTTCCGGGAAATTCACTATGCTTAACAAAGGAAAAAAAAAAGAAGTCGGGGCCTTGATAAACAAATCATACATTTTCGACAATCCGACTTAAAACAAAACAAAACAAAATATCATATTCACATTACTTTATTTATCGTTGATTTATTGACAGATGTCCTTCGCGCTGATCAAGCTGCTGCAGCTGGAGGGGGGCGTGGCGCTGGGCATGTTCGCCACGGGCTGCGCGCCTGGAGGAGGTGCCAGTAACATGTACACCTACCTGTTGAAAGGTGACGTCTCGCTGTCGGTCACCATGACCTTCTTCAGCACGCTAGCGGCGCTAGGTAAGTTGTTGCCATGACAACAGACTGCCACATATACTCGCTGTAGCTGCCGAGTTTATTGCCCTGTTGTTGTTTTGATGTGCGTCGTATTTAGTAATAATATATTTCTGATCGTTTTTTATTTATTGTCAAAACTGTTATTGTGTCAAATGCGTTGATGTACTTCCATTATTTTAAGTCAATTCCAGACTGTAATAATTGATATCTTAACCATAACTGTAATATTTGACTTTTACTGGAAATCACTGAATATATAGATATATAAATATAAATATATATGTGACTCGGGTTATGTCTACGATAGATTTGTATTTTAGATATAGACCTACATTCAAAAGCATCTACATGTATCATGTCAGTATTGTTTTGTTTTGTTAAATTGTTCTTGGAATCAAATATACCTGTGACCGTTAGGCGTTAAGGACTATTAGTGCTATCATAATGATCCTGTTGTTTTGATCCTAAATGCATTTTCCTACAAACCTACGTTAATTAGTATATATGTAGGTCTAAGACTTGTTTGTTTTGTCAAATCGTTCTTGGAGACAAATTTACCTATGATTGTGGACATTAGGAGTATTTATATTATCATGATAATTATGTTGTTAAATGTGCCTTGTATTTAGGCCAAAAATTGAACATACAAATCTACTTTGTCCTTTTCTAAGTTCCAAAGTTGTTATGATGTGTCAGACGTGTTAACGCCCTTTATTTTTTCTAAATAATCTTGTAATATCTAATTAATCTCAGTTAAAGGAAAATACCATGAAATTATTTTCTGTAGTGTCCAAATTATGTCTCTGTGATAGATGTATATTTTAGATGTAGACCTAAGTTCATTAGCATCTATCATGTCAACATTGTTTTGTTAAATTGTTCTGGGAATCAAATGTACCTGTGACCACCTGGCTGTAGCCGGGGCTGTAGCATTAAGGAATATCAATAACACTACCACATTGAATTATGCTTTTCAACCAACTTTCTGAGAAGTGGGACATTGTATAGAAAATGTTTGTGCCATACATCAGCCATCTGTGACTGGATAGCTTGACAATGAATTGTACCTATGAAACAGTCATCTAAGACTTCAGCGGAAACACAGAATTCCTTTTCTTTAAAAATAGAATTCCTTTTCTTAAAAATGTTGGGGCGATCATTTAAGGATAGACAAGGGGTCTTGAGGCTGTGCACTACATTCAGGCACATACACTGAGAACTAGGGAACCGTACAAAGCAGAATAACATTTTTCTTGTTTTCTATAGGGGATGGGGGGGGGGGGGGGGTTGCGAAAAAGTGAAATATAATTATGTAAGTTCACTACATTATAAAAGATAGATTCATGATATGTTGCCTTAGTTAACATGTTATATCTTATTCATCGCCTCAGAAATGAGGTTTAGCTATATCTGTTCTTAGCAATTTTATTATTTTCCGCGGAAATGACTTACCCTGACTTGCATGATTGATAATAGTATGTAGTTTACATCAGACAACTTGATCTAAGGTTTCATTCCATTCTAAACTAAACAGCAGTCCAGCTCTTGTAAAGTTACAGGTAACATACACTTCATCCAATTGAAATATAATTGACCAATAACAACGACCTCGCCAGTTATTCAGTAAAAACAATACATACCTTATTCACGGAGTTACTATGTATTCTTCCCATTATGTGGAAAAAAAACTGGATTTTGTAACCAAATACTTAAGTAAATACCTCACGAGTCATTTATTAAAGATAATAATCTTTTTATCAAACCATCATACTTATACATAAAAGAGTATCTTCCGTACACGATCGTATAGGGCAAAACATAGCATAGCAATAACAAAAGTAGATGATGCGCAGTTTCTGTTTATGATGTAATGCATCTAATTGATTCGGTCACCACCCATGTGATATAAACCTAGCTGACGAGCATTACTGGTACCTAGTGCAGCCTGGAAAGAACCCTGACTCGGGCAAGACGTTGAACTATCCCAACGAATATACAAAGAGATTATGATGTAATGCACAGAAATACCATATCACTCACTAACTTACAATTCAAAAGGTATTCTCTCCATTATGTGACAAAAACTTGAATGTTTTGTTTTCCAGGTCTCATTCCCTTTTGGCTGTTCACCCTGGGCCGCGTGATTCTCACAGAGAATGCCTCCTCCCAAATCCGCATTCCCTACGCCAACATCGTCTACTCGCTCCTCGCCATCCTTGTTCCCGTCGGCATAGGCATGCTCATCCAGCGCTTCAAGCCCAGCTGGTCCAAGAAGATCCTCAAGACGCTCCGTCCAGTCTTCTTATTCTTCATCATCTTCATCTTCACCTTTGGCGTCTACGTGAACTTGTTCATCTTCAAGCTGTTCACGCCGGCGCTAGTCGTTGCTGGCATCCTATTGCCCTACATTGGCTTCTTCCTCGGAGGGATCATTGCCTTTTTCTGCCGCCAGAGCTGGGAGAGGATCAAGACAATCGCTGTGGAGACGGGAATACAGAATACAGGGGTGGCTTACCTAGTGCTCACCTTTACCTTACCTCAGCCTGAGGCGGATCTCTCCATGGTGTCGCCCATTATCGTGGCTACCTTCACGCCCATACCGCTTATGATTGGCATAGGGATTATTGAGTACCGTAAAAGGTGCGGTAAACACGCACCCCCGGATAAGGAACTCCAAACGCCCGTCACCGAGGAGGCGACGTTTGATCATAAGCCGGCGCTGAATGGTCACTCCGAGGACTTGAAGCAACTGGACTCCACCGCCTTTCCCTTAATCGACGACAGTCAGGGTACGAATAATAAAATGTAGCAACCGAGAGGTGTGTAGGTGTCAATAGGCTACTGCTACAAATGTATATAGATATATTCAGGAAATGTGTTTTTCTCAGAGGAAACTGGTATACGGCAAGAGGAAACAGTGGTTGCGTTCAGATAGCATGAGTACATGAAATAGGGTGGATAGGTAAGATTTTTTATTTTGGGTATTTTTTAAGGCCTCAGGCAGATGTAATATGTTCCACCAGGGAAGGTCATATTGTATATTTTTACCATAATTTTTGTTAAAAGTTAGAACTCAACTGGGGCACAGAACTGGGACAAATTGGGTTACCGGAATATGACTATTTTCTTTCCTCTGGCCTTTATTTTGTAAGCCAAGCACAATCATGTATTTTAAAACCAGCAATGCACAAACTGTAACACAAAATATATTGGGTATCCCTCAACTGCTGTTTATCGTCTGGGACCAACAGCATAGTTTAAGGGAGAGTCAGATCTTGAATGTGATTAGTGAAAATGTCTGTGAAGAAAGATTTTATATAGCAAGACTGCGTTCAAAGTGAAAATGATAGTATTAATAAGATGGTATAGCGTCTAAAGAGATATTCATGCACTACTATTGCCATTATCCAAGTTTTTATTCCGCTCATAGTTCATAGTCGTAGCTGCGAGACGGGAAGTAATTATTTTGTTTAGACATGTTATGAATGTGATAGTCAGCAACACTGGCACCGAATGGTAGAATTTCGTATCCAAAAGTGTTCCTATCTAATGATATATAAATATATATTTGTACATAATTGCCTTAAATGTTGATGTATCTTTGTATGAATAAGGAGTATTATGGCATTTGGAAGTCGAGATCTTATATTCTGTATATTGCACGATTAAAATCTCCAGTTCTTTTTTAAAGTTATACACCGGGTCCTGCTACAAGGAATAGGAAAGGTAGGATTAAATCTCCCATTCTATGCCAGGACCCAGATTCTATATGAGGAGCGCATCATGTAGTACCACAGTAACTACTAGGTGGATATGAGTTTAAAGCGTGCCCTGCTGGGGGGTATGGATGGGGGGTGGGGGGTCCGATGTCCCTTGTCCCTTGTCGAATTTAAAAAACGACCCTATTGCCTGTCCCTAAATCTCATTTTAGACCCATGTCCCTTGTCGAATTTAAGAAATAATCCTGTCCCTTGTCACTATCTTTTTAAAGCCTCTGCCCCCTGTCGAATTTAAGAAAAGGGCCATGTCATTTTTCCCTTAGGTTCCATGTCGCCTGTCGAATTTAAAAAACGGCCCTGTCGCCCTGTCGAATTTAAGAAATGCCCCTGTCGCCCTGTCGATTTTAGGGGTCCACACCCATCTGCTGACCTAAATACGAGCATATATCAAGTCAAGGCGACGAACACTATCAATCAATACCAAAAGAATTAAGTGTTTATTTAGAAAAAAATATAGATATATTATTGCAGGATATTAACTGAGGTTCCAAAATAATCCATTTCCCACCAGATGGTATAATACAATGCCCGCTTATCTGGGTATTGTCACTGCCGTAGCCACCAAGTGGTTACCTGTGGTACTACTTGTTGCAAATTCCCATAACTTGTTCTCTTGTACAAATAATGTAGGTCTTCATTTATATTATTATAGTACTATAACAATTTTACTTTCATTGTTAACCGTTACTGCGACAGGGTATGCGAATATCATTTGGTTTAATACTGTCTTTCACTAGATTAGTTTTTTGTTGTTGCAAATTTGTGTAAGGTATGTAACTATGATTTAACGATATTTGAAGAACGACATTTGAGGAAAAGCTGTAGGCATGTCTCATATGATTATTGTAATTTTAGGCCTAACGACAGTTTTGGCCCTAACATAGCCTGTTACGTTTAGTTAATGCAATCTAGAATCCCTTCATTGGGCAAAATACACAATGTACACGTTAAACAAAAGAAATAATTATGTACGCTTATTTTACAGGTTTTTATTGTATTGACGTGTCAAATATGTAAATGACCGTGCGGGACAGAATGTGTTAGTGGAACGTGAATTGATATTTTCACTTGAATTTGGTTTGAGTGAGTTTATCCTAAAGTTTTATTTTAGCACGTGACATTGCATTTAAGCACACAATGTAGAGAGTCCATATACAGTTATCTAGTTGTATGCAGTTTTGTATATAAAGTATGTTGCCCTGAGATACTATTGTGTATGAAGAAAGGTTGAGAACAGAAAAGACCTGTTTGTCTTTATCTAATTTGTTAAAAACGTTACACATGTATACTTCATTTAGTAAAACAAAATTTACACACACACAAAATTTCTTGTGAGGGTAAAATCCAATAATGAATGTAACTTTTATTATTATCTTGTTGAGCAAGAAACAGCTCTTTTTTGTGCTAGTTTTCGACTTAAAAGCAGTTGAAGTTTGGTTTGTTACCATATATTGTATTTGCTCTGACGTTTGACAATGAACAATAAGCCCATCGCTTAACTTTCGATTTTATAAATGCCCGTGCCATAAGGTTTTACTGTTTGTTTACATAAGACAGGGTGCCCACGCAGGAATAAAGAGGTCTTAAAAGGGGTTATATTAGTTTCCCATTTAGAATGTTATTAGAATAGCTAATAAAAAAAAAAAATCTTATTTTAGTTGTTGATATCATAATATTTCTATAATTTCAATAGGTTGCAAACCATTTCTTTTGTTAATCTTAAAATTTCTAAATAAATACAGGTCTTTTAACGACAAAATTTCTTGTAAAAGGTCCTATAAAGGTTTTATTTTGGTCTGAAAAGGCGTGGGCACCCTGTTGGAATAATACGGGAAATGACAAGTGATCAAGAGAGGGTGTGGAAAAAAATGGGAGCTGTTTCTTGCATTCCAGATCTATAGCTAATCACTGTGACGGTACACATGTGGACGGTTTGATTGATCCAAAGGTCGGAACATTCACATCACACTTCCTAAAGCGTCTGAAACCTGTATTAAAGCGTGAACCCTCTCCTATATCTGCAACGGTTATTGTTGCCTAATGATCTGCAATACTCATCAAATATAGTCATAAATGTGTATGACATAGTGTCTGGGATTCCCTTTTTCGTCACCATAAATCATTGCATTTTTATAACGTATCATTATATTTTTGCCTAAAGCATTGAATGTTTAAACACATGGTTAGTACTACACCTATGGGCCTTGGTTTGCTTTTAGGCTAGCGGCAATGAAGCTACACTGTTTCGATTCATGTGCTCTCAAGGTATAACGAAGGAAATTGTTCGGTCACCGGATGTCACTTACAGGTTAGGGGCCAACTATAAATGATGTCACACTTTTTCAGGGTACTTTTAGGACCCACCCACCCCACTGTCACACTAAATTCTCTAAATCTAAACATGAAAATAAGGCCCCTTTTCAGGCAGTGTCACTGTTCAACCCACCCACTAAGCCCCTTGTGCGGGACATCATTTATGGACAAGCCCTTATCAGCATTCACTCTGGGAACTGGGATATTTATTAACACTGGTTCCAGGTATGTACACTGATAACCTTCTGTCAATATCTAGTTGCGTGTCCTTTCCGATTGGCACTAATGTATGTCAAAGGTGTACCCTCCGAAACTAAGACGAATAGGGATGTAGAATGTATTCAAGGTGCCCACACAGGTATTAAAAGGTCTTATTTTAATTTTACCATTTATGAGGCTATTCGAAAGGTCTCATTTTAGGTGAATCTGAATTCATTGCAAGATGTAATTTTTTTCTGTCTATCATTTATATCATTTCTGCTTGGTAGAAAGTGTAAATGTTTCAAAAAGTAAAAAAAAAAAAAATCTTAAAAGTGTGTTGAAAAGGTCTTAGTTTGGTTCCTGACAAGGTCTTATAAAGGAATTATTTTGATCCCTGAAAAAGCGTGCGTACCCTGGTATTGATAACTCTTCGTTTGTAAGTTTATTACTTTTGACATAATCATGTACAAATATGTTTGGCTAAGAAGTATCATCCCAAAAGGATATAAGCAATCTTACTTTTTGTTGTATCGTTGGAATACGGTTTGAAAATGTCATAGTTTTGGTCAAATTTCATGAATATTCTCTAGAAGGAACATAACATTGTCATTGCTGAAAAGTCAAATATGTTTCTTGTGGCACCCACCCACAGATCATACACAATCACGTGCTAAATGGACAGATGTATCTTCAAATAATGACTTCACACATTTACTATTACAAACGTGGTATGTGCTTGCAGTAGGCCTAGGGCTAATTGACCGCCTGTCATCACGTTAGTTACATTTTGAAATTCAGTTTCAAATGAAGATATTAAGTTCGGGTGGCAAAATTTGATATCAATAACATGAACATTGATAAAGAACTTACTAAAATCAAATGAAGATATTGCCTTGAAAAGAAAAGAACGTATCTTAGTTTAATTAATATCAAAATAAGTTATACCAAGTTACTGTTTATTTGTGTAAAATATTTCGGTGTTATTTATCATTTTGTATTCTGGACCTATAATTGATATACGCTCCCATGATCATGTACTAGAAATCACGGGTTTTCTTAATTGAATATGTTTTATTTTATTACATTGATAGAATTGGAGTGGTTTGACAAGTGTCATGCTATCGGAAAACTTCATAGATACATTAATTTTGTAATTCTACCAGTTAGAGGGCATAATGTTAAACTCTGGAAAATTCTTAGAATTGTGTGCAATGCCGTGTTGAACTAGGTTGTAACTAATACAAAAGATGTAAACCGGAACGACTACTGTTAGAATTTTGTTAAGTGTATCCTTAAAGGTAAGATTGAGGCCTGTAATTTAGAGCGTAGGCTAGATAGGCTTACTAACAAATGTGACGTTTGACAATTGTATTACCGTCCATGTGTTTTGGAAGAAAGAGTATGACCATGTCAGGGAAATAACGCTCATAAGCATTTCGATTCTGTATCAACAACAGGCTCGAAAGAACTGACCATGACAGATTATTTTCATGTTGCAAGTCCATTGAATTGAATGCAGGTTACTTGTACATAATCAGGGTAAAAACAAAGTAAGATTTGAAAAGTTTTGAATCTGTGCGTCAATTCTAGGATCGATCGAATTGTGATTATAAACAATTGACAGAATGTAAAATTATTAACAGCTAAGTGGCTTATTTAATATCGCATTGAAAGGTGTTCACTAAAGCCCCATACTCACTTGGACGTGTCATACAGTGACTATGTGCTGGTGTGCCAATCGGCCGACAATTATTGGTCGATCAATTATTGTCCAATTATCGGCCGATGAATCGCTGGCCGATTCAGGTAGAATCAATATGAACATTTCAAGCATGCATAATTTTCTGATTTGCTGATTTCATCGGCTGTTCCACCTGTAAATCGCTCTGTTGGTATGGGGCTTTAGAACGTTTTGAAGAGACCATGAGCCTTCAAACTACTGCTGTTGCTGTTGAAATGTTGTAGTGGTTGTTGTATATTTCTATTCTGAATGGACAGGGTGTTAAGAGAACGTATACAATGTGAATATTGCTCATGGAGAATGTGTGATGTTGTTTATATATATTAAAATGCTATTTACTATAAGATGCCGAGTCTTGCTTATTTACCCCTAGGGGCCACCACCTCTCTACCCTCTCCTTGATTAGGACGTATAGGGTTCGAGTATCCTCGAGTGCATTTGCATTCGTAGCACCAATCTCGAAAGTCACCCAAGCACACCAGCGAGGGATTAGGGTCGAATGTAAGTGCCTGTCAAAGTTTATACAAGAATTACAAGAATACTTGTCAAACAAGAATATTAATTGGATTATCAGGTTTTGTTAAGAGCCTCCTGGAGAAGGTTGTCTCCTATTGAGTTAATCCTGGGTCAGGATAAGGTCAGGAGGGAGTTATTAGTCGCCCACACAACTGACATTTTTTTTTTTTTTTATTTATTTATTTTTTTTTTATTGAAACAAAACCATCTCGTTTTACAAACGCTTTTCAGATGATTGAAGTTGTTAATCACAGATTTATGTGTTAGTACAATATGGATGAGAAAATGATGTAGTTGAAGTGTTTGCATATTTCACAGAACATTATAAGCATCCCAGAATGAAAGATCATTCACGGGATTCACTATATTCTATTCAAGTCTTCCAAGCATAGGTGTTCAGATCCAACAACTTCAATCTTTGTTTAAATGTGTTCATGTCCTCTATACACTGTATTTCTGTAGGTAGTTTATCCCACAAAATGCACATCCTGTAATAAGGACTATTCATGATATAGTTCTTTGATGTAAAATGTCTCTTCAATTTTATCTTTGCAGTAGTTCGAAGTATCCTCTCTCCTCTAGGTTCTTCGACACAGTCAGCAATTTTACTGTATCTAAAGCCTAATTGAAACAACTGTACCTTTCTTCTATCTAATAAACATTTCAAGTTATATTTACGCTGCATAGCATTAAATTCATCAGTACTGATATAATTTCTATTGTTACTTATAACCCTCAAAGCTTTATGTTGCAGTGGCTGCAACTTCTTAATTACGTCAGTGGTACTACTATCAACTATACAGGAAACATAATCAAGTATTGGCAGAATATACTGTTTATAAATCAGCAAACTTGTCTCAACCGTTAAGTATTTCCTAATATAATCCAGTTCAAAAATCCGATTATGTGTCCTGCCAATAACAGTTCCCAAATGTCGTCTATAATTCAATCCATGGTCTATATTTACACCAAGATAAACATAATTATCTACTCTGGAAATGGGCTTATCACCAAGCACTAATTCGGTTATAGTAGTCTTACCCTTGCCTTTCGGCACTATCTCCATGTATTTAGTCTTCTTGAAATTTATAACTAATTTATTCTCGTTACACCATTTAACTATATCTTTTAACACTTTCCTTAGGTTAGCCATTGCGATTTCAGATGATAAACCACTTGTCAGAATAGCTGTATAGCTGTATAGACATAACAGGCTTAACAGTAGAAAGAGGCAGGGTTGCCACTGACCAGAGACATCAAAATTCCCTGACTTTTCCCTGACAAACTTAATTTTTCCCTGACTAATTAGAAAAGGAAATCCTTTCATTAAATAGCCTTGAACAATCCCTAGAACAGTCTTGTCCTTCCATTTAAGCTCAAACTTTCAAAACATAGTACCTTAATTTTTTCTTAGCAACTCCTGTAGCCAAGGCAATATTGTTGGATCACACAACACACCTTAAATTCACAACATGCCTTTTAAGGGGCCACAATTTACAAAATAATGTTTGCCGAACCAGACTCTTGATACCTGATGCATATATTCTAACTTTGTGATTTAAATTTGGGGCTATGACATGTTTGAAAATTCCATTTTTCCCTGACCAGGGTCAGTTTTCCCTGACCTTTTTCAAAATTCCAAAATTCCCTGACTAGTGGCAACCCTGAGAGATGTCACTTTTCTGTCTAAATACAGATTTCTGTATTTTTTACTTGAACACACAATTTATAAATGTCCCTAATTATTCAAAAGAAAATGATTTTTTTATATTGAACTCCAAGTAACATTCCTAAAGTACGGAAGTGTGTTTTCATTGCACTGTGTTCCGTATTTTTCATGTTTGAATGTCAATGATGGCATCTCTGAGTAGAGAAGTTTAACCCTAAATGGGCAACAGTCACAACTTTCAAACGTAAATGAATATGTTCTCAAAAGAAATGTTCTAGTAGGAATAGTCAGAGAGGGCGGTCTTCACTTTTTGCACTGGTGGATCTATTGGTATTAGCTCTTGGTTGTGTGATATCACTAATCTGATTGATTGTTCCCAGCAGGGGATACTGATGCAACGATAAGTGTGTGATTAAGGCTGCAAACCCCCTATCTAGTAAGCCATGGGAAAGCTAAAGCTTGTACCCTGAATGGCAGTTGGAGGGAACAAATAGTTAGGTTTTTCTTTCTTAAATCATCATAACACTGAGAGTGCCTATACTTTGGAGCTATTCTATATAGCCTCCTCGGCCAAGCTTATTCAAAAGGCAGCTTACTTGTTTCTAATAATAGTAATTAGATATTTCCAGAAGCTCTTTGAACTGTTGGAATGATGGACCCCTCACTGGGCATCTGGCTGTTCCATTATATAATCAACATATTGTTTGCTTCCAACTTGTTGATTAACTATGATTAGGCCTAGTTTCTGATTGACAGTTTCTAAAACGCAAATCATAACACAGCCAGTAAAGGGCAGGAAACTGATTCGAAGCATTGTATTATTGGTCATCATTATCTGGACGAACCATATATATAGTGAATTTAATGAAGAGCACATGACATGTCCATAACCCACGCGGCACAACACTGCCACCTAGTGTTAAATGTTGATCTTATTGGCCTATGATAGTTATCAAACACTGTGTATAAATATAGTGTTTGAAAGAGATGTGACGTGGGAATGCATTCCCTCATGTATTTATAAAAACATTAATTTTCACCCTGCACGTCTTTTCAACCATTTAGCACACTTCCTTCTATGTGCAGAAATATAATTCTTCTACTTTCAG
This sequence comes from Lepidonotus clava, assembly GCA_936440205.1. NCBI lineage: Eukaryota > Metazoa > Annelida > Polychaeta > Phyllodocida > Polynoidae > Lepidonotus > Lepidonotus clava. The sequence goes on from OW387140.1 coordinate 37,189,506, forward strand.
GATTACCAAAATAATGTGCTTTAATATAATATCAAACACATTATTTCCATATAAATAATAAGTCAAATACGCTTGGATTGCACCATTTTACATTCCCCCTCTAGCTAGATAACTCCCAAGACCTCCTGATCTGCAGTATAATCTCCGTAAAGCCGAAGTAGTTTGATTCTTAAATACACCGCACGTTCTAGATCACCTGCAACTGGGTTGCTTGAGTCAACATAATCTTGAGACCCATATAAGACCCGGGTGAACATCAAACATCGTCGAACGGTCAACCAGAAAGGCCAAGTAAGTACGAGTTGTATATATTTGTTCCCTGTCTGATATTTTTTTTAAAAGAACAAATTTATATGTAGTGAAAATGACTGGATAAACCTGTCAGCAATTTCCAGAAAACTAAGGTTCCAGCCATACAAATCATATCGTCGTAATATACCACGTAACTTCAGGTTTATCAAAGGAAGAGGAAAGATCAGGTAACTTTATAAACATATTGTAAACGTACTGTAGATGTGAATTCGAACATTGAACATTTGAGCACTTTGAGTCAAATCTATATAAATAATTAGGTTATATTGAGGGTTTTCCAATTGCATGATATATGTTCAATAGTAAATTGAAGAGCGCGGAGTGCAAAACGTTTACAGTAAAGTATATATTTATATAGGCCTATGCCCCTATATATACGCACAAGCGCATGTAATATACCATGTAGGATTCACACGTATTTTAAAGTTTACTTCTATGAATTTACAAATGGATCTTAGGATCAGCAATGTTATCCATATGTTAGACTAATTATGTCCTACCTGCTCTAAAAGGAAGACACTGGGCAACTAGAGTCCTAAAAGTGGTTGCCCGACTACTTAATAAGGTAAAATAGATGACAAATAACTTAGAATTTAGGCGTGGCTGATTCCATGGATTTTTGGGTAAAAGGTTGGATGTTCATAATTTTCAAAGCTAAATTTTGAACCTCAACTGGTTGCCCACAATCTTCATCCAGGGGAATAAAAAAAGACGATATTCCCCTGATTTAAACTACTAGGTGCAGAGATCAGGAGAGTAACAAAAGGTTATTTTCCTGTAAACAAAAACAAGGAAACATAAGCAAAGCCTCCTTTTCTAAAGCTAAACCAATGGATATGCAGGAAACCGGGATAATTTCATTTGATAATGGCATCTTATGAATAATTTTGGCATAACAAAATAGTAAACAGATCGTTGTGACCACTTTAAAGATAAAGGATTTTAGAGAACAGATCCCGATGTCATACCTGTTTTTAGTTATGAGTTTACTTTCATGCTGTCAATCAATTCCGACCAGCTAATAATTGCCCCACATGACCTTGGCATATGGCCTCGGTCTGCATGAATGGCAATAGTGGGAGGAGGGAGGCACCCACTGGCCATGGCCAGGGAGGTTTCTTTACAGACAATTTTCAAAAAAGTTCAACCTTCCTTTGAAATGTAATTCTAAAAGCCCTAAAAGAGTAAGAAACTATTGAAAAGTCCAGGGAAATCCAGGGGCATCCCACTAAGATCAAAAGTTTTAAGTAGCTTATTTATTGTAATTTGTTGAAAAAGAGTACCTCCTGAGCTGACCAAGGCCTATTTTCCTAATTTTATTCCAGATTTTCAAAGACAGGGCTCGAAATTACGCACTGCCCCCTTGCCCGGGGCAAGTAAAACTTTAGGTGGGGCAGGTAGATTTTGACACCTTTGGGCAGGTAAAATAGTTTTCAAGTTATAATGATTCAGTATTGGAAGGCAGGGATATGTTAGTATTGGGCAGGTAAAATTTTACCTAAACCTGCCAGACAGGCAGCAACAAGACCTTAAAGTTGAGCCCTGAAATAATAAAAAAAGGTTTCTGATTTAGGTACTTGAAGCATTTCCATGTCCGTGCAGTGATGGATCCAGAAATTTCAGAAGGGCGGAGGGGGGGGGGGGGGCACCCGAATTTAAAAAAATTGAGGCATCCCGGCCCTGGGCTAGAATTTTACATGAATAAATCTAAATTTGCCAAAGATTAGGAGGGGAATTAGGCACCTTACGCAACCCTCTCTGAATCCACCAATACCGTGGGAACCTTATAGACAGTGACATACTATGCACAAAGGCAGAGAGGAATCCCCGTGGTGATTCACTGTTAAATATAACCGTATAGGTCCTATACACGGTTGCACGGTTCCGCACTTGCGAGCACACACGGGGCCACTCTGGTGATTACACCAACTGGACTAACGTCTTGCAGGACGCCCTTGAGAGAATGAAATTTACTCGCCAAATGACGTCACATGCCCATATAAGGTAAACCGTGCAATCGTGTATTACACAGCGTAACATTGGCCCAATTTCTGCAGGTGGGACATCCTGTTTGAACTTTATTGTTAAGGCCTGGCCACACAGACCAACTCCACTCAATTCGATGACCAAGTTGGATCGAGTTTGTTGTGTCGGTCCTAAAGTGTAGTGTTGCTGGCACCTACGACTTCACTTTCAGCCTTGTCAGCAAGGGTATAATTGTTTTCCACAACAGCTGTATTGAGTCCTAGATCCTGAGGGGAAGAATGATGTAAAACTTAATTTTTGGGGTGTATAGTAGATAATTATAATCATAAAAAACATAGCCTTCAAGCCAGGGGCCTTCCATTTAGTACGCACACACATTTCCAAAAATCTCAAAACCCCAAGCCACCCTTGGACAAAAATACACATTGGACATTGGATTTATACTAGAAAATACGCACATTTAAAAAAAAATCGTAACCCTACCCCCTCCCCCTTGGGCGTACATACTTAATGGAAGGTCCCTTACAACAGTCGAGTCACACTTCATTGCACAGTTGAGTTTCTTTGCCAAGACTGCACATGGCCAAAGTGAAACAGTCTGAGCCAGTCTGGGCATGCTGCCGCAGTCTGCAACAATCAAGTTTAGTTGGTTAGTGTGGCCGGGGCTTAAGTACAGTCACTGAGACCTCTCCCATTCATATAGGCATATATATATAGAACTAAGCAGTCCAGTCCTTACATAGTACAACAAAGGATCCTGGCTCTCCCGGCCACCCTTTCTTTAGGGAAAGGCTTTGAGTGAATGAGTGGGGTTCCCCATGTCGGACGTCAAATTTAAAAAAATGCCACGCAATTCGTCAGTTCATGCGTAATTTTCTGTTGATCAGAGAAATTCCACCCCCATGTCAGACATTTAAAAAGCCTTATATTGCGTAATAATCTTTTGGGTGTGGATATACTTTGGTTTAGGGCCTAGACTATTATGTAGATCAGGGACCCCCCTCCCCTTATTTTTTTGGGCCAAATTTAGATTTTTTAATGTAAAATTCTAGCCCACGAATGGCGCGCCTCAGAACCTATATTAGGGTCCCCCCGCCCCTCTTTCTTTTTTTTTAAATCTCTGGACCTGCCCCTGTAGACTTTTGGAAATGACTGTGTCACCGTGTATGATTTAATCGTTTGGGTCCACACAGGCCTGTAGTCGTACACTTCAGAGGGGTGCATGCACATGTTGGCGAGGGGTACTGCATGCAGTGGATCCACATCTTTCCCATACAGTTGTAGTGCAGGCCTTCCTATATGCTTTTCATGTAGTTTTTACAAGTGAGTGCCATAGGAGAAGTGCAAAATGTTTCTGCGCCTTTTGTTGTTTTTTAAGGTGAACTGAAACGTGTCGCGTTAACAGTATACTCGTTGTATAGGTAAGTGAACATTTTGAAAAGGTCAACAGCTGGGACACGATTGCACGGTTCCGCACTTGCGAGCACACATGGGGCCACTCTGGTGATTACACCAACTGGACTAATGTCTTGCAGGACGCCCTTGAGAGAATGAAATTTACTCGCCAAATGACGTCACATGCCCATATAAGGTAAACCGTGCAATCGTGTATTACCCCGAGTGTGCTTTTTACATACACGTCAATATTGTTGTTTACATGTGTCATAACTTTACCTGACTTGTTGATAGTGTGTGTGACATTATCCACGTTTGATAATATTTTGGAATTGTTGGATAATCTTTTGGAGTTCTATAACATATGACCAATAATAAATTGAGCGTGTATAAATCAAACAGTGCACCAAACTAGTCTGGTGACTGGACTGAAGACCATACAACAGGTCCAGCAAAACAGTATACCACAGACTTATAATACACTGTTAATAGTCTCCACTTCATTTGTGGCGAGAAAAGTCGCTGTGGCTTCCACTCTTTCTATCATGTAATTGTTAAAGTCTTTCCTATTGGGGACACTTTGTTTGTTGGGTTAGTTTAACATCAGATTTCTGACTAACCCTCCAGGGTTCTTTCCAGACTGCACAAGGTAATACTTTTCAGCTAGTTTTATGCCACTTTTTTTTTCTTTTTTTTTTCGCATAATCAACTTCAGGGTTAGGCCTACCCCTGATCTTCCAGAAGATAGAATAGTATTTATATTCAGAATATTTTCCAAAAATCAAATCAAAGTACAATTATAATGAGAAGGGCACATCAATCAAATTAACAATATTCCATCTTCATGTGTCAATGTAATAAATCAACATTGGCAGTTACTGAATCTATAAAATGAGGTGCCTATTTGTAGTGCTCAGTGGGACCCAATGCCCTCTTTTTAGGTCTGCCTCATTGAGATATCATGTCATAGGCCAACATGATATCCCACCCAGTCACATCATACTGCCACTGGGCGGACCAATTATTGGGGACACTATCTCCATTCATCTTCTTATGTATATCTTAGTCATTTGAACATAGGCCAAACAATTATGAATAATAGGCCTACCTATGACTATGATACCACGATGATTAACTTAAAGGGAGCCAAAACCAATATAATTGACAAAATTTTCAAAACTGAGATAAGTATAGAAATATGTTAGATGAGTCCATTTAAGGTCAGTGGTAAAGTATTAGCTGTGAAAACTAACTCAAACTGAAGTAGAATGCCACAAGAGACGGTAATATTTGCATTTGTTTGTAAACAAACCCTATTTTCGCGGATCCACATTAATTGATTTGAGCAAGAAAAACGTGTTTTTAATGACGTTTTACCATATATCATGGTTTAGATTTTAACATAGGCCAGGAATAGGCTCAAGGAATGGATTTCCATGATTAGTTGAATTAGGAAAATTCCATTGAATTTATTGGTTTTGGCTCCCTTTAACGTATGATTATGATATGAGAGCCAGTGCAGTCCTTCTACTTGGTAGTTAACACTGTGGTAGACTGATGTACCACAACTGAATATTCCATTAAAAAACTATTGCCCCTCTGCGGTACCACACAGATTTCTTAAGGCTTTGATTGGTAGTAATCTTTCAAAATTATTACATTACAGTAACCGGAATATTTACAGTAATACAACATTTTATCCACAACCATTCTTGAGTGTACATTAAAATACATAGATACAATAAATCAGTGTAAAACATTTTTTTACACAAATTGGCAGGTTTGTCGTACGAATGTTAATCATCATAGTGCAAACGTAAGTGACATATAGGTTAAATAACAATTTATATTTCTAATACATGTTTTTGTTAATTATTATTAATTATTTCATGTATAGAAGATGATGCCCTTCCTCAAAGCAAATCCTGGACCTACCCACATTCTCTCTTATTCTTGTTACTCTTTCATTACAGATCGTTCTTGGCACCCAATGGTCGTTGGAACAAGCTAGGGACATGACAGGACACTTCCCTTGATCCAACAAAGGAAAATCTCTTGGACATAATGAGAATGGCACGGAACTAAGAACAAGGGACATACCGGCTCTGTGGTACATCATACCAGACAACGTGGAATACAGATAGCATTGTGTGTGGATAACTTGACACAAATATTTTCTGGCCATGTCCTGATGACATGCACACCCGTACCTCAGAGCCCGTGTACTGTATGGTTGCTTTTGAATGGGAAGCCAAATAGAGTTTCGACAAGACATTACATTGCTTTATTGGTCAGTTATACGGAAGGTGAATGAATAACTGCTGTTTTAGACGGTAAAGCTTGTGCTAGATGTTAATTAGTAAAACGAGCTTCTTAATCAACGTTAAGTCCTCATTACTTATGGACATTTTGAGTTGTATAGGTCGTATGAAGAAGTAATAGTGTAAGCTTTGGGCTCAAAATCACAGTATACAGGTGCTGATGTCCAATCACCATTCCAACAGATAACATATTTCAATAAGGAATTACGCAGGAGAACCAACTTATTCAAAATGAATTGCCTTTTGGTTATCACAATGGCTGTAGTGGTCCAAACTGCTTACGGATGGAACTTCACATTTTCTCCTCCAAAAGTGTACCAACTACCAACAGGGTCAGTACTGAATGTGTCAGTCAATGCCTCCAGGGCTGATGACGTCGCAGGAACCATCACTGACAGCACCAAAATGTTGGTGACTTTAAGGAACTCCGACGATAGCATTGTCAACGTCATGAACGCCAATTCATCCATGGTCCTGAGAGGCAGCTGCTCTGGGGGTGACCAGTGCCTCCTCCAGGGTTTCTTCACCCTGGAGGGACTCTTCCTGGGCTTTAGCAATCTGGATATTATGGCCCCTCCCACAGGCAATCTCCAAGCAGAGCCTCTACATACAGGTTATTCGGTATCAGTTATCAACCCACCCGCACCCACTGATAGTGCTTTTAGCATACTGGTAATGGTTATCATCGGCATCATGAACTTCTCCTTTGGGTGCTCCTTTGACTTGGCAATTGCCAAAGAAGTGGCCAAGGCCCCACTGGCACCTTTCATTGGGTTCTTTTGTCAATATGGAATCATGCCTGCAGTGAGTACACATTTTTTATTCACACTATCATGAAGATTTGTGCAGCAGTTACCTATTTGGTTGTAAAGTGATGATCGCTAAAGCTAGGTCTATAGCGTTGGATGTTTCTGAAGTACAAAATCACTCAGCCATAAAATGGATCAGGTTATCTCATTTGTGTTTAGTATAACATTGTTCCTAATTTGGGTCCAATTTGTGACAATCATCTATTAGTGGGCTCACAGCCTTGACACTTGTCAATAACAATTAAGAGATAATTGGTCAACTGTAATGTTGTTAGCTATTCACTAGTGTGAGGCAGTGGCACCATCCTTTGGGCAGGGCCTTATGTACCCTAATTGACCAGTATCCTCTTCCACCTATACCTGTTCATTTGCAGTGCAAGGCAGTCTGCCCATAGGGCGGTGCCAAGTTTTCTTTTGTACTCCTCCCTGTCTGTTGAAGTGGTCAACACCTATTACAGGAATTGGTCTGAACAATCTGAGATAACTTGTTTTGTCACTGCATGATGTCTTTCTAAAATAAGTGAGCATAAGCTATTCTGTAGGTTGGACAAAGTTTCATATCCAGATTACACAAAGTTCGGCATCTGATTCCCTGCAAGTGATAGTAATTGACCAGAAACAAAGCACAAGAAAGGGGATGTACAGAAGCTACTGGGCCTGCTATTTGAAATTATTGTGATCCGTTCTGAACTTTATAATTCTATGGTTGTTTTGTTGTTGGTTTTTTTCCCAGTTTATATGATACTAGTTGTTATATGGATGAAAGATACATAAACTCTATTGAGTACTGTCTAAACAACCATGCAGCAGGAATCTATCAGTGCTCCAAGCATCTTACATTGTCAACCAGACCCAATATTTCAGAACTCTTATAATCCTTCATTCTAAATTCCTATTCTATAGTCATTTCCTAATATTCATACAATTCTGACATACAAATATTTTCCTGTTTCAGATGGCCTTTCTGATTGGTTACCTACTTGACCTTCCGCCTGCCTACAAACTGGGCTTGTTGACGTTAGGCTGCAGCCCAGGAGGGGGCATGAGCAACATGATCACACTTCAACTAGGAGGCGACCTGACCCTCAGCATTTGTATGACTTTCTTCAGTACAGTGGCAGCTATAGGTAAGGGTTTTCAACTATTTGCTTATAATTGGCCTAGTTAGGTAACATCCATTGGTTGAGTTATGAGAAGAACTGCGCGGGAAGAGCAAATTAAAGCTGTGCTTTTGATGGAGGGACTGTGAAGTAACTTTACCATTAACTTTTATGTTTGCTGAATAATATAGTATTATGAACTGAAATTATCCTTTTGGACCACTGGAGAGATGTTGCTGGTCAGAAAGGTGATTCAACTTTTGCAATTTAGAGAAGGGATGCAAAAGTAACACTATTCACGTAGTCTTCTAGTAATACAAATTCAAATTTTTTCAGGTGAGGGAAACATGAGCAGAGGCCGTCATGTAGAAGTTGTTTGCCCATAGTCTGATTAGGGTAAAAGTTTTAGGGTACATTATGGTACAAGTTAGTTTGCCATGCCTGGGACTAAAAGCTTAATAATGTTCTCATACATTCATGAATAGTAGGTGTATAGGGTGCTAGTAATGTCCCCCTTATTCTGTTACTTGACTCTTTTCCTATCCACAACCACAACAAGGCAAAAAAAAACCAGTTAGTTCCCAAATAGTCCTGACCGTGGTCAGTGCAGTTTTCCCTGTCATTTTTCAAACTTCACATTGTGTAGATATACCAAAGTTCATGCTCTTTGTTGTATCAGTATAGGTATGATCTCTTTCTATATCATTGACACCTAATTGTGTGATGTTTCAATTACAGGTATGATGCCCCTGTGGCTACTGACGCTGGGTGTCTACATCACTGGAGGAACAGTGTCCATTCCCTTCGTCAACCTGCTCACAGTTCTGGCCACCCTCGTCCTTCCCCTTCTCCTGGGCATTGGGGTCAACAAATGTTTCCCAAAAGTAAGTTCCATTTCTCAAATTTTATTTTCTCACCAAGTTTTACATTTGTCGATTGCTTATCATAATTGATTGTTTGTACCATTGATTAAAAAAATATTAATGACAAGATCTCATTACTACGGACAATTTTGTTATCATTCATAATCATTAGTAATGCATTACTCATAATTATACATTTCTCAGCTGTTTCTTATTTCTACATTTTCTTAATAGTAAAAGATGACTGAACTAGCCACACCCTAATTTCGCAAATAGAAATATTGCAAAAATGCCCATATCTTATCAGGGCCCATGCTTTATTTATTCCTCATACCCCCCTTCCCTTCCCTCCCCTCCTACCAAACCGGGGGTGGCTACATGATTTCCGAAAGGGGCCCGGGGAGCATAAGCTGCATTTTCTTTAAATTTGTGTAGTTTTTTTTTGCTCAAGACCCCCTGGACCCCCACTCCCTATCCGCCCCTGCCATCCCTTTTAATCCACATCATGGAAGTCCCCGCAGTTATAGCTGGTTGTATAATAAAAAGACGATTATGGTTTAGAGCCAGAAAACTGATATTCAGAGAAAGGTCCTGATTCTAACACACTTTTAAAATCATCCATTGCATAAAACACCTCTTCTATTTCCAGCTCGCCATACTGATCAAGAAGATCGCGCCAGTTCTGGCCTTCATCATTCTGATAGCATTGCTTGTAGTGGCCATCATATCCCAGAGCTACATGGCTCGCCTTGTCATGAACTCTGGTTGGCGGGTCATCTTATCATCTGCCTTACTACCTTACGCCGGGCTTTTATTTGGAGCTATACTCTCCGCCATTGCACAACAACCAAAGAAACGCGTCCTGACGATCGCCGTAGAAACATGTGTGCAGAACAGCAATATTGCCGTCGTCATTTTGAAGACATCCTTGGAGCAACCCACTGGGGATATGGCGACTATCGTGCCTGTTATATCCCAGGCGGCGACGGCACTGCCATTTATTTTGATTATCGTTATAAAGACTATTGTTCAGAAGTGTTGCAGGAACAAAGGGAAATATGACGTGCATGAGAAAAATGGTCAGGTGAAGAATAATAACGTTGAGAAGGTTTTTGCGATTGAACCAAAGGACGTTACTATAGATCATAAATCCGATGTGGAATTGGCAACCATGTATTGATATAATCAATTTTAACCAATTTGTTTTAGCCTAAAAGGCCTGGCATAAATCCTAAGGAGACTGAGCCCAACTCAACAGTTAAGTAAATGGCCCTAGACCCCTTAATTCGACACGGCAACATGACCATCTCTTAAAATCGACATGCGACATGGGGTTTGTGACATGAAGAAAAAATGAACGACATAACATGGCCTATTTCTTATATTCGACATGGGACATGAGGATCTCTTACAGGCGACATGGAACATGGAGAATTAAGTGACAGGCGACATGGCTTTTTCTTATATTCGACATGGAACATTGGAGACCCCCCCATCAAGGGCCCCAAGTAATATTAATTGAGTTAGCCGCGATGCAAAGACGGGTCCAGAAATCTTTCAAAGGACGTAAGTAAGGGGGTGCAAGTTTTTGTCCATTTAATTAAAGAAATATCGCAAAAGAAATAATGCACGCCCCCCCCCCCCCCCCCTTTGAACCCGCTGCTGTTGACCTTGGATATAATCTAGGATTTGGAGATTTCTTTAGACTGATCAGTTTGATCTCTGATCTCGAGAAGATGAACATTTCAGACGTGACGGTCTGAGTGTGTCTTCAGTTTTAAAGAGAAGTCTGGCTGGCTCTAATAAATATTAATCGTCACAATTCAACTGTTATGTATTGATAGCTAATAAGGAGAGGTATATAGAGGCACCCTGGACATCTTGATATTTTAATAATATGTAACAAGACAGCAGTCTTTGTATGTGACCAGTCCACTTCTAAACTTTTAAAACGGTTCAGTTGAGCTTAAACTATTATATAGGCATATTACATAAAATATTGTTCAAAAGCTTGTAGTGTAGGTATAATGTATAGGCATGCAAATTACCCAGTGCAATAACTTGCTCGCCCATTCACACACTCGATGAATAAGCATCTAAGATGTTTCTAAGAGAACTGCGTATCAGTAGTATCTAAGTTGACCATATAGTTCTATATCACAAAAGTAAAAAGATTTGTCGTCACGTAGTGCACGAATAGAATTTAGCAGTTATTTTTGTACTTGAATACGAGCGTAAGGACTACTGCATCCAACCATTACCTCATAAGTAGAATAAGTGTACACATTATGAAATAAAGAGTGTTTGCATACACCGTTCATGTTCATACGAATTACAAAAGTTATACTTCACTGGACTTAGTAAAACAATTCTGAACTGGTTTGAATTTTATCTATTTGATCATAATATTATGGTTATTGTTTAACAATAATTCCTCTACCGAACTGTACCCTAGGGCAGCAGTTTCGGGCTGATATTGTACATTATATATATGCATATATATATATATATATATATATATATATATATATATATATATATATGATGTATGTCTATGATATATGCAAATGATAATGTTGATATTACTCATTCACTTGTTTTTTTTATAATAAAATAGAAACCATTATAATGCAGACGATACTTTACTCTTTGCTAGTGGATCAACTGTGCAGAAACTAACACATAGTTCTAATGATATTCGACATTTATTCTTTCCATGACTCTTCTATGGCCAATTACAATGTTTCAGGTATTTTCTTAGGTTTTCCAATGGCTAACTTTGCACAAATTGTTTGTTAGTGGAGATAAACGGAGGAAGGGGGCGGGGGACGGATTAGCCAGTTGGCTAAGTACTAAAACCTCGAGACTACGCATCGATATGAAACTTTCCTGTCTGTGTATAGTTTAAGGCCTCTCGAAAGAAAAAGGATAGGAGGGCGGGGGAGGTGGGGGAGGTGGGGGTCCCCCTCTAAATCCGCCCCTGATATAGAACATGTCTATTCACAGGTAGCCGTGTAGCCCTAAAATAGATGTAGACCCCTAAAATCGATAGGGCGACATGACAGGTTTATTATCTTTTTTATTTGCCCTAATCAGCTAATGACATGCTACATCAAAATTTCTTAAAGTCGACAGGGCAACATAAGAATTTCTAAAAATTCGATAGCGTGAGATGGGAGCTCCTATCTACACCACTCCTAAAGACATGTATCCAAAAATCTCCCCTCTGTGTTGTAATGCTTAGGTTATAGGCCTACGTTAAAAAGCCTCCTGTTTGTTAAAAAAAATTCTAAGTTCCAGGGTCACTCATCCATAACATAACGAGATAGATGCAAAGAGCCCGAGATAAGAGGTATGGGGTATATCAGAAGTTCCAATGCAGTATAAAATTAGGTTAGACTTCATACAGTACTGCCATCTACAGTCTGTCAATAGACGCAGCATGAGGCATGAAACATGAGTCATTTAGTTACCTCGTGAATTGAAAGAGGGCGGCACAAAAATATATGCTGGGCACTCGGATTTTATATAATAAGTGGTACAACGTTGTTTGGACAGGGGCCGTAATTACGTCTTCACTTTGATATATTTTTTTTAAAAAAAGAAACAAAAAAAAACAAAAAAAACTTTGATATAATCCCAATAGATAATGTAAGCACTTAGGGCTCATGAGGGGTGGGTTCCTAGCCGGGTGTTCCTAGTCACTTTTTTCCATAGTTTATAATAATGGGGACTAAACTAAATATATATCCCTCTCTTCTGATAGTTCTTTAGGATTCATACCTAAAACACTTACTCCTTCTTATTCCTAGTCACTATTTTCCACAGTTTGTAATGGGAACTATAGCCTACTATGTTTACCCTCGAGAGTCCCCTCCCAGGGGAAGGAGCATTCCTCGGGGTTTATTCGAAGGCCTCCCATAATTTCTAGACCCAAAACCCACTTTTAGCGTCCAACAAACCTTAGAAATTACTTTCCCCTCCCCCTCCCCTGCTCCCCGTCTTGTGCGTTCACGAAATCAATGTACAGCCCTACACTAGTAGTCTACTCTATAATTTTTCTAATAATCTACTCTAATAAAATGTGGTGCGAGCACCTCCGGAACAGGTAAGAAACCCTTGATCCGTCGCATTTTATAATCGCATGACATCAAATTATAATCTGGTATCGCTTGGTAATAAAAAAAAACACTTAACTTTTATGAAATTCATAGGAGGCTTTTAAAAATAGAGATACGGCAAAGTGGATAACTTTGTCTGGAAATTATCAGATTGTGGTTTTATAGTAGATGAGATGGTAAGAAACATGCGTAGAACCCGAACAGTGAACCCTCCCATAGAAGTCATGTGGCCAATGATTCCCATTGAAAGTCACATCCCAATCGATTCCGCTATCAGCTAGGGCGCCACTCGATCTATTGAAAAAAATCAATACGCACACCTTTTTCTCGAATCTGCGCAGTTTTAATCTACAATTTTCGGATCCAAAAAGTGCGAAAGAAAGTTTGAAAACAGGGCGACGCCCACCCGTTTGAAAATCTCTGGAACCGCTCCTGCACATCACAATAGTTGAATAGACATTGGTTCGGATCTGTTATGCTGGTAGGGCCAGACTATTGAGAAAGTTCTATACGCCTTTTTAATGAGTTTGCGTTGTGGACCCACTGGCGGATCCAGAGGGATGGGGGCGCGGGCTCTAAAACCCCTCTCTTTCACCGCAAAATACTGCATTTTTAAATGTAAATTCGGCAAAAAAGTAATTAAAGAAGAATTTTTCCAATAGCGCCCCCCCCCCCCCCCCCACTTTTTTTTTCTTCAAAAAACTGGATCTGGACCCTCCCATAAACGCCTTGTACCCAAAACATCCGGCCCCGTCTCAATGTAACCAATTCCCAACTCTTTGGTTCAGACAAATTCGCTAGCGGGGCGCTACGCTAAAGAAAAATGTCTATAGATCTATGAGTCTCATGTTTTCAGCGTCATTTGACAAGTGTAGCCGCCAGGTGGGAGCACTAGATCTAGGTTGAGTCCATTATCTATATTCTGGAATCATAGGTTTAATCTCGTTTATCCCGTTTGCATAGGTAAGATCCGTTGGGATGATTTATTACTTCATAACCGCCCGGTTGCTAAAGTTGTATAGGTGGGGACCGATATACCGCAGATGCGAACTTTATACCCTCCTTATCTGTACTTCCATCCGTTCTTACATAAGTGTTGCGCCTTGTCTCTGTGATAGCCAAAAAGGAGTACAAATGGTAGGGAAAATAATGCAACAGGTGTACAAAGGTTGGGGAGAAAAGTCCAACAGATCATGTACTTATGTGTGGAAGAGAATATAGGGGAGAAAAGATAGGTGAAGATGTGTTTGAGAAGAGACCAAGGAGTGTACTGATGTTAGGGAGAATAGTCCGAGAGGGAGAATATATATAGTCCAACAAATGTATACAAGCCAGGGAGAATAGTACAACTGTATAATTATGTGTTGGGTAGAATGGTCCGATAAATGTATATCCACATTTAGGGGAGTATAGTCTAACAGGTGCACTGATGTCATGGAAAATAGTCCGACAGGGAGAATTATATTATATACAGTCCAACAAATGTATACAAGCCGGGGAGAATAGTCCACAAGCGTATAATTATGTGTTGGGTAGAATGGTCCAAGAAATATATATACACATGGGAGAGTAGGGGAGAATAGTCCAACAGATGTACTGATATCATGGAGAATAGTCCGACAGGGAGAATATAATGTAGTCCAACAGATGTACAGAAGCCGCGGGAGAATAGTCCAACAAGTGTATAATTATGTATTAGGGAGAATAGTCCAAGAAATGTATAGGGCCTACAACTCACAGGGGCGGATCCAGGACCCCCCATGCACTAGATCCGCTCCCTGTCTCAGGGAGAGTCCAACAGTGGAAAGTGGAAGGTTTCTAGAGATTAAGTGAAAAGAACTTTTAATGAATCTCAAATAAATTATTGATTTATAAGCTGGAGGGGGTTTAGAAGGCGACCACCACTCACTTCCGCGTATTTTTGCCCAAGCGCGGTTCATGCAAAAATCTGCGACCATTGTTCTAGAGTCGCGGACATCTACGATCGTACCCCTAAAGTCGACAAGGAGAAATGTTAATCTATTTTCCAAATTCAATTAGCGACATGAGATTTTGTGACATGAGGAAGAAATAAACTACCTGGTATGGGCTGTATGTCTTAAATTTGGTTTGGTTCGCGCTGGTTGAATCTTGGCATACAGTAAAGGTAAAATTTTGCAGGGACGCTAATAATTGTAACGGCATCTTTTGACGTTTGACGTTTGGCCCATGAAAATCGTCTGGATCTCCCCCCATCCTAATCCTCCTCCCCCCCCCCCTCTAAAAAAAATATGTCAGTTTTAGACTTTTAGAGCTTCCTACGAGGGCCCATGGTGCTCTGCATGTCCATTTTTAGAGAAGTCCATTGTCCCTTGCGGCTTTGTTTAAAATTTCCGTTTTGATCATTTGTCATGTTGGTTAATTAGCAGCCCCACAACGGCCTCGAGCCTATCTATCTGATATTCACTTTTATTTTGGATTTTTTTTTTGATCAGATTGACCCTCTTAAATTTCCCTTTCAAATTCCATGAGTTTTCCCCGCGCCACAGCAAGCAAAACTTCCTTGTTTCATTTTCTATGGTTTGTTCCGACCTGGGAGTTCTAATGAAAAAAAAAGAGAAAATAACTCAACAAAAGTCAAAAGTTCTGAATTTAGAGAACCAGGAATTTCAAAACCTGTTCAAGCCAAATTCCAAGGTTTTTTTGGTCAAATTTCAAAATTCCCTGTGTTTTTCACTTACACTGATTTCGGGTCATTTCTCCCGTCATCCTGTTTTTCTTCTGGATTGTTCTAGTCACCCCCAGGCCGGCAAGGTGACATAAAGCCTAGCGACCAAGAGGACACAGAGGCCCTTGATAGGATTTTTATTATTGTTTTTCTTTGTTGGGGAGGTGGGGGGGGGGGGGGAGGGGAGTCTCCCGGGGTCTTCAAATGTCGATTTGTATTTTATATGACAATATTGTTTTCTTAATCTCAATGTCGCACGTCGAATCTAAAGCTGATGTCTCAACATGTCATATCTTTAATATGTTAAAAGCCAATGGCGTTGACAGAAAGTTATAAGTCACCATGTCGGAATCAATAAACGGCAATGTTGGAATTGGAGTTGTAACATAAACGACATGATTTTTGCTTGCAACTTACTGAAAATCCACATGCCTCATAAAGGATTGTGGTGACATGGACACTTTTTAAAATTGACATGGGGCATGAGACAAACTTAAGGGTTTCGACAACCTACTTCTGACCTTATAATACACCTATAACTTAGACAAGGCCAAGTAGGCCACCGCCGCAGTGTGCGACAACCTCCAAGGTTCGGGCTCGGGCTGGGAATTCCCAGGAGAACTTCCCACATATACAGTGCCGTTAGTTCATGGTATGATTCCTTGCTGATGTGATCTCTCTGGATATATGATTTGCTCAATTTTTCTTCCACAACATCTAAGTTTTTAGTTAAGTTTCTCATCCAGAATGCTTTGAATATTTGTTGTTCATGCAATGAGGGACGTTCTACATGTCATATTCCTAGACCCGCCATTAATGGCACCAGAAGACATTACAACTGCTTCTATAGTCTTGGGACTCAATGACGCACTTAATTATAAAGGTGCGAAGACGTGCACAATACCTTTTCTTCAGATTACATACGATTTTTTAAGCATTAAAGTTTACTCAAAATTGGACATCTAAGAATTAAAAGCGCAGGCAATACAACCCGATGTGATATACCACATCATTTCTTTTATTCCCGAAATAGATTTACAATTAACATAGTAATCATGTCAGAAGTAATCCGAATTCAAAATCTCCGTTCTGGAATTTAGTTCAGCTGAAAAATTGTTTTGTAAGCAGGGTACTTTACAAGCAGTAGCGGATCATGAGGTGATGGACGCCCGTCTATGATGTGTTTTTTTTATTGTGTAAAAATCACCCAAAAGTTATTTCCCTCCTCTCTTTTCTTAAGATCCTAGATGTATACCTTAGGCTGGTGTAACAATGCTATGCATACAAACCTTGGAGGCGCAGATTTCATTTTTTTGATGTGAAGCAAGTATACACATATTACTGCACATAAATGTACATATACTAGTAGGCCCTTACATCGCACTTTCATTATTAGTTTCTCAGAAAAACGGAATTTCATCTTGCATCATTGCTTATATAGTCCTATTTTAAACGTAGAATTCAGATGAAGGTGAGAATCAACGGTCGGGAATGTTTTTCATGATACCAAATCCTCATCCAGAGATGGTAAAATAGTTTGTGTATGAGCGGAGGGGGCTTTTTTAAATATTTTGGAGCCCCTCGCAGGGCTTAACATTTTATATCAAAGTTTGACAAAAGGTTTGTCAAATTGCAGCCAAAATATCTCTATGCCCTCTGCTCTGTCCTTATGAGCTACTGTGTGGATTCTCGTCTCAGGGCAATGATTAGAATCTAAAAAACAAAAGGTGTGACCCTCTTTTTTTTGTTTGAATGGCAGATTTAAATAAAAACTGCTTCTGATTTTCCTCCTTAAATTCTTCTATAAAACATGTTGTCCTAACCAACAAGAAGTGGAGGGGTTTCATCGCCCAAACAACCATTCCCGACATACGGCCATGAATCAATCCAAAGCAATTTTAGGGGTCCGCTCGTACGTGGCACTCCCATAACTCTGCGTGAATTGAATTTCAAAATGTTCGTTTTTCCATAAAAATTAATGGCGTATGACTAACCTAATAACCACCAAAAACAGCAGGTGGCTTTTGCTAATCAAAGCAATCAAATTATGAAATTTGTAACGAACATTCTGTTCAATCGAGGGTCTGTGGAACTAGCAGGATTGCTTCACAAGGTAGAGTGAATCAGAAGTTTCCTGTCCCCAATTCTGCGCCGAGGAATGTTGAGAATTTGTTTGATACCACGTTCCAATAGTCCGGGTTACAATATAATACCACACATTCATCACTGGCGTGACTAAGTTTTAATAACATCCCCTTCACAACTGGGACGTGCGGGGTTTCACTTGGGGTAGGGAGGTCTATGGAAGGTCCTCATGTCACATGTCAAAAATGAAAAGACATGTCCCCCTGTCGACTCATGTCTTTTTATAGAAAATTCCGTGTAATATAATTTCCATTATATGATCAATTAAGAAATTTGAACTCTCTCTTTGATTTTCATATTTATCTTTGATAATAAATATCCACAATAGTTTGTTATTTTGGGGTTCTCCTCAACCTAACTTACTACCTGTCGGAGGCCCCATCTAGCCCCTAGTCTAAAGTATGGGTTCTCCTACGCAGTCACCTATATACCAACCCACGAAAACAAGCAGAAAACAAACTATAAATCATAGCTTATACCTTCATTACTAAGCTGCGCCTGGTGTTAACGCACCAAAGAACACAGGTACAAACAGATCAACAACGAATATTTCCCCAGGTAAAATTTATATGCGGATAGATAAGCAAACCCTGGTTTGCTATACGATAACTCAGGTTATATATTATATGCTGGATGGGATCTGAGCCCAGGTTATCTCGACGGCGTCACAGGCTAGCGTTTGCCCCAGGATCCGACCTACATTTGGACCCATCCCAAGCGCTGGCCCAGTTGTGAGCCAATGGGAAATGCCGTTACAAGCGCGCACGCCCCCTCACCATCATATTCCTACGCGTTGGGGGCCGTCCCGCAAACAGGGGGACCCAGTAGATCTGTAGATTAGCACGGTACCTCTAGCGCTGAACTTGTCCCCTCGGCCAACTTTCTGAGCACCCAGGGAACGCCTGGAGGAAAGTCAGCAATCTTAATGACTAAATCAGAGCTTAAGTCAAGTCATCAACGGTAAAGGAATGCCCAATGGACTGTGTGGAAGTGTCTAGGCTTTAAAACATGGGCTGGAGTTGATGCAGTAGCTTCGTACATGCAGGGGAATTTTCAGTTGATGTTCCCTGTAGCACCATCCAGTGCCAGGAGTGCGCGTCCCAAGGTTGGGGGGTAAATGGCCACATAGTGGGGGGTATTCGAACCTGACCCCTTGGTGTAGGGGTGGAAATAGAAAGGGGAGCTGGACGCTAGAGGTATACTGGACAGGGGTCAACCCCCTGGGAGGCAGGGGTGGTTTGGAGAAGGGGTCAACCCGGTACATTGACCTGCGGCCCGTGGTGTGCAGAGGGCCCGTAGATTATACGACCTCCGCTAGGCTCGAGTGGTAAAGTTCCTGTGCGAGTTTATCGAGAGAAAAAGTAGGAAGAGTCCTGCTTTTTTTTTTGCAGAAAACTTACCCAAAACTCCCAAGTATAATTTTCACATTTCAGGAAAGATGGGACAGATACAAAGTGGGAATATACATATATTTGATGCGCAAAATACTACAAAATAGAGATCCGCGTGAAGCCGAGCTGAAATAGATTAGACGCATTTCCCATCCGACTGGTGTGCTCGCATAAATCTCTCCATGTCCTGGTATGAGTTTTGATATGTGCGAACAATGCCGCCTGTCCCAGGACGCAATTCATCATACCTCAAGTTATAGCTGTGACCTCAGGACGCCTCTACTGCTCTGACCTTAGGGCTTCTCTGTAAATGGCCAAGGAAAGGAAGACCCGAGGACTGAACCCTAGTTCCCTGTTCCAGTTAGATCCCAACATGGGCCCTTCGTCCCATGCATGTTCCTAATAACGACCTAAGTTGGCTGAGAAGGATGCTGCATCTAATTCTATAGGCCCGTTTGATAAAAGTGTCGGCCAAATTTTCACTGTTTTCATTGAAGCCATATTAACAAAGAATTGTTACACATGTATACAAATGCAAACATTCATAAAAAAATATTATACATACTCTTCAGTGAGTCCTTTATAATCATGCAGTTTCTAATATAGAGATATATATGCCTGGCCTACATTTGTAATTGGTGGGAATTCAGAGCACTTCCAAGAACATGGATTAGTTTTTGACCCACCTTCCTATAAATATTGTGCTCTACTCAGGTTATGACACTTGATAGCATTGTGACTGTACAAATTATTCAATTTACTTAAAATTGTGCATGTTAGAATTTGATTCAGGATATATCTAGATAATCCATTTTCTTAAAGCAATAGGGCATATCAAAATGACTCGCTGATGGTTTCTCAACCATTTAGACGTGGGAAATCCATTATTTTTCTGTTGATATTAGATACGTGCATTAGAGTCTCCCTTACCCAAAATACGAAACACTTGTGTTTTTTTCTTTCCCTAGAAACTTTTAATTTGAGAAAATTCCTCCCACGTTTCATATCTAAAAAGTACGTGTCTCTACTAGAAACCATCGGAGACGTCCGGTACCTTTAATGTAACTTATCACGCAAAACCAAAACTGCTTTGGCGAGGTTCCTTTTCTACAATTTTAAAACGAGTAGCCAATCTACTATAGGTGTTATGGATTTTATATTCGAATATAAATTCAATTATTGTTATATTGTGTTCCTTTGAGCAGCTTGGTGGGTAGCTATTTAAATGCGCCTTCGGAACCATATTTACAAAATTATCAATCCTTAGGGAAAGGACGAGATTGATATCTTTATCAAATTAAAAAAAAAACAACTGCAGATGTGCGGAAAACATGTCTGTAGATGTAATTTACATCGAGTATACTCTCCCTCATAATTGCTTCTAGGTATAGTGCCTAAGTTTTGTCGACAGAGTGTCAGATATAAAAACTGTTTTGGTTCTCCCTGCATGGACTAATTCAACTAAATTATACAAGATGCGGATGTAAGTTCCTTTAATAGTTAAGAAACAAGGTTAAGCAAATTGATGTCTTCCATTTCTATAAATACATCCGCTAAACCACTTTTTCTAGCGGGTAGGCCCTATATAGATAACTATAATAGCCCATCTTAGTAGGCCTATTTTATTGCCTAAGTAACTGAAAGCAATTTTCATGTGAATATTTTTTTTGTCATTAAATGCTTTACCATGAAAACCTCGAAGGTTATATAAAGCACGTACTTGACGTCAAAATAATCCCTTGGAGACTAATTGTGTTAACAGTCATCACTTTAAAATTCAAGAGTTGGACGCCATGAATTCACCAATCGATAATATTTCGGAAGTATTAATGCATGCACTTAATTATAGATATGCACAATATCTATTTACATGCTGCCACAGTAAATAGATACATTAATATGGAATGTCTAAAGTGCTTTTACTCGTAATAATCAAAGGGAACGTTTCCCCAGTAGAGATTGTGAGTTAAAAGTGTTTCTCAGTCTAAAGACTTCACGTCAAAGCATGCTACATACAAATAAAATTGTTGAAATGACAGACGGCTGGGCCGACGAATATTTTTTTAGCATTTGGAAAACTTTTGGTTTAACCAGAGAGACTAAAGTTAAAACTTTAGTTTCTCTAGTGTAACCCCTGCTCGAAGCAATTTCATTGATCCTAGAGTATGAATGAGGCAAAAATAATTTATATGTTTATGAAGGAGGAAGAGTATTTATAAATGAGGCAAGGGTATAACACTCATTAGTTTCTCTAGTATAACCCCTGCTGGAAGCAATTTCATTGATCCTAGAGTATGAATGAGGCAAAAATAATTTATATGTTTATGAAGGAGGAAGGGTATTTTTAAATGAGGCAAAGGTATGACATACATGTCCTTGAATAAGGCCCGCATGGGTAAAAATATTCGTCAAGATAGGTCTAATTATGGTAGTCATTACTAACTAAATTTAAGAAGTTGAGTAGTACAGAAGTAGAACTGGCAGAGAATACGGAATGAAAGTTTTGATCCTTTATTTTCTTTGGTCTGTGTGACGAGTCATACGATTGAATTTATGTTTATCTCACAGCAATTATTCCGTTATTTCCAGCGAATTGTTCAAATACAAAAGCCTTCGTGTGTAGATAAAAATCTGGAAAACTCAAACAGAATTTGGGAATTAGCAGAAACTGGCCAAATGAAATTCCATGTTTTCCCTGTTTTGGTAAAATTTCCCTGATATGGATTTTTTTGCCATTTTCCCTGTGTAGTGGGGACCGCGATCTTCTCTTTACCTTGATCAAATAAAATATTCATTCAGGTCCTGTATGCATATTAGAATCATGTCAGGAGGACGACAATAGCTTACTTTAAACTCTATTTGTTTTATAGTTAACTGTTCTGCAACATATTATCTGTCACACTTTATATACATTGCTCGGATCTGAATGTTTTTCAAGAATGGAATTGTCATAGGAGAAGTTCTTGTTTCTCAAAAGATCTGGTAATTCTTCAGGTGCATGATTCTAAATTTTTGGATTCAAGATGTCTAGAAGGAAAGATTAAAACACATTTCACTGCGTTTTGCCAACATTTTCAAATTCCCTGACAGGGAAGATTGTTTAGGACATCCGTGCCTAATTTCCTTGTGCCATTGTAAAACAAGATGTGGTTTCATTGCTGAATATCTAAATCCCCTTAAATGTTAGGACACTATAGTTTACCCTGGGCCGTTCCCGTCTACCCAGTATTTTTCAATTTAATTTTAAAGTTAAGAAATTAAAATGAAAAATACTGGGTAGCGGCAACACGGCCTAAAGTAAATTTTTTAGAGAAATGAAAACCTCTTAATTAGGGAGTCATATAGATCAATCTTATGAGAAGTTAATTATGGGGAGAATGAATATAATTGGCTTTAATTTTAAATTTTAGTGACGATATTGAGGGTTGGGTTATAGAGAGAACAACTCACAATATTTTCATTCAATGGCATTTATTCGTTGAATACTTTAGAATCATTGCACGAGTACGGAGGAAAGCGTTCTACAGAGTACTAAGTAAACATTTGCGTCATCACATGTCACGTGATATGATAATTAGCTCAAATGCTAAACTGAGGCCACGCAGGACCGTCACCCATCTGTTATCGCATTCATGATTGGTCACCACTCTTTAATGACGTCATAACATGTTAAACTGCCGGTGATTGGTCCAGAATAAA
The DNA here is from genome assembly GCA_936440205.1 of Lepidonotus clava. Classification (NCBI taxonomy): domain Eukaryota; kingdom Metazoa; phylum Annelida; class Polychaeta; order Phyllodocida; family Polynoidae; genus Lepidonotus; species Lepidonotus clava. The sequence continues at coordinate 37,212,355 of OW387140.1, forward strand.
TATTACGACAAAATAGACTGCATTTCATCAAACATAAAAATTTTCTCAAGTCTTTCTCAATTTTTGATTTTTCACCCTAGTTTGACACTATTTGCCAATTTGACAAGTCACAATCAACATGCACAATTTTGTTTTGTTCACAACAAAACCTGCAAAATTAACTTCAGTTTGAAAACGACAGGTGAGGAGAGGCAGATGTTCAAATTGAGAGAGCCAAACGTCGCCACAAAACAAACAGGACTAGCGCTAGCACTAACAGAATAATAACAAACTGATAGCAGCAATGGCGACCTTTCAACCTGCTGAGGAAGTGTCACCACAAGAAAAACAATTTCCTTTATCAAATGACTCCAGTTTAAAAAAAAAAACATTCTTTGTATTGGATACCTTTCATAAAAGCTCACAAGAACATACATTAGCCCATGAGTGTATCACCGAGTGTTTAAGTCATTACATTGTCATTTCATGCAATTCAGTTTTCACAACTAATAGTAGCCATGGAGAGTCCATGTTTTCAACGTCGGACTGTAGGCGTCGTACTTACGAACGGGTGGCATCATGGCGTTGGCATCCGGAACGGCATTGGTCGAACCACAGAAAACAACCAACAGGACAGTATAAAATACGAATCGCCGCTCACAGCGGGAGGTAGGGCAACAAAAAACGGTCTTTGACCGCTCTTAACAGCCCAGATTCTGTCAAAATAAAATATACTTCAAAACAGTGTTTTTTCTCTTTACAATTAGCAGTTTAACCAGTTCTGAGTAAAGCTATAGGTTGCTAACACATGCTCCACTTTGGCATGGTGTATACATGATACTACAGTGAAAAAGTATTCTATATTCATAATAAGTTCTCCAACTCCAATAGATAACTGATGATCGCGATTGAAATGACCTTTGATAACCACCACACTGGCGTCGCCTCCTTGAGTTTTTAGGCTGTGCAACAGGAGCAAATACGTGCTACATTTTTTCATCTACCTGAACAACATATCAAAACTACCAAACATGACGGGGAGGCTGGACATTGAGAGCCGTGATGCGATGACTGCATAGAAATGCTCATAGCGCTTCCTGCAGAGGTCCATGAGGTGTTTTTATTATTATCATTATTATTATTTGACGTGCGCAGTTTCCAACTCGCTTACGTATTGTGTACTTAAAAAAATGATCAACAGCAAGCCTAAAAAGTTAGCATGGTTGAGGAATGAAGAACACTTTTTTTGACAGACCGGGCGGTTTTCAACCACCACGATCTGGGTATAATAAAAATGGGAGTACATAAGAAATAACGTCACGATTGGTCAAACCAACGTGTTGTAGTGTGCTCAGTCTCCGCTTGGCGCGCTCTGACACTGTACCCGTAAACACCGTGTCACAACGAGGCAACTAGCACTAGGTGCAATAGCCTAAAATAGTTTGACACACGCAATTTCAACAGATAATACATGACACCGGGCCCCATCATACTTCTATACAATTATAATACTGGGGCCCTGTGCCAGGGTTCCTGTATACTGCATATGAGGCATTTTTTTGACAGAAAAGCCGTTGCCACGTCATATTGTTTTGTACTTTGGTCGAACATTGCAATAAAAACACTTTTACTTCATATGATAGTCACACGGCTCGATGTGCGAGGCTTAGTACCTGTCAAAATTGTATTAACTTTACTTGAAATACATTATTAAATTCAATGAAATTCTGGTGCCCTACATCACAGTGCCTGATCGCGAGTTGAGTACTAACACTTTGTAATAATCACATAAGAATATGATACCTGGGATCTAATAGGGATATTGCAAGATGTATTTAAGTCTTCTATCGACTGTTCCAATTGATTAAAGAATCATTAAATCACACATGCCTTTCTTCTCCAACCCACCATATCAATATATTAGAAAATACAAGATTATCCTCAATTCAACCATTTTTCCCTTCAAATTTAACAAACATGTACATTAAAAACTAAGTTCTAAATACACTTTATATAAATAAACCTGACTTTTGACTAATGATCAATTACGTATGGAAATGCAAAGGTGAGCATTTGGAAGGACACCAAGACAATGCTAGGCCATTGACTCAAATATCTTCACAAAGGTCCCTTAATCTAACCATGGTGTTGAAACGTTTATCCGTACTGAGGTTTTAACTCGGTTTTTGTCTCTGTTATTCTAGTTTGCTAGTGCCACTGTGGTGGTCCGTGGGATTTCTTTCGTTGCGTGAAAATAATACTGAGTGACGCGCGCTAGGGAAATAACGAGCTTAGCATTTCTTACCCTGAAGTGCCATGAAATCCAAGCTTCTCAAAATACCAATACTACACTGAGGTTAGGATATATCATTAATTATTATGAGGTTGAGAATAAGTCAACGCTGAACGGTCACACACGCGGTTAAACAGAACATGCATCGAAACATGGCCACGTTAGTATTAAGGGTGCAAGAGGTCTATAAAAACACAGCATTAAGAGGTGTGTCCTTGAATTGGCTTAAAACAGAAGTGTAAGATTTCTACGTCTCCGCTGGCCACTTAGGAGAAAACATCAGAGACGGAAATTAAAATATCCTCATTTTTTTCTCACTGTTCTTACGACCGAAAACTATTGGTTACATGGAAACTTGCTGACTTGCATATTATGTATACTTGGAGAGAAAGAAAACTTTGCGGATTAGCGTATTACACGAACAGGAGGCATTCACAAGCTCAAAACAGAACTCACATTTAGTCATAGCATCATTATCATCACCAAGCCATCACTAAGCATTTCTGTCGTCTGTAGCGACGAAAAACCTGCGATACACAACATACGTCATTATGTCAATACGCACATGTATGCAGAACTGTCAGTAACAGCAGACGAGGTATATATAGGTATATATAGGTATGCCGACTTGTATTTATACACTTCATGAGATGGCATAAATTTAATTTTTTTCTATTTTTTTTTTGCTTTGTATTTTTGATCTTTACAAGATCATCCACACTGTCTCAGAAAATAAGAATAGTTATTAATATACAAAGCAAATGTAGCCTTCGAAGATCGTCCGGCGCCGCCATTTTGACAGCGTCGTTTTCCCTTTCCCGGCTCTATGCTGGTACATTTACAGCGTTTATGGTACACACAAAAATCATAAACATTAAGTGAGGTAGGCGTGGCATGTTTTGATTGAGATTGTTTGAGGTATAATTCACGCATGCGCTAGGGGAAGAAGGGAGCAAATGGCGGGGCCAGGTGCTCTCCCTTCGACCCACTAGCCTGCATATTTTGCGCATTTCGCTTAAGTGCTTATTAATTAGTATTAAAGATATATACAGACAGACACCAACAACGTTGCAGTTCATAAACAGGTAACTTGGGGATTCCATGATGCGTATCTGTGTCGGTTTATCTTTGGTTTCAGGGGCCCCTGCTGCAGTAAGCAAGTCAGATAAGAAAACCTTGGTACATGTGGACCATCTAGCCTCTTACATTTACTCCCATGACTGAACAACTCCTATGAAAACCAGACTTGATGATGATCCTTCCTGTAAAAATACAGTCTAAAATCCTGTAAATTACAGTCCTGTTCTCAATGTAAATGCATGTACATTGTTGAGGATATTATCGCGTATTTTCTCTTACAACATTAAACAGTTTCAGTTACCCTGATATTCAGTTAAAGATGTTTCTTTGGATCCTTAACAATAAATAGATACTGAGGTCAGTTGCTACCTGAAATGGCGGAGGTATGGTGTGTACAACGAAGTCTGGGGTGTAAAACCTTTCTCATAGGAGCAGAGTCTGAGACTCTGATTTAGTTACAGCCAGGGAGGCTGGCCATCTCATTCGACCCTGGAGGAACCCTGGAGGAACCTCCGGGGAGAGCCCAGATGGCCCACTGACCACTGGTCAAGGCGCACCAAGGCGCCGGCCCTAGACACTTCTCATAAGGCACTACCTGTTTCATTTAATTATAACAAACTGACTTGTCTACAAGAAACTTTCCCAGTTGTTTTAACTGTGTCTTGAAAAGCTGTCACTCAGAGTGACTTCAACTGGCGAAACTCTTCCCCATTTTGGCATCGACTTTCCCCCTTTTCTTCCAAAATTCCATCGTTTTTGTCTTTTGAGAATCTAAGGGCGCGTCTGGGACTGCCACACTAGCTAACAAGACCCTAGATATATTGATCATCCAGTGGTAGCTGGGATAGAGCATTAATTTTTACCGACGGTGGCATTGTTCACAACGTTAGTTACTCACACATGTAATATCATAATTCTAAAACGTTTGGTTTCCTCAGGCTGTGGCTGTGTCTGCTAAAACGCCTTCTAAACATACTGGTACAATACTCTACCTTTGCTACTCCATAGAAAACTACTCCAAGGACAACGATGAAAAGTCCGTCACATAACGACACCACTAACCAGGTCCCCTAACCTATGGACAAACCTCTATAGCTGAAATTACTCCACCAATCAGTAGGGCGAATTCTTGAATTTTTCCTAACAGTCTGAAGATTTTAGAAATATCGAAAAATAGCGTCGAAAATTGTAAAACTTAATTTAGCAAGTATAGAGCAGTTTGTTTTAAAAGCCAGAAAAATCTGTACACGTTAATTTTGGTTGATAGTCAGAGGTATTTCTGGTTGTGACGCCATTATGATCATGGACAGTTAAAGCTTTTCTTGCCGCTTCAAAAACATTGTGTTCTGAAAGCGGCCATCACCCTATGGGACCACTCCAAACCGGCCCGCCCCACCCAGCCCAAGTAAACTTATAAAAGTCTAAAACCACCCATGGATCGTTTGGAAAGAGACCCTGGAGTTGGTTGATGCACAAACTCGGGTCTGACCCGAGCTGTGCGTCTCTCCCGCCCTGGAGGACCGCTCAGCGTTCATTATGGCCTGATCGTTAGCGCTCCGGACCCGTCTAAATCTGAACGTGTCCGAACCCGCTTACAACTTGGCGCGCGTTGTGCACGTACATGTACATGTGTAGACGCGCATAACAAACAAAGTCCAAAGGTCCGTGTACGGATAATGCATGGTAGGGAGGGCGGGGCTCCAATCTGGTGGTGGTATGGGGCGGTATTGGAGTGATTCTCTTAATAATGGTTGTAGAAAAAACAATTGTTTTTTTAACGTAAACCGAAGGTGCTGACATATCGTCCGCCCGTTTCTGGGGGATTTATATGACAGCCTTTGAGGTATTCTTAGTTTACGGCTCCACGGAGCAGACAAAGGCCAAGTGAACGGTTCTATAATAATGGCCAGAGGCTCTTGCAACAAGAGCGCATTGTAATGTTTATATATAGAGTTAACAAGGCTATTCTCTTCAGTTTTATGCACAGACACACACACGTTAATATGTATAGATATATATTCATAATCATCATAGACATCATGGAGTTCCCTGGTACAATCGTTTGTAACTACCTGATCCAAAACGATTAATCTACGCACTATCCAATGTTTGTAGGGATGATCACTTTAACAATACTTAATTTCTACAGTCCCTGTTTTACAAAGCCGTTAGGCCTCATGGGCCAGAGGATCCCATTAATATGATGCCCGAGCAACAAGGTGTAAATGTAGTATCATTATTGGCGACAATCAAAAGGAAATTACGGTGAAAATTAATAATCTTCCTCTATGGACTACTCTGATTAATTTACATTAATTATCATTTTATTGTTACACTTTCGCGAGGGACGCTTAAGTTGTAACAGATCAAACAAATAAACGATTACCCGTTCCTAGAAAAATTAATATGACTAATTGAACACAATAACAACAAGTATGCGTAAATAACTCTGCCTAAAACAGATGACGTCAGTGTAAATGACACCTGGTGACATCATGAGTTGCGCATGCGTGCTTTGGCAGAACATCCTTTTTGAAGCCACCCGCGCGATCTGCTAAGGCCCCATATATGTCATTAACGAAAAAAAAGGCAAGATTAAGATACATTGAGTGGATACAAGAGGCGAGGCATTTTGATGCACTCTCCCTGAACCCAGACCAACAAATGGCTCTAGAAAATAGCGCTGAGCGGAATAATTCTATCTAACAAAGCTACCACAAAAATGGAGAGGTCAAAGCCATTCCAGCTAATAAGAGAGTCTACGGGAGCTAAGTCTAAACTAAAAAGAGTCTGCATAACGTAGTCAGTTTGACTGAGCCAAACATGACGGCGTAGGTAGGCATTAAAGCTATTTCTCGATCACCACAGCAAAAAAGCCCAAACAGGCACGAATGAGTTTATCAATAGTGTATACAGTTATATAGGTACATGACCATTCCATCTCAGAGAGGTAAAACATTAGTATTAGGGTGCACTGCCCCAGGGCAGACCCCCACGAACGTCAGCCGTCGGCCCTTAATAATAATAATAGTGAAATACATGGATTATTATTATCATTAGCAGCTTGGTTAAAAAATCCCCAAGGAAGCACAGACGAACCCTTGGTTCAAGATACTACATTGGTGCAAGGTTCCTTTTTGTTTTAGCAACCGCATTTTTGTACTGCTTCGCTCGTGCAATGATTTTATACATATCAATTATGTATAGCGTTCGAAAACAAATTGGCTGACGACTATCAAGTTCTTCTCCTGAGCTACAATGGAAGAAAAACACAGAGGGAGCCTCAGACCGCTTGATAATGCATCCCAGGATGGCAATAAGTTGTTGGTACGCCTGCAAGGGTCCAAACGGTATCAACAATATACCCCATGCAAGTATACTTCGAGTATCATTGCCATCTTGGAGTAGCGGCTGGACGTTCTTCCAATATTCAAACAATCATAAATCGCAGTGTCTTGAAATAGACGCGCTCTAATGAATGGCAAAAGCATAAAAAATCGTATAAGAGACCACCATTTCTAACATTGAAATTCCATGAAGCGTGTTGCTGTATAATAGGATAATATATTTCCACTTAATTTGTTTGTTTATCTTTTCATCCCTCCCCCTTGGGGATCGCGTCGATCAATAGTACCTGAATGAAAACCTGTGTATTACACAGTTGTATAATTCATAATATCTTGTATATACTGAATTCTCAATAAAAAAGACCCTAAGGGCATGACATGCAACATAACAGAATGTGGCACACAACACAAAAAAATCCAACGTCTAGGACGTTTTGTAATACGACTACACCACATGCTGTCGACTGAGGTAGGCTGGTTATAATCGAGTATATATAATATTATATGAATAGAAGTAATACAAATCTTGGCTGTCACAGCAGCCTGTCTTTAGGCTTCAAACTCGACCACTAGGCGGTCCAGGCCTAATTTTGCGAGCAGCTACAAGCAGCGTGCAGTGAGGCTTGGGAGGTTGCTGTGGTAGAGTGGCGGAGGACGTGCCTGACAAAATTGTGGTTAATCTGAATGATTTCTAGGCCATTTTTTAAAAATAAAAGGTAGTTTTCGCTATACAATGTGTCACACGTGCACGATGATAGTTTAGCTCGTGAGATGTTACTTTCTGTCTTTAAATAGATTCTGATTGTGGTGTATTTTCAGATTATTATTAACGGTTCTCCTCTATTTCCATAGTTTCAGTATCGTTCTACACTTGAGACTGCAATTGATAATTTTCATATGAGGGCTTACCTATGCTGATTCAAATCTTAACAAACGTGTCAATTGGATACAGGTGATTATATTCATGATCCACAGCAAATATAACAGAGATGAGGGGTGCAAAGCGATAAAATAAAGTGGATAGAAAGCATTACGTTGAATATATAAGATTGTATGCTTCAACAAACAGCATTCACCTGCCATGCAAATGTCTGCATTTATGATGCTAGTAAGCCGAGGCTAATAATAATATAGATTATTCTATATTCGTGAGGTATATATTGCAGCGAAAAACTTTACAGTGATGGGCGACGTTCGATGGCCCTTTGAGGACACAACAAACGGCCACAAAATTCTCATCAACATTTTGTACAGGGCGCCCCGCAAATTCCGAGAATTTTGAACTCGGGAAAAAACTGGGATAAAAAGAGGGGCTGAGGTACATAGGCTTCTTTTTAGCGTTCTCCTGTGCCTATCTCCCAACGCTATTTAGTGCGTCTGTTCTGTAAAATGCTCAAGAGTTGCTCATATTTTTCTTTGTTGTTCTCTGTCACGAGTCGGACCTCTGACCCCTGGTTCATCTGGTAAAGTGATTATACCCTAACTGTGTGGTTTTATACAGCAATGACGTCGGATTTTTCTCCTCAAAAATATGAAAAAGCGGAAATGGCTGACTGAATGGTGATCGTTCAGAAATAAACCTAAATTCATATACATGTACGTGAATTATCAAAATGGTTCTTGTCTTATCTTCAAAATTGACAGTTCCACCTATTTGTCTCTCTTTGAAATATTTTTCTATCCTAACCCATCCATGTTTGATCCAAAAAAAATTGTGGATAGAAAGCATCCACTTTAGATTAAGAAAAAATATATATGCGGGCACACTGGGAATTGTTATTGAGAACAAGAGGCTAGGATGATAGCGCTTCCTATCTGGTGACACTCAATCAAGAACCGTGAGATGTTCACTTGTGGCTTGCGGCCCCTGCAAGTCAGGGTGGTGCGTGGTGGTGGTGGTGGTGGTGGGAGTACGGAGAGGTCGTGTGGGTGGTGGGTAGTGGTGGGTGGTGGTGGTGGTGATAGCGTCATGATGCTTGGGTTTCGGGCACCCTGTACAACCACCACTACGACTAGTGTGCTAGAGAAGCACACAGAGGCCGTGCTAGTATTAGTACTAGTACTAGAGAGCCCCCGTTTCCGACCCCTGTTAGTGCGTGCGTGCGTGTAGTGCAAGCAGGCGGGCGGGCGGGTGGGTGGGTACAGCAGCAGCTGCTGCTTTAGTTAGTGGTGGGGAGTACTGGCTTCACGCGAGTTGTGTATGTACAAAACCACAAACCCACGCCCGCTCCGGGGCTCGCTTCACACTACTCCGGCCAGCCAGCATACAGCGTGCTGCATCGGGCCGCGCTACCCGCATCCTACACACAGCGACACATACATGTATGCACGCGGCCAACCCTAAACCTGTATATCGCAAACCGATACACTGTTAAATAGGGTTGCTCCGCTTGCAGATCCAGATGCCGGGCCCCACTGTATATATGTTGGTTATTATTATAGTACTAGCAGGGTGGGTTCAAACCTATGGGGCTGTGATGTGAACGCGGTGGTTCAATGGTGGCCGGTTGGAGGATAGATAGCACCGACTAGGTTGGTTAGAGCGTCCACCGTGCGTGCGTTCGTTCGTTCGTCCACCCGCCCCGCCCTGTCCGCCCGCCCGCTGCCTGCCTGTCCGGGCCGGTCAGTTCGGTCAGTCGCCGCACTGACCAGTTGACCGGTGGGCAGTGGCGTGGGTGGGAGGGGGGCTTGTTTGTGGACCGCTTGAGGAGGTAGATTACGGGGGGCGGGCTAGGTAGCGTCGGCCTGGAGGGGAGGGGGGGGGGGGTTAGGTTGGGATGGGTTTTTGGGTGGGAGTGGGAGGGTTGACAGCAGGTTTGACCACCTATTGTAGTGACCGGTCCGACCGACCGACGCTGACCACCGCCGCCCCTCACCTGGTCAGTCCGTCCGACTGACCAGCGGCTATTGTCCACTCCCACCTGACCTGGATACGGCAACCCCTACTACCACCACTCCCACGCCCCACTACTACTACGCCTAACGCCCTATGACCGAGTTTGGCTTGACCCGGCTTGCGTCCGCTACTGACCACCACCTCGCACCCTACCCTCCACTCCCCCCCCCCCCCCCGACCCCTCCTTGTCCGCTTTTGGGAACAAAACCCACACCCATACCCACAGGGCAGACCGTACGTAGAAAGATGGTATTTTCACTATGGCCTCAAGGGCAGGGGAGATTATAGTAGGACGGTAGTAGGGGTCTTGGTCAATGCTGCTGGCACTGGTCAGTTCTGACCAGCCCGGAGAGGAAAGACAGCGGCAGCGCCGGTACAGTTATCCTAGCACTAGGTCACCCGCCCCCTCTCCCATCATCCCCACACACATTGTGACACAGGCTCCCACACTCACTCAACTCAGTGGCGGAGAGGAGGAGAACTGAACGAAGCCAACCAAACACTGGCTTCGCCTCCGGGCTCCCTGCTCCTCCACCACTGACTACTAACAGCACGGCGGCTCCCGGTGGTGGCTGCCAATGCTAACCTTGTCCATGTACCGGCTGCCCCGACCAACCTACTACGAACGTACCCGCGCCGTGTGTGCTAGCGGCGGCCAACGCACGGTTTAACCCGAGTCATTTCCTCTTCATTTTTTTCTCCACTTTCTGGTTCTATCTAATTCGAACAGTGTTACGGGGATGGTAAATTGAATATCATTTCGATCAGAGGGTATCTCTATAGCTGTGTTAAATACTAGTAAATTATGTATTGGAGAAAAAATATAATCTTTCTTAGGCTACCTCTGTTTCTTAGAAACAATTTTTCTGTGTATTTAAATGATGGTGTAGTTTCATAATTAACCCGTCAAAGATAAAAGATGAAATATTAGGTATAGAATATCTGTTGTGTTTGGCTACCCTCCCTTACTTAAATTCGGGGGGGGGGGGGGGGGTGTCAACTCCTCTCTTATTGGGAATTGATCAACTTAATATTTAGCATTCATATACCAAAATATGCATCACAAAGATTGCCAGAAGGGGAGATAAGAATAAGATTAGTTTGATGGTTCAGAAATGTTAAATACAGTCTTTGAGACTCAAACACATATAAATTAAACATTTCACCCATGTCATACTCCACTCTTCTCAAAGCCTGATTACCTTTTTTTAAAACCACACTTATCATACTATGAAATACTACGCTTGGCACATGACACTTGCTAAACCTGACAAAAACACCAAATTTTGTACCTGATTATAAATCATACACCTTACACATTTTGTTTTTTTCAAAAAAGAGACGCCATTTTCAAGGTATTTACCATTGAGTCACTCACAGTTCTCGTTAGAACCAGGAGGGTTTAAACCCTTGGAACAGTACATCACACCGTGTTATATAATATGTATTAACACTGCTAATGTTACTTTGCAACCTTTCAACATTGCTGAGCGACAACTTTAGCAGAGAACGAAGGCCAAACGTTGGTTAGCACTGACTACCCTCTATCCGATGATCGGCATGCTAGCTGCAGCTTCTTAAAAACAACACCGCATGAAAAATTGCCAGGAGGTATGAATGCAGTAATAATATACATGTGTCGGACACAATAATATTTTTGTTTTTTGACTTGTTTGGTCATGAGGTACCGGTAACACCATTTATAATAACAATCAAGAGTCTAACAATTAATTCTTACCATTAAGAGTTTGACCCATTTTCTAGAAACCACTACACATTGTCGTGCTTTACTCCTACCTACAGTATCAACCCCCTCCTCTCTCTCACATACACGTCTATGATGTACTAGTACAGTATGAGCGAGGAGAAACTGACTTCCTCTGACCACTCGTTCAAGCATACAGCAAACACGTTTTTTAAAATCTAGTAAATTCTGACCGACACGTGGGCAGAACCCTACCTTTGGGAGGCACCAACCCGCCACAACTACAATGCAAAAAGACAGACCCCCAATGTTGTCTAGGACATACTTTTTGGAGAAGGGCCGCCCCTTTCCACTAGGCGTCGCCAGTAGTGTTATTACACAACACAGCCGGGAGTGGGCTCACATTTTCTACTACCAGACTGGTTTCATAGATTTGACACATTTCTGATTGTATTTTTTTTTCAACGCTGACCCTGCTCGTTCTGATCACATCAGAAACACTGAGGTAACACACAGAATCATCCAAGACACGTTTTGTATTTTTTTTTCAAATGATCACCCCGTCTCCCCGCTGCTCCCTCTTCGTCGGATCCACGGATCATCTCAATTAGTACTAGTGACGCCAAAGTCCCTGAGTTATCTACATAGTAAACGTATTGCCCTTGGCGGCGGCCGTGGCTGTATGCTACGTCTGCGTACAGTATACTGCAGCGAACTGTACATACCAATGTTATTATCATTTCAATGTTTTTTGTTTGTTTTACCCTGAGATTAGCCCTGAGCTCCATGTGCTTTCTTGGCGGCTGGGGTTATGTTACACATACTTGCAGCCTTGAAACCCTCGTTTTTTTGTTTTAGTGTTATCATTAGTATCATTTTGACAGCTCGTGCCCCGACCCGTCCCCTGGACCATACGACCAGGCCGCCTTGCCCCTGCCACTGCGCACATTTATAATATTATATAGAAAAAAATACACACCCAGCTCGTCTTGACTACCCTAAACACCGCAAAAATTTGACAATAATATAACATTGTACAAAATAACAATAGATTATAGTTGTAATAATAATAGTAATAATAATAAAAATGGGCTTGGATTTTTAATCCGTTCCGACGAGGTATATAGTAAACTGAATGCTGAGGTTGTTGCAGCTGTCCTGAACAGCATGTCTTTTTTGGGCTGGGTGTGTGTGTGTGTATGTGTGCGTGGCGAGGTGGCGGAGGCGTGGCCGTGATTATAACTGTACACCTTTATGATCCAATGGGTCCAGGTGGGTGAACGAGGAGGGGGGTCGTGGACACCCCCTCTCGTGGCTGTTTAAAGTATCCGTTTTTCCACATGTAGATGCGTTATAAACGGTATACTCTGACATCTGACATAGAAACCTGCTAATAATTTTCCAGTCGTAGGTACAGTCCATCATCATTCAATTCAACATTGGTTTGGGTTTGTCGCCTCATATTGATCAACCATACGCACACACAAGTAGTATAAATAGCATGAAGAGGAAATTAAAGATTAATTGAGTGCTAACACCCACTCACTCAATGAATTATCATAACCTGGATGTTTTGGATTCAGAAATAAAAGCCCACAAAAATGTGCGGATCAAACCTGACCTAACCAGGTCAAGGGTAACAGGTCAACCATGACGGATCCAGTAAGTGACCTCGTATGACCTTGACCTCGGGGTGACCCCACTTACAGTAGTACATTCCCCTCTTGACGTGGAGGTCTTGGTTGAACTGGGAGGGGCGATTTGAGACGTTCCCAAGTCTCTACCTGTAGAACAGTTGTCTTGTAGGGGTTCAATCACACCGCCGAGTCGATTTTCGATCCAGTTGACATTTTTTTGTTTGTTTCAGAAGAAAATAATAAAATCATATCATCCACCGGGTGGTACACAAAAGTAAAATCCAGAGTGTGTGCGGATTTATCTCAACACAGGAGCCGAGGCTGGTGCTGAACAATTTTGGTTTTTCCTGCCACCCAAACGCTGAAATCCACAATTTGAAGGGAAAGCCTGGGGCAGAGGCCGAGCATGATATCCATTTCTTTTTCACAAATCCACCGGTGAGGAAGTCGTTTTTTTCCTTTCATGAAATCAATTAAAAAATAAAAAATAACAGTTGTAACTGATCAAAACACTTGGATTCGGTTATTCCCAAAGTCGACGACGATGATGTGCCCTTCGGGCGAGACGCAGATGCCCGACGGTCGGTCCAGTTGCCCGGGGCCAGTGCCCGGGGTGCCAAATTTACACAGGAAGTTCCCATTGGACTGGAAAATCTGGATGCGGTGGTTGCGCGAGTCGGCGACGATGATGTTGCCCTCCTGATCGACGGCCACCCCCTGTGGCCGGAGGAACTGACCATTGGCTGACCCCTCGGTGCCTAGGAAGCGCGCGGATTGGAAATCCGGGTGGATGACCAGTAGGCGGTGGTTGTTGAAGTCGGTGACCACCATGTGGCCGTCGTTGTTGAAACACACCCCGCGCGGCGAGTCGAAGTGCTTCCAGAGAGCGCCCTCAAAGCCGTACTTGTTCACAAACTGACCATCGGCCGAGAAGAGCTGCACGCGGTGGTTGCGCGTGTCCGAGACCAAGGTCTGACCGTCGCCGTTGCAGGCCACGTCCCAGGGGTAGTTGAACTGGCCGTTCTTGGAGCCCTTCTCGCCGAATTTCAGCAGGAAGGTGCCGTCGAAGGCGAAGACCTGGATGCGGTGGTTGTCCTTGTCGGCGACCACTATGCGGCCCTGGGGGTCGGCCGCTACTCCTGCCGGCCGGTCGAACTGGCCGTTGCGCGAGCCGGCCGAGCCGAACTTGTGGTGGAACTTTCCGTCAGGGGTGAAGACTTGGATGCGGTTGTTGGAGCGGTCGGCGACGATGACGTAGCCGTCGCGGTTGGTGCACACCCCCCAGGGTCGGCAGAGCTTGCCCTCCTCCTCGCCCTCCCCGCCAACTTGGAGAAGCATCGACCCGGTGCTGGAGTAGTTCCGCCCGGAGCGCACCTGGACGGTGAAGGGCGACTCCTTGATGTGCTGACCGCGGAGGGTCACCGAGACAAGATGGCTGCCCTCCACGGCGGGCCGCCAGGAGACCGTGTAGGTGCCGTTCTGCCGGTCCAGCAGGTCGCCGCGGTAGAGCGCGCCCTCCGGGCTGGCCACGATCACCTCCAGGGGGTCGCCCCCGATGACGCGCGGGTCGCCGTGGTGGTCTTTGGCCTGGATGGTGAAGACGGCCACTTTGCCCCTCAGCGCTCGCTTCAGGCCGTCGCCCGACGCCACGCACTGTGGCGCGAAGGCGCTGGAACTGATGAAGCCCAGCTGGGAGATGGCGGTGAGCAGGGCGGTGTCTGGAGGGGTGAACAGGATGTTGTCGTCCTCGTGCTCCTGGAGGTAGCCGCGCAGGTGGCGCATGTTTCGCATGTCGCTGACGATCTTGTCCTTGGTGCGGAGCACGTCAACATCAGTGCCCGTCTCCAGCGCCTGCTCCACCAGCTCCACCGTGGAGGAGAGCTGGCTCAGGCCGTGCTTGAGCTCGTCGATCTGGTAGTGCAGCGACTTGCCCTTCACCTGGCGGATCTTCTCCACGCGCCGCAGCAGGTCGCGCTCGCGCTCCTCCAGGGCCGTCATGTGCCTCCTGGTGGTGGCGCGTACTTCAGTGACCACGGCCTGGGCGCGGTGCTCCACGCGCTCGGCCATGGACTGCGTCACCTGGATGGACTCCTCCAGGGCCTTCATGCCCGCCCTGGCGTCGGCCAGCAGTTTGAGGGTGACGTTCTTGGCCGTTTCCACGGCGTCCTGGAGGTAGATGAAGCTGTGGCCCAGGTGGTCGTGCATGGTGCACTCCCGGCAGATGGCCTGGGCGCAGGTATCACAGTAGAGGCGGGTCACTTCGTTGTCGTGCCGCTCGCAGAAGGACGGCGGCCGGTCCGACACGGGCTGGATGGGGGAGGGGCTGGGCTGCGCCTTTTGGTGCGGGTGGTGCGCGCCCGACGACGACGCGCCCACGCCGCGCGTCCGGTCGGGGGATAACCTCACGATAAAGTGGTCCTTGGTGAGTCGTACGCGCTGGTGGGCGCGCACACAGTTGTCGCAGAGGTACTCGTTGCAGTCGCGACACTGGGAGCCGGCCTTGCTGCCCTCGTCACAGGAACTACACATCCTGGCCGTGCCCACGGCGCCCGCCCCGCCCCCTCCGCCGCTGCCCGGCGCCACCACCGTCGCCGCCGCGCCCAGCTCCTTCCGCTCGAGCTCGGCATTCTCGTACTCCTCCGAGACGACCACATCGAGAATGTTGTTAATGAAGAAGCGGGAGGGCAGGCCGTCGAGGCCGGCGTCGTGTAAGGGCACGTCGTGCTTGCATGTCGGACAGCGCAGACTGCCGGCCCGGTCGCGGCGGATCGTCTCCTCCAGGCAGCGCCGGCAGAACGTATGCAGGCACGGCAGCACTTTGGGGTCGCCGTGGCGCTCGTGGCACAGTGGACAGGTATACTGCTCGCTAAACTGGTCCGTATATGTGGCCATTCCCGGGCATGGGGCACACGACGACCAAGCTACGACGGCCCGAGTCGTGGTGGTGGTGGTGGTGCTACTACTACTACTGGCACTGCTGCTACTGCTGCTGTTCTTCGTCGGAGATCTGCCGGCCACATTCAGTACTAGTAGCAACAGCGACTCTCTCCTCCTACCGATAAGCTGGCAGTCGTGGCAGTCATCTGTCCTCGCAGCGAGTAGTAGCCAAGGCAGGCTGTGGAATTCATACCCACCACTCTCAAGCCTGCAACTGCCCACCCTGTTACAAACAAGCCTGGGGAAATCGACCGCCAACGCCCAACCTGGCGGGGGCCTACTCACATTTTCCGGGGTGGTTAGAAGTCTCGGGTACAAGGCGGCATCTTGCCGGCGTCCGGGAGCAGGGAGAATGCGGGGCCAATGCAGAATAACGTGGCGAGTTTCCCCGTACTTCCATGTAGCGTGCCCCTATGTTCTGTTCCTCGGCGCCATGTTGGGGCGGAGTAACCTACTTCCCAGTCACCTGTCAGTCACGGCCAACGCCAATCAGAAGGCCGCTTGTGTACGCCTCGGCTCTGCACGCAGCGGAAATGTGTAAAGCAGGCGAAAGCTGTTCCGCCTGGCACTATAGTCAGCCCGGGGAGGGGTTAGCCAACGTAAACCCCGCTCTGAAAAATGTCCAAAAAGTCCAGATGTGAGATTGCAGGCCCAAGTGGGATTTTTTCAGTGGGTTAAAAAATCCGCCAGTTGTAGTGGTCAGTTGAGTTGTCCCTCGGTCAACCTAATGCATGCGCTGGGGAAGCAAGGTCACGTGAGACTGAGGGTTGTAGGCCGACTTGCACACTACCAGCAGGCTGTGGTAGTGGTTGGGCCGGGGCGGCGGCTCAGTGCGCTTAAGCCGGGGGGTTACGTAACAGCCCCCGCTTACGTAATGCTTTCATGTGGCCGCCCCGGCTTGCTTTATCCATGTTCGTGGCCTCGCAGCGCACGTTAATTGGCGGGTTTAAGGCCCAGGTGGGAGGGGGTGGCTTAGTGGGATGGAGGGGCCTGGAGGTGTGTGTGTGTGTGTGTTGGTGGTGGGATAGGGGAGTGGGGGGAGGGGGAGTTACACAATCCTATGCAATCACCCAAGAGTTGAGTATGGGGGGAAGAGGCCGCCGCTAGCTTGGACTGGGTACTGACCGTGTAGGCTGAAGGTTGGACCCAAGCCGGTTAGCCCGACTAGGTTATTTAGGTCAGGGTCTTATTGAACAGGACTCCAACTGACCTTCAAACTGACCCACACGTACACAATCATTCATCGAATATAACTAACAAATAGATAATCATAAGCTTAAAATAGATAAAACAGGGAATTCATGACAACTGCATTTTAAGTGTTTCAGATTTGCTAAATTGATATAAGTACCATAGGCATATAAATTATAGAGTTTGACCGGTGCGCCATCATGCAATGTCCAGCCAGGCCATGGGAACTGGTCAGTTGGTTACTATGGCAACCGGCCTGAGACAACGAGCTTATGCTAAATGGCACCGTGAGAGAGCGTCGCCTTTTAGTTTGCGGCTTATGTATAAGCTATCAGGTGTTACGGACGCAGAGGACAAACCCGAGGACTTGTTACTTGATCTACTGATTATTACATAGTATAACAAAACCCTATTCCCGGCATCGACCACTGGCCTCGGATATCATAATTATAAGGCAATCGATTTATTTTACGTTCTTTTCATAGTAGTCCGTATAATAATGATGTTATGAACTACAAGCAGCAATTCTAATTAGTCTACTGTTCACCTTTTGTATTTTATTTTTGTAAATCTGTTAAGCTTAGGTGTTTTCACGACCGTGTTTGAAACAGCCGGACGCAAGTAGCCAAAAGTGACTCCTTTGGCTGATTGTTAACTCTAGATGTTTTACGCCATGTTGGCAACAAAGGCCATATTCATGGCAATATCTATCCACTTATGTTATGGACCCGCAGATCTAAGTATATATATTTATGTAATAAGCTGGTTTAAGCAGCAGCTCGTTTCTAAGCCGAAAGCTGGGTTCAGTGACCCGACTTCCCCAGTTCTTTTTGTTCACCTTACAAATAGAGGAAATAATCCTATGAAATTCCCATCAAAGTAGGGTCACTCCCGGGGGTCACTCACAGTATTTATGATAAAATCCTTTCTAGATATTGTTTAATACAGCCGTGTCCTACCTAGTTCTACTTTTAAATCTACATTTAAATTTCCTAAATACATGAAGTAGGCCTAGCACTTATCTCACGATTAACCTCTACCTTTTTCATGCAAGTTTTAATGAAGAATATGCCCCTATCTGTTCTGATTTTTCAAATGTACAAATCCGCACCAAATATAGGCAACAAATTCCTATAGGCCTACTTTTTGGTGAGGCAATCAAACCAAAGTACTATTTATCTAGAGAAGGTTAAGCCTGGGAGCTATTTTGTTGACTTTCAGTCTTTCGGGCTAAAATCTTAGGAACGCTCATTTGCAGCGCACTTGATTACCCCAATATGAAAAGTCTATATACCTCCAGTCCCTACCTCTCTAGGCCGCTCTTTTCGATAGCGGCCGGACCATGGATAAACAAAGTTCAAGTCGTGCCTACGGACAAACAAATTTGGGGACTGAGCCGGTTACGTAAGCGGCGTCCGCCTGGAGGAGGGGACGCTGTTTGTACGGCCGACCAGGGCCCTCCTCCTGGGATTAACTACACCTCCTGGAGAAGGGACGCGGCCTGGGTCGGTGCTGAGGTTATACTTATATATACTAGAAACATGGGGAGATTTTACTTTCAATTTCTGTGCTGCACTGACTCAGGTTATTGTAGGAAAAAAATAGTAGGTTTCATTATCAGTTTCTGAAATGAATTGAAGGTATGAGAGTGAAATTGCTGTTTAAGGTTTTTATCACATGATCATATATATGATTTATTAACAAATCCAGGAATGCTGAACAAATTTGTATCTGTATTTGTTGGTAACAGGGATGTAAGTCAGGGTTAATGAAAAAATCTGAAACCCAAGAGAGAAAATTTATAATAATCTTAAAATGCCATAAAACGTCATGTAAGGAATTCAGTTTGAAAATTATTATTTGAGGTGATGATGTGAAAAAATCTGAAATCAGATTAAAATCTGAAAACTTACATCCCTGTGGTAAAACTGTAATACATTGTATTTCTAAAACCGAGTGTGGGGAACTTACAAGGACCACACAAGTAAAATTATGTACTGCCTGTACTTACGTTATGATAGCGATAGCTAAGCTAATAACATCTGTAATCTGAGATGCACAAAGGGGGAAGGGGAATTTTCAAATAGCATATGATTTGACTGAATGAATTGTCTCAAAGATTTGCAATTCAAAACCATTGTCGGGGCACAAAACATGGATGGATCCAAACATTTGAGAAGGAGGGGGGCACTATACAAAAAATCGGAGGGAAACCCTGCATCTCTAAATTTAGTTAAAAAAGCAGATCAACCTCGGTGCGTTTAGTATCTACCAGTGGCGGATCCAGGATTTTGAAAAAAGGGGGGTGCTATTGATTTTGTTTCAGTTAGGAGTTTTGGGCCGAATACTTTGAAAAAATCACAAATTTTCCAGAAAACGGGATGGGCGCGAGCCCCGCGCCTCCCCCTAGATCCGCCTATGATTACAATACTGAACTGCATTAAATGCCATTTTCAACAAAAGCTCTAACTACTAATACTTAAAATAGAAATATCTTTCGATCTTTATCCTTCTCCTGATAGGTGACAAGAAAATTTGTGAAGTAAAATCCATCACACAATATCCGAAATATTTCGACATGAAGCCCAAAACAGGCATTTAATTAAGGTTGTATACTGTGCATTGTTTCAAAAACTCTTTGCTGTACCAGCAATGTATGACCCGTGATAATATACATGTCGGTTATCTTTGTTTTTTGCTGGTACCTGTATATATAAGGTTATAACCAATTCGTTTCGACCTGGCGAAAGAAAAGAGAAAAACTTCTAACTAATATCTGGTATTTATCAAACCACCAAGCGGCTAATGTGTGCCTCGCCAATCTCTGGTTAATCAAGCTTAGATTGAATGAATCTAAACCCTAAACTGCGGATCTATATTATACATGTAATTAGGTTGGAGATGAGTTGCTGGATATGTGACTCTCAGGAACGCTTGCAGTGCACCACTCATTTTGTTCAGGTACTCACTGTTCACACTACACCTCAGTTTCAATTGTTTAAAATCAATTGAGTAAATACGTATATTTCAAATGTAAAAAGTTGCAAACATTGATACAATATAGAGTGACTTACCATGGCATGGAAGCGGCTACTCTTGATGTGACAGACTTCTGTTTTGCCCGGTCACGCTCAACAAATCAACTCTAGGATTCCTTTCAAAAAGGAAGAAATTACATACATAAATATCTAAATGTTTATCTATGGTACTGTGTCAAGTCAAAACAACATAAGTATGAGGATCTTAATACTGTCTAGTCATCGATTTGACTGAATTATTACGATACGGCAGTGTAAACGTTAGGGCATCGCCATGGGCCCTGGAAGCATTCAAAAATAAAATCATTAAAAATGTCACATTGAATTTTTAAACAGCGCGCCGATGATTATTACATTTTATTAATACATTAGAATTTACAAAAATTGTGCATTTCTTTAAAGATATGCATCGTATTACTCAGTCAGGAGTGCGCCGTCGTCGTATGCCACTTTTAAAAATGCTGGAGGCATTGGGTTGTCGTAAGGCCCTTACAAAGGATCCAACTCAGGGGCGGATCCAGAGGGGTCCAGGAGGTCCTGACTCCCCATCCCTTCCGAGGGACATCTAAAATAGATAAAGAGGGGAAAACGTTTTTGTACTTATACATAATTATTTTATATATATGTTGACCGTTCCCTTTTCCGAAATACTTAATCCACCCCTGTTACTAGATAAAAACATTTGAGGTTATAGGTAATAGTATGAGGATCTGTTGACAAACTCTCAAGGAAGTCAAATTTATCTAACACAGCAATCTTTATGTTTAAGGGTTAAAGATAGTCCTAAAACACATGGTAAATGACATACATAATAAATATATCTTTTACTTTTAGACTTTTGCAGGACCATGTGAAAGTGTCAGAGATCTAAATCTTTTGAGACCTCCTACTCAGATGTCTTACTAAGATATAATAACGGTCATATTTCTTAATCCAATTATTTCTAAACATTGATAGATGCAAAAACATTGTGTATTATATATAAAGAAAATTGGTTCTAGATTACAAATACCAAGTAAGGTCAATAGAAAAGTAGCTGTCATTTTTATTGCAAATGATAAATTTAAAAACGCTGCAACAAAATCAGCTACCATTTCACTGCATGTAAGCGCAACTCGACTCGAGTGGTAACCAGTTTTATCCTGCCAAAGAGTGGCGTTCGATCACCCGCCGGGTCCGCATACGGGACTGTTTATTGGTTATCACGAAAGGTTACGTCACGCCCACGTCACCAAGGCCGGGAGGTGACGTAAGGGGCAGGCCGTAGCCTGAATGTGGAACGTGTTCTCCGATCATGTGGGAGCGTCCAGCCGGTCGGTCAATGGCTTGGGTCCATACTAGTTCCCACTAGCCTTCCTGCAAGGCGGCCCAGTGTTTTAAATTTTCCGGTAGTTTTTGGCTAACGTTTCGGATGTTTTCGACATATGTGACAAGTTTTTTACTTACGATTTTTTCTTCTACTTATTTTTTTTAAATATCTATTTTAATATTTTCCAGTTTATCTTTTTAGGGGCCTCTGGGATGCAATGTGGTATTAAACTTAGCACCCTGGACTTGTCATGATGGGGGTCAACCCCTCCTACCCCTTACCAATACCACCACTAGTATCTCAAGAAATAACCCACATTTATGTTGTAGATCTAAAGGCCCACGCAAACTTTAGGATAATGGGCCTTAAGATAATTAAAATCTATTTGTAAGAATCATATTTCCACATAATGTAAGGAAATATTTCGAGGGGAAAATGATTCAAATAAGAGGCCGTTTATGTTCGTGAGGCAGATATAACCTTACAGTTAAATTAGGCTACATATCAGGACGGGCAAGATAAACCTATTAATATAAGTAAGGATTACGCATAATTCTGTGCTATCTATCTCAGCCTTGTGCAGGCACATGATGTCATGAAGTTTTTCTTCCAAAATAAGTGTACAAGTTGTTGATATTACCATGGGCGGATCCAGGGGGGGGGGGGGGGGGATCCGGGGGGGGGGGGACGCTCCCCTCTCTTTTTTTGTTATTGATCATTTAATGTAAAATTCGGTCGGAAAGTAATCAAGGAAAAAATTTCCAATATAGCCCCCCCCCCCCCCCCCCCTCTTAAAAATCCTGAATCCGCCAGTGATTACGCCTACCTGTGTACCATGCCTAAAATAAATTGTGTTCCGGATTCTTTCCATGAACAATTTAAAAAAAGATCATATTCTTTGGCCCTGATCATATGACCTAAACAAATGTACATGTTCAGTCTGAGAGAGGGCTTTATTAGGCCGAGTTAGAACTTCATGGTTTGTAGAAATAATAATCATAACGTTTGGAGATACTTCAATGTTGCTAAAACTCTTTATCAAGTCTTTAACTCTTACAGTCTAGGATTTTGCTATTTTACTCCTCACTGACCCGGGGGCCGGTGATAAGTCTCCGGTGTTAAGGGTGTTTCTAAGGCCAAAAAAACGATGTTTGTGTTCAGGTTTCATCCAGGTCTTTTTTCCTTGGATAATTTTAGACTGTCATGATAAACTCAGGCAGTGTTCAAAAGTAAGATCTTCGATGAGTCACTCTGTGTAACAATTTCTAACATCTGTAATGCATATTTTGATAATGTATGGGCAATTAAAGTTCATTTGCCCATTTTTGCCCCATTTTAATGATTTTGCTCAATATTTTCACTGAAATTGAGTGAAAAACTCTAGGGTCGGGGCGAAACAATAGGGTCGGTCGGGAAAACTGAACACAACTTTTTTTTATTTTGCCTAATATATTTTCCAGTTGAGTCTTTACTGAAATGTATTATGGCCCGGCCCAGTTTGTATTGGCCCAGGGACAGCAGGTAACATCACATTAGAGTCTTGAATCAGCTAATCAGAGACACCGAAACCACATTGTTTTTGACTGGATCTAGTTTGTGAAGCTACTCTAAAATATCATATTTATCGTGGATACTAAGTCTCTTTTTAATCTAATCTAATTGTAATTTCAGTCTTACATGTAACGAGATAATGTTATTTAAGATTAAAAAAATGTAAATGTACTAGGACAGCGCGGTGAAAAGAACATCTTCCCAACTCAACATACTATAAATTTGAAGAAAGTATGAAGAATGAAGACGGTCGGTATAGGGAAATGAATAGACATGGCGACATGGGCCTCTGTGCCTGATTAATGAGACATAGACAAAAGAAGTAGAGACGCCTAGAAAGGGTGGGAAGAAGGGATATACTATTTCTTAAAATTGCTGGAGGCATAATTGGATTGTCTTGGGTTCAACACAGGACATGGGACCCTCCCCCATCCCATCCAGAACCCCATACATTTTCGAAGGAAGGTGCATGCCCATGATACATTGATCTAATCTAATCTCTAAAAATAGGCCTTAAAAAAAGTAAAGATCTGGGCCCCTAGGCCAAAAATAATTGCTATTTTAGCCAAATGGTGGGTATTGTAGCAACTTTAAAAAAAACTTGTCCCCAGTTAGTGAGTGACTGAGGTTTTACGCCGTACTGACAACCAGGGTCATTTTCACGGCAAAAACATGTTGGGACGAATTCTGTCTTTGGTGATCGTATCTATGAGATGAAGGTGACAGGGCAGGCACACAACAATGGATCAAAACATGGAAGTCATTTTCGCTGTACCTCATCCCTTAGTGAACCCAGACACCAACCGGAAATCGAACCCAATGAACCACTTGGTCAGTGCTGGGTTCCCCCTCTCGCCGCCTTCTATGATCAGCAGGGGTTACTAGGGGCCTATATTCTTCCAGGGGCAGAAGACCCTACCCGGTCCCCAGTTTATTGACTCAAGCAGTGCTGGAACATAATCCTCCCCCCTCAACAATATATTCTAGCATCAAAATTAGGACTCCAAACACTAAGGTGGTTCCCGGCGAGACGTACACAGTCACTATGGAAAAAGTCTCACTGTCCGAGGACCAGCGCCTTTTTCTCATAATTAGAGGACTAGAGGTGAAACATCTTTTCGGGGCAAAAGGGGCAATTCCCACTCTGCCCCCCCCCCCGGTCCAATTTTGGAATCTTAAAATTGCAAGATCTGTGTAAATCTGGTGTTTCTTATTTTTAGAGGGGGGTTGGTGGGGATCGATAAAATGACCCCAGTGAGATTTTGTTTGTTTGTTTGGTTAGTTTAACATCCGGCCAACCCATTAGGGTTCTTTTACCTGAATGCACAAAGTAAGGCTTTTCAGCTAGTTTTACGCCACAAGGGCGGTGACCGAAACTATGATATGATTTAGGAGAAACCCACCACCAGGTTCAATACTCTACTCTTTTCAAAGAGTGGCAAGGGGTCTTTACTGTGCAAGGTCCCATAGAAAGCACATCTGGCCTTTGATGACCCTGTTCGGGGCACAGGGTTTCCCTTTTAGTCACCTCCTACAATAAGCAGGGGATACTGAATTATCCCATCCTATTCAATGGGCCATATAAGCCACTCGGTCTAGGGGGCCAATCGGGACCAATGGTTTCATATAAAAATACAAAAAGAAATTGCCTCTCAAAAATTAGCAATTTTTGTAATTTGGTCACTTAATTTATCAGACCCCCTTAACCCCCTATACAAAAAAAAAATTCTCCTGGGATTTGGATGAATCTTAAACATGCCCAAAAATATTTCAAAAACTGCGAACTCTGGCATGCCTGAAAAAAGTTGACAGGGAAATTCGAAATGATGGAAAAGTGACAGGTGACATGGCCATTTCTTAAAATGTATAATTTGACATGCGACACAGCGGCACGGATTTGGCCACTCTATATACCCTGATCGCGGATCTGGGGTGGGGGTGGGGGTGGGGGGGGGGGGGTGGGGGTGGGGGGCGGAGGGACAACCAAGGGGACTCAATTTTAGCATCTTAAAATTGGAAGATCTGTGTAAATTTGGTGTTTTTATTCTCATTTTTATATTAGGGGGGTTAGGGATTGCCCCTCATACAGGGTACCAACCCAAATTCCATTTTCCAGCAAGTTGTTTAAATTTAAAAGCCTCTGTGTGCAGAAAAAATTTGGACAACCCAATAACAAAAAGTCGAATCCCTAGATTTTTAGAAATTCCCTGTGTTTTGGCAAAATTTACAAATTCCCTGTGTTTTCCCTATCAGGATTTTTTTTGGCCATTTTCCCTGTTTTCCCTGTGTGGTTGGTAGATCTACGAGGGGCGGATCCAGGAATCGAAAGAGGGGGGATCGAGGGGCCCACAACATGTAGGGGAGGGGGGACGCACCCCCCCCCCCCGGGGGGTATAGATGGGGGGCCCATGTCGGGTGTCGAATTTAAAAGATGCCCATGTCGTTTGTCCCTAAATCTTGGTTTAGACCCATGTCGGATGTCACTATCTGTTTAAAGCTCCTGTCCCATGTCTAATTTAAGAAAGGGCCAATGTCATTTGTCACTTAATTGCTATATAGGCCTACATGTCGTTTGTCGAATCTAGGAAATGACCATGTCGCCGTGTCGAATTTAAGAATTGCCCATGTCGCAGTACGTGTCGATTTTAAGGGTCAAGAACCATCCACCTCCACTATAGCTAGTATAGGCACGTCCCCCCCCCCCCCCCCACCGGATCCGCCCCTGGCCCTGGTCACACACAAAATCCGCTACTGGGTACCCTGCAGGGGCGGATCCAGGATTTGTTTAGCGGGGGGGCCAAGATCTGACCAATAGGTAGTAGTATATAAGGGCACAATTTGTGGACGGCAAAGCCGTCCAGGGGGAGGGTATGAGAGGGGTGTCCCCTCCCATTTGGGGGGTATGGGGGGCCACCCCCAGGAAATTTTGAAAAGATACCCTCTCAATCATGCAGTCTGAGGCATTCTGAGGTACTATGGTGACCTTAAGGGATAACAAGAATTTCTTATATTTTTATTTGCAATATCCATTTTTCAGAGATTTTAGGTATATATGTGGGGATAACCTTTGAGAAAATTTTGAAAAGATAACCTCTCAATCATGCAGTCTGAGGCAATCTGAGGTACTATGGTGACCTAAAGGGATAACAAAAATTCCTTATATTTTTATTTGCAATATCCATTTTTCAGAGATTTTAGGTATATATGTGGGGATAACCTTTGAGAAAATTTTGAAAAGATAACTTCTCAATTATGCTATCTTAGGCAATCTGAGGTGCTTTGGTGACCTAAATTGAAAACAGCAATTTCTTTTATTTATGGCTAGAATTCACCATGACGTTTGTACTGGGTCAAAATATCACTTTATAACCTCCATAAACCTTTACTAATGATTGTAAAAAAAATTGTATTTTCACATACCTGGGGTGCGTGATACAAGCCTGTTTTAATATTTCCCTAAAATTAAATCATCATTTTGTAGAATTATTATGAGATACCATATCCCCTGGGCTTGTATCTATCCCATCAACCTGGTCATAGATGGTATCAATGAAAAGTGTAAACGCATTTAGGCCTATACTCACAATTTCAACAGATTTTTCATTAAAAAATTATTGTCATTTATATTTTGTGCCCATTTAAAAGAAATGCACGATATAATAGATACGTTATCCTCGATATAAACCTATAGTATGCGTTATTTACGTATCCAAAATAGATAATTACATTTTCATGCCCAGTCCATAAAGAGTTAGAACTGGAAAATGTTAGATATCACCAGCAGACACATCCAATATATATCTATATGCGAGAATAAAATTTGAGGTCAGCCCTGAAGAAATCAGAGGATAGGCCTAGAAACAAAAAAATATTATCAATAGATACACCTCGTAGGCATGCAGTGTCCGAAATTAAGGTTTAAATGTCTGCACCCGTCGTGCGCATAGCTTTGCAAAGTTTGCACCCGAGAACCCTTCTGTGCATATGCAGTTCTATAGCAGTGTTCAAAATTAATGCCGGCCCATCAGCCAATGACCAAAAATTTGGGACCAGGGCCAAAAATCTTCACCAAAAGTGGTGTTAAATTGTCCTGGATGGCCAACGGAAATTTATGCCATTTTTCCTAAGCTCAGATCTATTTGGAAGGCCAAATATGCATGTTAAAAAGTGCCCCGCCCTGAAATAATGAATTATATAGCCCTATTGGAGGCTATACAAATCAGGGCCAGAATAAAATCGTCAGGGCCGATGTTACCTTGGTAAAGTCAGCCCTGATGGCCGACCCCCCAAAAAGTTATTTTCGAACACTGTAGGCCTATAGGGCTATTTATTCTATCAAAAATGTGTGCACCTGCTGGGTGCACATTTTTAAAATGCCTGCGACTGGCTGCCAAAACGTGCACCTCGGGTGCAGGGTGCACCCTTAATTTCGGACACTGCTCATAGGGCTGTACAACATAAAACAAAACCGGATATTCCTACTTCAAAATCTGATAAATGCAGGATGAAAGTGTGTCACTTAACCCTTTAGCCCCCAATCCGGCCATAGCCGCCCGAGGGTGTACTCCCCAATCCGGCCGTAGCCACCCAGAAAAACATCATTTTTCCATAATTTTCCCATATTTTTCCAGAGACGAACAATTAAAAGACTATCAAACATACAAAAATGGCAAATATATCGTTTTAAAGCTGATGAAATTCCCTAATCAATGCTTCAACTGAGATTTCTATAATTTTAATTTACATGGGTGGATCAACATTTGAACTTCCTAAAGTACAATATATTTAAGGAAATCTTGAGGGAAATCCATGGAAATCCTGGGGAAATCCAGCTATTTATAATTCCAATGTTTGGGGTCTAAAGGGTTAAATATAATGCGCGATATATCCCTTTTTTACCCTAATTGATTATGCAGATAACATACACCCAAGGTCTCCCACCCCTCACAGGTCAGCCCCCGTCCCTCTAACCTTACCAAGGTCTCCCACCCCTCACAGGTCAGCCCCCGTCCCTCTAACCTTACCAAGGTCTCCCACCCCTCACAGGTCAGCCCCCCTCCCTCTAACCTTACCAAGGTCTCCCACCCCTCACAGGTCAGCCCCCGTCCCTCTAACCTTACCAAGGTCTCCCACCCCTCACAGGTCAGCCCCCGTCCCTCTAACCTTACCAAGGTCTCCCACCCCTCACAGGTCAGCCCCCATCCCTCTAACCTTACCAAGGTCTCCCACCCCTCACAGGTCAGCCCCCATCCCTCTAACCTTACCAAGGTCTCCCACCCCTCACAGGTCGGCCCCCCTCCCTCTAACACACATCTAAGGTCTACCACTCCATACAGGTCGGCCCCCCTCCCTCTAACACACATCTAAAGTCTACCAGCCCTCACAGGCCGGCCCCTCCCTTTTCCCCTTCCTTCCTTTCTCTTCCGGGTCCCTCTCCCTCTTTCTTCCTTTCTCTTTCTTTTTCTTTCTCCCCTTTTCCCTTTTTTTTTTGGGGGGGGGGGGGGGGGGGGGGGGGCCCGGGGGGGGGGGGGGGGGGGGGGCAATCACTCTTTGAAGGTAGATACCAACTGCGAAACTACAGCCCCCCCTTTTTGGGGATGGGAATATTCTGACAGCCCCCCCTTTTCTGGCTATGTCAGGGACAGCCCCCCCCTTATTTTTTGAATAGGTATAGATCAAGTCTGACAGCCCCCCTTTTCAGGCCTCCAAAAAGGCATTTGTTGACAAATTTTGTGGCCATTATTTGATTTTGGTACTCAAAAATTTAATTAGGAAGCATTATGAAGTGGTTGAATGACATAAAATAAACTGTTAATATAATATAATAGACAATACATTATTGAAAGCTCCCCTTGATCATTTCACAGCCCCCTGTTTTTAGCCAAATTGGCGATTCACAGCTACAGCCCCCGGAGGTTCTGACCGCAGTTGGTACCCATTTTCGAACCGAGTGCCCCCCCCGGGAGGGGGGGCAAGGCCCGTCTGCCCCCCCCCCCTGGATCCGCGCATGCCCTGTTCCTACTCCTAGAGCACTGGCTGTGGATCCGCCCCAGCGTCAGCGGGACCCCCGATCCACACACCCTCTATAAATTTATAGGCTCTAGACTCTACTCCCTCTATCAATTATCAATACAACCCAGCAATACAATTCCCCTACACTACCAATTTAGGTAATTTACAAACTTTGTGACTTCCAACTTAACAATTGCAGGCCATTGCAGACTATTATTTTGTATCAGTTTCTAAGCTGGATGGTCTAGGTTATGATTTTCAGTCCTGAACCGTGAATAATCAAGGCTGGATTTGGACATAAATTGGACGTGACGTAGAAGTGGCGGCCATTTTCAAGGTCGTCGATGACCTTGCGCGTCTCGTCAGTGTGTCATAGAATCAGTTACCTAATCAATACCTTTAGATCTAGATCTACCGCTGTTTGAGAAATTTTATTCTATGCCAAGATTTAGGGGGACCGACTCTTGTACATCAACTGAATGTGTGAGACTACGTGAAAAATGGAACGCAATTCCAACGCGGACGCGCAGTGATAATGAGATTGATAACCTGTTTCATCAGATCTTCATGTTTGTAGGCCTAAATTCACGACGACGCGAATCGAATTACGGTCGCCCGCTGCTTTGGATTGTAAGTAATTGCTAAGGATCATGTGACATTGGTTGAAAATACCTGACGCTCCTTTTTGGTCTGCTAAACATTTCGATTTGAAATGATTGGGAAAATGTCGTCTGGTCAGCCCCGCTCATCTTGCTCAGACCTGACATCTGGCGGTCAAAATGTGAACATTCCGCGAAGCCTTTTTCCCGCGCAGGAGTAGATCTCTGGTCGTGCCCAATTAAGGATTTATTATTAAGCGTAGCTCATTATAGATCTGTCCTACATACATTGCCCGTCTCTTAAGATTTATAATCAAAAAACGATTAAATCTAGACAAGTTTAGATTATTCTCGAAATTTCTCGATTGTATTAGTGTGCGGTAACCTACTTCTTTTTTGTTTTCTAGAACACAAATCTAAATCACCGCGCTAAGCCTAGACTAGATCTATTCTAGAGGCCTTTAAACCTATTGATTTTTTTTACTGACCCCTCCATAGGAAAAACTAATTATCAGCCCCTTTAGATTAATTCTACATTATGGTATTTCTTCTTTTTGTTTTCTAGAACACAAATCTAAATCACCGCGCTGAGCCTACAGGCCTTAAAATCTATTGATTTTTTTTTTTTTTTTTCATGACCCCTCCATAGGAAAAACTAATTATCAGCCCCTTTAGATTATTTCTACATTATGGCATTAAGCAGTTGAGATTTGGCAAAGACAGGGGACCTCATGACATTTAAAGTAATATGAAAGTACGCATTAAACTCATGATTTCTAGACCCACCCCCACTCCCCGTTAGAGGGACGGATTTACGGGGTAGGGGGGCCTGACATATTATATTGACACTTTACAAAAACGATGTAACAGTAAAATTTATTAACTTCCTGGTGGCTTCCTAGGAAAGAAGTTGAAGAAGATAAACGCCCGACAACATAGTTTCGATAATTGTGCTTTTATTGAGCTAATCCAACATGTTCTGCTGGTGATTTTCAATCTTTAACTAAAGATCAAAATGAGTCTACAAAGATATCAAACGAAATAAATGACCTTTCTCAGAATGTGACGTGCAATGAGTCTATCCGCGGTGGTCCAAAACCAGTAGAAAACAGAAAATTTAAGTCAGCTATACAACAAACATTCCCGAGAAGCTACCTCTAAGGCATAACAAGTTCATTTTTGTCATCAAATTTGAATGCAGAAGCAGAGAAAAGAAGCATTCTTTTTTAAGATATACACGAATAATTATATATGCAAATACTGAACTAACTTACTTCGAAATAATACCTCAATTCATGCATGAAATAGAACTACATTCCACCAAAAATATCTCAAGAATAATTTTGATTTAACTATGAAGCGAACTTGGAGAGGGAACAAGACTATTTATACCTTATTTTCATACTTCAGCAAAATATACTTTATAGGCCCCCTAATGAAAATGGGATATTGGCTATAGGACAGTGCTTTATATGATGAGTGGTGTGTGAGGGGTTAGGAAATATATATAGCATACAGATGTACTTTTGACATTTCAAAAATACTGAAAACAGTTTTAAACATATCTATTATTATAGAAGATTCAAAATGAAACTTCCATGACTGCACTTCACTAACCATGTTCGAGTCTTTTTTGAAAATAAATTCATATCTTTCTGAGACCTATCTAAAATTATATTGGGAATATAATCAAAGACCTGTATCTACTATATGGGCAACATGCTAGGAAAGTCTAAATAGAGTGGTTGATGTAGAGGAATTAAATTGTAAGCGATATTTAGCATCTCAATATTAGAGATATTTTCACTTTTATCCAGTTCAAATCTGTTTATTCATGACAATTCAAAATTTTTATGTCATTTTCATGACATATGTTGGGCTTTATATCTAATTCAAGACATCTAAAGAATTGTGTGAGCACCCTAACTTCATTTTGAACAAACGTTGAAATGCAAATACTTTCTGACATCTACTCTGTAGTAACTATTATTCAGAGAGTAACAAATCCTATGCTTTGTTTCCTCAGCAACGTATTCTTTCCAAACATAAATCAGTTCATCGTTCTTTTGGTACTGTCATTTGATAAGGGACTGAGGAACGTTCCTGCTCCAGACCTTATTTTACTTCTAGATAAATGAAACTTTTAATGCATCTTATTTAGTACGAACTTAATAATTTCTAAATTAGTTATATCAATCCGACTTATTGAGGGATGGTAATCGAGAAAAATCTAAACCCTTAGGGCCGGAGGCTAAAGATAGTAATTCCATTTATATGTATCAATACACATTGGTCAATAAACAACGTGATCTTTGAGTAACTATACCATACCGTCTGGAAAACTGAAGATATTTATCTAAAACCTAAATTACTTTGCTGGACTCAACATATCAACCACTTTACCACGTATTACTCGTTAATCTGTTTAGTTGCTCGAACTGTTTGTGTGGTTGAGGTTTTCTGTACTAAGATATCGTACATAGTCAAGTAACAGTTCAAGTGGAAAAAAAACACGTCAAATTTAACTTGAAAAAAATTAAGATACATTTAAAATATACTTTTAATTTCGTAGGACAGCTGAGTACAGATTATAAACAACCACTTGGTACAAACAGAAAAAAAAGTTATCGGCGTGTGCACTTATAACAGTCACACTAGGTCAGAAAACCAAGAAGGTTCATTGACTCCTTCAATATATCAGGTACGTTTTTTGGGAGGGTACAGGAGCCAGTAGAATAAACGAGCATTTTCCAAGTAACATTATACTTCATAACGCATGGCCATATAACAAACATATACACGTCTGCATAACAAATTTTCGCACCAACTTCAAATTTCACCATTTCTTTGATATTCTACACAAAAAGATGTTACTTCTCGGTAATTACCTGTTAATCTTAAATAGAAATCAATGTCAATACTATTAAGGTTAAATATCCTTCCAAGTTTCACATCTCAACTCATAATCGACGTAAAACTGAAGTGTTCTTGCGTCTTTGTCACACGGTCGTCACATTCTGTTTTGAGGAAGATGCCCAAAGTGTTCTTTGATGAAACCTTGTGTTACCTTTCGCCTTCCACCTGGAAAAAAAATATCATCATTTCATTTCTTTTCATATGGCTCAACTCCACCACTTTATCTAATCATTTTTAGAATGAGAAAAAATAGGAAAATATATCATACAATGATTACTACAGGTAAGTAGTTTGTAGTTACTTTAGATTTTTTATTCAGATTAGAGTAGATATATTCATAATATATAGTTTTATGTTTGTTAAGAAACATGTGGATAGAAGATGGTTCTTTGATACTTACTTTCCATAAGCTCCACATAAATCCGCAGGAAATACATTTGCGCTGGCATGGGCGTTCCAATACTCTCCGCGCTCTGCAACGAACAGTTTTAAGTAAATATGAGACTTTGAAAATAGCGATGGGAGTTACAAAACATGAACTAATTTGACATCTTTTTTAGAACGTATCTCATCTTCAACACTGCAAAAATGGCAGCCAGTGGTGCGTTCTTTTCAAGTTATCACCATAGACATACATGAACTTTAGGAATATGCAGTAAATTAACCTACAAACGTAAATTTCTGTTTTGTAGAATCATTTCTGAACACACACAAAATGTTACTACGCAAACGCTTCGGTGTTATACGTGCAGATACTTTACGACAATCACATCATTTGCATTTAGCCCTTTTGTTAAAACCAACTTGCTTGCGAGTTCTGATAAACGAACTGTGTAACAGGTATGTGTACAGAGTGGGTAGGCGAAGTGACACACACCTAAAAATACCGTATGATTGCATCCCTATATATATTCGACCCTTACCCTAAATAGCACGTAAATGATCAGGTCAAGGCCTTCTCACAACAATCAGTGACTGTTTATGTACCGACGCGAGTGACAGAGCTACGACGGGTAACCTTGACGATAATTGTCAATAAAAACCTTATAAACCTACATCTGATATCTAAGTGTAAGTGTTTTGTTTACAATTATATAAAAAAAAAAGAGAGAATCGCGAGAAAAAGAGACAAGAAAAACAAACTGAAAGAGAAGAAAACGACAACGAATATATTCAAATTACTGTAAATCATGTTTAACTAGGTCATTGTTGCTACCCCTTATCAACCAGGCTTGAGGCTACACCTAAAATACTGTGAACGAAGATATTTTTGCGTATGTGAATATTTCGCGGATTTGACAAATTCGCGTACCGATGTGTTACCGCCTATATATACTACACACTTATAAATATTTTTTCTTTGTATTTATTTTCGAGATTTTTTTTAGACAGGTATAAGCGAAAATATGTACAGCGCAAATATTAAATATACGTTCACAGTACGTCCCTTTATTAGGCTTGTGACGTCTTACCTTGCGCAGGTAGGTCATGGCCTTTTCATACTCGCCGCGGATGGCGTGCGCGGCGGCCACATTGTATTGCATAATGGCACGGGCCCTTGTGACGTCGCGGGGAGTCCACGGGTAGAGAGAACCTGTGGAAGTAAGGATACAAGTTTTAGGCAATACCTCTCAGATTTGGAAAAGTTGAGAAACCTGATATATAGAAAATTTGGCCAGCTGGAAACCCTAAAGCCCCACACGGTGACACCCACTAGGCGAATTTCTTCAAGGTCGGCTGACGCATCAACACTAAATCGGCCGACTCAACTAGGAGAGTCAGCCGATTTTAGCATCAACTCATATCAAACATGTATAATGTATATTTCAATATTATTACACTGACTGGAGATCTGAATTGGTGCTAAAAATCGGCCAATTCTATGAGAATAATCAGCCGATCCTAGTGCCAATCAGATGGCCGACTCAGTCAAATTCGCCAAGTGAGTATGGGGCCCCTCAGATTTTTAGTTTGGCTGGGTACTGCGCTGATGGGTGACATCATACAAGATCCTCAGGCAAATGGCTTGAATTCATCTATGGTAAATGTAACAGTTAAACTTGTTGAAGCTGCATATTTGAGATTGTTTTTCTAATTCTGAGAGATTCGAAAAGGAAAATCTACCAATTTTCTAATAAAGAGCCTTATCGTTTAAATTTGATTGTCACATTTCACAAATGAAGTGCAACAAACAGTGAATGTATGACACCTACCCTTTGCTTCGCTTGTCTCTTGAGGATCTCGTTCACCATTCTTTTCGGACCGATCTGCAAAATATAAGTATGATATGAAGCGTGACAAAAGAATTGGCAAATAGACATCTAGGGGATTCAACGGGAAAACGCGTTACTCTCAGTATATTTTCTACGGTTTCACTTTGAATATATTCTGTGTAGAAGTACACGAGCATACAGAGTTGATATAATAACTGTTAATTTCACTTGTATTCATTTGTTAATATCATTTTTGTAGAAAGAAAAAATATGGCAACCATTGGAAATTCGTTCTGAAGATTGTCTCAGACCTATATGACAAACGGCAGTTTATTATCTTTTACTCAAGCCGTATCATTAATATGTGTATGTCTGCAGCTGTTACTTTTAATGTATTACTTTTACTAATTCTTTTAAAAGGAGGAAACTGATTTAAGAGCGGGATGGTGCGCCACAAGGATACTTTGTAGGAGACGAGCAGAAAAAATACAAAGACAAAACTCATAAGGTCGTTATCACTATGGCCAAGGGCGATATGTCCCCCTCCCACTGTGACATGGATGAAGCAAGAACATTTTGTGTTTAACCAAGGGCTGAAACTTGGAAATAATATTCCCTATTTCCATATATTTGATAAACAATAAATTGACCATTTTTTTCTTTTTGATACAATAACTGGCAATCGAATGAATAAAAATGGAGAGGTTCGTGGGTTTGAATTCTAGAAAAATCACCAATGTTTTTAATGTTGAAAGCTTGAAAAAATGTGCAAGGGGTTGGGGTAGGAAAAGAGGGACAGGAAAGGGGGTTCAAACGTGTTTTTACCCAATGCATTTGGGGGCTCATTTCTACTTTTTCTAACTGCAGAGAAACTAAATATAGGAGCCCATAGAGAAACCCTCATTATCTGAGTAGTCTTATTGTACCTTGGGTCGGGGCACGGGTAGGGCACCTTTTGTTGAAAACATTACCCGCGGGTGAAGTGAGGACAGGGTGGGTGAAAAAATGTATCTATTAATGCACTGGTCTCTTTTGACACTGACACGACAGCGCTTGTACATGATGCGGGAGGTGAGAGGAGTTCACTCGAGTTTATTTAATTTTTAACCACATGAATGCTCAAACGGTAAGCCCTGTGTAAAGCAAAACTTTTTTTTTAATATTTCCATCTTTGGAAATCATCTGTCTTTTTTATGATATCATTGTAACTTCATAGCAATTCCGGTCTTAGCATTCTAGGAATACGGCTCCATGAAAGATGCTGCCTTTGTGGGGAAAAATTCTCATAAAAAGTAACTGACCTTTCTGTTACTAGGGCAAAGACGAGGGTGTCAAACAAAGTTCACAACACGAAGTCCCACCACCGGAGGGTAGTGTGGGGGTGTCTACAGATACAGTGTGATACTATTACAGGGGTTTTCCTTAACTTTTCTTTCCACTAGCCCATCGGGTTAGTGCTTCAGATTTTACACAAACCCGTGAAAGATCTTACTAGCCCGACCAAAAAGCCTTTCAGTTGATGTACTGCATGTAAGGATCCTCTCTATAGTTTTGGAGATATTGTAATTTTAATAAACAGGGCATGCATAACATAATTATTCAGGATATTATGTTTTCCACTAGCCCACCGGGGTAGCTGCCTAGAATTTGCACTAGCCCGACCAGGTTTTTACTAGAACCCGGTACTAGTAGCTCTATGTTAAGGTCAAACCCTGGACTATGACGGATCTATACCTATCTCTATTTGAGTTTATCAGTATGAACTTTCGAAAAAGATAAGTTTTTCGTAACCATATTTTTTTAATATAAAACATATTTTTTCGCTATATGATTTCAGTCAAAGGGCCTTCCATTAATTAAGTACACATAGCCCGATTTAAAAGAAGTTTTAGATTCCCACGTCCCTTGGATGCATTGGATTTGTACAGGAATTTAGGGATATATACATTTTATAAAATCCAGAGCCCCCTCCCCCGCTTCATCAGTACATACTTCATAAAAGGCCGCTTACCTTAGTATCACGTAATTTTATTAAAAAGTTTATTTCTATTTACTTATTTGTGTTGATATAGCCCAATCTAACCTAACCCTTATAGTGCCATCCCACCATGACGTATTACCACCTTAACCCCAGCTGTCCAGGGCGTGACCAGGGTTGCCATGGTAACCCCCACGCCGTGGTCAGCCCCGTGGTCAGCAGCTGGTTGCCATGGTCAGCTCGTCACATGGGGTCAGTCGGGCGTCCGGCAGGGGTTGACCGGCTGACCCCCACCCCCACCCTGCCCACTGTCTCCCCGGGCACTGACCATCTGACAGAAGGGCCTCTGATTGTTTCGAGACTGTCACAGAGTGTCAGTCCGCCCAGGGCTGTTGACACTTTGGGACCTTTCCTATGGCTCCAGGCTTTTTCTGTGTCCATCCAGGGATTCTCTGTGTTTCGTTTCTCTTGACTCTCAGTGTCCATCCCAATCCGTGTTTGTCCATCATGGCCCCTTTAGGTCTCTCATGGCCCTCAGTGTCCATCTCAATCTTGGGTGTCCACCCCCAGGTGTCCACCATAGCCCCTGTAGGTCTCTCATGGCCCTCAGCGTCCATCCTAATCCATTTCTTATGTTCCATCCTAAGTAACCTCTATATGTCTCTCATGGCCCTCTGTGTGTCCATCCTTATCACGAGTGTATATATGTCCGCACTTGCTGTGCTGTCTCTCACGGTCCTCCGTATCTATCCTAATCCCCACATGCCCCCCTTGTGTCTCTCATGGCCATCTGTGCCCATCTAAATCCATGTGTGTTAAGCTTGGCCCGTCCGTGTCTTGCATGGCCCTTTGGGTCTATCCTAATCCCCATGTGTCTATCACAGCCTCTTTAGGTCTTTCATGGCCCTCGGTGTCCATCCTTATTCATGTGTTCCATCTTTACCTCTCTACATTTCTCATGGCCCTATGTTTCTATCCCAAACACTAGTCGGTGTCTATTCCAATCTGCGACTTCCCTCTCCAACCCACTGTGTCTGGAAGGACTTTCTATGTTAACGCTGAACCCTAAGTGTCCCTCACTATCCCTAAGTGTCCCTCACTATCCATCACAGTCCTTCTCTCCAGTCTTTCGCTGTCTCTCCCAGTCCCTGTGCATTGCATCTCTCACCAGCCTATATTGTGCTCCAATCTCTGTTGGTAACTTTCCTTATCTAGAGGGCGGCCAACATTTTGTCTGAGCCTGCCTGGTCCTTCTGTCTCTCTTTCGGTCCCTCTTCTGTCCCTTTTGGTCATTTCGCTTCTCTGTGTTCCACCACATGTCCCTCGATATTATATATCCTCTTGCCTGATCCCCTTTTTTAATGAGTTTTCTGACCGTATAGATGTGAGACTTGTGGCCCCTCTGATCCTTCTGGCCCCTCTCTATCCTCAACCCTCCTTGTTCCTGTTTATCTCCCGAACACTAACCTGTGTGTCCCTTTTAGCCCCTCTTTCAGAGCCATCTATAATCTCTCCAGTTGAATATAGGCTTCTTGCCAAAATGCATTACTATTGTCATCAAAATAACCACAGAAACAAATAAAAGTATCGTATCAATACATTTTGGAAGTTATTATCGTCTAAAACAGAAAATCCAAGTACATTTAACATTTCCAAAATGCAAGAGTCTTCAACCTTGGTAATACTTTTGCTTTATTACCACCACACTTTAAAAATAAAAAGAATTGTGGCAATCCTCGTTAAAACAATTATTATTTTCTAAAACATCGCCATTAACTTTGAGTACATTTCAGATAACCACAATGTTACACAAAATGCGAGCTTACTCTTCAAATAACCAGTCCATTTGTGCCCTGCCAAATGTAAATTATCCCTCTCAAACTGGGTTCCTGGGACAATCAATATTCACTTCTTTACGTCAGTTTAGACCAGAGAACATCGATTAGGGCCGTGCCAACTGGCCACTTCCAGGTGGACCGCTTGTCACCTGCCTAAACCATTGAGAGGAGGATTTACTAGCACCTGACCTCTGACCTCAACCTGACCGTGACCTTGGTCACGCCTCCCAAGGCCCTCGGGCGCCTGCCGAGGGGCAATGCTGATCGGTTTTGGCTTTCTGTGTAATAATTTTGATTTAACGTTAATTTTGTTTAATGCTGAATGTATTTGCAAACTAAAATTAGTTTTGGGTAGGCCTACTATATATTTTGGTATCCAGATGAACTTGTTGGTCATATCTTTGAGGAATATAGTCAATTTGCAACGAGTTTAATCTTTTATGCGTAAAAGCAATATTTTGCAAACATAAAGGGACAATGTAAGGGGAAGTCGCTGGATAGATTTCACTTACTTTGCGGTGATGGGAGTTCCGATAATTGTATACTTTTGGGGGTGGGGGGGATATATGAATTTTCCTGGGATTATCTAAGGGTTTACCACGCATACCAGGGGAGGATCCAGGAAATTTCGAAAAGGGTGGGGATGTTAAACACCAATATTTGGTCGAAATATTTAACTCCTTGTCCTTCAGACGCCGTATTTATCCCCACAGATTTCCCTCCCATTCAGACGGCAAATTACAATCCTGTATACTGCCTTGACTTCACCCCACCGGTCGACTCACCTTGGTCGGCCTTGTGCTCCGGGGGCACCGTGGAGACGTCCGTCACCTGGTCAGGGTTCAGGTGCGACACGGCGTCGGCGATACGGTCCAGTGACGTCAGGGCCTCCCCCATGTACATGTGGGCCAGGTACCTGGAGGAGATAGGTGAGACAAGGTGAGGAGGACACAGGAGGAAAACGAGGGCTCATATCTTTGTAAATGATTTGGCTGATCAGGGAAAATTTGATCAGGGTCCCATGATCAGAAATTCTGTCTATCATGAATAAATTTTACACCTAATAATTCCTCTTTCACACTATTTTGCAATAACAATATAAATTTGGATAAAAAGCAAAACCAAGAAGGTTACGAAAATATGGGCCACAATGATCATTCAAGTACAAGTTCAAATAGTGCCCTCTCAAATTTCTTGTGTTTTTCTTGAATTTCCCTGTCATACAGTAAGTTTTCCCTGTCATTGTTTTGATAATTAATTTTGCTCTGATCTCAAAGCGTTTAATTTTCAAAATGGCATTCAAGATATGTTTAGTTATGGAAAAAGATTATATGAACTCCCTGGAGGAGAAAGGTGAGAGAAGGTGATGAGGACACAGGAGGAAAACGAGTCGACACCTGATACATTTAATACGATGATCATTCAAGTTTAAGTTCTAATAGTGATATTGTAACGCCCTTTTCCAAGAAGTTTATACAGGGTTCCCACTTAAATTTCACGATCAAATTTCCTGTGTTTTTCTTGAATTTCCCTGTCATACAGTAACAGAGATGCCACAGATGAAAAAGTAGGAAAATTAGGACACGCTTTCCCTACTTTTTTCTAGAAGTAACTAAGAAGGAAATAACCTTCAGGAAGAGAGATTTCACACTGAATTTGTATTTGAATAGCTTTAACGTAACACGAAAAATACTCTTAAACAGATATTAAAGCAATGTAGGACAAATCAGATATGCAGAGTAGGAAATCCCACAAAAAATAGGAAAAATCGCATCTCTGATTCAAGTTCAAGTTCTAATAGTGGTATTGTAACGCCCTTTTCCATGAAGTTTTTACATGGTCTCCTCTCAAATTCACGATCAAGTTTCCTGTGTTTTTCTTGAATTTCAATGTCATACAGTAAGTTTTCCCTGTCATTGTTTTGATGATTAAATTTTGCTCTGATTTCAAAGTGTTTAAGTGTCAAAATAGCATTCAAGATTTGCTTAGTAACGGGTATAAAATATATGAACTGCTCTGAAAAGTGCAATCTACTGAACCTTCAAAATCAGAACATCTAGGAACTGGGCAAACATAATTTCCTGTGTTTTCCATAACAGGGATATATATTATTTTTTTACAATTTTCGATTTTACTATGCATCGGGGACCCTGTTTTTACGCAGTACAAAAAAGACTAACATTTCTCATCAAAAAGCACGCTATACTAAAGATAACATATGACAAAGAAGGAAAGGTGGTGGATGAATTCGTTCCTACACCTGTCTACATATACCCAAGTGTAGGAAGTGATGAAATAGAGCTGAATCAAAGCTCTCCATTTACATGATATGTAATGGTCCTGATAGAACAGGCTACTTGAGATTCTGTGCATTTCAAAGAATATAAGAATTGTTTTTGTACATCTAAATACCTGGGAGGTGTCATAGTTTGTGATGTTTAGTAGCATCTCCCTCCCTTTTACGATTTATTTTACAATACACCATAAAATATTTTCCATCATCAGTCTATCTGCATCCTTTACAAAGTCTATCCTTAATTTCAGTATTTGTTTTGGTACCGGTTGCTTTCAAATTCACGATAAGTGAAGATATCGCATCGTGAGTTTTTTTCATGGCAAGATCAGCAATTGACGGCGGAAGTATTACAAAACATATCTAACCATGATGAAGGAAGCACATCTTGAGGCACCTTTTAAAAATTTACTAATAGAATTAGTATTACATGTCTTTCTATCCAGGGCGAACGATGATGCTCTATCAACACTTGCAGGATTCAAACCTTTGCACAGGTACCACATCTCCAGTTTCACCGAGATCCGCTCTTTTTATAGGCTTACAAAAATGATACTTAAGAGTGTATCCTCCTCTTTTGTTAAACACTGATTACTCCTCCTTTCATCCTATCATACAAAGGTTTTAACTTATACACAATTTACCAAAGTTTTTACTGTTAAATGACTAATATTAAACAAATAATAAGACTGACGAGTAATAGATTCAATATTCCTACTAGTCAAATTCTTTGCTTTTAGATTAAGTCATATTCAATACAAATATACAGATGCATTAGCCTGCGCCGCATCCCCTCTCCTGCTCCCCCACCTCCGCAAGGGAGGGCATGCTTGTAATGTCGATTCAGAATGGCAGCAAGGGTGGGGCAAAAATTATATGGAATTAATACTTGAATTTGGATATATTTTGTGTTGGTAACCAACAAATAATAGCGGGGCACCCATATTGGAACCAGTTTTATGTAAAGATGCCTTGAATGAGAACTTTGAAAGTCTTAATCGATCTCTGTTCAAATATGGTGCCTGATAGCTTTCTCT
This sequence comes from Lepidonotus clava, assembly GCA_936440205.1. Taxonomy (NCBI): domain Eukaryota; kingdom Metazoa; phylum Annelida; class Polychaeta; order Phyllodocida; family Polynoidae; genus Lepidonotus; species Lepidonotus clava. The sequence continues at coordinate 37,254,204 of OW387140.1, forward strand.
GACTCCCCTGAAATGTGAATCAGCTACCCATTGCAACGCAAATCTAACTCTTTAGGCAGGGTTCTGTTCATCTCTGGAATGCCAATATTCAGAGACGAATACTTTGCCTACAAATGCATCTACATGTTAAATAGGTGCATTGAATGAGTGTCAAATTAATCATTTTCTAATCTTTGGAAAAGCTCACAATGAGGCCACACTCTGACCACATTCCAAACCCACACCGTTCAGAGCAACATACATTTGCACATTCAGTAATGGCTAGATCTATTATGTCGGTTACCCCAGCCTATGCCATTCACACTTTTCGCCGCTCTAAACGACCGCTACATCCCCCACAAGTTCACCAGTGCCCCAGACAAACGCTGACCTTTGACCTTTGACCCCGGCAGGATGACCTTGTTGCGGTCACCCGGGTCTTCCTCCCTCCTCCTACGGCCAGCTGGTAAATCAAACCACAAGGTGCCCCAAACCACACACAGACTGCGTTTTTACACATGTTCTTTGTCCCATGAATGACCCCCACCGGTTTGAAAATTACCCTCCCATTTTTTTCTACGGAAGAATGCCACTAAATAAACGTATATCGTGATGTTTTTTTTAAAATATAAAAAGATGTTATTACAGCGGGAGTAGCTTCTTGTCAAGTTGCTTAGAAGTTCCCATCCATTTTTTTTAACGAAATGATACCACTAAACAAACATATTTTATATGTCTTTTTTTAAAACTTAATAAATATATATCATTACAGTGGAAATCATTTATTGTCAAGTTGCATGGAAGTACCCACTCTTCCCCCCCCCCCCCCGAAAGAATTCCAATAAATAAACGTATTTTGTAAGTTTCTTTTTTATCTAAATAAAATTATTTCAGTGGGAATAACTTCTTGTCAAGTCGCATGGTTGCAAGTTCCTAGAATCAAAATAAACATTATGAAAATGCGACAAGCCAAACCATAACACCAACTGGTTTGATGTATACTGTCTTTGGACAGGGAAAAAATAGTCACAGCTGTCAAATGTCAAGAATATGAATAGCCCACGACAACGTGTCGTTTTAGTCGTGGCCTTTCCAGATTTAACCGTTTTCTAACCGACTAAGATGCTGGTGTAGGGCAGGAAAGATCGAAGAAAGTTTATTCCTCTGATTACAAAGGCAGTTTTAAATAATTAGTAAAAGAATATTAATTTGGAAAAGGTAAGATCGGAAGAAGCATATCCTTTAAATTTAGAGAGGTAATAGACCATAACTTCAGGGCACTCTAAAGAAAACGTTTTATTCATTTATTTTTTCTTAAAGAAATTGTCTGCTTTCTGACAACTTTCTACTTATGACCGAAAGCGTTAAAAATGTGAATAAAGAGCTGCTTTGACGTTGACTTTTATGACTCTTCTAAGATTTTTTTTAACTCTGTCTACCCCTGGAAATCTTTGCTGACGTGAGTTTGCGGATATGTCAGATATGCATACTTTCTAAACTCACTTAACTTTTGCTCATTCTAACAAAAATATTGAAACAAAAAGTCTATTAATGGAAAAGTTTAGAAAAAAAAAACTTGCAGACATTTTGGTATTTTTCAAAGTAAATGAATTTCTCCATGATTTCCCAGCCTTATTTCATGCCTCCGTGGGAACAATGTAGAGTGTAGAGTAAACAGTAGTTGTCCGATTTTCCCAGACACAATAACAACGAAAAAAAAAGAAGTTCCAGACCTATTTCCTTTCAAAATAGAAAACAATAGCGTTCCAAGAAAAAGGTATAGGCATTTTCTGTTTACTATCCGTTTGAGACACAAATGTGTGACTAGCGGCTGGATAATATACCAGCAGGCTGTTAAGGTGGTGATCTGTGCAATCAAGCAGGTGTGAAATCAGTTTTACAGCCTCAAAAAAAAAAAAAAATTAAAGAAAAAAAAATTAAAGAAAAAAAAAAATTAAAGGAAAAAAAAAATCGTAATAAAAAAAAAAGTGCGACGTGAGGGCAAATTACTGAAGAACGCGGTCGGGTCGCGCGTACTCGACGCGGCGACCGCGACGCAGCACGGGTGCGGTTGGGTGTGGTTGGGAGAGGGGGGGGGGGGGCGGCCTCTCTCATCTAAGTGTACTTGTTATGGCGTCTCGTGGACATTAAATGTACCCGAAGCCATGTGTCGGGTGCAGTTTTGGCCCGGCGGGGGTCACTGTCCGCCAAGTGAGGTCACATTGATGCCGTTTTAATGTCGGCCTGCGCGCTAAGTTATAAATCTGGCCCATCATGAGACTGAAGGGTGAATGTGCACTTACAATTACAAAGAGAAAAGAAAGTTTGAAAAGGTTTACGTTAAAAAAGAATGAAGAATACTTGAAAAGAATCTAAAGGTTTTAATTTTGATTTGTTCTCACTTTATCGCTATATGCATGTTTGGAATCCTAGAATTTGTAATTAGTAATTTCTTCCTCGTAAATCTGAAGGAACTGGGAATCCAACTAGTGTTTCATAATATAGAAAAAAAACACAATTAAAATGAATACATGTGGCCGCATAAGAGAGGTGAAAGCTTGATGGAGATAAATCAAATCCATTTTCATTAATCATAAGTGTTGTTTTTTTGGGGTTTTTTCAAATTGTGGCCGCATAAAGCGGGTACTACTGTACTGCAAATCTAATAACATAGACAAGTTCATGCGGGGTTTCCCCTTTTTCTTCGTTTACTATGTTTTAATACATTTATCAGAATAAATCACTTCAGCATGAAACACATATGTGTCATATACTTAAAGGCAATTTCGACCGACTCGTCATAACCTCACTGACTCAGTCCGTGGTTACATTCAAGTCCATATCACTTCTTGCCAGTATCAAACTAAAAACGACAAGTCACCCCTTTTTAATCTGCACTCATGATGCATATCAGATGAGTGATGTGCGCCACAGAAGAGCTTGCACCCATCCCCAGACAACCACCCCATAAATCAACCTTGCTGTAAATAAATCCAAACCCCCAGAAACCGAGAGGGGCCTTCCATTTAGTACATACGCAAAATTTATCAAATTTTAGACCCCCACCCCCACCCCCCTTGGACTAAAATACGCAATGAATTTGTACAGGAACATACGCAAATTTTCAAAAATTTTAGACCCCCACCCCATTGGTGCGTACATACTTAATGGAAGGCCCCAGGGCCGTGAGCCTGAGACAAAAGCATGGGAAAGGCTCAAAGAAAATGAAAATTATTCACAGAAATAAAATAAGGGTGGGGGCTGAAATGTACTACTGTTAGGGCGTTGCCGCCGACAAAAGAATTCGGCGGTGCACTGAGAGTTGGCCGTAGACGGCAGCCTGGCGGGTGTTTAGATTCGGTGCAGTAAATTATTATGAAAACTCATTGAACTGTGAGTAGTTTAAACTTCACGGGAAATGACTGCCCGACCCCCTCGTACCCAGATACATGATTCATGCGAACCAAACCGTCCCCGGGGGGAGGAGGATGGTGAACTGAGATGCCAAGGATAGGCCTGGAGAGGGGGGGGGGAGTGTTTGGAGATTGAATGAACTATTCGACCTATACAGGATTGTTCCTGAAGGTTCGGTAATCAATGTCTGTCTGTGAGCAATTGAATGATTATTTCCAATCACGGCTGGCAGTTTTGGTGAAAATGTATAGCATCTGTATGGTACGCTGATAATTTTTCTGCATAATGATAAAGGTTAAATTTGAGTAGTCAGCCCCGATGGCTAGTTAGATAACAAAATTTAATTTCCAACCCTGATTTCCTCATTAAAAGACGTTTCTCTTTTAGAAATACAAGGATATGTGACATCTAATTCAAGGAGGGTACGCAGACTTTTAGCACATAAATTATTGTCAGGTTTTCTCTAATGGTCCCACCGTCGTGATAAACGGGGAGTTCTTGACAATATTTGTCTTTTATTTGAGAACGCACAAATTATGCAAATCACCACGACCGCATGAATCTTCTGGTTGGACAATATGAAAAAGTTATACTAAAACCTAAATTTAAAGAACAATTGTAGCATTTTCGTTATCATTCCGATGTATTCAGGGAAATTTGCAAACTGTCCTCAATACACAATGGATAAAACGACATACTATAGATCATCAACAAAGCCAGGCAAATCGATGGACATTCATAAGTATCCCTTATCAAATCTAGTTCACTACTCCTGATAGTTTTCAAAGCAGTCGTTGACCCTCAAACTGAACATAAATATGTAAAGTGGTTTATTTTGAGTTACGTAGAACCTGTCTTTTTATGGTATACACCTCAACAAATCACAACAAAGTCGTCAGGTCGGTATTATCTGAAATGGCATACATATCTTTATAAAAGTTCAATCAAATGTAAAATCTACTTGCTTGGCATACTGCCGGATGTTATGTTTTACCCTTTTTAAATTACTTAAAAAAACACTATAGTGGGAGTCACTGCGATTAATCCTAGATTTCAAGAATTTAAGACGCTAATGATATTTCATTAGTTTTAAGGGTTACGTTTCAATAACCGCATATGGGAGCCCAGAAGCAAAAGGGATTATTCGAAAAGATAATTAGATTATATATATATATTTTATTTTTCTATAATCTGTCATATGGGCATTTTGTTTTTTAAATCAGTCTAGTCCCCGTCAAAAGGAGGAAAAAAGGAGAAACGGGGAGAAAAAACAACCGTACGATTAATTGCGTTCCTTGAAATGTTTACTTAGATGTCACAAAATATGAAAAAAAGAAAGGATTTATGATCTTTACGAGAAGTCCAATTTGAATTTACGAGGCCCTAGAGGCTGTGCATGGCGTCGGTGTCCCCCGTTCAAAGTTCAAAGGAGGTCATCTAGACAACCACTTCTAGGTAGGACGCCACAAATCAAGCACACCGCAACATGTGCTCTACGTCTCCCGCCCCTTCCCACTGGTCGCCCGCGGAAAAATACGAGCCTGTTTGTAGGCATATAGGCCTTATACCTCCCGCCGGGGAACAGCCACCTCTCATTTCCGCCGGGACGTATAGCTGGTTAGTACTGACGTAGAATATGCACCGGTTACCATTGCCAAGGTTCCTATAAATTTTTCCTTTTTTTTAATGGGCGGTATTCTTTTTTGGGCTGATTTACGGGGATTTTAAGTTATTTGTTTGAAATGTTTGCGTTTCTGGCATATCGCAGAAAGTTCAGATAAACAAGGAACTCCAGTTAATGTCTTTTTTTGTGTGTTAAAGTGTCCGAATTCAAAACAAATTCAATGATACAAATTTTCAAAAAAATAAATAAAGAAGATAAAATAAAGAACGAGGTATTTATATAGATTTTTTTTTCATCTTTTTTTTTATATAGAAAAAAAAGGTCGTATTCATTCAATAAATTCTCCACATCCGCATAATTTCCATGACTTTCCCATGCATTGTTATACATGTATATTGCAATTGACCGATTTATTTCTTTTTTTCCCTCCCCCCCTCCAGTCTGTGAGAAACCTTGCACTGCCCTAACCCACTACCAGACCACTAATCACCTCGATAGAACAGCCCCTATCAATAAATCTTAACATGGCTTCCAGGCGCGATTTCCCAATTCTGGGGACTGTCACGCCTAGCTATAAACCCAGGGTGAATCGATTTCCCCCTGACAGAGTAAGATGAACTGGAGTGATAAATGACTGTGCTATCTAAATGTGGCGTTCATAGATAATATTCATGTGTATATGCATAGATATGTGTATGATATATGTGTTATTTTATATGTGTGTCATATCCTGACGCCATGATGATTTTCAGGGTTTAACGTCCGTTCAGTTAGTGCTTATCTACATTTAGTCAGACTCACATATTTCACTTAGGTTTGTTAATGAATTCATTTGGATCACAAAGACGGAAAGACGAAGTGGAATGAGAGCTTCAGATATCCAGTCGAAAACCAATGTATGTATCTACATAGACTAACTTATAACATATCTATATCTATTATACCCTACACTCAAAACATTGTGCTGAAACAATACATAATTTGGGTAGGAAAATCCGAAGAAAACTTTATTTCAAAGCATACTATGAGAAGACTGTACAGTAAACAGTAATTTGAAGGAGCTATTTTTTCTTATTTTATTATTCAATGTCAGCTTCAAGTTGCGAGTGTCAAGTAGCACTTGGTTCGTGTCCTTCCAAAAAACCGTTGGATCATAACACTTGACAACTGATCCCCACTCAAGATATTATGATGACTTCAATGAGGAAACAGCTTGAGTTTTTTTAACCATATTTCATAACATGTTTTTCAAAATCATAGTTTAACATAAGAAAGGTGTCTTTCTAGCCACAGCTGTTGGTGCACGTAGGGTGAAGTGGAAAGTTTTGTAAATTAAATTCTTGTTCTCAGTTTTTTTTTGTTTTCTCCTAATATTTTGATCTTAAAATATGCACATCTTATATTCTTCGACCAGAAACTTGCACACTAAATTCAAAACGCCCTCCATAGCATTTGAGACTTAATTATCATTCAGGTATAATATCAATATATCTATGGCAGTTCTCCAAATGCACAAAATATACTGTGCAAAAACGTATCTATATAAGCATGTTCAATGTATAAATGTAAATATAAATATATGCACATCTGTGAGCTTGAGCGCCGGCAAATATTAAATGTGACAATTATGGCAGATCTAAGCACTGGCGTTTTGTTCTTTGACTCACCTTTTTCCATACTGATTGTCATTTGCTAATTATCTCTGTCGACTTTAACGACAGCCATGCGAACCTACTGATCTTGATCTGTGTCACTGTTTGAAGATTTTTGGGGAGCATCAGTAGATAACTAAAGGTACTAATGACATGGTTATTCACCCATTCTCTTGACAAAAGCCGAATAATGAATGGAACTTTTTTAAAAGTGTCTTTCGTGGATTTTACTTTCCAATCCAATTCCAAGTCATGCTCTTATTTCAATGAACAAAACTCACAGCCGGTGTTGTTTTCCCGGTGCCCTTTTTTGACATTTCAACAATTTCACAAAGTGCAAAACTCAAGTTTTGCATTATGACTAAGTGCTTTGCCAAGAAAGTACGGAAAAAGGCCCGATACTGTACGAAACGGATCAGTCAGAAAGCTGAACCTTTTTATTCAGTCCACAACAAAGAAACAACTCGGAGCTTTCCGAGGTAACCGGTCATTAGACTGATTAAACGTTAAGAACACAATCAAAAATAACTTATTATTTTTAATGAATATTGCGTAGATAACAAGAGGCACAGAAATAAACCCAGCTTTTTTTCTCTCGAATGTCACTTAAAATTTCCCAGGCGTCTGCGACTTAACCTGGCCGTAATTATCACTTTCTAATCAGGTAACAGGACTAATGAAAGAAGATTTACCCACTTTTTTTGGACAAGCTGGGCCAGCAATTAGAAACTAAGCGCATTCACACATGTCCTCTTTGAGTCTGCCCTTTATTCTGGCCGTCCAAAGACGCACGTGCACCGCTGGCGAGGTTTCCGTTTTTGTGAAGAATTTCTCCTTGGCACAACATGTATACACGTTCATTGACTAGTGTCTCGACCTCTGGAATTTCCCCTTCTCACTTTTTCCTCCGCCCGATCCCATTCCAATTCATTTGTCTTCAAGAAACTGTTCACGGAAGCGGCGTGTTTTGCCTCACCTGGTCGGAGCATGGACTCCTGAGGGGGTTACTCAATAGTGAAAATGGGTACTAAATGCGTACCCATTAATTGATTAAATGCGTACCCATTAATCAATTAAATGCATACTAAATTATTACAGTTTTTTCTATGTAGAATTACATTTTCTCCCACGTCAGAAATCATTTTGTCACGTCGGAGATAACATATAGTTTACTTATTTGAAGGGACAAGGAAAATAATTAGTGGGAGTATGGACACGGCCAGTTACTGGAAATATAATGCTGCAAATGACCTAGAAGGAACTGAATGATGTTGATTTGCCCATGACAACAGACATTGCTCGAAAAATGTCATTATCATACGTCCGACGGCTAACTAGCCTACAAATAATAGGAGGAAAACGTAAAACTATGTAATATCTAGACACTAAATCAATCTATTTTATCACCAGTAACTGCTGCTTTGGCGAACCTTTTCATAAAACGCCAAGGAAACAACTAGGGAACTATCAACTCCAAAGCACTAAAATAGAACCTGCCTCCAATGAACTTCTGGGGGCTGCAGTTTCTAAAATGGGTAAGATCTCCTCGGCAGTGGAACCCCTCACCCCCTCACCTGCCCGTCGGTTAACCCGGACAGGCCTCTCACTCAAGGCGATAATAACACGTATGGACGTGCTCCATCCACCCGCTCACACTCAAACTTTTATTTCGGAGACTGGATCTTTTTCCCTACCTGTATTTATTTTATTTTTTTGTTCTTATCTTTTTTTACACCTTCCCTCGCTACTCGCAGCCGCCTGTGTGTAACCGTGGACACAAAACAGCGGTTCGCCTTTCCTTTTAATCACATCAGGGGGCCTGAGTGGAGACCAGAGAGGACTGTTTCTTTTTGGCCGTATATTTATTGAGATGAAGAGATGGTTGATTCATGGAGTTGTGTGAAACGGTTGACCACACGGCGCACTGTTTTAGATTAACTTTCGGAAGTGAGGTTTGCTGTTTCACATAATTGATTTTACCGAAACTCAGTTTTCTAATTCACTTTTGAATAGAAATTGATAGATTTGTCCTATCAATTTATAAAATGAAAATTCGAATAATGACCCCTTTTCTTACGCATTACTACATGTACATCTAAAAGTAGAGTTCCCATTTTCGCTCTGGGCTTTTTCGTCACGTTATATATTTCAGAAACACAATTTTGGTTTTGTCAGACGCTCCCAAGATAACCTCCAAATCCATTTGACCAAAAACTGCAATAACAGTACATCTTTTCTCAATTTATTCATCATACTAATTTCTTCTCAAGTAGGTGATAAAGTGCGGTGTATTTAGACATAAATGTATCGTATTTCTCATATCAGATAATTTTATATTCACTGAAACTGGTGAGAATGGTTCTATAAACTTATATCTAAAAATGTTTATGAGTTGAATATTATAGTAGTAAGATATTAGTTCAGTTTTTCTTTATCTTTACTCCCATAGAAAGATTCTGAGTCTAAGAGAAACGCTGACGTATCGGGATGCGTTGGGGTTGCTAAACCTCCCTAATAATGCCAAATATATGCTGTTTATACATCATATCTGCAAGTGTAGTGGGCGTATTTGTATGGGTGTTATATACCAGTCAGGCAGCTTACACCACCTGGTTTATTCATAAGTTATTTATGGAATAGAAGATATGTGATTTTCCACATCTATCCTACTGCAAAAACCTAAAAATCCCATCTTAACATTCTGAAATAAATTTCTTTTTATCATTCACAAAACAAAATTGTATCATTTAACAGGGCATCATTTCAGTCATAAACTTATTCCGGTAATAAACAAGTTATTTCCGGTTTCTCTTGACAGGTTGAATCGGGACACTCATAGGTTGTATACATACATGTATACACATGTATACATGTACGTGTATGTGTGCTTTGCAAATTCCCCCGATCCCCCACAGGCTACTTTGGACACCAGGTGGCAGGAGGAATAGGGGCCGCGACTCCCCAAGTCGTCGACCACTCTCCGCCGCGCCCCATACTTCTCACGCTTGTAAGGATCCTCAAGCCTAGGGCGGCCGGCTGCAGAGTGGTCGTATAACATACACCAGCCGCCCTGGGACAAAGTGGGTTGCCCTGCCTGCCAACCTCTCAACCCACCTTCCTGACCCAAAATATAATACTAGTGGGTAAACACTGCCGCCTCCCCTGTCACTGGAGGTCGGCCTTATTTATGACGTCCCCCCTCCAACCACCTCCTTCTCCCCCTCCCTCCAACGACCCCAACCCGAACTCCGAAACACCGACGACGTTGACGAGGATGGCAGTGCTAAGGGAAGGATTTAGATGCTCGTTCCTGAGCCCCCCCCCCCCCCCCCCCCCACCTAATTTTTGACAAATTAAAATTTTTTGAAATGTAGAATTCTAGCCCCCGAATAATATTTGTATGTATGGGATACCGCCCCCCCTCTCTCTCTCTCTCCTTTTTTTTTAAATTCTCTTCTTCTTTTTTGTAATCTCTGGGTTCGTCCCTGTCCTGGTGCTCATGATGTTAGGGCGGTGACGATAATGTCTTATATCATTGGTGATAAGTATACTTATCTGATGTTTAGGGAGAAAGGGGACATGTTACATTTTGGGTCCCCTCCCCTTCGGTCAGGCTCTTCCTCTGATAAGTGCTCCTTCATAAAGTGGGTTTTGTATTATTAGTTTGCTACTAGGATCCATGAGACAGAGATACTGTATTTATAGAGACCATTCTTTCCCCTTTTGTTGCTAAGTGAGCTATTCCCTTGATTTTGAACTGATGCCATATTTTGTAACTGATAAGAGTGTTTATCACCTAACTTTTTATGGTCTCATGATATCATTTTGAGATTCTGTATCTCACAGAAAAAACAGCGATGTCACTGTTAAAAAGCCCATTAGATGAATTATCTTTTGCAAATCCCTTAAATACATATTATCTCAATATTCTATATATAATCATTTCCTTCAATGTTGATTAGAATAGCGAAAAGTGGAATGGCTTCCTATCAAGTTCCGGTTAAAAACAATCTGGATCCGGTCTCACTGATCGCCTAAATTGGGACCCTCATATACTGTATATGTATCTGAAAGTAAACCTCCTGGCGTATCAACCCAATATTTATCATACAGCACCTAGGTGGCGCAACCGTAAATGATAACCAGTCGGCCCCTGAGTGCCCAATCTTCTAATTCTATATTCTTGGGATGAAACTAGGCTACATACATGTGCATACCTCCTATCTGGGGTAGCAAAGACCCATCCAGATAGGCCGTAATTGTGTATAATATAGACGCATCAGGCCTAAGTATGTGAATGTCTTGCGGCCCTTTTGATTGCTATCAGTATGGCCGCTTAACCGTTGAAACCTTCAAAGAGGGAAGAGGAAATGGGGAAATTTATTATTTGAGAGAATTGGGTCCAAAGGATGATGTATGCGGATGAGCATAACTTACATATCCTGTGTGGGGTGATAAATAGGCCGATCACCGGTAAATATGGCACGTCTTTTTAGATACGCTACCACCAATGTATTTTACCTCTTTAGATCTTTTTTTAATCGCTATTGTTATTTTTACCACTATAATTTTCCTGTCATAATACATTTTTATGCTATGCTATTGAACAATGCATATAGACTCATTGTTTCATTTTTTAAACCACAATTGATTTTTTTCTCGGTATATTAGAGTACTTAAATACAATCAAGGAAAGGACATTCAAAAGATAATATGAAATGCCATGATACGCTGGCAATAGAAGATCCTCTGCTCTACCAGTGATAGATTTTGGAAGGTGTATCATGACAAATACAGAAAACTGTAGCATTGACAAATAAATAAACTTATCATTTCCATATTACATCACGAATTGCATTGACTTTTTAAATGTGATGTATCACATAGTTTTGAAGCTTTTCCAACTAATCAAGAGGTTATATTGCAGGGCATTGGAGGGTTGGACATAGGGGTCACTGTTTTAGTACTGTTTCCTTGGGAAAAAGTCTATAAAGCTTGTTGGAAATTTGCACGTGTTATCTGTAATTCCCAAACAAAATCACATTGGTATATTTCATTTTGAAGTTACTCCATTTGGAAACTAAACTTAGGAACAATTGTAACCATATTGACCATAAACTAGAATTTAAATGGAAACCGGGAATAGGTTCATTACTTTACGAGGTAGATGTAGACTGGCAGTTTCGGAGATTATAATATAGAATATAAGTCCGTTACATGTCCAACGTAATCCATCTCTCTTTTGCAAAAAAAGAAACACAGGTGTTCCTTAGTTTCTGGAGATACGTCATTATCAGTCAAAACTCATTCATCAATCATAAAGAGATTTGAATAAAAAATAAAATAAAACGATTTATCTCAGTACATTCTTTTAAAGTTGTTTTTTTATATATTTATACAGATAATACATTCCATTGTTGCCTTCTTTTCATTCAGTCACGGGGCATGTAAACCCAGCATTTTTAGACCCTTATCATTGGTAGTGACATTTATCTCAGGCATATGCCGCTTTTTGTCATAACAGTTAGACAATACATATACCCTGCGAATGAACATATGGCGTGCGTGAATTATATAATGTACTGTACCTCTACAGGATAATCCTTAACTGATCACCGTAATATTTTCAATGTATTTTCAATTTTTATGCATTCTTTTTTGAATGCTACGTGGGATTTATGATTTTATTCCATGTTCTCATGGAAAAGCGAACAAATACAACATCGCCAGCTTCAAAATAAATATGTGGAATACACGCTTTAGTTAAGCATTGGTAATTTCAAGTGAAGAGGCAAAGTGCGACTGACAGCAAAAACAAAACTGAAAAATACTATAAATACTACAACATCCATCATTGGCTATGTGCAGTTTTATCAAGCGCCGTACCTTGATGATATCTATGATTCAGAATATTTTCAAACTAGGAATATGCGAAAGCCATTGCAAAACGTCGGACATCATGTCCGACGTTTTTCAGCCTTCTGTCGGACATTGGGCTACATTGTCCGACTTTTTTTAATAGGGATTACCCTTGTGCATTTATCTATAAATTGATTTCAGATTACATGTTATTAGATCCATGAGATCCTGCAATTGTGTCGGGCAAATCATCCAACGTTTTTAGCTCAATAGTCGGACATAGGGTGTAAAACGTCGGACATGTCCGGCATTTTTAGGGTTTTCACAAACAGAATAATAGACTTCGTCAATATTATTCTGCTTTTCGTTCATATGATAAAATCACTCGTTTCCATAGCTCTGCCCCTAGTCACAGGGGTTGGGCATGCCAGGAAGACGGGACCTTTATTTTGGTACGGCCGTGTGTATGATGCTAACCACCTGGCCCACATAAATCAGGGGACCACATTGGTGCGGGCCGACCTGCCCGGCGTCCAGCCACCATCAGGGGTCTACACAGTGTCCGTGTCACATATCGGCCCCTTCTCTTTTTTTCCATTTCTTTTTTAATTTATTTCTGATAAATATCGGTCCCTTCTCAATAACATTCAGTGTATGTAGAACAGTCCTTTTATACAGCCCATGAAGTTCCTAATTCAGCCAATCAGAGACATCAAAACTACACCGCTTTGTGAATCCACTCTAAAGATAATTACTATTTTTCATAATCAATGAAAAAAAAATGGATACAGAATGTCAAAATCAATTTTGTATGCCTTAGTTATAAGTTGGAGTTGAAAAAATATACTTTACCTATCCTGCATAAACATTGTAACCAAAAGGTATCAAAACAAGATGGTGGAACCCGCATGGTTGCTATATCTAACGTTTATATAAACCCTTATAAAACCTCACTATTTCTATTGATTGTCTGATCGTTTGGGTAGTTTAACGTCCAGACAACTCTTCAGGTATTTTCCAGACGGCACACGAAATACATTGCTCTCTTGTGCTAGATTTTAGATTCCCCTATTCTCTTGGGTTGACATGTGAATTATTGCAATGGTATGAATACTTTGAGAATTTATACCTCCCCTCCTCTAACCCCTTGATGTGAAGGTTATAAAATGGCCCTGTTTGACAACATGTTCTTTATCTATATAGCCTGCCTATCATTCTCTCCCTTGCATAAACTACAAGTAACGCTCGCTTCTTTATATTGTTTAAATATTACATGTACTTTTCTTGGCAAGCATGTCTTGGTTAGATAAGAGGGCCTTCGGCGTGCCGTTTTTTTCTAATTGTTTGTAAACATTAATAGCATCCCTTCAGATATAGCTCATATTTCCCTTTGCATAGAACAATACGTCAATTACTAATACATGTAGTGGATTTGCTAGTAAGAAAGATTCGCAAAGGGAATGTGCACCATAATGAAAAGCTAGTGTGATTATTGATTACCAACAACAGCGCGTTTTTCTCCAGGGGACGGATGACAGTGGTACATAAACTAATTGAAAAGAAAAGAAGCAAAAATCCTCCTAAGCAGCCTTACTATGACAAAAGATGAATTTTAAAAATGGCCATTAAAAATCATTACTCCTGGTAAAGAACAACTCCTGATAACTTGGCATAATTTGAAAAGTGGCAACTAGGTTTCCCCAACCTTATAAAGTCCAATGCATTCAGTGGAGCTTCCACCATTCAGCACAGCTCAGATTTCTCTGACCGTATTTCTGCGGACTGCATTCAGAACCCAAAACCACAAAGCAGTGGGCCTACTGGGGTAGGGAAACGCCCCCTAAACCCCTGGTTGGGAACGCGGCAGCCAACGCCCTGCTATCTCAGCACATTTTATCCCTGAACCCCCGCCCCTTTTCCCACCCACCGCAAACCCCTAAATCTTCCCTCAAAACCCACACACCCCTCTCGCCTAAACTAGGGGACTGCATGGGTACCCCCTAACCTCTTTCCCACCCACCACATACCCCTAAATCTCCGCTCAAATCCCGCCCCCTCCAGTGGCGGATCCATCTTTTTGAAAAGTAGGGGGGGCGCTAAAAGAAGGGGGGGGGGCACCCCACTTTTCCCAGAATTTTATGTGATTTTTTTTTTATAAATTTGACCAGAAAAGGAGGGGGCGCTTACCCCTCCCCTCCTCTAAATCTACAACTGCCCTCACCAAACATTTAGGGGACTGCATCAGCATGGGTACCCTTCCCACCCTTTCCCCCACTCCTCCCATTCCACCAAATGGCAGTGGCAGTAGCACAGCTCAACCCAAGGAAATAGTGTTATACCCCCAGCAAGGGTGGCAGGCAGTGGCAGGAACGACGACGATGGTAGCGGTGGTGGTGGCAGTAGTCAGTGTGTGGGCGGGAGGGGCTTCCCCGCGGCCCGATTCCCCAGTTCCCATCGGCGGTCGCCTCCAACTAACCCCCCTTGTAAGGCCAGCCGCCGGCCAGCACCACCGCCTCCGCCCTTCTAGTCCTTTCCTGACCTAGCTACCTCTTGCATACTTATTTGAGAGACCAGCGGACTTGGACGTGACCTAGTCTACCGCCCTCCCGTCCCCTGATGAATGAACCCGCCGCATGTCACGAGGGGGCGTGGCCAGCGGCCGCCAGCCAATCAGCGCGCCGCTTAGAAAGGCCGCGCGGCCGCCATGGCGCGTGCCAAGCTAGCTGGGTGAGCAGGGCGATTAATAATGATATCCTGTCAGGCCAGGGTCACTGAGTGTAAACTGCCAAGTGGGTCAGTGGGTCACCCACCGAATTGGGGGCAAACGAAAAAATTATTAAAAACTAAAAAAATACTTTAAAAAAAGATATAAAAATGGTCATCTTTTTTGGTGGGGAAAAAAGGCAGTGTTTAATTAGAGAACAATTGTGAAATGTCACGAGTAATTTTTCTCTGTAGCATTTTGCTAATTGTTCAATTTATTTTTGCTTTAAATTCTCCGGTGGAATTCGCTAAGTTACAGTGTAAAGGAGAGGGGTATTTTGAGTCCAATCCCGCAAGTAATACCATAGATATAAGCAAGCCTCTGGTGACCTTTCTGTGCTCACAGCGGTTCTTAGAACTGGAGGATAAGATTTATGAGGTTTTGGGGGTCACCAGTACACTCCAACTGGTAGGAGAAACAGGCTCAGTGCAGCCATCTGGTGTTTCACATAGCTTTCCACTAGACGGCAGCGCCAACACCAGACTGCAGCACCTTATCGTTGTTTTATTGTAATAATCTTTGAATCACCTTTTTTCATATGTTGATTCTAATCATAACGTGTTCGATTTTAAAAGATGAATACTGGTAAATGAACCACCTTGTTATGACTGCTAACAACATATTTCGAATTTAAGATAATGATTTATGTTGGAGTTTAAGGTCTGTTCAGCAGTATTTCAGCTTGAGCTATATCAGGACCATCTCAATTTTTTGTTGACTTTTACATGGTACTATGATCGAATTTATTGGGGTGGGAATGACGGCAAAGAAAGGTGGTACAATATAGAGACCAGGGAATCTAACCTGGGCCTGCTGCACAGAAGCCACACATGCTATCTGCTGGACATCCATGATCGAATCTATGAAGGGCTAGAACGTACCCCTGAGCATTTACCGAGGCAAGGATTAATCCCCAAACCGCCAATCATCTGGACATGTTCGATAGTTTTCATGCCCCACTAGGTATATACATCATATATGTTGTCTCAAGAGACTTGGGTATTTTTTCTATGTCAATTCTGCTGAGTGCTCCTGAAAATCAACGCTGCGTGACATAAAAATGTCCGATCTGGTGCTGCCAAATAATGGACAAAATATCCACCATTTTCAGAAAGATAACTATATTCTATACACCTTTTCCACGAAACTGCGCAGTGAACCCTCGCATAGAAGCCCTGTTCCCAACGATTTCCATTGAAATTATTATCCCAATTGATTGTTCAGGCCTATTCCGCTAGCAGGGCGCCACTCTATTGAATGGGGACTATAGGGTGACTATCAACCTACCTGTGAGCCCCTGAGAGTCTTGGCTGTTTGAGTAGTTTCTCGGCGTGCGACAAGGCCACGACGTAATCGTTGAGGGCCAGGGACACGTACGCACTGAGCGCATGGATAGAACACCTGTAAGAAAACACAGTGAGTCATCAGTGAGTTCTTAGACTGCTTGAAAAACAGATTTAGCTATAAATGATAGAGAAACTGGAATACCAATATTTTCACAGAATCACATCTGTTTATCTCAATGTTTATCTCAATAGATTATAAGAAATCTATGGAATACCAATATTTTCATGAAATCACATCTTTTTATCTCAATAGATTACATGAAATCTCTAATGTTTATGAATTATACGAAATCTTAAGATAAAGTCTGGTAACAGTCAAAATATTTATTCGAAATACACGCTTGTCCACATTTTATTTGTGGCGTCTTATCATTTTACATGAAAGTAAGAAATCACTCATAAAACTCATAATAATTTCTACATGCTGTCCTAATGGTGTTTCAATTCTCTTGAACTGATTTCTCCATAATCTCAAATAAATCATTGATGCTCATAAAGCAGATCTGAAGTATTAAGTATGAGTCCTTACCTGAGATTGAAGACTTCTGAACTCTTCAGTGGGTTCCCTGGGGGTGCCACGACAAGCCCGTCACCAGGTGGTCTGAATGAAATATGTACGATTCACATATTTATCACAAATTCTATAAAAGTTCCAGGATGATCATTAAGAAGTAAACGATAATATTCCTTATCAGGGCTGATGTGCACATTGAAGTTGTTTTTCCTATAGAACAAAGAATTGTCACATAGTGGGAAGGAAACTTTTTGTTAAGTATGGAAATAATTTTGTGAAAAATATGTTTACATTTTTTTGGACACACAAGAATGTCCCCATACTTGTGTATACTGAATACTGAAAGCGAACCAAAAGCAATATACTTTTAACTGAGGAAGACAATTTGGGAAAAAAATACAATAGAACCCCGTTCCTCTTGAAGTTGAGGAAGGTGTTAGTTTTTCGCATTTTCAACTTCACCAAGACTACCTCATATCTATTTTTATCTACGTGTATCAGGTAGGTATTTGAGCCGTGGTGATAAATACTTCTTTGCTATGGATAGGACGTGGCGAGATGTCATTCTAACAGCACCAAATATTGAAATGGCATTTGGTGTGTTGTCACAATGTTCTATGAAAGATAAGCTGTGCCATTGGGGGCATGTTGGTAACAGAACATGTTTAAACGGACCGGGTAAAATGTTATGTATCTAATCTTTAACCCGTGACATCATCAAAAGTTGATGCTAAATAGATGCTAAAAATAATCTATTTAGCGTGGTTCCCTTTTAGTATTATTTACTGTGACTCACCTGTTTTCTGCCTGTTCCTCCGTCCGGGGTGGGGCCACTTCGAGCGGGTCCTCCGGTAGGAGAAGGAGCGAGTTTCTCAGACACATCATGGCGAACTCCAGGGTGGCCGCTGGCATGGCTGCAGAGTCATTGCTAGGGAGTAATGAAAAAATGGGATACAATTATCATTAGGTTTATCAAGTAACCATGACAATATTTCGGTTTTGTTTTTATCTTTTTAACAAAATTAAGCAATATTGTACAATACTGCAGATTATATTTATCTTATAGTCAATCAGTTGTCGATTTTGCAGAGGAGATAATGTCAACGGCACGATGTTCGGATATTTATGTGATATAATTCTAAGCATGAATATTCCATATCTTTCTATATTGGAGAAATTCATTGCCTTTTTGTTTCTTTAAATAACTCATGGAAAATTCACATATTTTATGTACATGTATATGAACTAGGTGATGAGAAAGACTTTGCAATCTATTCCAGAATACATGCAAATGATGTCTAAATAAACTGTACAGTCATCGATTTCGATTTCACAGAACAATTCTCAGAACTAACACTAATGTTTACGAGCTTTCGAGACAGCAATATGCAGATACGATATTACACAAACCTTGTTTTTGTTCTCAACATTCCATCACCTAACAACAACTTCCGATGAATCCCGGACCCTACAGTCCCGATCACCACCTTTAACTTTTCTGTCATCTGCCGGTCCTCGTCGTTATTCTGCCGAGATAAGCACATAGATTTTTATATTCAAAACTGTTTGCTGGTACTTCACCGAAAATACTAATGACATCAAAAGTTCATAAATACGTACAAAATATTGAGAAAGTCTAGCCCTTTAACATAGGGAAATTTCTTATTACAGGGTTCTTGCGCTTTTTTAGATATCAAATTAAACCTAAAATAAGACCTTTATAATACCTCGTTGGATACCAAATTAAGATATTGTCAAGACATTTCTAAGAACTTTTCTGACCTTTTTAAACATGTACATACATCCTAAAAAAAGAAGTAAACATACAAATGACAGGAGAAAGAATAACATCTTGTAATAATTCAGATTGACCAAAAATAAGACCTTTATAAGACTTTTGGACTCAAAATAAGACCTTTCTAATAGCCTTATAAATGGCAAAACCAAAATAAGACATTGTAAGACCTTATAAAACCTGCGTGGGCACCCTGTATCAAAGACGCTCAATGTTATAGTGAATACATGTAAAAATAAAATTCAATAAAATTCCATGATTTTTTGAAATTCTCTATATATTTTCAATGACCATTTTTATTTACCAGATTTTCAAGGAATTTCTGCCTCAGTGAGAAGCCTCATCTCACATCAACTCTAATAATCACAATAAATCCATATATCTTCTAGCATGCATAATTTTTTTTATATATATAACCCACTCACCGCTTTGTGTGCCATAACGCAGCACTCAGCGAGCCGCAGCCATAGTCGTGGGTTAACTTGGAACACGGAGACGGTGTCGATGAGACACTCGAAGGCTGCTTGAGGCTTGCCGCAGTGTAGGAGCTGTACGCCCAGGTTGTAGAGCAGCTCGTAGTGACGACTGATCCCTAGGGTCTGCAGCGGCCGGCCCGAGACCGACTTGGCTATAGGGGGAATAGATATTAAAGGCGATTCAAAATAATATTCATTCATTTTTACTCTTATTCATTTATAGATGAAACGACAAATTCAATAGTTGTGCACGTGTTTATGCTGACCCAGAAAAAAGAAATTGTTGGCCGAAGTTTATAAAATTAGGTTTAAAATCTGACATGGAATACGAGTGAGTTAGTTCACTTAATCTGATGAATAGACATAAAAAGAAATCGTCTTTTGGTTACAATGTTTTAGGCTTTATTTGATGGATATACCATTATTACGTCCATGTTAATTTATTCCAAAACTATACCATCAAAATGAATGAAAATAAAACTCAACCGTTTTGAGGACAGATATGACTGAATATGACATATGAGCCTAATCATATCTAATATAGATCCAAGGATAGATCATTTCATTTCTGAGAAAAACAGAATAGAATCTTACAAGGAGGAATTTTGTTGAACTCTGCGCAGATTCTCTCGTTTTCTTGGAGGGCCTTTCTGAAGTAGAATGCCCCCAGGTGGTGTTTCTTCATACAGCAGTGGATGACGCCCATGTTGTTGTAGTACATGACGGGCAGGTACTCGCCCGACTCAGCTGGCGGCTTCACTCCGGTCGGGCTCGTGTTCAGCACCTTGATGGCCTTCCGATAGTTCCCCCGCAGATACTCGAAGTTTGCCTTGAGGTAGACTGTTGGTGAGGCCTGAATGGTTGGGAAAAAATATGTTGGTTTATTTTGTGTGAATTTTGTATTTTTATGTGACCTGGTGACGTGCTCTGCGAAAAACAGGCTCATTATCTAGGTTATTAGTTTTTAGTTATAAGTCACATGTCAAATGTGTATATATGCAATATTAATTTCATTGGTTTTGAAACTTACTTTTTATTGTTGTATGATACAAAGAGCAGCGTGCCTATTGAAATTCTGTTTTTTCTTTAAAGGTTTATTACATAACATCCATCAAGGTTTCCCCTGGTTTTCGGGATATTACAGAAAGGTTTAATATAATGGGTAGTGATGAGGTGATTGATACAGGAGACATTCAAACAGGATGTGATAACTTCATAGAGACATTTACAAACAAGTCATGTGCATTTCTACTAAGCCCATATACTTTCGAAATGGAAATATTATCTTAAATTCCCCGAGTTTTCCCTGTACCGCGCTTGCATCTCGCTGTCCTGCTTTTTGTGATCTGCTCGGATTGGAAGGGTAATAACATGTGAGAGACTACTATGAGAGAATGCATATATTCAACACTTACCAGTCCGACTGCATTCATTAAACTCTTCACCTCCCGTTTGCAGGATTTCAATGACTTCAGCATCATGTAGCACCGAGCTCTTTGCTGCAAATAAAGAATATAGTTTTCTTTTTATCTGTGAATGACAAGTATGATTAACGCCAGAGAGAGGAAAAAAGTTTCTTGACGTTACACTTTCTGGTTGTTCATATACAATTTCTGCTTATGATCTTGAGAGTTTTACTTTATTTGACTGCCACTTATCCAATTGTACTGAAATTGTTAATCTGACTCAGTCCCATGAGGAAATCTAGAAAATTATATCATCTGGAACTATGTGTTAAACAGTCATAAAATATTTTCTCATACCAGACTGATTTTGGCTCGCCATACGTCGGTACCGGAGTCGGTGGGCGACTCCTTTGGGTCCTTATCCTTGTCTTTGGCGGAGAGTTCCTTTTCCTTAGAACCTTCTTTTTCTGGAGTCACTTGCTGAGATTTTCCGTTTCCATAGAGATGCTTTTCAGCAACGGTGATCATACCGATGGCCTTTTCCGGCTGTTTACGAAAAGAGAACCCTATCATTATTATCTCATATATCAGTATTTGCTGGGAGTATAATTTTCCTCGTTTATGAATTATACCAATAATAATACGTTATTATGGTTTTGGATTTTAAAAAAAGTCCCACAAGCGGGCATGTCACAATGATGGGTTAAAAAGTGCCTAACAGAGGCGAATCAGAAGCTTGTAGGGTCACCATTTTGCAAAATTAATCTACTATCAAAATGCATTCTGAATCTAAGTTATGAAAAGCTGAAATCAAGCTTTAAACATTCAAATGTGTTCCCTGTTAATTATTGTTCCAAACCGAGAGCATAAATCGAGTTACACTACAGTAGTCCAATATAGTGAAGTTTCCCGTATTAAAAGATAGTTTGTTTTTTTTAAAGATAGTTCTGCTGCTTCTATTTTACTTACCTGTTGTACGCAGATATACAACTCGATCAGAAGAAAGATCACCTTTCGCGACAAGCCTTCCTCTACAAAATTCACAATAACATTACATATTTAGACACAATACAAAAATATATAATCTAATCTTAGTAGGTGACTTTAACCTATTTATTAAACTATTAATTTTGCTGAGGCATACTATGACTCAAAAGTACCAACACCAAAATTGAAAAGGATGCAGTGTTCTTGAAATTAATTAATAAACTTAAATGTGCCTTTAAATAGAGGCAATTCAGGGTTGGAAGCAAACGTCAGTATTTGAATGCATCTTTCCAGTAAAGGCTACGATTTTTTTATATAAAAATTTGCTTAAAACATAGGCCCAAATCGTTTGGATCCATCGACAGTTTCAAAAGTATCTTAAATTAACAATACTGACAGACTGATGTTCGGGTTGAGAAATTGTGTGTACTGTCAACTATGAGAGCTGACTGTTCAAAAAGTTATTTTCCAACCCTGGAGGAGCCACTTAAATTAGATTAAATTAAACCTTAGAATAAATGAAACCAATGTGGAAACCAGTGTGCATTTTCTAAACTACTGTTATGTTTTCATACATTTCCATGCATAATCGTCTACAATAGATTGTGAGGTTACAGAACTTGAGCAGTTTAATTTTACTCATGCTGACCGCAGTTCGTTTAAGAATATCACTTGAATATAAAGAACATCTAAACGTGCTTAGACCAACTAACGAAATACCAAATGAAAGCACTAAAGAATAGAAAACAACACACCTACTGTTTTCATGACAACATCAACAGACAAGTTTAATAGGGAAAGGAAAATACGGATTCACCAGATAGTTCAGAAATGCAAGTCTTTCTAGGAAAATGAATTATTTGAAAGTGTGTCTATTATTATTATTTTTCTTATAAATCTTAAATCCTGAACACATAAACCCACGTGTCAATGATAGAAAAGTGTTGTATAGGTAAGAGGAAATCACGTGTACAGTTACTAATTCAGTTTAATATCAAAAATGTAATAGTAAGAGAACTGATCGCTTATACTAATGTAAATCAATAGTAACATCATAGTATAATAATACAAAACCATAGCTGTAGTCTATAATAATTGTAATGCTTAAATCCCGTTTCCTTTCACGCACACGCACACAAAGGCGAATATATGAAGAAACAGCGGAGATCCCTGAACACTTGATAGGACTTCTCAAAAGTATTAAAATTAGAAAAGTTTTATTATGATATAAATGATTTTTATTACGGTATATAGAATTTCAAATTATCCCTATGACAATCTTATTTAAATTTTGACCAAAAAAAAATGTTTAAAAAAAGTTTTTACACTCTGGAGAAGTCTGATACAAGAAGACGCCATCTGCCAATGCAGCTGTCATGTGCTTTCAAATGGCATTCTGGTGTTAATTTACCTGAGGCATGTAGTCCAAAGTAGCCAGACGAGCTGCTTCCAATCTTACGGTCTAAACCGCATGGCAGGAAATGATCCAAATTTGTCAATAATTCGTAAAAACATTATAGCTTTCTTCAATGAGAGAGCTATCTTAATTAAAAAGTTTTCAAGATTTCAACAGGGATTAAACTATTGTTTTTCTTTTTGCTTAAATTCACAGAATACAAGTAATTGAACATGCCTCTAATTTTTAATTAAACCTCTGATTTATAAAGACCTTAATGATTTTCATTTCGCATCATGCATTTAGAAGAAAAAAAGAAAAAGAAAAAAGAATTATGTAAACTGAAAAATCAGGGTCTCATTTTTAGCATAACTAGCCTTCAGAGGGCTTCCAAAGCAGACCTACAGAGAGTATTCCTATGAATATTTCCTAATGTTAGAAAGAGCAGAACTCTCAGACCAGCATCGGACTCTCTTCTTTTACAACTGAAAACACTCTCACTTGGTTGGTGAAGAAGCAACTTACCCATTGGTTCTATAAAGGTGTAGAGTCTATCCATAACGGTAAGAGCAGACTTGTATTGTCGCAAGTGGTATAACAGGACTGCGTGGTTGTAGAAGAGCGCGAATTGATCCACGTCATCCAGGGAAGACAGGTTAGTGACATCTACCTGCGACTGAAAGTTTGTGAAATACGGAAAATTGTGAGAACAAAAACACATATTTTTATTGTTAGAATTCACTTTTTTGTGATTTCTAATTTTTGTATTTCATGTTTAAATGCTCAAAATCCTTAAACATAACACCTCAAAAACATGAAGCCATCAAATGAGTGTTGACTATAACATAAAGTGCTCTACCTCAGATAAAGCTTTCCTAAAATCATCTGTTTTTGTGCAACCAGTCCGATAGAACTCTACAACAGCTCGGTTGTGGACGAGGCGCGGGTCTGTGCCGCGGGTGGAACTCAGTTTCTGGAGAAGGTTTGCACAAGCGTCATAGTTGCCAGCATCAAATTCGTCCGTTGCTTGCTGTGCCACCTCCCTCTCTGCTTCTGTGACGGCCGGGAGAGTAGGAGCCACGGCAACCTTCTCGGGAACTTCTTCGCTCTTTTGGTCGGCCATTTTACTTGCGGTAGTTGGTTCTTTTTTATGGCATCAATTTTTTATTCTCTGGAAATTAAGAAACAAACTTCAGTTTTTATTGAGTGATATAGTAAGTTGTTGTGAGATATTCGGCATTTTTTATACTGAATACGTACGTTTCCATTATGTCGGCACTTTGGTGGTTCATTTTACTGCCCAGTGTTATTCTCGGGAAAACACATTAAACAGTTTAGAAGACTGGAAAGATACGTCTCGAGTATACGCCTTAAGGGCCTTCTATTAAGTACGTACGCACCGAGGGTGGGTGGGGGGTCCAATGCGTATTTTAGCCCAAGGGGGGTGGGGGGGTCTAGAATTTCAGGGAGACAATATTTTTCTTTTCAAATTTGTCCTATTTTCCTAGATCAAAATGTGTCACAGTCAGTCATTACTTTTGAGGGGAAAATCGAGTTCTGAGATCTAGGCATAGGACCAGGTTCATGAAGACTAAAAACCTGGGGCCTCTGACTTACAATATCAGAAATAATCAAAAGACCTATGATATTAAACTTAAATGTAAGCCACATCTTAACTTTAGTATAGCCACACATTTCGGGGGGAACCCAGGCCCATCAACTGTTCCACTTGATATTAAAGCCCATCCCAGTTTACACAAACATTGAATTTTAGTATGAAATATTTCCAAAATTGTCTAGGGACAACTTTTCAAAATGAGTATAATGCAGCTTTATATACTGGCCTTTTTCCTTAGGAACCAGGTTAAAGCCTGTCACCCCAACCTATAATGTCCAACCCTACTTTACCCTGTAATAGATCTACAGCATGTTGATAGCTGGCAAACTTCCAAATCTGTCAATAGATGAAAATTAAGAAATCATAATGTTTTAGCAGTACATGGGGATGTAGTAACCCTAGCTCTAAGAGACAAATATGGTTACACAGTTGTTTTGTCCAACCTTATTCCAACCCTGGGATATACTTGTGTAACAGGAATTGGTGTATTATAATAAGATGGGCGCACCTGTTACGACTCTGAGCTAATTGACTGATATTATACGGCATTATATTGGTAGCGTGTCATATTCGTCGTTAAAAGATCTACTAGAAGCTGCAACCTGTAGGCTGCTGGTGTGAGCAGCGAGGAAGCAGGGTAGTAACGTTAGTCCACAGGATATAGTTCACCAGAGAGCCCACCAGGTGGGGGTGGTGGCTGTGGCTGTCTTAAGGACAGGCCTGAGGGTCAAGTGCCAAAGAAGGAAGAGAGACCAGTGCTCTTAGATGTGAACTCGGCGGAGTTTATTGGCCAAATGACCACAAATGGCTGCAGCGCAGCTCCTTATATAGTGTCCCAGAATGTGCAAAATGTGTGCACTGTGCGCACAGGGTGCACGGTGCACACACCGCAACACATAAGTAAAAAGGCACAACAGAAGGGCAGTTACACTTGATGTTGGATGGGCTTATCAATATCAGATCAAGATGCAGCATAGAACTAAGGAGGCATTATTCTTGTCGCTATTCTTTTTTCATATCACAACTATCAGTCTATAATCTGCCTTGATAACGCAGGGGTGGACTGAACCACGGGCCCGGGGGCCCGAGGCCTTTAGAAACAGGTTGGGCTCCTAGATTTTCTGGCCAAGGGGCCCGACTGGCCCCTAGAAAATCTTGGATAACAATTACAGATTTCTATATATTTTACAATAAAACATAATGTTTTCAAAGACAATCTGATTATACATATGTGAGGGCCCCTAGATTTTGGTGCGGGCCCCTAGATTTGGAAAGCTGGGGGCCCGACTGGCCCCCGGATTTTTAGACTTATGTCCACCCCTGTAATGGTTGGTGGCCCCCCTCCGCATTATTTTTCGGTTAGCTAGGACTAAGAAGCTAAAGACAAGTCGATCTATAAATATACATAATTTATCCTGTGCATAACCAGACTAAACTTAGAGTTAGACTAGATCTTAAATTCTAAGTAAAGACTGGCTTCCAGTTTCCTGAACTTGAAGAAGTAAATCTAACTTTGATGTTCATGTTTGTTTAGGCTAGCCTTGGTTCAGCCATAGGTGCAGGCCCAACAGTTCCTGTATTTCTTAACATGATGACACACAACTGACAAGTAAGTGCAAGTCAACACACAGGATATTGAATAAAACTTGTCAACAACTCTGAGTGAGAAAATTGAAATTGACAGTCCGATTCGGAGTCTTAGCGGTTAGATTGGTAGGTGAGATAGTGATGCATATTAGCGTTACAATCCATATTTTCATCACGAAAATGCAATCTAATAAAAGACCTTTCACTAAAATGTCTTCCTAATAGCACAGGCTGAAAAATACATGCTGTTTGAATTACATAAACACAATAACAGTAGTAGAATCCGGTAAACGTACCTCATCTGTCCGCCATGCCGACAACTTACGACGAACAGCGCCATCTACATCCGGTTTTTTGGTTCAGAGATTTGACGCCAGTCGGCGCCACTGCAGTCAGCCAAATTTCCCGCCACGGAGTTCACGCACCTGCTCACCCTTCTTCACTTCAGTGGCACAGGTACCACTGTTCACACAGTCACTGGCGGATCCAGACTTTTGAAAAGGTGAGGGGCGCGTGAAAATTTTTTCATTAATTGCTTTTTGGTCGAGTTTTTCATTATGAAAAAATGCTAAATTTTACGAAAAAAGGGAGGGGCGAGCGCCCCCCCCCCCCCTGGATCCGCCACTGGTTCATAATCATGCATTATATACTCAGTCTCTGTTGGTGTGTCAAAAATAGAAAGACAAAAAGTTCACAAATAGACCTTTGTTTATGTCCCGCACTTTGATTTCTAGATACCCTAGCTATAAGCCTTTAGCTGTCAAGAGATAAGCCTATAGCTAGGTGGAGTAACCTTCCCTAATTGACTATAGGTTGTCATCCTTATCATTATGCAAAATGCCAAATTGCCGATGCATTTATATGAAGTCTGTGAACAGTTCCTTCGTAATTATTTCCATGCAAAGAATACCTGGATTTTTAAGTGAGCCTGCTGTTCATGTATCTTAATCATAGGCAAAATTTGTAAAGAATGTCCATACAAACAGCACCACGCTCGAGTTTAACCTATAGGCCTATAGGCCTCAGCCTAGCCATGAAAACACAATGAAGGCCCAGGGGCGGATCTACCTGTGATGCTTTCCCTGCAACATCCAGAGGAATACTTTGTCTAGCAGGTCAAGGGCGAATCCAGACATTTTAACACAAAAATAGTGGGGGAGGGTCGCCCTACCGTAAAAAGTTCGGCGCCCCCTCCGGGCTATGAGTTTTAAAAAGGATACACAAGTATACTATAACTATAAGGGCAAGAATGGAAGTTTAATTTGGGCATTCTTACAATTATCCTCGAGCGAAGGTTGTCTAAATAGATCTCATAATGTAGCCTATAGGTCTCATGTTTTTATTTAAGAAAGTATAAACAGCTGATAAAAGGATATAAAAACAAAATTTTTTTGCCGTTGCATAACAAGGTTAACCTTCAGTGTTTCGCATTCCCCTGACCATAAGGCTATCGGGTCTTATCTGATGATTCCCTATAAACAATAAGGAATAATTATTCTTGCAAAATAGCAAGATCCTCAATGTTTTAGCTTATTATTTTTCATATCATTGAGTCAATATTTTTACACTTTTTAGATTGTTTTTGAAAATGTCTTTTCTATTTTCATATTTGACATCTCTTGGTAATTCATCGTTAGTAATTTTGATGCTTTTTAATTTGTGAATAACAATTATTGTCAAATAGTCTACCTTTATATTGTTGGCAACCTGCTAGAGGTAATTACCTTAACTGCTAAACATTAGGCCCTAGGCCTATTCTAATTCTTTTCTTTGCACAAATAAAGTACAGGGGCGGATGTAAGGGAGTCTACTGGGGGCATATCATACCCCCCCCCCCCTCAACAAAACCAGAATGTAAAAGTGAACTATTCCCTTTTCACCAGTTCATGGTCGGATCCAGGGATTTAAAAAAATAAAGGAGAGAGGCTCACTGAGGGGGCCTTATCATGTTGATGTAGGCTAAATATATGTCCACCAGCTATTTATAGACCCTCCACTTGTGAGAAATTTGTCTTTCAAAAAACCTATATTTTGCCAAAATCCATCTGAAATTCTGTAAGCACTAAGTTTGCTTTGTACATACATGCATGTATGGACTCTCATCCACAATACATAATGAAAATAATTAGCAGCTGGGGGCGCGCCAAATCAATCCGTGCGCAGTGGCGCCACCTGGGTGAAATGGCGGGAAACACAAAACCAAAGGAAGTCTCTCCGCGCATGCGCCACCACTACCCGGTCAGTGTCCCCGAAAATCACTCAGCAGGTTGACCCTAAAGGCTCTCAAGTCCCCAAAATCCCTCAAAATGAGCGAAACGTCGAAAAGAATCATTACCCTAGAGGAACTGAAGAAGCACAAAGATGGCAAGTCCCTGTGGATGGCCATTCACGACAAGGTTTACGACGTAACCAAGTTTTTGGAAGAGGTAAGTTGGTGGGGCCGTGAGGAGTGGCAGGTAGACGGGAGGAGGTTGGAGTCGACTCCGTCACGTTTGTAAGTCCAAGTCAAGGTTCGTTTGTCTAGACCCCTGACCCTTACGACATCAATACTCGGGATCTGCCGGTACCATTGCCTTATCGAGATCCCTGGGCTATTAGGATAGTCCACGTGTTCATTTTCTTCATAATTATAGTTTAATTGGACCTGCACTTGCTGCTCACTCAGTCAGTGTTTGTTTCCCTGGATTTCAGGCTGGAAGTGGAACAAACACTGAAACAGTCTGAACAATCTCTGTGCAAAACATAGACTACCCTGGTTTAGCCTAATGTTTACTCTACAGTCATGGTGGTTGGGGGAAAGGCCTGTTAAAAGTAGGCTGTCCACTTGGGAGCCCTAGATAAAATAGATCTACATGTCATGATGTTTATGAGATGTGGGTTATGTTGCTGGGCTAGAATAAACTTTATGAAGGTGCTCTAGAACTAGAAGGGTAGGGTAAAAACTGAAGTGACTGTGAGGACCAACAATTCATAGGATCTAGGTTATGCCTGGTTATGCCCAGGACTAGGTTGCTGAACTGGAATATTGTCTAGGCTTGGGTGAAGGCTATTTTTTGCAGTCCTGTATTCAGTCCTTCCGGATTGGCTGTAGATTATAGATGTAGCTATTCAAAAGGTACTAGTCTAATTACCATAATTTATAAATAAGCCTATATAGATCTAAATCTAGGTAGACTAGGCCTAGGCTAGAGGTAGAAATCAGAGATGGTAGCAATGAATGTAAACTGAAAGCCATAGAAAGAAATATAGTCTATAAACATAGATCTTTGGATCTTCAGTGGTTCTGAAATCTCAACTTAGATCTAACGTCTATATAGACTTAAAAATCAAAAACTATGTTTGAACACCCTAAAATTCCAAAACATTTAAATTCTAACCTATTTTATATGTGGGAATCTATGGATAGTATATTCACATGAAGATTTAGATGTGGAAAAAACAGTGGTATACAATAGGTTTGATGGAAATATGAAATAGAAAAGAATACAAAAAATGTTATAATCCTAGTGACTGAACCAGGAAGGCCACCGGTAGGAGATAATAGGGGGTTGGGGACGGAAATCCCAGTTTAATCTTGAAAGGTAGATCTCTTGCGATGTATTATGTCACTGGTATCATATCTCCGTTTGATGAATATGTAAATCTACGATTGTCATAAGATGTCTACTAGCTGTCGACTGTTTTTTATCTAAGTATTTCACATGTTCTTGGCCCACCCTGAGATAGACTACTGATATTAGTGATAAGAATATACATTTTTCAAACATCCTGTCTCCTGTGAAGTATAGATGAGTGGTTTCCAGTAAAACCACCATCAAAAACGCCTCTTTGAAGTGTTTCCTGTCTTCTCGATGGCAAAAAGAATTAAGTTTTAAAGAATGGTTATAACTTAAACAAGAATCATGTTACACTAAAAGTAACACACCATAAACGAACGGAAAAACAAAGTTAGCTCTTATCATAACACCGATGAACGTCAGTTAACATAGGATCTAGATCTACTAGAAATACCAACGCCAGGGATATTTGATAACCTAAATTTTCATCGTTTTAATGTAGAAGTCAACTTCATTTTTAAAATTTGTTTATCGAGTAGTGCATCTGTGATCTCATAGGTATGATAGATGTATGAACCTTTCATTGTGAATATGCCAGCAGCTTGGTGCACATAGTATAGGGCCTTTCCAGCCCACATATGTAACACATGGTAATGCTATAGGAATTGAAAGATACGAAATTTGCTTTGACACTTGTCAAAGAATACAGCTTCGAATACATTGTCACGTCATGCTGGCAACACAAGCTTGTGACAACTGGAGCATTGTGTATTCCATTTCAAAAGACCAGCATAATGTTATTTATAGATTCTTTCCCTCTAACGTATAGGATACCAATACAAATTTTAACATTCCTAGAAAGCTATCCTAGTGAAATATGTGTGTTATTCTATCGTTTATCAATGGTATCTATATTTCAGAAACCATCAATATCAATTAATCATTACCCCGTCCAGAAAGTCAAAAAAAATACATTTTCAGAATTGATGAAAAACTATTATACCAACTCTGAGGGTAGTGTTTGAAAAATAATTAGGGGAATGTGTGCCAACGGTGCCAACTTTGCATTGATATTCTCGGCTCTGATAACTTTCTGTTGGCCCAGATTATTTTGGTAATTCCTCCCATAAATGGCCAGAAAACAAACTGGCATAATACAGATGACAAGTGAAAAAAACAACAACAAAAAGAGACACAGTAGAAATCTCAGTTGGCCATCCAGGCCGCTTTGAAATTTTCTTGGGTGCAAATTTTTGACCCTGCTCTCAAATCTTGAGCCATTGGCCAATAGGCCAGCGTTAGTGGCAAGCACTATAGATGAGGGTAGATATATATCGGATGGAATAAGAGACTGCTAATTGTAATATGAAGGCTTGGAGACCGACGCTCCAGTTCTTGGCGTCAGGACAGACTCAGGTGGCGACAGCCTTTGCTTGTTGTTGCCATGGTTACATGGTCACGACTTTCCTCTTCTGGCTAGAAATCAATAAATTTGCTGAATAAATTATGTCACTGTCCTTAGACATGTTGTGTCTCCGTGGACATGTAAAACTGCATAATTGTTATATATCCCTGAACCATACTCTTTTGCTGAAAAAAGAGGGGGGAAAACAACAACAAAACGACATGAAACATATTTTTCTTTAAAAATGTGACTGAGGAATTGTCACTTAAAATTCAGCAGGCCGCACTCAATTAACCCGCATATATTAATGTTCTTAACAATTTTCACCTGGTGTTTTTTTTTTTTTTATATAAGACTATGATGCAACACTGTGCCTGAATGGAACTTATCAAAATTAACAAAATAGCCGGCATTTCTTGCAATGATGATAACAATTTTATAGTTGGTACCAAACAATACAAATCCTAACCCAGGATGCAGTGATAACACGATGTTTCACGTGAAGCCGACCGAAACTGTGAATAATCTCTTACGTGGCTCTGGAGCAAAGGTCAGAAAGTGGGACAGTCGGTTGTACCACGTCTATACACGCGGGAGTGGGTTAACAGAAGAAGTGGGCGAAGTCCCCACTGGGATCGACCAGTGACCTACTTGGTACAGTAGGGCAGTTGTCTATTTATCCAGAGATTATGACCGTCCACGAAACGTTTATGATAAAAATTCGGGTGCGCCAATGATATCACCGATCAGTGGCTATGAATGAAGTTAACCACAGTGATGTATGTTTTCAGATTTCAGATTTTTTTCCACATCATCACCTCAAAAAAAGATTTTCAAA
This sequence comes from Lepidonotus clava, assembly GCA_936440205.1. NCBI lineage: Eukaryota > Metazoa > Annelida > Polychaeta > Phyllodocida > Polynoidae > Lepidonotus > Lepidonotus clava. The sequence goes on from OW387140.1 coordinate 37,286,421, forward strand.
ATGAGTTTCTCACCTCACGTTTTAGAGCAGTTTTGCAATAATTGAAAAAAAAAAAAATGATAAAAAAATTCCGAGGTTTTACATTTTTTTACTATTCTTTTTGCTATACTACGGTTAGCTTATCTTATGTTTTTGAATGCACCTCCGGACTAAATCAAGTTTTATTCTAGACAAGTGTGTTGTTTTTCAAAAAGCTTCAACATAAGGCAATTCTATATAATATGTTTTGGGCGTCATGTTTGCTTTTTTGACAATTTGGAAATCTAGCTTTCAGTACTCTTATATAATGTAAGCGTTTATTTTTTCCGAAACAGATGTCAATGTTCAGTGGTCACACATTAATAGATATTCAGTTTTTGTAAAAATTTGTGTAGTTTAACTCTCGCTTCTTTCGACAGAATTTTTCGATATTAATCTGCAGGTGCATAGAATACAGGAAATCAGCCATCCGTGGTAGAGAGGAAATATGTTGCTGATAAAATAATATTATATCACTATTGTTAGAAATAAAAAAATATTTTCTAACAAAATATTTTCTTTTGATTTTTGTAGCACCCCGGTGGTGAAGAGGTTCTATTGGAACAGGGTGGTAAGTATTCATGTTTTACTTTTACATTTAGAAAAATAAAGCTTAAGAAACAGATTCTAGATATCAACCCGATCAACTTGAGATACTCGTTATATCCGTAGATTGACATGCTTCAACTTGAAAAAGTTGTGCAGATCTAAACTTAAGCCAAATTAAAAGAAAATTGAAGAATATCAGCGAAACTTTGGTTAATGAATTCAGTAATAATTAACAAACTGTTTTCTTTTAGGGAGTTACGCAACAGAAGCCTTTGAGGATGTCGGCCATTCTACAGATGCTCGGGAACTTATGGCACAATATGAAGTAGGAGAGCTACCCGAGGTAAGTTTTAGTATTGCATTGCATTAAGCAAATATATCATATAATTGCAGTGCATATTCTCCAAATTCTACCTTTTTCCCCAACATTTTTCTCAACACTGCTTAACATGATTTAGGTTCGGGATGTATTGTTTATCTAATTTTATTTCAAGTTTTATGAACATTAAAATGATGATGCAATTTTATATGTCTAAAAAAAGAAAGCGACGTGTCTAAGATTCCTGAATAAATAAAGTTGAATTATCTGTTTTCAGAATGAGCGGGAGGCGAAAAAGCCAGCGGTAAGTCTTCAACTGTTGCTCAGAAATTTGAACACTGTTAACGTCTATATTTTCGCGCCATCAAATGTTAACGCATCAAGCATAAGAATCTGTTTTCTTGCAATGAAAATGTTGCGCCTTTATCAGTAAGCAGAATTTGCTGTATGATTATTTTTGGATTTTCATATCTATGCACATTGATAGATAGGCGCAAAATAAGGGAAAATATTTACTACGCGAAGATAAATGTTTGTACAGTAAGTTTCTTTACAATTACGACTGGCATAGACGTCATAGAATAGGTCACTGTTTTGTTATAGATAATAAATCAAATTTGAACAAGATGCATTTTAAGATTACAGCTAAGACATGGAAATTCAAATGAATACATATATACTTCCAACCATGAGGGCAAATTATCTATAACCACCCACATGGCCTTGGTGATATGAACGCGGTTATTTCAACACATACAAGTTAATCAAAAGTTACGAAAAATGTTCATACGTTTATTCAACTTGATGCTGCTGAAGTGCTTTGCTTATATATGTACAAATGTCCAAAAAGATACAGGTATATAAGAAAACACTCAGAATTTAAAAGAAAAATGTATGCCCTAAGCATTATGCTTTTAGTACAAATGTTTTTAAATACATGTATATTAAATGTTGAATTTTGATTTCCAGAAGCCCAGCTTCCCTTCAGATGAACCTGCCGGCAGGTAAGAGAATATCTTTATTTTCGAAATCCTACAAAAACAAAAACTAGAGAATTTAGATTTCAAGAGAAAACACTAGGTAAAAGAGAAAAAGGGAAATTAGTGTGCCCTATCGGGAAATCTAGAAGCTTTATGTGGTTTTGAGATTGTTGACAGAAGATCAAACGTTTGCATTTGAGGCACATCAGTATAGGATAGAATTTAAGGATGTGTTCGGGTAACATTAGTAAAAAAAACCACCAAAAGGTAGGTAGTTTTCTGACATAAAAACATGTTTTCATATGAATTATGCCATTTACTGTCTATTAGTAAGTTTTATTGCATTTTGAAATCAAAAAACAAAATCATAGGCTCGGGAAAAACATTTTGGGTTGGTTTGGTTACATGAAAACAATAATTTCTTAGGACTCCATGCATCTGTACTTAAAAAAAAGATGACAAAACATTATTGCAATCTCATATCTTGTGTGTCATTTTCCCAGGATGTCAGAGCTTGGTCAGGGTTTCCTTTAGTTGTTGTTTTACATACATAAATAGTTCGCTTTTTTACGTTTCCACGTGATGTTTCTGATGGTTTCATCTACTCATTTTTATCATGAACATTGCCTTCTCTTTATGAAGCCGAATACTCAAATGATCAAAACTGTGCGCAGTTTTCTTTGGAAGTTCTAAAAATTGAGACCTCTAGTGCCAGATTGTGCATTTCTGAACTGAAAAAAAAAGCTACCCGCACCATGTCATTGTAGTTTCATACCTAAATATATGTAGTTGCATAAATCATAAATTGGATGTCTATGAGACATTGAGAGGTACATTTATACATTTATTGCACTGCCTAGTCAGGGCGTCGCATGGATAAATCACTATTAGTCAGGGTACCAACCACACAGGGAAAACAGGGAAAACAGGGAAAATGGCAAAAAAAATTCCCTGACAGGGAAAACACAGGGAATTTGGAAATTTTGCCAAAACACAGGGAAAACACAGGGAATTTCATTTGGCCAGGTTCCGAAATTCCTGATTCTCAAGATATTAGGGATTCAACTTTTTGTTGTTGGGTTATCCAATTTTTTTCTGTGCGCAGAGGATTTTAAATTCGATCAACTTGCTGGATAAGACACAGGGAAAAATTGCTGTGGGCCAGGGAAATCTCAGGGAAAACACAGGGAATTTGAAAATGGAACTTCGGTTGGTACCCTGATTAGTGTATCTATCAATGTCAATCAAACCATTTCTGAAGTGGATTCAAATTGATATGTCACTTTTAAATCGTATTAATTAATCTATTGATCATGCATGATAGAGCTTATCCCACAATCTAACATTCATGTGATTATATATCATAAACTACCTCATTTTCCATCACAAATAACTTTTAGCATGTTAGTTAGTCATAAAAAGTGGACCTAAACCATTGACTTATTTATTAACACTTAACATTCCATATTGTAGTTCTTTTTCGTCTTTGACAAATGATTCAAAAAACAAATGATTAGGCCTAACAATATAACTTGTCTTTTTTGTAATTACGATGTAAAGACAGATATAAAGTCTTAAAATGAAAAACTTATTCAAATGGCTAGGATAGGGCAAATGTAAAGGAAAAGTCGAGTTCCTCAAAGCAAAATACTTCTATGCTTTAGTAAGCATTACTCGTAGACACAACGATGTAACTTGTAAGTTGCATATAAACAAATTAAAACTGACAGCACATACCGTAATAATGGCAATGGGAGCCGTCACTTATTTTTTACTCGTTATATCGTCCTTTACGATTTATAGCACACATGGCTATGGGGCCTTCCATTAAGTACGTACGCACCAAGGGGGGTGGGGGGTCTGATATTTTGGGAATTTTGCGTACGTTCCTATACAAATCCAATGCGTATTTTCACCTAAGGGGGGGATGGGGTCTAGAATTTGTGAATTTTTGAGTACTAAATGGAAGGCCCCAATACGCTTTAGAATGTGATTTGTTAAAAAAAACGTTGAATCTAGACGATATTTACGTCACTTTTTTAGGCTGGGCGTATTGATTAACAGTCACTGGAAATCTAGTAAGGCCAATGTATACTGGTTCAAGTAAAAGTATGGACCAGTTACTTTGAACCTTTTGATATCTTTTTACTTTTTACCACTTAACTTCGGACATCAAATCATATTAATCGAAAGAAAAAAATATATTCATCAAAATCATATAAATCCACCACATGCGTATCATAAATTCACTGAATCCAGATAGAGTTTGATTTCTGATAGCAAAGATCATCGGACTTTACACCGTCTTGTTATGCAGTAAAGAACTTTTGGTAGGCTGTAGTTAGGTTTCGTATGGTAAAGGGGAACGTGGCTGGGGTGTATTTACACGACTTGCTCCACATTTCTGTGTCAATAAACCTTTAGGCATCCCAGTCAGGACATGGTAGCTCAAACTTTGATGCGAAGTTTCAGGGTTTTGGTTGTTCTATACTAAAGCATGTATACATCTACGCTAAAGTCACAGATCAGTGATTTCAGGTCAGGTTCATGGGGTTGTCAATAAAAATAAAGCGAAACAGAGAAAACAGCCTCCCCACCCCCTCCTTTGAAAAAGAAAAGAAAAAAGTCGGACGGGGCTATTCCGATTCACCACCATATATAAGGATCGTTCTTTCCCCTGAAGTCTAAGAATGACAAAATGTGTTCGGTTACCTGTTATCAACAACAGATCTTGATATCACTTTAACAATTTAACATGAAATACACTCAAAACCTTAGATTTAAAGAAATAAATCAGGACCAAACAGCTGTATGTCAGCTATGTGGGCGGGGCAGGTTCGATGCTGCAGGGGGCTGGTTTCGTCAACTCTTTGCATTACCCCACTGGCAACAACTGGGTTATCAAAGGCCTTGTGACAGTGGCTGTTGTGTGTCTGGCCCTGTCTGTGGGAGCAGGTACATCACATAACACCTGCCTCAGTAAATGTGTAGGGGTATGGTTTCTAGCTTCTCATAGATTTGATCATCACTGACAGAATTGTCAAGCCTTTTCTCGCTGTGATATGACCATAAATGTCGATACGGCGTTAAACACCAAAAACTAACTCACCAACAACATGCACAATCTACCCCATACATTGTAGTACAGAACTTAACAGATATGAGGAGAAAACATAGAAAAACCTCTCAAAATTATTTAAGAGGGATAGGAACACTAAACGCAAAATGGGGAATATCCATCACAAATACAGGCATATTCTTCTCCGTCACTTAGTATGTGGGACCATGTTTGATATGTGGAGCATTCACATTCACATTCACACGTACACCATCTTCATTCGTCTCTATTTTTTCAGTGAGAAAAAAAAGACGTGCAACATTCTATAGACGTTTCTTTTGTTGGCGAGTGGGCATGGTAGGTACCGTCCCCTAGCAACAGTTTGGGTGATCTAGGGATAGGTGCAGCACAGCCAACTAAACAAACTACTAAAAAACTATTTCCGCATTCCTGAGTGTTTTAACTTTTATATAGTCCACACTTTTTATTTTCCCCGTCACGGAAAAAAACAGTCGTTTCCACTTCTTCCTATTTCAAGTTTAAAGGGCAGTAGCGCCAGCCGTTTTTTCACATTTGTTATCAAAATGGAAGCAAAATGCATGTATTTTGAACCTACCCTTCCAGAGTGCTAACCTGAGTGAATGAATGTGTTAATATATATACTTAATATCCACATAAATAGCACAATACACTTATGACTGTACTTTAATAACATATAGACTTAGTTTCCTTAGGACCCATAATTGCATACCAATTCAAACGGTGCACAGAAAATAAATACATTTTATTAACATTGATCTAAAGTATTTACGGATAACAATGAAACTATTTCTAGATATCCCGTGGATAGAAGACAGAAATAGAAGTACAAATAGTGAACTTAACAAAATGCACTTCACTAGTAAATAAATCAAACTAAATAAAATGAGTAGTAGCGTTAATTTTAAAAGAACAAGTTTGACCATGTGATTCTAGTTTCCTGGCCAATACATAAGCAACACAATTCACATATATCTGAAACTAACGCCGGAAGTTATGAAAAAATAAAGGCCACCGATAAAACCGTCATCCCTTCCCCTATTGTGGTAGTGGTTTTCCCAGGCGATGATAAAAGTTCCCTCACGGATTCGGAACTGTTTCTATAGGGAGTGCCACTCACTTTAGTCACATCGATGACTGTGTAGTGAACCTCAACTCACATTATTACATCATTTTACCACAAAACATTTGTGCTACACCTTACTCTAACCCCTCGACTAATACCAAGTCTCAATATCATAAGACTCACTACCCTACAAACCTTTTTTCTTAAATTTCAATTAATTAATTTTTCCTTTAAATTTCTGCCAAACACATTTCCTATTAGTATAAGGATGTTCATTTACTTGCGTTGAAAACGTTTTGTAGAAAAAGTGTTTCACTGTTGGGTGCAAGTGTGGCTAGATGACAATTATTTAGTTTACATTTCTCTTATCATCACTGCATATTTATGAAATAATTAAATTTGCAACATGTTTTTTTTTTTTATCAAAAATCTCTAGTAAGAGGCAGTGCAAACAGAACAGTAACGTGTTAAACATGTATTCGTCATTCAAAAAGTAGATGCATAGTGTTTTGCGCGGGCATATTGTGATTAAAGTCTCCCATTAAGAGTTAAAAGTAAACGTGTTCTATTAGTAACTTTTCTTATTATAATGTCCGAAAGTTTGTACTGTGTATTTGTGAAAGGTTAATTTAATGTATCCACCACCAACGAGGGATGTCAGTTTATATATTAGGCTTTTCCTAATTTCAGATATTTTTTCCCAATCGAACACTACAAAATAAAGATATCAAATTTAATTCTAAAAGCGATTTCTTGCATGTTACTTTAGATTTCTATAAGTTTCAACTTATATTCCTGACCAGCTAACTCTGATATCAATTAAGGGCCCTCATATTCATAAGTACCTATTTTGAATCGTATTTCTAGCAGTTCACTGTTAGCTTTATCATTGAAGTTGTTCTATTCTAAGCAAGCATGCTATTAAGCTTCGATTAAAAAAACAGATAGCGCATAATGCGGGGAATTAACCATAGAGCTAAATGAAATAAACCAATTTAACAACAAAAACTTTATCTGCTCTATTTTTGTGTAATTGAATTAAATCAATTGCACTTTGATGCAATTAAGCATATGTTAATATACGTAGTAGTAAATTATTTTAGTTTGTTGCACAGCAGGTCCCTCAAATTGTTATATTTAAGAACACTAATCGGGAAAATATCCAGGAACACTACTCGGAAAAATATTCAGGAACACTAGTCGGAGAACAGTGTGTCCGCATAGCCCCCCCCCCCCCCCCCCCCCCCCCGCCTGTAACATCCTATGTGTTATTTTGGACACTTTTTCCCGTAGTAAACTCAGGATACCACATGCATTTAATTAGGTGGGGCAACTTCCAAAGACCGACCGTCTTAAGGGACAGACGTTAACTTTATAATTTATGATTCCCTGCAATACCACTTCTGTGTAGTTCGATGTTCAGTCGTAGAGTTCGGACACTTAAACTTAGATTTTAATGTTCTAGTATAGTCAGCAAGGGATAGGAAACAAATGTGATTGTGTTGATTCATTCATGAAAGAATACCATATAATGTTAAAAGGAATATGCAAACAAATAAAATAATCAAAAACACTATCCTGTTATTGCTATATGCCAAAAAATAGTTTCAGTTACTCAACTCTCCTTCCTCCTTTGAAATTATTATATCCTATTAATTGAAATATTAAAGTAAAGATTACTTGTAAAACTGTGGGAATAAATAGTTAAAAAACAAAGGACAAGGGCGTATGGGAAACCCTGTGTTTCTATCTTGTTGTATGGGAAACCCTGCAGGCCCGGGTCTTTGAAAATAAAGATTCATTTTGTGCACATCTGCCCGCGATTCTTATGGTCCATTGACAGTTTTTTTTTATTATTATTTGAAGAACGATGATTTATATGTCCTTTTATATTTGAGTGGGCAGACTCAGAGATGAGGTTCAAGGGAAGGGTGGGGTTAGTTTGGGTGGGGTAGGGGTGAGATTGATCATGGTCGGTACTCCTTCAGTGCATATGTCGGTCACCTTGTAATTGAGTCCTGTTTTAAGAGAATATTTTATTATCTTTCTTATCATTAAAACTTGTTTTCTTCATTGGTTCAGTGTGTAAAAACCCCAAGACTTGCGTCCTTGGGCACTGTTCCGTCCCTGACCTACGTTCGGTTGGTAAGAAAATGTCTGAGGTGGGACTAGTGTGGGAAATATTTGTCAGATGTTGTTATGAATCATTTGTAAAATTCAGGCTTTTTCTGTTGTATTTATGCTAATTTTACACCCATTTTGTATGTATTAGTTTTGTTAAAGCAGTAAAACTAGAAGGTACTCTTCAGTAGAAAGTTCCATGGCTTCGATATAATGATAGGCACAGAAGTTTAATATACATCTGTTTACAATTAAAACTGTGCAAACGAATAATATGATAACAATTTCAACTATTTTCACGTATTTTTCTTTTGATAAGGAAAATTGAGAGATCTTCCAAGACCCTTTTGTGTTAAAATTGCAATTTTTGTCAGATGAAGCGCGTTACATGAGATGCATTTTTATTAGTGTAGAATATTCTAGGACATTTTCAACTTTAGGTTGTCTCATCTCAGACAGTTCAGTTATCTGTCAAGTTATCCATGTTGTCCATCTGTTACATGTCATCATTCAAGTCATGTCTTTGGTGGAACAGTGCACCTGTATCGATTTACATCACCAACCAACTAGGTCATTGAATGTAATCATACATGGGGAAACTTTCTGTTGGAAGATCTTGTATGTGCAGGAAACAGAAATAGAAAAAAAAGGATATATTTGCCATCTTTGCTACAATGGACCAACTTTTCTTCACCCTACTCTTTCCTGCCGAGGGTGTCCTTATGGATCTCATCTTTTTCATTGGGTTGCTTTAGTCATTGTACCTTTGTAATATGGTTATTTTATGATGTGTCTATGTCATATTTTTCTATATTGAAAAAATAGGTACATTGTACTTGAACTTTATAATTTCAAATAAAATTTGTTGTTTTTTTTCTTCACTAGATTTCAAACATCAAATGAATACCCATACACTTGGGCATAGAATCACTGGTTGAATAGATGTCCAGAATTCATCCTGTCCTGTCTCATCACGAGTTTATGATATTGTTTTTTTCTAATTTCGTTCTCCATTTAGTCTGATCTGTGTCGGGTTTGTGTCAGGTGCTTTGTCTCTGAAATATTTTTTTTTGTAAAGCCAAATGCTGGGCTATATGTGCAATTTGTGTTCAGATGTTTTGGTTGCTTATTATAGCAGAAGCTTTGTTAGTGTTGTGGGGGGGGGGGGCTGATATGATTTGCTATATAAGTCATTTCTACCTTAATATGCACCTGTCTTGTCTCATGCACATGCCATAGGATTTATGCTGCAATGCCAATTAAATATTATTTATATACGCCTACATAGAAATATACTTGAAGTAAAAGAATAATATATGATTACTCTGTCAATGTTTATTGTTAAATCCAAGCTTGTCTTGCTACATGTTGTATGCCGTTACACTAATTTAAAACGAGGGAGACCTGGTGATACACTTAAATCTCTCTGGAAAAAAATATAGATGGAGCATTGTCCGTTATCTTAGCCGAAAATAAGTAGTCACTGAGGAGGTTTTCGAACCTTGAACATTATCAATAAAAAGTGTATGTCTATAACTGTAACATAACTGGAAAAAAATGATATGTCACAAATGTGCCAATCTCAACTCATGTATGATCTCCATAGTCAAGGTTTATCTCTTTTAAGTTACAAGTTTTATTTCTAGCATTTCAAAAAGGTCTAAAAAAAATCAAAACTCGAGTTCCAATATTAAGTGAGGTTAAACCGTTAAAAAATAATTTCAAATATTGCGACTTTCATATTTGTGACCAACAATCAGAGTAATTTTTCTAGCTATTTTCATAAAAGTTACTGCAAAATATTATGGTATTTTTTTTGTCTGTTCACTGATGTTTTCGATTAACTAATACCATACAAGACAAATCCTCTGATTGTGATAAAGAGGGGCAGCCCTATTCATGCCCCAACCACATTTACATATCCTTAACCTTAGTTACTGTGCTGTTGACATGATCTACTGAACCTTCCTTTAACACTCAAGTAACTTCTATTCAACTTGAAGTGGCTCCTATCTTTTCATAAGGTAGAATCCACGCACGATCTCTTCTACGTGACTGTATATTTGCATGTGCCAACATAATTTTACACTCACCTCACTGTCTTGATCGTATTTGATCGTATTTGAAGATTTATACCAAAAAAAATTTCTTAAATTAACAGAAATAGAAAATCATCAAAGACGTGTTTCCCCCCTCATCCAATCTGAAAAATTAACAAACTGATTCTAATTTATGATATTTTTTTTCTTTTTACAGCAGTGTCAGTAGCTGGCTCGTACCCCTGGGCATCGCCATCGTTGCTGCCTTCGTCTACAAGTTCTTCTTCACAAGTTCATCATAATCGTCACCTTAGGCATAATGCACGCAATATTAAGAGTTACGGACAGGGTAGTCCACGCCACTTGCAGTATACATCATCGCCTGTAGATTTGCTAAAAATATACAGAAATAATTGGTTGTAAAGCCAAGAAAAAATGGTTACATGGACACAACATCATTGATATTCCTCGGAGATTAGTAGTGCATAATGATACATTCTTATCATATTGGATCACGTGATAAAGTAGTATAATATATAATATACTGCCACAGATTTTCGTTCAATTTTAAACCAGGGTTTTTATCACCTAGTTTTGTTTCGAATCACGGTACCGATTCAGTGGTAGCACCATTGTTAAAATGAATGTATGGAATAATGTATTCTCCCACCTACAACAGTTATATAATGAGTATAAGAAATGTAAGACTTTGAGATAGACCTAAATAATTGAGACTTAATAGAAGAAAAGGTCCTATCTAAAATATTCTATATATGTCGATATAATTAATTGCTGTGAAACAATCTCCATATTACATTCCTCGTCACATTACTGTGAGCTTGTAGTTCTGTATATTGAAAATGAATCGACAAATAGAAGTAAAAGCTTCTCTAACATGATTAACAGTATAAGCTTAGAGAACTATTGCTCTTATGTCCTCTACATGTTCTACCAGTCATGTCAAACAAATAAATGAAACCATTATACAAAATAATGTCTTTTTGTTGACTCTTCATTGTTTAATCTAACCACTTGATTAGTATTGATAGTTAAACTAATTCATCACAGTCCCACTACTGCCTACCGGTAATTGTGTTTTCCAGTGGATGCTAGAATCTGGAAAAATTTTAATGGACCCCGCTGAATAGGGACACGTGCTTTTATGACTGGATCTTAAATTTCAATAATATTTCCGTGGAACTTTGGTATCTTCAATAATGAAGGGGCTCAGAACGAAAATATAACTCAAAAGTACCTATTTTTTTCTAATAATTATTTTATTCTTAATTAGAAGTGATCCACAATTTTCCTCAAAATTTATAAAGATTTATTATTAGTGTTTGTAGAAAAGGTTGATATTTCAGCATATTTAATCATTGATCTCCATTATCCACTAATTGATACTTTTAGGGGGAAGGGTTATACATCTTTTACCTTGGGGAATGTTTTGTTTTTGTAAATGTATATCGTTTACAAATACATTCATTAAACATAAGCGAAAAAGTAATGTCCAGGAGCGGATCTAGGAATTGTTTAGGGGGGTAGACAAATAATACCAAACTCAATTAACTATGATTTAATCATACGGACCATTGACATATTCAACGTAGGCACGAGAATATCTACTTAAATATTGCTGGTTATAATACGGATTATTCATATAAAGACCAAGATTATGTCAATATCTCGGATTTGTTAGTAAAAAATCAACAGCATTGTACAGATACAGAATAAACAACTTCATGATAAATGCAGTGCACGGATGTACAAAACCTCCGTAGTTTGTCACCCAGCTCTTATTTTGAAGCTATATATTAGTAAGAACGACGATGTCAAACTTCAAATTTATCAGAGTGAATTGATTTACTACTAATAGATATGCAAAAACCTTAGTGCAACCATCCATCTTGACGGGTGGAAATGGGTGGCGCGAAACATTACCGGTGCGCCATCTAGTAAAGGAGAAAGGAATCAATAATGAACATACACGCCCCCTGTCGGATGAAATTAGCAAAATGGCGGTTAGGTGCGCCACACGCTCGTTTGTACACTCTTGAAATCTTGCAGGATTATCAGTTTTTGGGCCCATTTTCATCATAAAGCCCTCAGGTAAGACCATGGCCAGTATCTTCGTAACTAATTTGGCTGATCAGGGAAATCTTGATCAGTGTCTCACGATTATAGATTCTGTCTATCATGAACAAATTTCTCATCTAAGTATCCCTCTTTGATACTATTTTGCAATAATACCATCAATTTTGGTAAATGACAAAATTGCTGATCTTGAGGCCCTGATCAAAATTTCCCTGATCAGCTAAATTAGTTACGAAGATATGGGCCCATATTGAATTGCTGCATTGTAAATTATTGATTTAACACAATGACATGGTCCTAAGGCATGATCTGCACCGTCATAGTAAATTTTGAGCGATAATACGAAGACCCGCCATAGAGAATTGCACTGCCACTCTGACATGTTGTGAAATAAAGTGAGAAGTCTTTAGAGTGCCTCTCATTTTATGAAAGATACTATCAGCTGGATATAGATCAAATTATTCAAGGAAACCGCCACATAGTTTAAAGGAAACCTTGCACATAACTGCAGGGTACAGGGGCGGACCCAGGAATTTGTAGAGGGGGGGGCCCAAAAACATGAATGTACGGGGGGGTGGGCCCCCCATCAAACATGATTTAACAGGGGAGGGGGGGGGGGGCCAAGGCCCGTCCGGCCCCCCCCCCCTGGATCCGCCCCTGGGGTAGACCCCTCTAGTCATTTTTCATTGAATTCAAATCAGTAGATCTAGAGTAGTCTATGTCATTCACAACTTGCACTATCAATGTCAGCAAAATGGAAAGAAAATATTTAGTTTACACACAATTATGGGACGTTAATAAACTTGTATTTTATCACATTTTTAAGGGAAATCCACCCAATTTATGACATAGCAAGGATAATTCTTGGGGAATCCCATCTTCCCTTAGAAGGGAATCCCCATCCCTGTAGACTACTGTAGAATTTGTAAAAAGAGTTATGGTCTCTTACAAAATGTATATATGTCTGACTCATAATAAATTGAAAAATATATCCATCTACAACTATTCATTAATCAGGGAATCCCAAATTAACTTTAGAAGGAATTCCCATAGCTGTGACGTAGCAAGGGGAGTAGATCTAGTCTACTGAGCATCTCAGCATTCAGGGGATTCACAAAATTAAATTCCTTTCCCCAATAATTTCCTTAGATCTCAACATTTTCAATTTTTTACTTTTGAAATATTTCTTGTATTAGAATACTTCTAAGTGAAATTAATCATACAAAAACTAGCACTTCATGAATTTATGTGCAACCTTTCAAAAATGCGGGGGATGCCTTCTCAGCGAAAACAGTCTCACACAGTCACAGAGGATTTGGGCATTTTCCTTTTAAACAATTTTTTCCTACATGATCCTTTTTATCAGGGTACCAATAACACAGAGAAAACAGGGAAAATTGTAAAAAAAAAAAAAAAAAGAAAGAAAGAAAGAAAGAAAAAAAAGACCTGACAGGGAAAACAGGGCATTTGCCAATTTTGCAAAAACACAGGGAAACACAGGGATTTTCTTTGGCCAGGTTCTGAAATTCCTGGTTCCCAAAATATTAGGGATTTGACTTAAATTTGTTGTTGGTTTTTTTTTTCTGCACACAGACACTTTTAAATTTGAAAAACTTGCTGGATATGACACAGGGAAAAATTGCGGCGGGACAGGGAAATCCCAGGGAAAACACAGAACATTTTCTAACCCTTGAAATAGACTAAATCTTGATAGCATTTCCTTTTAACTTCAAGGAAAAAGCAAACACCAACATTCTATGCCTCGGTAAGAAAATGCTTTAGATGAATTAGATCTACCCTGTAAAGGCAATACAGGCACTTCCTATATAGTCATACGACTGAGGGGCCTGGAACCTACATTATAACCCTTCCAAGAACTTACTGATCAAGATTTCTTTCAGATATCATCATGGAAGACCCATTAAAAGTTGAGCCGTCTGAAGTATTAAAGGCACTTGAGATCTTGTGTCAGCCGAAAAAGACGGAGGCTGAAGAATCACAGGATGCCAAAGGTAAGATATCACGTCTGTGAAAGGTGCCTGTAGATCTAATAGACGTAGTGATCTTTACAAAACAAATCTTTTTTCACCTGAAGAAATATTTCACTTCATTTTTAATGTGAACCAACACCTAAAATTTTGAACATCAAAGTTGATAGATGCATAATTCTAATTCTGGTAGCCCAGTCCCTAAAAAATATTGAAGTAAGTCGGTTTTTCTTTATTTGAAAAAGAAATAGTCTTAAAGATCACAATGCTATTCAGATTTTGGTTTTCACCCAGCAATCCATATAATTATATGCATTTTCTCGAAATTGGAAAATTTGTAGGGGCTGTTAGGATATTCAGGGAGCAGGGTTTAAAAGATTAACAATTATATTCTGATAGAGCAATCGAACACCTAAGCATTTCCGGAACAGTTAACACAAATTACCTGTATTTCAGAGTCGCATCAAGGAGATCATGAACAATTCGTCCAGAAGCTATCTAACAACTTGTCAAGACTTGAAGCATTTCTCGCTGAATCAAAGCCAATCCAAGACTTACTATCCCGATCAGAATGCACCGTGGAATACTCCTATCCACAAGCTGAAGAGGGTGAAGATACTCAATGGAAATTTGTCGTCAGGTGCTTGCAAATTCTTAAAGCTTTAAGTGTTACATTGAAGGAATCTTTAGAAAGGTATAGCACAAATGAACAAGCCAAATTTACAGCTATGACTGAAAAACAAGCAGCTAAGACTAAGCTGGATAGTAGCGCACCTTCAATGTCTCCAGACACCCTCAGTTTTGCTCAACAAAAAACACTTATAGCTTCACTTCAGTTTGTAGTATGTCTAGGGATTCTACCATCGCTTCACCCAGGGGTAGGGGTACCGTTACATCTCCGCTCTGGATTTTCCTCAGTCATTCAGAAACCAAGCACAGAAAGAACTGTTCATCTAGATTTCCGTTTGGTGTTTTGTGTAAAACACCTTTTGGAGTTGGTCCAGCAGCCAGCTCTTGGTGGACCAATTCTGTCTCGGCATCTGGGAGATCTTCTAGCAGCGTTGTGTCAAATTGTCTTTGCCCCACGGACTAAAGAACTGAAACAACTCATTCAAGAGCACAATGAGGGCACATCAATTAAAAACGAGCCAGAAAACGTACCAAATAGATCCCTTGAAAAAGCGGAGGATGATTCGAAGAACATTGTCAAACAAGAATGCAAAGTTGAAACAAATCCAAATGGAGTGAATACAGATTCAAATCATGAAGCAAATTGTGATAAAAATTACATCGGAATCTTCATAGAGGATGAGGATTTTTGTAATAAACAACTGGTGGACCTCATGGGCAGGTTGTTTCAGCCTATGTTGGTGAGGGAGATGGTGATCCTCCAGGGTTCCCCCGCCCCTTCCTCCAGGGTGGGAGGGCAGCAGGTGGGACAGCCAGCCCTGGCCAGGGCCCCTGCCTGGCTTCGACGGGCGTGTGGCCGACTTCTATCAGAGATCATCGTTAAGCCGGACGGAGTGCAGAGCATCTTACGAGGGATGCTCCAAGGACCCAATGGTAAGGCATAAGTGTTTTTTTTTAAAAGAATACTTATTACTGATATGGAAAGTGCAGTTTGAAAGACTTAAGTTGAATAGGTATCAAGTGATACAGTATTTATTAGATCAATAATGATCGTTTGGAAAACTTCCGAAGAACATAACCAGATAACTACGTAAAATATTTTGGTAATAATTCATATAGATGAAATTAGAGATTTAGACTATCCTTATATGCCATCTGATAGTACTTGAATGGTAGCCTGACTATTGTGCTAGCCAGACATGTACACGTACAGCTATTGATTAGGCCTACGTCCGTCAATTTTTCTATGCAAAGTTCTATGAACAAAATACACTAAGCATACCGTGTCACCATTACTCCGACGGCATTAAGGCCTCCAGGTATCTATTGCATTCTTAGATTCAAATACTATCTGGAAAATTTAGGATTGAAACAAATTTCAAGGAATGAAAATGAAAACGCTAATTTCGAAATACATTCTTTTAGTATAATGATATTATTGTAGTTACACAGACTTGAGTATTTTAGTCATGAAAGGCATTTTATATGAGAGTAAAATACCTCCCTTCTGGTCCACTGTAAATTAGGCCTTAAACAAACGTTGATGTGTTCAGATAACCCGAGCTCCCCTTAATCTTTTGCCCTACCCCAAATCTTGTTGATGAAGATCTTTAATTCTTTATGTCCCAAAAATATTGACCCATGGAAAATAGTTTTACAGTTAGTAGAATCTTTAATATTTTATCAATTACGATATCAACTTTGCTTTTGGTTTCCTTTGATAAGAAGGAATGTCCCTAGAAATAAGACACCTTCACAAGCATCCACAGATTACCTGTCATACAATTTAAAAAGGTCTGCTGGTTAAGAAAGGACCGATTTTGTTCATGTGACTTTATTTTATAAAGAATCAAAGAGATCAGATTATAACAATTACACTATGATAGCTTGAATATACCACGAGGACAAAATGTCGCAAGGAAATATGTTTGAAAATTCTCAGATAGATTAGATATTCACAGAAACATAATTATGACACTGCAATCAGCTTTTATTATAGGGCAAAGCACATTTCAAGATTAAAGTTTTTTAATCCTTTCCAGGCTAGGAAAACTCCTCCAATTTTCTGGTCGTCAGAGGACAACCAGTATTGAAGATTTGGTTGTCCACAATCATCCATAGGTTGTCCACATAATCAGGAAACATGTTAAGTTTACAAACAAATATAAAAATAGGCCAAATGAGAACTTTATGAGGGAACAGTTTCAGTATTTTTTTTCAAAATATCTGGTTGTCATGAGGACGACCAGGAATCATTTTATGGTTGTCCACAGCCATTTTCTGGTCGTCCAGGACACGCGGACACACAGATTTTCCTAGCCTGCTTTCTTGGCTAGCAGACCTTTTTTCTTTCTTTTTTTTTAGTTTTTGTCATAGTTTAAATTTACCCTGGAGGGTTGACATACAGACATAGATCAGGATTTCCCTTAACTCCCACCTCCTCCAGCAGGTGACCATGGAGGAGATCAATATGAAGGGGGTAGGGTGGCGGCAGCAGTGATTTGTAATCCTCACTCTCACCTCAGCATCATCTGCTGCCTGGGCCTTGGTCGTGGGGTCGGGGTTAGCAGGGTGGAGGGTGGAGTTACTCAACCTAAAGCAGAGTTTGTAAGGCCGGCAGGGCTCACAGTATTTTAAAATGACTGGGTGTCCTGCACATAATCTTGGGGGTCTAATATTATTCTAAGTGTGTCCACAGGACACCCAGAGGGTCCTTTCAGGGTGTCCTGGGCCTTTAGTTTAGGGGGGTGGACAGGACACCCAGGACGCTGGATTTGGTGTTTTGGACATACTGATTTTACACTTCCCAACTATTAGATTCCCACTTATTCCGCCTGATGTTCCACTAAAATGCTACTGCAAGTCCATACTGTTCATCACTCAGTATACGACGTATTTCCACTGCATTTTGTTCCGGGAAGAGATGACTCAATGGTATACAGAGCACTGTCTGCTAATCTAAAGGTACTGGGTTCAGTTCCAAGCTTGTTGCACATTGGGGTCATGTGTATTATGACTAGGCATGTTGCGTACATCTTACTCCAAGAATGGTCCACAACTTCCCGAAGGCCATGGGTTTGTAGGATTCTGTTTCCCATGCACATAAATATTACATACATAAAAGTCAGATTAATAAAAGCAGGGGGAAACCAAGGTAACACTGGTCTCTCATCTCAGCAATAAAATGGTAGTATACTATCCCAGGACAAAGTGGAAGAATAGCTAATCAGCTTAATTATGTCCTGGCAGAGCTCTCGGAATTTCAAAACGGCTGGATGTCTTACGGACGCCTAGACTGTGATCCATGGGTGTCAGACACATGAATTTAGGGGTTTAATTGCCTCAGCCTTGATATTGGAGGGATACCGCACATAAAAGACCCCTTGCCACTCTTCGCAAAGAGTAGGGTACTGAACCCAGTGGCAGGTTTCTCCTAAATCATATCATTCATACCTATCACACCAAAAAGCTGAAAAGCATTCGCTTGTGCAGTCTGGAAAGAACCCTGTGTGGTTGACTGGACGTTCCCAGAACAAGTCAAGTGGCAGTGGACACTTCCTTAGTCAGTATGTCCGAAATATTTGAATGAGCTACTGAAATGTTACTGACCTTACACTAATTGTATACCTTAGCTCATTTAAATATTTCGGACATACTGATTTACCACTGCTCAACCACTGTGTTTTCACTGATTTACCACTGAAAAAGCCACTGCAAACCCATACTGATTTTATGCTCAGTAGACACTGAATGCTACCCCAACAAACAAACAAACTAAAGTGTCGATAGGACACCCAAAAGGTTATCTCATGGTGTCCTGGGGCTTTAGTGAGGAGGAACTGATATCCCGGATGCTGGATTTTGTGAGTCCTACTTTAAGTCAAAGTGCCTTATGTAAAATATCAGGAAATAAACTACTGTACGGTCACCACTACACAGGGAAAACAGAGGAAATGGCCAAAATAACAATTTTAAACACTTTGAGATCAGAAAAAAATCTTCGAAACTATGACAGGGAAAATTTACCGTTTTTCAGGCCAGGGCAAACACAGGAATTCTAACCATTGAATTTGAGTGGGAACCCTGCTGCTGGTAGGGTTGGGATGTGTTAGACACTTTACCTACACTCAGCAGAAACTGAAAGTGCCCCCCTCCTCCCTCATAACTCTCACATGGGATCTGGGCTGAACATCTGAGCACGCATTAGTCAACCGACTCATGCCATTGAAAATGGAAGCGTGTATGGCGTGGGTACGATAGATTAGAGCCCTACCCTTCTAGGTGCCTCCCATTTGTCACTCTCCCACAGAGGTGTCTAAGCTTTTTACCATCAGCTCGATGGAGTAATAACGAACAGATCTGCTCGGAGAGTGTGCATTTATCTCCCCATGACTGTTGGTTGCTCGCAGCGCCCCCACCGGTCAAAAGATGAATGGGACGACTCACTCTCAGACCCTGGTGGGTTCAGACAAGTGCAATTTTCAATACTAAGAGATAAATTTTGATGTATTTGAGCTCTTGTGATAATGGGAACAACTGAGACAATAATATACTTTGGGAAGGAATTTGATAGGGTCTCTGGACATGTTCTTTTCGTTATGGAAAACATTTTGTAATAAAATTGAAAGGGCCATAGAATACAAGAGTAATTTCTTGAAAAGAGCTGTGAACAATACTATTTAGGCCTATTTAGGATTGTGGATAGTGAAGGATTCACAGACGTGGATTTTTTCAAAACCTCAGTAACATTGAGACAAGAGGATAGTACTCTATACTCACAATCCTGAGAGTGAGAAAAAATATACAAATAAAAATTAATACTATTAAGGATTAGTAACTTATTGCATTGTTTTTATGAAAAATTGATACAGTGAGTTTATTTGTTTGTTACTCTTGGCTACCATTGGACGAGGCAGTAGTAGAACATTATTCGAGGAAAAACTACTTATATTATACTTAGATTTCACAAGATTTATGTTTCCGTTTTTTGTCACCGTCATTGCTTTGTTTTAGAAAACATTTTAGAATAACTCATTATTCCTAACATTTAAATCTTAATAAAATTGATATTTCTTTTGCAAAGATTCGGCTCAGGGTGGCAGTGGTAAAGCTCAGCCGTCCGTCGACTGGAGGAAGTGCGAGGCGGTGGCCGGGGTCATAGCCAACTGTCCCCGCTCCCACTCTGTGGCTGACTACTACCAACTAGTCGGCCCTCAGGTAAGAAAGAACATCCATCCTTTTAGCTCTTTTATGCTCAGTCGCCCCCTCTGACAAAGCATAGACCAGATGCAAGGGGACCCAAGTTATTAAACTTAACTTAACTTAAAGTTTGCATCTGGAGAACCTTCCATAACTACCGTAAAACCCCTAATTTAAGCCGCACCCTGACTTTAGAGTTTATCTTTAGATTTTTTCTTTTTTCAGAGATCTAATTGTATCCAAGGTTGTGTAAACCCCTAATTTAAGCCGCAACCTTAAGGTTGAGGCCTTATTTGATCTAATTTCTGAAAGTAACCCTTATTTAAGACGCAGCTTAAATTAGGGGTTTAACGGTATATATGCCATCACAATAAAGCTATGTTTTATCTGAAAAAGAGTTCCTGTACACATCGAGTGTTCTATTCTATTTTCTTCAAGACTAATGATAATTATCAATATAAGTATTCAATGTGTAATACTTATATTGAAAGAACGCATATTAACAGATTAATAAAGAACACAAATTAGCATTACTAGAATAGTATGACTGCACTTCGATCTATATATTTTCAATTTTAATATTTCAATATATTTTCAACATTTCAATTTCAATTTCAAAATGAAATATTTCAATTTTCAATATTTCAATTTCAATTTCAGATTGAAATACTTCAATATTCAATATTTCAATATATTTTCAATTTACCCTACTGAACTCCATGTATCTTACACATCCCAATGTAATTAACCAGTCCGAATCTCCTGCCTTTCTCCTCATTTCCACCCAGTAAAGCCAGTCCGAAAACCAGGCCCTTTCATCTAAACCAAAACCACCAAAACCACCCCTCAACTCCCTCAACTTTCCTTCTCACAGTTTGACTTGGTTGGAATTTTGTACACTTTTTAACCCACGCCAGCTTAGTCAAAGGACAGAATCGAGCCAGCCCTTTGAGTGCTTATTTAAGGCCCTTTTCTTCTCTCCTCCAGGTGCTGGGGCTCCTCCACGGTGCCGACAAGGCCCTGCCCCGCCTGCAGGCCCTGCAGGTGGCCGTCTCCACGGTGGGCGCCATGCTCACCCACCACCCACTGGAGGCCCGGCAGTACGTCGTCAACCCCCTCCTCCAGCCGCTACTAGACTGCCTCTCCGACAAAGGTGATTGCTTCTCACTCAGACAAAAAATTATAATTGTCAATAAAAGAAAGAAAATATAAGCCAGGAAAATTCATAGCATTTAGTCCGAAACATTAAAACTTTATCGTTCAGGTTACAGGTAGAATTCCCTCACACAAGTTTTGCGATACAATGTTAAAGATATATAAGTCACTGTACTTCATTCAGAAAGCAAACATCTTTGTAACATCTTTATCTCACCATTCCACAGGAATACATCGGACCGAGAAATCAATGATTATCGTAGAAGAGCATCGCCTCAGTCAATGTATAGAAGATATTCATAAGGTGAGTATTCATTTCAGGGGTTAATTACTTAACAGATTTTAACAAGTTGGTGACGATACTGCTCTCAAAATTCCTCTTTATTTTCAAGTTATCTATATTTTACCCCTTAGAAAATCAGAATCGGTCGCGTCTCATACATTTTATGACACGTTAATTTGGATTCTGTGAAACATCACAAACAATAATTAATTGGTGTTAAAATTTATGGGATGTACCCATTTGATTAAACCCAGATATCCATCTAGTAAAACATGGACTAAAATGGATTTATTTGTCCTATTATTGTGTCCCCAAGCGAATCTTGACTACATATATTGGACAAATGTTTACAAATTCGTTTATCTGATGACCAAAAGTTTAAAAAAATCGTTTATATGGAATGATCCTAAATAAGACAAAGCAATTTTGTCAGTACGTAGAATTTCCGTTTTAACCGAGCTAACCGTTCTGTCTTACAACAAAAAACAAAGTGCACTTTAAATAGCCCCCAAAAAACCCATCAATATAACCGCCCCCCACCCCACAATCCATCCCACCCTTAATTTCTCTCGACCCCTTTTACGACCTCCTTGCTCTATATAAACCTCCACTTTCCTCCAGTAAACGATGCTTGTCCCTTGCAGGTGTTGGTAGCCGCCAGTCACCCCCTCAGCCACCACCTCCTCCAGGGCCTGCTCCAGCCGCTCCTCCATGCCATCTTCGCCCTCTTCTGCTTGGCGCGGCGTGCGGTCGTTAATCTCAGGTAGGGCGTGCCAGCAACCAGCGGGCACAGGTGGCGCGCGCAGCGCTTTGTTGCCCGGCATCGCCACCGACTGCGCGTGAAAGGCGGGCGTCAATGGCGGAATGATCGAAGTCATTAATTACCCGAGTCAATTAATCCGGGCTCGGGCTGTAATGGGCCTCCGGCTCGGCAGGGTGTGGGGAAAGGCGAAGGGATGGGAGTCAACCAAGGCAGCCCTTTCCTGGCCGATGGATCAGGACTTTTTGCGGCCCAGATTGGGTCAGTGGTGCAATTAACTGGGCTTTTTCCTTGTGGGTCGGCGGTTGGAAGCCATAGATCACCGACTCTGACTAACAGCGCTGAAACAACTTCATCTGTCTTGGAGTGTTTAAGAATCATCTGGCTGTTTTAATTATTACCATCTTCTTGTATATGGAGAGAAGCCAAATATCTATTATACATTTTTTGCGTGAAACGACCCCCCCTCCGAAAAAAAAAGCAAACGTTTATTTCCAAGATAAAAAAAAAAACATAATGATTTCCATTTTTCCTTGGCAAGTGAGGGTTGATTTAAAAATTTACACTAATTCACTTTTTTCATTAAGGGTAGCAAGGTCATTTCAATGGTTCTGTTGAAATTGTACTGACATTGTTAAAGTAACAAACCAACATTCCGCGACAAGATATGCTGGGAAACTAAAGAGAATATGGGTATTCAATTTAGGCAAGGCTTGCGTTTAATGCATTAGTCAAGACAGTTTTATTATTCATTACAGCTTTAAGTACTGCCATCACTTACAGGAAGAAAATCAATGTTACTCCATAAAAAACCTTCATAAATCCGCCATTGACCCCCTCAGTGCATTAGACCGGATTTATTTTCGGTATGGGGAAATAGTTATGCATTTCCGCGTCATAAACTTATGAGATTAATCACTCTTATCACTGTTTTATGCATGAATCAATTACTTTCTAATTACTACCGTCAGAAAAAAGGGAGTTAAGTTAATAAGTTCACACCTTGTTATGAAGGAAACGGACAGAGTATTCATTAAGTAAGAGTGCTATGTATTTAAAGCTCGAAGCTTTGAAATCCTACGTAAAATCTCCTATTTATCAAAAGTCTATTTTAGGTGGCAATAGCCCTTGATTTACAAAGTTTGGTCAAAGAACGGACGTGATCTACTGGAAGAAATGTCCAACGTGTAATACCATTATGTCGGACATTATATCTATAGCAAGACTAACAATCAAAGGTCTCTATTTTAGATGGTATTATACATCGTGGGGATGAGGAAGAAATAGTCTTTTATATAATATATTATAGTACGGTATAATGATGTACCTTAAACATTCAAATACAAGTTTACCAACAAAAGAATAATAATAAAACAGCAGTAAACCAGTTCCATGCCAATCACCAATGAGGCCATTCTTTGCTATTGCTGGCTGGGTGGGCTAAGGCACTGGGATAGAAACTTAGGATTGATGTGGTGTGCGTTTGAATCATGGTGCTCTCCAGCTGTGTAGTAAAACTGAACAGTGAAACTTAAAGCACTCCATCTTGCCTTGATAAATATGAAAGGGTAGGTCGCTCACCTTCAGACAGATTTGGTTGTAGTCTTATACTGGATCTCCACGCGGCGACTAGTTTTACTTGGTCGTCAACGACGATGGTGAAGCACACTGGCGCCGTATTGGCGGGAGACTAGATGCACTAATTGTCAACGAATTATCTGAAAAAATCGGACATGTCCGATATTTTGTGGACGACTAGTTGTAATTCCTCGACGACGAGTTGTTAATTCATCGATGACGAAGGTGCGTCGACGAATTGTAACTCGTCGTCGACGTATTACAACTCGTTGTTCATGAATTAGAGCAACTAGTCGCCCTGTGGGGATGCAGCTTAAACCTTGTTCTCATTTTGCATGGGCATTGATTTTACTTGACAATTAGACCCCGTTGTCAATATAGCTGTCACTTTAGAAAAAAGTTTAGTTCACTTCTATGTTCATATTATATAACATACTTAAAAGTTTACTAGCAAATAAAAAACTTTGAGAATGGGGCGCAGATGTATTGTACTCTCCATAGCAATACTTTGGAAAAACTCGCTCATAAAACCACCTGTGAATTATGAGGTCATAAAGATGCATTAAGAGAGTAGATTTATGGAGCAAAAAGGGTTAAACACTTCCCATTATGGGTATGCATAATGTCAATATCAGGAATATCACTTTTTATACTGGCTGTGATGCACCACTTATGTACATTGCATCTATAAGTGTTTTATTTACTTCAATTTTCTGTCACCGGTTGCTTAGACTCCCATATCCTTCTCCCAACTCAGTCTACCATCTATTTAATCCAAACCCACTTTATTGTTCTAAAAAACCTAAAGAAAAAAGTGAGACTCTGTATTGTATCACACCCTTCAGGTAGGCCTGTGAGGAGGTGCTCATATAGAAATCCCCCATGTTTGAGTTGCTCCTATCTGTCCCTCAGGTTGGCCTGTGATGAGGTGCTTGTATAGAAATCCCACATGTTTGAGTTGCTCTTATCTGTCCCTCAGGTCGGCCTGTGAGGAGGTGCTGGTATAGAAATCCCCCATGTTTGAGTTTCTCCTATCTGTTGGCCTGTGAGGAGGTGCTGGTATAAAAATCCCCCATGTTTGAGTTTCTCCTATCTGTCGGCCTGTGAGGAGGTGCTGGTATAGAAATCCCCCATGTTTGAGTTGCTCCTATCTGTCCCTCAGGTCGGCCTGTGAGGAGGTGCTGGTATAGAAATCCCCCATGTTTGAGTTGCTCCTATCTGTCCCTCAGGTCGGCCTGTGAGGAGGTGCTGGTATAAAAATCCCACATATTTGAGTTGCTCCTATCTGTCCCTCAGGTCGGCCCGTGAGGAGGTGCTGGTATAGAAATCCCCCATGTTTGAGTTTCTCCTATCTGTCGGCCTGTGAGGAGGTACTGGTATAAAAATCCCCCATGTTTGAGTTTCTCCTATCTGTCGGCCTGTGAGGAGGTGCTGGTATAAAAATCCCCCATGTTTGAGTTGCTCCTATCTGTCCCTCAGGTCAGACTGTGAGGAGGTGCTGGTATAGAAATCCCCCATGTTTGAGTTGCTCCTATCTGTCCCTCAGGTCGGCCTGTGAGGAGGTGCTGGTATAAAAATCCCACATATTTGAGTTGCTCCTATCTGTCCCTCAGGTCGGCCTGTGAGGAGGTGCTGGTATAGAAATCCCCCATGTTTGAGTTTCTCCTATCTGTCGGCCTGTGAGGAGGTACTGGTATAAAAATCCCCCATGTTTGAGTTTCTCCTATCTGTCGGCCTGTGAGGAGGTGCTGGTATAAAAATCCCACATATTTGAGTTGCTCCTATCTGTCCTTCAGGTCGGCCTGTGAGGAGGTGCTGGTATAGAAATCCCCCATGTTTAAATTGCTCCTATCTGTCCCTCGGGTTGGCCTGTGAGGAGGTGCTCATATAGAAACCCCCCATATTTGAGTTGCTCCTATCTGTCCCTCAGGTCGGCCTGTGAGGAGGTACTCATATAGAAACCCCCCATATTTGAGTTGCTCCTATCTGTCCCTCAGGTTGGCCTGTGAGGAGGTGCTCATATAGAAACCCCCCATATTTGAGTTGCTCCTATCTGTCCCTCAGGTCGGCCTTTGAGGAGGTGCTAATATAGAAATTCTCCATTTTTGAGTTGCTCCTATCTCTCCCTAAGGTCGGCCTGTGAGGAGGTGCTCGTTGCTCTGATTAAGAACCCTGATCACCAGGTGGCAGTGCGACTCCTGCGTCTGCTGGCCTTTGATGACGTCACTTCTGACCATCCTGACGGTGTACGACGTCTCCATCCTGACGTCATGTTTGCTCCGGGTCAGAGTGGTGGCGCCGTCGTCATCACAAAACCCCAGTCAGGGTGAGTATGGTTTTATTCTATTTTAATCCATCAGACCCCACAATCTACATTACAATCATTACTTGCTGGATTTCCCCAGGATTTCCATGGATTTGCCTTCAGAGTTCCTTAGATTCCATGCAAATGATGAAGTTCAAAGAGTGACCTATTATTGTCAACACAAATTATCATTATCTTATCCCAAAGTATCATTATCTATTAAAAAAAGAAATTATCATTATCTGACGTGAGGCATTAATTAATAAGGGAATTAAATCAGGTTTTTAACAGTAGGCCTATATTGGTCGCTTTTGGTGTTTTGAAGATTCATTTGAGTGTTCTTCTTAAAAATTATTGAAACATTATGGGAAAATGGCCAATTTTCTGGGCGGCAACAGTCGGAATAGGGAGTAGACCCTTGGACAGATATGGCTGGATTGGGATCTTAAAGGTTAAGTGGAATTGATGTATTGTCGTCAAAGGATATGACATTACATTGTATAAAGTTTTGGTATTGGACCCAGGATTTCGAAAAGGAGAACGTGCTATTACTACTATTAGAATAACGTTTCGAATGTGTTCCTGGTTGAATTTCCTTTTCACATTAAAACTCTCCAGAAAAAGGGATAGGGGCGTGTCACTTCTATCCTATCTAAAACCACCTATTGTTTTAATCATTTTGTAAAACTGTTCGCTACAATAAATTTGTTATCTTCGTTTGACTGTATATATTATCACATGGAAACCAATTGCATTTAACTGTTCAATGACTATGAATAATTATGTTGAAGTTTCTCTTCGATCCTTTCTTTTTCATGTAGAAGAACCTTTCCCTTTCATGTAGTAACATACCACCTACATCACAATATGCTACATTTATCATAAATTCAAGTATTGCATTATTATCGCCAAACAGTATTTTCCGAAAGGTACTTTACATTATTTACCCTGACTTCAGAGGACAGCACTCCCCCATTTGCGTCATAGAAACGTGAAAATCGAATTCATTTAGAGGGAATAGAATTAAACGCCCCTAAAACAGCATTTATTAAAAGCCAAATAATCCAAAGAGATATTACATTCACGTGTGAAAGAGTCCACTATATTTGGTTTATGCGTGGGGATTTTTGCACAGGTCTCACATCTCTGAAAGCTAAAATTCAGCAGGCCTCCATTGCAATAATTACCATTAGAATGAAATCCATTCTTTCTGAAATAATCGACCATTAGACAGCCTGGCTTACGAGCATTTACAGTTGCCTTGTTCATCCGAAGGCTCCGGGCCAAATTTCTTTCATTTTTCTCCCGCGCCGGCGTTAAAATCACGCATTGAGCGAGCTTTGTTTTAGACCAAAATAATCCTCTTCAATTAGATTTAGAACAATAGCCTGCGGATGGCGGAGGATTCGCTTTGTGTTTGTTTTAGATTCTCGGCAATGCTGACGTTGGAAAGACCTAAATTTATGCCCATTGTAATGACGTCGCCCGATTTCTGAGGATTATGAATGCGGCTCGAATGAATTTAGTATTTCTGAGTATGAATTTGTTACAATGAATTTAGTAATGTCAGGCTGGGATTTGATATGACGAGGAATGTCCTCCTTTTTATGTTCATTATTATTTCCCCATTTCTTTTTCATTTAACGAAACCCAGAGTGTGAGTTTGTTTATTTCCTAGATGTCCCGAATATCTCCTTCATAAACTATGAAGATGTCGACTCTTCTGTTCTCTCAAGTATCTTTGTAGACGGATTAACACATTTTTAATATTTATAAGAACAATTCTTTTTGATATTAACATGAACATGTTATCAATCTAAAAAAAAAAAAAAGGTCATCTGTGTGCTTCAAAAAAGAAAAAGTTTTTTTTTCAGATTGTTTAGTGTCATAGCATCTTAAATTACATTTCAGTTATTTCCTTAATAGACGTCACTAACTACATTTGACGGTGTTCACGAAATTCACATTTTCAGTTTCTTTTTACTTGTAGTATCAATATTTCTATATCCACATATTTCAGAGAGTTCGAGGTGCCGGCCGTGGAGGACTGGGAGGCGCGCTGTACCTGTGTGGTTGAACTGCTGAAGGCTGTACATAAGGACAACATTACCGCCGACCTGTTTCTGTCCCTGCTTGGTGTAAGTATCCAGCTACCCTCTAATAAGCCCTTTGTACATTGGGGACACCATTGGGTTAAATAAAACGATATTCTATGCAAAATGGTATAAATTATACCATTTAGCATAAAGCATTTTTGTAAGGGGTCGTGTAGTTGAGGGTGGGGCTGGGAGGAGGGTAACAAAGGCTTTAGTATATTTCCTAATACGTATTACCTGACCTGCAAAAGAGTGTGAGGGGTCTAGAATACATTTAGAAATGCGTGCACGCATGTAAATAATGGAAGGCCCTTAACTGGACTGACAGGAATCGGCAAAACTCGTTTACTGTTTCATTTCAATCAACTTCAACATATTGGTCTTTAAAATTGTTTATTGAATGATTTACGGGGTGTGTGAACCAATCAAAAAACGATGGACCTTCTGTAAGATAGGACATTTGGAGCCAGTCTTCCAATCTTTATCATTGTTTCCTTTGGGAAATGGTCTATTACATTTGTTGAGTTTTACTCTCTTATTTTTGCAAGTTTTATTAGCGCTTTCATCAGCAAAATGACTTTGATCCATTTTGTTTAAGGCCACTCTCTTTCACTTTGGGGATTAAGAGTGTAAATATTTGTAATGATATTTCTTATCGAACTTTAATTTTGATGTAAATTTGGCCTAGCCAGCCCAAAACGCATGGTCAGGGTGTAATGATCGGTAGAAATAGTTACAATTAATCACAATAAGTTAAATATACTGTCAGTTGAATTTTTTTATATTTATTTCCCCAAAGGTCTGGAAAGGATATGCCTACAAATTTAGACATTTACCTGAAGTTTAGAGCCGTAGTTCCAGTTCCATATTACAAAAAATTGACTGTTCAGTTCAACTACCCAGCCAAGTTATTGTCGTTTATATTGGGTGCCACCTTTACTTATGTCCGCCCATCTTATGCCCATCTCCGTCAAATTAAAAATCAAAGGTTGTTACATTGGAATGTATCCGCCTGCAATCTAGCTTGCAGTACTTAGAGCCACTATATTTATGTTCTATATTATACAGAGGGAACTCTAGTGTATCAAATATGCACATGCCACGGAAACCTGATATGAATAACAATTTTTTTCGGCTTACCAGCTCAAACGAGCACTCTTATTCAATTTCCACATAGCCTGGGGATCAAAGCTTACCTCAAGATATCAGCGTGTATCATCATTTTATTCGTCTTATCTACTTATCTTACCTACTCCAGAGCCTGACCAAGATCATATCAGCTCAGGTGGAATCAGAGAAGTCGCCTATAAGTCAGGAGTCTGGGGCTGGAGGACAGGGCGTTCTGCTGGAGATTGAGCGGCGGCAGCTGGAGGAGGAGAAGGAGTTCCTCCAGGGTATGGTCGTTCTCCACCTCCTGGCGCTGCTGGCCGAAGACGTGGGACCGGCCTTCTTAAAAAGCCCCGCGCATATACTGGACTTTGCCAAGGTAAGATTGGAAATAGGAATTAAGGATATTGAGAAAGATACATAATTATTGAGAGATATAATATATTATGTCATGTTGATTGCGAAAAATCTGAATTTCAATTCCGCTTGGTTGATTATTTGATTGATTGATTTGGAAAAATAGGATTTTCAAATGCCGCTTGATTTACTGATTTTTTGTTTTACATGTGTATACTTTACTACATAAACCCTCCTCAGTGGCGGATCAAGGGGCAGAGGGGTCAGGTGCATCTTAGGGTTTGCCTGCCCTACCTCAACTCAAGTTTTACCTGCCCTGGGTAGGCAGGAAGGGCTTAATGTCAAACCCTTCAATTGCCACCACTGATTTCCTTTTCCATTTTTAAACAGCCGTGATTCCGCCCCCAGTAGGTGCAATATTATAATTTGCTGATTTTCACTTTTTCATGGGGGATGCTGTGCGTTTTTATAGTAAGGCCCTCATACATAAGTCAGTTTGTTCTGATTACAATATGTGTTAAAATAATCATCTTAAATGGATCCACCAACGCCTGCGATGATCTGACAATCATAAGTATAGTAATATTATGATTTATAATAGCTTCTCTCTGATCTTTTAATTTGAACATTTCTTTTTAACTTGCAGTATAGTCTTTTCAAACCACAAGCTTCTGGGAACAATAGTTACATGAGAATCTGACATTTAAGCCCATCTTTATGCTTGCCTATGATAAGAATAATGATCCTTATTTAAGTTTATGGTTAACGCCGTCATCGTTTATGTTTTCGCGCACTTCTTTATTTCTACAATCTCAATATTATTTTAAAAGAATCACCATTGTTTATCTTCTTAATAGTTCTGTGTAAAATACCAGAGAGATTGTGGTACTTTAAAAGCACGGTTTGAATTGACAAACGTATCACAAAACATGCATTCATAACAGCTCCCCTCGAAATCAGAAGTGGCGCCGAACAAATGGCGAAATCCCACAGTGACAAGATAAAATAACATGTAGACGGTTTTAATCTTCTGGCTTTTCTTGTCACTTAATTTTTCCCCTTTCCCAGTGGATCAACAAAACCAAAAACAACCCGGGAAAATTGATGTTACGGTATGACAACCGAAAATGAAGACTGACTTCTAACCAACTCATTTGGGGAAAAATAATAATCAATGTATTAGCGAGGGAAACCCCCATGGGACTGGCCTGCATGCGGTGTTATGTCCAGTCCGCATGTCAACAATGCATTAGTTGGCTTAGTTAGGGGACGACAGCTTACATGGGTACGGAGAAGAAAGACGTGTGCCACGGGCCCGGGGTCGTCCCAGCAGCAGAGCTTGGTTTGTGGCGTTTGCATTTGGTTTATAAAAGGCCAAGTGTAAGGTCTGTATCTCATATGGAAAGAAAACAATGAAAGATCGGGTTAACTAGGGGTTACACATCACAGTGAGTGGTATTAATTTCCACTATCAAAGACCATGAGCATAGCTCCCGCTATTTAGCAACATGTCGGTATAAGCTGTATTCCACTCTGCAATGTTTGGAAAAATCATGAATTTTCCTACCAATAGTTACCAGCATATTGGTAACTATTAGGAGGTATTAAGCATAATCTATTATTCATGAAATGAGCACGCTTGCAATGTTTTGCCCTAAAACCTCATGATCTTGGATATTCTCAACTTTTTCCTAGTGAAATACAGTATTATGCCCAATCCACATGTCAACAATGCATTAGTTGGCTTAGTTAGGGGATGACAGCTTACATGGGTTCAGAGAAGAAAGATGTGCGCCACAGGCCCGGGGTCGTCCCAGCAGCAGAGCTTGGTTTGTGGCGTTTGCATTTGGTTAATAAAAGGCCGAGTGTAAGGCCTGTATCCTCTATGGAAAGAAAATAATAATGAAAGATTGTGTCTACTAGGGGTTGCACATTGCAGAGACCATGAGCATAGCTCCCGATAGCTCCCAATATTTAGCAACATGTTGGTATAAGCTGGATTCCACTCTACAATGTTTGGAAGAATCATGAGTATTCCTACCAATAGTTACCAACATATTGGTAACCATTAGGAGGTACTACTCAAAATCTTTTTTTCATGAAATGAGTATGCTTGCAATGTTTTGCCCTAAAATCTCGTGATCTTGGACAGTCTCATCTTTTTCCTGACGGAATACAGGCCTAAATTACTAAAAATAATGGTCAATGTATTAGCGAGGGAAACCCCAATGGAAGTGGTCTGTATGCAGTGTTATGCCCAGTCCACATGTCAACAATGTATTAGTTGACTTAGTTAGGGGACGACAGCTTACATGGGTACGGAGAAGAAAGATATTCGCCACGAGCCCGGGTCGTCCCAGCAGTAGGGTTTGGTTTGTGGCGTTTGGGTCATGAAAGGCTGAGTGTAACACTGTGAAATCTACTTCAATAAAGTAGCATAACTCTTTAGTCACTTGAGAAATGCACAAATGCACTCTGCTGTGGCTTAAAGGTTAATTGGGTATTTTCTTGGGCCAGGATGGGGGTTTAGGTAAGGGGCCTGTCATTAAACTCGCATTTAAAAGAGGAAATCCGATCCCCAGCCCCTGGCCTAAAACTCTCGTACAGGAAAAAAACGCACATTATAAACAATTTCGGATCCCCCACCACCTCCTTTGTCTTCATGTACCTAGTGGACGGTCCCTAAGATGGGTGCCAATAATTAGACAACAGCCACAACTCAGTTCGAAACTAAATATTTTCAACAGAATTTTTCTCGTAGGATAGATGTAAAAAGACGATTCTCTTCATTTTCACAGCGAAAATATGAACAGCGTGAAAATTAATACACTCACAAAGTGATGAACGGGGATTAACAGTTAAAACATCAAACCCTCAGTGCTGTTGAGGGATCACTATTATTCTATTACCAGCCTGATCTATGCTTTAAAAGCTTACATAGTCAGGGTTGCACACCAGCACCTATAGGGCTAATGGTAGGGAGCCTAAAATATTTACAGCAAGAAAATTAACACATTCACATGATAAACATGGAGTAACGGCTAAAACGTCATACCCTCAATACGGTTAAGGGATCACACTTATTTCCATAACTGTGTGAACTCTGCCCTAAAAGTTCACAAATTCTTGTATTTATTTATCATCAATCAGGGTTCTCTGTCCTTCCGGCCAGGGTGTAACCCCGATCCCCTATAGTGCTAACAGTAGGTAAACGTTTGTCGTAGATTCAGGTTGTCGAAGGCTCGGGCGGTAGTTTGCCCTGGTCTCACCTGTCGCTGGTTCAGGTGGTTTACCTTTTTACACTGCCCGGGCTGTGAGAGCAGCTGTCAGCCACGTGTCGCGAGCTGTGAGCAGCTGCTACATGGGCTGAGCAGCTCACCGAGTAAAGCCTGTATTCTACTAGGCGATTTTGACTATTAAATATTGCTAATTTTTAGGTTTTCGTTAGAAATATTACAAGAACCCCTGCATGTTACATACCATTTGAAAGGTAATTCAAAATCCTTTCTAATGATATATAACATGCCTATGATTAGCGCTTATTCCATCTCACGATTTTTGAAATTGGGAGTAAAATCGGATAGTTGACTATAGCCTTGACACTGCAGACTCCGGTCGGCATGCCGCATGTGTTCTGTGTCCAGCCGGACCGCTGTGTCAATAGTCAAAGCAGGGCGGGTTATATTTCATGGCACCACTTTGTTAACTACCTTCTTGTAATTATGAACGTGAATGAATAGAAAATATGAGCAATTTTCTTCAGTGATTCCATTTTTCCGTTTTTTTCCCCCCGGATTTCCGGATTTTTGATCGGTACATAAAATAAAGATTATATATTTTTTTTCTCTTTTTTAATAAATATTTTCACAATTGACAGTAGTCCTATTCCAATTCTGTGCATTTTAGATACGAGATTAATGTTTCCTTATAAATATTTTAACTCTTTTTGTTTTTTGTCTCAAAAGTGAAATTCCGGAAATGTCCTTCTTACTTTTCCGGATTTTCTCTGCTTTTTGACACTAGAGCTGTTTCACATCACAAAGTAGGGCTTTCCTAAGGGTATATTGTTTTTAGGCCAATTTTTGTTTTGCGTTACATACCTTTTTGAGCAGTCAGATCGAAAGGTTTCTTTTAATCCGCACTGTGTTTCTTCTAAATATTAAATGTCTAATCACTTCTTGTAAAAGTAATAAATATTGCTAGTAATGATTTCAGTCGTGTCCTGGCCATTCAATTTATTGCATTGCGACACAGCGATACCATTGTAGTGGCAGCTCTCTTATCCTAGCAGTGAAAAAGACCATTTAAAAAACAACATTGGAATGGCCTCGCCTGCGTAGAAAGAAACGTTTTTTTTTCATCGCAATCTGATTAGAATGATAAATGTTATGCCAGCAACGCTTACGAGACCCACTTGTCAAGGGCGTTCATATTATGGAGTTAGTTCGTGTTTCTACTACGAGGTGGTGCCACTGTTTCACCAATGAAAGCATGACACTAAAATAAGTTTCACGCTGACTGTGAAAAGGGTACTCATTATACGCACAGATTTAGTGCAAAAGGTTCCTAGTATAGACGTTGTGCAGATGATGTCACATTGTCCAGAAATGGACTGGGGGCCATCTTGGTGATCAATTTACAATTAGTATAATTATAATTTCCCTTACATCTAGGACAACTATTTTTGGTAAATATATCTAAAAGAAGCATATGGTAATGTAATAAACACCTTTTTTCTATACAATTCATTGTTTCTACCTTTATGTAATTGACACACGGTCATAAAAAGCATATGGTGATCACCAAAAAGTGGTCACGTGACCATGTCTGCACACGGTCTATATATGCATAGGGCCTAATTTATTTTTCAAAATATGTGTTCAGGAGGTCCTGACCATCATCATCTCCACTTTTGGTGTTGACGCAACCACTTGAATGAGGGGGAATGTAATAAGTATTTATACGAATACGTGGTAGTTTCCACATAACATAAAACATACGAGGGGGGTGGGATGGTGTAGTGGATAAGGTCCTCACCTCGTACTTTCGTGGTCCAGGTTTGAGTCTTGGCAGTGCCTGTTACACCACCTTACCTTGCTGTTGTTTCCATCCCCATAGTTTCTATCAATGACCTATAAGGCAAAACTGGAGTTGGTCTCGATATAGCTGAAAAATTGCTGAGGAGACCTTAAACTTCAACACTTCATCATCATCATAAAACCAGTGTTCGAAATTAAGGAATTATTTTATGCACCCGCCGGGTGCATAGACCTTAAAAATCATGCACACGGCATGTTTTGATGCACACGCCACTATATAATGCTATTAATGCTGTGAAAAACCATGCACATGCCGGGTGCATGCCTCACAAAAAGTATGCACCCTGCTGCCAAGTAATTATTGTGCACACCGGTTGCAGGGTGCACCCTTAATTTCGAACACTGAAAACATATGTACCTTAAAGCATTGATTCCGCTGCGATTTTTCCCTGCAATACACTGCTTACGTACAATCGCAAATGGTGTAATGATCGCAAGCATTGCCCATAACATTTTGCCGACTTTACCAACTTTTAAATTCGTCAGCTGGAATATAGGACATGACTATTGCGATAGCCTTAAATCCTAAGTATTAAAGATGTTCTCGTGTAAAAAAAAATTCTCATAGAAATTCTCTTTTTTTCTCTGAGCAGTTGAGATGGTTACTTGTAATAAACATGGTATGTTTCCACACTTTAAAAGTCTGCTGAATACCTTGTTTAGAACAGTTGAAGTACCTACAAAAATAACTGAAGTACACCCCTACACCAATCATATGGCCTATATCACGTATGAACTCGCCTTCTTTGGTCAGATCAGTATAGCGAACTACGCCACACAGAAACGCTATGACGTCATGACATATGACGTGACGTCATGACGTGACGCTGGAACGCCCGACACTAGTGGCGCTTGACATTAATGGCTGTGGCATCAGAGAGTGGGTGATGGATGAATAGTACCATCTCTGCCCGCGCAGACCACTCACTTCTGCCTTAATTATTCATTGATCATCAAATTATGACAAGATGATACGCTGGCAGTCGGGTCAGTCCTTTTCTTGGAGTTGTTAGCGGGCGAAAATACCGGACACACTCCAAGAGACTCAGGCGGATACAATTATGCCCTTTTATGGTT
The DNA here is from genome assembly GCA_936440205.1 of Lepidonotus clava. Lineage (NCBI taxonomy): Eukaryota > Metazoa > Annelida > Polychaeta > Phyllodocida > Polynoidae > Lepidonotus > Lepidonotus clava. The sequence continues at coordinate 37,322,338 of OW387140.1, forward strand.
TCCTTTTTTTGCTGAGTTGCTCTTTTCATGTTAGGTGGGAGTTATTTAGAGCATCTTCAGACGTGGGCTATATATATACAGGACGGCTTAAGTGAAAATGATTGAAACGTTAGCAGTTGATGCAAAGTTTCGGAACAATTAGATTTCAGTTCCTCTTAAAATAATTCTGATATTCAGACTGCCCAGTATATTAGAAATGTCATACGTATAAAACAGTTCGCGTATTTGTACGCCAACGTAAATTGGCTATACATTCATTTGAGGCTTTTCAAATGATTCCCCCACATACGAGCCTTGTTGTATTGTCATGCAACGTAATGTAGAAGCCGTGCGTCAGCATTTTTATTTTTGAGGTTTAACGGCGGAGTTCTTTATTGATCATACACAGAAATGAAAGTAGGTTTTAAACTCTTGATATACCTCTTTTAGAATTCTATATATTTCATTTTTTCTATTGTATAAAACTGCACTAAACTAGACCTTTACTGACCTATAATTTTTGTAATTAGAGTTCAGATATGTAGACCTTTACAAGATGACCTTTAAAATACAGGAAAGGTCCTAAAAGGTAACTTTTCCATTACTTTTTATGTACCTTAATAGCTGTATTTACATAAAACAAATGTCATTAAAGGTCTATCAAAATGTGTCAATAAACACATCACTTACCAGTGGCAACTGCAAGAAAACATTCGGGGGGTCGACTAGGCCTATATGCCATAACCAAAGCTTTCACCAACAACCAAAAAGAGCTATGTGCCCATCACACTACTCAACATTGAATGGTTCCACCCACCACATCAGAAGCAGTGGGCGGGCGGCGTTTCATTTCTTTCCATTTTACTCCCCATCTTCAGAATCCCAAATATAGTCCGACGCGCCCCCTGGTATTTAGTTTAAAATGTCAGCCGCTTCCTGCTCACTCTATAAGAGCGCCCTGGAGGAGTGACGTCCTCCAGGGGCTTCGGGATTTAATACCCCTCTCCCACTGGCTGATTTTTAACAAAGGCATTACAAGTGCGTGGTTTATAAGGGACCTTTTGTTACGTTAAGTATGTGCGCACATTGTCTAAAATTTTAGCCCTCACACTTAGGTTAAAGTACGCATTGGATGTTTAAAGGAAATTTCACAGATTTTCAAGAATTTCAGAACCCCAACCGCCTCTTTAAGTTCAAGTATATGTACTTAATAGAAGACCCTTAATTAACCGTATTCTATAGTATAGATTAACCTTATATATGGGCGACGTACATGGGAAACAATGAAGAAAATATCTATGTTTGATCTGTTTCTCTTGGACGAGTCTTCAAATTGTTACTAGGAATCTCTGAAAACCGTGAGTAGAAAATCGACCAGTGGAACCCAGCCTTTAGGGAACAGTAAGCCTATAGCGGCAGAGACCGCCCTATTTGAGTTGACGGGAGCTACTCGTCGCACAATGCCGATCATTACTGCCGACAAAGAGGAGCAGCTCAGCAAGGGACGCCCCGCCGGATGGTTATAGACAGCCCCCATACCCCGCCTTTTATTACGCCCGCACGCACCTACTTTACCCTATCCCGATATTTGAGGTAAATTTCACTCAGTCCGGCCCTATTTTCTCCCGTAGACTACGCCATCCGCGCCTGTCTATTTGGAGAAAGCCAGCCAATTGGGGAGGACCCGAGGAGTCGGCATTGAGCGACGTCTACGGCAGACATTATAGGCTCTTCCCTCCCAGGCTCCTGTCGCTTGACCCTTGGAAATCCGTCGCCAAACGAACGTCTTGCTTTCATCGCATGCCTTCTTAAGTTAGGGCGCCAGCGATGGCAGTCGCGGACGATTCCATCGCTATATCGACTTTTATCTTATCTTATCTCCATCTCTTTATCCATCCTTATATTCTTTCCTTTACATGATTGTAATACCCCAATTTCATTCATCACTTAGGAATACACCCTATAAATCCCCAAAATCTTTCAAAACACAAAACCGGCCCAATAGACATACTACAACCATCCAGACATGCATTAACATCCCAAGGAGTCACTCTAATATCGCCCATCAACTCTTCATTAGGACCTGCAGGTGCGCGCGCCTCCCCCAACGAAAGGGTTACTTCCGGCGTCGCTACGCATGCGCGTCGGCGTGACAGACTGACGCTGGCCAGCGGAGCGTGTGACGCGGCGAATTGACAAGAACCTAACTTGTCACCGGCCGCCTGTGCGCAGGCACAGACACTCCTATAGGCCGGCCGTTCGCTCCATCGGCTCCTTATTGTTATAGATTTCCGACCAGGCACATCGGCCTATTGTCCTGCCAAAGTTGGCCTTTCTTGCCTGTCACGCCAGAGAAGTCTTACCAGATTATAGGGGACATTGTCAGGGGAGTCCAATTTTTACCCCCACTCAACGCCGAATTGGATTTGAGACTCTTTCCCTTTACCACCAGCATCACGGCTACTGCTGTCGCTATTGCCGCCACCGCCACATGCAATGAATGTTGTGGTTTCAATAGTTTTTGTTGGTTTGCTTGTTTCTTGGATTTTATTCATTTTATTGGAGAAATCCCCGCGCTTAGAAGTGGTATCACAAACGGTCTTGTATCTTAAGGGGATTTGAGGATAGCACCTAATGCTTGGTTTGTAGCGGCCGCACCCTTATCACGTTATCTAGGCCTATAGTATAGGTGAAGAGGTTATACACCCGATTCAGCTTATCTGGTATATGTGCTCAAGAACTCTAATACCGGAACTACATTGTTTATTACCGGAACCAGTTTGTGAAGCCACTCTATTATGTTATCATTTTTGACAAATAACTATTATTACAAAATTTTGAATAGAAATATTCGAATGGATATTTTTAGTTTCAAGTCATGGTTAAGAATTGAAAAAAAACTTCTTTAGTAGGCCTATTACTAAAATATTAGAAAACAGTATAAACAAACAAGACAGTGCAACCCACCAAGTCAATATACTCCACAACCCCCACCCAACCACTCCTACCTTTATTTCCCCCACCACAAAGTTCTCCTGTCCCTACAAGGTCACAGCAATCTTTGCCAGTCACCAATCCAGCCAGGGCTATTGTTGTAGAAAGGAATTTCCTGAATGCCTCATACAGAGACGGGGGAGAGGAGCAGCTCATTGTGCTGCTCAGAGCTGCTCGCAGGGCTGTTTGGCAACCGTCTCCGCCGTAGCATTAGCTGGATGGGTGGAGAGGACTTGAGTCCCATGGTTCTGCTGTCTGTTACTCACAAACTGCTCGCTGGGGGGAGAGATGGCCAGAGATGTCAGAATCGAATTAGGAGATGTAGGAGATGAAGGTTGTTTACCTGGGTCTATGTGTGGCTTTTGTGCTGCTCTGAGCTGCTCAGATTTTGATGGAAATAAAAGGAATGGGGCTGTCGTTCATTGGAGGCTTTTTGCTTCTGCTACGATTTTAGGATTTCTTTTGTAGACAGGAAAAGAAAAAGGGATGTTAAAATAGTTCTAGGACTTTTGATAGATGGGTGGCTGTAAAACGTAAATAAAACGTAATTTGAATTTTCTTTGTTATAGAAAAGGTTAGAGAGTGATAACGTTTCTTTACAGTTGTACAGTCAGACATTCTCTTTTATGTAACAATCAACACATTTTAACGTATCTGTGTTATAGGGAACAGTCAGGAAACGTTTCTGTCTCCCGGTTACGGAACAGAAAGGGCACTTAAAAGTATTTAAATATCACAGGACAATTTGGGAGTTTTATCCTCTCTGTATTAAAGAACATTGTTACTTAACACAGCAATCTTTGCAATGTATCACGTTTTTTTCTTACTTTCAAGAAGTTAATTGACTCTGTTATCAATACAGGCAATCCAGTACTCCCTGTAAATTACCACCTAAACCTGATGACAAGCTCAGATGACAAGATGCCGACCTTGACAGGGCATGATGAGCTTGTCATCAGCCTCTGACAACTTAAATCAAAACCCCAGCAGAGTTGTGCCTATTAGCACTCGAACCCTTGATCCTGAAAGCAGGCCGGTAGTGTTTCAGGGCATCAGCCTGTCGTGACTGATCGCTCCTTCTACCCTTAATTCGCACCCCTGACATTTATAGGCACCCTACCCCACCTAGATGACCACGCACATATATGCCGCGAACATTTATATTATGTGATCACTAAATTTTGCTGAAAAGTTTCTAAATGTTTTTCCATTTAGTAGGAATGTTTTATGATATTTGGATTATTTTAGAATTCAGAATAGCTTGGTAAGGTAGAAAAGGCATATTTTCGTGAAAGTGGGTAATTTTAGCGGACGGAAATCACGCGAAAATATTTACAGCGTGGAATTAAGTACAGTCAAAGAACCTCTCCCTTAACGGCCTGGGGTTCCCCCTCCTTAAAGAGTCCCAACTGCTTCCTTAGCTTTAATCGTTGGGAGTAATTTTCTCGGTTCGTTTTTGTTTGGTGGAGTATCCTCCTTGGTTACGTGTGCGTGCCACGTAGATTACAGTCGGCATGAAGCCGCGACTTAATATATATACGTGCAGTGCACCGCTTTCATTTCGATAAAAGCCGCTCTAATGCTCCACCTAGTACATGAAGGTCGTGCGAAGAGGGCCTCCGAAATATTGATCTGGGGGTCTTTTGATATTATAGTCTCTTATCTTTTAAGTTTATGACTCTCTTAAAGTCAGCCAAACCCATTTAATATATAAGAGCCAGCGTGCAATCGGCTGCTCTATCCCGCTCGCTCAGTTGGTCGGTCGGGCAGGCGGGTGGGACAACGCCTGGGAAAGAAGGCTAGAATGGAATCGCAGATAAAGCCACTTCTTAGAAGCTTTAGTTCCTCTGACCAGCCTCCCAGCCACCGCTGGATCGATTCAGTCCAGTAAAAGCACTAAAATTACTTTCGCGTTAGAGCCGTAATAGGCACATCTGGGCGTTTCCTTTCGGTGTTTAGTATTATTGCTCGGTTTTTAAGGCCCGCCCGGGCCCGCCACGCGCCCAGCACGAATAAATCTAGTTAATTGCCAGCAGTAAGAAGCAAACGCGCTCCCCAGTCAAATCAATTGAATAATTGGGATTCAGAAACACCCACCGCCTGATTGGCTGAGTCGATAGGCCTGATGATGTTAACTGTGATTACATGGAGCTTTGTTCTCAGGCTTTGTTTTCACAAGTTGAATATTACAGAGGTTTACTGGTTATTCAAATAGGAAATTAAACGTTTCTTTTCAATTCCCTTTTCTTTATTACCCGGGCTCGCTGTATTATCAAGTCATCTTCGAAATATGATCGATCAAGTCGAATCTCGCCCGGGTATAGTGACTTGGTCAAAAAGGCGGGAAACGCCATTGAATCAAACCGCTACCAGCGGAAACAAGATCGCAAATTTAGACCTACATCCGGTCTGCAGTACTTTCACTATGTAATGCCTATACCAGAAATTGACGCATTGACAAAGCATTAGCCGAGATCGGGTAGGAGAGTGACAGCGGCAAACTGTATAACATCGATCGACTCATCAGCATTGAAAAGCCTAGCGTCCCGGATTGCAGTGTAGTGTTGGAGCCAGCTGAATAAATTATGTTAAGTAGGGTGAAGACGGCGAGCATGGCGGCCCCCGGTCTCTGATCGGAAACTAGGTCGGGCTTGCTCGCCTATTTCGCCTATTTCGCGTGCGTTTCAGTCGACTTAACGCGCCATAGAGGTTAATGTCGATCTTTTATTGATGATGCCGATGTGTTGGGAAGCTACATGTCGATATAAACCCAGAAAATCGCATTTCTTTGCGAACTATTTATCATGCGCAATCCCTTCCGGGACGAAGCGCATCTAGCGCATTGACCGTGTCAGCCTGTACTCAGGCAGAGGCCAAAATGGCGCGACCTGGTGAACACGTGTGTAGGTCTTCTCCGTGGGTAACCACCTCTAACGCCTTAAATCGGCATCGTCAAGCAATATGGAATATCTGTTATGGATTACTAATATCAGGAGCTCCTCCAGGTCGATATAAGATGTAAAATCATGTCGATATGTCCGATCGGCATCGGAGAAAAGGTTAGTATTCTCCGCGTGTTGGTGAACGATAATAGAGGCTGATGGCGGCGGGCTCACATCTTCATCTTTTTGTTTAATTCGATCGGTAATTTGCTCGATATTTCGTTTTCCTATCCCCATATGTCATCAAGCATTCTACTCTCATATATAGAAAAAGAAGACGATAACCCGGGTTTCTTCGGTTTTGTAACCGATATTTTTCTTCCATACCTCAACCTGTGTCCTTGTTCTGGCCTATATTTGAGGCTCTTGATAGGCCTATTATAGGGCAAGAATGTACTTAATTGTCTTGTATTCAGGGAGTGGGCATTGAGCACTCTAGACCTATAGTAATTAAAGTACAAAATACAGTATGCTTTGAAATAACGTATTTATGCATATTGTATTATTATGCATTTTTAAAAAGTGCTCCCGAATATTGAAAACATGAAATCATTATCCAAAGTTCAAGTGTTTGTTCAAAAGTTTGATATATACAAACCAAAACAATCGTCATTACTAATCCCATCACATTCTCGAAATTTAATGAATGTTGACCTATTCCTATAAGTTAATGACTGTTTGAATATAGGAACCCAAAGTCATAGGGCCTATACTTCTAATAAAAAAAGCGAATCATTCTTTATATGCTGTCCGCTGTAAAATGATAAACACCGATTCTACCCACATTAATTACTACCCTTGCCATTATCGCTCCTCATATGAGCACATCGTTGCCATACCACCCACGACACCCTGACCGCACCCAATTGATAAACGGCGTATGCGACATACATTTTTTCTAGTTTATGAGTGTTTGTATCACATGCGATGGGAGGGCTGTTGAGGCTTGTATGTGACTCTGACCTCTGAGTGGATGCTGTTGCACACTAAAGAGGGGGTGCTTCGTCTCGCATATATCTGGTCATTTCTCTGCCGAAGTAGATCCCGAAGGTGGCCGAGCGAGCGCTTCAGGCGTCTCAGAATATCTATTTATCACACCAACTGTTCCGATACTAAAATCTGTTTCCAAAATGTCCCCACTTTCATCACACCAACCATATTTCTTATTCAACCTTTTTTTTATAAAAAAAAATGTCCCCACTTTCATCACCCTTGCCATTTTCCTATTCAACTCTTTTCCAAAAGGCCCCCACTTTCACCACACTCACCATTTTCCTGTTTCATCCCACCAACCATTTTCCTATTTAACATTTTTCCCAGAAGGTGCCCACTTTCATCAAACCAACCATTTCCAATTCAACTGTTTTCTAAAATGACCCCACTCTCATCACATCAACTCTTTTCCAAAATATCCCAACTTTCATCACACCAACCATTCTCATACTCACCCCTTTCCCAAAATGCCCAAGATTTCAGCACAAAAAAAACCCTTTTTTCCAAAACCATTTTCCAAAAAGCCCCTACTTTCTGCACAACAAGTACTTTTTTTTACTAAACATTTTCCAAAATGTCCCCACATTCTTCACACAAACCATTCTCATCCTGAACCTTTTTCCTAATACTCAAATGTCCACGCTTTTCATAAAACCAAACATTCTCAAAATGTCCCCTTTCCAAAGCTTCCCCACTCCATCACACCAATTTTCCTATTAAATTCTTTCGCAGAACGTCTCTACTTTCATCAGTCTAACGGTTTTTGGTCTAAATTCCTTCCCAAAATGCCTCTACTTTCATCACACCATCCATTCTCGTACTAAACCCTTCCCAAAAACGTCACCACTTTAATAAGACCGCCACCAAGCCATGTCTTGTCAAACGGAATTTGATCATCAATTCTTTTTTTCTCGTTTTTCCGAAAAAAATTATAAATAATTATTGAGACTGGGTTTGTCAATTGTCACCAAAGCGGTGAAATGTTAATAATTGAATCGTTAAATGACTGCAGGAAGCGATCCAAATTCGTCTGACAACATCCTGATCATAATTAACGCGTTTGATTTGAAATTCATTAATTAGTCACTCAGAGTCTGGTCTGGAGTAGTTTTTTTTAATAAGAAATACAAATATTCCCTTTCCAATGAACGAGATATTGTGTCAGCTGCATTGGTTGATGCTGTCTGAAAGTGAATACATGCGCTATGGACAGAGCAGGGTAGGATTCTTGCCCTAAGAACAGGGTTGGACAATGTTTTAAGACCAGGGTTGGATAATACTCTAAGAATAGGGCTGGATAATACTCTAACGGCAGGGTAGGATTCCAGATTCATGCCCTAAGAACAAGGCTGCATAACGCTTTAAGACCACAGCTGGATAATGTTCTAAGAACAGGGTTGGATAATACTCTTAAGAACTGGGTTGGACACATTCTGAATAGGTTTAGCACTGTAGCTGTACTAGGACCAGGTTTGGATGCATACGGATTTGGTTTCGGTATATAAATGCTCTAAGGGCATGCTTGGGTACATTTGCTAAAACATAAATGTAACTTTACAATCATGCGCAAAATAAAAGTTTTGGGTTGAGTGGAAACTGGGTTATGCGAAATAAGAAAAGGTTTGATCAATAGGCAGATAGCAGCCCTGTATGCAAAAAAGGTCTACAACATACATTTTATGCTAAACCTAACGTGAATAACTCCCGTGCAATGAGTATGTTGGGATAGATCTACACAGATTTAGAACAGACGGTCAACATAATTATGCTCGGAATACTGGCTTCTTTTCCGATCAATGCCAGGTGCTTCTTACGCTTTGCCCTACTCTGAGCAGGTCAAATTTACATACAGGGCACATCCTGTCATGAGCAGTTGTTGTTCCATGCCTGCAACATATAGGTCATAAGGTCACGGAGCAGCTGTTAAATACAGGGCGCAATGAATCAGTCACAATCATTTGTTGTCCCGTTCCTACTACATAGGTCACAATGTCAAAAAGCAGCTCTTACAACTTACATATAGGGCACATCCTGTCATGAGCAGTCCTTGTCCCATGCCTGCTACATATAGGTGATAAGGTCACAGAGCAGCTCCAGCATACAGGGCATAATGAGTCAGTCATGAGAAGATACTGTCCCAAGTGTGGCGGAAAAAAGAGTAATGCTATTTTTGTCACCCATGAACAAAGAGAAATCATTCCCACATAAAAAAATCATAACCAGTTTCTGACCCATATATTATCATTGTATATAGGGCACAAGGTCAAAAAGCAACATGTTGTTCCATCTGTGCTATATAGGTCAGAAGATCATTGAGCAGCTCGCACATACAGGGAATAACGAGTGAGTCACGAGCATTTGTTTTCCCATGCCTAGCAGAAACAAGAGTTGTTGTTTTTTCAGGCATGAACAAGGAGAAATCACTTCCACATAAGGGTGTCATAAAAAGTGACTGTCCCACGCTTTGTAATAATATAAGGTCACAAGTTCACAAGCATTTGTTGTCCCATGCCTGCTACATAGGTCTTAAGGTCATGGAACAGCTGAACAAGGAGAAATCATTCCCACATAAAGGAGTCATAAAAAGCTGTCCCTTGCTAAAAATTAATAATAAAGGTCACAAGGTCAAGAAGTAGTATGCTGTCCCATGCCTGCTACATATTGGTCACAAAGTTATTGAACAGCTCGTATATACAGGGTACAACGAGTCGCAAGCAATTGTTTTCCCATGCTTAGCAGAAACAAGTAGTGTTATTTTTTCAGCCATGAACAAGGAGCAATCATTTCCACACAAGGGAGTCATAAACAGTGACCGTCCATGCTTTGTAATAATATAGGTCACAAGTTAACAAGCATTTGTTGTCCCGTGCCTGCTACATAGGACATAAGGTCATGGAGAAGCTCTTCAATACAACATACAATAGAGGGCACAACAAGTCAGTAGCGAGCAGTCACTGTCCCATACCCTGCAGAAACAAAAGTAGCATTTTTTCAGCCATGAACAAGGAGAAATCATTGCCGCATAAAGGAGTCATAAAAAGCTGCTCCTTGCAATATACTAAAAATAAACGCCACAAGGTCAAGAAGTAGTATGTTGTCCCATGCCTGCTACATATATATATAGGTCACAAGGTCATTAAGCAGCCCTTACAAACAGGGAACGACTAGTCATTCACGAGCAGTTACTGTCCCATACCCCCGCCCATACCCCACAGAAACAAGAGTAGCGTTTTTTCAGCCATGAACAAGGAGAAATCATTGCCGCATCAGCACCTGGGATAAGCGAGGGCACTGATAAGGCCCGAGCCAAGAGGCATCGCGCTTTTTGGATGGGATTTTTTGAGATTGGGTTTTTAGATTGGCTGGGCTAAATGGCCCGTTACATGCTACCTACGTTATCCCACTAACCCGTCATTCCCCCCGCTGCCGCCCGACCACACGGCGTTCGCCCTGGAGGAACCTGTTTAGATGACTGTCACTGATAAACGTGTCAAAGCAGGGGGTATTGCACTTCGCCACGTTGTTGGGAATTTATATTCAAAGCTTGCCCTTTCAACACGTTATTGTAAATTTATAAATATTCAAGGCTTGTCCCCTCACATCACGTTATTGTAAATATTGAAAGCTTTCCAATCGTCACTTTTTATAAAAGTTTAAAACATGTCATCCATCGAGATGATATTGCGATATTGTAAATATTATCAATGATTGCTCACTGGACATTTGTAATGGCTATTTTAAGATTCCCTGTCGCCACATTTGTATAAATAACCAAAATATTGTTTTGAATGAGTTATTTTAAGTTTTTATACTGAAATATTGCCCACCACCACGTTTTGGTAAACGCCAAAATAGTAACACGTTGTTCAGAATATTAAAGTTGCCTGCCAACATATTTTATAAACATTATAGGGAGGCCACCATCACATTTTCTTTCTAGTATGAAAAATCGCCTGGCAGCATGTTGTCATAAATATTCAAAGAAAACACGGCAAGTTGTTCCCCAAATATTCAAATTCTCACCCACGAGAACCATACGTTTAATAGAGGGCAAATGAGGTGATTGCAGCACTCTATGCAACTTGAAAATGAGGGGATCTTCAATAATTACCCCCGAGCTTAAGGCCGACCCACCCCTACCCTATTTGGGCAGCTGAATTCCTCCCTCCGTCCATGGTTATCGATCGCTGCACACAAAAGACACCTCGCATCATTTTACCAGGTTGGTGATTTAAGTGGTTAATTTCGGGCGGGCGGTTCGGTCGACGAATCGCCCGGGCGGCGTTTTGATTTGTCGTCGCTGAACAAACAGCTTTGTCTTCTTCCCTGTCGGAAACCCTGGTGGTTCCCCGCTTGGGGCACTCTTTTTCTAATTTAGTTTTTTCATTTTAATTTCTATTTATTTTTTCAGTTCATTTCCTTTTCTTTTTTCTGTTTTTTCTTTCTTTTTCTAGCTGCAACCGCAGATTGGCTGCATTTTAGGTCTTGTGGGTTGCAATCCCAACTTTCGATCCAATTTTACCGTCATTAACTTGTACTGGATGTCTAAATAATGATACTAATTGTATGCAATCGCGTTTTCATATTTGGTGAATTATATTTTTATTGATATGGGTTACACCTTACAAAATAATTCGATTTGACCACTTTTTTCTCACTACAAATTGGAAGAAGGGGCAGGGTTTCTGTAGGTTTGTATTTTTCGGGCACCGTATTCCCGTTGTATATATGTTAGATGATCCCTCGTCAATGAGTATATTTCATAATGGTCTCGACTGGAGTCTCCACTATTGCAAAGATATCAATTGACTTTTGCTCTATCTACCACATAAATCCTTTAAAAAATACCCACTATATTTTGATAGTTGGCCATATTACATCCCACACTACCTACCTTATATCAGTAACCGTACAGTTGGATTTACGTTCTCTGCCCGACCCATATCCGATTGGTCTTGGCAATTGGCTCTGTATTGTCATGTTAAGTTATTGTATTCATCCTTCATTGTCTGCTGCCTCTTTGCCTTTTTTTTAAATGTTCAGTAACCAGTTCGGTGGTTGGGCCTTCTATACATAGATAAATGGCGAATTTAGGGTATCCGTCTTCCGTAAATGTATAAGCATTAACCAAACAAAATTATAGTATTTTTCCTCAAATATAATTTTAGAAAAATGTATAACTTTCTGGCTAAATTTAAAGTAAGCTTTCATAAAGCAACCTACGACATTTGCAAATTGCTACCATACCATAATAATATTATGTATATGGTAGCAATTTGCAAATGTCGTAGGTTGCTTTATGTAAGTTTACTTTAAATTCTATGCCTAAATGAGTCAAGTGAGATATAGAATAGAGAAATAGCCTGTACGTACACAGTCACAAACGGACACGTTATTGTTGCAGTAAACAACTCCTAGAACTTCTAATGTTTCTTTTCGATGTTTAAGATTAATATGTTGGGTATTCACCACATACCAATTTTTATCCATCTTTCGTCTTGGGCCTTCTGTTAGGTTTGTACGCACATTTTCAACAAATTTACACCCCCTCCACCTCCCCTTGGGTTAAAGTACGCATTGTATTTGTATACAAGAACGCACATTTTCACATCACTCCCTCGTGATGCATACATGAGTTAATGGAAGCCCCTTAACATACGTTACAACGTTACACACCATGCCTGCGAGCACTACCAATGTCACCATACACGTTCTAACGATCTGGGATGGCATAAACTACAAGATACTTTGTATATCTGAAAAGATACTGGATATGAGACTCCAAGGATTGGGCACTTACACCGTGTATAGGGCCGTTAGATCTTCAAAGGCATGCAGGTGGTGGTTGGGGTATACTGGGGGCTCTGGGAGGTTGGTATAGGCTGAGTCCCCTCTTATTAGCAGCCCAGTGAATATTGGGATCTGTGGAGATGGGTGAAGACGGGGTGTACTAAAGGTTGTTTCCCTATAAGCCGAGTGTAGCACAGAACCATTCAGAAGTTTTCATCTTTTCAGAAGATTTAAGATAGATGGAATTTCTGTCAAAGAGTGACAAATATACAAACTACTGTCTGTAACTTTCAAATTAAATATATCAAGTCACAAAACATACATATAGAGGTAATTAGGTTCCATAGGACCAAGTTGTTACTAAGATTTGTCAAGATAAAAAAGTTATAGAGTAGGCGTTTAAATTTCATAGAATTAAAGAGAAAAATACCATGACCACACTTACAATGAAAAAAAAGTACTCAGGAGGAGACGTTGAATCCAGTAATCATTCTTTGCTCAGAAAACCAGCTACATCATCAGATTTCGACATCCTACAACAATCATACCAATTTCCCCGCTAGGTGGCATGGTTGGGAAAATCCTCTATTGCTGTGAGGGTAGATTGGTGGGTGATATGAGGTTGGTGGTCGCCATCCGTCCTTGACGGCCCCAAGCCTAAGCACGCCTGACATGTTTAAATCGCGGATTAAATCATAGATTTCAGAGGCGGATTAAGACACCGAGGTGCTGATTAGCGGCGTGTCATGGCTTGTAGGGGCTGGCGTCTGCTAGGCACCAGTGAGAGGGATTGACGGAAGGGGGGTAAGGGTGGGGGGGGGGGGGGGTGTAGGTGGCAAGAGGATGGTGTGGGGTGAAAGTGTATAGCATAGGGGCCTTCCACATTAAGTATGAACGTTTATTTTCAAACATTTCAGAACCCAGCCCCACCCCCAGTGGCGATTCCAGCCTTTTGAAAAAAGAAATCTGAATTTGGCCAAAAAAAAAGGACCGGGGGAGGAGGTTAGTAGCAGGCAGGGGTATTACAGTAACAGTAGACAAGTTGGGGTTAGTAGCAGGCAGGGGTATTAAAGCATTGGTAGTCAAGTTGGGGGCTAGTAGCTTGCAGGGCTATTGCAGTAATAGTAGACAGGTTTGGGGTTAGCAGCAGGCAGGGGTATTACAGTGTTGGTAGTCAAGTTGGGGGTTAGTAGCATTCAAACGTATTACAGTGTTGGTAGCAGGGGTCTTATAGCAGTGGTAGACAAGTTTGGCGTTAGTAGCAAGCAGGGGTATTACAGCAGTGGTAGACAAGTTGGGGGTAAGTAGCCAGCAGGGGTAATGTTTTAGTAGGCAAGTTGGTGCTTAGAAGCAGGCAGGGATATTACAGTGGCAGTAGGAAAGTTGGGCGTTAGTAGGAGACAGGGGTATTACAGTAACAGTAGACAAGTTGGGGGTTAGTAGCAGGCAGGGATTTAACAGTGGCAGTAGACAAGTTGGGGGTTAGTAACAGGCAGGGGTTTTATAGTGGCAGTAGAAAAGTTGGGGGTTAGTAGCAGACAGGGGTATTACAGTGGCAGTAGACAAGTTGGGGGCTAGTAGCCAGCATGGGTATTACAGTAGTGGTAGACAAGTTGGGGGTTAGAAGCAGGCAGGGGTATTACAGTATCAGTAGACAAGTTGGGGGTTAGTAGCAGGCAGGGGTATTACAGTATCAGTAGACAAGTTGGGGGTTAGTAGCAGGCAGGGGTATGACAGCAGTGGCAGACAAGTTGGGGGTTAGTAGTAGGCATGGGTATTACAGTGGCAGTAGAAGAGTTGGGGGTCTTACAGGGGTCTTACACCAACCCAACATGTGGGCTGTCACACACATCCTCCAGTGGCGCCCTCTGCAGCTGATTTATCGAGTTCCCTGCCAACCCTACTCCAGTCTCAGTCCACCCTAAGCCCCCAAACTCTGCTCCAGTTCTCAGACAACCACCCTGGAGTTTTCCCTGTCATTAAATATAGCGCAGGGAAAGGTAGTTATGTTCAGCCAAAGAGGCTGGTATTTAGGGTTGTTGGAAAGGGTCTGTTTGAAGGAAGGGGCCTTGTGTAAGGCTGGGGCATACGTTTTGTAGATGACAAAGTCAAATATCACACCTCTTTTGGGGAGGGAAGGGGGTTGGAGGTATAAGGGTAGAGGGGTCGCATACCGCCGGGCGCACGACAATCGACTTTAAGACAGCCCCTCGCCAACAGATGTTTTCCCGATCGATTTTCAATAATGCGACAATATCCCGTTCTCTCCACAAGTCGGTCTTTAAGTGGCATAATTCGCGCTCCAAAAAGTGAGAACTCGATTATGAAGGGACAAGAAAACCTTCACTATGGATGCGTTTTTTTTGTTCGCTGTGTGTGCGCGCTGGCGCTCGCTTTAAACGCCCAGGGATGAGATTAGATTTGAAAGCTCTGTCTGGTAATACTTTAAGTATTAATGGCGTTTCGCGCCGCCACCCTGTCGAACGCTATGCATCAGAACACCACCACACTGTTGCATCATCCACCCTTATCATGACTCGACTTTTTTTTCGATTTTTAACCAAGTGTGCTATGTTTTAATTAGCAATAGGCCAAACATTATACATAAACCCCATGCAGATGGATCTTACCGTGCAGGCATACTAAGCCGCAGAGACTAAGTGATTTAGGTTGCTCGCATTAAGCCCTCCACTTGTCACTTAAGCAGCCTTTCATAAAGGGCATTGCTTTCCAAGCCCGATGATAATGCGTCCAAATCCCCCCATGCTTATACTACAGACATTATTAATTGCCCGTCCTCCATAGTACACTACATAGAGGTATCTCAATATGGCTTTAAATTATAAAACCATGGGAAATTGAATGAGGAAAACATAAGCACCAGAGACAATACATAATAGGAAGGATATGTATTAAAATGCGCAGTGAGAGCCAAACCTTGAATGTGCTTTAAATGTATGCATCAGGAAGTTACTGCACTTATCTTGACCTTTCCCCATCTATCATATGAATGTTTTTATTTTGGCAAAAGAAAGATCTTTATTTATACTGTCTTTGCTAAGTTAGTCTTTGCTTTCCAATAAGTAATTAGCGGACGTCTAAGTGTGTGCAAATATACTTTAATTTTTTAGTAAGGCTACTTAAAGGGAATTAGCCTATAATGTCAAACAATACAAGGATACCTACTCTCTATATCAATTATTTCCTTATTGAATTGCCATCAGATTGCATGCAGTGAAAGATGGGTTAATGATATTTGATGTTATAGGTATGTATTGATCTTCAGACTTAATCAAATAGAACCCCTGGCAGAATGCCGAAAAATAGTTCATTCCGACCTGCTCTTCATAATCTCAAAGACTGTTTATCTTCATATATTTTTCTAACCTTACTGTTCCTGTATGTCATTGTATGATTTACTTGGGACCATGGAGAAATATGACTAAAATATGAGCATTTTACCCTTGTATGTAAGGTGCCATCAAAATAGACCAGAATAATTGAAGACAGCTTGTTCTTTTTCCGCCACTTTATCTCAATTTTGAAGCTTGCCAGGCAAAGGGGGCTGTAGAATGAATATTTAAACTATCCGTCTAGCAAAGGGTCTGGTGTCATCTCACGGGGGGTGTGGTGGGTGGGAGGGAGGGAGGGTTGGGTGGGAGGTAGGGATGCTTGGGTGGGTGAATGGGCGATTGGGACGTGTGGATAGAAAGGTGGAAAGGGATGGGAAGCACTGGCACGAGCCTTTCCCTTGGAAATAGGGTACGCACGCTCATCTCTCTTTTCCCCGCTTTTTTCCTTATCTAAACGCGAGGCGATTTGAAAGTCAAATGTTGTCGTTGAGCGAAAGTTCCACGCTGTTTAGCTATCTGCCAGCCGCCATTGTTCCCCTGGGAAAAATGCCTAGAAATATAAGCTGCCTTTATTTCAGACGGGGCGTATTGGGCGTCTTTTGATGTGCGGCCCGCCCGCGCCATAGGACGAACAGCCGGGCATGCTTCGGGTAATCTGATGCAGCGCGATAACGCACACAACCAGCTCAGCCTTTCTTCATTTAGCCTACTCACTCCATTCATTCCTTTCACTCCCCACAGCCCCTCGTCCAACATTATCCCTCTTTCCTTTCAGCACTTTTTCTCCCAATGCCCATTGATTGACGCCTCATTGCAATGCCTACAGATGATGACCATTGTGTTTGTCTACCACCCCTGTGGATTTGGAGCCACCGCGCCTCTTGACTTTGTTCTAATCCACATAGGATGGGATTATTGTTGGGATAACCGGTAAATGGTTGAGCTGAGGGAATATTTAATCTAAGAGCCCCAGGCAGTGGATTTGAATGGCATTGACGCGCAATATGGAGAATAGCGGCTCCTCATTGTTTCATTAGTTGCTTTTACTTCGCCGTAGATTGATTTAAACTTGTATGGTGGTATTGTACTTTGTGTTAATTGTCATATGTCTTAATGATCTTATAGTCCTGTGTATCATCAGAATGAAAAACTTTCTCTAATTCCCTTAGCTCCCTGAGTTAGAAATGGTGCGAAGGTATTGAAATAATTAACAATGATTTATGAAATTCTGTTATTGTGAGCTTGTACGCGCTAATCAAGGTCATGAACCCATCCTCCATACAATTATTATTCTTTCACACGTTCTTTTATGTGTTATTCCTTAGTTACCTTTGGCTTTTAGTCAACCTCACCTTCTGTCAATTTGTCAAATTACCTGTTTTCCACAAAGTAGGTGCCACCTTTATAACATCAAACTGTAAAACTAATTCTTCACCTCCTTTCATATACCTGTGTTTCTTGTCACCCAACTAAATCCATGAGAACAACCTTAAACGACCCCTTTAACCTCCCACCTTCAACAACATGTGAACCTGTCAACACCAATTGAACCGCATTTCAGGACCGTTCAATTCTACAAGCGGAAACTTTGACGCATTTGCTTTGAAGGGTTAAGCCCCATACCTACTAGGCGATTTTACCGGCGATGGGTGACGGGCAACTGGCGGAATCGCTGATAAAATCGTCACCAATTCAAATCACCTGTCAGTATGTAATATTGAAATGTACATGTTTGATATATATCAGCACTAAAATCGGCCGACTCTTCTAGTAGAGTCGGTCGATTTTAGCACCAGTGAATAGGCCAACTCTGGTTAAAATCGCCTAGTGGGTATGAAACTTTAGTGCTTACACGCGGTGACATTCTGCTTCTCCTACAGATCACCCTGGAGAGGGGCCTCCAGGTGCTGAAGGCCACGGACGACGAGATGATGGGGGTCTTTGAGAGCGAAACGGTTACCATGGCGATGGGCATGCTGACTGCTCTGATGGGAGGAGCCGCAGAGGTGAGTAGCTCATGAGTAGCTCGTGTCACTTGGAGGAGCAACTCGAGTTTACGGCTGTTTTACCCCCAGCCACCTCTCTAGGCTAAACCAGATTATATGTTATGAACTCAGGCCCATTTGCAGTGGAATAGGGCGTTTTATTGGGTGTCGTTCGGGCCCACTTCAAGTCTATTTTCTTTCCCAGTCAATCCTGTTTGCAAATGCCGTCTTTTTCCTAGAGTACTCAAAAGAACATTTTTGCATGCTAGGCAAGATTTTCTTTTAGACTAAGGAAAATATTTCGTTACGTTCTGGTTACATCAACTAAAGAAGAAAATGTGGGTAGGTCGTTTTTTCTGTCCAATTTGTGGAAACAATCAGTCAAATACAATCGCAATTAAATTGATATAATATCTTATTTCTTATATATTTCACTAAAAACTCATTAAAGGGGCAGAAAATGAGTTTTGGTTGAGTTACCGGAACGCGGGTTTTTGTGTAAAGGTCATTGAAAAGGATTTGACAATAGTGACCCAAATTCATGTTTATTCTTTTAGGGGTTTCCTGTTAGAATGAAATGTATCTAACATATTTAATAAAACCAAGAACTTTCAGTATGCTTCTTCTGACAATTTCTGTTTGCCGCAAAATGTGTTGGCTATTACATGGAATTCGTGGAAAAAAAAAATCACGGAAAAAGTTGTCTTGGAAACTGTGGGAATCCTGTATTGAGGTTACAGTAGGGGTGGGGGTGTGTGGAGAGTCCTGTTTGACATCTGGGCCACTGGGCTTACAAGGCAGACTTGGATGTGGACACCTGTTACTCACCTTTTGTGTGGGGAGCACGGATCCCATGGACATGTCAGGTGAGGCACCTAGCACCTGTACGCCGTGTCAAACAAGGACTCGGGCCAACAAGGATGGATGGGAGGGGTAGGAGGGGATAGCAGAGGGAGGGGGAAGCGTTAAGGCCGTATTCCACATACCGAAAGTGTGTTGCCGATGCGACGCCGCTACAGTTTCGCTTCTGCTGATATAATATCGGCGGTACTGCCAATAAAATTTACCAACATGTTGGTAAATATTTCCTGCCAATTCTGTAAGGGTTGCCGATATTGTAATTTTGGCCGCCGATATTGTAATTTTGGCCGCTGATATTGCACCGAAAGTGGACGGCGCCAATAAGGGACCGTTTCCATGGAGACGCTCAATATCGGCAGCTCATACTTTCGGTATGTGGAATACGGCCCATAAGGCTATATTCCCCTATGCATTGGGGAGCACTTGCGTTTGCTATATGGAAATGGAAATGGAAAGTGGCTTGCATTTCAGTAATCAACATGTTGGTATCCAAACACAAGTAATCCATAGAAAACCACATGGAAAAGTGCTTGCATTCCGACTTGTGTTGCCCAAATGCAAGTATCAGTGCAACCAAATTCCATATCCACTATGCGTTCTTAGAATATTGGTGCGTTTACTTGCGTTCCTATCAATAAATGCAAGTGAAATGCCCAAAGCAAGTGAAATGACGCATAGTGGAATATGGACTTAAAGGGGATGAACTATGCAGAAAAATGCCACATGTCTATAAAAGTGACCGAGACAATGCTTTGTATTAGAATAACACTTACGGAAAATAAACTCTGGGCATTTGGATTAGTTTGATTGTAGTCTCCTCCCCCTTTGACCTAATCTGTCCCAATCCGCATGTAGGTATATTACCACAAGCTGAAAGATGTGCCTTGAAACATTGGTGATTTGCCGACCAATGTTGGCATTTAGTGTGGCTAACCAAAATAGCGGTTGATATATGTCAAACAGGAAGTAATGATACTCCGATAATCAATGGGACTATATGTCCACTGTCTGAGGACTATAGGAGGTATTAAAGATACAGGATGTAGTGATGTCTTCATTGATTTTCATTGCCGGCGACCGGCAATGCTTTCTATTGCTGGCGACCTGCAAGTGCAATACCTTTCATTGCCGGCAGCCTGCAATGCCTTGGAACCATTGCCGGCGACCTGAAATGCCTTTCATCAAGTCTTTCCTGGCTTTTTGACAGTAGATGAGCAGAAGGTGAGCAGGGGCAATTGACACCTGTGAGAACGCAGGGGAAGCTGTCTCTGTGATACACCTGTCCACACAATAATACACACCTGTAGACAGGTAGGCAGGCCGAAGGTGAGACAGGTGACGTGTTGTCCTCCATCCGGCCCGCCGGAACTCACCTGACATTTTCCCCGCATCAGGATTATTCCTACTAAGGCATTGCACGCCTTTGATGGAGAAAGCCAATACGTTTTCTCTTTAGTGTGTGTGCTTTACTAGGACAGTAAAGTTAGTTAGATGCTTGTTCTCTTGTATTCATCGAATTTGTTTAATTAGTAGAGGCTTACATATGATTTTCAATGTTAATCTGTGGGATTGTATCGCCATATTATAAACGAATATAAATAGGTAGGATCATCGATGGTCATTTTATGCATCGGAAATTGGTGATATTATTGCTTGGCCTACAATTTGAAATATCTAGACCTACAAATTGTCTTCCTGCATTTCTAGACGGTATAGGGAAACTCCAATTGCCATGTATTACCCTACAATTTTGCCCTACAAACCCAGATTGTAATGATGCAAATTACATAACGATACATATCTCTATACCACAATGATTTCTGAATTTTCATGAAAATAAAGTATCTACTTCTATATCATGAGCTTTCGCAGCTGAAAATCCATGCACATATTTACCATTAACATATCTGACTATGTGAAGGTATGCGTCCGACCCCATGGGTAAATATCAGTACGTGCTCAGGGTTATGTTTCAGACAGTCACCCCGACTTGTCCGTCACGCCTAGGCCCATCCCAGCCTAACAGTCCCACGTCACGCTACTGCCGCCTAAATATTGTGAAAACAAATGGAGCCGTGACTCGGGCCTTGGGCCCACTGAGTGCATCTTGTTGTAAGCAGTATATGAAAGGCGCCCTAGGCCCAGGCTACCCGTGCCCTCCAACGCGTCTCCGTATGTAGTCGGCATATAGCTGCTCACTTTTTATGCATTTTATAGTTGGCCAGGTTTCGGAGGTTAGGAAATAATGTTTTTTGAGAGGGAATTTCAATTGAACAACAGCACGGAGGGGAACAAAAGACAATTTCCGCATTTCAATAAATCAATGACAGCTTTCGAGCGGACATAATCATTACCGTGGGTTTCATGGTTAGTTTTCTAACCAAATGGAATCAGTGGTATTTTGTTAAAGAATTATAGTTAAGTTTGTAAAAGCCTGGTGTGATAGCCTATTTCTCAGACGAAACAGGGCCAAAGTGTAGTCCTCAGCTTGACCCACAATGTACAACCCTTCGTTACCCTGTACTACAGCATTTTGATTGCCTGACAAAGCTACAAAATCTCTTGACTATTCAAATTTAAGTAGTCAGTATATCTTTATAATACTCGGGGAAATAGAATTACACAATTTTGGCCTTTTCCGATTTCTCTTTTGGAGACCGGGATAGTACCTATAATTGTGCAGGTCGAATAATTCCGACTTTCTATTTTTGACTATTTCAATGTTCATCAGAGGACTATTTTCATTTAATCATTTGCCTTTTGAATAATCCATAGCTAAAGAAATATGTGTACATGTTAACAAAGAAATTTAATTAGACTAAAACTACATGTGGCTTTGTTCAAGTGATTTTAACAGTCGAGCAATTTGGCAACGGTGTTGTGGTGTTTGCGGCACATCAATATTTCAGAATCTCAGTCGCCCTTTGGTTTGACAGTTCGCCAACGTAAATAATTAAACGGTCATTAGTGGCAAGGTTTGTTTGTTGCATACTACACAGAGACTTCACTTTTTGGTTTTCTGAATATGGACTAGTTTGAGCTCTAAAGAAGTAGTCATGAAATCGGGACATACCCGAATGCGTTCTAGATACTCCTGTCTATGCATTGCCTCAGATAATTCCTATAATCAAGGAATGGACCTCGGTAGCCTTTAATATACTACAAAATTCAACCATACTAAGGTAATTGATCCTATGTATAAACCTACTGTTAGATTTAAAAGGCGTCGATCGTAATTCTAGAAATATGAATTTTTAGATCTAATATGATTATATTGTCATGGTTACCGGAAATGTTATCCAAAACCACATTAATAGATTGCACAATCAATGAAACGTCGTTGTCAAACCAGTTGAATAGCTTATTGTTAACTGATGCCCCAGATATTATGTTAGTCACATCTTCATAACATTCGAACTTATTCCCCAGCTTGAAATCCATTTATAAATTCAATAAAATATGACTTCAAAATGATTAATGTTGCGCAAAACATATTAGATCCGGAATGCACGCACCTAAAAAGAACGCTGTCTGCGTCCCTTGTCTAAATCAGTTTTTTGTTTAATAGCCAAAATTTGTTAACAAAAAGGAGCTATATTTCAAGCAATATCTGGCCACAAGAAAACGATTCGTGTATACTTCCCGCCATGTCTTTCCCAACGTGGTCAGATTGAAGTGGTATATTCAAACCTAAGACATTAGCTGTAGAGATGAATCAGGGGTTATTAGTTGTCGGGGGATCCAGAAGTTGTCGGGTCGGGACTCCTTAGAGAGGGTGTCGGGGCACTTCGAGGGTTAGGGAGGGTGGTTATATGGGTTAAGGTGGGAGGGGGTTAGAGAGGTTGGGGTGGGAAGGGGTTAGAGAGGTTGGGATGGGATGAAGTTACAGCGGTTGGGATGGGAAGAGTTATATAGGATGGTGTGGGACGTGGTTCCAGAGATTGGGCTGGGAGGGGGTTACAGAGGGTGGGGTGGGAGGGGGTTACGCCCCATATACAATAGGCAGAATCGGCACACAAATTAGCCGATTATTGATATAGAATCGGCCGACTTTTGGACATGGAAGGCAGAGAGGTTACAGAGGTGCGGGTAGGAAGGGTTAGAGAGGTTGGGGTTGGAGGGGGTTTAGAGGTTGGGTTACAGAGGTTCGCGTAGGAAGGGTTAGAGAGGTTGAGGTGGGAGGGGGTTGTGTGGGTTGGAGGGGTTGGGGTGGGAGGGGGTTGTGTGGGTGGGAGGGGGCAGCTGAGGGCGACAGGGCGCCCCCTGGCGGATTCCGCTGGGTCCCGCTGGTCTCAGCTGGTGTTTGCATTAGGCGGGGGTTCAGCTTTTTGCCGGAGGTCCCAGCTGGTTCCCGCATTAATGTGCACTGCGCCCAACTGTCCGGCTGGCAACCAGTGACAGCCATGCCTCCCTCCCCACTCCACTCTTCCCTCTTCCCTCACCCTCCCCTACTCTTCCCTCACCCTATCCCATCTTTTTGTTTTTACATCTAAAATATCGTAGGAACCCATGCATGCTACACACCATTTGGAAGAAAGCATAACTTGCTTTCCAGTTATATGTAATATGTATCTAACTAGTCCCTTTTCCTGCAGGCGATTTCCGAAATTGCAAGTTAAGAAATCGCATGATAAATCAGATAATTGATCAGAACCTTTTAAAGTGTCTCCATCTCAGGGTGTTGGAAGGGATATGTCTTCCCAGGGGAATGAATGACCCGTTACCCTATTCACCTCCTCCAGTTCATTACGACTTTAAGTCCATTTAGTGACTGGTTAGCAGCTCCTTTGGAAACTTGTTGGGAAGAATACTGCAGCTTCTGCATCCCCCGTTGATAATAATGAAAATAAGAGGGCTGATAGCTTAAGAAAACTAAGCATTTTCACTGCCTTTACATCGAATCTCAGGATTGTCTAATAGAAATGATATATCATTATTTCCTGTTCTAGAATGCTATAATATGTTGCGTAGATTTGATCACTCACTCATTCACTAACTCACTCACTCACTCTCACTCATTGTCCCAAATGTTAATCCATATCCTCTCAGATAATGTTGCTCTACCAGTTACATAACCCCCAGACCCCAGAAGTTCTACCATAACCTCACCACTGCCCCATCTATTATGCCAGACAAACCAAAACTATTTCAACTCTCTTCTACCTAGAGTACCTCTACTTTGGCATTACCCAGACTGGCCATTCCCCTCCCACTCATCCCCCACCCACACTTCTCCGACCATTATTTACGTGGCCGTATCATGATAATATAGACACGGCCTGCGGATTCTGCCTGTCACATAGAGCTGGAGTAAGGTTTGCTTAGCGTGGCCGGGTCAGTGTTCATGAATACGGTCCAGCCTTATCTGTTGGCTGCTTATACTGCAGGCAGAGCCCCCACAACGAGCGCAGCTGCGCCAGGAAACGACCCTCAGAGTAGGGGGGAAAGAAGAAAAGGTAAAAGAAACCCCAGACTGAAGTGAAGGTAAGAGGAGGGGGAGAAATGGCCCTGCCTGGCCAAATCACAGACATCTCCGCCATCTATGGGTATGGGCGGCCGAGTCGTGATTTGTGACCCATATTGGAGCCCGGGAAAATGCGCGACAGTGAAAGGGACGGGGTTGGTTGGGGTGGTGGTTTCTTAGGATGATTTGTTGCATGGTGGATGGCTGGTGGTGGGTTGTGGGGTGTTGTATGGACAGATGGGATGGGATGGGATTGGAGGGAGTGGGGAGGGGGGGGGGGGAGGGAGTAGTGTCCGGCGGGTCCCTGTGATACTGTGTCCTGTAACATGTGCCTCCAGGGCTGACCAGTGTCCAGTGTCCCCTTCTACCCCCCACCCCCTATACTCCATCCCGGCCGATGGTCAAGCGTTCCCCGCCGCCTCCAGTCCTACCCACCTACCCTCCCACCCTGGAGGAGGCGACCCACCCAGGAGGAGCCCGCCCAAAATGGCCACATTAGCCGCGACGAAGGAAATTACACCAGGGAGAAGCATACAAATGTGAGACAATATCAAGTCGGGGGCCATCTTTAGATCTGGCCCGGGCCCCCGGCAAAGTACTGACCCTTTTGGCTGGACAGTGATTGGCAATGGAGGGCCGTCCAACTGCGGGTAATGGCGGCGTTTTGTGCCCCCCCCCTCCCACCCCACACCCTTTACAGACGCTGTTTGCCTCCAGGCAGTTGTCCAAAGGGGCCCCCACCACCTTAATGTCCTCCAAGCAAGTGCCGATAATCGTTATTTTCTAAAAGGGCATTTCTCTCCGTCCCGACCTATTCGCCCACCTCTAGCGCCTAACACCGGCATATTAAAGACCCTGGAGGAAATGATCAAGACGGAAGGGTCCCTTGGTATTAGATGAAACCCGCCTGCCATCAGTACGTGGATATATGAAAGCCAGGCTGTAGTGTCAAGCCTGTCAAAATGTACAGTTAGATTGCTGAATGGCAATATGTCCTGCTGGATGTGAAAACTCCTGTACCCAGACGAACGAACGGTCGCGAACAGTGGCTTGTCGGGTTTTTAGGGGGACTGGCTGGGAGGTTGGGGGTAACACAAATCCGACGTCTCTCTCCTGGATCTACTAATCCAAGTGGTATGCGGCAGTCGTAATCACCGGCCGGATTAGGGACGCTGGAGGAACGGACGCCGGCCGAACGCTTGACGGGTGGGGTTTGCAGGGGGTACTGGAGGAGGAGGGATTGTTGGCGCACCCCTCCCAGCTTGGACGTGTGAGAATGGTTGATAAGAGATTGATTTCTCCAGGGTGTAGGGGTTATTACATCAACACGTAAAGCGGCCTCCGCCAGCGCCTGGAGAAGGCTGCATGGAGGCGTTGTGGGTGGCTGGAGGAGGCACCCTGGAGGAAGAGTGGGGGGGATGGAGGGTTTACTGTAGGTAAGAGCTGGGATAGGGGCAAGTAGGAGGGACTACATGCTAAGAGTTACAAACATGTTAGGTTTTAAAAGTATCAGGATTTTAGGGAATTTCGTGTGATGTTTTATCAATCGCGCATGTAAGCATATTTCTGAAATTTTGCATGTCGTGGAGAAAGATGCAGATAAGAGTTCAATCTAAGAAGCAGCTGTATGAATCTAATTTTCCAATTTTCCATGTTTAAAACTATTGACAATAACAGTGAAAATCCTAAAATATTCTACCTAGCCTTGATATAAAGATACACATATCTATCGGAAGCAATGTCTATGCAGGTGTATCATAACCAGTAATAATTAACTAACTATACCAGACAACTACATCAATTACTTATAATGTAGATCCTGATATAACCAGCTGATAACGTATGTACTGACAGACAAACATCTCTAACCTGAGCCTTATAGATAAACCAAAGCTGTCCAGATTAACCTTTAATGCTTGTATCAGACACCACCCACACCCACACTACTCCCATAGGCCCTCCCATATACACTGCTGCAAATTGTCAGACCCTGGAGGAAAGTACCAGTGTAGGCGTGTGGTCTATAATGCAGAATTGGGAGGTGGCTAGGTGGCGCATAAGAGCTGTTTTGTCAGAGATTTGCTGGTACCCTCCTGTGCCTGTATACACATGTGTATACGGGGGATCGACCCTGGCCAGCATGCGCGTTACCAGCGTAAAGTTGAGCCGTTAGTGAACGGGGCTGGGTCCCGGCGGGACGCGTGCTACTTCCATATAGGGAACGCTGCACATCACTCACTGCTCAAGCCGCACCCTGGAGGGTTGGATGCCTACTGCCTGCCCCGGGACCCCCCCCCCCCCCCCCCCCCCTATCTCCCTCACTCCTCACTCCAACCACCTTCACCCTTTACAAAACTCCCTTTTCGTATAATATTCCGTATCCAAACCTCTTTTTCATCCTTAAACTAGCCTATTTAGTGCCTGGTTGTGTCCTTAATAGCTAAGGTCTTAATTCTTTAAATGTTTTAAGTCAATTTGCATTAGTTTGAAGGATATAAAATCAATGTTTTCACTAACGAATATTGTAGCTGGTCTTCTTACTTTGTTGGTTTGGGTATAGGCTAGTACTTAGGGCATGCAGTATTCTTGGTTACTTTTAGGCATCATAATATTTCATTTCTACATTTTAAAAATGTTTTCATTGCACTGCCGCTAATCATCAAAGTAATACCCATAATGCATATGTCTTGAATTAATAGGATGACATGTCTTGAATTCATACCTAAGGGTCTTGAATGAATAACCTCGAGGACAGGTCTTTAATTCATATTGAAGGGTCTTGAATGAACAACCTCAAACACTTCATACCCCCACCCCCTCCCTATTTCATGGCAAGCCACCAGTCCACATCCACAAGCCACTGGAGGAAATCCAACCCCCGCCAGAGGCCGTCGTCGACTTCCCTGCCAACTTCCGGTAACCCACTTCCGGTTCCTGTCATCGACACCGCACACCGATTGTTCAAGTATTTGTTGGCGACGACAGCGGCGGCGACGGCGTCTCGTTTAAAATTCAGAAAGAAATGTGGAAAAATAGGCATTGACAAATTTAGGGGTGCGGATGGCGATTATCGTCTGACGGTCAGAATAATTGGCAACTGGGAACTCTAGTCTGTTCGTCAGGTTGAAAGAAAATGGGAAAATGCTTGGTTTAGATGATGAGGGCATTCGTCAGGGATTTACTCATGTGAGACCTGAAGCCCCTCCGTGCTCTTGTTCCGTTTCCGGCCGGCTAACTGTGTTGTGGAGTGTGTGCAATTGTGGAGATTGTGCGATTATTGAGGTTGTGCGATTATGGAGATTGTGCGATGACCGAGGGTACTCGATGATTGACATGAGCATTTTAGGTTGCTCAGAAATAGTCATCAGTGTGTCAGTTTTTTTTTTCTCAAGGGATATGACAAATATCTAAAGTAAACATCTTCCGTATATCCAAGTTTAGGGCAGGAGCGGATCTTAGAATGGGGTCCAGGGGGTCCTGACCCAGTCCCTTTTAATGAACACCTAAACTAAGCAAAGAGGGGAAAATGCTGAGTATGAGCGCACTACTGTGCAACGTTTTAGTGATTAGCATATACCAGCCCCCCCGAGCCTTTCTGAAATCCTGGAACAAATAAGGAAAATTGCAATTAAATAAGTGCATTTACTTAATTTTCTGACGCTGCCATTCCTCGTTTCACCCCCAATTATAACATTATAATTCTCCCGATATAATGAACTTAATTACTGCACATCCAAACGGTTTCCTCCCGCCTTGAGTTTCCTTCACAAGCAATGCCTAGCCTATACTCAGAAAGAAGCATTTGGTTGCGGCCTATATAATTATCTAATTACGTCGACAGATCGTTAGCTGCTACAATCACCCCTCGTCTGGCAGTGGGGAGGGAATAAACCATCAGTATGGAGATAGAATGGGGCGCTATATGGAGCATAGACGATACGAGCTAACGTCAAGGGCCTAGTAAAGGGTCTGCAAGTAGAAAACGGAGACGGGATATAGTCTGAGAATGTCTTCTTTAATGCTAGGATAAAAAGATGATATCGTCAAAGGAAATGATCCAGCGATACACATCGGACCAATGATTTATTCTTTTTATTTGTGTGTATCAGTGATTTGCATTTTGACTCTGTTCTTAAATCAATTCTTTTGTATAAGGCGTAAGTAAATACATATTATAGGACTGCCTATGGAATTCATAGTCGATGTGTATGAGTAAAGTGGACTTAATTAAAAAAAAACTATATACAAAAATCTTCTGATATATACGCATATGAGGGTCTATTTTAAGCCAATTAACCCCCCCCCCCACCCCCCCCCCCCCAAAAAAAAAGAGAGAAAAAGAAAAAAAAAAAAAAGACGTAATCATTGTGACCGGACTTTGTAGGGAAGCCAATTTTTTCTTAAATTATAATTTCGATGGGTATCACAGGCGAAATGACAACCGAAGCAAATATATCCATATGTTTAGTCAGGTTTCTGATGTCACAATATAATCTCGGTATGCCCCTCTCCTCCCTCCCTTTTAAATAGTATATTCGGCAATTTTCAGCAATTTTCGTCTATTATCAAATCGGCCTTTTCCCACACCCTCACAAAAATCAAAAAGTTTGAGTAACCAACACATCACAACAACCCCCAACCCCCCAACCCCCCTAACCCCCTCCCCCCAATCCTCCTCCACTAACAGCCCTCCAGTAACAGGATGCTATCAATTAACAGCCATCTTGCTGATCAGTTCATCAGAGAATAAATTGAATTATTGATCTTGTGGCCGAATGGTAACAAGAACTGTAAATTCATTCCGATTGATTATGATTGATCAGCGATGGGAAGAAGCCAAAGAAATCTGAATCGGAGACGCTTTCGGGGCCCTGGCGCCCATTTCTCATGGCTGCCTGACGGCATGACGTGCACGCCATGGGGTTGTCTGACAGGCATCTATAGGGTGGCCTGGTCCATATAAACGCAATTCATTGTAACATTTTTATTTGTAGATTCAATGGGATTCATTGTTACAGCACTGGAGATGTTTTTGTTTAAAATGAAAAAGATAAACAGCGTGCGGAATTTGACCTTCAATTAATTAGTCCCTATTTTGTATATATACAAATAGGGGTCATTACAGTAGCCTACATTAAAGGTAAAGGAAAGGTCAGCTCTTCAAGACCTTTAATGATTAAATTTCTGTAAATGGGGCCATTGAGGTTTGCTAAAGGTAATGGAAAGGTCTTGCAAAGCTATTGGAAAGGTGACATATATACTATGCCTTTAATGAACCCCAATGACCCCATTTACAAAATTAAAGGTCTTATTTTGGGTAGTGAATATCTAATACAATGACATACGTTTGCCGTGTTATACACAGGTTACAATAACATAAGTAGTTTTGCAAGCAGGGTGAAACTTTTTCAAGTAGGGTTCAGTCATTGCATTCTATATAGGTCCTCATGACTCCTATATCAAACCTCGTCAAACTAAATTTTCACTGTTTGTAACTAAATTACGCAGGCAGAATTACATGTCTTTGTACATTTTAAAATGTTTATAACTTAATTACGCATGTGTCCCCAGTGAGGAATACTTGTCTAGGCTAATTAATTAATATAACACACATTCTATTCATCTTATATAGCCAACTCCAAATCCCTAACCCTTTCGTCCCCAAAAATTTGGATCCGGTAAGCATAAAGAAGATACGCCTCATCCATCAGAACCACTTTCTTTGACAAATCGTGGACAATTTTGATTTTAATACGCGCTTAAAACTGCGCAATCGCGTGAAAGCAGCAGTTTGAACCCAGAAGCATTAGACCAATGAACCAGTGCTCTACCCACAACGCTAATTCCCCTCTTTGCCATTATGGCCATGATTACCTGAATAAAAATTAACCGTGTCGATCATAAAGAAGGGTTTGAGAATGGGGGCCTGCGGGAACGGCACCTATAGACATTGGGAACATTGATTTTTAACCCTTATTGATGGAGGATCCTGTCGGCTTTTAAAACCTCAGATAAAGTTGGGATTTTAACTATTATTCTAAGGTGATTAATTACGGTCATGCGATATTTCGGTTTAATTAGAGAACACGTAAATATCTCGAAAGCTTGGTCTGGATCGGTTGCAGCCTTGTCAAAGTGTGGTATTTTGCTACAGAAGAGGCATTGTTGACTTTTACACAATACTGATCGTATAGCAAATATGCGATATCATGTGTAACAGAAGAGGTATGATTCTGATAATATGATTATCAGAATATGATAGGCCTTATAATATGATTCGTTTTGATTCGTTTTGACTAGGAGGTTAAAGGTATTGGTTACATTCACCAGAAAGTATTTGACTTATCGCCCTAACCCCCCCCCCCCCCCCATTTAGACCTTCGACTTTAACATTTGTCTTCATGAGGTCTGAAACAAATAAATTGTAAACTCTCTCAGTATAAACATGAGCGCCATTACGGCAACGTAAATTTCTTGTTAAATATAAAGAACTGCGAACACAACAACCTTTTCACTGCCATTACTAGGACACTGTAAGCAACCTATTAATTAATGAAATAAAAACAATAAAAGTAACTAATTTCTAATGTTGCTTTTTCGTTCTTAAGAGTAAAAACAGACTCCACTCTAATACATTTCCAATCATGTTTGCTTCTAGTTGTCCCGCCAAGAAAAGGACGACATGAAGGTGGTCCTTCCCCTCCTCCAGGAGTTGGCTGACCACCACCCCGACCCCGAGGTCAAGGAGATGGCCACTGACCTGCGCATCGCCATAGCCACCCGCGGCGCCGTCTGGTCGGACCTCCTCCGCTCCTCCAGGGCGCGGGAGAAACGACGGGAGCAACAGGAGCAGGAAGAGGAGAAAGTGGATATCACCATGCAAGTCAATACTACAATGCCGGCGTCTAAAAAGCAAGCAGCGGATGTTGGGAATAGCAAACCATGTAGGCCGTTGATAGAGGTCATCTCGTCTACGGAGACGCCGGAAGTCGCCGAACCGGAACCGGAAGTGAAACCGGAAGTGCCGTCGAAACCGGAAGTGCCGTCGAAACCGGAAGTGCCGTCGAAACCGGAAGTAGGTATTAAAGAGGAAGGGAGAGTGACAGTGAAGGCTGAAGCGGTTGTAAGGACATCTGTTTCTGACATTACATCAAAAGAAACGTCTTTCAAAACTCAGAATGATGTCGCCGCCACTGATGAAGCCAAACCGCTGTCGCCCTTCCGGCAGGCCGTGGAGGAACTGGTTAGCCCCCTTATACCCGTCCGCGGTCACGGCCTCATCTCGCTGCGCCGCCTGGTGGAGGGGCGCGACGCGGAGACCCTGGAGGAGCCAGACTTCCTGCTTAAGGTGTTCAGGGAGAACCTGGACCATGGAGACTCCTACCTGTACCTGGCCGCTGTGGGGGGACTGGCCGCCCTGGCCGACCGGAACCCGGACGCCGTCCTCCCGGCGCTGGCCCTGGAGTACGCCGACCGACAACCTACTGGAGGAGCCCCGAGGAAGAGGTCGCCCGAGGTCAGGATGAAGCTGGGAGAAGTGCTGATGAAAACTTCACGGGCTTTGGGTGAGTAGAAGTGTCAACTTTTCAAGATGTCCGATAATTATTATCCGTTTGACCGTTTTGGAGAAAAAGTTCTTTAAGATTATCAAAATGACAACACTCTTTTTCCTAGTAGATCGATGCAATTTTATAATATTCACAGTGTGCTACTTTTTATTTCTGTTGATATAACATAATATTGACTGATTAAGTTTCTTTCATATCTATGTCTTTTCTTTGATATTATTGATCAATTATACTGTCGGATTATATCAAATGACAAATCCTGAACAATTCCATAATAACTTCAGTTAAATCTCAAATAGCATTCCCCTCATTATCAACGTTTATATAAGATATCAAATGTAGTTACGGCTCTCTCTCCCCAGACCAATTTCATACCAGCCTTATTTGCCCTTGTCTTCAATGCCTCCTCTGATAATGACGTCATGTCACTGCAGTCTATTTAATCCCACACTTGGCGTAATCGTTTCCATAGCGTCAGCACGGCTTTCATTAACTATACCTCCAGTTGGCTGAAAAATCCCATGTAATAGCTTTCCCACTACGTTACGTGAATACCCTAAGGTAAATCTGATTAGATTCGCCGGGCTTTAAACAAGACGGCAGACGCTGCCGACTTTTGAATATAATAACCCAACTGGCAAGGCCAGGTTGACTAAATCTTTTTTTTTTTTTCTTATTAAACGAGAGATTAGAATAGAAAGCTAGAGAAGTGTGAACTCAAGCCTGCCAACCACAAAATGGCTCTATCGGGATCATTATCTCGGAGAAACTAGTGAGCCGGCAACGAGCGTAAATTTGAATAAATCACTCACTGCCTTCCACCGCCTTCGCGAGCTACCCTGTTCGATTGTTACTCAATGGCGGCGCCGACTCTGTCAAAGCACTGCTTACGATAATTGGATCGCCGGACTTATTGTAATTGAATCCGTATCGGATTTAGGTTTTAATATTAAAGTAATTTATTATACGAGGCGCCGCGTTTGGGAGTCGCTTGTCGCTGCTGGCGACTCTTGACAAACGCGATTTGTGCGACTCTAGTTAGTCGCCATGGGTGTGTTAGGGGGAAGGGTTCCTTCCCAAAGAATAGGAGTCTGAAAGGGGAGTGTTGGGTCTGTGTGGAGGAGTGGAAAAGGGGAGACTACTTGTGAAAGGGCTATTGTTAATTGTGTATTGGTACTGGAACCGACCAGGTACTGCATGGGTGAAACCAAGCGGTTATCTGTCTCCGGTTGTTAGGAGCAGAGGCATGTTGAGGGCGTTTAAGGATAGACACAGGGTATTGGTTAATTTACAATAATGTTTTGTGTATCAATTAATATTTCTTTGATTGCTTATGTCTGCTAAAACATGGTAGTGCTCTCTTGATTACGTGCTACAAGCCTTGAAAATCTTGATTTTGTTTGCAATAAAATTGATAAAATGATTCAGAGCAAATAAAAACTAGGCTTAAATATACTCATAGTTATATCGTCAAATCAAAAATTACACCTTTTGTGATGTAAAGCATGCCAATGTAACAGTGTTTGTCCCAGGCCTTATAGCCGGCTGTGCTAACCAGCTTTATTTTTTACGGAACAGCTATAATTCCCCAAAGCTAGTCACAAATATCTAAGATATTCAAAATATTCAATCAGAAATTGTCCCCCGACAACCCTTGAAAATCTAGGTTCACTAAACATCCATTTTAATCGTTGTTCTGGGGAAACCCTGACTTACCCATGTGGATTTCTATATACATACAATACTGTGTACTTACTCCACCCAGATCCCCATCATCTATCTTTAACATTGCAACACCGAGGGGAGGCAATACGTCTAAGATGAGTGGGATCTACCTACCATGTTATTGGATTAAGTATTGGTACTTCACAAAATCGATGGGTGGGTGCAGGCTCCACTGGATAGGCCCCATCGTTTGGCGTATCATAGACGTTTGAATGAGTCACAATCAGATTGATATTAACAAGGAGCGCAATGCAATAATGATGAAGCGGATTATTTTTCAATTATTAGTGTGTGCAGGTGGAATTAATGATGTCATATTTGATGAAACATTGTGTTGTTTGATTCAAAGGGGTTACGTATCCAGGAAAGGGAAAGCCTTAAGTTTAACTTAAAGATATTAATTGGAAAATTATTGTTCAGTTGTTTGATATTCAATTTGAAGTATTTTTATGTCATATTATTGTCGGACTGATTGCACTAATATCTGAAAGTGTAGTTGATTATAAATATTCGATAAAGTGTATTCATTTTTCTCCTATCAGTAAAGTATATCAAAGTCCGAACGTTTTGTGTTCTTTCTATTATAATTTCATATGATGCCCCTTGCCATCTTTCAAAAGGACGATGGGTTTCCTATCAATCCATACCATAAATAGAAAAAAAACAGTAATTACTCACTCTCCAATGACCGAACATCGGCTGAATTCTGAGCCAACCAACCACCCGTCACCAAATTTGCTAAATTCATTAGGAAAATAATGAAAATAACAGATCCTACTTACATAATAAATCCTACATACAGTTGGAACGAGATTTTGAAATCCTTTCTAATCATATCTACCACGTCTATGATTATAGCAGGGTTCCCACACAACCTGGAAAACCTTGAAAATCATGGAAAATGAAGGTGCTCATGGAAAGTCATGGAAAAGTCATGGGATTTGAAAATTTGACCAAGAGCCATGGAATTTTGACCTGAGTCATGGAAAATCAGTTTGAGTGGTTTCTTAATAGAAGAGAACAAGCTATAATTGCAAGATTTCCATAGGTATTTGGATCTTTCTTGGAAGGTACTTGCAGTCATTGAATTGTCACATATACTGGTGTAGATAGGATTGCTGTAGGGGTGATGGGAGGCTGTTGATTGTATCATATTTTTAATGGTTCTATTTGTTTGAACCTTGGAAAGTCAACCTGGAAAAATCAGAATTGGTCATGGAAAGTCATGGAAAAGTCATGGAATTTGATTCTTCCGAGTCTGTGGGAACCCTGTTATAGGCCGGGTGTGTGGTGTCCTTTCTATGGGACATTGCACATGAAAGACCCCTTGCCACTCTTCACAACGAGTAGGTTATTGCACCCAGTAGCGGGTTTCTTCTAAATCATATCATAGATGCAGTCCCCCGTAAGCTGAAAAGCATTACCTTGTGCAGTTTGGAAAGAACCCATAAGGGTTGGCCGGACGTTAAACTACCCCAACAAACAAACAAACCCTCATTCTTAAATTTTCAAAATCACCACAAAAATCTGATAGTCTCACCGTAGTAATAATTCAGCCGGATACCCAGCACCAAATATGTCCGCTTATCTCTAAAACATGTCTATGTATAAGGCGCCTTTCTCAGCAGCCAAGACGTAATTGCCTCCTATATCCCGCCTGTCATTCGACCACCCCCAGCTCCTCAGTAGCAGTCACCATCACCAAATTTGCTAAATTCATTAGGAAAATAATGAAAATAACAGGAACCCATAAATCTTACACACAGTTGGAACGAGATTTTGAAATCCTTTCCAAAGATATCTAACATGTCTGTGATTAACCCTCATTCTTACATGCAATTTTCAAAATCCCAAACATCTGATAGTCTCACCAGGGCAATAATTCAGCCGGATACCCGGCACCAAATATGTCCGCTTATCTCTAAAACATGCCTATGTATAGGGCGCCTTTCTCAGCAGCCAAGACGTAATTGCCTCCTATATCCCGCCTGTCATCCGACTACCCCCAGCTCCTCAGTGGCAGTCCCTCAAACCGGCTTAAACCTCTTGTGTCTGCTGACGTCGTCCTTAAGTCTGGGCGAGTAATTCAGGCTATTTTTACAGTCGTCACGGCGACGGTGTCTCCTCAGTGACTTAACAGAGGGAGGGGGCAGATCAAAAACTACTTCCCATGGCATGGCTCGAAGACTAGTACTACCATAGGCACCATACGGCCTTTTGTATGACGATTTGGGGAGGGGGGGTGATATTGTGGGACCAAAGAGTTGTAATCCTTCTTAGGAAAAAGTGTGTGTTCCTGATGGAGACCAATGTTACAGCCAAAATTAAATGTTGGGTTGTAATAAAGCATCTTGTAT
Source organism: Lepidonotus clava (assembly GCA_936440205.1). NCBI lineage: Eukaryota > Metazoa > Annelida > Polychaeta > Phyllodocida > Polynoidae > Lepidonotus > Lepidonotus clava. Next base: position 37,358,349 of record OW387140.1, read on the forward strand.
TCAAAACGAGGTTGAAAAAAATCTGGCTATGAAAGTTATTCGCTGAAAAAAGTTGTGTTTGTTCATGTTACCTGATCGACCTTGAATCTTCTTCACAATTAAGCTTATCATAAGGCCGTGAGAAATGATGGCACTTATAATTACTGGCCCTATCCCAACTTTGTACAGGGAAAATCTTTCAAAACAAATATCCCTACAAATGTCTTACATATCACATTCTCTTGCAGCAGGTCTTAAAAAGGTCCTAAAGTGGATCTTATTAGCAAATGTAAATCAAAGGATAGAACGAGCAAATTTTTCCGCATTTTGCCAAGTGTCGTTACATCAAACCTCATATGATATAAATCTTCTTAACCTGTGGCAAATAAGTCTTAAATTTGCCAAACTTAGGTCTTCGATATGTCTTTAAAAGGTCTTAAACTATTGATTTTTGAAAAAAGTGTGGGCACCCTGAACTATATACCTGAGGCCATAAATGGAAGTTGAAAAAGTGAAGGTTGTGCCAGTTGGATCCTGTACTATTTGAAGTACGTACGTCAGCTATATTGCTGAATAAGCATGTAGGCTTCATTGGGACATCATATCTGCTGCTAAATAAAACGCTTGGGGGAACGATCGACATAATTGCATTGTCCGTTTAGTTGTACATCAAACTCCAAATAGAATCGATGGATCTGGAAAGTCTCTTTAGAATGACCATGAAAAAATACTGCTTCTTACTTATAACCAGAATTGAATAACTTAGGTTCAGATTTAACCTGGTGTTTGAGTTCGTGAAATTGAAGGATTTGATAAACACGACTATAATATATAATACAGTACACCATAATTTTCAACAGCCAGGTGACACTGAAAGTGCATGATTCTAAATCCCCCCTTAAACATTGACGAAAATACATAAACCATCTCGGTTAGTTCGGCCAGTATGAACCAAGAATTATCCTGAATCCGTCATTGTTATCATAGACATACATCTTATGTATCTCCATGTTGTTATATAAGATCGTAGCTAACTTTCCCGCCTTTTTCTGTCGCGCGCGGCGAGACGCAGACGACATTAATTTTGTCTGGGCCGACGACACCTCCCTGTCTGTGACTTGTACCACCTGACGGCCCAAAGTAAGATTTTCAAAAATCGCAAGTGGGAATGAGTCACAATCACCTGATCACAAACATGTCAATATCATGTTAAAGGATTTGATATTCCCTTTCAAATGAGATGTAGCGTACATAGGTTGCTGCCATATTCGTAATATGAAATGAAAAATTACCAAATTATCGGCAGCCAAAAATCGCCTAGTAAAGTACAGGCTTTGTAATAAGGTAATCCCATCCCGTAGCTTTGAATCGTCCGTAGCCAGAGGGCCCGGCAGTGATTAGTACTCGGGTATTATACCTCATTATCGCCCACCAAAAAGTAGCTGAGTCAGCAACAATTTGATATTTGAATGCTTTGTGTTGTCCTTTTGTGAACATAATGATAGTACATATATGGGCAGAGCTATGTGGGCGGAGGGGTGTCCTGGAGGTCTTTTGAAGATTTTGCTATATGATATGAAGACTTAGGTAGCAATCAAGCAAAGTCTAAAACTTCAAAGTGTGATTTGATGCCCCACTGCTATGGTGCTTGTAGCCACTCACGTTGTGGAGTAATTAGATTAAAGTCAAATGAAATACCAATGTTGACGTCATCAAGCAGTGGCGTAACCAGGGGGTGTTCTGACTTTTCCGTAATATCTCATGCCTCTCCAAATCCTGCGCCTAGAGTGTCCAATACATCTCACTAGACTCTTGGACACCCACTCAAGACCCCCAGGGTGTCAAGACCTCCGGGGTGTCTAGTCCAGCGGATATCCTTCTAAAGGAACCGCAGTAGTTGATAGCTAGGGAAGGAAATTATCCGATGCTGGCGTTTAGGACTTCTGAAGTCATTTACAACAGTAGGATTTCAATTCAAACAGTATTTTAATCAGGAAGTGTCTAAAATTCAAATATAACCTATTGTATTTGATCGGGACCAGTAACTAGATAATTATAAGGAAATGTTTCAGCCCCTGTAATTAGTCCGTTGTTGTTCCCTATATTTGTCCTCTTCTTAACGTGATTTGCCCCAATAGCAGGCCTGAAAATATAGGTGGAAACCTATATTCCTATGCTGGATACCTGAATCTCGGATCCAGAGTGTCCAGCGGTCATCCAGCTTATTAACAAATCTGTGAGCCCTGAGTTTCCCAGAATTCCCAACAATTAGACAATGTACCCTAGAACGTAGCACTCTGAACTTCGGTTTTAGCCATCTTGGAGTAACGTAGATTAGATTTTGTATACCTGTTTAATTAGATAAATCGGATAATCCACGACAATTTCAGATCATCCAAGCTGCTCTACAGGTCCCTAAAACTTCTACGTTTTCCCCAACAATGTTTGAGGTTTTTATTTTTTTTCCATACAGGTCCCGTGGTCCCTAAGTACCGGGAGGTGTTGATCCCGGCCCTTTTGGCGGGTGCCCGGGACCCCGACAATCTGGTCCGGGCCAGCGCCCTCTCCAACCTGGGCGAGCTGTGTAAACTACTGCGATTCTCCCTCGGTAACATCATTCATGAGGTAAGTATATTGAATTAACACAGCTCTATGTACCATTTGAAACAGGGATGTAAGTTTTCCCATTTTTGTCGGATTTCCGATTTTTTGCTCTCCAAAACAGTCAAAGTTGATTCAAAGATTTTATGTTTAGAACATGATTTACAGCATTTAAAGATATGTTCAGATTTTCTTAATGCTATTTCCGATGTATTAGCTGTCCCTGACTTATATCCCCGTTGAATGTACATGTATGTCTGTCTCATTTATGCTAAGATTTTTTTTTTAAAGGTTTATTGCAATAGCCATCAGGGTTGCCCCTGGTTTTCAGATTATTACATTGATTAGTATGTATTATGAAAAACGTACAAAAGTGGAATTGACAAGACAGTAATCAATTTATCAAGTAATGTCAGTTATAGAAAGTGAGAAAATGATGTGTGTTCCTTTGTAGTGTCGATATTTTGTTTTTCTTTATTCAACTCTTCTACTTCGGAAAACGTTATTGCAAACATTTCGTAATGTTGACAACAATTTCCAAATATACTTGATTCAAAGAGATCCAGCAAAAACCAATTAAAAGACATCTGAAACATCTTTGTTAAATCAATAGTACATTAAACTAGACGAAATCTAGGCAATGGTTGTACATCAATAAAATTAATCATGTTTTAAATTATATCGAATTTCTATTGAACTTCTCATTCCTTAGGGTACACATCGAATATCAACTTTAATCTACACTCCAAATTCTATCTTTTAACTATGCTTTACCTCTTCCTATTCATGTATTTTCACATTGAACCTCTCCCAACATAAACACTGGTCCCACACCAACACCGCAAACAACCAACATTTATGCTTACCCATTCGTTTCTCAGACCATCAACCGTCCCCATAAGCGGACACCAATAGGCTAAGTTCACTAGAACCCAGGGGACTCGTTTCATCAGTATAGCCCACTTGGGCAGAAGACCCCATTTCACCACTGGCCTGCCCCTATTATTTTGCCCTGGCCTTTTCCCCCAGGTTTTGGGCTGCGTTTCGGCCCTGATTAAGTCAGACGCTGACCCTGACGTGCGGAAGGCCGCCGCCCTGTTCGCCACCCTCCTGCTGCAAGGCCTCGGCCGGAACGCCACCAAGGTAAGATTTTTGTTATAATATAATGAAAATGTATATACATGTTTTTGTATTTCTTTTGTTGTTGTTTATTTATTTAAACACTTTCATTGACATGAAAGGTGATTTGACACATTTTCAAGCATAATTCAACACAAGACAAAATACATCACAATAGTTTTCTGAAATTTTCAATATTACATATAAAATCATTTGCCTTACTGAGGTTAGCGAGATTAGTGGGATCATCAAGAAATAAGCATATTTTGGATGGTTACAAATGCTCCTTAAGCCATTTTACAGTATCCTTCTTAAAATAAACAAGATTATCATTCTGTCTAATTTTGATAGGCATTGCAGACCAGATTTCCAGATATGTAATCACATAATGTAATTCAGGTACCAACCGCACAGGGAAAACTTGGAAAATGGCAAACAAACAAAAAAATCCCACACAGGGAAAATTAACACAGGGAATTTGAAAATTTTGCCAAAACACAGGGAATTTCATTTGGTTGGGTTATGAAATTCCTGACTCTCAAGATATAATAAGGGATTCAACATTTTGTTGTTAGGTTGTCCACATTTTTTCTGCATGCAGAGGCTTTTGAATTTGAGCAACTTGCTGGATATGACACAGGAAAACATTGCCGTGGGACAGGGGAATCTCAGGGAAAAGACAGGGAATTTGAAAATGGAATTTGCGTTGGTACCCTGATATTATCTTTTGTTGTCATACTATGATAACAAAAGATTAGGAAAAGATAATCATTTCTTGTTTTTTAGATTCTTTCTAAATTGGTATTTTTGTATTTTTTGTTAATATTTGTTTTTGTCTTTTTTGATATTATATTTTTCATTAGATTAACCACATTCATTGTAATGACCTTCCATATAGGTACACCATCGCATGACCTGTCTTGGACAATTCCAGATCTAGCCTAAATCAGCCTTTTTATTTCAACAACGCCCGAGAACCGGCCGGTGTAAAAGACTTAAGAATATATCCCCGAAGCAGACATTTTAGTTTCCCATGTCCCGCGTCCATTAAGTAAAAAATGAATCAACTTTTAACCAAGTCACCCCTTGCCAATGCCAATATAAGCAATATTGATGCTCGATACAGGCCTCTCAGGATCTCTAATGAACATTCAATATTGGAGGATTTATTAAATTGTATAAGAAGTCACGACTGTCTAGACTCTGAAATGCCTAATCTGCCCATCCGAAGTGGCATCATCTCAATCCTACCATGCTTCAAATAGATTACACCGATTTTGGATCACGGGTCGGTCTCAATTTCAGTTAAGACTAATCATCATTATAATCCAGACGGATTTATTAATTTGAGCCCGGCGAGTTGAAATGGATCTGGCATTTTAGCTGGCAATAATAGGTAGGAGTTATGGTCAAGTGTTTGGTTACAGACGAATCTGACAGATTTCATTTGAGTTTGTTGGCTAAAATACATTATTGACTAATCTATTGTTATCACATCTTTGCTGAACTGTACACTTTGGTATTAATTTATTAAGTAAAAAAATACACTGACGGTTGGAGTGTTATTTTTGAGTAACTTCACCGTATTGGACAGTGAGACTTGTTTATTGTCTAACGTGTCACAGAAATTAGTTTAGTATTAAAAAATGTGTTTACAATATTATAAATCATGATGATTTGTTAATCTAATATAATTGAACTAAACTAATATTGTCAGGATTACGTTCCTGTATGAATTACGACTGCAATTCACCTATGAAAACTATTAAAAAAACTGTGTGTAACTTACTCAGGGTGCCCACGCAGGTCTTATAAGGTCTTAAAAGGTCTTATTTTGGTTTTGCGATTTATAAGGCTATTAGAAAGGTCTTATTTTAGGTCCTGATGTATTATAAAGGTCTTATTTTAGGTCAGTCTGAGTTCATTACTAGAAATAATTTGTCTGCCTGTAATTTCCATCTTTTTTTCCTGAAATGTGTAAATGTTGAAAAGGTCAAAAATCGTTTGTTAAAAAATGTCATGAAAAGGTCTTATTTTGGTACCCAATAAGGTATTATAAAGGTCTTATTTAGGTCTTATTTTGATTTCTGAAAAAGCGTGGGCACCCTGTTACTGATATTATTTCAGTATCAGACATGGTTCGTCTAGATAACTTTGTATCATTTAATGGACCAACATTAAAGATCCAATCCATTTTTTCAACCAACTTTGACGGTTTCATGATCATAAGGATCAGAAGGTGCAGGTTTAAGATTGTATTCCACCGACCGATTTTACTCTCAATTTTGACAAATCAGCAATCGGAATATGGTATCATTATGGACATATTGTTTATCACTAAAAAGGATTTCATGTTCTCTTTCAACTGGTATGTAGCATGCATGGTTTTCTGTACTATTTCTAATCAGAATTTAGAAATTTCGAAATCTTCAGTGGTCAAAATCGGCTAATGGAATACAGGCTTTAGTTGGAAACTTCTAATAAGGGCCAGTCCGCGGCCGTAATAGGGGTGGGTGCTAATCGGCCGTGCTATTAGCCTATCTAAATCCTGCATCCCACTAGGAGATTCCAACCGCCGATAATCTAGTAATTCATCACTTTTGACAATTAATGTAACAAAAGACCATACATCCTACATATCATTTGAAAGAGAATTAAAAACCCATTCTAACGATATCAAACATGCCTATGATTACTCAATATTCCCACTGCCGATTTTTGAAATCGGGCATAAAATTTTTGAAATCGGGCATAAAATCGGCTAGTGGAATATGGGCATAAATATTGATTGGGCCCCTACCGACCAGTGATTACGGACACTGCCGCTCCCCAATGCATATTCACACTCCATTTCAGAGGGGATTAAGAATATCATCATCATGTCGCCCCACTTCCCCTCTAGATTACCCTGCTCACCAGGGGAGCGCCGGCTGATCGGTCCATGTCTAGGCTGTGGAACCCGTGCTATTTTGTACTAGCGTATAACAGTATAGGTTTCGCACTTTTCCGAGTCTCAAAATGTAGGCCTATAGAACTGTATTTGTACTAATACCATCATGGACTATTGGGAGATCTTACAAGTGAAAAGTGCTTTTCAATTTTTTTTTAAAAAATCAAGTTTTTGGCGATCTCCCGTCTTCACAGGTAACCAGGATATGTATTTAATTTACGTTGACAATACTCAATATCAATATTGCAGTCAGAAATTATTATTGATCATAATAAAAAAAAGAAATAACAGTCAACTTGATATTTATTTGGCTGTTGTTTCAGACACTTGATTAAATTACTTAGCTTACTTAGATCTCTTAGCTCATTGTTTAAATCAAATGAGCAAGAATGTTAAAGAAATATTGTATTAATTGTACAACACCATAACAAATTCTTATTCATGAATATGAAAGAGACATTTATTTTGTCACCCACTGTGATTAAAACTCTTCTTTATAAGGGACCTGATTTGTATGTATACGTACACAAGAAACGTGATAATGATAGGAATTCGAGCAGCGTGTTGAACATAAAGAGCACCTTTAAGCCGGCATACCTTTTGGGCGGGCATAGAAACTAATTGGTATATAGATAAGCAGGCGTGCAGTCCAGGTGTCATTATGTTATTTCGCCGGTGGGGAGAATGGATTACCATCGTAAAGCCTATATTCCAACTGCCGATTTTGCTACCGATTTTAAAAATCGGCAGTGTGAAATTAAATTTAATATAGACATGTTGGATATTGATAGAAAGGTTTTCTAATCCCCTTGCAAATAGTATGTATGGTGTATGGTTTTATGTCATATTCCCAGAGAAAATCGAACAAATTCAAAATCGGCAGCGTCAAAAATCGGTATGTGAAATTCAGGCTTTAGGCTTGGAGGCGGCGGCGGCATGATAGTGTAGTGTCGGCAGTTTTTCCCACTTTACTCGGTAACGCCGGGGCCAACAGCTGACTAGCTGCCTTTCATAAATTTACAGATAGCACTGCACTCTATGCTTTTTTCCGCGCGGGCGTGATTTACATTTAAATGAAGTGGAAGGGAAAAAAGAGCGGCCATTGCTCGCCGCTGATTAGAAGGCGCCGTCAATCATAGCTCTCCGACTCCCCACTCCTCCCCGCACCCCGTCGGCTCGCGCCGAGCAGCTCATATAACACTTGAGCTGCTCCTTCTATAGGAATAGTCATAATTTGCTCTGTCTACTGGTATGTTTCCAACAGTGGCGAGGACACGACCGCCGCCGCTGCCCGTCTTACCCGCGCGGTCTTAGCCTTTCATTGGTGGCGTCCTCCATCGAGGCAATGCCTCTATGCCTACTTATCGCTGAGGAAATCCTGCCTCAGTGAACATATGTGCCACCCTCAAGTCCCCTAAGCGCGCCACAGCCTTTGTTTGTGTGAGGCTGATCCAGGGGCTCTTTTTCGTCTTCCTCCTCTTGGAGATTTTTCCCTCGCTGGTCGATTTGTCTTCTTGACTTTGCGAGCAAGGTCGTATTAGAAGCGCGATAGTTTTGATGACTAATAGTTTCTGTCCCAGAAAAAGCCTATGTAAATTGGGTATTTCGTAGGCGTAGCACCTGGTAGGTGTGAGATTATTGCTAAGTGCACCTGATGGGAAATTTATACTTGTTAGGCTTAGGGTATCGTATTTTACCTATACGTTCAGTCTAGCAGAATACATTTTGTATGATGTATAGAAGGAATTAAAGCCATCTTTACCGAATCAGTTAAGCAGCCGTGGCATTGATAAAATGACCAAATAATGTTATCTAATATGGTACAGTATGTGGCATTTTTTCAATGTTTATCATCAGTTGGTAATCTAAATCATCCAGAAAAAACGCATTTTCTATTTATAGGGAGTTAGGTCCAATGTATATTATCAGCCTAAACTACTCACAGATGAAATGGGTCCTAACTTTACATTTGATATCCTCCACATTACGATATGCATCTCTTAATTTTTAGTCCTCTTGCTCTATCTGGGCAGTTTTACCCATTACAGTTTACCGTTTGAATCTTCTACCTTCAATATTTTCACAGGTATTGCTTGAAACTGATAAACATACTCTTCGATCAAAATGATAAATGTAGGCCTATATACAAAAATACTCCATACTGTACTGTTTATTTCGTCCGGGTTTGGAATTTTTCAAAAACATAATCCCTGTATTTTAACCTGAGTGAAGGCATTTAAATATAAATATTTCAACAGTTCAACGGTAGCAATAAAACCTCCCCCTGGCAAACTCTACTCACAATTCCTCCTCCTACGCCCACTCTTTTAAACGAAGCAATAATCATATTTCAGCTAGCTGCTCATAAGCCAAACTTCATCATTGGAAAGGTATAGAATTTCAAAACGGGTTGCTTTAAAATAAAGTGATCACAACTGACTCAAACAGAAGAGCATTACGACTATTAGGTTTCACTGTGATAAATCCTATTGGCCACAGGCCATTAAAGCCCTGGGTCGGCCACCACCAACCCTCGCCGCCGGCGTTAGAATTAGGTCTTGACTAACTCGGTCGTACAATTTAGCGGTGGGGATATAGCCTGACTGCACGGGATTAAGCCATTAAGCGCCGTTTTCTGGGCTCAGTGTCAAAAAAGTGTCTCTCCAGGGTTGGGTGATTAACTAGGTCAGTGTGGGGGGTAGTGGTGATAGTTGGTGTTTGGAAGGGTGATGGGTTGGGTGATTTGTTTATGGTGATCGTAGACGACCTGAGTCAAGTTCCACTTTTTACATACTACTTAGTAGAGTTAAAACGCCAAGGGAGGACCAAGCACTGACCAAGTGGTTCTTTGGGTTCAATTCCCGGTTAGTGCTGGGTTCACTATGGGATGAGGTACAGCAAAAATGATTGCTAGGTTTTGATCCCCTGCTGTTTGCCTGCCCTGTCACCTTCATCTCATAGATATAATCACCAAAGACAGAATTCGTCCCAACTTGTTTTTGTCGTAAAAATGACCCTGGCTGTCGGTACGGTGTAAAACACTCAACACTCACTCACTAGTAGAGTTAAATGTGGCTATAGTTGTTTTTGGTGCCTCATTTTGCTGACCCGTTTTACATATCTTTTTTGGTATTTTGGAGTCCTTTTCACATGGTTTCCGGGTGTTCATTCCCATCCTTTCCTTTTCATATCTCAGCTTTGTGGTTGACTTAGTTTGAAGTTTTGACCGTTATCATTTAAGTCGGTGACTTGTATGCTAATGTGTTAAAAGCTTGCTGTATTAGATATAATGGTATTTTGAAGTTAGACAACGTAATAAGATGAAAAACCTATTGCATTGTCACACTTTTTGAATAGAATTTATTTTTTAACGGAGCGTCACCAATAACCTAGATATTATAGCGTAAGCTATCAACGATTTTTCGTCTAGTATTGTATGACTTTTAATACCAGCTTATAAATACATACCTATACCTATTCTATTCCGGTCTCCAGTGTGGGACAACATTCATCCCTCCTTTCTCAGTCCCCTTTATCAGTTATTCACTGCATGTAATGTTGCCGCTTACCATCAAGGCCCAACTCCCAGTTGAGCTCCTCTCTTCCTTGTCCTTTACTCCCATTCTCCCTCGTCCCGCCCAGCCCATGTTAGCACTTAGCCTTAAGGAAGGCCATCTTAATAAATAAGCCGCGGAACAGCCAAGCTTTGGCCATTTGCCGCCAGGGGACGCTCGAAGGAGCCGTTGTCTGAGCATCTCCGAGCAACTCGATACCAACTAATTGCGGTGATCAGTGACCGGGGGAACCAGCAGAGGCTGGTAAGGTCGTCTGAGTACTTAACCTGCTCACCTCAGGCCTGTAGCAAGGCCATGAGGAAATGTTTGGATTCAAACGACTCGTGAGCAACTCATGTGTCACATGCGAGTTGAGTTAGTACTTAATCGTTGACCTCAACTCGTGAGTCACTCACCAAATGTGCTCACAAACCTGCTCACCTCAGGCATGTGCCATGGCCATGAGGAAATATTTAGATTCAAATGACTCGTGAGCAACTTGTGTGGCACTCACGAGTTGTGTGTGCTTAACCTGTTCATCTCAGGCCTGTACCAAAGCCGTGGGGAAAGATTCAAACGACTCGTAAGCAACTTGTGAGTCACTCACTAGTTGTGTGGTTATTCAACCCCAGTATTTAACCCACTGACCTCAGGCCTGTAACACTGGCTCTGCCAAATATTTTAGTTTCAATGACTCGAGTTGTAGGAAGTACTCAACTCAGGATTGTAGCATGGCCATAGGCAAATTAATGTCGAGCAGCTCGTGAGTTACTAGCGAATTATGTACTTATCCCACTGACCACATGGCAAGAACCTGGTGAGTTACTCACGAGTTGTGTGAGTACTCCACCTGCTGACCTCATGCATGTACCACAGTCACGAGCAAACTTGTATTTAAGTTCTAACGACTCGTGAGCAACTCGTCAGTCACTCACAAGTCACTCACAAATTGTCACTTTTGGAAAGTGAGTCGGAGGGTTAAAACCTGCCCATGAACATATTGTGAATAAGGAAAAAAGGACGACTCGTGAGCAACTCGTGGGTTACTCACGATGTGCTCACTTTGGGAATGAGACGCTGGCACGATCGGCAGGTCAGCATAGGTAGTGCATTGTGAATAGGGGTGAGGGCTTGGGCCAGGCAGGGTTTTAATATTCAACCATTCCCGGCAAGTGTTTTGCCACCACCGACGCGTCGCTATGCTATACCCGCTTGCTAACAGATTGCATATGTATGCCGGGGCAGTTAGCGCGTTGGGTTAGAGCCCGAGGGTATCTGGTGGAGAGTGAAGGTGTTAGGGGGTGGAAAGGGGATTGGGTAGTGTTGGGGGTGGTAGCAGGTGGGAAGGTAGGGCCGGGGAAGGTGGGGTAAAAGGAAAGTGCGTCCGAACCGCTGAGATATTTACGCTGGATCAATTGATTGATAATCGATGTCCCGCATGCTGGTGATGGTGTGGAGGGGTGGGAGGGTGCTGGAGGCGTCCGCCCTGGAGGAAGGAGGCAGAGGGGGTGGGGGTAGGCTGAGGAGGCAAGACATGTCATGATCATTTTTCGTGTAGAGCGCTACGCTTCGCTTATTGCCACTTGAAATGCCGTGAGTGTGGCACCCCACACGCCGGCCGCTCCCGCCGCTGCTATTTACGACTACTAAAGCCGCAAACAAACCCCCTGTTGCTATAGACGACCCCTTAGGAACCCCTCTCTTTTAGTTATACCCCCATACACACTCACAGGACCCGCTTCCCCATTCCCATGCTGTTCCCCATGCCTGACTTTTTTTTCTTTTTCCCTACGACCAAATTCAATTTCATCAGTGGCCATAAAGGCTGTTGGCCGAGGCAGTTCGATTCGCCTGGAATCGCTCGGAATCGCCGACTCGCTTGGCGATTCCGCTCACTCAACACCACAGCTGTCGGTCATAGCCTGAGGCTACCCACCACCCTTACCGGGCGGGCAACACCCCCAATAGTCGACCACTCTAACACCAACAACGTCCTATTTAAAATCACAGCAGCATATTCTGCACATAGTAAAGCCGCAACTCACTCTGTAACGTTATTGTACACTGTAGGACCGACCGAAACTAATGTTAAAGGTTACAATAACAGAATAGATTTATAATAAAGTAGGGCACAGTGCATGATTTTAGAAGTGTATCACAAAACGTTAACAAAAGCTTCTTTTATCATACAATGTATGGTACACTATGGTATATTATGAAATGTGTAATTAGTTAGGAATATATATTGTGTCTATATTATGAATGGCAATTGCAATAGTTTATAGATGCTGTAGTTTAAACTATCACTAAATTAGAGGTACTTTTAAGTACTGTGTTGCAGCTTGATTTCTGAAACTAGCATCGACAGCGAAACAGCTTGTATTTAAGCGTATTCTACACAACTGAAATGATCTTCCCTTTACTCTACAATATTTATAAGTTTACAGGGAAAGATGCGCATTCATTTTCATGAATTCCTTCGAGTTAGGCTAATTTTGTAATGGAGAAACGTCATAAAACCTCAATCTTAGATTGAATGATCTTGTGGTTGTATAGCCTACTATAATTTATGTCCAACAGCCGAAATCCAATCCAACTGCAGGTCTGGAATTTATTCGTCAGCATTTGGGAGAAAAATCAGATCCATAGCACAGCCAAGTTCAAACACAATAACATGCACAAACTCATCACCAAAGTGCAACAATCCCCTATATCTCCCCCTACCCAACACATCCCCTAAAACCACCACCTAAAACCACCCACCCCCATCGGATGTCTGACCAGCGCGAGCGGGGTATGGACATCAGATTTCACCTCCTGGGTCGACCCTGGAGGGACCCTAACCCCATGTCGGACCGTGGAGAGGAAGGCCGACACGGGGCCGTTGCGTCAGCCGACCACCCTGGAGCCACCCTGGAGTGGCGTCAGTGGGGGTGTAGGTTCGGGGTGACCGCTCCCCTACTGCACGATGGGGCTAGGGTTATATAGCCCTGGCTACCCACAGAAGGGCCCTGCTTCGCCAGAATGCCCCTGCTTTCGCCACAAGGTCCCTGCTTCGCCAGAAGGGCTTCCTGGACAGCGGTCGCGCATTAGGCCGTCGCCAACCGCCGGGCCTGGCGCATCGATAAATATGGATACTTTGGCGGTGCGACGCCCGATGGCCCGTAATGGTCTCAGCCCACAGCCGGCTTATTATTAGATTTCACAATAAAGGCTTTGCCGGCGGCAACGCCACAGGCTGCTGGAGGAGGAGGGGGGACTTTTTTTAAATTTATTTTTTATATTATTTTAGTGGTGGTGGTTGCAATGGAGGCGAGCAGTTGGTAGCAGGGGTTATAGGGCGCAGGGACATAGTGTTGGGAGTTCAGGGACTATATTCCGTGGCGGAGGAACACGAAAGTAGTGCCGTCCTAGCCGTGTAACACATCGATCCCGACATCCCCCCCCCCCCCCCGACAATCCCCACCTGACGGCGGGGGTCTTTAATTTCTCCGATGAGATCTGCTCCTGCTATTATCGCCCATCTAGGGCCGACTTGCCTGGACTAGATGCTTTTCAGGTTAATATCGGCGGCCCTGTGATCGGGCCAACCAAGTCCCCACCCTTATACCCCACCCGTTAAGCCCATATTCTACATGCCAATTTTGCCGCATGTTTTAAAAGATCGGCAGTGGCCCGTCGGATAATGACTGATGTAAGTTATAACCTCAAACAGTATTCTTGTCAAAACAACCACTGTTGGGCAAAAAACAAGTATAAAAATTCACCATGATCCGTTATATAATGGTTATATAATGTTTTAGGACTGTTTCGCGAACAAAAAATAGCTAAGTAGAACAGCCACAATTCAACAGTGGGACCCATCGACAGAGACGTCCCTGTTGCGACACATTGATTTGTTTCCTTAAGCTTGTTGCATTATACGACGGGCAACAGGTGATATTAAGGCTAAAAAAATAGGTATTATATATCACCATAAGGATTTGACCATTCTCTTACAAAGTGTAGATATATTTTGGATATATATACTACTTTCATGGCCTATATTCTCAGAGTTAATCAAACACATACAGATTCGCCAACATCAAAATCAGTACCTGGAATACCGGCATTCCACAATCCTACTCCAACTCGTCAACCTTCTATACCCCTTAAACCATCTGCCATTCACTTTCAATTCTCCCTACCACGGATAGCTGATTTACAGTATTTTAAGGACCTGCAGGCTAATTGTGACTAATTTTGTCGACAAAAACCATGGAAAAACTATAGAAAATAAACAAATAATTCCTGTAAATCCATCTACAATGAATGAATTTGCAAAGAACTCAGGAAATATTAATGCACATAGATACTGATTCAAAGAATAATGATGGCTAGTTTTTTCACAATGTTAAATTACAAATTATGATACAATTTATGAAAATTTCTATACTAAAGCCATGATTTTTGTCGACATATTACCCAGCATGTACTCTGATTAAGGCTAACCTGCAGGCAAAACTCACAAAAATGGCTATCCGTGGTTGGGAGAATTCCCCGCCCATTGCTGCTTGCTGCCCGCCCCCTGCCGCCCATCGCCCTCAAGCTGTCCGCCCATTGCAAGTTGCTCGTCCATTGGCTATACAAGCCATGTTAAAGCTTTTCCCACTCATCTGATGATGTAAGAAGTGTCCCAAAACAGGCCATATACATAGTCATGCTGATTTTTTTTCAGGTTATTGATTTCAATATCTAGACTAGTATCCTCTTTATCCCTCTTTTCTGAATGTTTTACTATACATGGGTAGAGGAAATCAAATAGCTGAATCTTGAAATTTTAGAAATGACCAATTATTTTGTTGTTATTTTATTCATTGCCGATTTCCTGTACTAATTTCGCAGGCATACACTTCGGATGTTGCCTCTATATTATAATAACACGTTATGTGGAATTTTCCTTTCAATTGCTTTAGCTTCCATGTAAAATGCTAAACATTCAGTACGACTAATCTACACACATTACATTACATGCAGTCCATAGACATTAACAAATGACATTGGTACCACAAAAATGATTTCTCATATTTCAGATAGGAAAGGGTAAAAAGGGATCATATCATAATGCCTCACATCTTTGATATATATCCAAATCATACCAAAAAGCCCACTGACTCAAATAACTCACGCATACAAAAAGAAAGCAAAAAGCAAACAAAAAACGTCATTAATTTTTGTGATCAGGGCAGTGATTGTTTACATCTCCTTTGGGCTTTAGATTAATGATAATGGCGGTATTCAACTAGCCGATTTAACTCCCGATTTCACAAATTGGCCCTGCAAATAGGGGTTAATCATAAACGTGCAGAATCATTAGAACGAGTGTTTAATTCTATTTCAAATGATATGTAGGATGCATGGTATTTTGCTACAGTATAGGGGAGCAGTAATAAATTACCAAATTATCGGCCGTCAGAATCGTCTAGTGGAATATAAGCCGTATGGATTGAATGTAACAAATCGGGCTGTTATCACTGTATTAGTGGGGGGAATCAATGCAACGTTTACCCATTACCATTAGGCCTATTAAACCGTGAGCGGCGGCCAGAGAAGTGGCTCACAGCGAGGGCTTATAGAGCTTTTCCCAACCGGTCATAAACTATTATTTACTAAAAGGTCATTATGTCTATTATCTCCAGGATCATTAGGTTTATAGATAGAATCAATTAATTAAATAGGAACGCGTGGGCTGTATTAATGTAGATAGCAGTGTTCTTAGCGATTAGAATGCAATGTGCATATTCATGGCTTAAATATCGAATACTTTGGTAATTATCTACTAGATGATTAAGCTGGCTTAGTACTATAAACGATTAATTAACTAGAACCCCGACGCTTATATTAATGTACCTTACAATATTTTAGCACTTAAAATTCAATGTGCATATTCATAACACAAAACCTAACGATAAAGCAATTCACCAACAAACAGAACCAATAAAAATGATTGAATCATTCTTTATTGATGTGCAAACGAAATCATTCTTTTTGCCATTGCCCCTCTTGCGTCAGTCTCCTCATACTATTTTGATATAACGTCCAGCCTCTTAGTATTCCTGTCACAAACAGTTTCGCCGTAAAACGCTACGTGCTTGTAGAGAATGCGCCCCCTTCTCTAATCGGGTCGCCTAAAGGACGTTTGCCTCGAGTGTAAAATTGCTTCACTCGTGCAGCGGTAGAGAAGGCAACCGTCGCCCTCCCTCCCTCCATTCACCCCCACGGAGAGAAAAAATCCATGCAACAAAACGGCTTTTGTGAAATGGCACTTTATTGAATTTGCCCGCCCCTCCTGAACAGTCCCAGCGCCTCTAGCGAAGGGCCCCTGCTTTGTGGCGCCCCCTGTCAAATGGAGGAGGAACCACTGGTGGGTGGGAGGGGGTGTTTTGGTGGTTGGGGTTGGGGGTGGGGGTGTATGCAATGACCCGTGACCTTTTGTCTTTGTGTGTTGCATGGCGGGAGTGACAGCCTCCAGGGTGCTGGGCAGGGAAAGGCTGGCGTCCGCCCTGGAGGGGGTTTCCACTGGAGAAGAACTGATGACAGACCAAGGGAGCTGGGGGAAAAGGGAATGACCGATGGGAGGCTGAGAGGGTTGGGGATGACTGACAGTTGGCTAAGAGGGCTTTAGGGTAGGGAGTGACCACTAGTGGACTAAAGGGACCAATGATGGAGAATAGCGCCTACTATGTGTAGATAAGTACTAGAAGTATAGATGTGTTTGTGTGGAAGGGAAGGGGGTCAATTATTGCAACAATCAAATTATATTTTTTATCTGGGGCTGTTAGTCAATTCTAGAGCAAAATGTATTTATAACATTTTGTAAATGATAACAACATATAGATTGTAAGCATAAAACAAGTTCTGGGGGACAAGGACAGCTGAATTTTTTTTTTTTTAAAAATTTAAAGTTAGTGACAGCAGTCCTGTATACTGATTAACTGTAGATATATTATACTGCAATGTCGATGAGGGTTGGGAAGTTGAAAAATGGATCATTGACTTGGATTTGGTACAGTAAATCCCTTATCAAACCAGCAAGACTGAATAATTTACATCAACAACCTAATAGCTAAGGAAAAGCTTTCGTCTTTTTGACAGTTGAATCTAAATAGGAGTTACATTGTGATCAACTGAGAGCATTTATAAACGGAGAATGACTAACAATGTACTGGGGGAACTCTGGCTGAATACCTATTTATAGCATCAGATTAGCTGGTGCAGAATGAACGATTCAATGATTGGATCATAATCGATGGTTCTGAGAAAGATGAGATTATTTGATGGGGAAGTGCCCCGCTCTTTCACCACTAGGCCAGGGAGACCTAAAGGTAATATACTGACTCACTGATCAAAAGGTATTTATAGACATAGAGAGAGAATAGAGCTTTTCAGAAAGAATATTGTTGGACTTTGCCTAACAGAGGTCACTGTATTTCACCTTCACATATTAATATCACAGAGAGTGTCAGAATGACCAATTTGTCACAAGAGAAGAAAATGTGCAAGACAAAAGATCCAAATTGCCATCTAGAGAGAGCATTTGTAAACGGACAATGTCTAACAATGTTCCAGGGAATGAGTGGCTGATTCAATGATTAGATCATTATCGATGGTTCTAGGAAAGATGAGAGCATTTGATGGGAAAGTGCCCGGCTCTTTCAGCGCTATGATTCACTATGCCAGGCAGACCTGAAGGTAATAAACCGTCTCCCACTGATAACTGATAGATAGAGACCATATCAAAAATCCCCTAAAATGTGTCCTTCAGGCATCTGGCGTCCATAAAGAGTTAAGTATGTACCACATTAACAAAATTATTCCGACCCCATCCCCAACCATCTTGGTCTCAAGTATACTGTGTCTTTGTACAGGAACATAAATTTCAGACCTCGAACCCCTTATATAATGCATACGTACTTAATGGTAGGTCCCATAGTGAAAATAGGGCATTTTCAGACCTAACACTGTTAGACTTAGACTAACACAGTTCACGGTATTTCATCTTGACAGGCCAATATGACAGAGAACGCCACTTCTGAATTGCCAAAATGACCAGTTTGTGTGAATTGCCTTCAAGTGAGAACTTCGCACCTCTTCCAATGTGCTAAACTCTGTCAATGTCACAAAGTGATGGGCCTTGGTCCCAGGTCTGTTCCTGGAGTTGAAGTGTTCCATTACCCTCATGTTAACGTCACGAGCGTCTTTCATGATGGTTTTGGGGTCTTTAATCATGGGCACCCAGCTTTCAACCATTATACTACTCTTGTTTTGCTTGGAAATTATTGCTACTGTCCTGTTTGACTGTAATATTGATGTTCCTCCAAGCTGTAAAGTATACGTACATAATTCTATTTGATGTTGATTCGAAATGGAATCTTATGGAAAAATCACGTGGATTAATGGGGTGGGAGGTCTGAAGGTCGCCAACCTAGTCACCGTCCACTCCAACTCTGGTCACACTTTTATCACAGACCTCCTGAATCGTACTAATATAAGAAGACCCACTTGGGGCGTCAGAGGGCCAAAGGACGACCCGCTGGGCCGCGTACAGCCCAAGGGTAAAGCCCGCCAGCTGTACGTGGCCCAGAGGGTTGTCAGTCGGCCCGAGGACGACCCCTAAGGGTCTTCTATATTTTATTACACCTTAGGGTGATACAAGTTTAGTAGTTAAGAGTTTAACACAGGGTGATACAAACCTGGGTGATAACCAGCCTTGTATCGCACTGCAGTGTGATACAGAAACTTTTTATTTTTCTAAAATTCGTGAAAAAATGAAATACTTAAGAAATAAAAAAACTGACGTATGCATTATCTGTACAACGATCATAGCTACATTTTACTGCTTACTATTTGTGGATTTGATAGATATCAAAAGAGTTTTATGAAAAAAACATAAAAAATTGTGCAGCATCACAGTCCCACCATCACTGATTGCTGTGCATCCTTCCTTGAGAGCTAAAATCTAACAGAAAAGGTATAATAAATCCATAACCAACCTCGAAGGGAGTACTCGGGCAGTTATCACCCCTCACCGGGACCCCGATATCAGCCCTCGGCCGGCCCTTCGGGCCCTGGCCTCGGGCTGATATCGGGGTCCCGGTTCGGGGTGATAACCACCCTCGTACTCCCTTCTTGGTTGGTTATATGTATTTATCACCCAAGCAAAACACAAAACACTCATGAAAACTAAGGATACAAGGTATGACAAGGAGCGGTACGAACAGCCTGTCAATATGCACTGACCCTTGTACGGCCCGCTGCTCGGCGCTGCGGGTGATAAAGCCAACACTGCCCCCCCAACCATCCACACATTTCTCATAACCCTACCCTTTCATACACCCACTCCCCTTTTCAACCATCCACACATTTCTCACAGACCTCCTTAACTGTACAGCTGCCCCCGACCCAAATGATCCACATATTTCTCAGACAGCAATCATCCTTCCCCAATATTTACATTCCAAAAGACCATCCAATCATACACCCACTCCCCCAACCATCCCCCCCATTTCTCACAGACCTCCCCAGCCATACAGCCACCCCCCAACCCCAGCCAGCCACCCATTTCTCATGACCCCCCCCCCCCCCCAATCATACACCTACTCCCCTTTTCAACCATCCATACATTTCTCATAACCCTCCCCAATCATACACCCACTCTACCCCTAACTATCCACACATTTCTCATAGACCTCCCCAATCATACACCCACTGTACCCCCAACCATCCACACATTTCTCATAACCCTCCCCAATCATACACCCACTTTCCTTTTTAACCATCCACACATTTCTCACAGACCTCCCTAACTGTACAGCCGCCCCCGCCCCCAGCGACCCATATCACAGACCTCCCCAATCAGACAGCAATCACCCCTCCCCAACATTTACATTCCAAAAGACCCTCCAATCATACACCCACTCCCCCAACCATCCACACGTTTCTCACAGACCTCCCCAATCATACACCCACTCCCCCAACCATCCACACGTTTCCCAAAGACCCTCCAACCATACAGCCATCCCCAACCATCCACACGTTTCCCAAAGCCCCTCCAATCATACAGGCAATCCCCCCCTTTTAACCAACCACCGACTGCCACCCGCCCAAGTCACGTTCTTAAACTTTTATCGATCAGTCTGCTCCCATGATTGATTTTGGCTTGCTAGGGCATTGAACCGAGGAAGCTAGCGGATACACGGATGATGAAGTTATAGACGGATGCTTTCTAGATCTTGCACTGATATGTAATAATTGATGGAAAAGTAATCTAATGATGAGTCAATAATTCAGGCGTTTTTACAGCTCCGGTTACTCGCATGTGGAAACATTCATAGGCTTTCTATGCCAATTGAATTTTGTATAAAGCGCACAAACTAACGTATAGGATCAGTTATACGTTGCTCAAGTGGCGTGCGCCTTTACTAAGATTTTCGTATTAAGCATTGCTTAGAAACAAAAGAACAGTTTCAGTTAAACACAACCAGACAGTCTAGACTAATGGAACACACACTTTTCCAACCAGATTAACTATTCTCTAGTGCCTTTGCCGTTTTGCCTGCTATTTGGCTCCCTTGCATAGACTAGCTTTTGTTGTAAGAGCCCGCACTGTTGATCTATTGCATAGACTGTCTTTGGCATAAAGTCCGCACTTTTGTTATAGTACATATCAATGTATTCTCTCAATATACACCTGGAGTTATCACTAACAATGCCATATGGACCATAAATTCTTTTTTAAAAACGGTTATTAATTTGTTAATCAGTGAAATTGAGATTCACCTAAAAGAGGGCAAGAAATCATTACATACTATACATGATGTACTCCAAAGAGACCGCCAGTTAAATCAGTATACTGAGGGTCCGTTCATATGCATTGGGGATGGCGGTAGGTCTACAATTTTTTAAAATGAGCTTACATTCCGGCATAAATCCAGTGCGTATTTTAGTTCAAGGGAGTTTGAGAAGGTATCCTTTTTTTATATAGAAATGTGCATACGTGCGCAATGGAATGCCCCCTTACATAGGTCAGCACCAGTCCAACCTGTAAGATTTCAACTACAATCTAAATTGAATCTGAAATAGGGCATTCCAAGAATACAGCATTCAGTAACTTATTTTTCCACGCAGTAACCAAGACTGTTACGGTTCACTTTGTGCGGCTAGTTGGAACTTAATTTCACTTGCTGACCTATCCCGTCTACAACTTCCAATTGAGGGAATTCCCCATTGTATCTAAGGTTCTTGGCAGCGCCATTTTTCTCCTTGGCCGAGTTGCGTGTTTAAATTTGTTAGTATAGTGTAGATCGGTTCCCAGGAAGTGATTAGAGGTGAGGAAGAATTTGACCTTCAATTCTGTTCACAGTATAGGTGGCTTAGGAAAGCCCTTCAGTATTGAAGGGCACAGGACCTTTGGCTCAATAGGTACAGTTTACTTTTAGTCACATTATATATTCTGGTTAGAATCGTATGGGATATCCGGATGTCATTGTACACCCAAGTTACAACATAGACGCATTTCCTCCTATTTTTATGGTAATGGGTGTTTAATGTTTATACTATTCTAAACTACTGTTTATCATCGATTTGAGATGTGCTTTGATCTTTTAAACCTATTTCATTTTGGCAAGAGGCACTACAACTTAAATGTCCATAGCTGTAACTTCGTTTCACCAAAATCATTTGAAATATCCTTAAATATCCCATCGGTTACCATCTTAAAAGAAAATTGCTTAGGAACCTGCCTGTATCCATACTTAAAACTAGTAGTAGATCACTGTGTCTACAACCGTTTAAGTGTGAGGCCAGTGCCTTAAGAGTCAAGTGTCGAAGCAACTCCATATTGCCCGTGAAATGAGCTTCCTTAGTAGTTTCAGGGCCATTTTATCAACGCTTATACATTATATATGGCGTCGATGTGTTTCATGCAGTTCTAGCACCACTTTGTGGTAATATAACTTCAGAGGTCATGGCAACAAATTCTGATTAGAACTATGATACGAGGATGAGTAAATTAAGACCGCAAATGAAAGATTATGCGATAAGGAGCGACGAGTCTGGGGTTACAAATGGGTGAATACTACCTCACAGATGGTATCAAGGGGGCTCAGGCTCTAATGAAACGTAACCCAAACAGTGATGTATTATTCACCAGTGGACTGTGATTAAACTTAGATGAGACTGGCCGGCCAAGTGGCTGCGGCCGGCGCGAGCAAATGCTTGAGAAACCGCCCCCATCTCCCCAAGGGAGCAGTGAGTGAGTCGGTGGACGAGCAACACAATGAGCAGCTCAACTGGGTGAGCAGGTCATTAAGGGGAGGGATGTCAGTCATAGACGTCTAATCGGCCGTGACCTAAAGGCCTTGTAGGCCGGGCCCTTTGATGGCGAGCTGCTCCCTTGGCTCCAGGTGCGGAGACGGCGAGCAGCTCGCGTCGATTTGCTCTGAGCAGCTCAGCCTTGAGGCTGCTGTGGCTTCAGTATGTACACCCAACCCACTCGCCAGCAACTCAACATCAGCAGTCGGGGCGGTGTAGCCCTACGTAATAACTCCAGTATTTATGGCATTGCCAAACAATTCAGGCAGCTCCCAAGGCGATAAAATCTAGGTCGCTTGGCGAGCAGCTCCCACTTTTAGCCTCTTTTTCTCCCCCTTTTTAAAACTTTTTTTTCAAATTTTATTTTACCCTTTTACAAATTATTTTATGTTTTTATTTTATTTTTATTTTCATTGTTTATTTATTTATTTATTATTATTATTATTCTTTTTTTTGGGGGGAGGGTAGTTTGGGGTTTCCCCGCAACCCTTCCTCCATTTTTCCTCTAGGCCGTCTAGGTAGGTATAGTGGGTTAGGGTACTGGAGGTAGACACCAGTGAATAGCCCACTACCGTCTGGGTGTTTGTTCCTTGGCCCAAGACCAGCTGGGCGTGTCGCTGACGTAATCCATAATAGAGCTGCTCGCCCGGCCATAGATGCTCGGCGAGCCGGTGCTTAGAGAACTAGGCCAGTGGTATTACACCGCGTGCACACCGGCCCCGGGATGGCTAACCGCCCAGTCCCACACAATTTGCTAACGATTTTGTGTAAGCAGCCGTCGACAAATCCTCCCCCTCCTCCGTTTGAGCCGATTTTGGCCCCCTGCTTCTATCTTGTACCTACAGGCGATTGGGGTATTTATCTCACACCTACTGTAGTTTTTTTGGCCGAATTTTGATGATTTTTGGTAGAATCTTATTGGTTTTAGGCAGAATTCTATTGGTTTTGGGGGCCGAGTTTTGTTGCTTTTTCGCCTGACTGTGGACATGATCTTCACTAGGGAGGTGGTGGCAAGTAGGACCCGGTGCAAAATACCAAGGGTCCTCCCAAATAACGCCATTATCTTGCCTGATCACGAAAGCCGTGAGATGGCCTCGGTGCGAGCAATTTCACTGGAACGTTTTTCACACAAAGTAGTGGGCCCAGGGCCATCCCCATGCATGCGAACGGCAGAAAACGGTCTAGGACTACGTCCGAAGCCGCTGTGGTAAAATAATACAAAATGACGTTGATCAGAGTAGGAGTTTTAGGAGGTTCGCCTGCGACGATAGTTAATTTTTGACATCACTTTTGGCTGTCATTTTACAACTGGGAACTTGATTAAGTATGGCATGATCTTTTAATATTCATAATTTTGCATGGCGTGGATCACCGTCAGGCTATTGAAGCGTTGCCAGGTTTCACCTGCAGTTTGACTTGAAATATGTATTCACTTACTTAAATATTTTGTTCATGTATCATTGGTCTATTTTTAGCGCCCCCCCCCCCCCCCTCCCCAAGGAAGATTTACCTGCCTCATCTGTGGTCGTCGACTCGAGGAAGTTCTTGATGTTCAATACTCTCGTGTAATTGAAAGTATTCCCTGTGCCCCCATCAGGGTCGTCAAAGGCCATGTGTGTGGTGTCCTTTCTGTGGGACATTGCACATAAAAGATCCCTTGCCACTCTACAAAACGAGTAGGGTATCGCATCCAGTGGTGGGTTTCTCCTAAATCATATCATGGATACGATCACCCACAGCTGAAAACCATCACCTTGTGCAGTCTTGAAAGAACCCTGTGTGGTTGGCTGGACTACCCAAACAAACAAACAAACATCAAGAACTTCCTCCATACACTTCTTGCATTATTCTTTAGAGTCGGTTTCCTTATATGATATAATTTTCTGTCTTTTCGGTCATTTATATTGTATTTCACTTTTAAAAAATGTTAGTCACTCTCGCATGTATATAAAAGAAAACAAATTGAAATTAATTCCAAGTTAAACCTGTATATGCCAGTGGCAAACAGTAATAGTCTTAAGGCCCGGCCACACTACACGATCCAACTCAACTCAACTGTCGTAGCTGGTCGGCACATTGCAGGCGACGATACTTCAGTCTTAGAGAAAAATACCAGCCTTGCCACACTGTAGGACTAGAGAGTCCTAGACAGTCTTAGTGTCTGTAAGATTTCTTGCAAAAATTATTGCATCTAATAGCATCTTCCTCTATACTTGTAATTAGGTTTCGCTGCTCTGTGACTTTCTTGTCCAATGGATTGTTTTCTTCTGCATGAACCACTGGCCAGGGAGAATGGGCTATATTTAGGTTAGGGGCCGTCCATAAATGATGTCACACTTTTTCAGGGTATTTTTAGGACCCACCCACCCCCCTGCCACATTATATTCTCTAATCTAATCATGATAATAAGGCCCGTTTCAGGCAGTGTCACACTCTTCAACAAACCCACCCACCTCCTTCTGCATGACATCATTTATGGACGGCCCCTTAGAGCAGAGTACTGTACCTATATGTCACAGAATGCATTTTTTCAATTAGTCAGTGTCTCATTGATTGGCCAGTCGAGTTGAGTTGAGTCGTAACCTATGCCACACACTAAGACTGGGCCCAACTCCCCAAGACTGTCCATGACAGTTCAGTCTTACATCTTCAACATCTCAAGATCTAAGACTCAACTCAACTGTCGTGGAAAACCTTAAGATTCCAGTCGTAGGTACCGGCCACACTATGAGACTGACTCCAACTCAACTCAACTCAACAGTTGAGTTGAGTTGAGTCGTGTAGTGTGGCCGGGGCTTTACCGTCATGTCCTGCCATGGAAAAACACCTTGATGTGAGCTCTGGAGATTTGCCCTGAAATATTAGTTCCCATTACCTTTAGGCCCACACCCACTAAGCGATTTTTCCTGAATCAGTGCAGCCGTCGGTGTGAAAAAATGTAGGTCTATGCCAAATATCTACTTTTGTGTACTGTATAAATTTTCCTGCTATCACATTATCTGGGCCTGCATGGGATGTCGGCACTTAACTGGTGGTCAAGGGTATAATGTTACACCCTGTCCAGATGTTTTTTTATCACCAGTTAGGTACTTTATGACATTTTTAACCACCAAAGAAAAACAATCTTGATCAGAACACACGCTCCATATAGAGAACCCATCTCAAATGTTAGTTACTTTATGATGTCATTTACAGATGTAATTGACTGACACTGACATGGTATGATCTTTTCGGTATCATCTCCTGTCAGTCTTAACGTCACTCACTGCCATGGAAAAAGACCGTGATCAGAACAAGAGTTCTCTATATAATTATAGAGAGAGTTGGCCTCAAATGTTAGTTACTTTATGATGTCATTTACAGACGTCATTTACCAATGCTGACTTGCTATGACCTTTTCGGTATCATCTCCTGTCAGTCTTAACGTCACTCACTTCCATGGAAAAAGACCTTGATCAGAACAAGAGTTCTCTATATATAGAGAGAGTTGGCCTCAAATGTTAGTTACTTTATGACATCATTTACGGACGTCATTTACCAACCCTAACATGGCATGACCTTTCCAGCACCATCTACCGTATTAATTAATGCCGGCACAGTATGACCTTTAAGGTATCATCCATTTTTGTTCTTAGCATCAATCGCTACTATGCAAAAATGACCTTGATCAGAACAAGAGCTCTATATATAGAGCCAGCCTCAAATGTTAGTTACCTTATGATATCTTTTACAAACATCATTCACTGACACTGACATGGTGTGACCTTTCAAGTATCATTCATTTTTCTTCTTAACACCAATCGCTACTATGCAAAAAATGACCTTGATCAGAACAAGAGCTCTATATATAGAGAGCCAGCCTCAACTGTTAGTTACTTTATGACGTCATTTACCGACGCCATTTACCGACGCTGACATGGTATGACGTTTCAAGTATCATCCATTTTTGTTCTTAACATCAATCGCTACTATGCAAAATGACCTTGATCAAGTCACAAGCTCAATATATATAGAGCCAGCCTCAAATGTTAGTTACTTTATGACGTCATTTACCGACGCCATTTACCGACGCTGACACGGTATGACCTTTTCGGTATCATCTATTTTCATGAGGCGGGAGGCAGCCTTGTTAATTAGCCGCCCCAGATTGTCTACACAGGTGGATTAATCTGGCTGGGAACGGGTGTTTGACCTCTGACCCCAGCATGTCACCAACCTATCTAGCTACCAATCACCAGGCGCCCGCCAAACACCAGCCACCCCCGCCTACTATAGACCCGTGCTGTTAGAAAGGGGAACGTTTAATTTGTAAACAGCAACTGAAAGCCCGTTTAATTTGTAAACAGCAACTGATAGCCCTATTAAAAGTTTAAATTGGAGTCTTGTCTTTAGGTTGTAAGTGTAAGATTGCACCCTATGGTAGAAAGTATTTTTCCTAATGATTGACTTCCGCCATTGATATATTGTACCGCTACCGGAGCTCTGTGTAACAATGTTTCCATTTTTAAGGTTTAATCTTTAGTTCTTTACTTTTTAAAAGAAAACACACCCGCATTTCTATCGGAACATGGTATAAAGCACCACTATAAACGGTTGATTTACATACTATAATATTAACAAAATATTTTGTATTTTTCCTAAGTTTTAAAACTCAACCTTTCTCAGTGTTCGGGCCTATAATCGTATGCTATACATCCATCCCACGGTTAGCAAACTTCGCCCACCTACCAAATATTAACAGCGCAGCGGTCGCTTAATATCACATATCTCGTTACTCAAATAAGGAGTCTACCATCTATTCCTGATAATTGCGTTGTCACTGCATATAGATAAGTATTAAAATCTTCAAAGGGAATTTGCTATGCCTACATATTTCAGTTACGATGGAGTTCTGGTACCTGTATTTTTACAATGTGAAAAATTGCAATCAAAGGTTTCGATAAACGTATAGTTGTATAGTACGTATGGCAGGAATACTATCGCATCTAGCAGATCGATTGGATAATGAAGCATAAGGCAACGAGTTTGGCGACGTCCTAGCAGAATAACTAACGTTGATAGACATTGAGTATAATCTTTTCCAAAACAACCATAACCGAACAACTAGATTTTTCTTAATTCCTTCTTTCAATTACGTCAACATGTATATATATAAGGATCCTGCCCGTACAAAATGCCTATTTCCAACTGCCTTGGTGGACGGACCGAATTTGAGTTAATCCTTGAACTCAGGGCACATTTTATGTCATTGCTTTGCCGCACCGTATACCCCTGCCTAGGCCTGTTCTTCCGTCCAACTACTGTGAACGTGTACATACAATTTCGTGCTGTATATATTTTCGTGTATTTCGTGCATTGAGCGCAAATCACTTAGATTATTGTGCAAGTTAATAAAAGAGAATAAAAAGACTCAGATAAAAATGACCACAATTTTCTTTGTAATTACTACGAAAATACGCGAAAATAAACCAAAGTGCTAGAAGCGCGAACATTTAACAGCGCGAAAATATATGCGTTAACAATACTTCCTCCTACAAAGTGGTTAACTTGTCATGGGTCTCACGCGCACACAGGCTTAGCAAGCAATGTTGCCAACACAGTGAACCCACTGGGTAGGCCCGATTGACATCACATGGCCAAAGAGATTACATGGGCGCCAATTATTGAGAAGGAAAGGAAATGCGTGTAAAGGTTCAGAATACAAATATCCCTGATTATGGTTTCTGTTGTCTAGTTATTGCCTTTGAGTTTTTTCTGTGTCTGATTTTTTTTTCCGATGAAGGGCCAGCTGTGGTCCGAAACGTTGGAGACTATTTTGGCAAAAGCTACCATCATTATAACAAACATTAAAATAGTCTCATGATTGTTAATCATTTCCACACACCCTTATAATCTTCTGTGTAAATTTTAAATTCTTCTTGCAGTAGAATGAAATGTTTGATATATTTTTATATTAATGTATAATAATAACCTTCCTGCACGGTTATTTGCTCATTCTTCACTACTTTAATTTGCATACAGCAATTTGAATCATGTCTAGAATTCTGTTGCAATAGTGATATACTTCTTCCATCACCAGAAGCATTGTCTCTATGTAGAATATACTAATCATAGATTAGCAAAGGTTTCTACAATCCATGTTTTCTGCCAATCTAGTCCTATGCCTTCACAATATGTGCTCTCTCACAATTGACGCAACAATACTAGCATTCCCATAAAAGGATTCAGTCAGCAACAACTCCAAAGCAGAGCACTTCAGAAAACATTGTTCGAATCATACCATAGCCAAGCCACATAAGTGCCATCCATGTCATCGGCGAATAACATGCCTGTACATAAACCACTCTGTAATTTTGTGGGGAGTTGTTTGACGTCTAACACATACAAGGTGTGCCAGGCTTTCATATGGAGATGTCGAGATGAGATTCCGACCGGAAAAGCGTCGACGAGTGCTTTTTTTATTGTCCATGCTTCCTGTATTCGAGTCACGGAATCGTAGTACATCGTCACAGACTCACACATCTACTCCCGATTCATTCATTCTCCGTCTCTGAGAATAAAAAGTAGAAGCATGTGAAGGAGTCATTTTCTTGGCCTATTTTTCCGTATTTTTCTTTTGATTTCTTATAGAATGCAGGCAAATTTGGCTCTCAAGGCCGAGGATGTAACAAAAACCACGGGAGGAGGTGCAGGGAGGTGGGGGTAGGAGAGAAGTTTGGGTGGCACCTAATCGCACTCAAGCTTGGACCCACGAATCCTACAGCCCAATTTACATTGGACGACTGCGATGCCCGATTTTCTACCACTTGCACTGATTACCTTAAACGTGTGATTTCTGGATTGTCATTCAATACCGTGATATAATTACTCATCGAAAACAGAATAGGAGAGAAGTGGATCCAATCGTGGTTGTCATTGGTTGCATTGGCTTGATTGCAGTTCAATTCTTCCTACCACTGATAGGATATTTCCATTGGTTAACCTACAGTTAATCACAGCATTATTTGTGGTTCGACATGATTGGAAACCATGAGTTACTATTTTTTATTTTCTATCCATACCTGGTTATTGTTTTGGAAGTTGGTTTGAAAATCCATCCATTACTGATGGATCTAGAGCAAATGTTTGTATATTTTCTATAGATTTCCTTGTGTGTTTGTCAACAAAATTAGTCCAAATTAACCTTCAGGTAGCTAACATACTGAAAATCAACTATCCGTGGTAGGGATAATTGTCATATTGTAAAATTGCAATAGGTCACCATGATAGTCGTACAGTATGAACTAGGCTTACGCCTCAGCCCCATACGAACTAAGGCCGGCGTGAGCCGGTGAGCTTTACGTGCAGCTTGTGTAGGAAAGCCCGGCCAATTTGTCAAACACAGGTTAGAACACCGCAGTCAGTCCCAAGGACAGGGGTCCCTGTTCGCAGTAGTCAGTCTCAGTATGGGGAGGTGTAAAAACTCAACTGTCACACATACCAGATAGATACCAGAGCAGGTCGCGATCAACCAACTGCAGAAGGCCGCAATCTAGTTATTGCACATTTATAACCCTCTTTCTCTTTTAGGATATTGGAGCTTTTCATGTTGCTATGACCTGCAGCTGATGACCTTGAAAGAAATAATTCAAAATAATTCCCTTACCCCTTTGAATTGTTTGACAGGAAAGGTACAGAATTAGAATAATTTTCATTTCAGGGCCTACTATAAAGATCTTTTTCCAACCAGCAAAATATTGCCCTAATCTACAAAATATTTCTATGCAAGATCCACAGATACACCTGTTAATATTTTTAACATTGGGGAATATAGCTGAGCTGTACAGTATTCCTGGAATGCTTAGTGATGTAGATTATTATAGAATAGCTGATAACTGCTATTCTGGATTGATGTATTTCATGTCATCGGCCACGAATAACTGAAGCTGACTATGTTAAATTTCACCTAGCTTTTCTTTTTATTGAACCAAATTCGTTTGAAATCCTCTGCCATTTAGGTAAGAGTGTATCTACAAATCTTACTTATACAATCGTAAATATACATAACACACATATATATTAACCTATACACCTGTGTTGTGTCTTGCAGGTGCTGGAGGGGTCTCTGAGGGACCTGTACAGGCTGCTCAAACACGTGCTCACCGTGGAGAAGGAGGAGATGGTGCGTGTGCACGTGCGGCTCGCCCTGGAGGAGCTCGACTCCATCATGCGTGAGCTGCTCTTCCCCAAACAGACGCTGACCAAGAGGATCAGGGTGCTAGACCCTGAATGATGGACCACCCTGGAGGAAACCCCCTGGAGGAGGGTGAGCAGCTCCTCCACGGTGCTATACCTAGTGGTGTTTTCCAGGGTGTCCCAGGGTGTATTCAGAGATGCCATTTTTCCTACTTTTGTAGGATTTCCTACTTTTTGGTAATTTTGGATTCCCAGTTTGGATTGCATTTCAAATGTTTCCTACATTGCTTGAATATCTGTTTTAGAGTATTTACATGTTAGTGTCAAACTATTCTAATACAAATTCAAGAAAAAAACAGTAGAAAAAGTGTTTCCTACTTTTTCATCAGTTGGGAGTGACATATCTGGTGTATGTTTGTTCCTAGGGGGTCTGTAATCATGTATGGAATGATATAGGTGAAAAAACACAATTTTGCCAAAAATGGCCTGTTGAATCCCCCTTATTTACCACCCGCAACCCCCCTTTTTTGTACTGAAAAAATCAAGTGGTGTTTTTCAAGGGGTCGCAGGGTGTATGTGTGTTCCTAGGAGGTCTGGAATCACGTATGGAATAATATAGGTGAAAAGACAGGTGAAGATTTTGCCCAAAATGACCTGTTGAATCCCCCTTATTTTTCACCCGCAACCCCCCTATTTTTGTACTGAAAAATCAAGTGTTTTCAAGGGGTCGCAGGGTGTATGTGTGTTTCTAGGAGGTCTGGAATCACGTATGGAATAATATAGGTGAAAACACAATTTTGCCCAAAATGACCTGTTGGAACCACCTTGTTTTTCACCTGAAACTTTACTTTTGTACTGAGAAATCTTGAGGCTAAGAGCTGGGAACGCCCCTGGTTAAACCAATCCGCCTACCTACCCACCTATCTACCTCCGCCTTGGAGATTCCACCCTCATCCATCAACCTTCTCCTCCTGTACCTTCCCGGTCTGGAGGCAGGTGGGTTTGAGGGGTTTTGTGGGGTTTACTTGGAGGGGTTTTGCTGGGGTTGGGGTTGGGTGGTCCCAGGAGTAGGAGACTGGGGAGGGCCGCGGGTTTGTATACAAAGCCTCCTACCTAACCGAACAGGCTAACCCACTCGCATCCCTACCCAAAGGGGGACCCCACAGTGCCTCAAGACCGGCGGGCAGCGCACCCTAAATGAAGGCAAAAGGGATGGCTGCACAAAAAGTTGCAATCAAAAGAGCAGTCCCTAGCGCAGAAAAGAAAACAGCAATAAAAAGGGCAGTAAGGGCTTCTGGGCGCAGATAAAAAGGAACCGATAAGAATCAAAGGAGCAGTCAGGAATCCTTGGTCATGGCTGCTTTTCTGCTTGTGTGGGGTTTTTACCTTGTTTTTTTCTGTATCTCAGATAAAGCTGGGATGGATATGTATGACATTGCCAGTGGATGACAGGCTACTGGTTGTAGGGCATTTACCGGTCACTGAGATGGCATTTGGAGGTCATAAGGGCGGGCATAAGGTCAATATAATGTCATGGGGAAGTCATGAGGTCCTTTAGAGATGCAATGCTAAGGATATGCCGGTCATTGGAGCATCAAGGCTTACAATGTTATTCGTTATTGATATCTGTTTAGATAACCTGTAGTTTTAATGTGGATTGTAATTATTCACGGTGGTTCATAAACTGAGTGTTTTGGTAATGACCATGTCTGCTGATAGAAGATAGCTGCAGGGGAGCGTTAGCATAATTTGCTATTTCTGGGAAGTTCTGTACTTTTTAAGCATTAATGCTTTTGAAGTTTGTATTTCTTCTCGAAATTTGTACGTATGTGGTATTTTACAATTGTTTTGAGATTCTGAAATAAATCGTTTTCATGATCTTAAAGGGAGCCAAAAGCAACAGTGTGTCAAAATATGACATTTTGCAAACTCAAATAACTATTAAAATACATTCCAAGAGTCCAACTTTAGTCATTGGTACAGTCATGATAACTAACCACAGGTTTATGTGAATTCCATAATACTCATATCACCTATGCTTGAAAACAGCAATGTGAGTAAACAAACCAATTTTGGTGGATCACCAAAATTGGCCAGGGACAAGGTTTGATGTATTTTGATGTGGTTGAAGTTTTTATTGACAGTCTATATTTTACCACATTCCTAGGTTATAGCCATGGAACGTATTTCAATAGTTAATAGAATTTTCCAAATTTTGACCCAACATTGCTTTTGGCTCCCTTTAATGAAATTTCAATACACAACCAATATTGCTTCGAACAGCGCACTCACCATTCCATTGTTGTAGAACTGAACCTATTCAGGTTAAAGTGATCATCTTCAAAGATGGCTTTGTCTCCAGTATTCATCGGTTTTCTTGTACTTGTCTTCCACCTCAGAATCTTGTTGTATAGCAATTCCCTTATATGTGACACTATTTATAATTTTTTTGCCTGAAACCACAAGGCAACGACTCCTATATTATATACCTCCTTGAAGACAGATGTTTTACTGACTATTTGAGAACGTGTATGGTTAAATATCGCAGGTTTCATACAATTCTATCACACCTTCATTGTGTCCGTTTTTTATTGAAACATACATTTTTTGTGGAAAAAATACTGATGAAAAACAACAAAAAAGAGTGCCATAGCTAGTAGCATTACTGGCTAAAACAGATGTTCTGACGTCAGAATTCACGCTATCTAGATCTACATAATTGTGAAGAAAAGCATTGCAGCTTTGAAAAGCCTTAGTCAGATATATTGTGTTCTCAAGATTGAATAAACGGTGCAAAAACTAATTATCTTTTTGATAGATTTTTACCATATGTATTTTTGTAAACGATAGAATTATTGATAGCAGCATGTATTTATTGTTCATCAACATGAAAACAGTACGAAATAAAGACATACGAAACTAGCAACATTTGTTTCTATTCTCTAAATGCATTTAATATTCCAGTCTACCGATATTCATCGTTGGAGGAGCCATTCTTATTTTTGTAAGACCGATATAAAAGGACAATAAATTGAGCTATAGATCTAGGGGTGTTTCCTTTATATCATAGACTATGATAAAACGGACACTGAATTAGGTAATTTGGTAATTGATACAGGCGCTATTGATAAACGTAATTACATTATTGCCTCATCTCATAGCAATCGGATTGATTCAACGGTCAGAATTTATATTCACAAGGCAGCTTATTCTAATCGAGATATGGAAAAATTATGGGTGCAGAGATTTGTGACAGTATAAATGCATATTGAACACATGCTCAAAATTACACTGCCACCAATGCAGTATAATCGACGTCCAAGGCTGTATTCCACTACCCGAATTTACTCGCAATTTGAGAAATCTGAAGTGACAATACACATTAGACAGACATTATACATGATTGGACGGGATTTTATATTCTTTTTTAAATTGCAATGTAGCATGCAAGACTTCTATTTATATTTCCAATAATAATTTATAAATTTCCAAATTCCAGAGAGTCAAACTCGGCTAGTGGAATATAGGCCCAAGGCTTCACCATAATCTGTCCGGAGCGCTCGGCTCTATATTAATATGAACAGCCCGTGTATTTGGGATAGACCGGTTATAGAAAAGTCCGTCCGCTTCTAGTATTGGACACCCACAGAGGTGTGTGGGAATGCATTGGGCGGATGCCAGTGGAACGAAAAAGGGGGAAGGGCACAGGACCTTTTATAATACAAACCCCACACACAACTCCGCCACGCTTCGCTGGGTTAAAGGTCATTCGCATGCCGCTGCCGCCCGCTGCCGCACGGAGCCGCGCGTAAACATCCGCGCGGCCAGTCGGAGTGTAAATAGGGCCTTATCGCCGCGCGGCTCCCGCCTTATTCATATACACATCCCTGCCGCGCGGCCGGCTGAATGACGGCGCTGTCTGAAAGGTCTGAAGGACAGACTGATTTGTAGGTCAAACACGGGCTCGCCCGGGCAGGAAGACATTGAAATACTCCACCTGGCGGGCGGGCGAAACACCACACGCGTGCGTCATATCGCGCGCCAATCGATAGGGGATTCTGTGAGCGCATTAATTTTCGTATTAATTATATTTTGCGCATTATAAATACGCATTTCGGTAATGCGCAAAAAAATAAAATTTAAATGAAAAGGCTATATTGTTAATAAGATGGAAATGGGAGTGCGCAAAAAATATGGAAGAGAGACAATTATGCGATTTGTTGCTGGATATACACGAATTTATCAGCGCAAAAATGTATGCGTAAGCGTTGAAATACGCTGAAATGAGTCGGACCGAAATGGAATCATCACTTGTCCGTGAGGCGGCAGGGAATCGATGACGCACTGTATGGTGCCAATGATCACCTACTCATTATTCTATTCTGCTCGTATTTGTCTTGCCGCGCCCGAGGTATTATAAGGTTACATATACCACGGTTGGCACCGAGAACAAAAGAATTGGGCCGTGAATATAACGCGTATTCCGCCAGTGAAGCGGAACGCCTCCACATAATCTCACGGCGCCACAGTGGTGCCGTGAAGTCTGACTGCCGGCTAGGTTGGGTGCTGTGAATGTATTAATTTTCGCTCTGTACATATTTTCGCGTATTTCACAATTTGCCTCAAATGTACGAAAATATGATATGAGTGAAAAACATAAAACATCATAGATCAGATGGAAACATCCACAAAATGCGCGAAATTATGATTACATGGAAATTTAGCAGCGCGAAAATAATTACGTTTAAAGTCGCTTGCAGGGCCCAAAAATGTATTGTATAGAGAAGACAGTGAAACAGATTTGGGTCGGGGAGGGATGGGGGTCGGGCAGAGGTGGGGGTCGGGGAGGGGTGGAGGTTGGGGAGGATTGGGGGTCGGGGTCCCTGATTAGATTACAGTTTAAAAGCCTAAAATGCGCCTATGTCAACGCATATATCTTTATATCTTTATATACGTGAGAACATACCTCTGCATATGAAATTAAAAGCGTGTTTAGGGTCTCATCTCTTTGATATATAAACATATAAGTTAAGATATTAAAAATATGACACCTAAAAACGTATTTAATATCTAAACATATTTACCATGCACTCCTGCATATGTTAAAATACATAATGAAACATTCTGCACAAGTATTGCCTGATATCTGAAAATCAAGTCTGATTGTAACAAAACTGAAAGAAATAATTTCCTTACCTTTTGATTCTCTCTGTCTGACTTCCAAAGATATAATGATAGAGAGCCAATGTAGAACCAGTCTTTTATAGGCCCAGGGGTGAAATGTACATATCAGCTGACCAGTGCCTCAGACAAACACCAATTAAAGAACCCCCTCCCCCGTGGTATATGTCAGATATAGCACTTGTCTGTGTCTGCACTTGATATATCCACTCGGCTAGCGCCTCGTGAATATATCGCGTACAGCCACAGACTCGTGCTATATCTACCACATATTTGAGAAATGAATCAGCGAATAATTGCTCGGATTTGAACTTTTTAAAGTGCTTATGAATAATGTAGCCATCCATAAAAGTGAGTCAGGCGAATAGAAGGGAGTGAGAGCAAGGATGGCGTGGGTTTGCATAGAAAGTTAATATACATGTATATATTCTGGAAAGCATTTCGACGTACAAGACAAGAAGCTGTCTGAAGGTCCCACCCACCCAGCCAACCGCCGACGAATCTGTTGTTTTATGTATAATATTAGTGAAGTTCACACGCTTGAGGGGAGGCAAACTGCTTTATAAAACAGGGTGTCACGCCGACCAGACATAGTAATCTGGTTGTCACTGTCAAGTGTTTGCCCGCCCCTAGCCTACTCGGGCATTGTATTCCGGCTTATTTGTGGGCCCAGCATGAATTATGGATCGCCCCGCGTGTCAAGCTTGTCATCCAGGGTCTTGCCGACGCGGTCACAAGTCACAACTTAAGGCTGTATTTCACTGGCCGATTTTTACTCCCGATTTTCCAAAAATCGGCAGTGGGAATATAGGTTAATCATGGCCATGTTACATACCATTATACAGCGTTTTTGATTCTCTTTCAAATGATATGTAGGATGTATAGTCCTTTGCTGCAATGTCACTGGTTAAAAGTAATCAATCACCAAATCACCGGTGGTCAAAATCGGCTAGTGGAAAATAAGCTTTATTCCTCGCCCGCCAGGCGTCGCGCGCGGCGCAACATCGGTCGTCGTCGGCAGGCGCGACGTTTCCGGTTCCGCCTGCGTCCCAGACACAGACACAGGAGGCCTTAGGGTTGGTAGGCGGTGGTGGCGGGGGCTCCAGGCTGGCCTTAATAACGCCTGGACTATAGAGGATCGCGGGGATAACAGGCTCTGAGCTACTTAGCAGGCCGTGCCCCGGCTCAATTAATCATTGATTGAGCACGCCGCCGCCGCCGCCATCTTTGCTCCAACACCCTCCCCAAGGGGCCTTCCATTAAGTACGTACGCATCAAGGGGGAAGGGGTACAACATTTTAGAAAATTTGCGTACGTTCTAGTACAAAGACTTTAAGTCAATGCATATTTTTGACCAAGGGGGGTTGGGGGTTCTGAGATTTTCGAAAATGTGCGTACGTACCAAATGGAAGGCCCCCAATCTGCCGTCACCCCCTCCCCCCAATACACACACTGGACGACCTCCAGTGGTAGTCGTCCGTTTCCCTACAATTCCAGACGTCTCCGCTCCTGACCTTGCATACTGAGTTCACCATCTTTAGATGGGGAAAAGCGTAAGGAGAAAAGGAAGGGGGAATAGGGAAAAAAATGCAAAGATAGGTTATGCAAATGTGTGTTGGTGCCGGGGATTTAATGGTTCTCACCGTACCCTTTATTTTACTACATGTATCACAGATAAGTATTGATGCCCAACGGAACTTTTGTAAACATTTGGTACATCCAATCTGTCGGAATACCAAGGATATAATGTCAAGTTGTCATATAGAATTGGCTTAATTGGTGAAATCTTATGCAATTGTAGAGTAAATAAGATAATTGCTTTTTGGTATATATGAGGTTGTCGCAGAGTGAGTACAACCTATCATTATCTCTCACTTTTCATTCAACATGGTAATTTTATTGAACTTGTAAGAAAACAAACAATCAAAAGTATGTGACAAAAAGTAACACATATAAATCTCATCAAATGATAATTCCTTTTTATGGGCAAGTTTATTGATGAGTATAATTGTAGATACTATGATATATAATAATAATTTTTTTATGGGCAAATTTACCAATGGGTATATGTGTAGATACTGTGATACCCCTTGAAACCAACAAACCGAGTGCCACATTGGATTGCGCCAGTGCATCATACCCCTATTCCCCTATACAAAAATATCACTGCTACAGCTATAGCCGACCCGCTGCTAAAGAACTCCAGGGCCGCCGCCGGCACTGCGGGCAGCCTGTCGTTAAGTCGGCACCGTGGAGGACGTTCCTGTGTCGTTGATTGCACTCAGTGGTGGCGGGGTCGGGCGGGGTGTCGGCCGGAATAAGCCCTTCTTGTCTGGGGGCCCTAGCCCCAGCCCTGGCTGGTCGGGTCGAGGGGTAGACGGGTTCCTACTGAACTGACAGAGATGGATGAATGGGCCATTTGTATTGGTGACTGGAGAAGACGGGGACTCGGGATGGGATAAGTGAGGCACATAGAAAGCGGGGTATTATTGGTTTGGTGGTCCTATATAAGATGAATTTAGTTACTGAGAAAGTTTTTGAGGTATTTTTTGTTACTCTGTGTATTTTCTTTTGCTTTATCGACCCCCTTTATTAGTGATATGGCTGCGTTACCAGCAGCGACGCATGCAATTGCAATTGCACAAGGGACATCATTGAGGGAAAACTCGTTTTGTATATAGTTAACATACAATGTATATCAAATCTTGCTTATGCCATCATTGATTTTCCTTATCAACATAAACATAAATGACTATCATGGAAAGGGCATCGAGCGTTGATCAGTTAAAAAAGTAAAAGGTTTTCAACAGTTAAGAATAGTCGGATAAAACGTTTTAACGTTATACCAAAGATTATAGCTTTACTCTTTGGTTATACATAGGCTGTTTAGTAAAACATCTATAGATATTGATTGGCCTAGATGTTGTGCCAATGATGATACCACTGTATTATACAAATTAGAAATGCCAGATGTTGAAATAATCTTAAATAGGCCTATTTATTTGTTTTTCTCTATTGAAAATCTAAATACACAGAAAGAATTGACATATCTAGGCCACGCATTCTGTGCACATTATTGATAATCAATGCCCACATGGGGGTAGATTATACACACATAACGAGCTAGAAGAGATAAGAACGTGAGGGTGTGAAAAGACCAGAGAACAGTAAGAGGAGACGTTCTTCGTGCTCTGCTATTGATCAGCGCAGATCTGGGAACGAGGCAGCAGAACTGAAAACGAGGCGGAACCGAAAACGAGGCGCATCCGAAAACGAGGCCATTCTTATGTTTGTGTGGCTGGCGTCGGCTGAACAAACCAGGCCTAGTCCTATCACACCAGGGCCTAGTCAGGCCTGAAAATTGGACCAAAAACAAGGCCTCGGCCTACATTTCCATTGTCTTTAAGGCCCGCACCAAACGGAACGACCCCCTTGAGCGTCCTTAGCGGTAGTTCGGTGAAAACTACGTGCCTAAATGATGCACTAGGTGCACATAAAAAGTGCACATAATAGGCCCCATTTTAACGCGGTTGTTCTGTATTTTTCAAAGTTTATTTTTCTGAGATTTCGTGTTAATGATTTTAGCAGATAATGAAATTTGGTCAAGTCCAAGACAGTTCTACAATTCTGAGGCAGTTATAAAATTAAGCTTGTCACAAATAGTCCTTATAATATCATAACAATTATTGTATTGGCATACTATAGATTTTATTCTTAAACAACTGGCCACACGAGTTAACGTTTGCCTCTTCACATTATAACCTCGTGTAAGTGTTCTACGTCTGTATTGATGAATCCTGACGTAAACGAGAATGTATCACTTTAGGGTCAAGGAAAATACCGTTAAGGGAACAGGAGGTGAGATTAAGAGATCTCCAGATTCACCATGATTGTATTGTATCTTGGATCATCTATCTGATGGAATAAGAAGGAAATTCAGAATATCAGATTGTTCTTTGTGAGATAAAAACATGGCAAATAATCTCTGTTTACAAAACTAAGCTCTGTGTGTATCGGGTCACACATGTACACTGGTTCAGGGGGATCAAAGTTGTTTATTATACTATCATATTTCCAAAAAGTATTAGCACAGTCAATAAATTTGATCATTACAGTATTCCCTGGAAGGTGAAGTTGTTCAAAATATATCAAACGAGCAATACACTTGACGGTGGTTATTACAACAATACAGTTTGTTTATTGGAAGAATTATTAAAGAGGTCGCAGATACTAGAGTTAAAGCATGAATGGCAATTTCTTTCAGCAATATAGAAAATCTGAACATACATTTAAAACGTTCCTTATATACAAATAGATATATTTATTTGAACTAGAAGAACCGCGGGGGAAAGTGAGGAGCGGTACGCACGGCTTGACAATACGCACCGCTCTTCATATGCACTGCTTTTTGGCTGTATGGGTGATAAAATAGAGTGTGGCCCTTACTCCTATGCTCTGCAATCTGAAGCCAATCGCGACCTACTTCTGGCAGCTGCATAGGCACTTTGACTTCTCATACTCGTATGTAAATAAGCTAGGACCTTCAAACCCCGTCAATATGGTCAACTTACAAAATGACATTTCAATTACTAGAACTATTTTCAAGGAACAAAGATATAAACAAACATAATACATATTTAGCACTACCCATGTGAGGGAGAAAAAAACACTTTAACAAGTGTTGATTCAACACGTTTCCGTGGGAAACCTCGGCCCTCTAATTAGTACAGTGGTTGTGGACCGTGCAGCTGGCCGGCCCTAGCCGCCCCTGCCCCCTATTCCCACTCTGCATGGTGCCTGTCATGTCATGTTATTCACACAACCACCTGACCCAGTCCCACACATGTACACAATAAAGGTCCCGTTCACATTCTCTGATTTTATATCACGATTTAGGATCTATTGTTCAGTGATTCAAGTCTTTTTTTGTACCCAATAAAATTATGTTCTTAGAAGAGGCTTTTGTTATTTGAACAGAGCTACATATTGTACAAGAGAGGTAATAACCAGAATTGACCCTGACCCAGTAGCATTCAGTGTGAACGGGGCTATACAATAAAAGTTCTCATTAGGTGTACGGACAGACATGCCCTGGTCCCCGTCCGACACTGTGTGAAATTAGACCTTTAAGACCTTTAATTTTGTAAATGGGACCACTGAGCTTCAATAACGGCATAGGATATGTCACCTTTCCAATACCTTTGCAAGATCTTTGATGAATTTTAAAGGGAGCCAAAACCAATAAAATTGACAAAATTGTTAAAATTGTCAAAACTCAGATAAGTATAGAAATATGTTAGATGAGTCCAGTTAAGGTCGGTGGTAAAGTATTAGCTGTGAAAACTAGCTCAAACTGAAGTAGAATGCCGCAAGAGATGGTAATATTGACATTTTGTTTGTAAACAAACCCTATTTTTGCGGATCCACTTTAATTGATTTGAGCAAGAAAAACCTGTTTTAGATTATTTATTACCATTTTTCATGGTTTAGATTTTAACATGGACCAGAAATAGGCTCAATGAATGGATTTCCATGATTATTTGAGTTGGGAAAATTTCAATTAATTTATTGGTTTTGACTCCCTTTAAAGATCACCTGAAAAATCGTTGGAAAGGTATTGTAAAGGTGACCTTTCCATTACCTTTAGGAAACCTCAATGGCCACATTTACAGAAAATTAAAGGTGTTAAAGGTCTTTTTTCTTGCAGTGCGAACCTCGTTAAATGGCGGGGAGATGCTGGGAGCTGCTAAGAACTGCTCGACCGGTCATCAGGCGAAAATTCAGTGTTAACGGGGCTGTACAATACAAGTTTACATTCTTAGCAGGGTGCAAAGCCCGACTGGTCCTAGTCCCCCACCCCCACCCTCGTAAAACGACAGGGAGCTGCTCGGAGCTGATCGGAACTACTCTGAATGGCTTGACCCGTCATCGGGAGAACATTCAGTGTGAATAGAGCTGTACAATAAAAGTTTACATTCTAAGCAGGGTGCACAGAACAGCTCCTCGTCCCCGCCCTTCCCTCGTAAAACAACAGGGAGCTGCTCTGAACTGCCAGAACTGCTCAGAGCTGCTTGGGGTTACTCGGAGCTCCTCGACCAGTCATCGGGAGAACATTCAATGTGAAAAGAGCTGTACAATGAAGTTTACATTCTCAGTGGGGTGCATAGGCCGACAGATCCCCGTCCCTGGCATTCCCTTGGAAATGGTGCAGAGCTGCTCAGAGCTGCTCTACCCATCATCAGGCGAAGATTCAGAGTGAACGGGGCTGTACAATAAAAGTTTACATTCTTAGCAGGATGCACAGACCGACAGGCCCCCGTTCCGCCCCCACCCTTGTAAAACGATGGGGAGCTGCTCAGAACTGCTCAGAACTGCTTGGAGTTACTTGGAGCTCCTCGGCCAGTCATCGGGAGAACATTAATTTTAGTGTGAATAGAGCTGTACAATAAAAGTTTACCTTCTTAGCGAGGTGCATAGACTGACAGGCCCCCGTCCCTGGCAGACCCTAGTAAAATGTAGCGGAGCTCCTCGGAGCTGCTCGACCCGTCAGCAAGTGAACATTCAGTGTAAACAGGGCTGTACAATATAAGTTTACATTCTTAGCAGGGTGCACAGACCGACAAGCCCCCACCACGCCCTACCCTCGTAAAACGGCGGGGAGCTTCTCGGAACTGCTCAGAACTGCTCAGAGCTGCTTGGGGTTACTCGAAGCTCCTCAACCAGTCATCGGGAGAACATTCAGTTTGAATAGAGCTGTACAATAAAGTTTTACATTCTCAGCGAGGTCCATAGACCGACAGGCCCTCATACCTGATAGGCCCTAGGAAAAAATGGGGCGGAGCTGCTCAGAGCTGCTCAGAGCTGCTCGACCCGTCATCAGGCGAACATTCAGTGTGAACGGGGCTGTACAATAAAAGTTTACATTCTTAGCAGGGTGGACAGACCGACAGAGCCCCGTCCCCGTCCCACCCTCGTAAAACGACGGGGACCTGCTCAGAACTGCTCTGAATTGCTTGACCAGTCATCGGGAGAACATTCAGTGTGAATAGAGATGTACAATAAAAGTTTACATTTTTAGCAGGGTGCACAGGACAGCTCCTCGTCCCCGCCCCACCCTCGTAAAACGACGGGGAGCTTCTCAGAACTGCTCGGGACTGCTCAGAGCTGCTCGACCCGTCATCGGGCGGGGTCGGGGGTTACCACTCAGTGAGCTGCTCCACACCCACTCACCTGTCGGCCCGAGACACACTCACCTGTGGGGGCGTTTACATACACCCAGGGCACCCTGTGAACTCACACTAATAAGGAAAGTATGGAGTAGGGAAAACCCCTTGATTCAGGTGGCACATCAAAACGATGTAATATCGAGAAGGTTTCTCAGAAGTACTTCCGGGAAAGCACGTTTTTTGAAAATATTAAGTAGGCCTGCATATCCTGGTGAACTTTTCATTGTATACCAGTACGTTCAGAATAAAAAAAGAAATTGTAACCAATTGCGATCTTGCACTTGTGGTTTTCATAGTAAGTTCTACTTTTCTTTACTTTTTTTTTTTTTTTTTTTTTTCAATATATTTTCAATATGATGTATATGAAGTTCTAGTTTTTTTTTATTGGAGAAAAGTTATGAATTACCAAATTACA
Source organism: Lepidonotus clava (assembly GCA_936440205.1). NCBI lineage: Eukaryota > Metazoa > Annelida > Polychaeta > Phyllodocida > Polynoidae > Lepidonotus > Lepidonotus clava. The sequence goes on from OW387140.1 coordinate 37,401,900, forward strand.
GACAGTAAGAATCGTCGAAAGGAATACCGACCAAAGCAGATAAGGCAGGCAATGCCCCATTCTCCATGTAGAATAAGAGCAGCTCGGCGCTGAGTGGTAAATTAGAGTCCTGTTTGGCCAATTTTCCTGTCAACTCGAGGATGACAAACAGAGAAGGTTGTCAGGTAAGTGAGATTGTTGCACTGTAAACAGATGACTGTGTGACCCCCAAACCCATTGACTGTAGTGAGGGAATTTAGATTGTTGCACTATAAACATGAGTCTCTCTGACCCCAATCCAAGGCCTCGTAGAGTATTTGAAAGCCTCTTATTTCATGGTGGGAAAATAGTCTGTGATCACATCCCGTTCAACGCTTGACAAATGTTGCTTTTACCCTGAAGAACTTGGCAGATGGAAGCTATGTAACCTATTGACCCTTATGCCATTCTAAAATGAAAGAACGTCACAGTACATCATCATTGTTCAGTATGGGTAGCGGGAAGATTCAACATTTCAAACGAGAAAAGCAATATTGAGTACGTTAGAGATGTATATATTAAATTAAAATGTTTTATTGATCACCCCAAATTTTGCAAGGTAAATAAGAGAGATCTTTAGAGACTAGCATGACAATATTGATAAGATGATTTACAGGAAAAATGGATGATTCAATAGTAAACCAGTAAATTGCCACATTACCAACCATTTTGGATGGAAAGCCTCTAATTTAAGGTGTCCTGGAGCTATAACAATAAGATAGAAGCGTTATATTAATATGTTAGTTTATTATAGACCATGAAATACTGTACATATCGGGAAAGTTCATGTACATTGCGCACACCCGCCCTTTCTGAATGCCAATTAATCAGTGCACCCCTAGTATGTACACACAACCATCACCTACAAGTACAAAAATGCGACTTTCTTCTTGAGACAAGGGGAAAAAAATCAGCCAAATAGGGTACAATGGGTAGGTCAGGATTCTTTTTTTATTTTGGTATTTTAAAGAAATGTCTTTGAGTGAGAGAGAAACACTCCCTTCAGTGATAGTTTACCAAAAGAATTTTATATTAATTGTTTCAACAAAAAGTCTCTAAAAACGTTAGGGTTGGTTCAGAAATTAAGGGTATATACCGAACGCAACTAAAATTTAATATCACTTTCCTAGACCTTTAACTTCCCAAAACCTTCATATGTATACATGTATATGATTCAGAAAGAGCTCAGATCTCTCCGTCGAGACCACTTCTCCAGCTGGACGTCAATTACCAAGCATCAAGGCCTTCTCCAGGTGAACTGACACAGTGGCCGTCGGCCTGCTGAGCTGTTAATCGGCCCAAATGGGGGGTGGATGGGGTAGGAGGGTGCAGGAGGACGCCTCCTCCAGGGCGGGGGGGAAATGCAAAGCATGCCCATCCATCGCCTGGAGCGGCGGCAGGTGATGCATTCCCCACTCCCATTATTTCTACATGTAAATCGGCCAGCCTGCCTTACTACCGTAAAGCTTCTAATCCAAACTATGGATTTATTTAGGTTTAAGCTTAAAAAGAATGAAAGGTCGGAAAGGGTTGCATAATGTAAATTCACCCTACCATAGCTTTTAAAGTAGTCTATTGCTCTTTTCTTATGCCACATTTTGTTTTAAAAAATCCAATGCAAAGTTTGATTGGAAATGTGCGAATTTGTGGGTTAGATAAAGGGTTTTAGGGTAGGACTACTACTACAGTCAGTGGATGCCCCAAGATAGTTTGCATACCAGCCATCAGATGTCTGTTCCTTTCCCCCACCCAAAGAAAGACAAATATTTTACGTGTACGTGGATGAATGGCAGGAGGAAGCTAAAGAATGCGAAGACATTTATTTGGGCACAGCACATCCGTGAATTCACATTTTTTATGATATATGTTGGGAATAAATCGCACATGCTCTACACAATATATATTTTGCATATAAGGTCAAATATAAAGTTATTGTTTTGGCGGCATCTCATCTTACATTTTTATTATAATTTATATAAAATTTTATAATTATATGTCCTGGATTTTTGCAACTAACGCCAAACTAGTAATTTTCACATAAACATATATAATATATTACATATATGTCCGTAAATAACAGCTTGTCGGAAACGTTTTCCAGGTTTTAAGGATAATTCATAAATGATAGACTGACAGACCTTTTTCATAATTGTCAAACGAAACTCCCTTCTGTCTTTTTACTCTATCTAACTATAATAATAAGTATTATGTACACTACTCACAATCATATAAAAGTAAATAGTATAAATTATGATATATTACTTTACTACAACTATTCTGCCTTACTCTAAAATACAAGTCCGTTATATACAAAACCACAAACCGTCTAGGGTAGAACCTCCATCCACTCTTTCCTTCCCCCAAAAGCTCAGAGATTGTTGTGACCACGACCGTTTAATTGTTTCCACTTGTCCCCGGCCGGCCGGCTAGTCTATACCGTTTTGGCAGCGGTGACCGGCCGCCGTCCTGATTCACATCTCAACACAGGCCTGAGATTCTTGAATAATGGCAGCGACCGGCGAGCCGTCCCAAATAGGATTCTTATTCAATGTGCGGCAGACCAAGGCTACTGAGGAGGTTGTGGGTGGTGAGGGTGGTGAGGGTGGTGGTGGTGGTGGGTTGTAGGGGTTGTGGGAGCGTTTGTTGGGATATGTGGGGGTTATGGAGGTATGGGTGGTTTCTGGGGGTATGTGGGGGTTGTGGGGGTATGTATGTGTGTGTGTGGGGGAGTTGTAGGTGGTTGTGGGTGTGTGTGGAGGTATGTGAGGTTTGTGTGGGTGTGGGTTGTGGGTGTGTGTGTGGGGTTGTGGGGGTTTGTTGGGGTATGTGTGGCTTGTGTGTGTGTGGGTGTGTGTGGGTGTGTGTGGGTGGGTGGGTGTGAGTTGTGGGTGATTGTTAGGGTTCGTGGGGTATATGGGGTTGTGGGAGTATATATGGGGGTTGTGGGGTTGTGGTAGTATATGGGGTTTTTGGGGTTGTGGTAGTATATGGGGGTTGTGGGGTTGTGGGGGTTTGTGGGGTTGAAGGGGGGTAGTCTGACCACGTGATGAAAGGCTATGGCGGCCTCCTAGGTTTGGTGGGTTGGAGGGGGTATAGGGATAGGCGAGCGGGTGTGGGTTAGGGGGAGCAGACCCTGGAGGAGACTTCCACCAGCCGCCGCCAGGAGGCGCCCCCCGTGAGAGAGGCGCATACGTAAAGGTGGGAATAGGGACGTAACAGGTCGGCGCTCGGCGTCCCTCCAGGGTGCCAATTGCCCGGCAGGGGCACTGGCCGAGACAGTCTGCCCAACCAAACAGACACTGTTCATTTCACCAGCCTCTCCCTTGATATACCCATATACGCCTGCATCTATAGCGCTTTGCATTCGCATCGCGTTTCAATTCTATTTCACCCCACTTTTTATATTCTTCCCAACTCAATACACACTTCCCCGACTCCCTAGATACACCCCGCATTCGATTGTAGCTCGTAGTGTCCGCCGCCTCCGTCACCCCCGACCCCACAAAAATAAAACAAATAAGAAAAAAAGAATATATGACGCCGGCGTTTTTATTGGCTGAATTATTGACAAATGCATTTTCGAAATGGGAGCCTTCGGAGGCGATTCCCTTCCTTTGGAGTCTCTATTAAGAAAGATGTGCCGCGTCTATTTATTGGAATATTCCACCTCGGGCCGCCGCGAGCTGCTCCGAGCAGCTCGGAGCAGCTCCTAATGAGCAGCTGAGAGGTCGGGGTCAGTCGGGCTGTATGCAGTTGGCTTTCCAATCAGCGTCCGAGGGGCTCGCGTGGAAATGGAATTCCTGCCAGTGTAGGGCGGGCGGAGGGGCCCGGGACCCTGGATGGGGCCTGTAAGTGATTGCCTGCAGACCAGGGACGATCTTTCTACTTACGCGCCATTTATCCCGGTCTAGATAATTAGATTTCAGTCTTAGGGCCCTGTGTTTTTTCTCCTTTTGCTACGACCCTTTGGGTGGAAGTAGGCCTAGGCCTAAAGGCTTGTATTCCACTTGGTGATTCTGACTGCAGGTAATTTGGTAATTTTGAAATTTATACCAGTTATATCGCAAAGACCATGCATCCTACATACCACCAGTAACAGGATTAAAAAGTCGTTCTTGCGATGTATAACATGTCTATGATTAACCCTATTATCAATGCCGATTTTTAAAATCGGGAGTAAAATCAGCTCAGGCCTGTAGCCAGCTTTATTCAGAGGGGGGTTCATTTTTTGAGTAATAGGACTCAAATATACTTGGGGATGGAGAAGGTTCCAAGCTTTAAAGCGACATATTTTATGTTAAGACCAGATAACCCGTTGCAGAAATATTAGGATTTTCACAAATCATTCATTTCATCCTATGGGGAGGGGGAAGGGGTGGGATATCTGAGAAGGGGGTTCGTCCAAGGGGGTGTGCGAATCCCCCCCCTCTGGCTACGGGTAATGTGATCCAGCCTTAAGGTAGTTTTCACGTTTAAGGTGTACACGGGACGTCCTCGTCGTCAAACCTATATGGACCAGTTAATGCAGGCGTATGAATACACCCCGGCACTTTAACACCACTCTAGCCCACGTCTAGGATGCTACTTTTCCTTTGAGGTGGTTTTCTATAGTCCTAAACACGTTGTAAAACCAACGCTATGGGTATATAATTCAGCTAGAGTATAGCTAGAATGTTATTTATATATCCCATAAGGCTTGTCACTGAGATATTTCGTTGAGTTTCCTGGCTGACATCAAAGGCCTTGGGGTCGAAATATTGTGTTTATATTGATATAGCTCTTATATGGAGGGGCCTCTTCGACCCGTCTACTACCTACATCGACTGCGCAGGACCGTTACCGAATAGAGTCGTTTCAAGGCAGATCAAGACAGGTCCTTTCTGAATTAATCGCTTAAACAAAAAGCCCATGTTTTCGAACAAGAAATAAAATACCCACATTACTATTTTAACAAAATAAAAGAAAGAACTGATGATATTAAAATAATCAATTATGTAAGGTATATTCTATAAAGTGTAAGACCAGAGGCACAAAGAAATAATCTCATACTTTTTAAATTTATAGACCATTTATTTTATCTCCGTAAAATTATAAGTAGGATATCGAACTAACCCCCTCTCCCCCTCAAGGGATTTCGATCGATTCATCGACACGTTTGTACTTTTTGTGTCCCCATTGGTCTGACTTCACATTCGGAGCTCGGGAGCTCTGTTTTCCCCTCGTAAATCAGAAAAAGAAAGTGTTACCATATTGAGCCATCCCCTGATATCCTGTCTATTCTTTTGGTGCGGCTGACAAAAGAAAGTCAGAAACTTAATGTGAGTCTAAGGAAACGGTCTTTTGGTCATAGGATTGGTTTCAAATCATTCTACATCGTCTATAGCAATCTTATACAACCAACCAAAAATGTAAGAAATTCAATTAAATGTAAGAAAACAGAATGGACATGAAATACCACCAGATACCTCATGTGTTACATTTCCATTAGGCTGCGTGGTCTGGAAATGGTCTTTTAGTCATAGGATTGGTAAAACGTTCTACTAGATACATAAGCACCCTCGTACCTTCACTTACAAAATTAAAAAAACAAATCTAATACATATAAGAAAGCAAAATGAGCAATAAAATAAACCTCATATATAACAATCCTAATAGATGGCATGGTCCAGAAACACCCCTATATATACCACCACTACATACACACACAAGGTAAAGTAGGGGTATGGGGTGAGCTACTAGCAGTGGTATCCAGGTGGAATTCCCTGGGGTGGAGCGGCTCAGCCCCACACCCCCCCCTGGATGATGGATGGCAGGTCATTCCCTGATAAATGGCCATTGATCAGGTATTGCCGAATTCACGTCCTGTTACTGTACACCCCGACACCCATCCGTCATCGTTGCCTCCGCCTATCGCCCGATCCCATGCATCTATAGGGGCCCCGCCAATAGGTCTACTGCTACCACTGCCCGCCTACTACTGCTACTATGGCCGCCACTATGGAGTTGTACTCCAGGTGGGGTGTTTTAGGTCTACCCTGGAGGAGGTGGTATGTGGGGAGGGGGGATTCTTGGGTTTGAGTAATGTTGAAAATTATTGTTCCTCTTGTTTTATATTTGGATGGCTTGTCTTGATGTGATGATTATATAAATGCAATGTTATCAAATTAGCATAATTGTTATTAGTATCTAACTTTGTGAGACAGTCGTCGCCTTTATTGCGCCCTAAGCTGATGCAGGTTTACTATTACAGCGCTGAGATTGGGAGGGTACTTACCAAAGTCGTATCAAACTTAGGATGATACAGAAAGTAGTCCCAACAGCACTTTCATAATAAGTCCCACTTGTAGTTCATTTAGCCTAAAACTACACAATTGTATTGTACACGGATATTGCATAATATCATATTATGAGCAACCAGTGTTGGAGTCCTTATCAAACTACACCTTTTAAGTCGACTGTGTCTCCGGGCAGCATTTGAAAGAAGCACTTAATATCCTATTCCTTGCCTTTTCTCAGAACTTTTCCTTCCCCTCTACTCTTTTAACAACAAAGTGCCCCCCCCCCTCACTTACTCACCCTTCTACGATATAGATATACCCCAAATTAAGCAAAGGCCGTTAAAAGTTGTAGAGTGATAGATTATGAATCGTCGGTCATTTCCTCTTCGCCCACCACCCAGGGTAAGTGGTCCTGCCCTACCCTGAAGCCACTTCCGATCCCTGATGGGGATCTGGTCAGATTTATGACCCCACACATGACAGGTACACTATATCCAGGCTATAATTAGGACAGTAGTGATGGCCGCTACAATATAGGCCTTGGGTGGATGTGGGATGGGGTGAATGTTGGGTGTATTCTGATTAATTGTTATGTTGCCTATTTGTGTAGGTTGTGTCACAGGCAGGAAAAGGCCAATTACTTATAGGAAACAATAAAGTGTGGACATGTTCAAATGTGGCCATGGGTGCTTTTGTGAATAAATTTTGTTTTTTCAAACATACATGTTCGCCGTATTCCATTTACTTTGGTTGTCTAGCTAGATTGGGATTGGAAAGACCAAATACTTATAGAAAACAATAACGTATAGTAATTAATGCACGAATATGGGTGTTCTTGTGAATTAAATTGTTTCTTCAAATATACATGTTCACCTTGTTTCATTGTTCTTAAACCTTGAGCATTTATTGAATAAAAAATGTAGCTGCTGTAAAAGTTTGAAATGTAACTTTGTAAGGGTTGCCGAATTAATTAACATATTGGTTTAGATAAGAAGGGCACTTAATTGAAGTTAGTCCCTGAGACCCCAAAGGCACTTTAAAGCATTTTAATTAATTGAAAACAACGAGCGATTGTTGACCATCAAATTTTAATTTGAATAAAGTTGAAGTGCGTTTCTGGTAACACCATGTGTTTGGGATAGGGTATGATCATAGTCCTGGTATACTATTGCTGGTAACATCAGCAACACAATACTAAAAGATGTATAATACGATATATAAAATATATTATAGAGCTAATAATGGCCAGTATCCGTTGCTGATGTACCCTAGAGATTGGCCACTATAATCTTCCGAAGATTCTGAGGTCAATTTATTTTCCAAACATTTGTAAACGTTTGGACAATAATGACAAAAAAATAAAAAACAATCAATTTAGGAGGGCTACCGATACATAAATATCTTCCCAGCACATGTACATGTATATCATTTGGGATAATCATACATCTTTTACAAAAACTCAGCCAGAAATATACAAGGGACAAAAAAGTAAAAATAAAGTCATGAATCGTGCGCAGTCAAACAAAAATAATTACATAGGTCTTGTAGAAAACAGGCCTCACTCCAAAACAACCCTTCATGTCAACACATTATATCCTCATGAATACATTCTACTATGCAAAAGTGCAAGTCAATTTCTCCATCCCTCTTTGAGACATGAAACATGTATCCTCCCCACCCACAGTGAAAAAAGATGGGCTAACATACTCTCCACGGCCCCATATGGGTGATGGTGATGAATTTATGGGTACACGGGCGGGAACTCGTGGTGGGGGTGGGCCTATTATTATGTGAGAACTGTCAGGTCAGAGCATCTCATCAGTGATGGGCCCAGCCAGATGGTTATTCACATGTAGCCGTAACGTTACGTTAATCTGGTTATATAAGCCATACAGAGAGGGGGCCGGGGCTAAGGGGAACCTGCATATCCTCAGAGTAATTCGCTCCAACCCCTCGACCTGGTTGCAGCATCACGTTGTTGCATTATTGAAATAGCATACATAACCTACCTTTCACCAGAGAATTGCGCCGACCCTTTGGTTGTATTGCGCTTCTGCATCAATCTAGTAATATGGTGGGTAGGTGGTGTTAGAAGTAAGGACAGAATGTATCACATTTACACTTTGATTTATTTAACTAGACTCAAACGTTGATCATAATTTTATCATGTGAAATTTGATTATTGATGTTTTTGAGATATTCGGGTATTCTGATTTAAAATTCGGTATTAGGCCAGCATGTTTATCCCGAATATCCCCAAAATTGTGCAATTGCTAATTAAAAAAGGAGACATATCTTACCTATTTTAGAACAACTGGAAACACACAGATGTTGTTAAAATATAGTTCTGACCGTCTTTCTTAATATATACAAAGTATTTCTGCGTTCCCCAGACCCCCTGCCCCTCGGGCCGACGTTCACATTAGATTACTAATTTATGTGTGCACATATAGGTGCCTACGTAGATTGATTATCTAATGAAAATATTATTTTCAAACACATTCCCACTTCCACATTCCCCTTTATGAGTACACATAAATTGCAGTAGCACTTTGAAGCCAACTCGATAAAATATCAACTACTATAATTATAACCACAGAATTTCACAAACTGACCACAATCCTACGAGAGCGATATCCCGTACCACGTCCTAGACCTATTTTTGTAACATTGCCTTAAGCAATTTTCAATGTTACACACTTTGCTAGGCGTTACGCATGGCAGTGTAAATGCTCCTTTTCTGACCCCTTCGCGCCCCATTCGCGCCCGTAAATCGGGCCTAAAGCCAGCAGGCGCTACCCGTGGCGACCTCAGGCGGGCGAGCCGGCAGTTGACCAGCACGCATGATTGATTCTAAATCGTTACAACAGTCGTTGGGTATTGAATTGCGATGTGGCGGGAGGGGCAAACGACCCGGCGGGTACAGGGTATAGAGGGCTTCTATGCAGACCCTTAAGGCTGGGGTGTTGGCATGCAATACTACAATACAGGGTGTTATGGTGTAGGCCTGTTAAAATGTAACATTTTTATGTACTACTTACAGGGCCACGCCTGTTAAGATGTAACATTTTCATATACTACTTACAGGACCATGTCTACGAAAATGTGACATTTTTGTGTGATACTCATAGAGATTTGTCCGTTGAAAAGTATCATTTTCTTACACTGCTTAGATGGTGCCGATTGTCAAAGGGCACCATTTCCGCATACTTGTCGCATTATTATGATTTTGACACTATAACAATAGTTTTGTATACTGTAGAAGTATGGAATACTTTTGAATTTTGAATCTGGTAGCATGTAGGGCTAATACTAGGTACTCTATGGCCTGTGTAGACTGGATTTTTCATTTTCAGAATGTTATTCACTTTTTACGCGTCACACATAATCTGTCAGAGATTAGATAAATAATGCAATATCATATCATTATAAGATGAATTTTACATGGTTGATGATCAATGAATAGATTGAAACAGATTACCTAATTCCAGTTAGTACAAGCTTTAATAATCAACGTAAACCTTAAACATAACTGAAAATATCGATGTATTATGCCTGTCAACAAAGCCCCCGTTTTAAAACCTGTTCACTGAGTACTTCTAAATCAACAACAGGCAAAAAGTAATAGATATTGTCGTGACATTGTTTAACTTGATGTATACCGTTCCCGCTTAAACCGGAAGTCACGTTGAAATCCACTCATAAACAATCTTTACAATATACCAGCTCTTTGTGGAGCAAAACACCTAACAGCTCTCATAAAATATCCCTATAGACATGCAGATTATAGAGATGCAGATTTAGCTATAACAGCGAACATATAGCCTCTATTCAAGCGGCTTTAAGTATAAACCGGAAGTAGCCATTCTGGGCGGTCCACGCATGCGCAGAGGCACACCCAGCTATATGGTGATGTACCCCACACCCCTCGGCTTACGCTGGAGGAGGGACCCATCCAGGCCCTGATATGTCTAACCTGATAAGGGGGCTGGCTGATAAGAAGAGGTCGATGCGTATCAATTATGTATGGCCGGCTGTTGATGCGTGCCCAGAACAAGCAGGGGCCACCTTATCCGTCAGTGGCGCGCTGAAAGATTAACTCCAGCGCCCTCCCAGGGTAACAACATGCATGTTACCCTCCTCCAGGGCGGGCAGGAAGCCATATAAAATCTGCTGATGATGTTATCTCCCCCCAGTAAATTATGAGGCGGTAGATTTTTTTGTGGCAACTTTTTCCCTATTTTTATTCATTATATTCGCTCTCCACGTTATTTATTCATTTATCTATTATTCTTTTTTACTCTTTTTTTTGGCATTTCCCCCCCCTTTTTTTTTTATTCATTTTATTCGCTCTCCATGTTATTTATTTATTTATTCATTTTCTATTTTTTACAGTTTTTTGTATCTATAGGTAGTTGTCGTGGGCTTGGTGTAGAGCGCCAATGCTGGGGGAGTTCGCACATAATGTATTGACGTTGGTCGTGTCAACGGGCAGATTGTACACTAATTCTCCATCAAATATTCACAGTCCCGGTGCAGGATGCCACACTGGGGTGGGCCCCCTGTGGCAATCATTTGACACATCTGTGTGAATTTCAAAAGAAGACCTGTCAAGAACGATGACGAAGAAACATGTCCAGGCTAGGGCGGCGGCGGCGGCGGCGTTGGGGATGGCAGTGGTGGTGTTGGTGTTTGGAGGGGGCTCTTGCAAAAGAAGGATAGAAAGATAGGGCTATGGACGGGTTGTTGAGGGGGGGGGGACTTACCCTAGGTTTGGATAACTACTTTAAAACCGTCTGTGAAACTGATGTAACTCGGCTCAAGGTTTAAAAGATGGGCTAAAATGTTACTAAACTAATACACCATAATGTAGGGGCCGATACATTTGACTATAGTTTAATCATGCAGAAAGCAAGTATAGTGGAAAAGGCATTTGATTGTGTTATAATTCTGAGGTAAAAGGGAATTCCTTAACATTGGCTAAGGAATCTTGTTGTAAAACAAGTTGTATAGCCACAGTAAAACCAATGGGCTGTACTTTGATGAAAACTAAGAATAATTAAAAACAAAGTCCGAAACGGTAGAGCGCTGGCGCCGTCCTATATTGCTGAGCTGAACTGCAAAAGGGACCTATTGCGGAAATAAACTGCAATAGGAGCAAGCACTAGTTTAGCAGGGAGTACCCCTCCCCAAAGAATCAGTGCCCCCCCCCCCCCAACCCGCTGGATAGGGACTGGGATGGGTGGGGTTGTAACTCCGACCTTTTTGTTTATGAATGATTCATTGAGTCGGTAGATAGGCGCTCTGGAACAACATGGTTTCATGAACATTTCAAAGAGGACAATGTTTATTGGCGCCCCTGTGCCGATCAATTGTGCTCTTATCAGTGCCACCAGTAATAAGATAGCACTGTTGTGAGTAGTATATTGATACGTCATATTGACTCAGGCTCGCTTACGCTTACTTACGAAAACAACATACTATTTTCCATCAAATAGCGCCGTGCCTGCTCAATTTTCTCGTTTCTTTACAAGTAAACAACCACAATATTCTTAAAAGTGCCACATCTTATCTATGCTAAGAACTTATACTCTTTTGACAATTTATCTTTTTTTTAACAACTTAGAAGATATATAATCATATTTTTAACTATACAGGTTTAAAGTTTTCAGTGAACATCAAAGGCGTAACTTAACCAAGACAATTGACCCTAGCCAAATCACCTTACAGTTGGCCTTACTGATAATACATCGATGAAAGGGACAATGAATTCACTAGACATCCTCATCGCTGTTTTATCAATTGGCGTGTATATCTAAAAGTCTACAGTAGATTGTGTGCAGTGGAAGATAACTATTACTTGAAATGGTTTCATAATGGTTGGAATAATTAAGAAATAAATCAATCAGGGCATTCAGTGTAAGACTGTGAGTACGTTAGAATGGTATATAAAAATGCGGAATAGACAATGCATTTGACAATAAAACATTTTTATAATTATTATTCGATCGTCATCTCTGATTACCGTACGCGTAACGCCAAAATAGGCCTGCTCATATGTAGAAAAATACCAAATAGGTCTATGCTGAAAAGCTGTACTCACTTACTCAAAACAAGTATTGACGTCAAGTCATCACGCATTGCTGTCCTAAAAGATAAATGCAATGTCATGTGTGGTTTCTTGTAACTAGCCTATAGGCTACTAAAGAGTAGTGTTTACTCAAGCCTCCCTATACTCTTGAAACAAACACTTTAATAAGTTCCATCAAACAATCCTTAAGGATCCAATTTTCTCATTTCTTTACAAACAAACAATAGGCCTATATGGCCACGTCGCATGAGAACATGAACCAACAGTGATTGTTTCCCTTATTGAAAGGAGAAAAACAGAGCTGATAAGGACTTGTGATCTTCCTTAATGCTTATAGTTCTAGAAAAGAAAGAGGAAGAAGACAATACAATTTCCCTGGTGTGCCAGTCTTGGTGTAGGTCCTATGTTTTCGTGCGGGGATGTCGTTATAGAACAGACATACTATTCTTCTCTTTGTGTATATCTGCAGCCCCACCCCCAGGGGTTTAAGTGAAATATAGCCTACTGGAATCAATACGTAGATCTCTCCTTAAACGGTAATTGCTGGGCGATATGATTTGAAGTATGCTCCAGATGAGGAGGCCGGCGTTTGGGGCCTGATTGCTTGATACAGAGAGACAAGGCAATAAAAGATTCCATTCCTGTGGTGTGGGTATTACCCGTATCGACGACTTGGTGGGGCCCTGGAGGGTGAGGGGGTCTTGATGTCTCATGTTAAATTTAAGAAATGCCAATCTTGCCCCGTTTTGTCTCTATAAGAAATGAAATTTAGGCCATGACACATTATTATTCCATTTTCTACATTTGTGACATGAATAAACTCATGTAATTTTTACTAGGCCTATATGTGGCTATATTCAAACAGCCATAACCTATAGAAAGTGGGAAGAAAGGCAATATAAGGGCTTTCTCAGGTATATCAAGTTGGGAACTTCAAAGAGTCATATCTCAGCAATTATAATGGGAATATTCATGAATGGTTTTCACTGTCTTAAAGGGAATATTCTCTACTTTAATGGAAAAAGTACCCCGTTTCTTGAGGAATTAAGGGTTAAAAGGGTTAATATGGTTAGCTTAGGTCTTAATTGTATCGAATTTAAGAAACGGCTGTGTCGCGCTGTCGAATTTAAGAGTCTAGACCCATCTTGGTCAGGTCTGCGATATGTAGACCGCTACAAAAGGAGGCTTTGTAGGCCTATATATATAGCGCCTACCGACTCCAGCTGAGCGATAATAGAGGCAGATAGCTCGGCTTTAACTCAATTAACTAGGAATCGTCCAATAACATCGCCTGTCGGCTTCTTATTGCTTCCCCTCCCCCTAATGCAATCCAAGATATGGCCCACAGTGGACATATTCATTACGCAGACGCTGCCGATCGCCAGGGAAAGCAATTAGTGACGTTCGGACAACGTCATCGATCACTGCGTACCACGTGGTAAGACGGAGCGGCGCCGGGGTAAAACGTCACCGTTTTCGGGGTGGACCTGGCCCCCGCGCGCCCGTCCGGCCGGGCTGACAACAGCTCCGTCACTGCTCACCACCTCCCCCCAACCCACCCGGAGCTGCTCCGAGGTGTTCCATTAAGGCTCAAATTGGAGGGAACTGCTGACGGAGGTGATCCCTCTCCCTCCACACCGGGCACCCGGGTTCCCTTTAAAGAAAGGCAGCTGTTGCCGGGAGAATGACACACGTAAGATCTATAAAGAGGGGCCTGACTTGGCAATAGGGCTTATGCCTGACGGGTTTTCGGCGCCTCCAGTGCTTGTCAATGTCCGCCTGAGCGGTTATCAATACAGGATTTAGGGGGAAGCGTGTCCCTTGTTGTTGGTGTTGAAAATTTTGGTTTTAAATAGTAAATTTCAACCAAAAAGGATTGAAAGAAATAGATTCCAGTAGCCCCTAGTAAGACCTCTCCCCTCCTTGTCCTATCCTAGATCCACAATGCAATGGCTATTGTACATGTCCATCCTACAAGGTACCTCCTACCCTATCCATGCAGTGCTCCATCCCTCCTGCACGGTGACCCTCTCCAGGGGGTAGGCCGCCATGTTTTATGGGGACTTACATAATGACAGGGAGGGTAAGCCCCAGGATGAAATGCTCTTCACAACCACTTGTCACTACCAACCAACCAACCAACCAACCAACCAACCAACCAACCAACCAACCAACCAACATACCAACCAACCAAGGGGCCGTCCATAAATGATGTCACGCACAGGGGGTGGGTGGGTAGTTTGAAAAGCGTGACACTGCCTGAAATTGACAGGGGGGGTGTCCAGAGAAGTGTGACAGTTCGCAGATGTTAAACTTTTTTTAATATTTTTTTCATAAATGAAAGATAGATTGTGTATATATATCCTAGATATAGAGATCTTGAGATAAAATACAAATTAAAAATCATAATTTGCATAGATTTAAGAAATAAAAACCTTATTCTAATGATGTTGAGTATTTTCCTCAGTTCGAGAGCAATTTTAGTTTGTTAAATTTGCCATGCTTTTCGTTGCCATGCAAGCTGTAGAATCTCAGTTTTCTGTACCAATTGGTGATTCAGCCTCCTAATATGTAGCAGCAATATAATGATAAATTATATTACTATTTTTCATTACAAAGAAAGTATAATCATAACTGCCGGCCTTAATTGGTCCATAGAATTTTAGTTCATCCTTTGTTTTTTCTCTGTTGTAGATGCTTTGCCTAGCGATGGGTCTTTTATGTAATAGTTCCTTAGTAACCGTGTATTTTTCATTACAAAGAAAGTATAATCATACCTGCTCCCCCTTAATCATTCCATAGGATTTTAGTTCATCCTATTAGTTTTCCTCTGTTGTAGATGCTTTGCCTAGTAACATGTCTTTTATATCATCCTATTTGAGTGCTTAAAACCACTAGAACTTCAGTGAACGATTAACAGAAATGGCTCTAGAATTCCAGGAATGACAGGGGCGGATCCCGGGGGGGTCAAGGGGGTCCTGAGCCCCCATCTTTTGGTAGACCTCTTAACTATAAAATTTTAAAAAGAGGGGGAAAATGTCACATATATGCGAATGCACACCTTTTTAGTACTTAGACTATTATACTAAGCTCCCCCCCCCTTTCGGAATCCTGTATCTGCCCCTGAATGTTAAAACATTTATGCAGTCCTTGGGGTTGCCTAGCAACTGGTGAAACATAGCCCGAAACTGTGACTCAACAGTGAATGAACAAATTAAGCACTATTTCACCACAGATTGATATAAAATAACAGCATTCATAGTACAACTTCAAATTAATATAATAGAGAAATGAACCAGTTGCTTGACAACAGGTGTTTTGAATGAAAAGGTATTCTAGATATATCTATTTGTGCACAATTTCCAATTTTTTGTAGCAGAAGAATTATGAATTTATTGTAAAGAACTATCTGCAACTGGCATGGATAGTTTGATTTTTATATTGGGAAATTATTTAACAGGTGATTCAGTTAGAATGCTTTATACATTGAAGACAGCAAATTCATGACTTATATATCATTCCAACATAATATGTTGGTTATTAAAAAAAAACTTATCTAAATATTGAAAACACATTGTGTTTTTGTCATCCGACATCCTGGAACAGTCTAAATGTTGCATTCTAATAATGTTTTATGATGACCCAAATGTGATGTCATTAACAGATGTTATATTAAACTAAACCTATCTGACTTCTTTCTCATGAGTCTGCACAAACTGTCAGGCTGGGTTACGTAATATGCGCCATGAAATATTTGCAAGATTTGTGCATATGGGACTTAAATTACATTGGACTTCACATTTTCACCACATATCATTATCATTTATCTTCAACTTAAGGACACTTTCATTCTAAGCATTTCTGAGTGTTTTACTAGAATAGATGTCCATGTTAAAAGCACCATCAAGTGTTAAATGTTAATGTTTAAAGCAACAACAGCTTTTCGGTATTCAGCATATTCAAAATGTATGTCTAATTTCACCTCTTAGTAAAATGTGTCATAGTTATAAGTAAAAAAAAAACTTTCCCCACCAAATAATTCCTTTCTTAATAGAAAAAAGCCTCATATGCCTAACAAAAAAGGATAGGTCTGGTCTTTTGCCTTAATAATATATCTATTATCTAAAGAAGAATAGATGGAAGGGGGGGGGGGGGTTGTTCACAGAGTGTGACATCATATTTTGGGGGGGTGGTTCAAAATGTGTGACAAAGTGTGACAGGGGGGTGGGGGGGGGTCCTGAAAATACCCTAAAAAAGCGTGACATCATTTATGGATGGCCCCTACCCACCAACCAACCAACCAACCAACCAACCAACCAGCATAGGCCTACCAACCCACCAACCAACATCCCAACCAACCAACCAACCAACCAACCAACCAACCAACCAACATACCAACCAACCAACCAACCAACCAACCAACCAACCAACCAACCAACCAACATAGGCCTACCAACCAACATAGGCCTACCAACCAACCAACCCACCAACCCACCTAACAACCAACATACCAACCAACCAACCAACCAACCAACCAACCAACCAGCATAGACCTACCAACCAACCAACCAACCAACCCACATACCAACCAACCAAACAACCCAACCACCCACCCACCCACCAACCAACCCTCTCTCCTACCCACCAACCAAACACCCCTACAAAACCCTACCCCCCCCCCTTCACGCACTCTCCCCAAAATGAGCAAAAATCTCCCTCTGGCAGGATTTATGAAGGCTGAACACGCTGCGTCGTCAGTGCCCGCAGCGACCTGTGTATGGAGAAAGGTGGGCGCGCCCCGGCCCAACCTGAATAGCAGCACCTCTTTATTTATGTAGTCCTCGCTCGTCGTGTCGCATAAATCAAACGCCACTTGTATACGCCGGCGGCCTTCCACTGCCTCCTCTAATTGATAACCGTTCTCTTGACCCATTCTGCCGAACACAATCTACCTTGTTAGTAGCGTGCTCCTCGCTTGGTCGTCCTCCGAGTCCTCACTACGTAGTCCCTCTGCATGGAGGAGTTTCGTTTAAAAACGGGGGGTCTTTTTGAGAAGCGCAATCGTGTGGGCATTTGAGGTGTTTGTATGGCTGCAGAGCGCCAAAGGACAATTCTACAAACACTAAAATCAATTTGTCCCCAAAGATTACACAAAATTGCATCACGCTGAATATCATCCCACAAAAGCTATTGCGCGCCATGCAGGGCAGAAATATCGTATTTTGTGAAATAAAATTAACCAAAAACCTCCTGAAGGAGAGCTATATATAACTTGCGGTAGTGTGCTTATATACATTAGAATAGATCTGTTCATTTGACTGTTCAGTTCAGTATACATGAGACATCAAACGTATAGCAATGGCGGCTAGTTGCCTTAACATCATATTACCTGCATTCAACAAGTTGAGAACCGCTAGAAATTCTATTGTTATATCATTGGTGACTGTTATTTTGATTCGTTTCTCAAGAATTTTTCGCTGACCCCTCTGATTCTCCAGCCTGCCGTTGGACTCAACCATGTATTGCACAAAACAATATCACCGTCGCCATTCGAATCGTGTTGGGTTGTGAGCCATTTCGGATCGCAAGGGTAAAACCGATTTTGCATCAACGTTGTGTTTCATCGCTTGCTGAAATACTGAGAAGTATAGAACTCCGTTACTCCCACGGTTAACAATGTCTTCAGCATTCCAAGCCAACGTCCCTAATGCTTTGTGATAGCAGTGTTATCTGACTGACGAGATTATGTTAGTAGAAATCGTAGTTGTACTTTTAACCGAGCTATTGCATCAAACCTACAAGGCATTCCAACATAGTGGTAAGATGACGTGTGGGTATGGATCATGCACGGGAACTTTCAAGCACAGATTTTGCTAAACAACATCATAAGAAGTGTTTTGTGTGCAATTGATACCTAAAGTCTTACTTTTTCCTGAGTCTAGACACAACTTCTGAAGTTGTTATGACACTCACTAATTCAATTACACTTTAATAAAGGCAAACTGTGACGTATACGTCTATGTGAGTGCCATAACAAATACCAATTTACAAGGATTTTTGTGCGTGTTTTTCTCCTTCTCGATAATATGAGAAACTTTCATGTAGTTCAAGGCTTCCCTTAATGTCGATGAGTCTCTCTGTATCTACATAGCTTACATGAGCATCAAGTTAAACAGTTTTCCCCTCGTTCAAGCCAAATTGGGGTTGACACATTCACTGTATCTTACTGATGAAAAAGCCTGTAGTGTTCTGTTCCAGGGTCGTCTGAAATGTATATGTAGGCTGACGGCCGACAGAGCCCTCCACCCCCGACCGCCCTCTGAGGGGTAGTACGGAGCTTCTTGATCCAAATTCGCCCTGAAAGGTAATGCAACGAGATGACAGCAAACGGTGTACACCAAATAGCCAAATTGGGCTCTCCCCCTCCCCGCAGAAAGTCCTGCTACTACTATAATCAATCCCCACTCGAAAGCCTCTCAGCGTCGACTCATAACCTGACCAGCAGCCCATTCTCGTATCGACAGCAAGACACCCTTACCCCGCCCGTCATAGCCAACCCTCGCCCCCCGCCCCGCCCCTCATCTCCCGCGCGCCCCCCTGCCGTCAACGTCCGCCCCAGCCCCCACCCCTTATTGCCCCCCCCCCCGTCCTCCCTCGTCCTCCCCCGTCCTCCCTCGTCCTCCCTCGTCCTCCCCCGTCCTCCCCTGTCCTCCCCCGCCCTCCCTGTCCTCCCCCGCCCTCCCTGCCCTTCCCCGGCCTCCCTGCCCTCCCCCGCCCTTCCCCGCCCTCCCCCGCCCCTCATCTCCCGCCCGCACCCCTTCCGTCAACGGCCACCCCCACCCCCCACCCCTCGTCCACCCCCCGCCCGTCACCACCCCCCGCCCGTCACTCCCCACCCCCGCCCGCCCCCCGCCCGTCACCATACCCCGCCCGTCACAGCCCCACCTGCCGCCGCGCCGGCCGCGACCCCGCCAGCCGGAGCCCTTCATGCTGTACATTAAACCTGTCGCCGGACATGTCGCCAGGCCCAGCTGGGGGCCTCCAGGGCCGGGAGAGTGTTACAGGTTTTGGTCGGAAAATGTGTCGGGATGCCTATACGGCCCATGAGGGTCCCGATTCAGGGGGCCAGGCTGGGGGATCGGGGGGCCAGGCTGGGAGATGGCGGGCTAGTTGCAGACTGTTGCAGGTTGGACGGAAAATGTGTGGAGATGCCTATACGGCCCATGAGAGTCCCGATTGGGCGAATCATGAGTGACCGGAAGTACATTGTTTAATACCGGAACTTGTTTGTGAAGTCACTTTATTACGTTTGTTTGGAAAATAAAATAAAGTTACTTCACAATGATAAAAGGAATAGTTGTTCAAGAGTGGACTGTTGGCGCAAAAGTCAAATAAGACCGACTCAAATTCATAACATTATGGTTAAAAACAGTACCAAAAACGTGATGGTGGGCCTCACATGGCTGGTATAGACTGAGGATGAATATCGATGATAGGCAAGGAGCGGATGTACACGTGAAGAAGGACGTGTGTGTATGGGGGCGGGGGGGGGGGGGCTAGGGCGAACCCCCACACCCATATTTGCTACATTTCAGTAAAAGAGGAAAGAGCGTGTGCTTGCCTACTTTTTCAAGGGAGATGCAGTGCTTGTTGAATGAAATATCCTTTTGATATAAGAACCTGTGATATTTCAACAGTCAAATAAGATTACTGTGCCTGACAATTCTGTCCGAAACAAAAATAGCAATTAGTAAACGGCCCCACCTAAGTTTACGCCTTAAAAGAGTTCTTATCATGACAGGTTAAGTGATACACGTCTGTTAACCCACAGCTAAAACAGTTTGCATCAATCAACAAAAATGGCTAATTTAAGCCGCACCATTAAAGTGGAGGCCTTACAGTCTCTTATTTCAGGAAGTAGCCCTTATTTAAGCAGCGGCTTAAATTAGGGTTTATACGGTACTTAATACTCTAGTAAGATACAGATAGTAGAATGACGTCTTAATACCAGAAGGTCCATGAATGGTGTGAGATTATATCCGTAAGTAGTTCAGGTTGGATCAACAGAAATGGGGAAGATGGGAGTAAGATGGTCTTAAGACATGCAAAGGCCATGTGAGATGGTGAGGTGGAGTGTGAACGGTGCCCAATGAGGAATTGCCTTAAGGTTGTTTGATGACAGATGGGGTGGGAATGTGCGCAGTCACGTGAAGGGTGGGTGAAGGGGGATTTGAGAATGTTTTAGAACGTTTTACCATACCTCAAGGACTTATATTTACTACTTATGACCAGTAATCGACCATAAACTACTAAAATAAGGGGTGGTTGAAGGGGAGTTTTGAGAACGTTTTAGAACGTTTTACTTAAGCTCAATGACCAGTAATCGACCAGAAACTACTAACTGTTCAATAGAAAGTGGAATTTTTCCCTCAGCTTGGACATATAGTACTATAACTCCAATACCAAAAGAGGGAGATCCTCGAAAATGTGACAATTGGAGACCAATACATAATCTACCGCTGCCAGGAAAAATTTTAGAAAAATGTATACATAGGCAAATCGTGTATTATTTTGAAGAAAAAAATTTACTTCATTTAAAACAACATGGATTTAGAAAAGGACATAGTACTATGACTGGTATAATGGAACTTACACGCAATATTTATGAGAATTAGATAATGGTTTTATAAAGGGTCAAAAATCACAGAAAGTGTGCAGATAGAAAATTTGGAGGTATTCCAGCCCCTAGCCCTAGGATATTAATTTTTTTCCCCACTTTTTTGGGCCCAAATTGTCTGGCTCAATGAGATCTTCATGTTACATATGGGTCTTACTGGTGAAATATTGATTTTTTGGCCTCCAGGGCCCTAAAACAGGCCATTTTTTACCCAAAATTCATGAAAAATCCCATGAAATCAATATATTTGAGAAAATTTTGAGAAAAAAGGACTAGATATGCGTTGGTTCATAGTTTTTTCCTATAGAGTAGAGGAATACAGAAAATTTGGGCCCATAATTGCTTACCTGGGCCAATTTTTTATATATCCTGGAGAATTTTTTAATTTGGGGAAATGCTTTGTCCTTCCGAACAGAAAGGCCCTATAGACCCCCCTCCTAAATACCTGTAAGGCAGTTGGGTTAAAAAATGTCACTAAAAGCTAGAGCTAGGTAGTATGTGTTATGTTTAAAAAAAAATTAGAATTCCTCTAATATCTTGGCTGTGAGCAGGCCAGGAGTGATTTTACAGAAAACTACCCTTAAAATTCGCCCGGACACTGAAAAATTGTTTAACCCCCTCCTGCTCTTAATTAATATATTTAACTATATTGACTATAACAGTTATTTACCCCCCCAACCTCCCTAAGTAGCCAGCACATAGGGTAGCCCCTACTGCCTTTGTCTCTCCACCAGTGAGTGGGAAACTCTTTATGTCCGGGCGAACAGTGCGTCCTCCCGAGTGACACCTGAAAAATTGTTTCAGCCCCCATGTTCTTAATTAATATATTTGATTATATTAACTATGACAGTTATTTACCCCCCCAACGTCCCTAAGTGGCCAGCACATAGGATAGCCCGTACTGCCTTTGTCTCTCCAGCAGTGAGCGGGAAACTCTTTATGTCCGGGCGAACTGTGTGTCCTCCCGAGTGACACCTGAAAAATTGTTTCAGCCCCCCTGTTCTTAATTGATATATTAAATATATTGACTATGGCAGTTATTTACCCCCCCCCCTCAACATCCCTAAGTGGCCAGCACATAAGATAGCCTTTGTCTCTCCAGCAGTGAGCGGGAAACTCTTTATGTCCGGGCGAACTGCGCGTCCCCCTGAGTGACACCTGGTGTTTCATTTAGGAACTAACAGAGCGCGCGGCCTGCCATTGGCTGATAGCGATCATGTGACCACCCAGTTTGGCTGTAGGGACGCTTCCCTCGCCAGACGACAACAGATCACGTGTAGTACAAGTTGATTATGCAGAGAACTGGGGGAGTTGCCAAAGTCTGTGATTTTTCTGTCTTACCGAGTGATCCAAATGACCCAGAGTTTGTACCAGAGGAAGGGGATGTAGGAACTTTGTCTCACTATAATTTTGTGGGTGTGATGGACGATCACACACATGGCTTCGAGTCAACCTTCACCTTTATCGAGGAACTGATCACAAAGAAATTAACACAGAAGCATCCTAATCTCCAGCACATTTACTTCGTCAGCAACTCTCAATCAAGCCAATACCGCAATAGATACATTTACCAGATGTTAATAGATAGTAAAAGCCTTTTCAGCATCAGATGCTCATTGATGTGATTAGAGGCAGGGCATGGAAAAGGCCTGTGCGACAGGGTAGGTGGCACAGTCAAATGAATAGCAAGCAGGGAAACAAAAACGGATGTCATAATCCAATGTGCTGAGGACTTTGCTACCAACGTAAGGTCTGAAAAGATCGAGCTGGTGTACAAAAGTTAAGAAGACATCCAAAGAAACAGAGAGTCTGGGAAATGCAAAAAGACCAGGGGAGCTCCCTCTGTAGATGGCATATCCAAGGCCCACTAGGCCATCGTGATAAATGGTGTCTTGCATATTAGAGATCTTTCTTGCTTCAAAGAATGCTGCATGCGAGAGGATGGGCGTATGCTGAAGGGGTGCCAAGATGGAACCCTGTTCCAAGCTTAGGGGTATCCTACAGTGACGATGAAGAAGAGGAAGACCAGGACAACGTTCCATATGTGCAATGAAAAGGTCCTTCAAAACGAGATTCCTTTTCCGCACGAGGTCATAGAGCCAGACACGGACGAAGGAGAAGAAGCAAGACCTACTCGTTTTTACTCCTATACGTCCACCTCTAGAGCCTGTCGAAGAACTGCCAGGAAAATAATCAAGAAAAGGAAAAAAATTAAACTAACATCTGCCTCTGTACTGTACACATAGAGCACCTTGTTCTATAGAAAGCACGGGATTACCTGCTTTGGGGTGACCGCTGCACCCCCTCATCCAAACTCAGTACTGAGATGTACATATCCCTTCTAGATACATTAGATTATAAGCGTGGGCTTCATCCTCCATTTTGTACTTTTGGTGGGCATAACTCTCTTTTGCATAATTAGTTTGATTAAGTCATTGTATTTGTTAACACTGATTGTATATCTCGGCGAGTGACCTCAAATATTATTGCATGCATGTATTATGTGCAGGCGAGTGACCTGTTGTACACTTAAGACCCACACTCATTTCCTCCCCAGTGATCTCAAACACATTGCATGTGCATGCTTTTATCTGTAATGTCTGGGCGAGTGACCAGGTTTTCTCTTTACCCCTCACATATATCAAAAGTATGCATACATGTAGAATATCCGGGCGATCGTGAGTGATATGGTTTTCTCTTTATACCTCAAAAACATTAAAAGTATGTATACATGTAGAATGTCTGGTCGAGTGACCTGGTTTTCCATATATACCTATATAATGCATTCCTCCCGAGTGATTTCAACTATGAAAAAATGTAGAATAACAATGAATTTGAATGTTGTATATATGTTTGTACTGAACAGTATATTATGAGGGGATGGAATTATCATCACCATTATCTCATTAGAAAAAAAGAGTTGTGTTACATGGTTTTATACCGGTATACAAATTAAACTGTATCCTACTGTACTAATTCTACTATGAGGGCATGAATTAACTAGTAAAGGCCTTTCATATCACGGTCAGGGAAAAGAAAAAAAAGGGGAAGGGGCGGGGAATGGTAAATAAAACATGTTTTTGAACCTTTCACAATTTTTGAATCTGCTTAATTGGAATGGTAATGCTATATCTGTCCTCCCGAGTGACCCTTGCCCCTCTCCCATCCACCTAATCAACCAACCCCAGTATGCAGGATTATGGTACCCTTACCTCAGTCTTAAAAAGGCAATAGACCTACAGTTGACAAATCCTCACCCATTACAGTAACCATAGATGGAGATATAGTGTTGAGGAAAAAAATGTCCTCCCGAGTGACCTTAGCTCTCTACCTCTCCCCACACCCCTAGCTCCTATACATCATTAGCAAATATCCCTTTTGCATAGAAACAAAAGATTAGAAGCTATATAAGTCAACCAAAAGAGAAACGCAATGGAAAGTAACGTAGTAACATGGATAACATCCCTTAGTATACAGTCTGACACTTATATGTGAAATAATAAGAAAAATGTCTGGGCAAGTGACCTTAAAAGAATTATAGTGCATAGAAAGTATGTCCAGACAAGAGAGGAGCATATATGTGTTACATAAAAAATTATTTCCTCATAACAGATACATTCTGAAATACTGCAAAAACCACAAATGGATATATAGCATTTCCTGTGAAAAGTGTCCTCCCGAGTGATATTTGGGGTATTTAACACATGTTTCTTATAGAAATTCTAAGGTACAGACAAATTTTTCCACCTGTAAACTTATATACCAACTGAAAATACATGCCGCGGGCATTGTCGTCCATACAATTGATAGTTCATACCTAAGTCAGTTCCTCCTTTATGTACAATAGAAAGAAATGAATATTTTAGGACCTGAGATTTATGTGAAATCCATGCTAGGCCCCATAGGAAAATTACATTAGGGCAAGGCAAAAAGCACATGAAGTCTGCCTACTATACCCCAAACCCAACCCTTAGACCCAGTTCTACAAGAAAAACTATATAACAGTGGACCACAAACATTTTAGATCTCATTTGGCTACCCTAAGGGGTAAAAAAAACCAAAAGTCACTCGGGAGGACAAGGTTTCCAAGGTATGTAGGTTCCAGGTGTTGCCATGGCAACAATTTTTATATTTAACTCATAATATTTCATGAGCAGTTACCCCACCACCTATACTTAATCCACAAAAAATATCTTTGAGATACTCAAGTTTTTTTTCCAGACCCCCCAAAATCCCCTTGAAGCCCTATCTGCACACTTTCTGTGATTTGTGACCAAATGAATGCTGCTTTGTGGATTATTCCAAGGCATTCGACACAATAGATCATTTCATTCTTCTGAAAAAGCTAGAAAATTATGACAACTCATTAACATGGGTTAGTTCTTATTTAGATAGGTATCATAGTACTAAAATAGGTAAATATACATCAACACCAATTAAAGTGATGCATGGAGTACCACAAGGCAGCACTTTAGGTCCTTTATTTTTTATTATTTATGTTAATGATATTTTCAGCCTGGCAACGGAGGATTCCATACTAAATATGTATGCAGATGATACTGCTATATTAACCAAAGGTCAAAATTTAACCCTGGCAAAGGAAGTCCTGCAAACTTCACTAAGTGAAATGATAAAGTGGTGCAATGAAAATAAATTAGTTGTGAATTACAAAAAAACAAAATATATGGAGATTGTACCGAAAGGGAAGGCAAAATCAAAAGATACTGAATTGCAAATCGCAGGAACTAACATTGCCAGAGTTGAGAATTATGTTTATCTAGGGGTGAACATTGACCATGGTATGAATTTTAGAAAGCATTTGAATATTGTAATAAGTAGGGCCAACAATAGGATTTTTGAACTTGACTTTATTAGACCTTATCTAGCTGTATGTACAAGTTTATTAATATATAAACAATATATATTGCCTATATTGGACTACGTTGGTTGTATTGCTGACAGTAGTACAAGTGATATGATTAAAAGGCTACAACCACTGCAACATAAAGCAATAAAGGTAATTATGAATCGGCGAGAATATATAAGTACAGATGAAATGAATGTACTACAAAAAGAACTGCATTTAAAACCGCTATTAAATAGAAGAAAAATTCAATTACTACAACTCGGACATAGGTATAGTAAATTACCTGAGTTTATTGACAATACAAGAGGGCCCAGATTGTTACGGACTGATGCAAAAGTAAAGTTAAAAAGACCATTTACAACAAAACAATATATTTTAAATAGCCCATATTATAGGATGTGTATATTATGGGAGAAACTACCAGCTGAGATACAGAGTGTTCAGGATAGTAATGTATTCAAACATAGACTTCAAAAAGTGGACATGAACACTTACGAGTGGAAAATTTGACAGAAATTATTGTGAACCCAAGGAATGATCTTTCATTCCTGGTCAGTAACAATAATAAGTAAATATTGCAAAACAAATCATCATCATCTTTTTATTCATCGATATTGTATACTAACACATAATTTTTGTAATTAACAAATTCTACTATCTGAAAAGCGTTGTAAAACGAGATAGTTTTGCCAATAAAAAAAAGACAAAAAAAAAAAGACAAAGCTTCCCAGCTTTCCCCATCCTCAAAAAAGAGTAATAAGTTTGGAAAAGTATGAAAAAACAACTGGTTACAAAACTAGCGTTTGAGAAAGTAGTTAACATTACATCCCATATTGATACCGAATGCTGCATCGGCGCGAGAATTACGTCTTGTCTCTGACCTGTTTAGAGGAAATGTCCCATATCATCTAAGCATTTTTGCAATTTAGATATTATCTTGGGTAATGCAGCTCCATACCTTTATGCAGGCTACAACTAGATGCTGTCCATACAATGTTAAAATTTGGACAATTCATATAACAGCTGTATAATGTTTATGAATTGTAAAAGCACAGATCGGATGGATCATGGAGTCCAAACAGGGACAATCATTATGGTGTCCAAAGAATGTGAAAGTAGGGGCAACGATTCACCCCCGCCCCGTCTACAACGTCTACGTGGGAACAATTTGGTGTCCAAATATTGCCCATGCTTTCACGGACAAGAACATTCCAACTGATTGTGTCCCTAAATAACAAAAATGTATTTATAAAAGACTTTCTTGAAATCAGCTAGCTAGTGAAGGCAGGGTTGATACGGTGGTTTCCTTTCCGTCCATTTTAAAATTAATTTAACCACTTTTACATAAAACAATCTTTTCTTCCAAGTAGGTGGTGATTGTTCAAGCAGTGTTAAGAGTAGGGACATGATAAAACTATCCAAACCCAATGTCCAGCAAGACACAAGGCGCGGTATCCAAGCAAGGTCAGCAGTCCAGCACCCCACCC
The DNA here is from genome assembly GCA_936440205.1 of Lepidonotus clava. Lineage (NCBI taxonomy): Eukaryota > Metazoa > Annelida > Polychaeta > Phyllodocida > Polynoidae > Lepidonotus > Lepidonotus clava. Next base: position 37,429,318 of record OW387140.1, read on the forward strand.
CTCTCCACCTACCCACATACATGTATCTCCAGGCGGTCAAGGCGGGTCCCACCCGGCGAGTGGTTAGCCAAACACCCAGGACACTTTACGACGGGTCATGTTATGATAGCAGGCGAGGCGTGATGGCCGGTCAAACAGCTGGGATAGGTGGACAAACACGGCTCCAGTACAGGCCGAGTGGTCCTCCTGGGTCCCCGCCGCCTCCAGGGGCTAAAGTACAGCCAGGTGAGAGATAGTCTATCGCAGTCAGACCCACTGTTTCCCAAAGTCAGTCTGTACACCGGCAATCATTTTAGGTGGGAATTCCTACCTAAATCCCAGCATGCTTTGCAGCCGCTGGTTTACGGCAGGGAGGACCATAAACCAGTCAGCAGGTCAATGACCATCAGAGGGATTCCCCATGCCATTTTTAGAGGGCCAATAAAAGAATTCCTTGCAAATTTAATTCACCAATAAAAGCCATGGACTGTTGTGGGTGTACGGACCTATTATGTACGAGCTAAGTAGGTCAGGGACGGACTAGGTGAGAGACGCTGAGGCCCACCTGGGTGGGGCGGGGCTCCTCCTGTAGCCTCCTACCCACCCTGGAGGCGCTGGGTGTCTGACCTCTAGGGTGGCCATGTGGATAGTGTATTGCCACACGGCTGGTCTGGGCAAACAGTGAACGGCTAGGGGAGATATAGGGAGCTTACCATGGGATTTCTCTATCGGTACACCATGCTAAATATTATATTATTTAATGGATGGACAGGTAGGGTGAAGATATAAAGGGATAGACTATATATGGTTTTGACATTCAACCCTTGTGATAATAAGATCTAGGCAAATGTAGGTAGGGCCGCAAAAATAATTGCGAATTCTTGTTTTGGACTAAATACTGAGACATAGCAATTCAAAGTTGAGGATGTCTTATTTGGTTAATCTTGGCTTTTTATTTAGTCAGAATTAGAGGATGGCCGATAAACCACATTAATTTTATCAAACTGATATGAAATGATCTTTCGGTAAAGAGACCTTCATCCAAATGTACATGGGGACCCTTTCTATCCTGTTAGACATTTTACAGACGGATTGTGTAATTAATTGTATATACTGGCTCTGTCATACCTGTTTATTTGTAGAAAATATCTATGGATGAAATGAACGTGAAGTAATTCCATGTCCCAAATTATAAATACAATTTTACATCGCCAGTGTTTATAATGCTCCAATAGCTGGCTATGAGCTCTTTCTTCGTTCGCTGGCATAACATAATGTGACACCCTCACTTGGTCTATTTAATAGGCTTTACCTATATGTTATATAACATCTAAAGGAGAATCAAAAATCCAATAAAATAACGTGTATAACTAGCCCTCGTGGGGGATTAAAATTGCATGGAATACCTACTTCAATGTATTTGCCAATAGTTATACAGGACAACCTATACCCTCAATATTGGCTTTCCTTTCACGTGGCTGCAGACATTAGGAGGCTACAGAGCCTAACGTAATTTCCCCCACATACTATCATTTATACATTAAGATAATGCACATCTGTGTCCAGGTCTCGAATCGACTTAGCAGCGCATGGGCATTAACCAAAAGAAATCCAGCAAGGCAAAGAATTCAGCCAGTTCAAAAAAAAGGCAGACCTGGGACATTAGGGGAGATTTAAATGTATAACACAAGGCGGTCGTTTGTACCTTGGGACTGTAACAGCACCCTGCCGTTCCATAACATCCAGTCTTAGCGTTTTGTCCAGAGTAGCTGAAAATTGCTTTCTGTGTTGCGTTAAGACGTTTGGTATTCCGCCCAGCCCTCTCCGTAGATTTTCACCCCACCCGAGACCCGTGCGATAGCCTCGTTTCTCCCAGTAGTATGCACACCATAGATTGAAGCTGGCAGAAGGGGGCCTGGTCAGGACACCCTATACATATACAGGTCAACGGCCTGTGCTTTATCGCCAAAGTGCCTGCGTATAACGGTTACACTGTATACAAAGTGCCTGCGTATAACGGTTTCACTCTCTGCAAAATGCCTGTGTATGTAGGTTTCACTGTGATCATACAAAGTGCCTGTGTATGTAGGTTATAGAAAGTGCCTGTATATATGCAGGTTTAACTGTATAAAAAGTGTCTGCTTTTGTAGGTTTAAAAGTATATTAAGTGCCTGTGTATGAAAGTTTCAGTTTGTACTAATGTATCCCATGTGCCTATGTATGAAGGTTTCAATATGTAAGTTCCCTCAGATGTAGGTTACACTGTATAAAATTGCCAGTGCATGTAGGTTTTATCATATTATAAAAAGTGCCAATGTGTGACTTTTTCAAAGTATACAAAGTGTCTGTTTATAAGGGTTTTACTATAATACAGAAATATACAAAGTGCCTGAGTATGTAGAGTTTTAAATAGTGATCTTATTATGCTATTTATAACAACTGATGGAAAGTTCCAATGAATATTCCAGATAATTTAAATAGCATATTTACGCATACAATGGCGTGTTCCTCATTGGCAGCGCAAGGATTATGCATGACTTCTCCAAAGTCAAATCACACATGATGGCCTTAACATTAATACCCATAGCCTTAAAATTAATGCGCACGATATTAAAATTAATGCGCACAGTAATATAACTAATACCCCTGGTACTAAAATTAATGCACAATGTAATATAATTAATGCGCAATGTAATATAATTAATACGCCTGGTGCTAAAATTAATGCGTTGGGCAAATATCTGACAGGCGCTGCTGGTCCCGGAATACCGTTTACCGGGCCAGTGTTTGATCTGGTCCTATTACGAGTCGGAATGGATTGGGGGGCGGGGCACAGTAAGCGAACCCCGAATAAAACTGTCGTTATCCGCCGCCCTATGACTCGCCCGGGAAACCTGCTGCTCTGACTCACAGGACCAGGCGGCGTTAGGGATGACTGATCAAAGCCTGAACCCCCGGGGGTCAAAAGGTCATTGGGTGCTTCCTGGGGTCAACATGTGTAACGTTGGGTCTACGGTATGGTACAGTGGGAGGCTGGAGGTGGGGTGGTTTGTATTGTACTGCTCCGCATGTGTTTTGTAGCTTCTCTTCCAGTCACAATTCCCTTTGTGTAAGCCCCATTTGTTAACTATTGATCATGAACCTCCCGCTATTCACGCCTACAAAAAGGTCGGTAAATAAATCATCACATGCCAGCAGACATGTTAGTTCCCTGCGTTAGTTCCCTCAACTAGTGGATTTTTCCTGCTTGCGTTGCTTTTTGTGTGTGCAAATTTCTATTTGCCCCAGCCATCGATTCATCCTGCCTCTCCAAACAAAGGCAGGCAGAAAGAGCAATTTACAAGGATAGAGACAGGTATTTAAAGTAGCCTTCACTCATCTAGACACTCATCTACAATAGGTCGTTGGTGGGGGTTGGGGTAAGGTTAATCTGGGTTGTATGCACTCTAATCTACCATTTGTATCATTTATTTATTCATATGTGTATAATACATACTCCAAAATATCTTCCCCAATTGACCCATCCACTCATCACGGCCAGAGTTGATAATTGTATTCTTCGTTCATTTATCTAATTACATTCAACATCTATTTTAGGTAAAATTCACCGATTGCAGCGTGTGTTTTCCATCTATCACTTATCGTGCGACTGATTATTATCAAAGTATGGATAAACATAATTTTTCGCATTTTTTCCGTTGTATAACGTCAGTCAAATTGAAATAAAAATGCTTTCCTGTAATAAACAAAAACAAGCCAGAAAGATACATGTCTTGCCGTACTAAAAACACCCTGATTGTCAGATAACCCTCGGCCTAACGGCCTCAGATAACCTAACATCCAGGTTGTGTATAACCCACATGGCAGTCCACGATAGAGGCTTCCTCTTACATCGGGGTTCTGAAGTCAGGGGCATGCTCTCTGTCCTTGGATGATAACACCAGTCAGTGCAACGCCCTGTGATGTTTGAGAAGGTGGGGAAGGAAGAGTGGGGTAGGGTAGGGGCGTGGGCTAGTGTTTGGGAAGGTGGGATGGATCCTGCCAAGGCAGTTTACAATCCTACCTCAAACCTCTCAGAGTCCGACCCCTTCTTACTTTTTTTTACATCAACTTCACGTAATGTGCATGTTCTTCCAGTCGAATTTGTGGATATATGGGATGAGGTATACCGAGATGATACCAGGATGGAATCAACGAACAAAGTACAATAATTATCATAAACAAATAGCAGATTTGTGGTCACCGATAACTTGAATTAAGTGATTATGTTAGATTCTGCTATTGGTTAATTATCAGTAAACCTGTTCAATTCTGTGTGGTACTCATTTTTGCCTATAGTTTACGCTGTCTATAACACATAGAAATAAGATAATATTTATAAAAAATATATTTAGGCATAATTATTTGAATGAGCCAAAAGGCGAACCTTCTAGGTGTGCAAAAATGGACATTAATGCTAGAAACATCGCGAAAACTAAAACTCGACATCACCGCTCTTTAGATAGAGATGGGGCTAGAGAAAATCGAAACCTCTTGCATCTAAGGGAGGGGGTATACAATATAGTTGCGGTCAAAAACAAACTAGTTCCGCTCATTCTTGTTGGAACGAAACCTTCATAATAATATTATGGTGCACAGATAGGGGTGGGGCTAGGGCAAATCGAAGCCTCCTGTGCGAGGGAGGGAGAATGGAAGAACCGGGTGGGTGGGGGACTAGCTGTAGAAGGACAACGATCGACATGAAAGAACACAGCAGGCAGCCTTGGGGACGGCCCTTTGGGAATTCTGACCGCCCAGAAGAAAAGGCTAAACAGGGTACATCTGGGGGCCCTCCTGGCGCTTGTTGACGCTTGTTGATGCCTTCTGACAGTAGTTGTTGATGCCTTCTAGTGGCTCTTGTTGATGCCTTCTGACAGTAGTTGTTGAAGCCTCCTGGTACCTCTTGTTGATGCCTTCTGACAGTAGTTGTTGAAGCCTCCTGGTACCTCTTGTTGATGCCTTCTGACAGTAGTTGTTGAAGCCTCCTGGTACCTCTTGTTGATGCCTTCTGACAGTAGTTGTTGAAGCCTCCTGGTACCTCTTGTTGATGCCTTCTGACAGTAGTTGCTGAAGCCTCCTGGTACCTCTTGTTGATGCCTTCTGACAGTAGTTGTTGATGCCTCCTGGTACCTCTTGTTGATGCCTTCTGACAGTAGTTGTTGATGCCTCCTGGTACCTCTTGTTGATGCCTTCTGACAGTAGTTGTTGATGCCTCCTGGTAGCTCTTGTTGATGCTTTCTGGCAGTGCACGCCTGCTAATGTTTAGGTCGGTTTATTCGAGTTTGCTTCATTTCGTGATATTTTGATATTAATTTCCTGGTAGTTTGTTGACGCTTGTTGATGCCTTCTGCCAGCAGTTGTTGATGCCTTCTGGCAACGCGCACAACAACTCCTAATGTTAAGTTTGCTATGTTCGAGTTTGCTTTATTTCTAATTATTTCGATACTTACCTATAGCGGTGTTTTAAAAGTGCGATAATTGATCATGATGACTTATGACCCAAAGGTATGACGTGTACAAAATTAATGCAGATGATCTTCATAAGCTTTTGTACAGGAAATGATCTAGACACCTGTTCGACTGGAAACTACACTGATTTAAGAGATAGAAAAAATGAAATGTGTTTGGAACAACATCTAAAACCGTCAGGCACCTAGTCTTCAATTAAGGTCTCAAAAGAGCCATTGTGTTTAAATGCATTAATGACACTGACTTCATTTTAAGAGTATAGAGTACGAGTGAATTTACATTAATCTTTATTAATTTCTGTTGTAGTTTTTTGGTAACTGGATTTTGGTAATGGATTTAGAACGTACATCTATACTAATTCAGGTAGCTATACGGGTACAGTTTTGCGTCTTAAACTAGTTAATTACGATACCAAAAAAAATCAAAAGGTTCCCCACTTATTCATTTTCTTGTCTATAAGTACTTTCTTTGGTATCATTGTGTTTATTTGCATCTTCATATATATATGTTCTTCCAGCTGCGACACAGTTTTATATCATTATGTTTGCATAAATGATGATACTGATGAGCAATGGTTAATGCTAAATACATTACTTGGCCCAAGCTTTTCGACCAGATCTAACACAATGGCTATGGCTGCACCAACACTTTGCTGATCAGAATTAAAAAGAATAACCATGAAACTAGAAGTTTATTTTATCATTTTACATTGTTACTGATAGAAAAATCATACCAACGCCATGATACCAACGCCATGCAGTTTCACCTGCACTAGCTAATTTGACAACGTTATAATCTTCCAATGTGCCTGCTAAACCTGGAAGATGCTTGTTAATCGATCAGAGTTTGTTTACAAGCTTAAATGAAAGGGGGTGCACTGGGGTCAATAAACGTTTGATTACCAGAACCTTTTAGGCAGAAACAAAGGACCATTGTTGCATAATTTTCTAGGAACCTATGCATTTTCTAGGAACCTATGCATTACAACCCAGTTCAAACAGCTGTTAAACTGAACTGTAAGGCACATGTTTGCAAGGATATTGGGGCTTAACGATACTAGTCTACTATGCCCTTATATATAGAAAACAATGTATATCTTTATTCAAAAATGTACACAGAAGCTTAAATCTAAGGTACATGGCCACCAAGATCTATATATAACACTGATAGGTAAACAAAATAGCTACACAGGCGTTTGTTTACCTGAATCCAATAACAGCTTTGTATATATTAAGGCTAACAACCAGGTATACATTAAGGCACATGGGTAGTGGTCGCTGCACATTACAGCGCCCGTTACCTCCCCCAACCTTATAAGTCGTCGCTCTATCCTGTCGCTAATTTCCTGCGCGCCGGGCGACAATTTCCCCTCCAGTGTCTCCCACCCTCGTAAAAGACGACAGCTCTTGATTATGGGCCCAGCCCCTGTGGCTTGTCTGCGCATGCGCCGCAGACCACACGTGACTGATGATGAGCTGCTCGGCCCGAGCTGCTCCCCCCTTCCACTTAGGCCTACCCACCCCCCGAAAAACGCCCTCCCAACTACCCAAACCCACCAATCCAAAACACTCCCACCCACCCAGTCAAACCAACCTATATAAAACTCACCCACCTAGCTACCCGAAATGTCCGCCCTTCCCTCCCTAGCCCATCAGACCGCACCCCCATCCTCCCCCTGCATCCTCACTCTCTCTATCTTAGCCCCTCCAAGGTCTTCCCATCCTCCCCCCCCCCCAACAAAAAAGAAATCCATCCACCCACCCAAAACTCTGCCACCCACCCACCCACTCACCCAAACATACCCATCCAACTCAACCCACCCATCAACCCCCTCCTCCCCAAAAAAACAAAAACAAAAAACAAAACCACCCTTACCTTCTCTTCCCAACCCCACCCTCTCCACTCTCCCAAACACCCCCACCCCTACCCCTACCCCTTCCTCCAGCATCCCCACCCTCCCCACCTTAGCCCCTCCACGGTCTACCGGGGCCGACCCAGTGCTAACCTGCTGGATGAATGATCATGTTCCACTGGAGTTCAAACGGAGCAACATGGCTTTCCTTCCGTGCGCCCGGCCGCAGGATTGGCGGCCGGACCCCGGGGAATTCCTCCACATAGACCGTTTGATCTCACCCCCTAATGCCCTCCAGACCTGAGCTACCCAACAACAGCCGGACCTGCAGAGTTCGTGCTAATACTGTTATCATTTTTCCTTGGTCTTTAAAAATGAACTATACACATGTTGTAATTCGTATTATTAAACTTTTTCACTCTGTTCATTTCTGAGAAAATGGCAACATATTATTTTGCCATTATTTTGCCATTTTTTCCTTTATTTTTTTTTACTTTTTCATTGACAAAAGTAAAAAAAATAAAGGATTTTTTTTTAGTTCAATAAAATGTTAAAAATGTGGGTTTAAATGCATTTAAAAGCATATGAAACTAGCGTAAGTTAAAGGTTATGTTTCTAGACCTTAACAGTATGATATGAAATATTTATTACCCCTTTTTCAGGATTAAAGACGGAGCTTACCTTCATAAGTATTCAACTCCCACCGTTCTATAAATAGACCTGTTTGCTCAGCACTGGAGGGCCAATATATTAAAACCCTTGCATTGTTCCGATCGAGTCGCGGCCACTTTTATGGGGCCGAGTTTGTCACTTTAATGATAATTAATATCGCTGCGAATAATAAAATATCGATTTTCGCCGAGAAAACCTTAGAGTATAATGGAATATTGAGCGTAATATGCTGGAGTGTGGATGCCCTTGGGCTATAGAGGAGAAAGGCGGGGCTGTCCCTGTATACCAGGCTACACCTACTGGAGGAAGGCCTGGAGGAGGGCCCTTTACGTTGACCTTGACAGAAGTCACGCGTGGCACTAGTCCTTTCATGACCTAGATACTTCTTGCATAATAGGTTCTTACACCCACAAGAGTCCATGGCTACTACTGGCCACATACATTTTTGTAAGGAATTCTTTTATTGGCCCTCTATAAATGGAATGGGGAACCCCTTTGATGGTTGTCTGTGTGGTGGCCTGGTTTATGGTCTTACCTGCCATAAACCAGGGGCTGCAAAGCATGCTGGGATACGGGGTGGAATTCCCACCTAAAATGGTTGCCGGTTAACAGTCCTAGTTTGAGCACCTAGCGGACTTGGATGTAACTACAGTCACGTGTGGCACTGACCCCTGGCCAGCAGACATAAGTCAGGCGCATGCGCAGTTTATCACCAAGGAGCATACCAAGTTGTTTCCATGGCCACAGCATGATCTATCTTGTTTATGTTGGGGGGCTGACAACCGTCGCTTCCTCTGCTCCTTGGGTTGCGGCCACCGGTTCAGATCACACAAGGGGTGATGTCCAGGGGAATACAGCTTTATTATTCAGGTGGAGCCAAGTCTAGACTACCCTATAACTAATCATAATGTCCACTACATCACAGAGAAATATAGCAGTGTTTAGCTGAGTTATGATAGTCTGGTTTACTTGTTGGTATATCTATCATCATTGTATATTTTTACAAGTCATATTACATTGTCACATAATAATAATATAGTAGAAATAAAAGTGTGGATCGACAACAAACTCAGCAAGCACAACCGATGGATGACTGTGTTATTTATCAAAAGTGGGGTATATCCGATCAACGGTGTCAAATAATATAGTATATTGTTAAAAGTAATAACTTATATTGTCCCATAATAGCTATAGTCTTATTGTTAAAAGTAAAAATATTATGTTACCTTTATATTGCCACATAATGTAGTATGTTGTTCAAAGTTATATACTGTCCTTATATTGTCACATAACAGTATATTGGTAAAAGCAATTTATTATCCTAAGTGGTGCGCTGCCACTTAAGATGCCCTGCTTCAATAATTCATACGGACAAGGGTAAAATTGGGATGTCAATGTCAAAGTTCTGGGTTGAAGATTAGCTAAGTGGCTTCGTTAGTAGTATAGGAAAATGAATGGTTTTTGCAGGGTGGACAGATAAGTAGTATAGGAATTTTGGGTTTTGGAGCAGAAAAGTTGTGGTGCACTCTCTCCTTATGTAATGCGTATGTTCGTGGAGACCTGCGCATTTTTACGCATTTCTGTATCACGAATAAAATGCGCAGATTTATATTATGGAATTTCCTAAACTAATAGACACCCCAAGAAACAATCTTTCTGTAGATATCTATATTACAAGGAGACAATTAAGGTATAGCCTAGTTAATGCGTTCACATAGAATATGATTTTAATCATGAAGAGCTGTCTGTTTTTGCAGAGCCAGGGGTGAGAATGATTCCCCCGCCTAAAACCTCGGAATCAATCATTTGATACGCAAACACGTCCTATTAATGAAACTCTGATAAAAGACAGCCAGACGACGGGAAAATCTATGCATAATTCCCACCGGCTTGGCTAGATACCATGTAGCCGTCTGAAAATTAGCTTCGTTGAAAAGGAATTCGGTCTCATTCATTTCAGTCTGTCACATTTTTGCTTCTATAATCCGCCTTGGATTGTAGGAGCCCGCATCTAATAAATTATCCGTTTCTATGCTTGTCAACACCGCCGTAGCAACTGATGAGCATCTTTTTGGCCGTAGATTGGATGGTAATTTACAGCGACCTGCCTATGGATGCCATGCTGCTTTGGAGAGCGTGGCATGGATTGGGTTTGACTGGGTTCTTGGCCGCGTAGAAAACAGTGAACTATTTTTCTCATTTTTTTATCCTATATATTCTCGTATGCAGTTTATGTGTTTACGTTTTAGATAATTTTTAAAGCTCAAAATATTAAATATAATATCAGAGTGTGTCTGAAAGTAGAGCACTAATTCCTATTCACAGTAGGATGGCAGGCAACCCATTAGCTAAGCACTGTAGAGTCTGTACACCAAAGTAAGATAATCATTTTACAGCCTTTTACATGTTTACGACTGTTTAGGGTATCTTTAAGGAGCGTAAGTAAGAATTTTCTTATTTCTGTAGTTTTTGATGACTTACAATGGCATTATATTAAAAGTGGTCGTTGTTGTGTAAGTATTTTTACTTTCTTAAATACAAAAAAAACAACGTGATAGGAAAGTATTGTCTGTGGTGTCCGAAGAGTTTAAATATACGGTTCGCGAGTTGTACTGGATTGGGTGGACCAGCCATAGGTTTGTGTTTGTGGCTTAGGAGTGGTGGATTCCCTAGATCTCTGTTAGCCTTCTTGGTAGCTGCCCGGAATGTAATCAGAGGGGTCCAAGGCCTGCCCCCTCCCACTCCTGACCACTGTCCAGCCGGGTAATCGGGTCAGTCGGGTCGGGGTGGTCAGTCAGGGGGCACTGACCGCAACACAGGAGGAAACCCCTCTCCCTACCCTCCCTCCACCATCCCCCTACCCTCCCCCTACCCTCCCCCTACCATTCCCAAACTCCCTATGCCACTTCCCTCCACCCTCCCCCATCCATACAAAGACACCCCATGCTAGCTCTCACGTTGATACTCCTTTGACTCAGCTCTAGGCTTGAGCAGCTCATCCATGCTTGAACTGGTTCACTGAGCTGCTCACTATAGCTGAGGCACTGAAAGGTGGATTGGGGTTGGTGTTTGGGGAGAGAATGAAGAGGGGGTATAGTTTGAGTTAGGGTAGAAAAAGAGTCAATTCCGTCTTTCTATACACACTTTTGTAACAAATTCTTTATTAGCATTATCAAATATTTTTGCTTTATTCTCCAAGCCTTATTTTGCACCCAGAATTCTTTATCCACCAATAACTAACTGCCCCCACTGTTAACCATCGCACCTTCTCCCCCTCCTCATGCCAACCTCTCAAACCAACCACACTCTTCTTCACCTACCAGTGACTGCTCCACCCCTTTGCCCCTTGCCACCAACCAAAAAGCCTGTTCGGGAAATGCAGCGGCTTGTTCTTATTACCCGGAGGCTGACCAGGGCCCCTTCTACTGCAGCTCCCCCTTTTCTACCCTACAAACTCAATCCCCTACCCATAACACCCACCCAATCCACCTTTGAGTGGCTGGGCTATAGTGAGCAGTTTGGTGGCTCAGTCCAGGTACAGATGACCTGCTCAACCCTAGAGCTGAGTCAAAAGACAGAGCATGGAAGGCGTAAAGTAGAGGTTGCATCGGGTGTCAATGCATTATGGGGAAGGGGTGGAGAGTTGGAATAGGGTATAGGGTGTATGTGTATGATTTTCACTGGGGCGGATGCAGGGTTTTGAAAAAAAAGGCGGGGAGGGGGTCAGCATGATATAGGCTTAGCACTAAAATGCAATTGGGTGCGCAATTGGATGTGCATGCGCAACATAGCTTTTTTACATGTAAAGTATATCTTTTCTCAAAAAAGGGGGTCATGACCCCCTGACCCCCCTTGGACCCCTCCCCCCCCTGTGGATGGTGGATGTACCAAGGGGAGAGGAGATAAGGGGCGATGGCCCAGTTGACCACCCCCATCCCGACCCCCCTCTTTGAAACATCCTTCTCAGACTCTGAGTGACGCGAGCCACTGGGGTCAGCACAATGGTGACTTTAGCGGCCCCAAGGGCGCCATTCACGGCCGTTTAAGGACGCCAAGACGGCCCCACCACCCAGGCCTGGGTAAGCAAGAAAATGCCGTTTATATTCACAAGGTTAAATAGCTTACACAGCGGCTTAGGGGACTATTCTTTATATTGGCCCTCTTTATGACAAGTAAGGAACTCAAGGGGATTCGCCCCTGATATCGTATTATCAGTTTGGCTCCCAAGGAGAGGTAATATTGCATAGACGACAATGTGTGCAGTACTGTGGTACGGGACATAACAGGGCGGAGGTTCTGGCTATTACTGAGGATGTATAGGGTTATTATATACTTCTTGTGCGGTCTCATAGACCAGAACAGCCACATCTCTTAATATTATGTACTTATTTTTGGGTATGGTAAGGGTGTTTTCAACGAATTGTGCCCATGCACTTATGCACAATTATACATAAATTTACTTATGAATAAGTATTGCTCTTTGATAATTATTGCATTATGTATTTCAGTACAATTCTGCCTCCTTGTTGAACAGTGTGCACTTGTGTACATCATCCTCTTAATACTGTACCCAGCCAAGGATGTGACGTTGAAGAACGTTCTAATAACGTCGCAGAACGTCACAGAACGTTACTAGAACGTCGCAGAACGTGACCGTTACGTCGCGCCTTGGCTGGGTAGGGCTACTATGTGTATGTGTACAATACTTTTTACTTAACACGAATTGTGTTATTTACCTGTGTTAAGTGCCGTCTCATTAATAGTGTATTAGGTATCTTTACCATTGTATTATGTGGAAGTTAACAATGCGGCCTCCTTAACATTTCATGATGTACACTTTGTTACAATGCTGTCTCCATAACACCCTTTGCACCATGTTCAGTTTTTCAACAAGGTAACCAAGCACCAACAGGTTAGAGCCAGCAGTCCACATTCTTCTCCATAAATCTATTCACCAAATTAACGTCCAAACGTCCAAGCCTGAGCTAACTGCATGGGGGCAGCCTATGATTAAATCATGCCTCTCGTTAAAGTCTGACCGTTTGTTTAGCCGCTAACTAAGCTACAAGAAACAGACCCTTGCTGGGATACAAATTTGTTGACAATTTAAGAGGCTGGCCTTCAGGCAATTACCCGTGCTCGGGGTTGGCTGCAGGTCTGTCTATACTATAGAAGCTGCTCGCGAGCTGCTCTCCACCCATTACCCCCCAAACCAAAGGCTGTATTCCACTAGGCGATTTTACTCTGGAAATCAAAAATCGACAGTGGGAATATCGGTTAACCATACACATGTCACATACCATTAGAAAGGTCTTCAAATCCTCTTTCAAACAATATGTAACATGCATAGTCTTTTGCAGAATCACCGGTAACATTTTAAAATTACCAAATAACCGGCAGTCAAAATCGCCTAGTTGAAACCAAACTTAAGCAGCTTGGTAAGGTCCAGGCCTGACGTACTGCCCACCGACTCTCTTCACACTCGCCCGCCCAGCGATTGGCCTGATTTATAAGTGCACTCGTCCCTAACGCCGCATTACCGTCGCCGAGTCAAACAGCGATGGCGCTCTAAGTGGACGACGTCGCCGGCTCACCGACTCATCTGTCTGCGCCGATTGGGCCCTGAGCTGCTCACCACCCATCCCTCTCGCTCCCCTCTAACTCTGACCCTTGATCGAAACAAGCGTGGCCATCGTTTGTCACTGTGGTGGAGGTTGGGAGGGAAAGGGGTGCATGGGTGGGGAGTGTTGGAGGTGGGGTGGAGGATGGGTGGGGGTTGGGGATGGGGGGTGGTCATATTTACAGGGTAGTCGTGGTGGTGGGGATCTACTAATCAGTATGTGTTTATGACCTTGGTGGGTGACCTTAGCGTGATAAGGTTGAACGGGCATGACTGTGGTATACATGTTTGTATGTATGTATGTACACTGTTAAAACAAGTGTTTAGAACCTAAACATTTTCCTAAACACTTCGGTGCATCCAGTTTTGGAACACTTTATTTCCCTAAGCATGTTTAGAATTATCGGTGTTTAGGGTTAAGTGTTTAGAAATGTGTGATGTTTAGCTGTTTAACCATGAAGTGTTTAGGTCCTCAAGGTGTTTAGAATCAAAACGCTTATGCTTTTTTTATGTTTAGCTGTTAAGTGTTAAGAAAACTATGATGTTTAGGTGTTTATCTATGAAGCATTTAGGTCTTCAAGGTGTTTAGGGTTAGGTGTTAAGTTAAACAGTAATATACCGTAATATGTACAGTGTACTTTCATTCTTAAGGATGAAAACCATTTTAAATTTAACAATAATATACCGTAGTGTGTAAAAAAAAAAAAACACGTAGATTTTACATGTAAACCACTGCTATGGTACTATGCCATTCAGTTTACACCAGATGTAATGTTAACAGCATTGAAAGTTTTATTTTTCCTGTAATCACACTACAGGATCATTGAGCCAATAACCACATAATAATGTCCTTCCTTCTTGGTTCAGCCTTGCATGGATTGTTTGATAGTTGGAGGTAAAACCTTTAGGGGTATAGCTGATAAAGTTCTTGTACTAAAAAGGTGTCTACATGTTAATCCTACTAAAAAGGTGTTTTAAAACATTTTGTAAATGTTTTAGGGGTGTTCTGGTTGGTTGACCGTACCTAGAATAGCAGGCCAATGAAGTGATTATCTTAATGACGCTACAAAAACTTTAAAATCTAAAATTTTTAATCACAAAGTTCCAAGTTCCTAAGTGTATGAAAAAACAATTTTACTAATCATGGCCAAAAATATGGAGGGCATGTGGCAAACCGCTAATAGTACAACTACTTCATAGTAGTATTTTGGTAACTTCAGTAGCCGAGATTTGAACCCGGGGCCCCTCACATATGAAGCCTATGCTCTACCACTGAGCTATGGAGGCCTGTAGGTAGACACAGCCCAGCTTTGCTACTTAACTGAATAAGTAGGGGTATGAGAGTACTGAACTATTGTCTGTCACACCAACATGATGTCGAATACCTGTATAGTAGTACTAATCCTACTCATTGGTGCTGACTATGCCAGTGTGCACTGCATGCAGTCCAAGTTAGCTCAGTTGGTCAGGCTTCTTCCTTGAATGTAAAGAATGTGGGTTCTAATCCCAAAGTGTCCATTTTTCTTTTCCATAGTATACAATTGATATTATGTGTTTAGATTCTAAACATATCCCATTCAAAACATGGTTAGAGGTTACAAGTGTTTAGCTTTTAAACACAACTAATGTTATGCGTTTAGATTATAAGCATAGTTAACCCAACACATGTTTAGAAGTTACAAGTGTTTAGGTTTTAAACAGATATGGTTTATTGTATTTAGATTATAAACATGTTTATGCCCTTAACACATTTAAATTCTAAACACCATTTTAACAGTGATATGTATGTATGTATGTATGTATGCATGCATGCATGCATGCATGCATGCATGCATGCATGTATGTATGCATGTATGTATGTATGTATGTATGTATGTATAATGGTTGATTCTCACGAAACGGGGCCACAGACCTGATTTTCATAATTTCATTCATAAAATTGCATCAATAAGTAATAGCCATTCTATCAGAGCCTCAATGGATGTGTCTTTATCAAACCCTTAATGGGAACCCTACTTTTAAGTGAATTATATGAATATTTTAGAATTTATAGCTTGAAATGTACCATTTTTGACACATTTTTCAACCAAAATCACTTTTTACATTTAGATCAAGTCATGTAACTTTTTAAATTTGGGCCCTGCAAATATTCTTTTTTCAGGTATTATAAGCAACAAATTGATTGTTATCAATTGGATAAAATTGGTGTAAATTTTTAACAATTTCCATGTTTTTTTACCAAATTATCCATTGTGTAGAAAATGCATCATAGTACATATACAAAAATACAGCAGCCTAATCATATCAAGAAAATAAAACAAATGCTCCATAAAATGCATAAGAAAATGCAATAATGTATTGGCTTTGTTCATGGACGAAATTACATTTATTTATGAAGAACTAATCATTGGGCAACAGAAAATGTAAATCCAGGTAGGGTTGGGGTAGCAAATGCATCATAGTACATATACAGATTAAACATCCCATAAAATTAAAACATGCAAACATTAATGGAAAATATTTGTGTCCAATATGGATTGACCTAATATTATCATATTAACATTAAAATCGGGAAAAAAATCTATTTGATTTTCAAATAGTATCAAATATAAAATCAAAAATAACAGAACGCGTCATAGTACATATACGCATCATAGTACATATACAGACAATTAATTGTGTTATAATTCTTTAAAAAATACAAATGGTCAATAGCGAAAGTATGTGCACCAAACTCATGTTTATATGCTACTTAATGAAACATTTTTGATATTCATAATTTTAAAGAAATTGTTTAAATATGTTAAATTATGGAAATAATAAATGCATCATAGTACATATATAGGTGCAACCATATGCAATTGCATCATAGTACATATACAAAATTGAAGTTATCTCTGAAACTAGTATGTTTGGGCTGCCCTAAAAAGCAAACCTAAAATGATCATACACATGCAATGCTTGCAGGAGTAATTTTATGTTTATATCTCTGAAAAGATTAGGTAAAATTATGGAAGTTTTGTTTTATAAATGCATCATAGTACATATACTGCATCATAGTACATATACAAAACTAAAAACCTTAATAACTCAAAGAATTATGAAGATTAGTGTACCCAACTTTGGGAACGCATTCCAACATAACAATCCTTCAGTCCACAAAGTTTCATCGAGATATTTTTACGGTTGATAAATACCATTTGGTAGAACGGTACCTACTATGGACACTGTCAAGTACTACTTCGCATGTCTTTTATTTCACATTTCCACATGCTTGCCTTTGGAAACTATATACATTCATCTAGGTCAGTGTCTACCTCACTATAAGCAACCACAGTTTTCTTTCCCGCATACATTTTCTTTCTGAACTATTATAGAAATATAAAGAGTTTTATTGTAAAGAAATAATGAAGATCAATTAGGCAATTTTCTATTGTTTGTTATGATAAGGTGCTGATAGGAATATATTCCTAGCCGCTAAGATCTGGTACAGCTCGAGTCTTCATAACTTAATCGAGTGTTTCATGCGATTCATATACTTTAGGTAGTAACATGCTCGTACCACTAGTTTTTTCATGTTGGTGTAAGCCAATACTTGCAGGTCGTTCAAACCAGTTCTGTTGGGTCACATAATTTCTTTTGGACTAAAGGTCAAAGAAATAAAAAATAACAATGCTATATCCGACTGGAAGACAAACTATTCTGAAGACGAACAAATAAACAAGAAATGCGTAGTGTCCGCGGAAAAAAAAGGGATCCTACGTACACAACGACGTCTGTTACTGTGGCTATTTACTCCACTCCTCCACTTGTGAAAACATTTCGGCCCTGACATTCGATCATTAGGAGGTACATGTAGTAGATTCATGAACGCAGCATAGACTACATAAGAATAAGAATTGGTGAACGGCCACATTGCCTAGCAATTTGACGTCGTCACAACGAAGCTACTGTCACAAAGAGGCTGCTGGCATTACGTCTTGTGATACCTTAAACTTGGCTTTAAAAGAATCATAATTGAATTTGAAAATCACTATAAAAATAAGTCCAAGATTGATATATATATCCTACAATTCTAATAAATTAAAAGTATTGTCTACTGGGGTAGCACTGACCCATTCTCTTGGTCACAGATGCATTTTCTAGTATTCAGTGTTGTGACACCTGAAGATTTGCCATGACCATGAATTTTGGACAGGGGGTAAAGCGATCACGTCGCTAAGCTCCGTGGCGGCTTCGCCGCGGATTACTTTAAAAAAATTATCAAAAAAGAAGACAACTAAAAAAAGTTCTGATTTCACCACCAGCAATAAAATCGTCCAATTAGAATTGAGCCTTAAGAATATTATTCTTAAGTATTCAGTTAATATATGCATGAATTGCATTACTATCTTCTAGCTTTTGCAAGAAGAATATTATTATTATATGATTCTATAGCATGTTTTCCATTAGGGGCCGTATAAGATGCAGTAGCCGTATAATTGTCTTTGTCTTCTACCACAATACGCCCTTAGATTGTCATTCTGATGATTCCGATGTCGGTGCTGATAAAGAAACGTATCTTAATATCTTATTATCCTAAGCAAATTAAAGTATTATAGGATGAGTCATCTTGTATGAATGATGATGATTGTGCTATCATACCATGCATTGCTTAGAACGTTTTCTCCGAACAATTAACCATAGTATGCGCGTTATATTTTCTTAATGTGTTGGCTTGGAAGAAGCTGTCCGAATTTTCTTTAAGCCTGTATTCCACAAGGTGATTCTGACTGTTGGTAATTTGGAAATTTATAACCTTTTACCAGTAATATGACAAAAGACCACACATCCTATATATCATTTGAAAGGGACTTTGATGACCTTTCTAATGGTATGTAACATGTCTATGATTGACCAATTTTCCTATTGCTGATTTATTTTTTTCATATCGGGAGTCATATCGCCTAGTGGAATAAAGCCCTCATGAGAGGGTCATGTATAACATCAATACCACTTACCCAGGCTAATGGGTCAAGTCAAGCCTGGCGCCTGTGAAATTATCCCAACATGAAATATGCCCGGCCGTAATGACATTAAAGTATCATCAATCTACCCCCATCGCCACGGAACCATGACATCGATTCTAGCCATGACCGATTTATAAACTTTTGATTATCAACCACCGTGGATGGGTGGCGGTAATTTTTACCCCGATCACGAGTAGTTAAGCCAAATTCCACTGCCCCGACTAAATCTATTTGGGGCAGTCGGACATTTGGGCCGGGACAGGACGGCCCGATGGCCCATACAAACGACTTCCATACACTTGACCAGACTTCTCAAGCTGACTTTGATTCGATCACAAATGTGAATAATGGTTTCTTTCAGGGAGGAGGTAGGAATTTATCGCTGTGGGTTTGACGAGTCGATGAGAATATCTAATTTGTCCATCTCTCTGACGAAAAGAAGGGAGAAATCCAACTTGCGGTAACCCGATCGGAGGTTCGTGGGAAGAGGGAGGGAATCAGTGAAATCAATACAATCCCTTGGAGATAAACATTCGAAAGCTTTTAATTGTTAAGGCGCTCAGATACCTGCATAGAAAAGAATACCAATTAAAACGGAAAAGCATTAATTGTAGATTGCCCTTCTAATATTTATTTATTATTTTCCCTGTAGGCCCGATTGACATTAAGTCACATCACGATGGCGTTATTAAATTACAATACCACATCATGTGATCAGGAACTTAATTATCCAGGGGAATTCAAAGGTAATAGATTGTAATACCAATTAGCATGAGAGCACAATTTATGTAGTCCCAAATTTACGACCTTTTTTTAGTTTGCATACATATTAAGGAATGTAACCATTCAAATCCACACAACGGTCATTATACTGCTTTTTCTAAAATATTTTTAAAAATAATTTTCAAGGGGAAAAATCTGTATTTTTCAAAGCCCAATTGTCCTTTAATTTCTAAGGACCATTGGCTTTTTATAAGGAAAAAAGGGGAATATTTGCATCAAATAAGGGAAGCTGCACGAGAAAACTCTTCGGTGATTTACGCATTAGCTAAGCATAAAGTCAGTCTCAGAAACAAACCAGCTACCTTATAAATTCTGTAGTTTTTACTCTTCAAGTTCATCCAAAAAAGGGCCTTACATATGCCCTTAGGACGCTAGACAAAGTGCCCTTGTCACTTCCTCATACCACGTGCCTAGGTGAACTAGGAAGAAGGGCGGAAACGGTTTAAGTATACAGGGTATGTGCATCCGGAGTATTAATCAATGTCAACGTGTCAGAGGGACCCATAATTACTGGAGGAGAGGGTGATGGATTAAGCCTAATCCAAACTTTATACTAGAAGAACAAGCACACTAATTATGACCTATTTCTTTGAGGTTTTCAATTGAGTACGCATACTTTTGATTTCTGACATCCTCGACAAATAAATCACTAGTACTGGCTGTTACTCAATTTTAACAGGACTTTCAATAGCAAATACTCAACCTTTCTGTAGGACTATATGTATTAAATGAAATGAAAGATATATGTTGGACTCGCAGAGTCAAGGAGATAGCTAGCATAAGAACAAATAAGGTTGCACACTTTCATGCCCGAACATTGGGTTAAACCATAGAACTGTACGTAGCTACAGTTCTATGGCTAAACTAACAGTATACTTTTTTTTGCGTTTTTGCAATGTATTAAAATTGAATTCTAGAGAAGTTTCATTTAGAAGACTTTAGCAGAGGCTATGTATGTGAAGTATAATTATCTAGTTGTATGTTTATGCAGACTGATGCCTTTTTCTAAACGAACAAGGCGTCATTCAATCTCATTTAATTTAGAAATATATGACGCAATTGTATTTGACAGAATGGAATATGACATTAACTCAAGAAAAGGTGGCACGCCACAGTCTTTCTATTGTCTAGGGAGCCGGTCAGCCTTCTGTATATAACTTACTTATAGCGGCCATCCTATCCTGTACAACAATGTCTGCTCTTCGTTGCTGTCACGATCCTGATATGCAATCCCCTTGATACAAAACAGGCAAGACATAAATAAAACCTGATTGGCAATTCAAGACAACTGAATTCTAATATGGGCCCAAGAAAGTGGAGGCAAAATGATAAAGATCTATAGTGGGTTTTTATCCTGAAGACTCATGTCATGTTTTTTATGAGTGCTCCTTTGATTGCCTTGTTTTTATTGCCTCTAGGCTGCCGGCGTTGAGTTATGTGCTAATTGGCTGATGTCTTGTATGGGAACCTACTGGCAGGGCCTCCCGTCTTTCACGGCCTTATAGGCCTGAGAGGCGATGTACAGTGTTTACTTAGGCCCACATCAGGGCCTCTGGGAGGCTTATGATACAATCAGGGCACGCCTAAATCAGGGGCTTAGGCTTGGGAATCCAGGGGTCGCAGGGGGCATCACCTGGCCGGAATACCGGCCTGCTGGCCGGAAGCAGTGACCACCGCCAATATGGCTGACTTTACCCTGGCCTTATACAATCTCCAGCAAAGCCCCTCACAGACGTTGTTATACAACACTGCGGTAGAGATCTTTGCAAGAAACTAGTGCCACACATTTTCATAACATGTAAAGGAATATTTATATTCTAGATATGCATGTGACATTTCGTTTTACAACAGTAATTTCCAAAAATGTATTCATTCTGTATAGGTGTATGAGCCAAAGCTGCTTGTCCAATTCCACGATTTCTTTTCTCGGTATATATGAGTGTCTTGAAGTCAAAATTGAAGGGGTTCAGAAATTTAAAGGGGTTCTAGGTAAATTTGAAGGAGTTCCAGGTATATCTGAGAGGGCTACAGATGACAGCTTTTAACAAAATTTACAATGTTTTATGTTTTGTGACCAAAACGTTTCAAACCCTGAGGGGGTTCCAGACACCATCTGAGCACCTGTCTTTCCTGCCCCCTTCTGAAACCTCCTCCAAAATATTAAGTACAGCCGCCAAACGTTGGGACGTGATGTCAAATGGACTGTTGAACATTAACCGTCTATTCGCATGATTAAACGTGTCCCAACCCTCTCCCATAGACACATTGTGAGTCGATCAATTGGCGGACGACCCTTTCAGTGACTGACGTCATTGGCGGACGACCTGCCATAACTGACGACCCCACGCGACTGCGCATGCGCCTCACGGCCGGACGTAACGAGCCTGCGCGCGCAGCACTGACCCCCCCTGACCCAACTTCCGGTCGTCGGCAGCCCGTCGCGGACCCTATATACCGCCCTGCATAACGCCCTTCATGTCCCCTGTGAAAAGGGCCTTAGGCTTAAGGGACGACCTTCACTTAAGGCCGTCACGGTGCGGGGTTCAATAGCTTTCCTTCATATTTGTTATCTTATCTTATGTCTTCAGAGCCTACCTATTTGTATTTTTTTCTCCAGACATTTTTCTTGAATTTGTACTTCTCAAACTGACTTATAATAGTATTACTGACTCTAGCGAACCATATACAACAAACAGTCTTTATTCGCATTTTGTTTATGAATGTACCTATACTGGCCAATATTGGCCTGCGGATAATATCATACCACCGATCTATTCTAAGCCTAGTCACCACTGAATGAAAGATCCACCTGGTTATGGTGTCTGTGAAGCATTTTAGCATGAGTTTAAAAGGACATGGTATCTAGCCTATATAGATATATTCAGTTAATTTTATGGGACAAACATATTGCATAATTGAATTATGGAATACGTCTCTTTGGAATGATAATCATTTTAGAAGAATGATAATTAGTGTGCTTATATAAATACAATTCAATTTTCAAGAACCCGTAAGAACACATGCAGATACACCCACATGTATGCACACAACTTAGATATAAATAAAGAACACACGTTATACTATTATTAAACTTTTATGAGCATATCATATATACATCTATATATTTATGAAAGTATATCTTTCAAAGACTTTCAGAACTGCGTGGGAGAAACTGCTATTTAAGACGTCCTGTCGTCCTGTTTGTCGTCCTGTTTGTCGTACTCTAGAGTCCTATGTTAAATCAAGTACAATGTGTTCTTTTATAGAGAGCGGATGTAGGTCCATAAGTCTCAGAACGGGGGGACTAGTGAATAGCACAGGTATGTTATATCACCGGATAAGAGGTTTCTTATTAAAGGCCCTTTCATAGAACATTGGTTAGTTGTTATTCTGTAGTAGAAAAGAAAGATGTCGTAGATTCCATGTCTTTTAAAGTTGTAATGTGTGCTTTTGTAATAGGCTGCATTGCTATTGCCTGGAATAGGTTGAATTAGTAATGGTTGGCAGTAATTATCATAATTATTTTTCAGGATGAAAAATACAAAACCTTTCAGATATCATCTGGTGTTATATTAAATTCATATATATATATATATATATATATATATGTATATAAATATCTATATCTATATAATATATCCATCTATATATGTCACACATATGTAATAATAATGCTAACATGAACAAAAGGAAGGTATACGCAAAAGAACAATTAAACACTAGTATATAAATATATCTAAAATGATAAAAATGAGTCAAAAAAGAACCATACAAAAACATTGGACCTTTGCCCTTTCATTTCGACATTTGCCAACCCCACCACCTCCCCCTAAAACCGATACGAGTGTATTGATAACATGACATTGCTTTCTGCTGGACAATCATAACTCTAAATGGATCCCGATAATAAGACGTTGGCTACACAGGGGGGCGGTGAGCAATGACCACTGTTTGCATGTCCCTGGTCCCCTCCCTGCTCCTTGACTCAGTTTGTCGTTTGTCAACGTTGGCCGTCGGCCTATGACAAATGGCATGGCAGGACGATAACCAACCGGCCGCTTATGGGGGGCAGGGTCCGGTGAACTCCTCCAGCCTTCTTATGGTGACTTCTCCAGGGTCTGGGACCTCTCCTGTCCCTCCAGGGTGGCATCAGGGGACTGTCGGGGTTATTTATTTCTTATCTCAGCCATTTTGAGGTGAGACTGAGGTTAGATGGAATCCGCTGAGGTCTTGAACCTGGCTGGAGATTATGAAGGGGACTTATTGGGGGGGGGGGGAAGGCTCTATTTCTGTTACTGTCCCTTTCTGTCTCTCCCCTCCTCCCTGTTTGGAACACGGTTTGTAATAATAATATTTTTGTGATACCCCATCCTGTCTCCCCTACCCCCTCCTTTTGGTGGAACAGGATTTGTAAAAACGAATTACAGGGGTAAATATTATTCCCAAACTCCCACATTATGGATGATTCTTTTCACTGCCCTGTTAGCATCTGGTTACAGAGCTACAGGGAACTCTTTTCCTATGGTCTAGAACACTATTCCTGATACTATTCCTGATAACCCTCGCCTTTATTATCAAGGGCTGGGATAGAGAGTTATAATTATGGTACACCATTCCCGATACCCCTTCCGGCTGTGGTTAAGGGCCGAGTTAAGCCCTGTTTCCACCAGCCGATTTTACTACCGATTTGTTGGTATTTTTTTACTTTTAACTAGAAATTCTAACAAAAGACTATATATCTTACATATCATTTGAAAGAGAATTAAAAAAAACCTTCTAGTGGTATAAAAAATGTTTGTGATTAACTGATATTTGCACTGCCGATTTTTGAAATCGGTTGTAAAATCGGTTGGTGGAAACAGGGTTTAACATGTCAAGACAGATCACATAACTTATTATGGGACACCCTTCCTGAAGCTCTATTCCATATGGTAACCTACAAGGTGGAGGTGTAGAACTATGGGAGACACTATTCCAGACACACCCTTCTTTGCACTGGCTAGGAATGTACATCAATTTAGGAATTCTCTTCTTTTCAATTTCATCTTCTGACAGGTGTCATATCACAACTATTGTCATAAGACCAACCTAAGGCAATTTGTTTCCAATGTCATCCTATATCTTGAATAGAGATATGGCACATTAGATGTAATCTGCAACATCTAGATAGGGCTGAAGTTCCAAGGTGTGCTTTCTTATCTTTGGATATTGCAATGCTAGGATGCATGGCCCCCTTAACATCAGAGAAACTATCGTCCCATGACAGTCTATTATTCCCTCTCCCATCCCATTTAGTAATAGTACCCCCATCCTTCCTTTCAAGCCATGCAACCCTTCCTTTCCTCCCCTTTGCCCACTCACCCTTATCTTTCTTTGTATTACTCCCACCCTTTCCTACCAACACCATCCATTTCCCCAAACTATCTCCATTCCATCCCCACGAACTGGCCCCCCTAACAAAAAAAAACCTCCTTCTCACTCGGACACAAAGCGATCCTTGAAAGCATTGAGCGTCGCGATGCAAATCTCGTGTCTAGATCTCGGCGGACTCGTCAGAGGCGGGGTGCCGGCAAGGACAAGGCTTCAGGGTCAGCCAACGAGAAAACAAGGTTAAGATTGAATGTAAATTGAGGATTAATGATAACATCTAAATGGCCCTAACGGCTGGCCGGCCCTTGACCGACGTCGTAAAGCTGGCTTCTCCGACGCCATGCTACTCAGCAGTCGCCATGGAAACCCAGTGGGGCCGCACTAACCAATGATAAAGAGGTCGAGATGGTAGGGGCTGAGAAAGGGATTTTTTCTATGCAAATAAAAGGGAATTGGGCTGAAAAAGATCACCTTCATAGGCCCTCTGAGGGCACATGGCATTTGGGAAATGACAATATTATTGTGGTATTTTGATCATGTACAATAATATAGCTACCATGATGGAACTGAGCTTTGGCGAAGGTTTTGATAAGGTGGCTATATCACCTTTAGGTGTCTAAAAATAAAATAATGTGGGCAGCGAAAAAAATCATCCACTTCTTTGATGCTTGACATGTCAGATTTTCCAGCAGCTGATGTTTTGGAGGTAATAATTGAAGATGTAATGCGTTAGTTTACACGCTAATGATTAAGCAAGCAATACAGTTCGAGAGCCCCACACATCTTTAATTCTTAAAACAAAATAGTCAAAGTTGTTATATATTCATTTTGCATGACTAGTTTACAATGACTCACCTGTGGCCCATTGGAGAACACTGATAGTAGCAACGAACTCTTGTACAAGAAGAAACGCTGTTCAAAATGATTGTTGTTGAACCATTTCTGATACCTTTGAATGCTTAGCCTGAGAGACAAGTCGCACTGTTAAAAAAATAATTACGAAATACTAATCGATCCTGTAGGCTGCTGTTATATCTATGGGGCCTTACGTAAGCACATGTAAAAAAAAATCAAACCCCCAACCCGCAATTACTGAAGTACGCAATGGATATGTATAGGGACACGTGAACACATACATTTTCAAACATTTCACACCATCGTTGGAATTTCAGCTATCATTGTTAAGCCTTGTTAATGTTTCCACCAGCCGAATTTGACCGCCTCTTATTGATAATTTATCACTTTTAACTAGGAATATGACAACAGATTTGTATATCTTATAAACCACTTGAAAGAGAATTAAAAACCCTTTCTCATGGTAAATAACATATTCATGTTTAACCAATATTCCCACTGCCGATTTTTGAAATCGGTAGTGAAATTGGCTTTTGGAAACGGGGCTTTACCCACATTTACTTAACGTTGTCGCTGTCACAAACGGTTGTTTTACAACGGGCAACTCGCAGTGAACAACACTGTCCGGACCTCACATAACAAAACGACCAGGGGGTCGGCACCTGTCAAACAGACCCTGGAGGAGTCACCCACCACCCACCCTGGAGGAAGACTCCCCCACCCTGCATGGGGGACCCAGCTGGGACGGCCCATCCACTACCTTCATCGGCTCGCCGCATGATTAGGTTCTTGACTCGGTGTAGCGTCCACCACTGATTGATCAGTTCCTGTCTATCGGTCCCTGGTCAATCACTGACCTTTGACCCCCCGGCCCATCGGCCAGCGTCCGACTCGTCGACCGGAAGTGGATAGAATGACCCCAGCTGACCTCTGTCCACTGTTAAAAAAAGTCCCGCGAACGTCAGAAGTTAGTCAAACAGCCAGTGAGTGTATGAGAGGGGGAGGCATGTATGTATGTTTTTATTTGTATGTATTTGATTTTTTTTGGAGGGGAGGAGGGGGCAGTCAGGGCTTACCGTTAGTAAGATATTTGACATACACATACACATAGATTATGTAGGCCTATGGACAAAAACAAAGAAAGAAACACCTTGAGAGATAGAAAACAGCAAAAGAATTGACTATAGAGAATTCCCCTGAGCGATCCCAAATTAAATAATTATGTCATACATATGAAATATTTATGTGTTTTTTTAACTCGATGAAATAATAATGTCTTGATCGGATTTGATTTCATAATAGTTTGCATGGCATGTATGTAATTCCTTTCAAATACAAACTGTATTACTAGACGGTACTTGACACCCAATAGCACACACTTGAAGGTATATCGATTAAAACTAAATAGAAATAAGAGATAAACAATAAGCAGTGGGGTTGGATTCTAGACAATTATCATTTGATGAACAATTGTAACCATGCCCTTTACAAATTGTAACGTCTGGAAGATCAGACTACTCTGAAGACCACAAATAAAATAATTAAAACAAAAAAGAATCATGGGAGGGGGGGGGGGGGGGGGTGCTACAGTTTGGAGAACTACTTAGTGCAGCGCTCAGTAAGCACTCCGCTCTGTGGTAAGGTCAGGTGGTCGGGCGTAGGAAAACCAGGGTCGACGGACGGGAAGCTGGGTAATTGGCTTCCGTACCTGACTCGTGCTTGACTCGTGCCTGACTCGTGCCTGGCTCGTGCCTGACTCGTGCCAATCCGTCCTAGCGGGGCAGAAGGCCCTTCGACGGCCGGTAATATGTCCCGGAGTGCCCTCAGTGCCCTTCGATAGGGCCTGGCGGCTTCATCAGTTACTGGTAAAGACAAAACTATCTAGAGTGTTTGTCTATTTTTAGTGTGCTTAAGTTAAAAGAACGTCTATTATACAGTGGTTGTCACCATGCAACGTGTGATACTTTTTACCATAATTTTTTCGAGTCACTAGGCAAATTGCAAGTAAAGGTTTTATCAAGTCTGTGTGGTTTGTTTCCCATTGTTAACTACGTGGAGGTGTTAAGGTAAGCAGGTAATATTCTAAAAGTTTCGCCTTATATATTTATAACCTTATATGTAATCCTATACATTCACCAAGAAAGTCATTATTCTGTCAATATGATAATGTGAAAAACATTCCCTTGGTTGTTGAACCATCTTGCTTCGCAGTATACACAATCCCTTAATATGTGGATAATTTTCAACCATATTTAGAAAATCAGTGTTGTAATTTTACCTGTGCAAAAGGATTGCTTTGGCATTGGGGTTATTACTGTTCTTGTTCGATAATATACATAATATCTAAACATGTACTGAGATATCAGAGTCTTTGTTCAAGCTATACAAACATTGATAAACTACTTATTCTACCAATGCATACATTAAACAGAATCAGAACTCCACCAATACAATAATCTGAATTGATTCCCTTGATCGTTGTGAAACCTTCTACCTACCCCCTTTAAATACTGCCATTCAAATTATGGATAACAAACGAAGTAAAATAATCTGAAAGGATTTTGTCTGCCTTGCGCACAATATTTTCCTTTTCCAATAACATATAGTTTTAATAATGTAATGTAAGTCCCTATTCTACCTTCACATAATGTTATATTGAAAAATTAGTCATTACGCAAACGAGTAACAGACATTTAGAAAACATAGTTATTAATCATTTCACCAATGCATGTGTACACAGAGAAACATTACGTCATCAAGTCATTACTCCGCCAATAAAAATCATCTAAATAAGATTCGCCCGGTTGTTGAACCACCATCTTCCTCCCCAGTAAACACCACCCTTTAAGGTGTGGATAACAAACGACATTTAAGTGTGTGTCTGGTTTCATCCTAGCCCCATTTGTTACTGTCCAGACTGAGACCAATATAAATAAAGATCAGGCTTGTTATCTCCCTTGCTGTCACTGAGCACCCCCCTCTCAGACTCAGAAGCCCCAGTCGCTGCCTCCCTTATTTCCGACAACAACCCCTTTCCCTGGGTCTTTTCCTTGCCTACCCAAAGCTGCTGTAGCAATAGACTGGGTTCTGTGAAGCGAATGGTTTCGGAGAAAAATAACTGTAAAGTGATCTTCGGTAGCGTTAAATGAAATGGATATGAACTTCACCTTTGTTTTTTATTTTTTATTTATTAGTTTGTATAACTTCAAGAATCTAAGGTGTTGTCTCTGAACATTTTTGTATTATATGTGCCATATGCTTTAGGAAATTGAATCTGTACCGGTATCTGAAACATGCAAAACATTTATGAGGGAGTGTTCTATAGGCAATATTACAAAACGAAATCACAAATGTGAATATTTAGACATTGTACATTTTTTACATATTAGATAAATATGATTGGCAGCCACCTATTTGCTCCTATGTTTGTGCAAAATGAAACCGAATGGCAAAGACTCTATTGCAAAAAAGCGACACAGAATCAACAGTAGCAGCTGTAACCCTACCAGCTGCACTTCCAACGAGGGCAGTGACCTGGCAGCAAGAAGCAAGGGCAGATTTATCAAATTCCATTACCCGGTCGGGCTATAAACCCTGCTGCCTGTTTTTATATTGTCGACAATTCATTGTGTGCAATACAAAAATGAATTACAAATAAATGCAGTCGTACACCGCTGTTGTTACATAATACAAGGTCTCTTAGTAAAATTGTTGCGGTCCCATGGCCAGACAATGAACAATCATTCCAATTGCAAAATTTAAAAGATTCTCAGTATTTTGTTTGTACTTTTCATGTACGTGTACAGTGAACTGCATTCCATTCAGCCTGCAATGGCAAATGCTTTACTGCAAAAGAAGAGGCAACACAAACCCAGCAGCAGTAGCAGCTAAACTGCTGCTCGTACATTATACAATGTCTCTTAGTTGGTGCCCCATGGCTAGAAAAGCACAACCATTCCAATCGCAAAATGTGAAAATTATACATACGCTTGTACTTTACAATGCCATGTACAGTCAACCACATTGCAGTCAGCAGGAAAGGACAAAATTAATGCTCTACTACAAAAAACGCGACACAAAATCAGCAGTAGCAGGTATAGCCCCAACAGCTGTAGTGACCTGAGGCCCAGACCCAAGGGCAGCTCTATCTAATTGTATCACCCCGTCGGGCTACATCCCATACTGCCCCTTTCACATTTGAAGCAAAACCTTGCGTCCAATACACAAATAACTAACAAATAAATGCTGTTGCATAATGCTATTGTCCCATTATACAGTGCCAATAAGCATGATTTTTTGGGCATCATGGCCAGTCAATACACAACCATTCCAATTTCAAAGTCCAAAATTTGTACATTTCATATTTGTGTGCAGTTATCTACATTCCATTCAGCCTGCAATGGCAAAGGCCCTATTGCATCAAAATAAGCAACACAAAATCAGCAGTAGCTGCTATAGCCCCACCAGCTGCAGTGACCTGAGGGCCAGACCCAAGGGCAGCTCTATCTAATTGCATCACCCCGTCGGGCTACAACCCATACTGTCCCTTTCACATTTGAGGCAAAACCTTACATCCAATGCAAAAATAAGTAACAAATAAAATGCTGTTGCACACTGCTATTGTCCAATTATACAGTGCCTATAAGCATGATTGTTTGGGCATCATGGCAAGACAGTACAAAACCATTCCAATTGCAAAGTCTAAAAATTCGACATTTCATATTTGTGTGCCAGTAACTACATTGTATTCAGCCTGCAATGACAAAGGCTTTATCGCAAAAAAAGCAACACAAACCAAACAGTAGCTGCTATAGCCCCACCAGCTGCAATGACCTGAAGTCCAGACCCAAGGGCAGCTCTATCTAATTGCATCACCCCATCGGGCTACAACCCATACTACCCCTTTCACATTTGAAACAAAACCTTGCATTCAATACAAAAATAGCTAACAAATAAATGCTGTTGCATACTGCTATTGTCCCATTGTACAGTGCCTATACGCATGATTGTTTGGGCATCATGGCAAGACAGTAAAAAAAACATTCCAATTGCAAAGTCTAAAAATTCTGCATTTCATATTTGTGTACGGTCAACCACATTGCATTCAGCCTGCAATAGCAAATGCTCTATTGCAAAAAAAGCAACGCAAAATCAGCAGTAGCTGCTATAGCCCTACCAGCTGCAGTGACCTGGGGCCCAGACCCAAGGGCAGCTCTATCTAATTGCATCACCCGTCGGGCTACAACCCCTACTGCCCCCTTTTGTCTGCTGAGCATGTTTACTGGTGATCTTTTCTCGGCTAATTATGATTTGGCCCAGTCGCTGATTGATTGAATGAGGTGATTTTTATTCGTTTAGGTCGGTCTGTGGTCGGGGCAAGTCACAGAGGATTAGGACGTGCTCCCTGGGGGTGTTCATTCAATGCAAGCAGAGACCAGTAGGAGTTGGGGGGGGGGGGGGTTATGGGAGGTTTTAGGGACTGGGAAACCTCTATAAATTGGAGAGGGATTTATGATTGGGAAACCTCTTTAAACTAAAGACGGGTTTGAGGACTGGGAAACCTTTGTCATAAAATGGAAAAGGGTTCGGAGCCCCGTTCCTGTGACTCCCACCTTTTGGGGAGACTTTGAGAACCTTGAAAATCCCTAAAAGGTTGAGGGGTCCGGGGACTGGGAAGCCTTTAAAGCATGGGCAATTCGGGGACTGGGAAAGGTCTAAAGCTCAGGTAACTTGGGAACTGGAAAACCTGTAAGATATTGGTAATTTTGGGACTGGGAAACCTCTAAAGCTAAGGAAACTTGGGGACTGGGAAACCTCTAAAGCCTGAGTAATTTGGAGGCTGGGAAACCTCTAAAACTAAGGAAACTTGGGGACTGGGAAACCTCTAAAGCCTGAGTAATTTGGGGGCTGGGAAACCTCTAAAACTGAGATAACTTGGGGACTGGGAAACCTCTAAAGCATGGGGAATTTGGGGACTGGGAAACCTCTATGCGTCAGTAACTTGGGAACTGGGCAACCTCAAAAGCGTGGGACATTTGGAGACTGGGATCTGGGTGAGGCACATGGTCTTGATCACCAAGTGGTGATCACCAAAAAGTGATCACGTGACCACGTGTGCACAGGGTCTATAAACTTGAGAGGAGCTTTGGACTGGGAAACCTCTGTAAATTGGAGAGTGGGCTTAGGACTGGGAAACCTCTACAAACTGGTGAAGGGGATCTAGGACTGGGAAACCTTTTATCAACTGGACAGGGGGATCTATATAGGACTGGGAAACCTCTATAAAGTGGAAAGGAATTTGAGGACTCGGAGATCTATGAGATGAAAAGAGTTTGCTCCCGTTTGATATTCCTTCAACATACCCTGGTGTGTAGGAGTTAGCCGGGGATCCAGCATTTCTGTAAAAGGAAAGAAATTGTGGGCTGGGAGTAGGGGTGGATTGTGTCCACACATGTTTGCTACACGTTGCAGCCATACACACACATAGGGTCCCCCCTCTTTTGATATTGTTTAGTTCCCGCCCCTTGGAGTACCCGTTTAGGGAAGGTTTGGGGTCCGGCAGAGTTGTAGAAAAAGGAGAGTTTGGGTACTGGGAAATCACTAAAACGTGGGTTCTTTCGGGGGTGGGAAACCTCAAAAGCATAGAGAATTTGGGGAATAGGAAACCTGTAAAGTGTAGGGAACTTGGGGCTGGGAATGTCCTAAAAGGGTGGGGAGTTTGCGGGAATGGAAAACCTTCTAAAGCGTGGAGAATTTGGGGACTGGGAAACCTCAAAGCGTAGGTAACTTAGGCACTGGAAAAACCTCTACAGCGTGGGTGGGTTATTTGGGAACTAGGATCTGAGTGCGGTACAGACTGAGGCCAACTTCTCTTTTTCCCCCAATTTACATTTTTTCCTTGAAAGCAACCAGGGAAAGTCCGTTGCCTCGTAGGACGTTTTGCAAAGCGAGTTCTAATCTATAAATACCAACGGCATGCCTTTTGTGTGGCGGACGGATTGCGAGCTCCCCCTGAATCATTTCATCAAACATATCTAAAATGATTATACTTTTGGGGCTGGCGTGCGCGGCCGGCGTTTCACAGAGCCCAGCGCCGGCTGCTGCCCACGGCCCCTCCCTCATCCCTGACCCACCTTGAATAGCCGGAGAAAATTCAATCGAACGACCACCTTCTTTTGGCCAAATCGGATCAAAATCGCACCCTATATTGAATTAGACCTGACAGCTGTGGCGTCTCCAGTGGCCGACAGCGTCCTCCAGGCGTCCGCCCGCCATTACAATGGCCGCCGCCATTTTCACAGGATACTTCCGGTGACGCATCGTCGCTTCCGGTATGTTTGGCGCACTGGCGGTAGAGCGGTCGGCCGACCTCGACCGATGACGCCATGGGAAGGGGAGGAGTGGGAGAGGTTACTAAGTAAGTTTTAAGCAACTTCTATGAGCTGCTCTGACAAAATGGGCCTTTTAATGGTGTTTTTCCCAGGGATAGAAATGCTACCCCATTTTGATATGAACCAAAACTTCACAAGTAGAACATAATATCGCCCACACGTTTGGCTGAGTGTTTTTTGAGTGATAATGTATTAAACTGGATTGATCGAGTGTTGATTTTATATTGGATGTGGTTTGACCCATATTCGTATACTAGTGTGATGAACGGCTATTCAGCCAAAATACATAGAGGTTAAAATAATAGAAATAAGGTAATAATAGAAATATATGTAAGAGAACGAAATAGATGTAAAGAACGAATATGTAAAGAACGAAGAACGAAATAGATGTAAAGAACGAATATGTAAAGAACGAATAACGAATATGTAAAGAACGAATAACGAAAACGTAATGGAACGAAACCCGGAAATATGTAAACCGGAAGTGAAATGTAAACCGGAAACGGAATATATAAACCGGAAGTGACGTCAGTTGTAGGTCACGTGACCGAAGGCAGCCAATCAGGGCTGACCTCTCTAGTATATAAAGGGGCGGTGAGGCCCGAATAAACAGAGTTCTTTAACAGTTCTCCTGGTGTCCAGACGTGTCCTCTTTCCTGAAACAACCGCTAAAGATGAGCCGATCAGAGTAATTAAGCCGAAGTTAGGACAAAACAGTCGAAGTTCGAGATAGGTAGTAGAAACATAGGGCAAGGGGCCCGATGGCCCGAAGAACGAGGAACGAGGGAACGGAGTAGGGCACGAAGGCCCGAAGTAGTACCGGAAACCGAGGCGTAGTATGGTACGAAGACATGGGGAGCGGAACGAGGGAGCGAAGTCCGCGGGGACGAGGGCGCGGCATGCTCAGCCCCACGCTACCAAACAATAGGCGACCGTCGGCCCGTCGCCCCCGCGGACCGGAACTCAGGGGTGGACCGCCCCCCGGCCGACCCGTACCCCTACCATAATTTCCCTCCCCCGCAGTCCTCCGTCGACATCGAGTGCCGATTCCCGATCGATTCACTCAGCCCCCCCTCGTGCGCGAGGCACGACTCTAGAAACACATCTCGGTTCTTGGCCCGGATTCCCCGTCCGCCCCGAGACCCGAACAACCCCCACGTTCCTCTGTTGTAAGAATCGGCAACCCCGACTTACCAGAGAACGTCACACTGGTGGCAGCGGTGGTGCTGAAATAGGCACATACGGACTTGTGGATCTTGGGTGTTTCATCGGTATTGGATACTCATGGCGACTGCGGCAGTCTTCGAGCAGATGGATTCTGACGTCGCCTTCAAGGAAGGTGGGGAGGAGAAAGGAGGTGCGAAAACCGAGACCAAAGGGGAGGACACGACCATCATGGGTAGGCAGTTTAATTTTATGGGAACGTCCACCCCGACGGATGAGCAGAATGTGCGGGCTCAACAACAACAGACCGGTCAGGAAGGAGCGAGTTTGAAGAAGTTCAGTTTACGACCAGAGAAGTATGACGGTAAACCGGATTTCGAGGGATGGATCAACCAGTTTGAGGAGTACGCAACATTGGGACGCTGGACGGCCGAGGAAAAAGCGGCGATGCTTTTTCTCTCGCTGACGGGAACGGCACGAATGTACTTTGTCGGACTCCCGGACAGGGAACGACTCCGTTACTCAGCGAGGGTGGATGCGTTGCGCCGGAGGTTCGGTCAGGAGAAGGACACGTGTAATGCTCTGCAAGAGTTGGCGGGCTTGAAACGTGTAAAGAACCAGACAGCGAAGGAGTTGGCTGATAATGCCCGGCGACTGGCATCGAGAGCCTACTTCTCCAACGACTACGCTAGCCAGGAAAAAGCAGCATTACATGCGTTCCAGGCTGCAGTTGGGGAAGACCTTCAGCTGAAGTGTGCAGAGAAAGGATGCAAGACACTAGAGGAGGCGGTAGAGGTGGTAGAAATACAGGAACGATACTCACGCCGCCTCCTGCGGGCAGTGAAGCCCGAGGAGGACGCCAATACACAGATCATGGCCTTGAACGGTAAGTTGGAGGAGATGATGAAAGAATTGGCAGAAGAACGGGAAGCTAGAAGACAAGCAACGGCCCGGAGGGAGGCGTTTAAGAAGCGAAAAGAAGAATTAGAGTGTCATCAATGTCACCAGAAGGGCCATTTCGCAAGAGAGTGTTCTCAGCGTCAGGGAAACGGACAGTCGCCGTCGCAGTAAGCGCGGGGCCCCCTTCGGGCGCGGCGAGAGAAGTAGTAGGCATGGGAGAATGTGGACTTTATGTGGCCGGGATGGTGGGAGAGAGTGTCGTCCGTTTTTTGGTTGATACCGGATCTATGATCAGTCTGCTGTCGGAACGCCTCTGGAGAGAGTGGGGACGAAAATGGGAAGAACTGGATGGATATGAAGGACGTCTCTGCTCGGTGGATGGTAGTCCGTTGCGGTGCTACGGATGCACGAACTTGCCAGTAAAATTGGGAACACGCGTGTTGAAGTGGACGTTCATGGTGGCAGACATCGGTAGAGATGAAGGGATCCTGGGAAACGACTTCGCGGTGAAATACCGGCTGACAGTTAAGCCCCACGCGAGTGCCATCTTCCTGCCCGCCGAGGGGGAGGGAGAGGGGGAACGAATCCCGGGAGTAGAACAAAGAACGGATGGGATTCGGGCAGTTACCGTCGGAGGACAGGTCGTGCGAATCGAGGAAACGACGGAAATACCCCCACTCCAAGT
Organism: Lepidonotus clava; assembly: GCA_936440205.1. Classification (NCBI taxonomy): domain Eukaryota; kingdom Metazoa; phylum Annelida; class Polychaeta; order Phyllodocida; family Polynoidae; genus Lepidonotus; species Lepidonotus clava. Next base: position 37,465,106 of record OW387140.1, read on the forward strand.
GACCCGAGTAACAGTAGTAGCGAGAATGGACATAGGACAGAGTGGACAGCTGGCTGTCATCACCGGCGCTGGATTACCTATGGGACTGGAAGGTGATCCCAGGAACGGTGACATTGGGAGAAGAAAATGAAGTTTGGGTGGCCAACCGAGGGACCGAGAGCGCGAAATTGGAAACCGGCGGGGTACTCGGAGAAGCCACCTTCGTACAAGAGGTACGAGGAATAGGAAGTGAAGCAAAAGAACCCCCTGGAGCGCTCGTTGAAATGATAGGGGAGGCTAAGAAAGACCTGACCACGAAGGAGGGCGAAGAGCTGGAGAAAGCCATCATGGCCCGGGAACAAATGTTTGCGACCTCGAAACATGAGTTAGGACGTACAGATTTAGTACAACATCGAATTAAAACGGGGGATCAGATGCCGATCAAGCAGAGGGTCAGACGGTATCCGGCCACCAGGAGAGAGGAAGAACGAGCACTGGTGGAGGATATGTTAAATCTAGGGATTATCCAGGAGAGCGGGAGTGCGTGGAGTAGCCCGACCGTTCTAGTCAAAAAGAAGGACGGAGGAACGAGGTTCTGTATTGACTACCGAAAACTGAACCAGGCTACGAAAGTGGACGCCTATCCGCTCCCGCGGATAGAGGACAGCCTCAACACTTTGGGAGGAAGCCTATTCTTCTGCAGTCTGGATCTCGCAAGCGGATATTGGCAGGTGGAGATGGCACCGGAGGACCAAGAAAAGACGGCCTTCGTGACTCAAGGAGGATTGTATGAGTTTAAAGTGATGCCATTCGGGCTAGTGAACGCCCCAGCCACCTTCGAGAGACTGATGGAAAGAATCCTCAGAGGAATCGTGTGGGAGGAGTGTCTGGTATACTTGGATGACATACTGGTCTTTGGACCAACGTTTAAAGTGACTCTGGAAAGATTGGTACGGGTTCTGGACCGATTGAACGCTGCAGGACTGAAGTTAAAGGCGCGAAAATGTAAGCTGTTCCAGAAGAAGATTCCGTTCTTGGGGCACGTTGTCTCATTCAACGGGATCGAACCCGACCCCGAAAAGTGTCGGCAAGTAACCGAGTGGCCGGTCCCGCGGGATCTCCACGAGGTGCGAGCCTTCGTGGGATTATGTTCGTACTACAGAAGGCATATAAACGGCTTCACGGAGTTGGCTGCCCCCTTGTATGAATTGGCAACGAAGGAGGAACCATTCGTGTGGAGCGCGAGACGACAAGAGGCATTTGATGCGATGAAGAAGGCGCTAACGGAGGCCCCGGTGTTGGGATTCCCGGAGGAAGATGGACAATGGTGGCTTGACACAGACGCCAGTGACGTGGGAACGGGAGCCGTGCTATCACAGGAGCAGAGAGGGGAGGAACGGGTGATAGCTTACACGAGCAAAACCCTGGAGTCAAACGAACGAAAGTATTGCACCACGCGGAAAGAACTGTTGGCGGTGGTGCGAGCTTTGAAGCATTTTCGGTGCTACATCTATGGTCAACGCGTGATAGTCCGGACGGATAATAGCGCGGTCAGTTGGCTGCAGAGAAGTAAGGAACCGATGGGGCAGGCTGCTCGGTGGATTGAGATTATCGACTCGCATGATGTGTCGTTCCAACACCGACCGGGCAGGAAGCATGGGAACGCTGACGCGTTGTCCCGGTATCCGTGCAAACAATGTGGAGAGGAGCACGAGAATACCGAAAAAGTGAGAGTAGTGACGCGGGCCCGGGGGTATGAGCCCGGATGGTCCCCGCAGGAGATGAGAGCAGCGCAGAGGAGGGATCGAGATATAGGGCCGATTGTCGCACGGATGGAAAAAGATGCGGACCGGCCAGGTTGGGAGGCCATATCTCCGGAATCCCGGGAAACAAAGATCCTATGGAGGCAATGGGAACGATTAAGCCTCAGGGATGGCGTGCTGCATCGGAAGTATTGGGAACTAGAAGGGCATGGTTGGAGGAACCAGTTGGTCGTTCCCCGAGGGGAACGGGCCAAGTTGGTAAGGGAATACCATGGAGGCGCGGCAGGAGCGCATTTAGGAGTCGCAAGGACGACGGCCCTGTTGGAACAAGGGTTTTACTGGCCGGGACTCCGGGAAGACGTGCGGAAGGAATGTCGAGAATGAGATTGCGCGTTGCTGAAAAAGGGAAGAGGAAGACGGGAGCCGCTACATCAGTACATAGTGGGGGAGCCGATGGAACGGCTGGCCATGGATGTTTCGGGCCCGTACCCAGTCACCAAACGAGGAAATAAGTATTGCCTGATGGTGGGATGCTATTTCACCAAATGGTTGGAGTGTTTCCCGATCCCGGATCAAAAGGCAACGACAGTGGCGAACAAACTGGTTGAAGAAGTAGTAGCACGGTACGGCGCGTTTCGGGAACTACACTCGGATCAAGGCACGAATTTCGAATCCGAGGTGGTGGCTCAGGTCTGTGCACTATTCGGGATACACAAAACAAGAACGACGCCGTACCACCCCAGGAGTGACGGGTACATAGAACGAAGTTTCCGTACTTTGGGGTGTTGTTTGAAAGCCAGCTGCCGAGCGACGGGCCGGGAATGGGACGAGATGGTCCCGCTCGTGATGATGAGTTATAGAGCAACGCCGCAAGCCAGCACGGGAGTGACACCGAATATGATGATGCTGGGCCGACAGACCATGATGCCGCGACAGGCGATTTATGGGAGACCTCTAGGACCAGAGGAGGAACCCCGACGGGTAGGCGACTATGTAGAAAGCCTGGAGGAAGGGCTAGTCGCGGCCTATCGGGAGGCCCGGACGGGGCTGAAACGAGCCGCCATCCATCAGAAACACGAGTACGATGGGAAGGTGACTCGGCGGGAATACCACGCCGGAGAACTGGTCTGGGTGCACGATACGGTAGTGGATAGGGACAAGGGAACGAAGTTGCGATTTCCATGGATGGGCCCTGCACTGATCGTCAAGGTGCTTGACCGAGGACGGGTGGTAGTACGGAAGAAACGAGGGAAACCGGGGGGGGTGGTCCATGTGGACCGCCTGGAACCCTACCGAGGACACGCTGCGCCAGCCTGGATGGTAGCTGACCAGCAAGGATACGAGGCTGCACAGTAAATGCTTGGGGTGGGGCGCGCTAGGGCACGTAAGGAAACGGGGCACCCCTTTTTGTGATGAAGTCGTTTTCGTGTCTCGATTCCGCAGGTGGAAGAGGACCAAGGGAACGACCAAATCGGCGCTACACAAAAAGGCTTTGGCCAAAAAGGACTGATCAACCTGGGGCCATTGAGTCGGGGCGGTGCGTTGACCACTACAGTAGGAGTGCAGGTCGTTAGGCTGTAGAGATTTGCTACCTAGCTGAAGATTGGTTCTCTTGCGGATGTAATATAGGTGGGAAATGCGGGGTTGGAACGAAAAACGGCGTTCGGGAGCCACGACGGCCCGAATGTCTAAAGTAGTCCCACGGAGCCGCTTTCCGGTCAGTTCGGAGGAACCACAGCGTGGAAAAGATGGTTGGATTACAACGGAAGACAGACCCGGTGGCAAGCTGGTGAAGACTTCTGAAGTAATGCCGACTTGGTAATACCGCTTTACAGCGTCCAGGAGACCAGAGGAGAGTAGATGCGGCACTCTCGGGAACGCCGGAGGAACGAACGGACGGCTGTAAAAGGCGAGGCCTGAAACGAGGACGGGCTTTAAAGTAGGTCGTAAAAGGAGTAAAAGAGGACAAAGAGAACGGGGCGGCGGCGAGGAGATGATAACGCCGAGCCCCTGTGTTCTCCGGGAAGTGTGCGGAAGCACTGTGAGGGCCAAGATGAAAAAGGCAAGAGAAGGCGACGAGGGATGAAAAGACCGAGGACGTCCGGTGGGGCAATAAAAGGCCTAGGAAAAACGCGTGGACGGGCGAAGGGCCGCGAGGTAAAAAGCAGGCGAGGCGGTGACCAGCGGCGGGCCCCGGGGACCGGAAAATAGTAGGGGGCGCCACCGTAGAAGTGGATGGTGAGTCTGACGCTAGGGGTCGCTAGTGCAGGCCACGCCCACTTCCGCCTGCGGCGGCTATAAAAGGCAGAGCGCTCGCCGGAGCAGGTCATTCTGGTCAGCCGATCAGGATTCATCAAATCGCAGACGAGCAGACTGAGCTAAGGAGAAGAAGGCAAGAGGAAAAGCAGAGAAGCGAGACGAGCAGCATCACCACGAGACAAAAACGGAAACGGCTGACGGGACGAGCTTCAGGATTGGAACGAGCCCCGAAAGCCCGGAAAACGGACACGATGAGCGGACAGTGCTGGGAAGGACATTGTCACGGAAAGGAGTTTAAGCACTTGGTCAAGCATATTAAAGGCCAGCACGATGGATTACGGAAGCAGTACTACATGTGCCCGGTGTGTTCGAATCGAGCCTATTCGACACACCAGGACTGGAAGAAGCACATGACGGACTCACACGAAGGGAACCTGCAGAGGGGGATGCCGAAGCAAGACCCCCTTCTGAGGCTGGAGTATGCTGCGGCGTTCGCCTTGGACCCGAAAGGACGACCGCCGTACACCAGTTTCGCTGCTGGGGATGAAACGGCGGCCCGGGTAGCCAACATGGAACGGGACTACGCGGTGCGCCATCCGGAGGGGTTTCAACCCCCTGAGAGGGCGGTGGATAAGGAGGCACCGGAGAGGCCGCGACGGCATATCCGCATACCTTACTACCCGAGGGCGTCGAGAGGATCCGAGGACAGCGACGCCGAGCAGCTGGAGCAGGTAGCAACCGAAGAAGGATCAGAGGCCGACGAGGCCGGCGAGGGAGCCCAAGCAGCCAAAGCAGCAGGGAAGGGACCCCTGGCCGAGGTGGCGGAACGATCGACACCCACGCGTCGTTCCCCTCGGAGGGCCGCGAAAGGAGTACGGAAGGAAGACACCGAGTCGCCGCGAAGCGCGAGCCGAGCCGTGGTCAACCCGAAGCCACTCCTGACACCAGACCAAATATCAGGGTTAGTACAGAGCCGAATTAAGAAGTTAAACGCCCAGGGAGAACCACGGGAACCGAGAGGACGAGGACTCCCAGGCAGAGGAAAAGGACGGACATCCACACCCACCCCGAAGCCGGGTTGCTCAGGAATACCACCGGGGGCTGAGGTGGTGGAATTAGTGAGCTCGTCCGACGACCAACGACCGAAAGTCAAAGAGGAAGAGGAGCCGCTCGCTTTCAAGAGGCCCCCGACGCAGGGATGCCCGGCGGAGGAGCCGTCGCGAAAGAAGAAGTGGAAAAAGGTCAAGAAAGTCCCGAGAGAATTGGAGGAGGGAACGAGTTCGGACCAGTCGGAGTCAGGCAGGAGTATGTCGGCCCGAAGCGATCGGTCTTTGATTATCGCTGAGTCTAGTAGCACGGGAGAGCTGGGACCATCGCAGCCTGAGACCTCGACAGGAGTCAGACGGACCACGGGACTAGAACCACCTTGTAGCGACGCACAATTTACTATGATGACAGTTCATAAGAAATCAGTGATATACGAATCACGACACCCGAGGTACCCCGGGTATTTAAAAGGAACAATGAACCGGGAGGGATCGTTCAGGGGTTACCACGAGGCGAGATCCGACCGGGAGCTGGAGGACAGCATTCGGGAAGCACAGGGAGGCCGGCTGGTGGAAAGAGAAGCATTGTACCTAGGGAGGTTTCTACGCGAGATGGCAGAAAGGCAGGGACTCAAAGTGGAGAAAGTAAAGTATGTTCGGCATGCGGCCAGGCCGGAGGACACGGCGTCGACGGCCTCGACACAGCCGCTGTTCTCTACCCCTACCCCGACGAAAGCGGATTCACCCCTGGAGAAGATGGTATGTAAGCAGCCGATAGTGCCGCCCCCAGGATTGAAACGAATGAGAGACATTATGGTAGCACCAGACACGCCAGAGACACGGGCGGCGGTTGACAACCTGACTCGAGCCAGTTTGGGGAGCTCGTTTTTCGGGTCGCAAGGATCGGAAGAGACCCCGGGACCACCGTCGCCCGAACGTATGGGATCGCCGCCAGGACCGGATACCCCACTCAAGGACGAGGATAAACACGGGCGGGCGCTACAACCGCGGGTTGTGATACACAGATTACAAATACCGGCTGCCCAGTCCATGGACGCGGAGGTGGAAGACTCAGAGGACATGGAGTTGGGGCAGGCCGAGACCAGAGGATACGAGCCGGAGAAACAAGAATTGGACGAGTCGGGAGCGGATTCAGTGTTCGGGTCTATAGGAACGGAGATACCGACGGCAGGACCATCTAGGGAAACACCGAGACTCAAGTTATTACGGACACAGGCCATTCACCAGGTCTTACAGGGACACTTTCCGGTGACGGCACGAGCAGTACGAGACTGGGACGCGGAAAAGGCCATTCGGGTGCAACTGATGTGGCCCCCGAGGGAGGTGCGAGGAATGACGGCCAAGACAAGAGCAATGGCTTCGGCGTCTATGGCGTTCCTGATGGCACTAGAAACGGGCCGCAAGCCAGAGACATTTGAAGAAGCGATGGCGCAGTTCCCGACGGCGGCACTGGGGCCGTTGACCAGGGAGTTCCCGGGGGTCGACCGGCTAGTTAACGAACACAACCGGACCGTCCAATTGGCTCAGACCCTAGTGATGTACAAAAACGAGGATCAACTGGATGACTTGTTGAAGGCGACAAGAGAGGCGGAAAAACAGAGCGGAATGGTGGATCAGCTTCTCGAGCTCCCCGCTAGGGAGGAGAGACTGTTGCTGCCGATCCGGCGCCAAGAAGAAGGGTGAAGTAGATGCTGCTCGAGGTCTTGCACGGAAGAAAAACAGCGCGACGGAACCAGAGGCGGAAGATGGCGCGTCGCGAGTCGGGTGGGGAGGGATTACGGGGCGTTGGCTCCTCACCCATAGTGTCAAACCCCCAGGGAGAGAACCGGGCCGAGGCGGAGGTACCTGAGCCGCACAGGAGGCCGAAGCCTGGATAAAAGACTCTCCTGGAGACCGCTGGACGGGCCCGAAAACTTTACTTAAACTCATCGGGAACGGACTGGCGGGCTCGAACATTCTTATCTTAATTTATTCTTATTAGTTTCTTTATGGGAATCTTCTTGCGGAAGTGAACGAAACCACATGTGTTAGGAGGTGTTGAGTGTAATCAGCGAGCTGGAGGGTCCATGACTGGAATGAACTTACCAAGAATGCGGGGCGAATACGGGACGGAAGGAGGCGCTAGGAGGAAAAACAAGTTTGTAACTGTTCCTCTTCTTCCCTGGAGCCCGCTGCGTTGGTTGAGACCGAGCAGGTGGAACGGGATCGTCCGGTCGCGGAAATGGATGGCGGGCCGGGCGGCCCGGGAGCGAGAGTGAAAGTTGGGAGGCGGAATCGAAGAAAGGAGATCAGAATGGACGGATAGTGTTGTCATTGTAGTCTTTGAGTCGACGGTCGTGCCGGGGTAAATAAGGTACCGGTGGGCCGGCGACTCACCGCTGGAGGAAAGGCTGGCGCGGGCCAAGACTGAAAACCCTTCTCCCGCGCTGCCTTGAGCGATCTGGAGGCGAGGAAGAGACGACCTCTGTCCTCTAGCGGCACTTCTACTTCCTGCAACTTTGTCTTCTTGATTTTGGATGGATCGATCAGAATGTGGATGAGCCCGGATTCATGTACCATCATCTTCTGAGTTTCCTTGTCTTCAGCCTCTTACCGCATACGAAGAGCGGCAAAATGGAATTTTTCGACCTGAATGCTGGTTTTATCGTGCCAGAGTTGATGCAGCGAGTCGTGAAAGGATTGCGGCGAGTCGTAGATGTCTCCCGGAGGACCAAGGCACGAGCAGGGACGATAACTTAGGGGCCCTGGCTCGTGACCGACCGTAATATATAGTAATAGTAATATATGAACAAGAAACAAAAATTAATAGACTTACTAAAAACTTATATTAATACCTTACCTGCAGTAACGACAGAGACTCCTTCCATGTCGTATTTCCTGATGTCTTCTTCTCGAGGAACGAAACAAAATAGTCTTTGAAACATATAGGGAAGTAATCTTTGAAATATACAGGGAGGTGGTGCTTGGAACGTCGGCCGCGGATGCCTCGATAGACACATCAAGAGGTCTGCAAAGAGCGACGAGGAGCGACCCTTCTTGGAGTTCGACATCGGATGAGTTCTCTATATATGCTATCTTATTGAGAATGGGCCCGTTCCGGATCTCAGAGGTTGACGTTGGGTGCAGATCCCGGTTGATGTCTTCCATCTTCACTTTCTACGGCTTCTTCTTCTCCTTCTCACTAATATCTTCAACTTACCAACTTCGAACCGTCGTACCTAGGAGCAGCCCGGAACGGCTCGGAGCTGTTGTCTCGGCGTTCGTCATAGGCATAGTGGCTTCATGCAATGTGACATGGCACCGTGGACGACTGTGGCCTTACTCCAAAATCAAAACCAGACCGGATCTTAAACTTACTTCTATTTAACGAACTATTTGTTGGTATTACAGTCTCACGAAAATCGTCTAAAAGCACGGTCCTCCGGGAGGACGAAGAGGAAAACTTAGTAAACAGAGCGAGGCCCGAGAGCCTAGGAAACGAACGAGGGCCCGAGTGCCCGAAACAGGAATCCTCTTCTTAGGAAAATCATCTCATCAGTAGAACGAAGGAGCCTCCCTCTCGCCCCAAAGAGGACTGTCTTCCTGCCGTTGCTTACGGAGGGGGGGAGGGATGAGAGGCACCGGCTCCTGTCATCAAAAAGAAACTTCATCAAAATTATCTTCTTAATCAGGTCTCCGTTCCGGTTGTTGTCATGCCACTTGGGCCCGGAACGGTGACGGAAATACTTTACTATGGTGGACTCTCTCCGACATCTCTTTCTGAAATCCTGAAATCTTCAAATGTGTCGACGTGGTCGAGGACGGAACATCTTGATGCTGGGTTAACCACGAGGACATGTGTCGTAAAAGTCAAACTTCAGTTCCTGTACGGAAAACGGACACTTCATCGATAATTAATGATTCTAATCTTCTCAGTCTCACCTTCACCCGGACTCCATCTCAAAGCTTCACTGTGACAAATAGCACGAAACCCGTGACGTCGTCTGCTGAAGCTTCCACTCTAAGCTTTAATGCATGAAGTTAAGTTCCTTTCCACATACAACGCCATCTTCTTCTTTGGGTACCTTGGCCTTTGGCTCGAACATGTTGTCCTTGCCAAACGTGAAAAAGTCACTGGAGGGCTCTGAATGCCGAGGCGACCGAGGGTGCGAAGTCCAAAAAGAACATTCTATCTACAAAAACTCCAGTCTTTCTTCTTCAACTCATCCTTAAAATCATTATCATCACCTAAGAGAACGCAGAGAAGAGTAATAGTTACGGAAGAACGAGGGGTCACGACCGACCGGGTAGGAGAATCACGACCGATTCTCTACCCAAAAACAACGGAGAACGTCTGAACGACGGTAGAACGGATCGAGGGTCGAGAGGACTAAGGGTCACGACCGGCCCTGGCCTCTGGGTGGGAGAGTCGCGACCGATTCTCCACCCGAACTAGGGGAGAACGTCTGGACGACGGAAAACAAAGGGAACGGGGGCACTGCGGGTCACGACCGACCCATGGCCCCGGGCAGGAGGACCACGACCGGTCCCTCTGTCCTAATGAGGGTAAAAAGGCGAGGAAAAACGCGCCGAGGGGCTCAGTAAATAGAGCCCAGAGGAGAGGAGCGGGGGCGACGGGGTCACGACCGATCCCCAGTCCCGGGTGGGAGAGCCACGACCGGCTCGCTCATCCTAAAGACGAGAAAAAGAGGAGGTGTAAAAAAACGGGTCCTAAATAGATCAAGGATAAGAGAACTCTGACGAAGATAAAAAGAGACTAAGATATATAAAACGAATTATATGAACTTTTATTAAGAAGAGAGAAAAACGAAGAGAGAAAAACGAAGAACGAAAAACGAAGAAAGAAGAGAAATAATAATTAGCCGGATAGGCCCCGGGGGCCCTCCGAAGTAGACCGGGGAGGACAGAGGGTGACACCTCCTCCTCTGCCGATAAGGAGCGTAGGATTGAAATGTTTCTGGTTCTAGAGTATGTTCTGTTGTCGTTGCTGTATGAACTGTGTTGAAATTTTGTATAACGTGTTTTCCCACCTTTCAAGAAGGTGCGGGAGGGTGTGATGAACGGCTATTCAGCCAAAATACATAGAGGTTAAAATAATAGAAATAAGGTAATAATAGAAATATATGTAAGAGAACGAAATAGATGTAAAGAACGAATATGTAAAGAACGAAGAACGAAATAGATGTAAAGAACGAATATGTAAAGAACGAATAACGAATATGTAAAGAACAAATAACGAAAACGTAATGGAACGAAACCCGGAAATATGTAAACCGGAAGTGAAATGTAAACCGGAAACGGAATATATAAACCGGAAGTGACGTCAGTTGTAGGTCACGTGACCGAAGGCAGCCAATCAGGGCTGACCTCTCTAGTATATAAAGGGGCGGTGAGGCCCGAATAAACAGAGTTCTTTAACAGTTCTCCTGGTGTCCAGACGTGTCCTCTTTCCTGAAACAACCGCTAAAGATGAGCCGATCAGAGTAATTAAGCCGAAGTTAGGACAAAACAGTCGAAGTTCGAGATAGGTAGTAGAAACATAGGGCAAGGGGCCCGATGGCCCGAAGAACGAGGAACGAGGGAACGGAGTAGGGCACGAAGGCCCGAAGTAGTACCGGAAACCGAGGCGTAGTATGGTACGAAGACATGGGGAGCGGAACGAGGGAGCGAAGTCCGCGGGGACGAGGGCGCGGCATGCTCGGCCCCACGCTACCAAACAATAGGCGACCGTCGGCCCGTCGCCCCCGCGGACCGGAACTCAGGGGTGGACCGCCCCCCGGCCGACCCGTACCCCTACCATAATTTCCCTCCCCCGCAGTCCTCCGTCGACATCGAGTGCCGATTCCCGATCGATTCGCTCAGCCCCCCCTCGTGCGCGAGGCACGACTCTAGAAACACATCTCGGTTCTTGGCCCGGATTCCCCGTCCGCCCCAAGACCCGAACAACCCCCACGTTCCTCTGTTGTAAGAATCGGCAACCCCGACTTACCAGAGAACGTCACACTAGTACACCAATCTGAATGACAACAGGGGATGATCCACTATGCGATTTTGGAATTCCAAATCGTTTCTGTCAAATGATTTGTATTCTTATGAAAAAAGTATCTGTCAAAGAGTCAATGTTTACAAAGATTCTGTTTGGCCCCTCTCTTTAATAAATGATTTTCCAGACCACGCCACCTAGTGTGTTACTGAGCCCCAGAGGTGCTGGTCGGACAAGCCAGGGTTTTTTCTCTCTTTGAGCCAATGTAAATTGGGCATATCCAACCCCCTATAACTATTTAGGTATACAAGGTAAAGGAATGCTCTAACAATGATCCCATAGTGCAAATCTTGATCTTTTTATTGATACATAAATCATAATTGTGAACAGTTGCCTTGTATTTTTAAAACATTTTTCAATATTAAAAGTTTTGCTCTAATCATTAGCCAATGGGAAGGGTGCGCACAGGCCTTATCAGTGTTATGTAATAGGCTCTCACCAATCAGAGGTCGCGCTCTAACAACCACGTGGGTTTGTTTGTCCAGCCTTCACTGAAGCGTGACAGAGGTGCGAGGTCGGGATAAGACTCTATTGGTTTTGGTTGGTAAGACATTACGATACCCAGAAAATCCCAGAAAAAGGGCGACCCCTCTAACATAAGAATCTGCCAGGACAAGGTGAGGCTTAAGGCCCTCGCCCACGGGAATGAAATATCGTAAAACAGCGAAATCTTTGAGTTTATCTTAGAAAATGTAGCTACGAAAATATATCCACGATGAAAATATCACGTCTGAGAACGTAGTACGCAATTGTAGCTACGATAATTTTATCTTAAGATGTATTTTATCACGATTTTATCACGACAAACGTCCCGACAATTTATCAATCATGTTTGATATTTTCGTCGGAAATCCCTACGATAAACCGACTTATACAAAATGAATTCCCAAATACATTTCAAATCTATTGTTTTATACATATGGTTGAAAAATATATTGATATAGGACTGTTAAATGCGTGATAACAAATAAAATGAGATAATATTATGATAATATGATAGAAAAATAACGTGATTTCTTAAAAGACAGATAAAAAAAAACACTATTCATGTGTGCGGACAATTTCACAGTTTATCTTACGATTTTGTCAAAACATCACCAAGAAAATCGCCAAACTCTATACAGAAAGTTAGTGTATGACAATTGTGTACTAAGATAATAATCAGCTGATATTGTACAGACGGTATCTCCGTTGCCGTGGGCGAGGCACTATACCTTCCGCCCAAAAGGAAAGTGCAGGTGGGGGCATCATAAGCAGTATAGATGTAAACTCCAGATCCCAGCTAACCCCAAGATTCACTTTACCATGGTCAGTGGTGGGAGAAAAAAAGATAAAGATGACTTTTCGCTGGTTTTCGGTATGCCGACTGGGGTAACCACGTCAGTTCATATTGAACACATATCGATAGGCTGAGTACTAGTGGTTCGACCGCTGGTTCGCAGGGTGATAGCCACCCATATAGCATCCATTAGGCCTCAGTTCCCCCACACGCCGGTTCCCAGCTCAGCTGGATTGACCTCTGGACGAATTCAAAACAGGTTAAAGTTTCCAACATCACCCTTGGGAAAAAATTTAGTAGGTTTTGAACAAAGCCACCCTACTTTGCATCAGAATTAAAGTTTATTGCCAATCTTTTCAACGTTACCTTTAGGATAAAGTTAAGTAAGTTTTGGATACACCCATCTCACGTTGCATTACAATTACAAACTATTATGATTTATTATGAAAAATGTTTACACAGATAATTCGTATGATTGTAAAGTAACCTTTATCTAAATGATACAGTAATATTATCTTATTGGCAAAATTGCAAATAAAATTGGCAGAACTTTAACAAAATTAATACATTACACCAAATTTCTCATTTGGAACCAAAGCCTGGCAGGCTAGCCATTAACGTCCTACCATGCATGGATTACCCTGAACACAGCTTTTTGATTGGCTCACACCCCTGTAAATTATCCATTGAATTTAATCTTAAAGGCCAATACATTTAAGTAGCATTTGAGTCATTTGCAGTCATTTTAATTACAGGGAATAAGTTGCGTTTCATGGTCGATGTTTTGTCCAACCAGAATGGTGTATGAAATGTTGGAAGGGGTTCATTCTTGTTATAATTATGTGCAATTATCAAAATGAGATTTAAAGTTTAACGCTAGCCTGCCCATTTCAAATTTTCCGTTCATTGTTCCATTGTAAATCTGCCATTTTGAAATGAATTAATCAATGATCAGTACCGTAAATATACAGATACAAGGAACCTTAAACAGTCAGTGCACAATCAAACAAATAGTATGCAATAATTGCCTATGTATTATAGCTATAAACCTGCAGCAAAAACAGGGAACCGAATTAGTAAAGCACAACCAAACCTGTAGTATTCAATAATTGCCTACATAAAAGTACATTCTAGATTTTCTATTTATGAAGAATAGGAAGCGTAGATGGGCGGAACCCCGTCCTCATATGACAGAGATAACGGACAGATAAGACTCAAAAACATGCAATCTGTGACAAACACACTTTCACCAACAGTGAAACATAACAAATACATGCTTATCGCATTGGCTCAGGCTGGCCGTGGATCATAGCCCAGGTTTTATGTGAAAAAGTAATGAACCGATGATATCGGGATGAAATAATTAAGACACATCGATCGGGGATGGAGATAGCGAATTGAAAGTGTGCTGCTCTTGAAGGCGATCTCGTTTGTTCTACTTTCCTCTGAGAAAGCCTCCATCTAGCTATCAGAACACGTAAAATACAATAAGCCCTGTTTCCACCGGCCGATTTCCTACCGATTTCAGAAATCGGCAGTGGGAATATTGGTAAATCATGGACATGTTATGTACAATTAGAAAAGGATTTTAATTCTCTTTCAAATGGTATGTAAGATATATAATCTGTTGCCAAATTACCAGTTAAAAGTAATAAATTACCAACGAATCGGTAGTATAATCGGCTGGTGGAAAGAGGGCTCAAAATACAATAGACTCCACGCACCGTGAAATCTTCCTGTCGAGGCATGATAAATGACACCGAAACAAACCAAGGCTGACGCCACCATTATAGAGGAACTCACATGAGATGCCATTGAAAATTGTAATTGGACAATTATTTTATCCTGAGTGGATACGTCCCCTGCAATATAGAAAATTTCTTTTGGATAAAATGTTTGTGAGCGCAATTAATATTATGTGTCCTTTTATATTGTAAGCAATGGAGACATTTCTAATTTATATTCTATATAATCCAACCGAAGTCGTCACGTTTCATTACATGACAAAATACATCCTGAACATTGGAAATTTTGAGAGTCATTTGTTAATATAAATCGAATGCCATGCACGCATTTTAACATGTGAAACAAGTTTGAAGAGATCGAGGAATGTTTCAATTTTAGGAAAAACGAGTCTCAAAGTTTAATAAAAAAATGTTTAACGACATATTAATACATTTTGTAAATTTACCTTTTTCGACCATAGCGAATTGAGGGACTATGGTTCATACTATCTACCTATTTAATTCTACATATTTTTCAGCTGTATCCGATCATCAGAATAATTATATATACGCTATATCTTTTCTCAGGAGAACCTCACAGGTGACAGGTGTGCAGTTATATCTATACCTCCCCTTCAGAATTTCATCAGCCGTCTCCTTCATATAGAACCTCGAAACCTTCTAAACAAAACCAACTGAATTAAGGTAAGCTGCTCGGAAGAAACAACCTGGGCTGCTACAAAGAAACAACCTAGGCTGCTCCAAAGAAACCACCTGAGCTGTTCGGAAGAAACAACCTGAACTGCTTCAAAGAAACAACCTGAGCTGCACCAAAGAAACAGCCTCTGATGCTACAAAGAAACAACCTACGCTGCTACAAAGAAACAACCTGAGCTACTCAAAGAAACAACCTGTAATTTGGTTTATACCTCTCCTGCAAAACTCCACCAGCCAACCGAATTAAGGTCAGTTGCTCCAAGGAAACTACCTGAGATGCTCCAAAGAAACAACATGAGCTGCTCACAGACTCCCGAGGAATGCATGCTGAGCAGCTCCGCTCCAGTGACACGGGCAGAGACAATTTACTCAGTCGGGCCAATACGTCTCGGGCGAATCAATACAAAATGGGTCTTCGCCCGCCCGCACGTGGAGGGGTCAAGGGGGTCAGGGAGGGTCGGAGGGGGTCAGCCGGACCGGACATTACCAGGAGTGGTCCGAGCGACTGACCACAAGATGGACGATGGGGGCAGGGAGGACAGAATAGCGAATATATACGGGCTTAGCGATAAACATAAAGAAAGGCCGAGAAGAATCAAAAGAGACAGGGGAGAGGGATGGCAACAGCAAAGCAAATTACAGGGAGATAGGAGCAGGGCCATGCCTTATTCATATCTCACTGAGAGGTAGGGCTTGTTTATTTCGGCCCTGGCCATATATTTCAGACTTTGAGGTATGCCTTGGTGTAAATCATATAAGTCATCCATAAGGTCGCGCCGTAGATCTATAGAGCGACATGGATCATGCATAAAATATTATTGTAAGAGTTGTTAAGAATTGCCCTATCCTTTCAATACTGATGAAGGATTGGCATTCATCAAGAAAGTATAAAGTCACCATTGCTAGCTAGTTGGTATATCTGAATGGTTTTTCATCAATTTCCAATATAATATATTTTTAGCCAAGTGAAATATTATTTCGCTTGGTTTTACCAGCTAGACAGTGGCTGCTACATGATCTAAAAATTGGGACTAAGCCCCCCGAAGGAAAAGTCATCCATAATAAAAGAATTTTGGATGAAGAATCAACAAATGACCAAAAACCCCACACAAACAGGTAAGACAAAAAATCCTTCTCGCCTTGATATAAGAATAATATCTTTACAGACATGTCTGGTGTCTTTGTAGACATAAAAATTTTAAACATAATTATAGGAGTTCCAAGGAAACTCCGAGAATTCGCCTGGCAAGTAAAACCAATACCCCTAAAACATTACAATACTTTTGTCTGAAAAGCAGTCCAACAATTACAGGTCGTAAATAACAGCATCAGGTTATATATACCAATATGTAGGTTGACATAACACAAATAAGATCCCTTCTTGGCCCTCAGGCACCTAGATTTTCTGATAGACCCACCACATATCAGCCTCATTAAGTGTCTGGCCTGTTGTTAGTCCCCTGTGTCTGGCTCCCAATGGGGTCCACCCCTCCCCTGAAGTGACAAGTTGGCGGGAAATGATGGGGTCTGAGCGCCAAAAGGCACTGAGGCAAACACTCACCACGCCCGCTAAGGCTTCCTGTGTTTGCAGCCACTTTGCATTTGCTTCTACCTGCCAACTCCTACTGTGATTGGTCTCCTGGTCGCCACAACCAATATCAAGGAGGGAAGCCAGTAGGTTGGCGTAAAAAAAAAACATTTGTGAAATTTCGTGGAGGTACGTCAACGTTAATGAATCCAAAACGCTGTCCAAAAAGTATTTCATGATTTTCATGAGCATGAAATTATCATTCACCATCCTGCATTTACTATTCACTATACATATGATATACATAATACTTATTGTATCATATATAAATACATATATTCATGTAGTATCTTTTCTCAATGTTCGAGAATGTTCAGGAAAATGTTCAGTTTCAATGTTCAGGAAAGCAAAACATTGTCCAAAATCATTAATGTTGTGGGCCTGAAATTCCATGCAGTTAACACACACACATACACACGTACATTTATATATAATCATAATTATGTATGATATTTCTCCTATAATTATGTTGGAAACAAAACGAAAGTTGAAAAACACAAAATGTCTTCTAGCCTCTTATGTCACGATACCAACTGGTATTATCCTGAGTACTATAGATTTCATCCCTGGATTCAGGTCTAATCTGACAGTTGACACATAGCAGACCTATTTATCTTTGGCAGAGATGAGTAGTGTAAACCTTATATCTGCTCCCTGGGAGGCAACTGTGTCGGAGGTTTAGGTTGGATGTGGTGAAATGATACCACCAGATGGATAGTGATTTCTTTCCACCTTTAACAATTTAAAGTCCGTATTACACTACACAGCAGACAAAAATGCCAAAGATCAGGAGATACAATTACCAAACATCGCGAACGTGTCCATTTTAGCTAGCAAAGATCGGGAGTAGGTACTCCCGATAGTTACGAACATGTTTGTAAATTTTGATAAGAATTCTCCCGATCTTTTGCTCCCTATTTTTGGGATGTCAAGATTGGGAGCATTTGCAGGTATATTCCACCTCAGGATGTTTGGTGTGTACCCCAAAAATCAGGAGTACCTTCCTATCTTCGGACTTTTTGTCAAACATTGGCAGAATTAAAAGGAATCGGGAGCCAAAGACCGTTAGTGGAATACGGCCTTAAGAAAAGGGAAGTATTAAAGAAAGTGACCGATTGGCCACTACCTGTTGCTAGAAAATTCTTGGCAATTTGCTTATTCTAAGATGTGTGCATATATTATATTTTCCACGTTTTTTTAATTTTTTTTTTATTAATTCAAAGGCTTCACGCATATACATGTTCTTCCAGCCAATACATAAATATGATCACAGTAAAGATGTTATGAAGTATGACAGAGATGATGAGCAATATTGTCTAGCCACTACAACCAAATATTATCTTACATAAAAAATCTATAAACAGACACTGCTTGGTACACAATATCCCCATATATGCCAACATGTCGTCATACCTGGTCAGAGATTTATCCTTTTAATCTCATTTTTAAATTTAAACTTTGTTGTTGACCGCTGCACATCCTTAGGGATACGATCCCATAGCTTAATACCCCTACTCATAGGACTTTTACGAAATTTCACATAAGTACCTAAGTCACCCTTAAATTTCAATTTGTACCTACTACGGAGATGTATACGTGGTCTTGTTACATCCAGCAAATTTGTACTCTTACTAAGCCTGAACATAATAGAACAATGATGGGTTCTGTGTCGCTTTTGCAGTGAATCAATATTATACTGATTTAATAAATCATCCACACTCTTTTCATCTTGATGCACACCATCAATGATACAAAGGGCCTTCTCATGTATATCTTCTAACCTCTCAATTTTCACTTTAGGGCCGCTTTCTATGAGGAAGTCTGCATAGTCATATAAGGGCAAAATTACTTGTTTATATATGGTGGATGCAATATCCGCTGTAATAAATTTCCTCATCTTACCTAATTGGTATACCCTGCTCTTTACCTTACCAATTTTTGTCTTTAGAAATTGGTCAAATTTCAAACAATCATCAATTTTAACTCCCAAATAATTATGACATGTGACATGTTCTAAGGGACCACTGTCAGTTTTAATCTCAAGTTCAGCAGCACGGGGTTTACCTCCGGGGCTAAACATCATATGTTTGGTTTTGGAAATATTAATAGTCAATTTGTTACTTTTACACCAAGCTAAAATATGGTTAAGTGAAATCTGCAACACTGCATTGGCTTCTATTGGGTCTGAATGTGCATAATAGATCACAGTATCGTCAGCGTACATTAGGATTTTTGTATCATTATTATCGAAAATTGATAACAAATCATTTACGTAAATAATAAAAAAGAGGGGGCCTAGAATGGACCCCTGAGGTACGCCGCAGACAACAGGACGCATGGACGAGTAACAATCATCAATTTTTACGTGTTGCTCTCGATGTTTTAAATAGTAACCACACCAATCAACAGCGGCTTCACTCAGACCATAGTAAGCTAATTTTTTACATATAATATCATGATCCAGGGTATCGAAGGCTTTGCTATAGTCTATGTATATACAACTCACATATTGTTTACAATCTAGGCTTCTATAAATAAATTGTACTAATTCTTGGATAGCAGTCAAGGTACTATGGTCACGCCTAAAACCGTGTTGTCTGCTATCTAACAGGCCAGCACTCTCCATGAAATAAGTCAGTTGATTAAAAACAGCTCTTTCTAATATCTTACTAGGGGCCGGTAACACAGATATTGGTCTATAATTACATACATGGAGGGATACATTTCCTTTGGGAATAGGAGTGACCGTACCTACAGCCCACTCCAGCGGCATTATGGAGTGCTGAAGACATTTATTTATCAGGTAGGTTACTTCTATGGGTACAGAGAGCATAGCTACACGCAAATATTTGGTGCTGACATTATCAACACACGAGGATTTATTTGTTTTCAGACTCTTGATAAGTGAGATTGTTTCTTTAAGGCCTACAAAATTAATCTAAAATAGAACTTAGGACCAGTGTAACTTTTCACATGATTCATACCAGTCCAAGGTCCTTGCAGCGTGCTTGCCAGTTTAGGGCCTATCCCAATATAGTAATCATTTATAACATCAGCAGCATCTTTACCAGAACGTATGAAGACAGCTTATCCCTAACGGCATTTTGTAAGGTCAAGTGTTTTTACAATTTAAGGAAGCTCTAGCTGTTCTAGATGTTTTTGTAATGAACTGGATTTGAATTATTTCAAATCATATTGACAGTGCAGTGTTTTAAAACACACTAATTGCACTCTATTAAGCCCCATACCCACTAGGCGATTTTACCAGCGATGGGCGACGAGCAACTGGGAGAATCGGCCGATTCTTATGATTGCCTGTTAGTATAGTATATTGAAATGTACATGTTTGATACCAGTCGGCCCTAGAGTCAGCCGATTCTACTAACATAATCGGCCAATTTTAGGGCCCATGAGTCAGCTGACTCGGGTCAAAATCACCTAGTTGGTATGGGGCTTTGGCACTTTAATGTACTCCAAAGAAGCTTGTACCATAATCCAACTTCATCATAGGCAACGCCATGTTTATAATGTTGACTTAAAGGGGCCAACTTCGCTTTCACTCCCCACATGCTATCTTAGGGCCATTTCCTTTAAGGTTTATGACGCTGAATGTAGTACGAATACACTATTCGTCCGCCCGTTAACAATTGTTTATGAACCCCTACAAATCCCCTTGACAATGCATCTAATGGCAATAGCCTTTAAATAAGTGATAACTTCAAGAGTTGATGACACTGGGACAGTGGATAAATGGTGTTAGATAAGATGTGGACTATCATACTGGATTCCATGTGTTGCAAATTTGGGGGACTTATGTAATCCAGGAATTATGCTATATATTTAAGTACAACCTGTCAAAGTATACTCAACCTAGATGTATCTGCTGTATTCCACATACCGATTTTGATGCTGCCCATTTTGTATTTGTTTGATTTCCTCTTAGAATATTACATGTGACCTTTCATTCTATATACCATTCAAAAGAGAATTGTAAGACCTTTCTTTTGATGTATGACACATCTATATTTGACCTTTATTCCCACTAGCGATATTCAAAATCGGCAGCAAAATCGGTATGTGGAATACAGGCACATGTTGAAGCAGTTTTTTTTTCAAATGAATTTACACAAATTTAGTGGAGGTTGTGGATGGGGGTGTGCGCATGTTGCATATCCAACTAAACAGCTAAAGAAATTTCTATGTCGCCTCTAGCCGTCTCAGTTTTTTTGTTATGCAAATTCTAACATTCTTCGTGTCATTAGTCGATTATATGAAATACCTTGATTAGGTCACGTTGTTTAGGCCTATATTCTGCCGATATTACTGGACCTCATGTCGCATGTCGATTTTAAAAACTGACCATGTCGATATTATAAGCCTACCCTAATTACATCTTACTACTTATATATATATATATATATATAATTTTTATTTATTAAACCACATTCATAGTGTTATCACTATGTTCTTCTATGTAAGTAGATATTTCAACAAGAAACATACAAAACAAACCTAATCACCATATATAATATCTTTAGCATTCAGCCAAGTTAAGCATGGATGTTTTACCCAATGTATCATATTATAAACTCCTATTTAATACTCATACATTATCTACAAATCTGTCCTATATATAATATGCATACGCTTAACCATTTCTAAGCAAAATGCTTAATTACAGAACAACCCGTAGTATAAAACAAGAATTAGAACAACTAATCTGTATTTTGGCATTCCTCTAGCGGCTGGCATTTAGAACACTTTCTTTTAATTAAAGCCTGACGTGACATGGTAGATTGGCGTCAATTGTAGACAACAATAGGCAGGAGGAAAGTCCCCTTAAAATAGGAGGCATTAGCCCCAATATCAGCATTATCCCGGGTCTATTTGGTCTATTCAAGCCGTCATTCACACAGCTGGCAGAAAACCCATCCCACTGAGGGGCTCTTGATAGAGGGTCTCTGCCCATGTCGAACTGTTTCTAAGTTATATCATCCGATCAACTGGAAGACCATGTATCTTTGAAGGTGAAGTTGACAATAAACAATATTTAAAAAAAAACACTTCAAGGGAGCCAAAATCAATGTTCTGTTAAAGTTTGACAGAATTTTGCAAACTCAAATAACTACAAAAATACATTCCATGAGTCGAATTTGGCTATTCCGTGAGTCGAATTTGGCTATTGGTATAGTATGAACCATGGAAATTAACTTTAACTTCACTTGAATTCCAGAAAATCCATGACCTTTCCGCTTTAGACTTTTGTAAACAAACCTAATTTGGTGGGCCACCCAAATTGATCAGGGACAAGTCCGAATTAACATATATATTTCATGAAGTTTCAGCTAATTTTCATGATCCATATTTTACTATGGACATAAATTATGGCCGTAGAATGCATTTGAATAGTTTACGAAATTTTGACATTGTATTGCTTTTGGCTCCGTTTATGAAATGGCAATGTCATCTGTCATTCACTTCCACATGTCACCAAGTCGTCTCTAAGATGCTCTCATGTCACATGTAGAATTTGAGAACACGTCATGTCATTTATTTATTTCACTCATGTCACTCATGTTACATGTCGATTTTAACAAACGTCCATGTCGCCGTGTCGAATTTAAGGGTCTGAGGCCCCCACTATTGAGCCACGCCACTCAAACCGCTAACAGTTCTCAGCTCATCAATTCCTAGCCAAAAGACCCCCATCAGAACATGATTAATTTGACCGTAATTAACACATCTGGATTTGAAGACATGGAAGAGGCAATTGACTCTCTCTCCCTTTTTGCCCTCCTTTGCAGAGATCGCAAAATACAGGCCAATTTTCCAAGCGGCGGCTTCGACACTGTGCTGGGATCTCGCACAAAAGGATGGTTTTCATTCATCTGGTTGGGGTGGGATATGGAGGGCGAGCAGCTCGGAAAAACCTAGGTCCCCATCCGTGAGTTACTCCAAATTCGGCGAGCAGCAGGGCCTATTCATGAGCCGCTGTCCCCGGACCCTGATTTGATCCACTCCGCTTGGCGCCCAATTATATCGACTGTGTCTCTCGCAGGGTTACTCTAATAGATTGGAAGGTGCCCCGCCAACGGCTCCATTCGACTCAATTGCTGTTGGTGTTATGTACTATTACCAGAGATCGCGAGCGGGGGATATGGCTGCTGAAGTCTGCTTAGACCCCGGATGAACGAGGCAGTCAGCCATTGGGGCCCGCGCGCCCACTGGCATTAGTCCAATTAGATATGACCAGGGCGGGGCTCAGCCCCTCCATAGCCCTGATTTGTGATCAGCCGACCCCGCGGCCAAATACCTGCTGCTCTTTTCCCGCCAAAAACGCTATCGACGGGTTTAAGAGATTTCCCAGGTCGCCAGCAGACGACTTTTCAAGGGCGTTCGGGGCACGGGGTTCCGGGAACACGCCCGGTAATTTCTGAGTGGATCTGATGGAATTTGCCCGACTTGTGTGGAGAAATGTGGATGTATCAAGTTGGTACCGCGAGTAAAAGAGGGTTAGGGAGGCAGGAGAGATTTTGTGGGACGCCCCCGTGTTTTACCATCACATCACAACTGTATGTTACCGAAAAAATAAGCCTTATGCTTATATTACAAGCTTATAATAATATTTACTTAAGATACTCCTGCGTATAAGACGATCCTAATGTAATAATATTATTGAGAAGTAAAAGAAAAAATTGCAACTACCATTCAACAAGACTAGGTAACCAGTGACTAGAAATAAATCCCCTCATTCGCTGAGAACGGGATAGGCCTACATGTATTTTGTACCCTTTATATAAAGTAGTTGAATACATTCTTCTATTTTCTGGACCATCTCGAAGGGATACACGATACAAGTATTTAGGTACCCATTATATCAAGTAATTGAATACATTCCCCTAGTGTCGGGTCGAAAAGGGAATACGATAAAGGTATTTTCGGTTTCTGTTATCCTTCTTTCGGGACACTTAATATGTCAGGGATATTTTGTGGGTTGCTGAATACAGATTATTGGTTATTTTTGTACCGAAAGGTATCGATGGAAAGGAAAGTTACGAGCGTGTGCCATCTTAACAGTACTGTAGTTGTAGCGAAACAGATATGTCGCTCAACATTTATATTTGAGGTGTTTCCGTATATATATAGGCAACAAAACAATTTGATATATAAATATAGGTTAGTTCATGTGAGATGTATATAATTTATGTTGACTGTCTTTTAAAAAGTTAAGACCAGTCAAAATAAGAAAGAACAAGGCAAAAAAGGCTGTCCATCCTGTGAGCTCCCAGACAAAAGAGTGTGTCATAAGGGTTCTAGACAATAAGGGTTCTAGACAATGGAAAAGAGTATTATTTGGCTGTTATGAACGAGGAAAGACAAGGAAATGAACGTTGATTCTTAGTGCATCACAACATCACGAGACAGGGGATTCTTAGTGCACAACTCTATCATGGGTCATGGGATTCTTAGTGCAAAACTCTATCATGGGTAACAGGGGGGACATAGTGCTCTATCAATATACAACACAGTGCAGACCTTACCCCCTCCACCCTCAACCCTCACCTATTCTCATCCCATCTAGACAACCTTTATCCCAAGTCTGGCTCACACTAAGATATCTACAGGCCTTGAATGGCCGCCTCCAATTTTGATCCATTCATTGATATCATGCAAAATTGTGTTATATGAGCGGGGATCGGCGAGCATAATGGCTAAACGATCAATCCATAGCCACGGGTGGTGGCGAGGCGAGGTTTCTTTTTTATGTTTCTTTTCCCACTTTTCTTTTGAATCAATACATCTCCGGGACTACATCGAACTGTTTGCGAAACCGGGTGCGGCGTGGTGTGGAAATCAGGGTGGTCGAGGCCTTTACTTTACAGCCTTTGAGGGCGGACTTTACCGGCCTTTTCTATTAGTCATTTTCTTGGGTAAAGATCGGACTCTGACTAAGTGGCTGTGTTGCAGCCCCTGTTAAGACGCTATCCTACAAAAGACGCTATCCAACAAAATTTTGTCACTTAGCGTCTCTTTGTAGGATAGCATCACCACAGGCTGCTAAGCTACAAAAATGCTGTTATGTGACAAAAGTTTTGTCACTTAGCATCTGCCAAAGATGCTAAGCTACAAAACAGCTGCTAAGTTACAAAATCTGTCTTTTAGACACTATCTTACAATATACACTATCCAATCTGATGCTAAATGACAACATTTTGTAGGATAGCATCACCAGAAGCTGCTAGGCTACAAAATTGCTGCTAAGTGACAAAAACTTACAACTGCTTCTTCTTCTTATATTCTTTCTTCTTTGTATCATTCTTATTAAATGACAAACAGACAAGAATAATTAATAAATAAACATATTATCACTAAATGAAATAAACAATTAGTAATTGGATAATTTATTAAATAACTTATTAACAATTTTGGGAATAATCATACATAGATAAAACAATAGATCATTATATGACAATAGACAATTGTCAATAGATAAATAAATGATAAGTAGGTAAATAGATGAATAGTTAAATCAATAAAAGAAATAGATGAATAGAACATGATTATTAGAATAATAACTAATAATCAATAATTGAAAAATGAATATTTAGATGAACAGTTGTATAGATAATAAAAAATAATAAGTGATAAAAATAGATGAACAAATTAATAATAAAACAATGATTAATAAGTAACCAAATAATTGAACAATCAATAGATAATTGATAGTTGATAGTAATAATTAAAAAAAAGGTCAAAAAATGAATATTTAGTAATTTTTGTAAATCAACTATAGTTAGCTAAACCTTATATTATTTTTAAATAAACTAAACCTTATATTGTAGTTTTGTCTCTTTTTGTAGGATAGCAGCATGACCTGGACGCTATCCAACAAACAGGATTTGTTGGATAGCATTCTTTTGTAGGATAGCATCTTTAGCTTGATGCTAAGTGACAAATGTAACCTTTTTGCTGGATAGCGTCCTTTTGTAGGATAGCGTCTTAACAGCCCCCACCCAACGCCTCACCCTCTGTCAGGCTGTATTCCACTCGCCGATTTTACTGCCGATTTCCTAAAAAAAATCGCAAGTGGGGATAGGTGTTAAGTATGTATACATACATGTTACATATCATTAGAAAGGTTATTAAATTCCCTTTCAAATGATATGTAATATGCATGGTATTCTGCCATACTACTGCAAAAATCGCACAAAATCGCCGGCAGTAAAATATCATCGCCCAATGTAACACAGCCTCCCACCCCCCATCGCCGCTCTATACAGTACATGCCTGTATGGCGGCCATAAAACTACCTTACCATCCCCCATCATCGCCCGGCCCCTCGATTGCCGATAAAATCGATAAACAATTTCCGCTGGACAACGTTCACGCCTGGTTTTTACTTATGCGCCGGTAATTGGGGCCTGCCGATAGGCGGTGTAAATGAAAATAAACGGCCGCCGCCTGCGAGGATTTTCAAATCGCTCAGAGGGTAGGCATAGGGCAGGGGCTACAGGGGGAGTATACTGTTTAGGGTTGGGGTGTCTAGGGCTGTTTCATATGGGTGTCGGATGGTCACTTTTGGATACACAGAGAGTTAGAGTTCCTTCTTTTTATCTTATAGAATTCTCTCAATTTAGCTTTTGTCAGTATTTGAATTTATTTCTAGCCCATACTGCTTGCTGATATATAATTATTGTAAGCTTTCATCTATTGGCAATGAACTTTGATGATCAAATATACATTTTGATAAAATCATACATCATAATTATAGATATTATGCATGGATATAACATACGCATTATGTGATACACAAGTTTCTGAACGGTGGAATGACATGTAGGGTTTTGCATCTACCTTCCGTCATTAATATAAAGCTATCTTTTCACACGTAGGCCTACACTATACACGACAGATTTCATTGAAGGATGACTAATAGCGGCTCTCAGTATATTTCTAAGAAGGAATTTCAAGTGAGGGGTAAACATGGCAATGTTACATCATTAGAGACATTAGATTTTAATCTCATATATAAACAGACAAACATAAGCCATACAATAGCACAATTTAACTATTTATACTAGTAGTAAGCATGTTTAAATCTGTATAATTATATAAAGATCTTCAGACACAACAAAGAGTCGCAAAAAAGAAGAAACTTGATTAATAATATAGCAACAAACAGCTGATAAATAAACAGACAAAAAAAACCCACTGACTAAAATATCAGCCTGAAAGCACGTGAAGACAGAGACATCAGCAGGACATGGCCTGAGAGCGTAGGAACTCCCACGAGTCGTCTTCTTTATGGTTTTTTAAAGCTTGAAACTTCCAGCCGAGAGCGCGCCGTCGGATCCGGCTGATATATCACACGTTTACTTAATAGGTGCGATGGAATGGAAAGGAATCCGGTCGAATTTCCCCTAAGAGCCTCCGCTCCGTTGGAGTTGTGGCACAAAAAAAGGAAGGGGTGTGGGGTGAAAAAAGTAGGGGAAGACCATGTGTATGAATGATCCGGCGGCAACGAGTGGTGGCGACCATCCGTCAGACACGCCCGGGTCGTCGATAGGTTCCCCCCCCCCCTACCGACTCCTCCAGGGTGGAGAGGCGTGGTCCGGGCGCGCCTGGAGGAGATGGGCTCCTGGAGGAGTGGGGACATCATTCTTGATCAGCTCTCTCATCCCCCACCCGACTCTCCCTTTCTCCTTCCCACTTGCTGTTGGTCGTCGCCGCCATGCGCCCTGGAGGAAGGGGTGGGGGACGCTGGAGGAACCATCCCCCGTCTCCTCGTCTTCCTCCAGACTCCAGGGGGACGCATGGCTGGTTGGACGTGGGGAGGGTGGGTAAGGTACAGGAGGAGGGGGTGGGGGACTCTGGAGGAACCTCCCCCATCTCCCCGTCTTCCTCCAAACTCCAGGGGGACGCATGGCTGGTTGGGTTGGGGATAGGTAGGTACAGGAGGAGGGGGTGCAAGGGAGCTCAGTAGGTGCGGGTCACCCCTTAGGCCAAAAGTAAAAAATTGTTGTGTTCAGGTAACCCTACTTACTCTAATTTCTTGGCCCTACCCTAACTTCTTTTTAGGAAATTTATATTTTTTTTTCCAAAATCCAAAAGAATTGGCCTAAAAGTGCTTGGAAAAACATATAGATGCTCAGGGCATGTATTTTAGATGCTAAAAATGTTTTAAGGGATATTTGGAATATTCTTTTTATTTCCAACACTGGCCGGGTCTCTGTGGTAAGTAAAAAAAAGCAAAAAAAAAAAAAAAAAAAAGTTTCGACCTACCTACCCAATTTTTTTTCGACCTAAGTTACCTGAACACAACTATCTTTTGGGGGGCCTTACCCCTGCACCCCCAGCTCCTCCACGGTCCCCAAACCCCGCTGCGGGTGCTCCAGTGCCTTCTCCAGTGTGGGCTTGACGGCTCGAGGCAGTGGTAATAAGGGGCGCGTCCCTCCAGTACCTTCACACGTCCCCAGTGAGCGGTGACACCGACCGTGGAGCAGGCAGGGGAGCACCCAGCCAATGCTATGTCATTTTAATGGACCAAAGAGGTGCCACTGCTAAGATAGGGAACCGCCAGGGGGGAAATGACTTAAAGCCCATTTTCCACTTGCCGATTCTAACTACCAGCTGTTCAGTATTTTAATACTTTTCACCAGTAATATTACAAAAGACCACACATCCTACATATCATTCGAAAGAGAATTTAAAATCCTTTCTAATTATATATAACATGGATATGATCAAGCCACATTCCAGATTTACTGATTTTCGAAATCGGAAGTAAAATCGGCAGGTGGAAAAGCCTTCACTTTACGGTACTACATAAAGACGACGAGCTCCTTTAAGGACGTTCAGGACAAAAGCAGGCACTACTTCCGTCTCGTATACAGTGAAGGTCATTCAACTCACACAGACCCTTTATCCCTATTTGGCGCAGGCCAAGAATGGCAGAAGTGTAAAGGTTATTTCAGTTTATTAAGGAATATCCGATGTACATCTAAGATTGCTCTCTTATTTTTAAGAATCGTCGCAGAATGCTTTACCATATTAGGCGACATGAAAAAATTTCCTCATTTTAGACCCTTTTAGCTTTGGCATACATAAATATTTTCATGAGCTTTTTACAGTGACTTTATCAAGTATCCTCTAAGGATTGTTCCCTTCATTCATATAAAATGTTTTGTACGTTCTGCCACTTCCCGACCAATAATCAGTATTTCGAAGTCTTCTTTTATATTTAGCAGATTTGTCTCCTATCTAGCTACACTGTACCCCGTGTTTTACAATTAATCCTTGACGTTGTTGTGCTTAATTTCCCTTTTGTTCCTTCTAATAATATGTTACTAATTTTAGTATATTTCTTTTTCAAAGTGTCCCTTACTTATAACCAACGTTTTATCGGTGTAAATCATTCCTATCACTATCCCTATTCTAGGGCATTTGTGGATAGTAGCTCATTAAAGGATTAACTTGTGTATTATGGAAGATTCTATTGTTTAAGCCAAGGACAATCATTGTTAGAAATCCCCCATAGTCCCTCTTGAGAAAGTCAGTGGTAAAAAGGGGAAGGAACACTTCTTATCCTTCACATCATCTGTCCACTGATCCAGACATTGCTTTTATTAGTTATCATATCCAACCTTGAACTTAAATCGAAAAGAAAAACGAGATTAATCATCAAGGACTCTTCCTCATATCACGTGGTTTCTATAAGTAATAAGTAGAACCATTTCTTCCCATTGTCGTTCGTCTTTACTTTATTTTAACTGTATCTATCGATGCAAACTGATAACTGAATCTAATAATGTCCATTCTAATGGAAATTACTTCTAATATGAAGTAGTGTAATTTCCTGTGAAATATGATCGCCCAATATAACTCTCCATCTCTAAATCTATTGTTACCGACAATATTATGTACATAACCTAGTTGACTTCATCCTAAAGCAGATTGAATCCTGGAAAATTGCTAATTTCTAATGAGCAAAAATTGCTTTCTATGGCACTACTGGGGTAACTTAATTAAGACCTAAAACTACATGTTAAAACTCGATGAACAATGATAACATATACAACTCTAAATATGAAACAATCATTTATTAAGAAAATGTAGGCCTATATGTACATGTCATGACTAGTGAGTGTTATAAGTGTTATTATAGTGATGTTGATGTGATATTAACGTCACATTTCCATATACTACTTACACCATGCGTACAACTCGAAGTGTTGCGCATCTACCCTTCTCATCGATTTGTGCAAAGACAAGCTCATTCTTAATTGACAAAGAAACATTTTTCCAATCATTTACAAAAGAAAAGATTACACCTTCGGTGGGACTCGAACCCACAACCTCCGGATATCTTACACAAGGAGTGCCGTGCTTCGGCATCGTGACCACTTCTTAGAAGTCCGGCGCGCTATCCATTGCGCCACGAAGGCTAGCTGTCCTAGACCAAATGTTGATTAGATTTGGACAAATACTCACATAATTTGTAAACAAGTGCATTGCGTCACCGGTTAAGCTCCAGATATATTCAATACCTTTGTGTGGGTCTATAGACGGCTAGATTTGACAATGCCGGCTAGATTTGACAATGCCATTTCCTAGATTCGACACGGAACATTCAATTTATTACAGAAAACCACAGGCGACATGGCCATTTCTTATTTTCAACAAAAAAGCAGGACCCCCTCCATCTGGAGCCTCCTTTATAATTTATCATGGTGGACAGCGCGGTAGGTAGCGGGGGTGGACTCTTGGGGTGAAGGTACTAATCGTTCTCTGTGTTTTTTTATATGTTTTTTTTTAATTTGAAACCAACGTCACTCCCTATACGTCTCTAAAATAAAATCATACCTACAAATCTGTCTAACATTATCTAAGACATTATGAACTGCTTCTGGGGCTGTGCCTGGAATTCATGAATGGTTTATTAAAGCTGCATTGTTTTGGAGAATATTGATGGCTTATCAAATGTCTTTTTACTTTCTGGTCAGCAAGACAAATCCTGCATACATTACTTTAATGCGTATCATACACCAGACATAATCAGCTATCCATTGTGTTTGTTATACGCATGGGCGTATAGGCATATTTTAGATGGTAAATCAAGTATAATTTTTTTTAAAAGTGCATGTGACCACAGGTCTCCTGAAAAGCTTGGTATCCACTAACCGATTTTACTACCAATTTCAAACATGGGCAGTGGGAATATTGGTTAATCATGAACATCTTATACCACAAGAAAGGGTTTTTAATTCTCTTTCAAATGGTATGTGTGATATATAATCTTTTGTCATATTACTATTTGAAAGTAATAAATCACCAAATAATCGGTGGTCAAAATCGGCTGGTGGAAACCAGGCTTAAGCTGATAAGGTGAAGGAACTGACAATTGTATGAATCCAGAAAGAAAATAAATTTAAATTCAACTGCGTTCTAACACGACACCTGTACAGTTCTATCAAAGTAACAGATGATTGTTGTACACAGGTTTGTACACTTCATTAATGACAGTTAAAAAAGGAATGACATATCTTTTAGAAAATATCTATGAACAATTTGTTTGGGAACACATAACCCCCATGCGTTTACTGGTGTTGATAAATGATAAGAACACAAAGCAGATGTTTATGTTCATTAAGGAAACACACATATGTTTGCCTGTACACTGCACATGCTATAATGCGATAAGTCTACAGTCATGGGTGCATCAAATATAAATCATTATCATTAATGTGTATACATGTACATGTACATATAATGTAATCTTATTTACAATGTGTGTATTGTGTGGAACATATGTCAACATGATGGTGATTTTGTATTTGTTATAATTTTTCCTTGAATATGGCATAAGCCATAATAATTATTATAGGCCACCATTCAAATGACAACTGTAAAACTTTTCTAGTGGCATAATATAACTTTTCTATATTTTACAAGGTTTTAAATAACCTTAATTTCCACTGCTAATTTCTCAAATCATCTGGAAAATCACCATGTGGAAGATCGACTGAACTGTCCATGGGGTCGATCAAACAATTTTTTCTTGTTCTTTCTGTCTATACTTGACAGTTCACTTTTTAAAAATAACATAGCGTCACCGATGGGACTCGAACCCACAGCCTCCGGATCCCTCCTCCAGGGTGGTCAGATTAATCAATCCACTGCTTTGGTTAGAAGTCCGACGCGCTATCCATTGCGCCACGGAGACGTCTGTGGATAGAATGAGTCATCAAGCAATCAACGCAGGCAAAAATACTATTAACCAGAATGATCGATTAACCACCGTATGAAAAGAGTTTCGAAATAAAATTGGTTAGTTGACGGTAGGAGAGTAGGGAGGTTTGAGTGAGGGTTTGATTGTTGTTTGTGAATGTGTGGGTTAGAAATTAAATGCAAAATGAGCAATTCTAATTCTAACTATACCTGTTTTAATTTAATTATAATCAAACCTGTTTAATCTAATTATCACATTATATATAGATCTGTTTTAGCTGTGTCTAATTCAATTCCCAGGATTGGCAGACAAGTGATTTGTTACCAAAGAATGATTTTGTGTATCTAAGTCAACATTATTCGATCATTATAATCACGCACCTTCACGTGTATCCTATTTATAGGCATAATGTATTATATTTACTGATAATTATTGCGGCCAAATTGAAATAGGTCTATATCTCAATTTTGTTTTATTATCTCATGTATTGATTATTTTTAACTTGTGATTATACTTTTGTTTTACCTATTCATTCATTTGGTTATTTTTTAATTCTATTAATTCTATTTATTATTTCTTTCTTTTGGGGGTGGAGGGTGGGGGATGGGGGGTGGGGGGTGGAGGGTGGGAGGTGGGAGTGGTGGTGGGGGTGGGTGGTGGGGGTGCTGGTGATGGTGGGGTGGGGGGGTCGGGGGTTAAATAGTCATAAGTGAAAAGAAGCGTCCCCGGTGGGACTCGAACCCACAGCCTCCGGATACCTTACAAGTTACATGTTCATTTCTTTCTCCAGTAGGTTTGCATCAACCACTGCTTCCATGTTACATATCTGTAGAAGTCCGGCGCGCTATCCATTGCGCCACGGAGACGGCTGTGTGTATGAGGACTGATGGGAAATCTATAGAGGCATCTCATCTTATAATAGTAGGAAAATATTTATCTTTTTATGTTTTCAAGAGCTGTTGACTTCTTTGGAAGGCATGGAAGCATACTACACAAATTGCTTGAGAATATTTGCTCAACTAATTTAATTTCCGACTTTTCGATTTATCAACAGTAAAGGATATAGAATAAAATCAAGTACGTATATGACTGTATGCTCTCAAGAATAGAAACGAAATAGGAACATATTATACGGTATCCTTGTAGACTTGTATTATTTGTATTTTGTATAATGGTTGCATCAGTGGACTGATGCTTGATTTAAACAGAAAAAAAAAGAAATAGAGTAAGATTGTTCTCCGTGAAATTATACATTACACACAGCAACCGGCAAATCGTGAATAACGTCGGCTTTTAAAAATGAGATATAAATAGATATACAAAAGCAAAATACATCATGTTTCATCTCTGCGAAGTTCTGTTGGCTCTCTATGCCCACTTCAGAAGGGGTCACATTCACGACATCTTCACTGTAGTTATGATTATATAACACAATTATGATACCATTCAAAAGAGAGTATCACCTTACACACGAACTTTCACCACTTTCAAATTGAAAAACCTTCCTAATTTCACCACCTCCACAAACAAAAACCCAACACCAACAAAGAAAACACCCCCTAAACACAAACCAGAAAGCAGAAAATATAAGTGAAACAAAAGCAATTTCACTCGTATCTGGGGAGATGGTGTTGGTGAAATTAGACTGTTCCATTATAGAACAACAGGCGCGCTCATTCTATTTTACGGTCGGCCGGTCGGGAGGGGAGTGCGGGCACGGAACGGGCGTCGCCAACCCTCTGCCGGCGCCCCACGTAATAGGATTGTTGGGGATATGAGTGTGGCACCTTTACACCTCCAGATCAACCACTCCACGCTGTTTGAGGTAAAATAACACTGCTGGATATGATGGTTTTGAAGCTTAAATGCTGGGATATGTATAATTATAGAAACTTATGATGTAATAGTGGTATGGGAAATTACAAACTGGTTCGCAGAAGAGAAACAATGCGGGGAACTGTGAAAAGTAAGTATGGCACAGAATTTATTTGAAGTTCAAGTGAAGAAAGTCTGCTTTAGGTTAAATGAATATCAACTAGTTTTCATGATTATATCTGATCTGAATAATGTTGTGAGAATGCTCTTCTTCGAAACACTTTGACTAAAAAGGTTGACGCGTGGAATTAGTCTAGGTTGATTCCACTACTCTTAATCAAAATTGAAATTCTAATGATGTACAATGGCTGTACCCCGACCCAAAATCTGAGGGGGTTTCGATAGAGTATAATAGTGTTCCATAGAAATCTAAGGGGTTCTGACCACGTAAGTATATATCCTATTTGAAGTCTTATGAAATCTTGGTCTGTTTCAGCCACGTACCTGGAGCTTGCCTTTAGTTACATAGGAACAACACTCAGTAGATAAAAAGACACAACACAGGAGTTTTGTTGGACCCAAACAATTGACTATAAGACTATAAAAAAAATAATCATGATATTAATCAACACTTTTACTGGAGGATGTAGGCCTACATGCACGTACATACTTTAATGTTTTAGTGCCGTTCTCTTACTGTTCTCTTACTATCGGAAAGTTAGATCCACCGATATAATACAACTCATTTCGGGAGTGGTAGTCACTGACTCAATGGGTCAAATACCATCGACACCACTGACACTGACACCCCAGGCACCACCGGCACCACCGGCACCACCGGCACCACCGGCACCACTTAAGCTGGTGATCCACGTTGCGACATTTTGCAAACCGACACAAAAGATTTTAGGACCGACGGTTTTTTGTCGGTTGAGAATCGGTTAGGCAATTACACTTGTGGACCTTAAAATCGGTCCACAATCGGTCCACAATTGGTCCACTACCTATGATCCATTGTGAGGGTGAAAACCAATTATTTCCTTGCATCCTGGAGCACAAATTAATAGGAAAACAGTGAGAAAAAAATCGGTTGATTAAATTATCAAAATTATGGAAATATTTTTACATTTCTTGTCTATAGATTTACAATACTACCAGAAACATATATTATTTGATCCATTTGATTAATAAAAAGTAAAATAGTTAAATATTTGTTGAAAAGCATTAAAAAATATACCCCATGAAAGAGAATTCATTTTGATATATTTTGGTAATATTTTCGTTCTATTTTTCCCAAAAATGAATGAAATAACCTTGGAAATGCATAGATATAATAAAATCGGTCCAAAATCGGTCCATGTCGGTCCAAAATCGGTCCAAAATTATTAAACAGGTTTAATAATTGTGTCGCACCATCGTCGGTTGGAAATCGGGTTGAAAAAATTTATTCTCACATATGTCGGTTGGAAATCGGTTGGAAAAAATCGGTTGACATGATCCACGTTGCGATATTTTTACAAGTGGACCGATTATGGACCGATTTTGGACTGATTTTGGACCGATTTTGGACCGATTTTGGACCGATTTTGGACCGATTTTGAACCGATTTTTGAGATAGAAAATATTTTGCAAATCGGTCCAAAATCGGTTCTATTTTGTCGCAACGTGGATCACCGCCTTGACACCACTGGTACCTTCGACACCACTGGCACCCCTGGCACCACCGACACCACCGGCACCACTTGCACCAATGGCACCACTGGCACCACCGGCACCACTGGCACCCCCACCACTGGCACCACCAGCACCACTGACACCCCCACCAGCGGCACCACCAGCACCACCGGCACCACCGGCACCACCGGCACCACTGGCACCACCGACACCACCGACACCACTGACACTCTCACACCAGCACCAGCGGCACCACCGACACCACTTAACCGAACCAGCACCATTGGCTCAGGAAGCTCAGATAGAAAACTATTTGAAGGTTGGGCGAAATTGGCGACTGTTTAGTCCTCACGGAAACAAGCTGTTAAGAGTGTGTTTTCTTTTTTAAAGAAAAGGCTTTCTGAGTTAAATGTGGGGGAATTGTATGGCGGATAGCATGGGCGTAGTTTTGGATATCATGGAAACAGGTTGTTACGCTTTACTAATGTTGGTTACAAATGAACATGTTTGAATTAAATGTGGGTTAACCGACGCCGTAAGTGGACACATGCATGTCACACTGAATGAAATCTAACCGTTAAAGAATCTAAAATCTTGGAAAAGGGTCATTAATGTGAATGTAAGGTAATAGAAAAGTCACCCTTTTCAAGACGTGGGCAAGACTTTTCCATGTGATATAAAACTGAAATCTTATCAATAAATGGGCTATATGGTGTTTCACAGATTCTTGTGAATCTATGCAATATTACACATATACACGCCTTTGTATTGCAGTATAACCGAAGTAATATATTGCTTAGCTTGGGTTATGTAAGTACAAAAAAACCCACTTCTGTTGGAAGTCGGAAATGTCACTTATATTACAGACAACGCTATCGGAAGGATCCCCTGAAAAAAAGACGACTCA
The DNA here is from genome assembly GCA_936440205.1 of Lepidonotus clava. Taxonomy (NCBI): domain Eukaryota; kingdom Metazoa; phylum Annelida; class Polychaeta; order Phyllodocida; family Polynoidae; genus Lepidonotus; species Lepidonotus clava. Next base: position 37,501,150 of record OW387140.1, read on the forward strand.
GTCTGACAGCTTGACTTATAAATAGAGTTCACCTTTGGTCAATCGGTGCAATAATGAATTGCCTTTGGGCGAGAAATTGCGTCTCTTATAGACCCTCTTTGAAGATCCTCCACTGCAGTTACACCCCTTTATCAGACACCCGTTGAACTTTCCCATGCTGTAAGGCAATTATCCACTATGCGATTATGGCCCGATTTTGAACCGATTTCAGAATTCGATTTGACAAATAAAATAAGATGAAATAAAATGAAATAGAATTTGTTTCTATTAATGAATTAATTAATCAAGCAATTCTCAGTTAGTATTGAATAACATTATCTAATAATGTCATTCAATACTAACTGAAAATTGATTATTTACACCCACAGGAAAAAACTTTAATAGACAATATATTCTTAAGCATATATGAAAAATGTATGGGCGGAAAATCGGTTGGTGTTTGGTCGCATCGTGGACCACTGGCTTTACGGCGTAATGAAAACATCCAACAAAAGGAAGAAAAAAGATTCTTTCTATTTAGGTAAGAGGGGATGTCCCCTTGAAGTGATCGCATCTGTAGCCGCGCGCCGACGATGAAAAGCGACCGGAGGCGACGCGGTCGTCGACAAAGGCGTCGCCGGAAGTCAGTTTTGGTGAGAGCGCGTCGTCGGCATCATAGGTCGGCGTAGGGTATAACTATGAATCGTTCTTATTGAGGCAGGGAAAGGGTGTACGTTAGTTACTCTGTACTATTAATGAACATGCCTATTTGGTCGTTAAAAAAGTAGGATATCTTGAAAGTACAATTAAGTGGTTCGTTATAAATATGTCATTGTTTCGCGGCGATCGTTTTATGACATAATTATATCTCAAAGCTTTGAAAGTCTCATTATCGTTATAGTCACGGGAGGCAAACTGTTCAGACGTTATCTAGAATCTGCAATCGGGTAAATATAATAATACCGGTGTTCTAAACTGCAGCACAGCCCCAAATCAAATGTTTATATTTTTGTATGGTGCTTCTCCGTATGGCATTCTGAATACATATTTTGTTTGAGAGGTTATCCCCTTACTTTCCAATTGAAACACGTCTTATTCGTGACTTTTTCCTGTATATATGTTCGAATGACACCTTATATAATTTATCTATTGGCAATTGTTCCAATCTTTTAAGATTAAGCTTGGAAATTAATTTTACCTGTGGTATGAAATATGTTCCCTGTTTCATTGTTGACTTAAACTAGCTTATTGAATTGCTTGATTTGTTGTATAAGTTCATTTTGATTACTCTTCAATATATTTAATTGTGTACACTGGTTCGTATTGGACTTAACTTAGTCTAATATGATTAATTACAATTTATCATGTTGTTGTCGAACTACCTACAAGGAAGAACATTTAAAAAATGATTGTGGTTCAATAAACAAACAAAGGACAACGTCTTATTCGTGACTTTTTCCGGTACTTATATTCGAAAGGCACCTTATCTATTGGTATTTGTTCCAGTCTTTTAAGAAAAAATACCCTCTGATTTTTCCCTCTTTCATACTAAAATTCCGCTGCCTTCCACTTCTTCTCTTAATTCCCATATTCGTTCCGATTCTCAAAAAAATCAACCATTGCGACCCCCCTTTGGTGATTGACATTGCCACAGAGCTAAGGCCACTGACTGGGAAACGTGTTCAATTTCCTTTAACGGAAAGACTGTTGATAGCTTGCCGGTGCTTGTATAGGGCTGATGCGACATCCCCTTTTAAACACCACCGGAAATCTCCATGCAACAGCGGAAGTCGTTTGTCACCACATCTACCATGGCTTGGACGTATCAATTATTGGCTCTGATATTTTCCAATTGCCAGGAGGAAAATGATACTTTCATTGATTGCCATCACTCTAAAGCTAACAGCGTTTGGACTTTGAAAGTTTCTCTATTACAAAGTTTGAATTGCAGTACCGTCGGCGTTTATTGCTATTTTCTGAATTTATAGGACATACTTTTTGGTAAAATCATATTTATGCAATGTTTACCCCAATGGCCATTGTAAGTTTGAAATATAATGATCCTGACTTCTGAAAAAAACATGCTATAAAACTGTCCTTCAAAAGCCATGTAAAATATCGTATTTCAATGAACACTTCCATGAATTATAATTATAAATATAATAATGCAATTTTCACCAAGACATAAGAAAATGTTAATGGGAATTCGATATACAGATATCAAGACTACACATATCATGTATAGGATTTTGTGTTGAAAGTGTGTTTATTTATCTGTATACCTACTTGAAAGAACATTGGTAAATGAAAGTGGTTTAATTCAATAAAAAAGACGTCATAGAACTTTAATGTGAATTCCATGTACATATGTTGCATGCTTTGTAACTTTAGACGTCAAAGGTAAGGCCGACGGCCTTCTGTCCATCTCATTATCAAATGGACATTCTAGAGGGTTTCCGGTTCTCCGGCCAGCAAAGGGCATGCGCAGTCCGACCATTGATGGAGCAACTTCCGGTTCTCTGACATTTAGGGTGGGCCGCACCTAACATTGAAAACCTCCACGTCTTCGCTGGTTCCTGAGGGGTCACTACCTTATCGCATGCTGGACGCCGGCCGCCAGCTTCAACGCCTTGCTTTTTATGGCCGCTTACGTCGGTTAAAAAAGGAGGGAAAGAAAACCGCCATTATGCCGTGAGATAAAAAGCTCCCAGCGTCGGCTGTTACTTGTGCAATCGGCGGATTTAGGTGCCGCAGGGCGAAAGTTGTTTTATGGAAATCGCCGGGATAGTTCCTACCTTGATGATATTCTCTGTGCGTTCTATATGAAGGCGCTGTTCACCTTGGTTGCTTGACTCAGTTTAATGTGATGCTGCCACGTAGGCATGATATATTTGGAGAGATTAAAACAATAAATACTCTTTAGGTGTATTCTCTGGCCAAATGAAGGCTATCTCTCTTGATCTATTGCCAGGGTCATTATATAAATCCATGTTGGGCATCTCAGCGAGAGGTAGATATTGGTTGACCCAGGGAGGGCATGGATTTAGATTATCAGCCTCTATTTCTATACATGAGATTCGGCTAGAAATGAAGAGATTGGCAGCCTAGCTGTCTCGGATTGCCATAGAGCTGTTAGGGTGCGGTCAGCCATGAAGTGGTTGTCCCTGGCGTCTCTATTTATAAATATCAGGAACCAGTTCTACCTACACAAAGAATCATTTCTCAGTAATCTAAAGCACTTGTATTTCATCACTATTGTATTAACATTTCCAGGCAAAATTGATAATTGTTTGTTAGATATTGGAGTATGTGGAATAGTAAGCACAAAATGTCTTTAAGATGTAAAGGGTTCTGGCCACATAAAATAGTAGTAGGCCCCTTAGTCCTATGCTATTTTGATTCTTGCAGATCTATCAAGATACACAGTGCCAATTGTTATAACTATTTTGTCAGACCTAAGTGCAAATTAATTGGCCAATACCCGTCAACTGGTCAATGATGATACAAGAAAATGGGCGTGCTAGCAGATTGAACGCATCTCATCTATAAGTCTATGCATTCTCTATATTAAATAATGCATCTTCTTTATTCGTGCTCCTAGATTCTACAAAGGGGGACATAAAGGGCTTCAGGCGTTAGAAGACCTTTCGTGTTTTATTTAAATTAATTAACAAAGCTTGTTGTTGTGGTCACCATTGAAATGTTGATCCCAATTTCCCTCAGGCACTCGGTAATAAAGGAATTAGAGATAATAAAGTATTATCAGATATAGAAATAGATAATTGTGTAGACAATGTTCGTAATAATATTACGATTTACATTATCATCTTTCTCTATAGACCCTAAATATTATTTAGGGTCTATAGAGAAAGATGATAATGTAAATTGTACATACATCCCTGACAATAAGTAATGCTGCAGACTATATACCTTCATCAATTGACAAAAGACAATAATGCAGACAAGGCATTCAAGAGCTTGCAAGAGGTGATAATACAGGCTTGCCATACAGTATGGGACCTACAGTAGATACAATTTATAGTGTATATGCTCCTAGGTATATGGTCTCCAATATATGATAAGGTACATTGTATAAGGACTGGGAATAGATGATAATGCATCTATTGCCTGACAAGGTCGTCTCCTTCTTATTATCATTTACCCTTCTGCGGTCTCCCGACATTTTCTACCTCTTCTATGTTCCCTACAATTATGCATGTTTTTTCTCCCTACCTTCTTTTTCTCATGTCTTTCAATTCTCTAGAGTCCACTCCTAATTACTACTAGCCATTGCCTCACCCCACTGTATGTTATGTCCACTCACGGCGAACACCCTCTGTCATCCTACTCTCCCACAACGACCGCCACCCAATAGTTGATATTCATTTTCGCTGCATGGTAAACGAGGGAGGGCTGGCAGTCCAGGGATGATTTGCAGCCCAGATAGTCCTCATTATGCCCTGTGTTATGTCGACGGTGGCTACCTTAACCCATACGTTGTCCGGACAGGAAAAAACAAGGCTTTTTAGTAGGCTGCAATTGGTAGGATACCACATAGCTCATGTTGGAGATAGCCAGTCGGTTTTATCAGAAGTTCTTTATTGAGGATGGCGGTCTCCAACTTCTCTCTCTGGAATGGCATAATTTGATTTCAACAATACATATTCTTCGGAAGGATACCAGGCACAGGAATATATGTATACCAAAGAGGAAATTGAGATCTTCTTGTGTGTATGACAGTATAAGTGAGGAAGTCTGTTGAGTTCCCTCCGGCGAGACATAGAAGATAGCGGTTATAAACTACTAACTTTTTCCTTCAGCTTTTTAAATCAAAGCTCAGGGGGAGTCGCTCAAAGAGGCGGCCAGTTTTATGCCTAGATCATCCCTTGACGGGGCATTTCTTATGGCTCTGTCTCGGAGCCAGTCACTTTAGCCAGTCGGCTAGACCTGTCTAGCTCTTTGCCTTTTTAACATTGATCAAGCTTCTGACTGGCCTTCTCCTAACCAATGACTTTTCTCTTACTTAGGCTTTCTTCTCTCCTAGGCCCTAGGGCGCTCCATTCTCTCGTTCAAAGCAACTTCTTCCTCCCTATCTCCCAACCCTGAGAGTATAATATAATATTTATGTGAACAAAGGGGGCTTGTATCTGCTTTATTATTATAAATACATAATTGTATACAAATAAATATCATAAGAAGAATCATGTATAAATTATAAGTATCTGATAATGAAAACCAGCTACTGTTGTTAACTTGTATGCAGTTGGAAATTAAAAACAAACTAAAAATTGTCTAAAATATGAGATGCATTGGCCTATGTGTATAATAAATCAATCATATACAAAATAGCTAACAATCTCAATCTTACCTTCTCCCCATATACAAACCTAAAATTTGTATAAAATATGAGATGCATTGGCCTATGTGTATAATAAATTAATCCTTTACAAAATAGCTTACAACCTCAATCTTACAAAATACTAATACCCCTCTATATTCCTAACCATCTTAACCCTCTTGGAGCCCCATATATTACTAAGATTAAGAGGGACAAACCCCAGCCCGTGGTTACACTGTCCAAGGCACGGTGGGGTAGCATCCAGCCGCCCATATGTAGCCACCTAATGGCCACAGCTGGCCAACGAGGGCCCAGCTACGAGCCGGTGGTCAGTGGAACACCCCACCCCCATACTGCAATACCCCTCAGGCAACTGCAAGGGGCTGCGTGCATGAGTTAAGGCCAGGACCCACTGTGCAATTTCACCCAACAATTCCCTGCGATAGGTGGCCATTCCCTATATTTTTCTTATTTTTCGATACTCAGCAACAATAAATGATAAGTGTAGATGAACATTCAACTCGACGACAGTATAAATTGAAAAGTTGACTTTTATTTAGTAGGCGATAGGCTGAATCGACATGTTTCGACAGGATAGTGTCTTCATCAGCAACAATAATTACGAAGAATACGTTCTTTTTACGTACCATTCTTTTTAGATAGAGTGTGTTTGACACTGAACTTTCATTTCTACACGCACCCGCCAGTTGTAATGGTATTAGATAAACCGTATTAAAAGAGAATGAAAAGCTGAATTCAGCAGCACTTCTTCCCTTAACAAACTTCGCACAGCACTACTCCGTTATCATAAACTATGTTCTCCATCATACTGTTGTTTATTAAAACGATTATTACATTAGAAAAATCGCAGCGTGTTACTAGAGCTTAAGGAGCTTAGTAGAAGCAAGAAGACAGGCCGACCAGTTAGCTACCAGCAACACCCTGCGACCTGTGAGAACGCGCGTGCGTGAGCCACCCGGCGCCGGCTGCTCATAATCGAACTCAGCACGCAATGATTGACCTCAGGCACGGAAGTAAGATGCGTCAGGCGGAAGGTGGAGAGGCTGGGTGGGTGGTAGAAGGAGGAGTTTGGTGGAGAGGTGTGGTTGGGTGGAGGAGGGAGGGGTTTGGTGGCGAGGTTTGGTTGGGTGGAGAGGAAGGGGTTTGGTGGAGAGGCTTGGTGGGATTGAGAGGGAGGGGTTTGGTGGAGAGGCTTGGTTGGGTGGAGGAGGAGGGGATTGGTGGAGAGGTTTTGTTTAGGATGGAGAGGGAGGGGTTAGGCGGAGAGGCTTGGTGGGATGGGGAGGGAGGGGTTTGGTGGTGAAGTGTGGTTGGGAGGAGGAGGAGGGGTTTGGTGGAGAGGTTTTTTTAGGATGGGGGGGGGGGGGGGGGTAGGTGGAGAGGCTTGGTGGGATGGAGAGGGAGGGGTTTGGTAGAGAGGCTTTGTGGGATGGAGAGGGAGGGGTCTGGTGGAGAGGGGATTGGTGGAGAGGCTTTGTGGGATGGAGAGGGAGGGGTTTGGTGGAGAGGGGATTGGTTGAGAGGCTTTGTGGGATGGAGAGGGAGGGGTTTGGTGGAGAGGGGTTTGGTAGAGAGGGGTTTGGTGGAGAAGCTTGGTGGGATGGAGAGGGAGGGGTTTGGTGGAGAGGGGATTGGTGGAGAGGCTTTGTGGGATGGAGAGGGAGGGGATTGGTGTACAGGCTTTGTGGGTTCGGGAGGGAGAGGATAGATGGAGAGACTTGGTTGGATTGAGAGGGAGGGGTTTGGTGGAGAGGCTTGGTGGGATGGAGAGAGAGGGGATTTGTGGAAAGGTTTGGTGGACAGAGAGGGAGGGGGTTGGTGGATAGGCTTCTGGAACAGAGTCGTAAGTGGTTGTTGTAAGAAAGGAGTTGATCAAAATGGAAGGGAAAGAAAGGGGAAAATGTAGAAGGAGGGAATACATCATGGGAAAAGATGAAGAGAGAGGGATATAATGAAGAGTGGTGTTGGGAGGATGATGTTTGGATTGGACATTGGAACTTAAAATGGTGTTACATCAGTTTAAAGATGGATGAGGAAATAGTGGGCAGGGAAACGTGATCAGGAAAGTAAAAAGGCGTGTACTTAGTAATTAAAGATGGAAATTGGCAGGAGGCGTTTGAAAGATTGAGTAGCCAATTTACGGTAGAATAGAAAGAGAAAGCTTAGTTGTAACATATTTGAAACGGGAAGAAAAATGTACGTATGTACAAAGGTGAAGGAGGTTAGAGAGGGCATCGCAGTCATCGATAACTTTAAGAGAGTATGTTAAAAGAGAAATGGATCTAATATTTAAGAAAGAGGATAGGTATTTTCGGAATATTTTAGAAGAAGTATGTAAAAGACTCAAACATAAAGAGATGAAAAAGGCAGACAAGGATAGCCCCCGTCATCTTAGAGCCACTTTAGGACTTATTCTGATGAAAACATGTGGATAACAAGCACATAATCAGATAATCATGATAAGAGTATGACTGAGGACCAAAAGAAGACGAACTTAATGTATCCTAACTCACCTCCATGCATAACATCTCATAATCTAAACGCGACTGGAAGAACATGCACTTATTGTACGTGAACTTGTTTGACTAATCAAAAAGAAAGAGGAGTAATGACATAGGGCCTACCCTATTTGATTGAAGGAAGTGAACAGATTGCTACGAATCAGGGAAAGAGCCTGAAGAATCACAGTAACAATGCAAAGAAGGATAGAAAAGAAGACCCAGTCAAAGGTTTCTGGAATGCTCTAATAACGCTATAATATACCGTCTGTGATGTTAATATTTAACGTGAAGGAAAGGGAACAAATAAGATTGGGGGGTGGGAAGGGTAGGGGGCCTTTCATTTAGTACGTATGCACATTATAAAAAGTCTCAGACACCCCCCCCCCCTTGGGCAAATTTACGCATTGGTTTTCTACTAAAATGTACGCACATTTTCAAAAATCTCAGACCCCCCCTTGATACGTACATACTTAATGGAAGGCCCCAAGACTAGGAAAGTTGGGGGGAGGGGCTGGGAGGTGGGGCTGGGAGGTGGGGCTGGGAGGTGGGGCCGGCGGTGGGCAGCTGGGCCGCAGTGCTAATGGCCATCCCACAAGACGGACTGCGCTGTCTCAGGAGGTCAATGATGCATTCCCTGATCGACTCGATCGATGGCTTCCTGACTCTGCCTGGTCCCCCGAATGCCTCTGTTTAGAGCCCACCCACCCGCTCAGGCCCCTGCTCTCACATCATGCACCACGACATGGCTGACCCTTACCATTCTTTTATGACGATCCAGGGGCGGATACAGGATTTTCGAAAGGGTGGGGGGGTGTCAGCATAAAGGCTAAGTACTAAAACCACATGTAATTGCGCGTACGCTAGGGGCATTCCCCCCCTCTTTTGTAGTTTAGGGGTCCACCAAAATGGGGGGGGGGGGGCATCAGGACCCCCTGGACCCCCCCCCCTTGGATCCGCCCCTGCGATCCAGCCTCTCTGTTGCTTAACCCTTACCGTATCGTGAGTGTCTGTCCAATTAAAACATTGTAAAAAAAAGTTTGCTATTTATGTGTTTGAATTTTGTATGAATTGCGAAAGAATTTATCATCAGATTTTCCGAATGGTTGCCGATCGGGCAAACACGTTCCATCTATCACCTACCCGAGGTTAAAGTCTTCTTGCCCGGCGATCTAAAAAAAAGGAAATAGTGACATAGGCTACAGATGACTGTACTTTAATCACATAACCAGAATTGTTAACTACTTTAAACATTGGCTTGCAGTAAATACACTCTTTGAGACAGTGGTCTTTCCTCAGGTTTCTTTCTGCCAATCGTGCAAGTGGTTCTTAGGGTACTTAACTTGCAAGCCCTAATCTAATATTGTACATGGCCTGGACACATAAACATATTTTACGGAGGGGGTGGGGGTGGGGGGTTACAAAATTTCAATAAGGGTGAGGTCCGCATAATATGCAACAAAGGTGCAACGTTTTAGTATTTAGCTTATACATTATATAAACTAAGTACTAAAACGTTGCACCTTTATATTTATTTTTGCACCTTTATTTTATATTATATAAGCTAATTACTAAAACGTTGCACCTTTGTGCAAACACGTGCAACATTTTTTTTTCCCTATATGAAGCAAAAGTCTCCACCAAAAGGGGGCGGGGGGGGGGGGTCAGGACCCCCTGGAAGCCCACCTCTGTATTACTCCATGCATTGTACAAAAACAAAATGGCTGCCCTTTGTAGCCAAGCTGCAAACAAACACCAGAACGAGGTCGGCCGGCGCGCCCCCTGGTGGCCAGAGCGACCGGAAGTGACAACATAAACAGCGCATGCGTAGTCAATAGCAAAAGCAGAGCATCACTCTCCACCCCTTTTATCAGTCGGTTAGCCTTACATTGTTGTTACATTTGCCGCCAATTTCTGCCAATGGACCATGGGGCAAAGCAGGACTTGGGAATTTATAAATCAATGGAACTACCTGATAGAAGGTTAATTCCCATGGGGAAGTTCCACTTTGTTATCTCTGATATATGATTTCTTTTATTTGCTTGAAGGATTAATGGAGGGAAACAATGGACAAAGCATAGTTGCGATAAGATTGAGTGAACTGACTGTGTTGTGGGCTGAATATAGACATGAATTTGCAACTTACATATCGCCGACAAGCCATACAGAAAGCCTGCATGGCAGTCAATGATAGAATCTGGTGATATTTACGATTTGGTGCCGCATAGTTGGTGTCAGTAGATGGAACAGATAGGGCAGGGAGGAAGCTCATAGAATTAGCTAAGAAAGTTGAAAAAACTAGGGAAAACTAAATTACCGTAGCTCATACTCATCATCCAATATATTTACTGTCTCCACTTTCCAAACAGGTTAATTCATTTTATGTCCTATATATATAGGCCTAGATAGATAAATAGACTAATCACATTGCATAGGAATGTAGCCACTTAGCAGACTTGCTGATCCTCTCATTGAATAGTTATGAAAGACGTTGTAAATCGGAATCGATTTACCATCTATTAGACGTCGAATCACTCTGCATGAATGTTGCCTAAAATTACTTTTTTTCATGATATCTTTACAAACAAATACTAAAACAAATCATGACTCCACAGTTTAACAATCTAAACAAATAGTATCAATTTCAAGAAAAAAATAGACCTTTTAAATGAATAAAAACCGAAAAAAGACTAAGCGCACTTACGTTATTATTGAGATAGGCATTAATAAGTCGAACATATTACTAGGCATTACTTGATGGCTTATTTCAGGCCGGCTGGTCTATTACGTGGAATATTGACGTAATCAATAACAGACTAGGCGACCATAAAGCACGCCCGCCTCATGCATTTCTAATTGACATCCTGTTAGCTGGAGGCATTTTGTCACTGGGACCAGAAGCCTAAAGCCTCTACTCCAATTGCCGATTTTGCTGTCGATTTTAAAAATCGTTAAAAATCGGTTTAAATTAAGTTTAAGTATAGACATGTTATACTATAATTATCATCACTAGAATTGTTTTATAGTTCCCTTTTGAATGTTGAATAGGATATATAGCTTCATGTCATATTGTCAGAGAAAATTAATGAATTGCAAACTCGGCAGGACCAAAATCGGTACGTGGAATATAGGCTTAAGTGTACAGCGTTAGATTAGACTCAAAGAGCAATTAGTTTTAATGGTAACCACTGCCTCCCTTCTGCCAGACCTACGCCGCATACCTTAATGGGAGATTGATAACATTAATGGGTCTTTGATAGTGTATGTATACATCAATGCTTTGTTATTGTGTTTGTCTCTATTGTGATTTCTAGGCTTAATAGGTTAGTATAAGTTTTTATCATTGGAATAAGTAGAATGAGCTTAGAGTTTAGTATTGATCAGTGTCGAGGAGTTCACATAATTTAGTAGTTTTGTTGTAAGGGACAGCGACAGCAACAATGAGAACAAATTGACCGTTAATTGTTGGCCACATTTTTAAGAACTACAATTCAAGTGGAAAATATATCTTCGTGCTTAAATGCGTGGAACAAACTTGTAAATTGATGCAACATCGACGATTGTAAATTATAACTAATGCAACATACACAATTGTAAATTAATGCAACATGCCTCATGCGGTTGTAAATTGCATCGCCAACTGCAACCGTCGGTGGGCATTAGACAATTGGCGAATGAACATTGCATGTACGCCGGAGTCTCATTATGTAAGGCCTTGTAACAGGTATGGCATCCAAACAGGATGCAATTAGCAGATTCTCTTAGCAATTACGTGTCTAGTGCAAAGTTAATAAAGGAAAACACCCCACTCGTAGCCCGTGTATATTTCCCATTACGGGATGCTTGTCGTTGTACGCATTTCTTCTACTCCCACTTTGCCTAACATTAGAGATATTGACGCTTAATCGACCATGATAATGTGTCTTACAACGAAAAGGAATGTTCATTTCATTGTAAATGACAGAAAACACAAAGTAAAATCCGCTTTTTCGAGTAATGAGTCATCAGCATTGAAGTATGGAGATCTATCTATCTGAGAGGAAAGTTATTTCTTATAAATTCTATATTCACACTGATCAGAAATAGGTCATGACATACATAATTGACCTAATATTCTGAATGGTGCAGGCCATGACACTGGGGGTGGATTTGAAACGAAACATGCGAAGGCAGTTAGTGCATGAAAGGCAAGGCAGGCAGAATACAATGCATTGAGCAATTTCATGCCTGATTTGATTTCCCTCTTTGATTAAGGGTTTTACCCCATCATTGAAAGTACAGAAACTGCCTGTCATTAATGGTAAATCGATGAAACTGCACAAATAAAGTCTTGATTCAACATAATGGTAACTGTAATACTGTATATACTAACTACTCTATATGCACCGTTCAAAATGCGACAAAACATTGACAGCCAAGTTCATGACCTTTTCTTTGTGATAGAACGTCGGCTTGAAAATAAATGCATGCATTGACTTTTATATTTCTTTGCCTTTCATAGCAATATTCAAGCATAAGAAGTATATCTAAGCATACACCTTCGCTCCATTTAAGCCATGTGTGAGACATAAAAGCTTGCCATAAAAGCAGCCCTGGCCCAGACACGTGTGTCTTTTGTCTGCCTGTTCTGTATGGCCTACTTTTAAGAGCAGCTCACGACTCGCTCAGGAGTAGCTCATAGAAGGCCTGCATTAAGACTGTACTCCACTACCCGATTTTACCCACGATTTCAGAAATCGCCAGTGTCAATAAGGATTATACATAGACATGTAACTTATCATTAGATAGGATTTTAAAATTCCCTTTCAAATGGTATGTAACATGTGAGGGTTCCTTCCATTTCTAATAACAAAATAATTAGAAATTGCCAAATTTCGGATAGTCAAAATCGCCTCGTGGATTGTGGGCTTTAGGTGCCGAGCTGTCGCCCTCTGCGCCATTCCTAATTCACACCACCACTCTGCCGCCATAGAAACCCGACAGCCGCGTAATATGGCATATCGTGGATATGAGCATATAATGTTTATTTTTGCAGCCAGATATACGTCAGAGGTAGATCTATAAAGAGGCCTGTATGGCGTGCACAATGAACGCTATAGACGGGGCTCTGAGTCTGTCTGCTATGGCTTTAGATGTGTGACGTGTATTGTTCATAGATTCAGTATGTAAGTGCGGAGTGGCTTTAAATGTTTATTACACGTTTATGTCTACATACACAGAAAGCCCTATAAATGTTATGTTACACAATATACTATTTATTCAATTTTTTTATTAGGGATACAAAAGAGATAAGACACTTGTAGTCTATACTCTGGCTATCCCAACACTGAAAGAAATTGTACATAATACTTTTATTCAATACCCTTTATAACAGTACCCTTTGAATGAGATGAGCAGTACATAAAATGGTAATATATTGTAAGTTTAGGCCTTTATATGAGTCTTATAACATAATCTATCGCACTTTCATTACGGAAGTTTTCCCATAATCAGTAATACATAATTCCTTTGTTGCAGGACATTTTTTTTATGTTGGACCATACTATTATTGTTATATCCAAAACCACGATCTATCATTATGATATTCTAATGAATGAATGGCATGTCTTCTTTGTTTGATATAAAAAATAGATTCTCTGAACCTTTCACAATATACCTCATAATTACACCCATTTATTTGGCTTGTATTTCTTGGGATCTTTTGGCTATACTACAAATAAGAATTCGGTCGGGTTGGAACTTCTATACCGTCACCGCAGCAGTGTTTGGTATTCAAATTAAGTTATGAAAGATTAATCGTGGGATTTATGGGTTGGCAGCAGCTGATTCTGTGGGCAGGGAAAGGTCAGAATCAAAGATTAGGAGGTGAAGCACGATACACATATGAATACGTTAATATCTGACTAAACATCTGTCCGCGTACATGGGTATGTGACCGCCTGATGGTTTTATTCATGTTGGCTGGGATAGGGTATCATGGGTTGATAGCTATGGAGGTATGAATTATTGCATATATATGCGATATTGGTTATCATGTGAGGGGACTCGGACGATGACTGTGGCTTGCCTGGTGCAAATTACAAATTGTAGAGTAGTAGTATTTTAGGTCTGTTTATAGAGTGCTTTTCAACTCGTGGCTCGAATTTAGATTCACCAGGCAGTACTGTTATAACAGCAAAGCATTGTGCGAATATAGAAAATATTATGGTGAGATGTGCGACAAGGATTGATTATTGTACAGTGTTTATGGACACTTTGTTTAAAGATTGGGAATGACATTTTTTTTTATTAACAATTCTCTATAATGCACAATATTCGGAAACATACTGCGGTTTTCATTATTGTTTCCAAAAAGAAAGCTTTTGTATCATTTTAATGAGAAGTCAGTTGGAGTTATAGATTTCTTGATCTAAAAAGCCACATTAGGCCCATATCAGCGCCAATAGAGAAAAAAGGGAATTATCGATAAGACACCACAAAAACGTATAAGTGACAATGTTAAAAATGTTATATCAATACTACCGGGTCAAATGAAAAGTTGCGTAATTTAGATATTGATAGGCGCCTAACTGAAAAAAAACAACTAAATGCAAGTATTTCGTCATCGCGTTGATGCTCGACCTATATTTGGGAAAGGTATTAGTATCTTGACGGGTTGAGTGTTCTAATCCATAAGGCTCAGACCCCAAGGGACCATCGATGACAGTCACTTTTCTTTCTAAATTATCGATCTAATTAATCTTTGACGACACAGACAGTGCGCCTGACAACAAAAGAACTATACAAGACAGTAATTAGGTGGCCCATCTATAAAGTTACTTTGCTAATACAAGAGCTCGGGAAAAGTCTGTTGAAAGCGAAAATGTGTAAACCTTTTTTTCCTGTTTATACATGGTTGTACTCGCATTAATGATAAAATGTGACATATTGTCAAATCATTATGGACAGATGTCGTGTATTTGACAGATGTAAAAAGGAATGCATTTCTCAATTCCCAACCACAAGGTGTATTTGATGCGTGTTTTCACCGATTTACAATTGATCATTGAAGAGAATAACGTCAGCTGCGTATTTTATTCTCATAGAATCTGGGTACACTAATTGTAGGTAGTTGCACAGCTTCCTCCGGGAACACACTTAAAGAGATGTTTTGTTGCAGTCTAGGCCACGACAAATATGGGTCATTTCGAACATCACGTTTTACATGGTATTAATGAAGCGGTCTTTTCGAGTAGTAACTGATCATGGATCTGAATCATTTCGCCGTTATTCAGCCTCAATAATTCAAACAGGTATTACTTGTTTCCTCATGACAATTCCTTATTCCAAGCCTGTGCCCTGTGAGCACTGGAAAGCTATTATATTCTAAGGACATGTTCAATTTCAGACGCGCCACATACGGTTACAAAGACTGCATGTACGGTTAAAACTAAAGGCTGTATTCCACATACCGATTTTGCTGCCGATTTTGAAAATCGGCAGTGGGAATAAAAGTCAAATATAGATATGTCACATATCAATGAAAGGGCCTTGAAATTCCCTTTTGAATGATATATAAGATGTAAGGTTTCATATCATGTTCTTGGAGAAATTCAAACAAATACGAAATCGGCAGCATCAAAATCGGTATGTGGAATACGGCCTTAACTTGTTGTAAGTACATTTCACTGCCTCAGTGCCCTTGCAATCATACATGCCTCAAGGCTGTGTTCCACTGTTAGATTTTTCGGCCAATTTCATAGATCGACAGTGAGACCTGGATTATTCATATAGGGTAAGGTCGGGTAATATGGGCATCGCAGGTAATATGGGCACCCCCAATATTTCATATTTCTATCAGATATAAGCCCTGCAAACTCATATCACAATGTGGGGAACCAAAAATCATTGGCATAGACCATTCCTTTTCAGCAAATTACTATATATTTATCAAGATATGCTACAAAAACTGTAAGAGGGTATGTGAACTTGCTTGCATGCTTGCACTTAATGATACATAAAATATGAGTGAGTAGGAATATCTTAACCATTCAAATACCACATTGTAGTGTAACCTCTTAAGGAGAAGTAGAAACCACAATCAAAGATACAGGAGAAATAGCCTTTATTCTATAGAGGATCTATGAAAGACTGTTTTTTAGGGTAATATGGGCACCCCCCAAAATCCTATAGTATCCTATGGGGAGTCTAATATGGGCAGGGTTCTTGTGCTGCCCATATTAGCCTCCCTCATTTGTCACTGTAATTCTACAGGGCTAATATGGGCAGGTGTGCCCATATTACCCTAAAATAGGGGGTGCCCATATTTCCCTGCGGTGGGTAATATGGGTTTTGAAAATGTAAAAACTTATTTTCTCAATATTTTAATTATTTATTGACCTAGATGGTCAAAAACCCACTTATTTCTTCAATTACTGATTACAATTCTATAAAAGAAAACAGAAGTCAATTATGATCATTTCCCTTGAATTTACAGACATGGGTCCTTAAGGTGCCCATATTACCCGACTTTACCCTACATGATGATATATGATCATTAGAAAGGGCTTTTTAGTTCTCTTTCAAGTGGTACGTGGGATCTTTTGCCATTTTGTTTGGAAAGAAATAACCAAAATTACAGGTGATCAGAATCGACTAACCTCAGTGCAAATGTGCTCAAACATGAAGAAAGTTGTTTGCATCCGAAAAGGTTGTAAGCATACACGTGTCTCAGTGGCGTAGCCAGGGGGGGGGGGGGGGGGGTTCCTGGGTGTCTGGAACCACCCCCATTAATTTCCCAAAATATAAGTAAAATATAAGAATTCCTGCCAAAAATATAAGTCGGAACCCTCTTAGATTTACCTGGAACCCCCTTTGACTTTAGGGCTGGCTACGCCACTGTGTCTGGCCCGGTGAGACAACCGATTCTGCACCCAGAACAACTGCATTGCAGCGCCCAAGACTGTTCTGCATTAGCAAAGGGGATTGTTTTCTGCTTGATTTCTCATTACCTTTCCTGAAATAAAAGCTCTCCACGACACATTAATTTTGAAATGCTCTCCATCTGTGATCTGGTTAAAGTGTGAAAACAAATTATCGACCTGTTTTTTCTTAAAACATCTCAAGGATCACTTACGTCTACTTTGCAAAATGAAGCAGAATAAGGTAATCTTTAACAGTTGCTGCAGTTCGTTACAAAGGAATAACCGTGCTGTATTGTTACGGCAACTACATTCATATGACTTGTTATCTGCTGAGATAGGATCGTTATCTCTAGTTAGTTTTACAAAGAAAATATTATTCCAAATGTGAAAATTACTGTGTGATGTGATTGCCCTTATTTAGTCCGCGATCCCGGCTTAACACACGTCATCATCTCAAATATTATCAGCTCAGAAGTAATATGTGTTGTATCTCTGAAATGCCATTAAACCGCCTTCATAATTGTGATTGTATATTTAAATATTCAATCCATCACCAAAACAGAAATAATACTTGTGTCTGGCCAGTGTTCATTCATCTATTAACATCAGCGACTGCCCCATCCCATCCCCTGATTCTATAATTGTTATAGAAGTAAACTATAGTGACACAGATAGGCCATATACGATTACCTACAGTTAGGTCACTGACATATATCTGCTATTGGCCTAGCCTTCTCAGACGTCTAGCCCAGGGTCCAGTTCCCTAACCTGAGCCCCTACATACCACGCCTTATTTACCTGGGCAAACATACCCTAAAATGCCCCGCCGTCGATAACAATTATTGGAAGTGGCCAGTGCGCAGACTCGTCCTGCTCGGGTTGCTGCCCGCTGATTGGCTGAGCTGCTCACTTCCGGTGAGATTCAATTGCCCGGATGTGAGCATTTCAATTTGACGACGTTACCTTATCTTCAAGGGGCGCGGCCGGGTATGGGGGAACAGAGGGCATAGGGGGCCGCCGGCTCAATGTGGGTAGTGTCACCAGGGTAAGGTTAGTGTCACCAAGGTAATGCCGGTGTCACCAGGGTGACACAGGCCGAGAGGGGGTCCGTCGGAGGGGTCCGCGGGAGGTCACGACCCCTCGCCGTCATCAAAACCCCACCGTCATCGATCGTTTCCTCACACACGGAGGTCAATTCAATTCCCCCCTGGAGGAGGACAGCGTCGATAATTTGCCAGTGTCCCCCTCATTTTGGGCGCGGTCACGCTCCACTGACCCTAAGGATACTTCTATGCTATTTGGACACTGTTGGACTTGGGGGGGGGGGTGGGGGTGAGGTTTAGACCTGGAGGAAATGAGACGAACAGGACCAACTTTGGCCGCCGAAGCGAGCATTTCGGAGAATGCCGGGAACTTTCCTATGCGCTGTTTTGTTTTTGGTGCACTATATCATTATAACATATAACAATTAAGGACTAATGGGGCTGTTGAATGCAGGCTGTTGCTTTCAAATGAGGATTCTGGTAACTTTCCTTTGCCCTGGCTCCTTGCGAGTTGACCGATACTAAACAGGTTACATTTTAATTTAGTCAGCCAACAAACTGCTCACCTCACCATTGCCATCAGCCTCTGCTTCTGCCTGTTGGCTTCGATATAATATATTATATGTAACATACAGCCTAAACCATACACAGGCCCTTCACCGAGGTGAACTATGAGCAGCTCGGTGGTACAGGAATGAGCTGCTCGCCATAAGGGCCCGACGGAGCCAGACGGGTGGGGCTACATACAAGCCAGGCCCCGTGACTGGGATAGCTCAGTCGGAGCGGGACGGCCAGGGATCGATCTGCTCGTGTTAGAAGAGAGCGAGCAGCTTGGAGCAGCTCGGCCCAGAGAGAGGAGAGAAAGGCAAGAGGTTGAGAGGAGCTACTCAGAGGGGCTCGGCATAGAGGGGAAAAGGGGGCGCGGGCCTGGGAAAGGTTGCGGCTGATTGCCCTTCGCTAACTGTCTTACTCATCACAGTAGTCCGAGCAGTTGGCGAGCAACTCTGACGACCCGCCACGTGACAGGGCATAGACTACCAGCTGCTCGTCATAAATAAGAAACAGGAGGAGATAAGGTGACATAGACTACAACCACCTGAAGACCCTCTGTGGCACATTTATTCAGAGGTCAACCACCGGGAGTCCGACGACCCCTGAGAGAGTCTCAAGACTCCTGAGAGAGTCAGACGATCCCTGGGAGAGTCGGACCACCACTGGGAGAGTCTGACGACCCCTGAGAGAATCTGACGACCCTGGGAGAGTCCGACGACCCCTGAGACAGTCTGACGACCCCTGGGAGAGTCCGACGACCCCCGGGAGTCTGGCGACCCTGGGAGAACCCGACGCCCCCTGAGACAGTCCGACGACCCTGAGACAGTCCGAAGACCCCTGGGAGTCCGACGACCCCTGAAAGAGTCCGACGACCAGTGGGTCGAATCTTTCCCACCGGTCATCAGACGCTGTCTGGGTTCGACTTGAAGACATAGTATCACACCCCACCCAGTCTTTGATCACATTAGTGGAGTAGGCGGTAAAACCTGTCATCATCGTCGTCAACTTCGCCGGGCCCGACACCCCTCCTCCACGCGGGAAGTGGACGCCACGCCTGACGTCATACCCACGGGGATTAACTATTAACTGCATTAAAGCCAAAACGTGAATTGCGGCGCCAGGAAATCGTCGGCTGGCGCGCAGACAAAGCTGTCGAGCGGTTCGAATCAATAAACCACCTTGTGGTGCGTCTGCACGTATCCCAAAAAGAGGGGACATCCCCTGCCTTATTCCCACCACTCTCCCATTCTGAAAACCCCGCGATACTCCCTTCCTCGTCCAATCTATTAAAGCAAAGGCAAGCAGGGAAAGGAAAGCAGGGACGGGACAATAGGGTGGACTAACGGACGGACGAACGCCCTGCGGGTAGTTCTCTGAGTGCCACCAGACTCACAGAGAATTGTTATAGGCCCCTGAGCTGCTCGCGACCTTGAGTCTGGGAGAGGGGCGAGTTGAGCGGAGTTGCCCAGAGTTGCTCAGAGCTGCTCGGAGTTGCTCAGAGCAAGTTGTTTTTGTACCATTGACCCAAGGTCACCTACAAAGTACTGTACAGGGGTCATGAGCTGCTCGCGACCTTGAATCTGGGCAAGGGGCGATTCACTCGGAGTTGCTCAGATTGACCCAACCAGACTTACAGAAAGGCCACTGGGCTGCTCGCGACCTTGAGTCTGGGAAGGAGTTGCTCGGAGTTTGTCTTAGTTGCTCAGAGCACGTTTGTGTGACACTGAACCTCTCGAAACACAGAATATCGTAATAGGCACCTGAGCCGCTCGCAAACTTGAGTCTGGGACAGGGGAAAATTACTCAGAGTTGCTCGGAGCCAGTTGTGTGTGACATTGACCCTACCGTAGACTCACATACTACAACCCTAGGTCCCGCAGGCCCGCGCAACCTTGAGTCTGGGACAGGGACAAATTGCTCGGAGTCGCTCAGAGTTGCTCGGAGTTTTTCAGAGTTGCTCAGGGCAGGTTGTGTGTGACATTGACCCATCGTCGCCGGGATTACTCATCGTCCCTCTCCCCCAAAGCATAACCGTGTCGGAGAGTGTTTCGGGCGGCGACCGGCAGACGGTGCTGGAGGGCCTCCCGACCATAAGTGCACTCCTACGTGAGGCCCTTCCCGATGAGCTGCTCAGACTTAGGGCCTGAGCAGCAGCAGTAGTAGCCTCGCCGCCTTTCGGCCCTCATATGGAACTTGCTCCAGCCACTCAGCCAACCAAGCAGGGCCTCTTGTAGTTGTACAGTGGCGGCGGCGGCGGCGGTGGCGCGGTTGTATGAAGCGGCGGCGGCGCGATTCAGGACGATCTGGTAGTAGTAGTGTTGCTGGTGGAGTGCACGCGGCGGTCGCTCCTACTCCTGCTGTGATCGGGACCTCCGGTGGTCTCCTCCAGGGTCTCAGTGGCCGGCTCCGGCTCAGGTAGTTCCCACCAGTCAGTCCTGCAGGTCTTTTCATGGAACTTACTCATCACTCTCATTCGTTTCGCCCACTCCACAGCGACCTGTCGCGAGGAGTAGGGACATCTATGAATTGCCACTTTTCGGTCGGACGCGGATATTGAGTTGGCAACTTTTGGGACACCGCTACAACTGACCCAGGCTTTCACTACTCCCGCTCTGCATTACAGACGCAGACACTGGAGTGCGGTGTGTGCTCCTTGGAGGGAGTAGTATACTGAAAAAGGCAGTTGCGTCGGGCATAGGTCGCCGTCAATGGGCATGGGAAGGGAGTAGAGTATAGCGTTTTGTGCCCGCGTACTCCAGTGAGTTCCTCCACGGTGGTAGCCTACCAGTGATTGGTTGGCCTCCTGGAGGAGCGTCCTGATTGGATTGGCCCATAGCAGGGCTACTAATTACCCCACCCCGGCCAATTACATTAGTCAGCCACGGGTGGCGACCGGCCGACTGCACTGGAGGATATTCTATACCGCACCAGTACCAAAAGAGGTGTGATCGACGCCACCCTGGATGGCTCCAGTGGCCCGTAGGAGGACTCCCCTATACCGGCATCTCAAGTAAGAGGACGCGGGGATATTATTACTAACGCCTATAGACGGCCGTGGAGGACGGTGGCGGCTCGACTCCCCTCCCCTTGATAGATCGCCACCACCACTGCCCTGGAGAACCTACCCACCCACCTACCCGTGCTGGAATCTACTGGTGACGGAGTGCTATAATACGGCGTCCACCCACCCGTAATCTGTTAGGAGTCCACCCCAGTCTCTCTATTACTACCTCTTTTTTGTGTGCGACCAATTCGTCTGGTCTCATCGGAATTCATTTTTCCCAGAGCTAGGATTTCCCTCCTGGCTGAGCGAAATGAACCACTGGAGCATTTCTGTCCAGCCCACAAAGCGTGGAATAGAAAAGTCGGCATTGAGAAACTTATGGGGTGATTTAAAGAATGTGATAACGTCCATCACCCTTTGCTTCGTCATCTTCTCGTCCGTGGTTTGACGGCTTCATCTTCTACTCCAGACAACTCTGTCCAATTACAGCACGTCTGAAACACCCTGTCCATGCTTCTTCTTCTCCCCCTGCTTCTCACCACAGAAGAATCCGTCACGTTTACAGGCTAAAGAGCCTTTCCCTGCTTCCACTCAATAGCTGTTTATCGCTCGAAATTTCGCAGCTTTTATGAATGTTTGAGCACTTGATCAATGCCGAGGAGAGCGCCCGGCGAGCTGGAGCTGCAGGAGGAGAGTCTCTGTGCGCACGCTCCGACTTTGTCTCAAGCCAGGCGTGTAATTAGAGCAGCTCGGAGGTGGGAGGAATTGCTCGCCACCAGAAGGACGTGAGCTGCTCTCTCTGGCATCTTGGAGTACTAAGGCGCTCGCGGGGAGCAGTCAGCCGACCGTAGCCGTCACAATTCACACGGCCGCTGGAGGTAGTACTGCTGTGGTCGCTCGCTCCCTACTGCAGGAGGAGGAGTCACTCTCTTTTTGCTCCCTCCAGGGTTTGTGGTATCGGCGGTGCTTGCTGGTAGTTGGTGGCCTGCCCGCTCCTCCAGCACCTACCAACCCACCACCACCGGCCGGTCGGTCGTCCTCCAGGCGGCACCGCTCCAGCGTCCACAGTTAGTTTCGGGCGCTAGTGCCAACCGGACTCTGTGGATACTTTACCTACTGCTGCTACCTAACTACTGGTGACTACCTACCTAGGACCTAAAAGGATGCTATTAGGACTAACCTGTACCACTTCACGGCAGTGTGTTCTTTACGTTTAACGTCTGGTGAAATATAAAACAGGGAATACGACAGATTGGAGGAAGGATACACATTGATATTTGCGTCCAAGCCACTCCAAAGGGACTAAGGGAGTATTCTGGTAGTGTTTCAAAACCAGTTGATTAGTGTGTAAACCAATAGTGATATACTAAAAAACACAACTTCTCGTGATCACCCTACCAATCTCAACCCACCAGCCTCCAGTCGCGCCACTGGAGGCACCCCAACTACTCCAGCAGCGGCCAACTGCACAACAACAGTGTCTGGGAGTGGGACCGTGGAGGAGGGGCGCCTGTTACCACTACCAGTACCAGTCGGCACCCGGGGCCGCCCGCGTGGAGGCCACGTACACAGCCCAGGAGGAGGGAGCAGACACAGGAGGAGGATTTGTACCACTACTACTACTACTATGGGCATTGGCCGTGGAGTAGCACCATCGTCGTTCTGTGTGTGAGAAGTATAGGAAAAGGTGTCTCTGTAGCAGGCGACCCGTGGAGGTGTAGGCTTTCCTCCCACGGATTGCCCACACTGGAGGAGTCGACCTCCTGGAGAGAACAGGAGGAGGAGTAGTAGTATATCAAACAGGGCCTTAGCGGCGGGTGGAGCCGGCCCGTCGTCAGGGTTGTGACAGAGGGGTGCCGGGCCCTAGACGAGCCGAGCGGTCGTTCACATACGTCGGCCGCGTTAAGGTAATACCGGGGACAAGGGCGACGCCGGCCTGAGTGGAATAAGCAAACGTGTGTTGTTGATAGCGGCCACAAGAGGAACAGTTTTTCTACAGCATTCCGGTGCGGTTGTTGGTTTTCTCGGACTAAGTTGTTCTCGTCGTCTTGACAAATAATCAGGTAAGTTTCAAAAGATTATTCAATTATCATAATTGTTATGGGAGTTTAATTAAGGAAGAAATAAAATAGCAAAAGTTAGTGGTTAATTCATTATTCCTGAGGGATGTGTGTGTGGTATTATACATACAAATAGTACTGTTAATAATATTATAAAAACTGTGCTATAGAATGGAAACACATGTACATGCCATATGGGAGTCCTGATTTTAATCTCCCAGAATAAACAGAACTTGTATATTTTTGATAGAAACATGTAGGATAGCCACATTATTTTAGTATATCACACCGCTCCAAAGTTACATATATAAGGACAGGGTCTGAAGCCACATCAAAAGGCAATATGGTGCAACCCGCCTATTCCCTCTAGCTACCTTATTATCACACTGATGGATGATACAACGTTATAAGTCAGACCCAGCCCTTGTTGGGTAGAGCTATGAAATGTGTGATGAATAGATGAATACATCAGTATGAGAAGTGGCCTGCATTAGAGCCCTTATCCCCGACTACCATTGCTCACCTCCTGACCCGGCTCCCACTCCCCGCCCCTGGGACTGGGCCAATAACACCTGACGTCGGCAGAGAAAACCACAATGTGGCAACAACAAAATGGTTAAAAATGTGGCAACAAATGTGGCAACAATTGTTGCAACAAAATGTGGCAACTAAAATTTAATGTGACCCCAAAAAAAATAAAAAGAGAGAAAATGTGTGAGCATTAAAGAAGGAAATCATTCTGTTCCTTTGTATAACAAAAAAGTAGCCTGGTTTTGTCATTAGGGTATAGAATCCAATCCCAAAACATCCCCAGACCTTGGCTAACGCGGAGAGAGAACATTATGGGTCTTGATGGCGCGGCTTTGGTTCACAGAAATCAGCCCCATTTTGATCCGCTGACCCACGGCGCGGCGGGCGTCATTTAAGGGTTTGAAAAGCCTCATCCCGTGCTGAATTCCCGGCACGCGGCCCAAATGGTGTTTGAGCGCGGGGTACGCGGCCGTCGGACACACGCGCAGAGTGGCCCGTGCGGGGCGGCGTTAAATCATTTGGCCGCGCTATTCAGCATTCCAATTCAACGCCACAGCCACCACCGACGCCACTGAGTACTGCTACTACTACTATCCGGGGCGGGGCAGGCGGGTTGGGGCGGGCGGCCAGCGTCCGATCGGTCGTTGGCTGGCCGCCTCCAGTAGCTGTATAGTACTGGAGGAGGCACTGACTGCTGGCATTGGTGGGTCAACTATACTGCCGAAATAAACTTGGTCTGGTGTAATGATAGTTGAGTTTTGAACAGGGTTTAAGCGTTGTTAGAAAACTTGCTAAATTCTAGATGGATAGAGCTGAGGAATATATATGGGTACCACTGGGTCTGCATAGTGGAAAATAAGAAAAATCCGAAATGCTTAAAACTATTATTTTGTTGGTAGAGTACATGTGTATTTGCCTTCATTGTACCCATACATCTTTATAAGTGCACCCAAAAGAGTATCAGAATCTGATAAAAGGTACTGTACTGAATAATACAGGAGCCTAATTCAAATGTTATAGAATAAAATGACAGATTTTTGCTTAGTTTCCATAGCCATTTTTTTTTTCAACAGCTACATTATATATATTCACTCTAAACGTTGATATGCTATATGATTCAGCTTTTATGCCATGACAGTTAGATTTGGTTCAGTTGGGCAGTGGCGCAGTAGCACCTAAAATAACCCACCAGTGGTAGTAGGTTGGCGTTGGCGGTGTTTGGGGTGGTGGATTGCAACACTCTGCTGACCCAAACTGTGTCAGACTTGGCCATCCCACCAGTAGGACCTCCTGGGTGGAAACAGCCTGCTGGCTCCTCCAGGGTTGGGCTGCTGGAGGAGTGAGTACGTTGGGGGTCGGTGGGTAGGTCGGTGGGTAGGTCGGTGGGTTGGTGGGTGGGTAATAGTGTTGGCTGTATGTCTCCAGCAGCCAGTATCAACACCCCCCTCCAGCTCCAGGGTCTCTATAGTCTCTGTGGACAAGCGCCTCCAGGGCGCTGGCACAAAGAACTCGCCGACACACAAGGGCTCTTTAAAAGCCAGCCCCCAATACATGACAACGTAATAGCGGTGAAGGGCCGGCGGGACTCTATGTACAGTCAAGGGAAAGAGTGGGTTGACTGAGGCAGGGAGGGGGAGAGGAGAGAGGGGGGTAGGGAATGCATGCAGAGAACCAACCCACAGTATTGATAAATAGAGTAAAAGGGGGACAAAATGGGGAGAGAGAAAAAAGTTGGTGACCTGAGGCAACAGTTTGCCTGGTATTCACTCCTAGCCAGGCTTGAAGTCTTGTATCACCTCTGGGTAGGCGCGGTGAAAGCGATAGTTTTCTTTCTCTTCTTGCTCCCCTCCTGCCCCTTTCCTCCGGGCGCCCTCTGGATGCCGTGGTGTGGCGGACGCTGCTCCACGTGTTGTGTGAACATGGGGGTTGGGGAGGGCAGGCTTTGAACTTGGGACGGCGCGGGTCTGTCTGTGTTTTCAGTCAATCTGACAGCGGACGTTGTTCTTGCCGACCAGGGTGACTTTGAGGCGGCCTCTGACAGAAGCATAATCAATATTTCATGCTGTTGGGTTACAGGGTGCCCTGCTGCTCGCCCCCTGCTCACCCCTGCTTAGTCCCTGCTCACCCCCTGTTCACCCCTGCTCACCCTCTGTCACCCCTGCCCAGTCCATGCTCCTTTCATGCCTTCATCTGTAGTCCCTTGCCTCCTTACCTATTCTGTTTCCCTGCAACCCTGCTTTCTCTGCTTTTCACCCTATGCTTCTCCAATTCCCTTTTTCTTCCTTCCTCCCCCTGCACCCTTCATTGTTACCATCTGCTCCTCCGGTTCCTTCTGCTCCCCCTAATTCCCCCTGCTCTTCACTACCTCTACCCCCTTCTTCTCTGCAACTCCTATTCCTCCTATTTACCCCTGTTCTTCACGCATTACTCCTCATCCTGTTCCCTGAAGCTCCCACTGCTTCCGCCGCCAATTCTGCTTCCCCTCCTGCCCTACCTCTCTACCCTGCTCATCACTCATCTATTCCCTTTTCTCCTCTGTTACTCTTACTTCCCCTACTTTTCACCTCCTGTTCTTCCAGTTCCTACCTCATCCTCTCCCAATTCTCCGTTATCCCCCATTTTTGTTTTCCTATCCACCCACTGGGGTCCTCTGATCACTCACTGTCGTTGTGTTTGGATCGTATCCTCCCTCCAACACCCACTGCCTCTCTCTACTTGTCACTTTTTATGTTTTAACTATCTGACGGGTGACAGAACCTGCTGGCAGCCGAGCATAACTTCATTCACCAAACAACAATCATGATTCCTTTCCGGAAGCCACATTGGCTTCCCATTGTGAAGCCATACTAACCATAGCCCCAAACAAGCGCCATAATGTCTTTTCCTATGCAGCTACAGAAAAATTAAAAGTTTGGCAAAGTATTGATAACCAAGAACATTGAACTTTATTGTTAGTTTGATTTATGTCGTAAGGATACAAACACCTTGGATGAATTCTTATGGCAGGCCTGTCAAATAAATATAAAAAGTTAATGATCACAAAAGAACTGTGGAATTTAATCTAAACCACATGGGAAATCTGAGGAAATCCCTTTTTATTTTAATATGGTTTCATTTTCTACCAAGAAAATGTGAAGACAAACATCATATCTCAGACATTCAAAACGTGGCACTGATGGACCGTGCAACTATTATTGCCTTGGAAGACCAATATTAATCTTTGAAACTCAAGGTATTTTACCCAGTGGTACCTAAGCCAAGCGAATGCAGTAACAGAAAATCATTAGTTTGGCAAGATATTGATATCTGAGAGCACATAGTGTAATTTTAGTTTATGTCCTGAGACAGATTCTTATGTTATACCTGTAAAATGAGAATATAACAAGCTAGTAATTACAAAAGAAATGTTTTATGAAACCCACACCATGAGGGAAACATAAACAAACACTAGTGTCTTATCCTGGTTTCATTTTCTGCCAAGGAAATGTATGGATAGACACCATACCTCGCGTAACTTGAATGTTGAACTCATCGACTAAGCAACCCAAACTCTGGTCAAAATATCTACTTCCAAATTCATATTCTACTGTCCTGGAAGATTGATCATTAGTCAGACAAACAGACTGGTAAGATAATGGGGGCTCAAGTTATTTCACCCAGTGGCATCAAAGTCAAGCAAATGATGTGTAAGTTTAGTTGTCCTGAGACTACAAGTACAAGGGACAGGTTCTTATGTTGTACCTGTACCATGAGAATATAAAAAGTTATTAACTACAAAAGAAATGTGTTATGAAACCCAAACCACATGAGAAATTTAAGGAGCCCCTTGTGTTTTAACCTGGTTTCATTTTCCACCAAGTTAATGTGTGGATAGACGCCACACCTCGTGTAACTTGAATGTTGAACTCATCAGCCATGCAACCCAAACTCAGGCCAAAATATCTGCTTCCAGATTTATATTCTACTTGAAAGACCGATCATTAGTTGGACAAACAAAGAGACTGGTAAGATAATGGGGGCTAAAGTTATTTCACCCAGTGGAATCAAAGTCAAGCCAATGATATGTAAGTTTAGTTGTCCTTAGACTACAAGTACTAGGGACAGATTCTTATGATTGTTATACCTGTAAAATGAGAATATAAAAAGTTAGTAACTACAAAAGAAATGTGTTATAAAACCTAAACCACATTTGAAATTTAAGGAACCCCTTGTGTTTTAACCTGGTTTCATTTCACCAAGTAAACGTGTAGATAGACGCCACACCTCGCATAACTTGAATGTTGAACTCATCGACCATGCAACCCAAACTCAGGCCAAAATATCAGCTTCCAGATTTATATTCTACCGCCCTGGAAGACCGATCATTAGTTGGACAAACAAACAGACTGGTAAGATAATGGGGGCTCAAGTTATTTCACCTAGTGGTATCAAAGTCAAGGCAATGATATGTAAGTTTAGTTGTCCTGAAGCTACAAGGTACTAGGGACAGATTCTTATGTTATACCTGTAAAATGAGAATATAAAAAGTTAGTAACTACAAAAGAAATGTGTTATGAAACCCAGACCACATGGGAAATTTAAGGAACCCTTTGTGTTTTAACCTGGTTTCATTTTCCACCAAGTAAACGTGTAGATAGACACCACACCTCACGTAACTTGAATGTTGAACTCATTGACCATGCAACCCAAACTCAGGCCAAAATATCAGCTTCCAGATTTATATTCTACTGCCCTGGAAGACCGATCATTAGTTGGACAAACAAACAGACTGGTAAGATAATGGGGGCTCAAGTTATTTCACCCAGTGGCATCGAAGTCAAGCAAATGATGTGTAAGTTTAGTTGTCCTGAGACTACAAGTACAAGGGATAGGTTCTTATGCTATACCTGTACAATGAGAATATAAAAAGTTAGTAACTACAAAAGAAATGTGTTATGAAACCCAAACCCCATGGGAAATTTAAGGAACCCCTTGTGTTTTAACCTGGTTTCATTTTCCACCAAGTAAACGTGTAGATAGACATCACATCTCACGTAACTTAAATTTGGAACTCATCGACCATGCAACCCAAACTCAGGCCAAAATATCAGCTTCCAGATTTATATTCTACTGCCCTGGAAGACCGATCATTAGTTGGACAAACTAACAGACTGGTAAGATAATGGGGGCTCAAGTTATTTCACCCAGTGGCGTCCACCCCAAGCCCCCCTCATCAAACAAGCGTTGCTATACGGCGTCCAAGAACATGAGTATGGGCGCCGAACACTTAAGCCTTGGTTGCCATGCACAATCGATCCTAGTTAACGCCGCTTTTGTCGGGCGGGCCAGCCCAGTCTCTAGCCTGGAAAGCAGGAACAATTGCCGTGAATATACACCATTAATCAGATATTAGAGGCGGCGGTGGTGGGCTGGGTGGGCTGGGTGGGCCAAGCTGTCAGCCACTTGGGTCTTACATGAACTTGGGTGGCCAGGGGTTGGGGCCTTTGTCTGTGTGGTTAGAACCTACAAATTGATACACTCTCTGCAAATATTGATGCCGCGTCACTGTATGCATACAGAGATGATAGACTCGCCGGTGGGGTCCGTTCGAAGCCGTTACGCAGGGCCTGCAATCTACTCCAGATCCTGTTTAAACTAGGCGATTTTTGGGTGGATTTTCTCTTGGCTATTTGGTAAAATTGTCAGACAATTGCAAGTCTCAATAATATTATATCAATGAAATACTTTAGATTAAAAATGTACGTTTAAGTTTTTCTATTTCTTTTGTTTAGGGGCAAACTTGTTTTTCTGCCAAACACGTCCCATTGTAATATACCTGGTGAATTTTGGAATATAGTGTATATATAAGAAAAGAATTGGGCAGATATGCTATCCGATACAAGATCAATGGCAACGTCAACTTGAATTATTTTGACATGGTCAAAAGTTACTTTTCAAAAAGATCTCTTAATCGAGCAAATAGTATTCTCACTAATTCTAGTATGTAAATAAGTCTAGTATTCAGACCAAAATCCCCAACTCGCCCAGAAATTCGCCCAGTGTGAAGTACACAGTATTCAGGCCAAATTCGCCCACTGTCACCACAAAGCTAGCCCAGCGAGAAGTAAACAGTATTGGAGCAAAACTTGCCCACTATCACCCAGAAATTCGCCCAATGTAAGTTAAATAGTATTTGAACCAAACTCGCCCATAATCGCCCTAAACCTTATCCAGTGCGAGGCAAACAATATTGGGACCAAACTAACCCACTGTCACCCAGAAATTCTCCCAGTGTGAGCAGGGTGTGGCGGTATAGGGTAGGCTGGGCACGCGGAGCAATCATACAGTACTTATTCAAGGTGAGGCGGTCACTGATTCAGCCGCATCGATCGTCATCGATCTCGGCGGGAGGTGACAAAAGACAGCTGGACAGGCCTTTTGTGGGGCCCTGCCACTGGAGGCGCCACTGGAGGGAGGGGATAGTATGAGGGCCCTGGAGGAGTATAGACGATCCACAGGAGGAGGCGGTCTGCCTTGCCATGGAGGAGCGGGGAGTTGCACGTGGAGTCCATCAGAATGTTTGGTTGTAAGCAGCAACAGAAAAATCCCTGCACTATATCCCCTCACGCCCTATCACCGCCGACAAGCATAGATCATTCCGCCTGGGTCGGTCACGCTCTAGTTCCCCCGAACCGGCTCACTGCTGAGGACGTTGTGTAGGATCACTCCTCGGCTTGCGACCTCTTATCTGGCTGGGTCATCACCCCGCCAGTCTGTTCTGTTATCAGCAACCAGTGCCGCTGCCAGATAAGCCTTCACATCAAAGATTAGAGCTGGAGATAGCCCACAAAGGAGGCATCGAAGGGGATGTGGGGCGATTCCCCCCTACCTATTGTTCGCCGCCACCCCCTGTGCCGCTCGCCGACCAACGAGCGCCTCTTTAAGCGTGGGAGCAGCTCACCAAACTGCTCACAAGCTGCTCATGATCTGCTCACAGCCTGTCAGCGACCACTAACCGGATCACTTTCTTGTCAGAGATCTCCGCAGCGCTAATTAAAAGCATTGCCCTGCTAATTGAATTCGGGTACACGGCTGTGTACATGCAAATAAGGCAATAAAACGGCGGGGCGCCTCCTTAAGAGTTAACTTATGGCGGGGGATCCGATTCACGCTGCTGCCCATATAAAGGAGTGGGGGGGGGAGAGAAGGGAAGGAGGGAGTGGATGAGGAAAGGAAGATGGGAGGGGAAGGGGGAGAAGGGGAGCAGGGAGTGGATGAGGAAGGGAAGATGGGAGGGGAAGGGGGAGAAGGGAAGGAGGGAGTGAATGAAGAAGGGAAGATGGGAGGGGTAGGAGGAGAAGGGGAGGAGGGATTAGATGACGAAGGGAAGATGGGAAGGGAAGGGGGAGAAGGGGAGGAGGGAGTGGATGAGGAAGGGAAGACGGGGGGAAGGGGGAGAAGGGAAGGAGGGAGAGTATGAAGAAGGGAAGATGGAAGGGGAAGGGGAAGAAGGGGAGCAGGGAGTGGATGAGGACGGGAAGATGGGAGGGGAAGGGGGGAAGCGGAGGAGGGATTGGCTGAGGATGGGGAGATGGGAGGGGAAGGGGGGAGAAGGGAAGGAGGGAGTGAATGAGGAAGAGATGATGGGACAAGACGGGGAAGAAGGGAAGGGGGCAGTGGCTGAGGACGTGAAGATGGGACGGGAAGGGGAGAAGGGAAAGAGGGAGTGAATGGTGGATGAGGACGGGAAGATGGGAGGGGAAGGGGGAGAAGGGGAGGAGGGAGTGGCTGAGGACGTGAAGATGGGACGGGAAGGGGAGAAGGGAAAGAGGGAGTGAATGGTGGATGAGGACGGGAAGATGGAAGGGGAAGGGGGAGAAGGGGAGAAGGGAGTGGCTGAGGATGTGAAGATGGGACGGGAAGGGGAGAAGGGAAAGAGGGAGTGAATGGTGGATGAGGACGGGAAGATGGGAGGGGAAGGGGGAGAAGGGGAGGAGGGAGTGGATGAGCAAGGGAAGACGGGAGGGGATGGGGGAGAAGGGGAAGAGGGAGTGGCTGAGGATGGGAAGATGGGAGGGGAAGGGGGAGAAGGGGAGGAGGGACTGGATGAGGAAGGGAAGTTGGGAGGGGAAGGGGGAGAAGGGAAGGAGGGAGTGGAGGAGGAAGGGATGAGGAGAAGGAGAAGGAGGAGAAGGGGGGAGGGAGTGGGTGAGGAAGGGAAGACGGGAGGGGAAGGGAAGCATAAGAGAGGGAATGAAGGCGGGCGGGTGACATGGAGAAGGAGAGGGAAATTAGGGGAGAAGGACAACAGAAGGAGAGAGAAGAAGACGG
Organism: Lepidonotus clava; assembly: GCA_936440205.1. Taxonomy (NCBI): domain Eukaryota; kingdom Metazoa; phylum Annelida; class Polychaeta; order Phyllodocida; family Polynoidae; genus Lepidonotus; species Lepidonotus clava. The sequence continues at coordinate 37,533,389 of OW387140.1, forward strand.
AGAGAGGAAGACAACGAGGGAGAAAAGGACAGTTAAATAATATTTAGACCTTCAGGGGAGGTAATAGGAAAAGCGGAGGAGGAAGGTTGGGGAGTTAAAATGCAAGGGGAGGGGGAGGTAGGCAGACGTTGGTTAGGCGGAGGTAGGTTGGGTGAAGGTGGGGGATTGGATGGAGGTATACTGGGTTGAGGTGGGAGAGGGAGAGGGAGCAGGCAGAGAGGAGCCTGCCTGGAGACCACCCAAGCCGTGCCGTCGGTCCCTTGGCAGGTGACCAGGGACATGTTGAGCCGCCGTGTCCACGTGTGGGGGCAGGAGGATCGTCTGTAGGACAGGACATCCGGAGAGATCACCCGGCTACAAGGCTCAACTACATACCTACACCACCTCCCTGCCCCCGCACCACCTCCCCGCCCCCACACGGACCCACAGGGCTGTAGGACACGTCCGAACACATGTTCTGTGACTGAGCAAAGAGATAGGGCTGTATTCCACTAGGCGATTTTGACTGACGAGAATTAGGTTATTAGCAATGTTTCAGAATTGCTGCAGGAAGGCATGCATATTATTTGAAAGAGAAACAATAAACAAATTATGATGAGATGTAGAAGGTCTATACTTAGCTGTTATATCCACTTGCGATTCCTTAACACTCGAAAAAAATAGGATAGTAGAAAACAACCTAGACAACAACAATGGTTTTTGCTTTCCGTCAACTGGCGTGTAAATATGTTTATGGAATGTGGCTTTACATATAAGGTATAAATAAAATACCGACTAATCAGCTAATAGCTTGATTGAGCAGATTGGTTAATAGCTGTTCAACCTATATTGCCTCATTAGCATCTATAGGGTTTCTGAATTAAAAACACACTGATGGTCCACATAAACGCATTCCATTTTCGTGAAAATCTCTTCACAAAACTTAAATGACCCCTCAACCCCACCACCCACTGCCACCAACACCACACCCATACAAAAAAAAACAAAAAACCTTAGACAAATTTATAATGAGATTCGGAGAGGTATGGCCAGACCCATAGCACCATACCAAAACCATAGACACACTTATGATGAGTTTTTTGAGAGATACCGTGACCACCCGTACCGAAACCCTAAACACATTACTTTTATGATGAGATTTGTAGAGATATGGCCAGACCCATATCACCATATCAAAACCATAGACACACTTATGATGAGATTTTTTACAGATACCACCACCACCCATACCAGAACCCTAGACACTTTTATGATGAGATTTTTGAGAGATATCATCGGCAGGTCCCCTGATAAAATATGGGTCCGTGCTGACACGAGCGGAGTGGACAGGTGGTCGGCGTGCGGAACGTCTAATAGAACCAGTCGGGTGGAGAAGATTCAGTTGCTATGGAAATGGAGAGCATCAGCCCGTGACTTATCCAATGAGAGGCGATGACAGATTACCACCAACTGTGTGGGAACTGGGAGTAGGGGAAAAACGGGGGGGGGCACTTTTTTCCACTTTTTTTCCACTTTGCCCTGGACTTTTTTCCTTGAGTGCAGGTATTACAAAAGTAGAAGTGCTAAAAAAGGAGACTTTGGTGTGACGAAAAATTAAAATTACAGCAGCGCCAGAGACGGAGGCAGAGTCACAGACACAGGTACAGACAGAATAACTCGTTCGAGCACATACATGCGCACATTGCGCGTGCACACCTACATGTACATACATATATGCATATATGCACACACTCACTCACTCACTAAGGGGATCCAAAATATCTATGCTCCCATAACATTTGATATGTGCAGTAGGCCTATTCCTAAAATTGCTATCTTTTCTTTAGAAAATCAAACTAATACCACTCTGGCCATGCCCTAAAATAAAAGAAACAATAATCCTAGGGTACCTAATCCACGCTGACCCAATCCCCCTAAAACTCCATCAGGACAATTAAAAGCACACAACAATAGGATTGCACTCAATAATAGCCTCATATTCGATGAGCCTTATATTTCCAGGCCCTTTTTGTAGTGGGTATACCAAAACCAACGCGGAGTGCTCCCCTCCTACTATACGTCCTGGCGCCAAGCCTGAAAGGCGGGAATAGGATCTAAGCAGGGATCTCGGCCGGCCGTCACGTCCACCTAGCAATGATAATAACACATGAGGCCTAGCAGGCCTAATTAGGGCCATTCCAGCCTAGTGATAACTGAAAGGAGTGGCCGAGAAGTGCTAAGTGTATTAAAAAGGGGCGAAGAGGGTTTTGGGCCGAGGTTCTGGGGCTAGGATCAAATTTGAATTATGTGAGTTTTCAGAGGCAGTGGTTGAATTGGGTTTTTATATCAGATGTGCTAGAAAGAAATGGGTATGATAGGTGCTTTGATGCTATCAGTTTTAAATCGGATGTGCTAGAAAGAAATGGGCATGCTTTGATGCTTTGATGCCATCAATTTTTAATCGGATGTGCTAGAAAGAAATGGGTATGCTTAGATGCTTTGATGCTATAAATTCTAAATCGGATGTGCTAGAAAGAAATGGGTATGCTTAGATGCTTTGGTGCTATCAATTTTAAACCAGATGTGTTACAAAGAAATAAGTATACTTATATGCGTTGATACTGTTATAATAAGGGCTTTTACTCTGTTACAACACAGCTTTTCTTTAGCAAAATAGAGAAAGTCAGCAATAAAAGTTGCTTGACGATTCTAGATACTGTCCCCTTAGAAATACTTGAGGTATCCAATATAATAACCCAATAATTATCAATGGATGGTCCCCATGAAAGCATGTATGAATATATAATGCATTCCTTTGGTATGATTCTACTACATCATTGATAATTGTTTGGGTACTTACCTCTTGTGAATTGGAAAAGGGCTGCAAGTGAAGCTGGCTCTAGTGCCATTACACGACGGATGCCCTGATGGTTGGTCATGCCTCAACCCGAATTGCAAATGACCTTCCCACATTGTAATGGCCCGGGAGGTGGCAACAGGATGATCCTGATGGGTTGCAAGGTTAGTTCCCACCCTCTACTTTCTCAGGAACGGAAAACATTAGGCAGCGGTCTCTCGTGCAGAGTGAACATTATCTTAGGGTGGCGATTTCCGAATTTTGATCCAAATAACGATTGCCACAAAAAAGGAAACATCGTTTTTTTTATTCAATGACCAGGAAAAAATATGGAAAAGTTGCTTATAAGCATGTTGAAATTCCTCTTTTACTAATTTGAGCAAATGGTCAGTGAGAATTGTCAATAAATTTGCCTAGTTTCGGGGAGGCCTCGGGCAGTAGAAACTCTGTCCAAAGGAGGAGGAGGGGGGGGGGGGGGGTTGGGAGAGGTAAGAGTGTCAAAAATTATTGACGACTACAAAATTTAGGAAAAAGAGAACAGTTTTCACCCATAACCAATATGAAAAGAAACAGGTTGCCCAATCATCTGCTGAAAATTTACTTATCTCATCAAATAAAGCCTCTGCATCTCCATAACAGGAAGCACACATAATTCTGCTTGATATAAATCGAGTCTCATTTGTTAGAAAGCACCCTGCACACAGGAGTACCTCAAGGAGTCATCAGCTGGTGCTTGTCGCTATATATATAGTGCCTGTCGCTTGTAATTGTCGCCCGAACTTGTCGCTGATGAGCGATGGCCGTCGCCCATCCCGTACAACCTGTCGCGCATCGCTCACTGTGTCGCCTATATCATCGCAGTCACATCAATGGCCCTCTGCGCATGCTCCGCCCGATTGAATCACGTGACTGATGTACTTCCGCCATGGGCGCCGCCATTTTTCCCCGAGGAGGGCCTAAACTCACATACGCGGTCCTAGTAGTAGGCCTAACCCCCAAAAGAAGCCTTACCGAATAGCCTTTAGGCGCCGGCCCCTTGGTGTTTTTTTTCTAGCCATGAGAAAGTGGACTTGTAAGTCTATTCTCGTTAAGGAGGGGTTGTGGCATTCATCAAGCCATCATGAATAATAAACGCTGATCCAAGAAATGCCAAACGCTCGCCATTCGGACAGCACTGTACTTCGAGTTTCATTAGAATAGACGACTGGTGGCGGCAACACTACTCGGTCGGCCGCCCCTCTGTTTCTCACGCCCCTAATGAGACTGGTCGACAATAGATTCATGCGCTCAGAAATAATGACTTTAAAAATTGGGTAAAAAGCTTTTTTTATATATTAAATATACATAAATATGGATATTAACACCATCTGACGATATGTCATAAAACAAAAGCATTCAATTTGGGAACAAAGTCAGAAAAAAATGAATAAAAAGCTTTACATTAAAGCTGCACGAGATATGAGTATAAACATTACAAAATATGATCAATGATTCTTTTACACCTAACACTGTAAAACACCCCAAAAGTTTTAGGAATGGCAAATTCAATTTTCACATAATTATAATTATGTATTTACTATCGGAATTTTCTATGGGATTTGGTTGTGAATTGTACTCCATTTCATAGCACCACCTGATAACAATTTGACCAATTTTATAATCACTAAAATAAAAGATCACGATGCGATCTGTGGCGTTTGAAAATTAATTCGGAACACTTATAGTACATTTTACTAGTTTTCTGAAAATAAATGAATGTCAAAGTCTACGGTTCTTCATGTTTGGTTCTATAACAATGAGCTCGCGGGCTTAACCCATTCTAATATTCCATTGTTGGCCTTAAGTAAAGATAATAGAAAAACGCAGATATTCAATCATGATTCCATTCGGTTTCCAATTCGATCTGGAAACCAAGAGGATTACTTGGTTATTAGACATAACTCGATCAGTGAAGAGTCCCACCACATCATTGGGTCGTTTCTTTAAATGTTTACGGTGTGATCTTTCAGGAAATGGTCCATGTCTGGCTCCCCCAGCCTTCTGTCTCATCCTTCACCTTTCTTGCCCCCTACTAGAAGCCATAGATATGGCTGTTTTATAGGCTTAAGAGGATGATAAAAGCAGCCGTAACAACGATGTATGCGATTGTTGTTCCCCTGTCCTACCCGCGATGAATTGTCTCTTAACGAAGCCTTTTCTATTGCTTCATATGGCAGTAAAACATTGGGGTTGCAGTTGAACTCCACTCCTTCCTTAATCAATTGGAGCCTAATATAATAATTATTTCTGATCAAAAATAATAAAAACAGGACAGTGTTGGTTTAATAATCACAACAACATACGTCCTGGTAATAAATAGAGTCATTCAATAATGATTCCCGGATGGGTTATGATATTCGATACACTCGATTTTTGCTTTCCAGTCACGCTCGCCGGAAGAATAAAGATAGGTTTTATATGGTAATGCCTCTGTAGACTCAGCCTAATACCTTTGGACGTGTACATCAATAACATCCAGCCGTGGATGATTTAAAAAGATGCTCTGAAATGTTCAAGGGCTATTCCCAGAGGCATTTTACTCACAAATATACAGCAATATCCGATGATTTATAGCAGGAAGCCGACCTCCCGTAAAAACCCACGCAGAGCAATTCGTTTACGAGCGCGTTTTTATTAAGCTCTGCAATATGGCTTTAGATTACATCATGTTTAACAACTAACATAATCCATGGATTTTACCAATTTGTTTTAAAAACTGTGATAAAACTAAATTCTCGAATTAAGCTGATCCATCATTATTCCGATTGGGGAGCTCTTCATTGTCATTTTGATTAAACTATGGAACATTGCTTATAATAGTTTAAAAGCTTATGAAAATTTCATAAGCTTTTACGTGATACAATATTAGGATCTAATGCTAAAATTGTATCACGTAGTCCTATTCTATGATATAACACACTGGGGGACTATAAAGACCCATCCCCACCAGGCAATTTTTACACAGTCAGTAAACTCATCAGCACTAAAATCGGTCATTCTTAAGGTCATCTGTGAGTATGGTATATTGGAATGTGCATGTTTGATCATAATTGCCGCTAAAATTTGCACTTAAATACACTTAAAGGTTTATCATATGTGAGTCAAAATAGCAGACGACTGAAACAGTGGAAGCCATAAGATTTTCGTCCAAACAACCTTTCCTTGTTCAAGTATCACACTATGAAGTATGAAGTGCCTGCTAGGAAACCTAATTTGTCCTGTAATGAAATGACACTAAATAGGTTTAATACTTCTGACGCAGTCTAAATTCTACACCATGAGGGTCCTATATGCAAGTTACATTTGTAGATGCAAGCATATAATGACTGTGTAAAGTACGTGTACATGATACAGCTTTGACACTTAAAACATTTAAAGAAAGAAGTCTTTTCTCACAATAATTATATCATATTATGATCTTTACTCAAAACGGTTATTCCCAACGACAGTTTTACTGTGTTTCAGCAAGTAAACTAAACTGTTTTCTCTGATGGGTAATTCGGGGAATGCTTAAATGATTTAACCCATTTTCTTCTAAGTAAGGGCGTAAATAGTGTTTTGAAATTTTTTTATAGGCTCACCCCTAAATAATATTCTGAGTGGACGCGCTCCTTTACCGTGTCCCCCAGGATGCCTTGTAAAAAAATACCAAAACGTAAATAGTGTTTTGGCTGTATGATTTGATAATGATAATCAACATACAATACATTCCACTTCAGATATTTTACTCATTTCCAACCGAAACTGTACTGTAGGTTTTCCCATGCAATAATTGGGTAGGCATATTAGATAAAGATTATGAAGGTTTCAGCAACAAATCATCAGGAAACAACAAGCATCATAACATCATAAACCTGTTGCTCATGCATTTGACTTGCATAATAACCACACCATACACGTGTCTTAATGATTTCATCTATATGAACGTGACACAGTTCAGTCGAGCCCATGAACAAATAACATCAGACCCTGAATGAACTTGATTAATCTACAGTGTTATTCTTTAATCATGACTTACACAGACTGATTGTATAACACATGAGAGTTCCCATAATGTGGCACATAATAAGCAGTTACATGCTGGATAACACTATGGACTCCCCAGTGCCGTGTCACATAACCAAATGTTCGCAACAGGGAGCGTTTAAGGATGGCTTAGTTTTTCTCTGGCAGTTTTTTTTATCCTTGTTTTGGGGATGTGCCAATCCTCACTGTTGCGATGGTTTTGTACACAATTTGAATTGAATTGAATTGGCTAATAAATCATTTCCGCCACTCGCCTCCTATACAAATTATAAGCTGAAGGACACATCTAACATTTACTGAAAACAGAATCTTAAAATGTTAACCCCAAAATTTCATCCTGATAAAGTGAAAATTTGGATGTGCACCCATGGCTGTAAGGATGAAAGGTGGATGAATTCACTCCCTGTTGAACAGGGAGAGGTCTTTTGAAATGTGCCAATGTTCGCAACAGCAGAAGCTGTTATGCGACGCGGCACAGGCCACCAAGTCAAATGCATTGCCACGTAATAAACAGCTACATGTTGGACACCACTATAGAAGTACAGAATCTCCAGGCCATCTAGTCCATCCAATATAATATGGCCACACAATAAACTGCTGTGCATGTTGGATACCAAGTCCAGTCCATGGCCACATAATAAACAGCCATATGTTGGATACCACTATAGACTTCCCAGGCCACCAAGTCCATCCAGTACACCATCACGTAATTTAAATAAACAGCTACATGTTGGATACCACCCTAACAAATAAAGACTTCCCAGGCCACCAAGTCCATCCAGTACATGGTCACACAATATGCAGCTAAATATTGGATACCACAATAGCAATATGGACTCCACAGGCCACCGAGTCCATCCAGTACTTGGCTGCATAATAAACAGCTGCATGCTGGATACCACTATAATAGTATAGACTCCCCGGAACACCAAGCCCATCCAGTTTGGGCCATGTAATAAACAGCTAAAGGTCAGTCAAGGCAAAAGTTCCTTACATGTTGGATAACACAATAGACTCTAAAGTCCATCAAGTATGTGGTCACAAAAAAAACACCTATACATGTTGGATACCACTATATCCCAGGCCATGAAGTCTATCCAGAACATAGCCACTAACAAACAGCTATACATTTACCCGCACAAAGGTCAGCCTGGGCCACTGTTCATTACATATTTGACACCACCATAGACTCCCTGGTCAAGTCAAATACGTGGCACATAATAAACAGCTACATGTTAGATACCACTATAGCCATATGCACTCCCCAGGCCGGTGAGTCCATCCAGTACATAATACGTAGCCACATAATAAACAGCTCTACATGTACCAAAACAAAGGTCAGCCCGGGGCACAGTTCATTGTATATTTGGTACCACCAAAGACTCCCCAGGCCACCAAGTCAAATATGTGGCACATAAGATACAGCTACATTTAAGATACCACTATAACAGTATAGACTCCCCATGCCACTGAATCCATCCAGCACATGGCCATGTAATAAACAGGTCTACATGTATCCACACAAAGGTCAGCCTAGGTCACAGTTCATTACATAATGGACACCATCATAGACTCCCTGGTCAAGTCAAATACATGGCACATAATAAACAGCTACATGTTGGATACCACTATGGACTCCCCAGGCCACCAAGTCCATCCAGTGTCCAAGTAATAAACAGCTCTACATGTACCCACACAAAGGTCAGGCAGGGCCACAGTTTGTTACATGTTGGACACCACCATAGACCCCCTGGTCAAGTCAAATATGTGGCACATAATAACCAGCTACATGTTGGATACCACTATTCCCATATGCACTCCTCAGTCCGCTGAGTCCATCCAGTACGTGGCCACATAATAAACAGCTCTACATGTACCCAAACAAAGGTCAGCCCGGGGCACAGTTCATTGTATATATTTGATACCAATAAAGACTCCCCGGGCCACCAAGTCCAATATGTGGCACATAATAACCAGCTACATGTTGGATACCACTATGCACTCCCCAGGCTGCTAAGTCCATCCAGTGTGCTCTACATGTACCCACACAAAGGTCAGTCCAGGCCACAGTTCATTGTGTATTTGATACTCAAATATGTGGCACATAATAAACAGCTACATGTTGGATACCACTATGGACTCCCCAGGCCACCAAGTCCATCCAATACGTTGCCACATAATAAACAGCTCTACATGTACCCACACAAAGGTCACCCCGGGCCACAGTTCGTTAGCGCCTCTGTACACCGCCAGGATGACATAAAACATGGCGGCTACGGCCTCTCACATCCGGGGCGTGGCGTGGGCGCCGACTTGGCGCGAAAACCAGCCCCTACCCCCTCCCCCCTCCCCCTCCCTCCTCCAGGGGGGCTGGGGGTTGGGACTGGGGTGCAGTCGCCCTTAATGCTACCGACGTATAACGTCTGAATCATATCAGCCACTACGGCCGGTGTCAGGGCTGACAGCTCACCGACTCACCCCCCTATTGTAGCCTCACTGGTGAGCTGCTCCTTGTGTATTCTAACGGGACCCAGGAGCTGCTCGCCTCCAGTCAGCCGGCCCCCGTGCTCGGAATCCATTACGCCCCTATGCTAGGGCTAGATCAAAAAGTAAATCAGAAAATATTATGAACGGACTGGGGCAGGATGGGATGGGATGGGGGCGTTGGGGCGTTTGCCCTGGAGACCCCTCCAGTGGTCCTGGGCCCTTTCATAATGGCTTTGTGGTCATAAACCGCGTCCCCAATGGGGTACATATGGTGTGTTGAGAGGGTGGGGAATTATTGGGGTTGGTGGTGGATTATATGAGCTAATAATTATGGGTTACTGTGTTCCATGAGGTAATTATATTTTGGGGTGCTGCATACTCGAAGCCGACCCACTCCCGCTTCCCCTCCCTCTCCCTCTCCCTCTCCAACCCTTTCACTCATAAAAACAAATTCCTCAAGTAGCCATCCCTTAAGTTAAACTAAAACCCCATTGGTCTTCCCAAGCCATCCCCTAGGTCTCCCCCCCTTTTTTCCCCCACTCAACTTGCCTATTCCCTGCGTGCCCATATACTTTCTTATCTCTGATTGGCGGTACTGTTGTAATGTCGAGGGGGATGGGCGTATAATATCAATTATGACGGCCTTTCCCAGGCGGGCGCCGGGCCTGTGCTACCGAGATTATCTCCTGCCACTTGCCGCACCGAATCACTGCCACCCCGCGGGCCCCATCCTAATCCCTGGATGGATAATCCGTGGGGCAGAAGCGGATTAACGACTACGGCCACTGTAGTTGGGATGTGGGGGGATTTAAGGCCGGGACCTATACCTATACGCATGCAGGGATCCGTATATCCGCACTGTGGAATTGCATGGGGCTCTGTGCATTGATATGTAAATGAGCTGCTCATGAGCTGCTCATGAGCTCCCCCATGAGCTGCTCATTTCTGCCCCGATGACCTCGTTTTGTGTACGGGCTCCCCTTTGATGGTCGTATGACCTCTTTGAAGTTTCCCAAGAAAGGCAGACTCTGCTTGGAGCTGGACCTCGGCCCTGGGTGACTCGGGACGGAGACTGTTGAAGTGGGGATGGTCTGGAGGAGAAGTAGGGGGGGGGGGGTGAAGAGGGGGGGGGGGAGCTGGATGAAGGAGTGCCCTGGAGGCCAGACACTGGCCATATAGATCAGGAGGCGCTAGCCTAAGGGTCCGGCAGGTCGTCCTAAGGTACACCCTGTCGTTTGTTGTCCGGAGTAAGAGCCTTGGGTAATGCTCGTGTCCTACTAGTAAATTTTGAGCCACTGTCATGATTTTTGTACCGAAATATCGATTGGGGCTAATACGTACTATACATACCGTTTCCGCGCACGCTACAAAATTGTCATGCAATTCGACATGGAATCTAACAGCCTAGGGAGCGTCCCTTAATTGCATGTGTATATTTCACAGACTACCAGAGCTGGAACTGGGCCTTGGACATCAACTGATCACTAGTATGCCTAAAAGGATAGATGCATATTCCTTATAACCCTGTATTCCTACCCACTGCCCTCGATATCTTAATGTTAGCCCCCATTGGTATGGATCATATCTTTTTTTGAATACCTACAAGGAAAGTCCTCAATTAATAACCTCAAGAATGCTGTCCTTATTATGTTAAAAGCAGTTCTCTATGTCTTACCCATAGCTGGGCTACCTGGCTGTGAATAACAACGAATCCTTCAAACTCTATTACACAGGTTGGGCAACATTGTCTTTCAAAACGAGTTGGATGGTGAATTAGAATACTAATATGCAAGGACGATTTCAGCATTATTATCAATTTTGTTGCACCAGGTTATTATGTTAACCAGTGAAAGCATTGTTTACCGAAGCATTGACGTTTAAAGGATAGTTCGATTCGTTTTGAAGTCATTGTATCTATTGAATCTCGAAGCAAATATCGTGATCACGTATGATAACCTTTTGTTTGAAACCCCGCTAGTATAGGTTAAAATGCCAGAGGAGATACCCAGGTATGAGTATAAAGCCCATATTTCTCTGTGCAAAATGTCCGAGAAATTAGCTGCCGGAATAATAATTATCATCACAATTGGCAATGCATAGCCTCGAATATCACCAGTACAATTTATCTACGTTTTGGTTTAAATTTCTTGCAATAATTTACCAGCAGATACTATTACCAATATATCTACAGCCACGAAAGTTTCGCAGTAGTCTTCGTTAGCTTTGTTATTGACACATGATAGTGGTAGTTATTCTTTTCATTATTGCAAATGAACAATACCGGTAAGCGGAATAGATCCGTTAGTTGGTTCGTGGGAAGGCTGCAATGCATGTGCAAAGCTATTGCATGGCAACTCGTATGTCATTCTTTTATACCAAATTGTACTGAACTATGTAAAAGCAGCTAACTTAGTTATTCACTGTTTTTAGAAATTGGTTGAGACTCTAGAACGTCAATGGGCATGCATATGAATGTTGCTGTGCAAAATCCCAAACATTACTCACAATCCAAGCCTCGTAGCCTATTACTCAATCGGCGGTTCGCTTTGGGAGGGACACCCCCAGCGATGCAAAGTCACGCCACACAACCTTGGAGCTTTCTTACCAAAAGAAAAGATAAAATGCCACGAAAGTCGTCAAGGTCTCGCCTCCCAGACGAGGCCAACCAACGTGCCAATTGGCGGCACTTCTTTTCCCGCCCTTCCCCCCCTGCAGCAACCAGCGGCGGCGGGTGGGAGAATTGTCGTCTGGCTACTAATGAGGATCCGGATCGACGCTGATCAGGCGACTCGATTTGTGACCAGCCGCTAAAACCGAGGGTCCCAGCTAGGATAAATATTCCAGCCCAGGCCAGTGACACATCAACTGTTTGAACGCAGCCGTGTGGGATCGGGGATCGACAAGACGGCCAGGCCGCTTTTAGGTCGGTACGACTCGGTAAATATGCCTTGGGGACGGGTGGGCGGCCATGCTTTTAGCTATACTGTTTTATATAACACCGGACTTTGAATCTGTCATTTGTCATAAGAGGCCGCTGTCGATTGGCCCGCCATCATTTGACGGCATTAGCCATGATGGAGCGGGCAAATAGTGCCCGGATGAATGAATCACTGCGCCTGCGCGGCCGGAAGTCGCCCAGAGTGCATGTCCGAGTCGATGTAGCGCGGAATCTGCGGGTGCGGACTTTGGATTGACTTACCAGATTGGGGACAAAATGCACTTTATTGGGAAACTGATACGGATATCTAGACGCGTCGGGAAATGATTTGGGTAAGTGATGTTTGGCAAAGCTGTGAGAACAAATACTGGACGTGCTGAAATTGCAATGCTTTTATGGTATCTTGTATTACTGATCAATCAACTTAGGAATGTATTTTGACAGTTTCTATGATAGAACTAAACAAGGGTGAATGATGCTACATTGCTACTCTTCATGCAAATGTTGCCTACCTTAGTTTTAGCAGTAGAAAACTGAGAAGACGTTCTTTTCCACTTAAAAGCAATATTTATGATGTGGGCAGTATCTAGAAATAATGAACAGCAACACAACATGATCATTTTTATCGATGTCATTATGACATGAATGCCCGCATCCTTAATCCATTAAGATTCTCTAATTGCCTTTCCAGACTATATTATTGAGTACACAAGGCCCCGGTTATGAATGATAAAGATAACTGGAAATGGCCAAACATAATATAATTATACCTAGCATGAGGTCACGAAGACAACTTGAATAGGTATAAATGGCTCCCCTCACAAAAGTTCTAACAATAACTATGGTTCCTTGCATAACCCAGTGAAGCGACCTGAATATAACCGACCAAGCTACAGTACAATATTGTTTATGATTCGTTCTATATGTATAAGAATGGTATATCTATATTTGTACTACTTTTTTCTGTAAACTATACGCTGTACAGAACATCCACCTTTGTCACTTCAGAATTGATGTTCTAGTATTTGATGCACCTGCACACTATAAACCTAGTAAAACAAGTAGAAATGGACGGTAGATTCTGTCCATTTTCTGGTACACTTTGGGGATACTGTCTGACTACTGAACTACTGCTGAATGCTAACGGTGTTGTGTTTCGTTCGCGGGTAACACGTCCCATACGTTACTACATGAGATTGCTCAGTGAGGCTTGGTATACCTGATAAAGCTTATAGAACTAGGAGTCTGTTTATATTAGGAGGGTCGTTGCCACGTTATTATACTGCAAATTATAAGGAGCTAGAAATACTTTGATATCATGGATTCATTATTTGATAATGAATTCGTTCTTAAAAAGGGGAAAAAACTGAAAGTGACCTTACTAGTGAAATCCAAGGTAATACTTTTGATTCGATAAAAGATGACAGAGCTCTAGGTATTTTGAAGAAAAAGTTGATCATGTAAACTTGTGTAAATTATAAGCTCATTCACATATTTGAGACTGGTTTGATCGAATGTCCGTCAACTTACAATTGTGGATATAAAAAGTTCAAAGTCAATGATCTTCCAATAAGTTGCCAACAAATTTACCAACTAATGAATTTGATGTTCTGATTAAATTCCCGAGTATTATGTTGTCAGGGGCAAATAAATGATTAAAAAAAGCCTGAGGGTTGGGTCGACGGCTTCCCAGAACTCCTGGTTCTGCCCCCGTGGTATAATTATGTTGGGAAAATTCATACAAATACCGTACCCAATCCTACCTAAATACACTAATACCTACTATCAAAATCCACTAACACCTAAGTCTCCCTTAAACCTACACATCTATTGACCTAAAGGGGAAGGAAAGAAACAACTGCCCATTGTACGCGTGGATAAACGTTTCTTTCGCGCCAGAAATGAATTAGAAGCAAAAGCAGACGACTTTTGTCCACACCCGATAAGTCACAAATCGACTCTTTCTTCGCCTCCTGTGGGACAATATTTTCACAAGCGGCGCCCAGCTGGTGCTACTGTTTAACTGTAAAGACCATAATGGGGTGTCGACGATCGCCATCAAACGATGTTTCCGGTCAACCCGCCATTCCCACTGGGATTATTCCCTTCCTGTTGACTCGAATAACATCGGTATTTTCCGTCTTTTTCGCCGCTGATGGGGTAATTTCTTGGCGGGAAGTGTTTTCTGGCCGCCGGTGTTTTTCAGTGCGCGCCTTCTGTCAATTACGGAAATAAAGCGCCGGGGAAAGTACAGTTCGCCTGGTGGTTATGATTCCAAACAGGAGGCTTAAGTAAATACAGCCCGAGCACATACACGAACGCACCCAAGTTGGCTAGGCGCTTGGTGGCAGGAAAGTCGGGGGGTGGGGGATGCATGGAGTCGTGGCAATGACGCCCAGCAATAGCGGTTTTATATTATTCCAGCCCGTAGCAATTATGAGTTGGGTGTGAGGTGTAGGGCATAAAAACAACAAATAGGAATTTACGTCAAGGATGTATTGAATATCCACCACGCCAGCACATCTCAAATAAATTGATTATCCTGTCGGTGTTTTTTCCCATACCATTGAAGTTGATGTGGGGTGGGGGGTGTTTTTTTGTGAACAAAGAATTTTATTGAGCTAGGATCTTTTTGCTTTAGCGATGGGGAGAAGAAGTGAGAGTAGGAGTGGGGGTTGGGTTGTGGTGAGACGAGATTACAGGCTCACCAAAACGGTCTCATTACGTATACCCTCATCAAAGTTCCGCCGGGAAACCCATAGGATGTGGGTTGGGGACTGGAGTTTACCCTAACAAGCAATTACAAGGCAAAAGTTAACGTTCTTTTACTCTTGACCATTGATATATTATGTGCAGTTCAGCTGTTAAACAAAAGTGCTGAGCAAGTCAAAGGAGGCATGAATAAATCCATGTTTTATTCGTGTACACTTCGCATAAATTCCTGCAATTCCCTCACAAAACTAATAGCATTACTTATTCGAATACCATTAAGTTATGTATTATTTCTGAGGTCTTCCAACACTTTCATTAATCCAAAGAGATACCTTCGATCTTTCTTCATCCAATCCAGAGGATCTATGGCTGGTTGTGGGCTAACCTTCGTTTATCAGAAAGAGTCAAGGAAACTGCTGGATCATACATACATGCACTGGTCAGGCCTTACACATGCCAGGAGACTGAACTGATACCTTTGGGTTTTTAAAATGCTCTGCCACTGTTCTAACCATCCGCTGTGGCATATCTCGTCTCATATCTGTCTCATTAAATAAAAATCCAAAGACTGAAGGGACCCAATATGTTTGTATACGAGTCACAGAATGGGGTGTGTTTTTTTAAGAAGAAGGTTACACTGTTTTTGCTTTCAATTATGCTTGAATGTCAAACCTAGTGGGAAATATGTCAGGGGACTGGACAGTATGTCAAAACAATGGTTATGCCGTATCTCTCCCTACTGAGGAAAAAATAGACACTGCTTGCAGTCTTAGTCTCATTAAAATAGGAGCACCAAGAATTGTGCGAACCTCATTCTTATGGGCGGCCTCGGAGGTCCCTCAGAGAAAGAACACAAGACCCTGCGTTTAAATATTTAAGGCATAATCAATATGTCATGTCAGACCATAAGGCCGCGCCGCATGTATTTTCCTTGGAAGCTTGCCCGTGTTCTATAGTACAGAAAGGAAGGCGTTTAGTTTAAGAATTCAAAAACAGGAACGGAATTCTCGCACTGTATTGATTTTCCTGATCATCCTCACACTGCTCTGACTCTTAAACTTGAAGAAATTGGAGTTTATTTTATGAGCTTCATGAAACTTGAGGAAATGAAATGTGCTTCATGAAACTTGAATAAGGGTGGCAGTGCGAGCTTCATGAAACTTGATTTTAAGGATTGGTTGAACTCGTAAAAAGAAATACCGATTGAAGTAGTGTTATGTTCAACTTGGCTCAGATACATTCAACAACGCCTTATGGTTCGTATAACGTCATACCCTTGACATTACGTGAATAAAATCATGGTTAAAAAAATATTACAGATATTAAATTCAAGCTAAGAATAGTTTGGTGTCGGGGGTATTTTGGTGCAATTTGATGATCTTATTGGGAGAAAACTGTGTGACTTTTGAGTACAGAAGCTTAAGTCGTTAGTTCAAAAGATATAGGCGTACCAGGGAAAACAATCCGTTCCAATATACTGGAGTTAGGCAATTTCCGACGCTTCTCCTAAGGCACAAGAAATATTTCTTTCATTACAGTCACAGTTCAATTTATCAGAGTAATTTTCAAAGAAATTAGTAACTAAAGTGTATAAAGATTTGCATATTGATAAATATATTCTAGGCGATTACTAGTAGACAATAGCATGTTAAGTCACCTATAGCACATTATATCTGCACCAAGAAGACCGTAGTTTTCAATTAAGCACTATGTCCATGTAATTTCAAACGGAACAAGACTTAAAGAAGTATAATTGTTGCAATTCCTAATATATGACTTGTAAATTGTATTCGTCAAAACCGTCTTTTCATTACGAGCTCACCTATGATCCAGATAAATACAGCGAACCACAGAATGTTATCTTTGAAATAATAGAGTGACACCTATAGAGCAATTAGTGAAATTTGGAACACATTGGTTTTGCCGTAGATTGCACTTATTCAAAACGCCTCTTTGATACAAATACATCCATGTATATAAGCAGATAAGTGAGTGAATGGGGACTGGGTTGTATTATTCAGCCGACGCCGTATGCATCATACAGAAAGTAAATACAACCAGCAGTATAATAGCAGGCCTGTGGATGTGGATAATGAGTTGTTGCTCCCATTGGTCTATTTGTTCTATTGATTATAGCACACTGAAAACAAACATGAAACAATCATACCAAGCAAGCCAAGAATGTGACTTATATAATTATGTTTTGTCTAGGTGTAATCGACGACAAGTAGGTTTGGTATAGACATGAGCTGTTATGGTGAATTGGTGAAATTTGCCCTCGTTGTTCATGTTATGGTAAATGTTTCGTTCATCACCCTGTCAAGGGATAACTCACTTGTTGTGTATTCGGATGTTGATATAATAAGGGTTTGCCTCAGTGCTAGAAAGAACAATCGGAGGGACTAATTAGATAATAAAATCATTCTTTTGCACCATTTTGGTTTTGTATTATCTTTATCTCATACCATGCATCTAGTAGTGTTATATTCATATAACACAGTGATTATATTTGTTGAAACCAATGAAGGACTTTTAATTTATGGTTCTTTTACAATTAGTAAATCTGCATGTTTCAGAACATTAATTAAGCTTAACAATTGATATTTAGTTGAATTTCAGACGCAATTTAAGCAGATAGGCCTACTTCTAGTGATATATACACGTTTCACACAAATGCACAAAAAATAGTCCTATCTACAAATACGTGCATGTGGCCTATTTCCACTGTAGAGTAATTTATACAAGACCTGCTGGACCGTCAATCGATGAACGTCCCAGTTATTGGAAGAGAACATTATTAAAAACCTTGTACGGGATTATTGGGTGTGTTGCCGGAACGCACCAAACCATGGAATACAAAATGACTCGGGACCCACACACTTAGACCAAAGAAACAATGGGTGTGCATATGGGGAGAGTGTTTACAAAGAGATAGACGTTTAAACCTGAATTCCACAAGACGATTCTGACTGCGGGAAATTTGATTATTATCACTTTTTATGAGTTATATGAATAATCACATACATGTACATCCTATACACATTATTTGAAAAAACTTCGCGTGGTAAATAACATGATTATCATTTAGAAATGAAGTCTGCTTGAATACCGCGTCCAGTACAATAGTCAGATCCAGGGAGTCATTACATTCTTTAAAAAATATCCGTTCGGTAGTAATTAACTGAACAGTGATATAATTAGGGTGATGGTTGAAACGTCTCTTTCATAATAACATTATTTTATTATTATTATTCTCTTTAGGATGGGAATTGTGAATAACACGGTCAGAAGGACGTGGACAAAACAACTTAAATGTACACTTAAGACATTGTGCAGCACAGACAACTTGAACACTATGTAACACAGGGCTGATCTAGAGGAATCCATTGGATCCTGACCATGTATTGACGGTACAGTGCACCCCTTAAGCATTTAGACGTCCTCTTTTTCCTTTGCCATATGTAACAAGTCTAATGAGATTAAGCTTGTTTTCAAAAGTGACTAAATATCTATATTGACAGTTCAGTGCCCCTCTTAACCAGCTAGAAAGTGCTCCTTACAGTCAGTCACTTAACTGATGACTTGTACGTGTTTACGCCTTTGTGAGAGAGTTCGGCCCATGGGAATGGTGTGAGAGAAAGTGTAAGTTGGCGTGGTGGTTTTCTGAAAGGGAGAAGGAGAGGCATGGAGGAGAGTTGGGGTGGTATGCAGAGCGTGGCAGCTGTGTCGTCCAGTCGATCGGTAAGCACTCACTTAGGCCGTGTCCGCATTCAGTATCGATAGATCCCTGGGCCCAGGCAGGGACCCCAGGAGGACCCAGGAGGAAGCCCGGTGTTACCCGACTCCAGGGTTAGGCCACGCCGGCCTCCTGGGCCAGCGCGCTCCTGTCCCCAGATCCCCCCTCCTGCCCAGCCCTCCTACGCACCCGGGAGGGGCAGGACCCCTCGGACGCCCCCGTCCCCCACCGCCACACACACACACACCCCTACGTCCCCACCTCCAGCCCCTTTCAGTCCTCCCTCCCTCCCTCGCGCCCACCGTCCCTCCCCGGAACCTCCCAAAACACCCTGGTGCCCTCCCAGAAACCCTCCCAGCCCTCCCCAGCACAAGCTCAGCCTTCACTTGTGCCCTCCTAGTCCTCCATTGAATTCTTCTGAACCCTTTGCATCACTCTCTTATCCCCCCCCCCGGCACCCTCACAACCCTCCCCAATACCTTTCCCAGCCCTCCCCGAACTTGCAAGCTCTTCCTATTATCCTCAGCAGTCCTCCCTTCCCGCCATCTCCTCCCGTCAAGCCCTCCCCAGAACCCTCCAAGCTCACTTCGTCCTTCCAAGCCTCCCTGGCACTGTCCAAGCCCTCCCATGTTATGAGCCCTCTCCGCCATCCTGAACAGTGTTTTCTCAGCCCTCCCCAGTAGGCATACTCCTAAAGCCCTCCCCAGGACCCGGATGCCTTCCTAACCCTCTCAGTTCCCCTGGTAGTTCTACCAGCACCTAGCAGGCCCTCCCCAGTTCCACATAGCCCTCCTGACACCCTCCCAGCCCTCCCCGACACCTTTATTCCCTCCCAACCCTCTTGGCTCTCCTCTACACCCGCTCAGCCTTCTCCAGCACCCTCACTGCCCTCACCAGCCCCATAGGCCCCCTGCAAACCCCCCTAACACCCCCTCCAACCACCTCCCCAACTGCCCCCTCCCTCTCCCCCCCCCCCATCCACCACCACCCAACGTCTCCAACCCCACCCCGGGTCCCAGCCGCACGGCCCAAGAGTCCCGACGAAGGGAACGGAATTCATAATGGAGCCGGATCAATTCCCCGATCATTTCTGACGGAGGGCGCACAAGGCCCTTGCCCCGCCACCTCTGCTGCCCTCACCCTCCCCTGCTGCCCTGACCACCCCCGCTGCCCCCGCCCTCTATAGGGCTCTACCCCTGCGGCCGCCTTGAGCTTTGCTGGGTGCAGGGCAGCAGGCCGCATGGATAAGCGCGGGGTTGCGATGGTAAGGGAATGGAATCTCCAGAAAATTGATTCTAAACTTGGTCAGTTTCTTGTGTGGGCCGCTCGATAGGGATGGGTGGGTGGGTATGTGGGGGTGGGGGTCGTCTTCAGGAGAACAGGCCAAGCCTGAGCATGCCCTATCCACAGATACCCCTTGTGGTAGGGGGCAAGAGGCTTCTTAGTCCGTATTTTGCCCTGCCTTCTATATGGTCCAAACCGTTGAGGTATTTTAAGTGCAAACTATAGACCCGAAAAGTATTTTTGGTCTTCATTGGGTCATATTGATGAATCGAAATAATCGTTATAATCCAAAGTATGCAATGATTTGTTATCCTTAAATTGACCATTTTTGTGGATACAGCAGCAAAAGCCTCAACGGTCAAATGTTCATCATCATATAAATATCAACTTTTATATGTAAAAGATATATAAATTAATGAAAATGATAAAGCACTAGTATTAGTATCTGCGAAAATGCAACAATGATATTATCGATATCTGCCAATTCAATGTAATATTGCTTTACCTATTCTTTCAACTCTCACTCTGTTTCCCAAAACATCAAAACCTACACCGCGTAAGATCTCAGGGTACAAACTCCATTATTGTACATCACAGACTACAACTATAATAAAACAATATCGGTCGGAAAATGATCAAGTATGTAGAAAGTGCGGGAAGACTCTTAACCTTAGGGAGAAATCTTTGGACTTTGTTATTGGGCCCGAGGCAGGATGATAAGACGGAGCAGGCCATTGCATGACGCCTTGGCATAAGTCTGGTCCATACTTGACGTGAGGTATGAGGAAATGACATCTGGGTGCTTCCCGGGGAAATAGGATCGGGGAGAGAAGGGATAGGGTCCCATTAAATTGTTTAGCCAAGTGTTTTTTAACGTTGTGTACCATCCCAGTCTATGGACTTGCTTGCAGCCGCAGTGAGGCAATGGAAATGTCAGATGAATACAATATGATGAAGATCTATTCCACTTTACTTATGCTAATGATGGAGTCGTTCTTCAATGGGTATGGAATTGACACAGGGAATAGTAAAGGGGGAAAAAGTCTGCGGAGACAGAGTCAAGTCCATTTCGCTTCATAATGGGACAATATTATTTGCTAGACAAAAACTCCCAGGGGCCAGCCAACCGTGGTCTGTCTTCTGTGTTGGGTATATGCCGCGGGACATGGAGAGACGAGTCTCATGCGATGGGGGCCTGGAATGGGGCTATCACTATTGAATAAACAGGACATTAATATGCTGTAAACCTCTGAGGTGGAAATTAAGCATGTATTCCACTTTGTGATTTTGGCTAATGGGGACATTGTTTTTTTTAAAGATTCATAAGAATTATGATAGAACCCCATGCGTTCGACATACCATTCGAAAGAGAATTTAATATTGGTTCACTGGACAAATGACAGGTTTGATAATATCTGGAATCGCGAATAAAGATCAACTGGTGGAATACAACATTTAACATGCCTTCTTCCTTGTGGCAGCAGTAGACTGTATAGACAGTAGGGACTGCATGGCCATTATCCACTATATGATTTTCCTTATGGTTGTTCACTGTTTCTGACTTCTCTTTGCACATTTCATTATGTTTGCTGGCCAAGAAAGTACCCAAAATCAGTTTAAGTGTTATGGGCAAACCTTAATGGCCAATATCTATATCTGAAGTCTTTCAAATGTGTTTTCCTAATGACTTTTTACCTTACATTTCAAGCACTCATGCCGTTTGGATACAAGGGAATATGATTCTATCTAAGAAAAGATCGTAACAACAAAATCGGTCCTTTCTTAACCAGCAGGTCTATACGATTTTGATGACAAATCTGTACTTGTATTCCTTTTCTACGAAAGATAAACCTGCCCGTCATCTCCAAAATTTACCTAACCTTATCCTCATAAGAAATGTTTTATGAAAAAAGCGACGCTATAATTATTAATTCAATCGTAAACCTCGAAAATAATCACAAAAATGTTAAAAGGGCTTTAAATTCAGCGGTACTCCACTATTCGATTTTATTTGTGATCGCCAGTGGGAATGAAGGGATTGCACAATGTTCTATATACCATTATAACAGATCTATTAAATGGTGTGTAGTACCATAGAACTGTACGTAGCTACAGTTCTATGGTAGTACGGATGAGCCCTGATATTCTTGATATGAAAATCGAGAAATTCTCAGCAGTCAAAATCTCTCAGTGGAACATTACACATCCCTTAGATGGGAGTGGAGGAACACCCTGAACCTACGAACGTGCTGGTATGAAAGCATGGGTCCGACAAAAATCCACCGACCGTGCGACGACGCCGACGCCAGGGTACTGGAGGAGGTTCTGACGTCGGGAGGAGACATATATGTAGGAGCGGCATCCCTGAATGGGGCTCGTTAGGGCCTCCACGGTCCGACGTTTATTACAGCGCCCGACGTCGTCGGCTTCTCCAGGGCGGACGCTGAATTACACGGCGGGCACAGGAGCAGTTGGGAGCAGGAGAAGGGTGGGTAGGTGAGCAGCTCAGATGGTGGTTTAGTGGCTGGAAGACCTGAACTCCGCACTTTTTTTTTTCACACCCCTCCCAAAATCGAAAAGAAGTAAAAGTGGGAAGTTTCTATTCCCATCCTATTGCTTTTGCTTTCCAACAGCCTGTGATCATAATATGCTGGCGATGATACCGGGCAGTAGTCGGTTCACATGTTTTTGTTGTTGTTGGTTTTTTTTTAATATTTATTTTTTATTAAACCATACTCACACACATGTAATCTTCCGTATAGGTGAACATAGTATTAGCATAATCAACAAGATACTTATATACAGGTTTTGGTATATAATAGGCAGATTATACACAAATTTTAATAAAGGTGAGTCGCACTCATAGCTAAGATAAGCATCTGAGCAAGACCAGAATATGCATTCAATGGATGTGTAAACTATCTAGTTTGCTGCAATCATAGCTAAGATTAGCATCTGAAAGCAGTTACGATTTCCTCAAAATAATTCATATTTTGTTCACTGCAAGTGAAGATGGAATTGTTCTACTCCTTCTACCAGCCAACACATGAATTCACTTGGTATTATAATATACAACCAATACCAATCCCCTCTAGATAAGCCGATGCTTAGGCTGATTTTGCAGAAAAGACATGGGAGGGGGGATGAGCAATTGGAGGTGCAGAGGAGGGTTTTCATTTATTGGTAGGGAGTTTTGAACTGCTCCCGTATCAGGACATCAGTAGAAGTTTCTATCTGTATTACTAACCCCCATAGCAGAACCTACTCGTTCAGAATCGCCTCCTTCCTTCCCTGCCCACCTTGCACATTTGCCAAAACACAGGAGGAAGACTAATCTTGTGTTCCAGATTACTAGACTTGATATGGCGACAAAATGTTTTCTTTAAGGCTTTAGAAATTAATTGAAATGGGTCTTCTGATTTTATATTAAATTCAAAATGGGATAAAAACAAGCAATATTTAGGCCCTACATACATTTTAAGAAATCAACACATGACATCAGGACACCTTCATCAATAGCCCCTGAAAGCGTGGGTTACTCAGTTACTCAACTTTCAACTCAACGCAGCTTCCCTATCCATCCCAAACCGAACCTGTTCAATCCCCCAATCCACGAACCCCTACCCCTAAGCCTACACCCATACCCTGGAGGACTGCTGACCAGGCCAGGGTTAGGCCGCGGCTCCTGCATGCACGACCGGGAGAATTAGGGCATCTCCTGTACCCCCTCTCCAGGGAACAGGCCCTGCCAGCTCTCAAACAAATTAGAACCGGAATTGGTCCCAATTCCAAGGCTACCTACTCCAGGGTCAAATTAATCAGACAGATCTAGGGGCTTAGTATCGGCTAGTCTCTACCCCTGTGGAAGGTCAGGCCTGTGCTAATGGCTTTGAAATTTAATTTTCCTCCCACTTCTGTAGCGTTTGAGGTCCCTGGCCAGGGGTCATCTCAGCAGAGATATTGTGTTGACTAACAAGAGTCACCCAATCTTGAATCCTGGTGTATGAAATGTTTGAGCTGTTCAAAACGAAAGGAAACAATGTATTCAGATACATTGGCAATTCGAGACCTAACGTATCTTCATAGAATATCTCATATATCAATGTCAACCTCCATGACAGCTGATAGAAGAAAACTGTGGGTGACAATGAATATGGTACATGCATCCCTGATGTTATATAGAATCAAGTAGATGTATTACAGTTGGTGCAAATAAACATCAATGGACACCCATACACACTAGTATAACGCCATATGTGACACGACAAGAATAGTACAATTTTCTCTGACTATTACCATTGCAAATTTGAGGTCCGTAGATGCTATGTAAGTTAAAATAGCTTGTATAAAATTATGTAGCTGAAATTAATGGCTGCAAACAATTTCTTTTGGGTCAAAAACTAAACATTCCAAAATTACAAGCACGCCGCAAAATTGCCTCGGCAAATTGAATGGCCGTAAGTAGTATATGGAAATTGGGAAATGTGTATAGAAAAAGACAAGCCTACACTTTGGACACTTTAACATTATTACAGTGGATATATTGGGGATGCAATTTCTTTGCTGTCAAAAAACAAACATTCCAAAACTACAAGCACGCGACCGAAATTGCTTAAGCAAATTGAATTCTGGGAGTAGTATATGGAAATGGGTAGAAGTGTATGGCAACTGGTCAACCTACTCTTTGGACTCCTAACCTTATTACAGTTGAGATATTGGATATGCAAAGGCCTTTTTTGATACTCTAATACGGAAAGGCATTAGTTTGTGTCACTTAGTCACATAACACTGCACCTATGCATGAGCATAAAAAGAAGCTGGGTGAATAAAAAAGTGTGAATTTACTGCCGGGGTCGCGTACGCTTTTACTCTCCTCCAGGGTGGGGTGGCTGAATCCGCCACGTTTGTCATGGACATATTGTGTTTGCACAAAAATGCCCATCGCCATTGATTAATGACCTGTTGGTAGGGATGACACACGGCACAAAACCAACCGGGCAGCGGGCATGGAGGGGTGGAATTGAAACTAGGAGGTACACACTTCCTGGCTGTCCTGGCTTGACGCGGAACAAAGCGAGATAGTATGTAGTTTTAGCAACCTCGACGTATCTAGATATGCATACGTATCCCGGAACTTGCAAGTTCCAGTACACAAAACAATTGTAAATTTACAAATGATTGTCTTATGCATACAGCATTATCAAAAAAAAAATTACATGGATGCAGGGGTATGTTATAAAAGCTACGTTATGTTAACGGTATGTGCTGCGTTGGAGTATTAAAACACCCTAGTACCTGTGGTGACGTGTCAGACATTATAATTTTGACGTTGATATATTGTTTGGAAAGTGATAGGCCTATAGTGTCTATGGAAACGTGTCGGAGGTCATATGACGTTGCTACATTGTTCCGGGCGAGATAAAAATAGTATCTACGTTGATGTAACAAACGTTATATGAAGTCGGGGCATTGTTTTGGAGTGATATCCTATTATCTATAGAGACGCGTTGTAGGTTACGTGACGTTAGTGCATTCTCTCGGGTGCTCAATGAATTCATTAGCTTTGCATAATGAGATTAAATGTTATCATGCAAACCTCACAAACCCTAATAAATCAAATTTTGGTCCCGGGCCTTAACATGATAATGTGAGCATTGGACGTTATTGTATGATACAATTGGTTTTATCTGAAGATATGCATTACGTTAATCAGTTAATTGGTTATGTTAAGCATGTTACACATGACTTTATACAAGTGGTAGCGAGTCGATTCATAGCTTTCATTCTAATTTCTGTATTTGACGGGTTTATAGTCTACCAGCAATTACTGTTAAATAATCAGCACTTTCAGTTACTGCCACCAAGATTGTATAGGTTGAAAAACAGAAACTCCGCTTATCCTACTTTTCTAAATTCCAAACTTTAAGTTCGGAATAAGGATATTAGGATTGTATTGCTTGATAAATACGCGCCCCACATTTGGAAACACAACCTTAACCATTGATTACATTAAAAAGCAATATTATATAGGTTTGGTGAAAGCAATCCAGTGGTAGTGGTTATAAGTAACGGCTCGGCCGGCTCACTTGGTGGTAAACTGCTAGGTCGAGGGCCCAACCCCATGCAGCCTCTCACCTCTCCCAGCAAGCAGGCATTTCATCGCCTAACACTGAAGTCAGGGCCGCATATACCTTTTTTTTTAACCATTTCATTTTTTTCTCTTTCGCCCCAGAGATCCCCTCAGGCGTTTTAGGACAGAGCGATATGAAAAGGCTATAGCATACAGTGGCGCCACACAGCGGGGACGCTGAGAAATGACCCAGTATCACAGGCCCAGGGTTCTATGCCCTACCCTCGCTGCGGCGGCGGCGACCATGGTTCATGGGCTGGCGGTATAGGCCTGAGGCATGCAGAGACTCCCCCTAGGGGGTTGGCGGGCAGATTTACAGGACCTACACATTAACTCTCCAACCCTGGCCCCTATGGACAGGCGGCCTGGGGCGCCCACCAATGGCCTGCCTGCAGCCCTGTAGGCCTATTCACCGCCGCCATTTTGCAGCTAATTGAGCGAGCGTCCATGATAAAGGCCCGCCTGGCCGTGTTGGTGTATGCGCCAATTTGTTGTCGTTGTACGACGCGCAGGGGACTGAATAGCGTCCTCCATGGGTTATAGAGGGCACCTTGGAGGGTTACGTAGGCTGGGGAAGGCAGGGGGAGGAGGTTGCTTGGAGAGAAGGGCATAGGCCCTATAGGGAGTGTGGGGCAGTTAAAAGGCCCTTTGCTACAGGCTCACCCCACCAGGTGGCCCTGGCCGACAGGATGTGGTTAATAAGACAAGGGGAATCATGGGAAGGCAGATAACAGGGTCCAGGGTAAGGCCACCCCCTGGTGGCGCCTCTTGTACTAATCTGATAGGCTTTATAAGGCTGGATCCGGCCTATGAATACATCCAGGGTCCCCTTAGGCCACCTGGCAGCTGGTAGGCCTTAAAGATTTCGGTGCCAGACTTTATCATACAAAGAAGCCCTGCTCATTTTTCAAAAGGTCCAACAATGGTTTTAGCGATAATCCTTAGAAACCAGCGCAGCCCTGTTCAAAGGATTTCTTTTCAGGTGTTACACGGAAGCTTCCTTTATTCCACAATGTTCACTTCGCTTGTCATTTTTAAGGCGTTAAATGCCCTGAATATATTTATTCGACTGCGTTTGAACATCGTTTACATGGTCATATAGTTCGGTGAAAATTCGCGCTTGCAAATGTAATGTTAACAGCAAGGCTAAAGATGAACACTGAATGCTACTGCATTAACAATGAGATGGCATCTGCAGGGGATTCCACGAATTGTTTGCACACTGTAACACCAACCACAGTCGATAGGTATTCATACAATCTTGCATAACACTCCTATTAATAGAGCTCTATGTACAGCCACCTAAAACCCCTCACTCTTAGCTAGCCCTAGGATTACCACCAGGTTGCAAAATAATTTCATAGGCCTAATACCCAAGGTTGCATACCCATGGTGTGTTCCCAAAAAATGGAGTCCTATCGGCCTATAACAAAAGGACCAGGGTCATGCTGGTACACCCGGCCAAATACAAGTATAAACGTATGGTTGTGCGGGGGTAATATTTGCTCACGGGGTTAGAAAACATTGACTCGTTTGATCAGTGTGTGGCTGTGTGGTCCCATTCTGGCCGCCATACATCAGTATCTTTGGCGACATGCACCGGCCCATGCCATTTGTGACTGACCCGCGGAAAATGCCCCTTTGTCAGTACTACTACTACACTCTCTATACCACCGCCATTGTGGACAGTTCAGTGGACACATGACTTGGCTTCCACCCTTAACCCTTCATTGCAGGGGTGGCCGTATGCTGGCGATTTAGGGATTGCAAGTAAATGCCGATCTAAATGTATACAAGGTTGTATTCCAATAATGGAATAAACCAGGGTTTAAGTATAGATCGATATTGTAAAATAGCCTGAAGGCTACATAAAAGGGAAAGTAAAAGGCTGTATAAGGTGATATGGCGATATTTACTTAAGGCTAAGTATTCGTTGCGTTCCGATAACCCGACCTATACCTAATGTTTTTTTCATAGACCTTTTAGTGACAAATATTATAATTTTGTAAAATTATATAGAAATTTTGATATGTTTTCACTCCAAGCCGTTAAAAGATTATTCCAAAATAAAAATAAAATCTCGACCCACATACTCTAATTTTTCGGGTTGATGTTACCGGAACACAACACTATTTTTTCATTGGCCTAATAGATTGTTGCTAACCTCTCATACTTGTCTTCTACTGATGTTTGCAATTTGTTGGAATCAGTTGGCCTCGATCCTGTCATGGATTCGAATCTTTGAAAGGACATACAACACCATAGAGCAGAAATTTGACATTATAAATCTATGATTTGTCTTCTTCCATGCAATAATGCAGGGCAGGAACCTCTCATCTCTTCTTCGTTTCTTTATCCTACATGAAGGGGGCATTCAACTCAAGTTCAGGATTGGGCATTCATAAAAAACAACAGTGTCAGTATATTCACGGTTGGAAGCTCCAAAGGGTCAATGCCCCTCCAAAAACTAACTCCTTCATACGAAGTTTTATATATCACCCAGCCGTACAGGTCCCTTTCTTGTGAATGACTGCTTCCTGGCTTGGATCGCCATTACTTCCAGGTAAAATGAACCTGCTGTCTAAGCCAACCGAGACATAACTACAGTCTGGACGTTGCCATGACGGGCCGAGGAGTGGAAGGAATGTGGGCGAGAGGGGGTTAGGGAGAGGAGGCATCGGGAGAAGAGTTACAGACGCTCCTGTAAATTTCTTTTTTTCCCCTTTTTTTTCGTTGTTTGTTTGTGCCCTGTTTTTTCTTTTTCGTTGTTTGTTTGTTTGTTTGTTTTATTTTATCTTAATTAAGTTTTCTATTTTTTATCTTTTATTTATTTATTTATTTATTTTATTTTATTTTATTTCTTTTCTTTTTTTTAGGGGGGGGGGTAAAATTGCCACTGTAATAATTGAAAGGGAGAGGGATGCAAACCCTAGGCCTATCAATTAGAAACTTTCTGAGGACGCTTCTCGATGTTGGGGCAAGGGAGGGAGATTCATTACATTTTTCATATCTATTGAAGGTTTCACATTTATGTATGAATGCAGCACCTTCTATTGTTTTTCTTTAGGTGTAGGGTGTAGAACAAACGGTGGAGGGAGTTAGTGACCTCCTATCATCCCCACACCCCACATTTCCCTATGTATCCTAACTCTAATCATTTCCTCTCTCCACATTTCTCTACGTATCCTAACCTCCAACCATGCTCTCTCTCCATGTTTCTCTGCATACCCTGACCTCCAACACCTCCCCCCCCCCCCATATTACTACTTGGATCCTCACCTCCAATCATCCCCTTCCCCCACATTTTGTACACATCTTGACTTCTAATCACCCCATTAAAAAGTCTGCTAACTAGAAGCATACTCCTGTGGGACATGATCCCAGTCGCAATACAGAAGGCTTTAACTAAGGTAAAATTCAAAAGGTTTCTGGAATCAAAACCTCACCTCTAAGACGGACTTATGACCATTTTAATCTGGAGAAAGGTTCATATCATATTGTTCATCTTATTCAACCACCTAATCACCAATTGTTTTCTTACAAAGTCGGGAAGAACATGTGTACACATGAACCTTGAACGGGACAATTAAAAAAAAATCATCCCCTCCCCCATATTGGGAGTGGTTATACACGCGACATTCGCGTACGCGGCCGTAGCGTATATATAATTCCTTATACACACGGACACAAAGTCGCGTATACAGATCTGCTAGTATACGCGGACATAAGGTAAAGGGGCCTGTATTGTATTTCCAAAATGTTATATATGCAGAAATTAGACAAAACATTAAAATAAGAAAAGAAAAAGGGGGTTCGGGGGCTCAGCCCCCGATTTACATACAATATAAGTATGTAAAAGGAGCTACGTCCGCGTATATTACCATATTTGTATACGCGGATGTAAAGTCCGCGTATGTAAGCAGATCAGTTTGCGCGGACTTAACATCCGCGTATACAAGTAATTCTATGGGCGCGGGGTTCTGCTGCTATGACCGCGTGTATAACCCCAGCCCCCCATATTCCTCTACCTATCCTGACCTCCCAATTCCCCCCCCCCCCACATTTCTCTACCAATCCTAACCTCCAATTATCCTCTCCCCTACGTTTCTATATGCATGCTGACTCCAACTATCTCTTCCACCACATTTCTCTACCTATCCTGACCTCCAATCATCCCCTCCTCCCACATTTCTCTACGTATCCGCCCCATGCACCAAGTACTGCAAATTATTGCATGGGGTGTGGCGCGTAATCAAATCCACTTCTATGGAGCGGGTGAGATACATATCGGTAATCCGGGCATGCAATATCTCAGAGGGTCAAATAATTGTCAGACGTTGGCAGTCATTTCTATATGAGCGGACAAGAGCACTGGTCATAACCTAATCCTCTCACATTTTCCATTACATTATTGCCCGCGGCCGGGCACGCGAGGGCTCCCCGGGTAATATGATAATGCGCGAGGGTAAGCGGTTCGACGTTCGTATATAATATCCCTACGTACGCCGAAAATACATACGAGAAGCGGGGATTGGCTGTCACCCGCGACTCGCTGGAACAAGACGCTAGTTCAGTGTGTCAACTCCAATTAAGAGAGCGCTACATTATTTACAAATAGAGCCGTCTGCGAGAGAGGTGTCCTGTCGGCTACCCAGCCCCACTGCCAGGACCCTATCAACAGACCATCTATATCCATGAAGCGCTGTTGCATTCTTCCCCTGGGGACAGGGCGCTCTAGCAGCTTGGCGCGACAACAATATTATCGCCATGCCACCGAGAACCAGCGCGCTACACGCACGCCACCACGCGGCCACCGCCTGCACTACTCACCAGAGGGCGCCACCAACAATCACGTGACCAGAAATGGCGCGTGCAGGCGCATGGCGCATGGCGGACCGGAGCGCGCTTGGATCTCTGGGGTGTAATATGGCTATTACGGCCTCCTTACTTTATGCGCTTTATGATTATTGTAGCTGGATCACTCGCTCCTTGTTTACGACGTGGGGAGAACGCTCGCGAGATTACAGCGAGATTGCAAGCTCACCAGAGGGCCATCTGGCGGCAACCAACCGGTCTAACCAATCCTATTCTGCCACTGCTCATTCGGTCCCCACCCTGTTGACGGCAGAATAAAAGGGGACACTGCAAAGAGAATGGATGTCATCACCCCGTCCCACAAACAGCTGCCTGAGTTCGGCCTGCATGCCGTCGGCTGCCATCACGTGGTTTGTAAATCGCCACGCTATATAGGTCATTCCCGTTGCCACGTGACTCTAACGAGAGCTGCGACGAGATGTAGCTGTCGCCATCAAGAGCCCCAACTTGTCACTGTCTGGCAGTATTGGAGGGGACGCAGCAGAGAAACAGAGGGGCTGTGGGTGGCGGGATGGGGTGGGTGTATAAATGCATAAAGGTAGACAAGTAGAACTCTAACCCCCACAACCACATCATCTTCCCACGTCGACCAAAACGGGGATGGATGTACTTATAAAAGCCCAATACACTGTGCCCGTACTTATGAGCTGCTCACCCTTCTTATGAGTTGCTCGCCCTTGTAATATAAGAAAGAAACTTGCCGAGTGAGTTAGTGTAATGGCCTGTCATCAGTCTGTAGGGCCGGCCAGAGTGTTATCAATGTTAGAATATTACCCTGAGGTAGACATTGATCTTGGCCAACTGATTATGTCACCGCTGCCCGTTTGCCCGCCGCAGTTAGATAAGTTTGCATGAACTATTCATGCGTTATATTGAATCAATCATCCTCTCAAATCGCGTAATAGGGCCCCGTTGCGTTTACAGGTACATAGAGGTAGGGTTTGGAGCCTGGGGCTTTACTTGGAGCTATAGGCTGAGCTCAGAGGCATTGACCGGACTTTCTGTTGAGACAGGGAATTTATCAGAGGCCTGTAAGAGGCGCGGAAAGACTAAAAAAAAGTATACATATTAGGCACATAATAATTATATGTAATTGAATTCATGCAGCAATAAGCACTTAATTAACAATACCGAAGCATTTACCACCCTTATCACCTACCAAAAAAACTACCGATCACGCACACCAACGCTCAAGTTCCTCTTTTGGCTGTCTATCGCTATATTGAGCGGCGCTAATGCTTTCAGGAGATACAAATATAGTCACCCGAGTTAGGTTCAACGTTCATAAATAACTGCTCACTGTCAGCGGGCGCGCCGCAGCCGTGGGCCGGTGAGGGGGGCCCTCTATGTAATGACTCACGTGAGCAGGAGTTGAGTCATTGTGAGCGGATGCCAGACACACATAATTAGGCGGGTATTAGCCGGGCGTGGGGAGTGAGCGCCGTCAGACAGCCCCAGCCACTCACCTAGGGTACCATTTAGGGGCGATGAGCAGCCCCGAGCATTTGGGTGGGGAGGTCGGAGTGGTTTGGTGAGCAGGTTGGGGTGGTTTGGTGAGCAGGTCGGGGTGGTTTTGTGAGCAGGTTGGAGTGGTTTGGTGAGCAGGTCAGAGAAGTTTTGTGAGCAGGTTGGAGTGGTTTGGTGAGCAGGTCAGAGAAGTTTGGTGAGCAGGTTGGAGTGGTTTGGTGAGCAGGTCTGAGTAGTTTTGTGAGCAGGTCTGAGTAGTTTTGTGAGCAGGTCTGAGTGGTTTGGTGAGCGGGTCTGAGTTGTTTGGTGAGCGGGTCTGAGTGGTTTTGTGAGCGGGTCTGAGTGGTTTTGCGAGCAGGTCTGAGTGGTTTTGTGAGCAGGTCTGAGTGGTTTTGTGAGCAGGTCTGAGTGGTTTGGTGAGCAGGTTGAAGTAGTTTGGCGAGCAGGTCAGGGTAGTTTGGTGAGCAGGTGGGAGTGGTTTGGTGAGCAGGTAGGAGTGGTTTGGTGAACAGGTCGGAGTCATTTTATGAGCAGGTCGGAGTGGTTTGGTGAGCAGGTCGGAGTGGTTTGGTGAGCAGGTCGGAATGGTTTTGTGAGCAGGTTGGAGTGATTTTGTGAGCAGGTTGGAATGGTTTTGTGAGCAGGTGGGAGTAGTATGGTGAGCAACCCCAAGCAGTTTGGTAAGCAGTTCAGAGCAGTTCAGTGAGCAGTTCAGAGCAGCTCGATGAACAGCTCTGACCAGCTCTGAGCAGTTCGAAGAGCTGCTTTGGGCAAGTACGAGCATTTGGGTGAACAGCTCCGACCATATCGATGAGCTGTTCAGAACAGTTCAGGACCTGTTGACCTGCTCATTCCATGCACCTGGAATCCTATATGGCTCAACTCATGCATTACAAAGGGTGTACCAAATGTTGGATATTCTTTTTCAATTAAGCAGAGTTCATAGTAAAACATGCAAAGATCAATTTCACCTCATCTATACTTTTTTCCAAATCTGCAGTGAACTAGCGCATTACCAGGAACTCTTTTGCGAACTATACCTATATATCCATGTATATAAACCTCACTTATTTGAAAGTCATTGGGAAGAGTCGGAACGAAGACAAGTTGCTTGAGTGGCCGACAACGTCGGCCGGCTCGCCTAACCGGTACGTCGTCGACTAGGCACAAGGGGAAAATAACGGACAATAGGACGGCTAAAAGGATGTATGCGGGGGTCTAACTCCATTGGGGAGTAATTCAGCAGACTATTATCCAGTCGTCGCTCTCTCCTTCCACTCAATCCTTATTCCTTGCTTCTCTGGGTATATGTTACGACCGTTTCAATTCAAACCAGCGAAGTTCTAGATTAGTCACGTACTAACTTCGCAGTTTCTCGCATGAAATTGAAAGATCCTCGAGACTTTGTTGCAAGGGTGCATCGGTTGTGGTAGCGGATTGAGGGGGATGCACTTTGAATACAGCCACACCGTTCTACTTTGACTCTCACTAACACCTCAAAACTATAATATGAGGTGCCAGTCCTTCCAGTATCCTTTACTGGGAGGGGGTGCGCAAGGGTGGATCCTGGGGCGGGGGACTTAAACTTGAAAAGAGACAAAAACAAATTCCACGTGAATGGGTGACGTTAAATACTAAGCCTGTATGCTGGCTCCCCTTTTCGGAAATCATGGATCATGAGGGGTCAGGAAGGAGAATGGGGTCAAGACCCCCTTAACACCCACCACCCGGCAATCGGGTGGTCAATCCCCCATCCGTTGCTCGGAGTCGGAGGGGCAGGACAGGACAAAAGCAGGCTTTATTGGGCAACGTCGCTGCTCCCGACAGAGAATCTGTTTCTGGCGTGTGATAGCGTCCCGTCCCGAGACGTTGCAGGTCGATAATCAAAGGAGGCACGGCACGGGGGGCCGGACGGATGACGTACGACGCCATTTTCTTGTCGTGCCCACGTGAAAAGTGACCCGAGATTGGCTGTGTCAGCCCGCCCATCCTCGCCCAAACTCCCCTATCCTCGCCCATCCTCGCCTATCCCTCACCCACTCTTCAAAGATTCTTTGCCCACCCCTCACCCACCCCTTGCCCGATCACGCCCACTCTCGCCCAGCCTCGCCCACCTCTTGCCCAATCCTCCCCCAACCCTTGCTCAACCTCGCCCAACCTCGCCCAACCTTGCCCAACATCGCCCAACATCGCCCAACCTCGCCCATCCCTTGTCCAACCCTCGCCCGACCCCGCCCATCTTCACCCATCCCTCGTCAACCCTCACCCATCCCTCGCCCGCCCCTCAGCCACTCTTCACCCATTCTTTA
The DNA here is from genome assembly GCA_936440205.1 of Lepidonotus clava. NCBI lineage: Eukaryota > Metazoa > Annelida > Polychaeta > Phyllodocida > Polynoidae > Lepidonotus > Lepidonotus clava. Next base: position 37,568,228 of record OW387140.1, read on the forward strand.
CCCAACCCTCACCCATCACTCGCCCATCACTCGCTCACCCCTCGCCCACCCCTCACACAACCCTCACACAACCCTCGCACAACCTCACCCACCCTCGCCCAACCCTAGTCTAACCCACGCCAATCCTTGCCCAACCTTTACCCCACCCTCGCCCATCATCGCCTTCTTCACTCACCTTCACCCACCCTTCGCCCAAACCTCGTCCACCCTTTGCCCACCCTCGGCCACCCCTCGCCCACCCCACGCCCTTCGTCACGAGATACGGGCTGGGCGTGCGGGGAGGGGGGGGGGGGGCCCTATAGCGCCGGCCACTTGAGCTACAAATAAGAATTTATTTGTCTGGGGTGGCGGTTCGCCGACCAATAGGAGATCAGCCGGCCGGCCAATAAAACAACAGCTACTTGCCGCCGTGCTCTAACCCCACCCAAAGGCCTCGCGCAACCACCTCAAGGGCAAACGAACACAACCTGGCTTTTTCCATGCAGGCTATTCTAAGTCGGTACCCCCACCCGCTCCTCAAACCCCCACACGCCTCCCCCACTCCCCCACACGCCCCAACCCACCCCCACCGGACCCCCACATGCCCTTAACCTCACCAGGCGTGCCTACCTCCGGTTTATCTCTCCTGCCATGAATTAGACACACTAGACCGCTTCTCTGCCAGACAATTATTGTTATATCAACCTGCCAGATCTCGCGGCGGGGGACGCGGCTCCGATAACCCACAGGTCGGTCTATATACCTCGCCGCTACAAATTCATTTTATTGGAAACGAGCACGGACGTGAATGATGAAATCATAACCTCCCCCAACCCCACCGAAAAAATAGAAGAAAAAGAAAAAAAGAAAAAAAAGAAAAAGAAAAAGAAGGAAAAAACGCAGATAAAAACGTCAGAGGACAGCAATGGTATTGCTCTTTTGAGTTTTTATTTTATCTATTTATTTTAGTATTCTGGATCTCTTTTAGAAAGACCGAGGCTATGTGGTTCGTTGCTATATGCCAAAGGGCTAGGCGTACTCGTTAAACTTTAAAAAAGATAAGGGGATTGATTGTAATCGATTTTTAAAAATAAGTGCCATGCCCTTTGAGGTTGGAGGCGTGCATGCACTAGACCTACTTTTAATCTGAATAAAAAAGTAATAGGCTAATTCTGGCAATACGTATGTGGCATGACGTGAGTATAATCAATTTTAAAGGTCACCAAGAAATCATGATCTTAAATTAGCATAACACTTTCTGAAATTAGCATAACGTATGATTATAACAAAAATGGTCAGGTGATCTTCTTACAAATTAGTCCTTATGTTTGTGATGGCCCAACAAGCAGTGGACGAACACCAGTATAGAGCATTGAAAGATTTTAGCCTTATCAAGAAGCTGATATGATAAGGTTAATAACAGTATGTGATAATTGCAGCCATATGCCTTTAAGCAATTTTAGAGAGAATTGTTGTTCTATCGATATCCTCTGTAGTAATGAACAACGGAGGATATTTCGCACTCTAAACTTAAAGAATATAATTGTGAATCACAAGGCAGACAACAGTCTGAGATTCATCGTTATAACTTCTCAAAGAAATCAAGACAATTACACAAACCTTAGGCAATATAGGCACTAACAGAAACTTTCTTAAATAAAAGCAAAGGACAATAACAACGAGAGGAAGCATAATGTAAACATTGTATTATGTTTTATTCTGTTGCATGTATTTTTCCTCGATACTTCGGATTAATACAGGAGAGCCGCATTAATATAATTGAGCTTGTAGGTACTTTTAAACACAACAGGATCCAATTTTCCGAGGCCAGTCCGACTTAGCTTTCCCTTCATGTATTAATTGCACTCAGCAATGTAGAATAATTATTGTCTCTAATTGCTGCAGTAATTCTGTAATGGCAGCCCCCGTGGCTACTCCTTCTTTCTCTGAATAAACAGGCATAATTACAAAGCAGACCTGGCTTTTCACATGAAAGGACTTCTCGGGACAATCCCCGTTACCCATGGACAAAAGCGTTCTAAATTATGAGGCCCTTGAAAAGATAACCAGTCAGCGCAGATAGAGAAATGTTCACCTTGCGTGACACGGACGTTGGAAGATGGAGTTTTTTTTTTCAAGTTTTCTCCCCCTCTTCACTATTGCCTAACCAGTACCAGCACGCTGCAGCACTTTAGTAATAGAGACTCTGATATTTACCGGCTACACAACTGTAAGTGGCTCGGCCTTTATGATAAGGCTGTATTCCACTAACCGATTAATTACTGTCGATTCCAAAAATCGGCAATAGGAATATTGGATATTAATAGACATGTTACACATCATTAGAACGGGTTCGTAATTCTCTTTCAAATGATATGTAGCATGCATGGTATTTCGCGATGTTGTAACTTCTATGAGTCAGAAATTACCATAGTATCGGGAGTTAGAATCATCAAGTGGAATATGGGCTTTTGAGGCTGGCTGGTAATTGTGACCAGTCACGGGATATGGTAACCTAGAGGGATATTAGTTATTTTGCTCTAAGCCAATTATTAAGTGAGTTATCCATGAAAACAAGCTAATCATGCATATTTCCCTTTGAAATGTGACCTATGCAGAATTTTCCAGAGATTAAGATTGTGAGCAAAAAATGATTCTATTTATTTATGAAAGTTGCATTATGGGTAATTTTGCAAGGAACGTCCTTTTTGAAAAGGGTGTAACAATAAGGAATGTTCTCATGCTACCATGGCAACAGAAAAAGGAATATTCAGATTGCATAGAATATTTTGGTCAAGTCTAATGACAAAAGTCTTTCACTTTGCAGTGGTAAAAACTGTTATTTGAATAGAGATCTGTGTGAAAAGTTATCCTATTTTAAGTAATTGTGATAATTAAGAAATTGTATTTTGCTAACTAAATGCGGTTTGGTTCAGGGAGCTATAATATGGAAATGATGCACAAATGCTAAAAACAGGGGTGCGCCAGTGTGTACCACATAGAGGATTTCAAGCACCCCTATCTCAGCCTACAATAGGAATATTTAAAAATGGTTTGCATTGTCTGATAGGTGAGACTGTAAATTAATTTTCATACCTTCCCCCTCTAGGACACCAATTCCCACGATTGGTCGGGTTCCCTAATGTTACTGTAATAAAGCCCTGGATTGACTTAATTACTTAGAACCCACCAGGCTCGTGCCGACCCACTCCAGGGTTTTGCCTTATCAACCCATGCCAACTAGTCCCTGCGAGTCAATACAGGAAATTCCCTACTAACGATTATGGAGGCCCGACATTAAAGGCTAATTTTTGTTACTAAGGGCTCATTCATATAGTAAGGAAACCAACCTAATATGTGTATGCTTGGAGATTTATACATGGCCAGGCTGTGTATTGAATATTTGCTACCAGCAAATGAAATGCATAAGTTATATTTACTATGAAGTCGTACATGGAAAGCACACAGTAGAAATCAGTTTTATGGATGATAAGCATCATGATATTGTTTATCAGGTGGGTCTGCATTTTACCCTATTCGAGAAGTAGTGCACAATATTTAGGCCTAAAGCTTTATCTATATGAATCATTGATAATAAAACAATATTGAATCGATTGGTTAGGATATTGATAAGGATCTTTTAAGTTACCCTAACGAAAGTTTAAGGGCTGTAACGTAGTTCCGGGGCTCCTAATGGACGTTTTGGGGCAAAACCTTTGCTACGTTTTTATCATATCTGTGATAACTTGTGTTATTTCTGTCTAGCACCACGTTTGCCGACTAATTAATCCGGGCAATAGTAGATATTCAAACTCTTCAGATAAGTTAAACTGTTCTCTGGGATGATGCTCTCAGTTCATAAATACCAGCAATTAGTAGTCTTCTTCGAAAGCTCATAACCATGCCAGTACATGTGTCAGGTTATTTGAATCAGATAAGCCAATGGTATTCAGTATCTTTCTGCGGCTACATGACTGCCTTTAAAAAATCACTTTAGCAAACATTGGCCAAGCTCATAGTGGCATCAGAGCATTATAACTGGAACCCTAGTCTCTGTGGTCCTTCAAACACCATCACTACTGTGTGAGAGTTTTTAGATCTCTGCGGGTATGACAGATAGTGTCAGCATGTCCAATCACTTCAAACAAATAGACCCGAACCAGTGATCACAGAACGTGTCACCAACAAAGGAAAGGTCTTCCAGCCTCTGTTATTTCAAATGGGATTGTGTCATTGACTTATCACTGGGGTGGGTTTATGGTTAGCTACAGCTGGGGGCAGCATAGCGATGCATGCTTCTGAAATGGGAGCTGTTAAAGTTATTGTATAACCAACGGATATCAATAATAAATACATCAATTAGATGAAATCATACTACTTTCAATATCAATGTGGCTGTGCCTTTCTTGTTCCAAATAGAATTATGTTGGCAAGTATTGAGAAGCATGCTTCTAGTTTGGTAGCTGGTGAAGTGTATGCATTTATAAACTAATTGATATCAATAATGGATACATTAAATAGATGCAGTTATGTCTGCTTTCAATGTTAATGCGGCTGTGCCTTCCTTGTCTTAAATAGGATTATGTTTTATGTGAAAGCCAACGCTTTATTCACAGAACAGATGCGGGCATAGTGTTGGGCATGCACCATATCATGTTTTCTCAAATTAGAGTTAGATATTCCTGAAATTGTCTAAGAACAATGCAATTGTCTAGAACAATACAACTAGAATGCCCCTCTTTCCGTACATGGAGACCCGTGTCTGGGGTCTATTGGGAAATTATTGTGGCTAAAGAGAACTTCAGTTAATTTGTTAACTAAAAAGAAACAGTTAAACTTAGTCACAATTCTGTTGCCCTTTATCTATATTAATCTCTCCTAAATGTCCACTGCCCAAAATACCCTGGAAGTGGGTATTTGGCCCTTGAGGGTCCAACTCACATAAACCGGAACTACATTGTTTGTGACCGGAACTAGTTGGTCAACCCCCTCTAAAAACATTATTTTGTCAATAAATCACATCTCTGAAGTTAAGGACGTTCAGATTTAATACCTTTATGCCTAAGTGATAAATTGGAGATTAAAACGACACAAAACATATCCTTGGAACAAAAAGATGATAAAAAGCAAACTGGTGGAACCCACATGGTATACCAACTTCTTCTTCCAAAACAGGGACCTCTTATTTCAAGGTTGCTCGGTCAATGACCTCTCATCTACTGGCCTCCTATTGGTCGGTGTCCCGGGAGGGTTCCAGCAAAACCTCATCAGTGGTATATGCCCGTTACCCCATTCAAACAGCAGACAGGCCACTACCATTATGCTTCCAATTGCACACGGGGCGTTTTGATAAACACGGACAAGCGTTGTATAATTTCTCCTAGGACTAATCAGAGTGGGCATGTCAAGGGCAGATACAGGAATGACGAGCAGACACATTCTACGAATATTCAAAATTTTGGAATCGTGGCTATTATACACGTGGAGATTCGTGTTTTTTGAATGGTCGCCACCTCAGGATTTTCAAATAGGGGGGTGTTCGTATATAAGCTAATGACTGAAACGTTGCACATGTGCACAGCGATTTTTGTTCTCTATGTGTGAAGTAGACCTAAAGGTATCCCCCAAAATGCTGGGTCAGGACCCTCAGGCCCCGCCCCCTGGATCCGCCCCTGCATTTGGCGCCACTAGAAGGGGTCTTGGATCCGGTAGAGAAAAGGAGAGAGGGTAATGGCGGATCCAGAGAGGTCCTGACTCCCACATGGATATGGATGGGTGAAATTTAATGATTCGCCAATAATAACTTAAAGTACTCAGATCGCTTTTGGAAATCTAGCACCCCACCTCTGGTTGAATAATGGACCACTTTCCCACATGCTTGCAATTTAATAAGGCATGAATCTGTTGAAATATATAATCATAAGATAAAAAGTAATGGGTATATATTCACATAATTATAAAACAAAAGCTTTTCATTGGACTTACTGCATATCATACAAATATCACAATCGAAGGACCTGGGCTGGTTGCTCATCAGTGGGTTTTATTGAATACATATTAGACAAAAAAAACAAAAAAGAAAGTTGGATATGACTTTTAATCTCGAAACACCGCGAAGCCCAATAAAGTAGTTATTCACGTTTAAAAAGCCCTTCCCCTCCCACCCACACTACCGCAAAAGGGAGAGGAGGGATGGGAGGGATTGGGGATGTCTGGAACCTTGTGGTCGTTCTGTTGTTGGGACTCAGGGAATTAAACCCAAATAGAGCCAGGCTGTCGCGCCGATGGCTGATCAATAATCTCACACTTCCAAGACCGCCCGGCCGCCATCTTGGAGGATAAACACACCTGCTGGTTTCCTTAGTGCCCCACATCGATATCCTACCCCAGGACTCGATCGCGGCTACCAGCGACTAAAGCCACATGTTTCACACCTAAGCCCTATACAAGCGTTTCTGTATGAGTGCGTATGTTTGTGAAATATCGATGGATTTGTTTTGGGAGGCCTGTATGCAAACACCCTCTTTGTAGTCGGGCCATGGCGGATGAAACCTTGTTGACTATAAACCAACTGGATGATGGATGGATTCGTACAAATTAATCTACCCGCTTTTGATCTAGATGTACATGTATATATACCCACTGTGGCTGCTGGTATGTCATTGGAAAAATATGTATACACAAGTTGTAGAGACAAAAGGACAATGGTATATACTATCATGAGTATTATAAGTATACTTCTTCTTTTTGAGACATGGAAATAAAACCTCTAAGTTCAAGTTCCATAGAACTTAGAGTAAGTATAAAATAGCCTAGCTAGATTAACTCTTTATCAATCATGACTGTAGGCATATGCTAAATGCCAGACGTAGATCTCACCAGTAAGCCCATGCAGATGCAATAAACACAATCATTACCTTCCGTAGTAGCAAGGTGTTGTTTGATAGCTAACCAATTTTCCCGATATTGTGCATGTTTTATTTACCCCTAGTTTTTGCCTCGGTGTAGGTTATTAAGTAACTCAATTAGATTATAACCATACTTGTTAACAATTGCTTATTACATTATGTAACGCAATAATGTAGGCCTACATGAAACAAAGTTAACGATAAACGGTTTTCTAATCATCAACTTATCACAAACTTGATCTGGGTCTACTTAGATTTTAATCAAATAGCAATGGTTCTCCACAATGTCCTATGATTACATTTGGGTTTGCTCAGATCGACATAAACCAAGACGTACCATAATCATTTAGCATTTCTTAAAAAGATAGGCCTAGATCTAGGGTGTACTATTCAAATTGCTTTAATTTTCCACCAGAGAAGGCCTATACGGTTCTAAGATTCTAGTGACTGTCAAAGTAAACGATATTGCTTTATGAAGATCTAATATTAATATTTAATTGTTTTAAATCATAAATGCTGCGTTCTTTTATTCGGGCTTTTATGAATGCAGGTTATTGGGTCGACACAGAAAAAGAAAAAATATCCATTTACATCCACCATTTAGTCATTCAGAAATGGAATTGTTTGCTGCCTTGGAAACACAGTGGATGCATTTATTCTTGGTAAAATATGGTAATTATTTGTTCTGCCTAAGGCTGATAAGTCCAGCAAATAATTAATGTAATCACTGGCGGGTCGGGCCGGCGGAAAATCCATGCTTAAAGTGCTTAGTTAGAGAACTATTTGGCCTGGCGTATTCGGAAAAAGGAGGTTCCATGTGGGCCGTTTGTTCTGGTCGATAAGGGTGACCGGCCCACTCTCAAAAACAATCCCGCTAGTCTATGGCGATAGTCTAAAATCAATTCTAACGTGGTTAGCGCAATGCAGCGGATATCTTATTGATTTTGTATTTTTTCCTCCCCTGTAGAGTCGGCCCATCTCGCCCTGTTCGCAGCAAAGAGCTACTACTACCACCGAGAAACCAGCGAAAGCAGTGCGGTCATAGTAACAGGTAAGGCCGCTAGGAGGCTACATGTTGTACCTTTTTCACTCAGGTTCAGGTTCACCCCGTTTGCCGCCAGATGGCAGGGCAGCAGCTCAGGTTAGTTCTCCTCCCAGCCGTCAGGGTTCTCTCCTGAGAGGCCTGAGTCGCTCCTGTGAGCTGCTCGCACTCAGTCACTCACTCACCCCACAAGACGAGCTGCTCCCTGGGCTGCTCTCATGCACTCCCAGCCTAGCGCTGCTCCCTGCCGCCGCTCCAGTCAGTCAACGGCCCAGACAACCTGCAGGGCGCTTAGGCATCCGAGGAAATTCCATGACCTCACTACAGTGGCGGGGGGCTGCTCGCGCGTGACGCCAAATTTGGGCATGGCATCCTTATAAAGCAGTATCCATGCGCTGGTGGTATTACTGGAGGAGCCACTGGAGAAGGGTGGGGGGCATTAAGGCTGATAAGGCACCTTAAAAGGCCCAGACAGCCATGTATGTATGTGGTTGACTCGATGTGGTCATAAGGAACAGGAGGGGGCGTGTGGCAGCTTAGGGGAGGTTGAACATAAAGGTTTATTTTATCCCAACAGAGGTTTAAAAAACATTAATCATGGTTAAGATCCTATCGATCTGTAGCCATTTTTTTTTAAATCAAAACAAATATGATTTTTTGGGGGCACCGTGAAACAATATTATAACATTTCATCATGTCAGTGCCAACCCCGTCAGATTGAAATATGTAAAAGCTATCAGTCAATGTGGACCAAATGAAAAATAGAACAACAAGTGTCATGCATGATGGAAACTTCATGCCCAGTTGCTACATTGATTATGTATTATTCTAAGACAAACAAATCCAAAACCTCTATAAAAAATTGTAACACTCTACTAAACAGTCAACTTAATGGTAACTATAAGCTACAGCAAAGTCATAAACAACACTGAAGTTTAGATGCTATTGCTTTAATTGCACGAGCAATGGCGTTAATTTGGATAAGCAATAAAACACTTGAAAGGGAATGTTTCAGAAATGCCAACGTTTAATTCGAAATTCTAACGGTTGCTCTTTCCACCTTGCTGGAAGGGTAGTCAACATCTTGTCTCACACCTCAGTAAATGTCAGAAACAGGGTGTTGGTGAAAAAGGGCCTTTGTTCTAGTTTAAATAGTTTAATGTGTCATGATAAGGAATAGTGTAAAATGGTGCGTTATGGGAGGAGGCTTTACCTTTGTCATTGTTGCATTGCCGTGTACCGTTAAGCTCTTTCCATTCAGTCTTTGGCTGGAAGCTTCACTTTCAGTTGAGGTATGGTATGTTAAGTATGATATTCGAAAACCTTTTGAAATGCAGGTTTATATTGCCTCTTATATTCCTTTATGTCTAGATGGATATGATCAAATAGCCGTTAAGTCCATAGGATACAGAGGCTAGGGCAAATACACTGTTTGGAGTTTGAGATAGACTTTGGATGGACTATTTATTAAAAGTTTGATACAAGTTGATTTAACCTTTATTTTAGGGAATCTTTTATCAAGTAAATTTCTTTTCCCATTTTTTCAAAGGACATTTGTTCCAAACCTATTTTAAGTATCTATGTCGTCCATGTTACCAAACTAAAGAGAGAATAGAGAAATACAATCAATAGCTGGTAAAAATGAACAATAATTTCAAGTAGGGGAGGAGGTGGGGATGAATTAACTACCAATATCCGAAAGATGGGTGGCATATTTAAAGGGTTAACGACCAATATCTTGAAGGTGGGTGGCGTATTAAAAGGGTTAATGAACAACAATAATAAAGAAGGCGGTGTAGTGAAAGGGTTAAGGTACAATATCGGCGGTCTCCTCCAGTAGCCCTCCAGTAGTGCCAATGGCTGGGGTCCTAGCAGTGGCACTACACAGGTCCTACCCCCATTACTTATCCTCCAGGGCGGGCATTACCCGCGCCACCCGACAGCAACATGCCTTATTTACGACAAAGCCATGCCGTCCCTGACGCTTACCAAACATCAGCGATTGTCCGCGATCTGATTTATACCTTTTATTATACCAATGACTCATTGCCTGCTCCTGGGCTGACCACGAGCTGCTCCTCGGGCGCTTCAAATGCTCACATTCTGCTCGGAGCTGCTCAGAGATGGAATAATATACGTCTTAAAGGTACTGCTCGTGTCTTGGTACGCAGCCTGTTTTGTTTTAGGTCTAAACGATTGGAAATATGTGGTTTGTGTCTTTGGCTTATGTTGAATAGGAGAAGGTCTGAAATAACCTTAATCCTTGCAACTGAGGTTAGAAATCTGAACTTTTCTGTGTGATTCTCTTCCTTCAGCTGACATATAATTCAAGCCCTAGGCTGCTATTACCTCCATGACATGAATTATTACTGCTTAATCCGCTCACAGTGTAGAACATGCACATACTATAACCTATCCATAATGATATAGCAAACAGCGAGAAGACTCAGACAGGAATTAGTTAAAGATCTAGAAGGGCCTCAAGGGTCACTTGTACGGTGTTTAATATATCTTCTGAAAAATAGTGGATTTGATGATCTTTAAAATGTTGACCCTTCTCCCTTCTGTATACCTCATTATCTCTGAAACTGACATGATTGTATTTCAACCTCAAAGCCCTTGGAGGAACACCCATGACATGAATTATCGCTGTCTATTCCACTCGCTTGGGAGTACATGCACAATTTACCCACTCCATGTAGCCAACGAAGAGAACACTCAGTCAGGAACCTGTTAAAGATCTAGTAGGCTCCCACGGGCCGCCTCTGCCACCATTTAAATAACTCAGTGTCCCATGAGTCACTCGCGAGCAGCTCAAACTGCAGCGACTCATTAATGACCAGCCACCCAGCCTAACCTTGTGTAAACACCAACCGTTTATAGGCCATTCTTCTGACGGCCTCTTACTTATTTATCACTGGGTTGCCTTTCTCAGGGCACGTCCGTCTTCTTTCCTTATGAAAGCGTTATGGGTCGTGCTTATTATGGCTCGTGCTTACTATGGGCCGTGCTTATTATGGGTCGTTACAGGGATGGCCTGGTTAAGGGAAGCCATGCATGGGTCTGCCCTGATTCTTATATTACCTGGGAGAAGTATTCACATATAGGCTACATAGATTTATTGTAAAGGTACGTTTTATGAAGAAGCACCTACTGAACTGCTCAATTATAAAAAAAGAAAGGAAATGTGAGAAGAAGTCCATACAAATGAACAGTGACGCATATATGTGGAAAGCTGCTTATATGTAATTCTAGTCTTACTGGTTCTCAAGGGTCACTGGGTCTATGGTAGGCGTACTAGGTCGACTGCATCCTGTATGCCGATATAATTATTATTCTTTTTTTTGTTTTTTTCTGGATGGTAGACTTCTTGTTTATCCCCATATTCTTGTCTGAAATTCATGAAACGTGGACCGTCTGTCTGTCACACCTGTGGGCTATTAAAGTGATTTATTGTTATGCTGACCCTGCCAATAAGGCAAGTGCCACATAATCAAACAAAATTGAAAGTTTTACTGCGTAACAAATTATTATATTGACCTTTGATGTCACAAATGGGGTCATTGGGGTTCATTAAAAGTACATTGAAAGTTCTGGAAAGCTCATTTTTAAACCTTTACAAAATCACCTTTAAAATCTTGTAAAGGTCTAAAAGTGACATTTCTTTTACCTTTACCGTACCTTAATGACCGGCCATTTATAAACACCAAAGTGCCAGTAAAAGTCTATTTTCATAGTGTTATGATCCAAGGCCGATTTACAGTGCTCAATCCTAACACTAGTTGATTTGTAACTCTAGTGATATAGTCCAAAATGAGCATTTCCCATTACCATTCATAGTCCTTGGCGTGATAGAAAACAAGTCCTGGTATTCCACAATTAAAACACCTCACAATAACAACAGCTCCTAATAGCTACAATACCACCCAAGCTCAGCAACCCCTTCACACTCTTAATTCTCTTAGAACTGTGGAAAATAAAAAAAAAAGAAAGAAGAAAATCCAAAAGGGCAAAATTAAGCCTGACCAGTTCATTCATGCAATCCATTGCTGTAAATCCCTGTTACCCTGGATACACAGCAGCTCTCGAATTGCACGTAGCATGAATGTCTCGCCCCCTGCCGAGAGAACAAGAAAACAATTGGACCCCGGGCCTCGCGTGCGCTGGGACCGGCAGGGGGAGGTGTTTTGTTACCGCTGGTACCGGAAGTCAGGCTTCTATTTTTAGATTCTGGGGAGCGTATTGGTCACAGTAACATTTTGTTGTAAAGGTAGTAATAATTGATTTTGGTACCTTGGTTTGTAAACATTTGTGATTTAGCGAATAGAAAATAGCGGCTATGGTTCATTAATCTGTTATAATATTATTGTCTATTTGAATGTCAAATATTGTTTCTTTTAATTTGTCCAAACTATCTCGCTGTAGCGTCGTTTTGAAATAGCCGTTGGTGAGAGTGTTATGATGCATGGATTGTATTTTGAGAGATAATTGATCAATTTATGAAGTGAAGACAAAACATTTAATTACTGATTAGTCTGAATCATGCAAACAAATGACACAGATACTGAAAGCAGGCCAAGGCCTACTCATCTTTTATCCCATCCAGTCCAATCCAGGCCTAAAAAGACCTTGATAACATGTCAGTGATTTAAAATCACACTCAGATTATAGTGGGCAGTCTCACGCCATTTCCCACTTCCATGCAAGGCCGTTTGTTTTCTATTGGCTTTTAGGGTAATCCACACAATGACATCAAAGCACTGGCTTTTAAACAGGTCTTCTATTCAAGCAAGCGGATTGGCTTAATTCTTTTCGTGAATATAATGCTGAGGTTTCGTGCGGCCTGTGAATAGTGATGGCTTGTGTCCTCAGTTGGGATCCCACCAACTGTGGTCTGGGTATTTTGCAATCTGTTCGCTCTTATTGATCCGCAGAAAACCTCCTTCACACCTTTTAACTCACTCCAAGGCCATGGCAGGCGAGCAAGAAATTAGCGCACATAACAAGCAGGGCCACAACCACCCAGTGCCCACCACCTCAGATGCCCAGCCTCCAATGGTGAAGCCCAACCACTCTCCAGCACCGCTCTCTCTAGGTATAAAGTGCTAGGTGCAAATTACTTTTTATTAACAGTGGAGGAGAGTAAGCTCAGTAGAAGAGCACTGGTCTGTCAGTCCCAAGGTTCTGGGTTCTTTGCCTGGCCTGGTTTCATACTGGGATCCTGAAATATAATATTTAATGATGAAAATTGATACTTCCCTAGGAAAGAGCTGAACATTAAGTGGTAAACTATGCGAAAAAGTAGATTAAAGTTATTTTTCTTTTTCTGATCACCCAAAATATGACGTTGCAGAACATTGTTAGAACGCAGCAGAACGGTTTTGTCATCTTGGTCCCTGGCTGGGCACAATCGTCAAGATTCGACAAAACCAAACAACTCTACACTTGACGCTTGATATATCCATCCAACCTGTTAACCATTGCTTCCCATGGGAGGGAGCAGCCTGCGAGGGCAGAGGGATTCCTGAAATAAGGGCCTGCATAAAAATGTCCACTTCCCTTTTTTGTGTATCCAGGTCTTTCATCAACAGACCTATGGGCACCATCTGGGGGCAGAGGTGGAGTGAGGTGTGGACGCCATCTGGGGGCAGAGATGGAGTGAGGTGTGGATGCCATCTTGGGACAGAGGTGGAGTGAGGTGTGGGTGCCATCTGGGGGCAGAGATGGAGTGAGGTGTGGGAGCCATCTGGGGGGCAGAGATGGAGTGAGGTGTGGGTGCCATCTGGGGGCAGAGATGGAGTGAGGTGTGGGAACCATCTGGGGGCAGAGATGGAGTGAGGTGTGGGAACCATCTGGGGGCAGAGATGGAGTGAGGTGTGGACGCAATCTGGGGGGCAAAGATGGAGTGAGGTGTGGGAGCCATCTGGGGGCAGAGATGGAGTGAGGTGTGGGAGCCATCTGGGGGCAGAGATGGAGTGAGGTGTGGGAGCCATCTGGGGGCAGAGATGGAGTGAGGTGTGGGAGCCATCTGGGGACAGAGGTGGAGTGAGGTGTGGGTGCCATCTGGGGGCAGAGATGGAGTGAGGTGTGGGTGCCATCTGGGGGCAGAGATGGAGTGAGGTGTGGGAGCCATCTGGGGGCAGAGATGGAGTGAGGTGTGGGAGGCATCTGGGGGCAGAGATGGAGCGAGGTGTGGACACCAGAGGGGGCAGAAATGCAGTGAGGTGTGGGTTCCAGAAGGTAATCTGATAACTGGTGTTTACATTTCAAACCCATCCCACTGAACGTCCCAATTAAAATTGAATATGGAATATTATAAGAAATAATTAAAGCTTTTTTAATCCCGAAAAGAGTAACCTTAAACATAATGAATTGCTATGACGCCATGGTATATCACTAGAAGACCGTCTGCATAACATAAGGTTGATAATAAAACAAATATCAGATAATATACTTAAAGGAAACTTCGAAGAAACGTTTGACAGGGACCAATGTACAGTGCAGGTCATAATTGTAGTTTACGTCCGAGGTCAGACATGAGAGATACACTTTGACAGGAACGGATTACAGAGCAGCTCATAATTGTTAGTCACATCCGGGCACCGACATGGGCGATAATGGACGGCCTCCATTAGATGACCTCAGCCTTATGTCACCTGGAGGATGACCTCACCGTGATGACCTCAGCATCCTGCTACCTGCTGGTCAGGGACACAGACCTTTGTGATCTCTGGCCGAACAATAGAAATGGACATAATTTTTTTTAATTGTTTCTTTAGCATCTTCACGTGTACACATGATCTTCCAGATTATGGCAATATAACAAAGATCATGGTTTGACAATAATGAGAAAGGTGGTAATAGATATGAGTGGTGGTAACGAAATAGGTGAGTAAAGATTCTAAACATGTCAGGTCGGATTATCAGTTATATCAAGTCACATCATATATTTGTACATGTTTGTTTAACATTAATTTTAAATTCCACCTTTGTGGTTGCTTTCTGTATATCAGCAGAAAGCATCTCCTATCATCTATAAACATGCATGTCGGTTTAGATTATGAGAAACTTAAAAAGAAAGAAATTCTATTTAGTTGCAAATGCTCAATCTTTTTGTTATTTCTCCATCATTCTTAATCAATTATATTTTGTGATCATAAGAATGGATGAGAGGAAAATCAGTTGATGTTTTGTCGCATAAAGCAGATCTCTTCCATGGTTTTATCCACCTAAACCACCCAAAACATCTACCCCAACAGGTTTGGGTACGTATAAATAGGTCGCACAATGTGGAGGAAATTGCTGCTTTATCTAATCAAAAGTAGCCGACGGAGCCCGGTGGAATGTACTCGCCCATGCTCGCCCGTGTAGTGTTTCACTCGCCCGACACTGCTGTATTATAGGCCCAGGGTAATTCACATGGGAAGGGTTTCTGTTATTTGGCGTGAAAATCAAATAACAAAGCCAACTAGGAGTAATATCACATAATGCTGCAGTTTCTAGTGTGAGTGTTTTTCCGACCAACCGACCGTTCCTGGTTTCTGTAGTTTCGTTGAGTTTCTTTGTTGATGGAGCAAAGCCAAACTGCTGCTAAGTGCAAAGTCAGGGTGAGTAACCGAGCAAGGTTATTCGAATAGTAAAGAGTTACGTTACACTCATATGTTAAGGTTAAACATTTAACCCCCGGCCAAGTTCTAAGATATTATAGTTACCTGCATCATTTCCATAGCAAAAGTGAAAATAGCATTGTGGCATTCTAGTCATTCTATCCTACACAAAAGAACAAATATTATTTCAATGGCCTATTCCAGAAACATAATTATATGCCCAACTTTTTCTCAATGAAACATAGACTTTTTTTTTAATTTTTGATAATTTAGCAAAAATACTCTTCAAACTTTCTAAATTGCAAAAAGAATTGACTGAGAATTCATTTGAATGATCCTGTAATCAGCATCATTAGTTAATGCATCCTTAGATTTAAATTTTAGAGTAGGATATAATTCATATTGAATACCATCCCCAGCCAAGTGGCCCACTAACCCTTAGCTCGCCTTCCACCCATCACCAGCTACCCCTCTCCTGCTGCGGATGCATACGCCTTATGCGGAAAGATTAGGATGCTTCCAATTTTGATTGTGTCTGGCGGGAAAGGACTGTCACTGACACATGTAGTGTGGTAGGGAGAAGGAGACCCCGTAGAGACATCTCTTTGTTCATTCTTTGTCAGAAGAAGAAAGGGCGGAGAAAACTGACAACGTCGTCGAGAGGCGTCTCGAGCAGACGACACTGATAAAAGCGCGGGAAAAAAGAGCCACATCATTGGAGATGGCCCCCTTTGGGGACGGCGTCTCGAAGGCATACATAATGGTACCAATGTGTCCCCGCGGATAGCTTCTTTCCGACCCAGTAAGGTTGAAAAATGTTTACACAAATGTTGGAGACATAATAACAGGCAGTTCTTTTTACTGAATGTTCACAAGGAGAAAGAAGGGGGAAACTGGGTATGTTGTGGATAAAGGAATGTTAGAGAAAAGGCCAATAATAGCATATACTTGTGTTGAAATTATCTACGGATTAATAATGTTTGTAGGTCGACATTCACTCTCTTTATATATATTGGGTAAATATAATTGACCTAGCAAGTGTTCTATAGGTAGGGTTTTCACTTGGCGTGCTGGAGAGGGGCGCAATATCATGTTGGGGACTTTAATAGATTTACAGGGAAGCGATATTCTCTTTACGAGCGCTGGTGTGATTTTCTATTATGCCTCTCTTCCCATCTTAACAATACGGTCTCTAAATCCGTCGAACTACAAATATGTCTCAAGATATATGTATCAAGATTTAAAGTAATTCAGTCAACTGCAACAATACTACTAATATACTTTAGAAACCTAAGTATTTCTACCTTGGTAAGAAGTTACAGTTTCTTAAACTTCTTTCACTGAACTTTCCAAGTGCTGGGGATGCTGCTGATGCAAATTCAACTACGTCTGTATGCCCAGACACTCGGCAGACACCATTAAAAAGGGGGAATTAGCCAAGGGGAACACCAATCCATTCACACCAATCAGTCTTCTTTCCTCTTGCGCGGACGCCTACCTAACCAGATGAAAATCGCGCCACTTTCCAGGACCACAGCACCTCCTGCATAGCGTAAGTAATGGTGTAGCCACTCCTGTATAGCGTAAGTAATGATGTGGCCACACCATTAGCTTCTAGCGCGCAGCGCAGACGACAATTTGCAGAATTAACAAAATTGAGTGAATGAGATGAATAGCGGGGCGGATGATCTGATCCTGAGGTCCCCGCACCTGCCCTGAGAGCCTCCAGGGGCTGGGGGCTGGAGGCCCTGTGACACCAGGAGGATGGATGGTCTGGAGGAGAAGCCTAATGGCCCCAAAGTTGACCACACAATGGACATTGTACACCCTGTGACCGCGCCAAAAGAGGCCCGCCCTGGTCTGAGAGGCGCCAATTACTGGAGGACGCTGGGGCCGGAGATAGGCCGGGCACTGGAGGAGGTGGGAGGGGCATTCTATTGGCCACTTCTTGTGGGTACAGGCACAGGAGAAAAAGAGAGCAGCGTCCCATGATTTGAAGGTCACCCTCTAAAAAGGCCCTTTTTCAAGGTCAACTCTCCAGCAGAGAACGGTTTACTGTTTCCATTCGACGGAATAATTGTAAAAAGTTTAAATAAGAATTGTAACTAATAGATTCCTAGGTTGAAAAAAAATTGCTTAAACATATAAATCATGATTAAATTTAGTTTTCTCAAAAGATATATAACTTACTAGACTGGTACTGCATTTTCGTGCGGATGAAATATAAAAAATATCTCCGTATCCACATATTCCATCATATCCTATCATTCTGTGCTTTGAAAACCTATCTTGTGAAATTACATTGGAAGACAATTAACTGATTAATAGAATTGCGTGCATAAGACTGGGCCCTACAAACTCTCTCCCTCTGATATGTTCAATGGAAACACATTATTTAAGGCCTAGTTTCTATGAAGACATATCCTAGAATACTGACATAGCCCTAAAAGTAATAAAATGATACATGCATGGGGAAAGAATCAATGGAAACAAAACCATTACCATCCGTTGGCCAACCAAATTTAAATCAGACTTTATATACACTGCACAACAGATTTGAAAAACAGAACTGTCTTTGGAAACAAACTATGTAGCTCTATGAAGACATATACTAAAATACTGTCAAGAACCTTTTCTACCTAGAAGTAATCAATGCCAACTATCAACAAGCTCAAAAAAAGACCTGTCTGTGAGTGTGTTGGTGGGATAGGCCTCTTTGTTGGGCCAAGTTTTCTCAGCTCACAGGTTTGCTGACAGTGATTAGGTGGGGAGTGCAGTAAGGGGACCCCTTTGTCAACCTTCCCCCCGACACCTCTGACAAGACCCATGGAGGGGCAGGATCGATCGTCCCACGAGTGCCCTGATCTCCTTACTCAAGTATATAAATATTCAACATGTTCTCTAAGGGCCAGTCAACAGGGGAGGGTTTTGCCCAAAGCAGAGGCTGCTTTTATAAATAGAGAGAGTTATTTACAAAGGGATGATTATGTGATGTGGGTGCCGTTTTTGGTACTACTCGACTGCTACTTTTGTTTTTAGAAATTGTTCCTCTGAAAATGTGTATAACTTTAATTTTTACCCGAGTCTTCCGAAGATGTAATAGCTATTGTTTATGTACGCCTATGCCATAGCATTGCTCCACCAAGATAGTGACATTATACACCTTTCCCATGAATCTGCGCAGTGAACCCTCCCATAGAAGGCCTGAACACAGTGATTTCTATGGAACTCAATAACACTATTAAAGCTATTGGGAGGAGGCAGAAATGCTGAGCTTTTTGGGGCGAAAATATGTAACAATGAAGCTAATCCTATGATAAAATTCTCAAGTAAAAGTAACACTATATTAATGTATAAGTAAACACTCTGCTGTACTTGTTATAATTCTGTACTATCATTCATTATCATGCATTGACATATTCTTCCATCCATGGAAGTAATCTATATTAAAACACAAATCCCTCTAAAGAACAAACAATATTATCATACAAGGAAATATAGTAAGAAGGAAGCATCTAGAGCACGTTGAGTCAACTCCACGTCCTTATCAAACTAAAAAAACAACACCCCATACTATCTATAGGGTTCGTGACGAAAAAAACGTGCTCTATTGTGAACACTAAGACGACATGAATCCTTCAGGCACAGGCTTATTATAGAACCCCGCCTTCTAAAATTAGCACTGGACGATTAAGTTGGACACCTGTGTTAATGAGAGTATGAAAGGGAAGCCATGGGAGGATGGCAGGCTGAGGGGGTAGGGGCGCTGCAGCAGGAGGAGGAGAGGATGAACGACAGAAGTGCTATCATTCCAAGCTTGGGCTTCTCTCCCCTCCTTATAAGGAAAGCCCGTCTGGAGCAGGCAGGAGGTCTATTCCTGGGACGCTCTCTCTGTGTGTCTCCCCAGCAGTGGTGCATGGAGGTGTGGGGTGGTGGTGGTTTGATGGGAAGGTGTGGGGATGTACCTACGTCAGGTATGATGAGCCCTGTTTCCACCAGCCGATTTTATATTATCACCGATTTCAAAAATCGGCAGTGGGAATATTGGTTAATCAATAACATGTAAATTATACCATTAGAAAGGGTTTTTAATTCTGTTTCAAGTGGTATATGTCATATGACAATCTTGTGTCTAATTACAAGTTAGAGAAATAAATTACCAAAAAATCGGCATTCAATATCGGCTGGTGGAAACCAGGCTATAAGGTTTGGAGTGGTTGGGGAGAGGCGTGGGCAGGTGATGGCCCTAGAAACAGGACTCGTATTTCTTCTCAAATTTACACACGTTTTATTCGCTATATATTGGTTTTAATGAACACTATCTAAAAGGGTGGGTATAAACAGGTAAAGGGGAGAATAACTGAGCAGATGAAGGAGGGTGAAAATAAGGTGAATGATGGATATGGAAAGGTGAAGGGGTGGATTTGGGAGGTTGGAGATGGTTTTGAGAAGGTGAGAGGAAGTCTGAAGCTGGTGGGGCCTAAAGTGTGGGATCAACAGGTAAGGGAGAAATGTAGCAAAGTCAAATGAGGACACGTGAATGAGGCATAAATAAGCATGTGAATAGATTTAGTTAGGGCATATTCTGCTCAGGTAGAGTAGGACAGGTAAGGTACAGGTGGAAGAATATTAAAGGCGGTTTAGGAAGGTGTGCAGGTGAAAGAGGGGCATTGACAGGTGAGAGAAGGTGAACAGGTGAGGGTAGGTAGAATACAGGTGAAGAATGGACATGAGGAGGCAAAGAGGGTGGATATAGGGCGGTGAGGGTGGGGCATGTACAGGTGAAAGGAGGGATGTAACTGGATTAGGGAGGGATGTGACCTTGTGAGGGTAAAATATGGGCAAATAAGGGTAAATATGGGCAGGAGAGAGTCCGGAATGGACAGGTAAGAGTAGAGTATGGACAGGTATGGGGACAATATGGGCAGGTGAGTGTAGGGGACAGTGTGGATAGGTGAGGGCACAGTATGGGCAGGTACGGGTACGGTATGGGCAGGTGAGTGTAGGGTACAGTATGGGTAGATGAGGGTACAGTATGGACAGGTCCAGGTATGGTATGGGCAGATGATTATAGGGTACAGTATGGGTAGATGAGAGTAAAGTATGGACAGGTATGGGTACAATAAGGGCAGGTGAGTGTAGGGGACAGTATGGGCAGGTGATGGTACAGTATGGACAGGTATGGGTACAATGTGGGCAGGTAAGTGTAGGGTACAGTATGTGTGGGTGAAGGTACATTATGGCTAAATGAGGGTACAGTATGGGCAGGTGAAGGTACAGAGGTGAATATACTGAATGGGCAGGTGAAGGTACAGTATAAGGGCAGGTTAGGGTAGAGTGTGGGCATATGAGGATCTATAGAGAGTAGTGGACGCTTCTATTCACCATACAAAGTGACGCACAGGAGAACTATTTTCACAGAAACACAGATGAATATGAGTGGGCGAGAAATATGACACTCAAGTAAGTCACATATAGAAGTAACTAGAAATACGTGGGTGTTTTTTTCCATAACCTAAAAACCTAGTAACACGAAAGACATCAGCAGAAATGTAAGCTGGGAATACCATAAAGGCAGATAATTAGAGAATAAAAAAGTCAGTAGGGATAGCTGACAAAGCGTATGCACTTACATAATGTTTTATTTTTTCAACAAAAAACACTAGTGGGTTAATAATGGAGAGGCATAGGAATAGGGAAAGAGAGGCACCAGGATCTGTTAAGGCTGTGGGAAAAGAGATAAAAAATAAAGGATTGACATTTTAGGATGAAAACAAAATAACGAAAATGTCAATGTCCAATTCAAATTCAAATGTAGGGAGGGAATAGACGCACAAACCTTTTTATTAAAACTTTGATTCTCATTATACATACATTTACCATTTACCCCTCTTTTCTCAATGGGTGAATGGAGATCATGACCCTCTAGACAGCCTAATCCGCCTCTTTAAGGTCACAAAATAAATCAGAAAAAGGATACTAAGAGGAGTGTTAAGTGGAGAAATACGTAGCCCATAGCCTGAGGGGCTAAGGGCTCAATACTAGAGTCTTTGCGCTGGCGACAAAATGTCAAGGTCAACATTTAAAGGCTGAACAACCTTCTCTTCAACCTTTAAAGGCTGAACAACCTTCTAGCAGCAATAAGGCGATGAGACTTTACACGGACATCTGCGTCCCTCTGAATGTCACCCTTCTCTGAGTCGCCGCCACCGCCGCTGGTAAACCAACTCCGAGAAGTCTATTAATAGCTGGCGAGCAGAAGTGAGCAGTAGTCGTCATCGGGCCGAGCTGCTCGCGGCTGTCGGAAACACAGGGCCATTTAGTTAATGTATATGTCGTCAGCTCGTCATATTGCAAGGCTGACTCTGCAGGGTAAAACCTGTATTACTGCTAGTTATGTTGGCTCCAGGGGATTTAGTAATTTTTATGGTTATTCTAGGAACATGTCATTTGAATGGGAATTCAAGATCCTTTCCATGTACATGTATACGTAACATGTCTGTGATTAGCTGATTCCCAAAATGATGAGTGTGATCCAGTGTTAGAAAAATCCATTGGGTCCAGGCTAATCTGACCATCATTTCTCTTTAATGATTAAATTTATTGATTAATTAATTCCTTGTAATATGATCTATGAAGTGTGATCATTTTTAATTCCTTGCAATAAGATCTATTAAATGCTTTGTACATGTTGAGTCCCATTTGTGTTAAATTCCTATTCTTTTTACATTTAATAATATAATGATACTGAAAACCAAGGAAACCTTGGTGTTTATTACAAAGTAAAATTATTTTCAAATAAGATTTGCTAGACCATCAAATAATGTTCTTTCGAAAGACTTCCTTTCCCATACACATTCTAAAGTGCATTATCCCATTTTTTACTTTCTGGTTCAGTAAGAGCTTCAACATTTGGCAAGGTCATAATATAGCATGACCAAATCCGAGTGTCAATTAGTTTCTTTGTGAAAAACGCCTAGTCGAATGTTTTAGGCTTTTACATTGTGATTTATTAAATGGATAGCTCCCTTGATCAATAGTGCATGTATAGTTCAGTATTGAAATACATTCTAGCTTGGCAATATTAAACGACTCTGGTTGTAGACATGAAGGTCATAGCATATTGCTATAAAACACCTATTATATCACATAGCAGTACACCAAATATTAACATATCCCTTACTCTAACATCAATATACGATAGGGTTTTCTAATCAGCTCAATGTGGATTGTCTACATAACCGCGTAATATATCATGATCCGAGTACAATATCCAGCCAACATTGAACGGAGAAAACAAGGGGTCGAACTCGGACAAACACGTCAATAAGCTTTTGTTGGTTACCCCTGGCCCTCCCCTGCCACTGTTTGCCTGATAGATGTGTACTGTAGGCTTGGCTGACGGGGCCCATGCCTCGGGAGCTGCTCTCTCTGACGGCGAGCAGCTCGTGCGCAGGTCGTGAGCAGCTCAAACTGACGGCGAGCAAAGGTCAGCACCACATGGGCCTGTCAGTGGGCGACTGGATGCCCTTGGCCCGGGTCCCCCCTTTACTGTCCACAGCTACGCACACACTCATGAGGCTGCACATTTTAATCACGTTTTTTTTTTGTATTTATTCATTTCTGGTTTTTCATTTTTGTATTTGTATAATTGTTGTCCTGGACGTTCTATATTCGGCTGGATAGACAGTTCTTTAATGATTCTTACAAGGTAGGAATTATTATAGCACAGTTAGAGTGACTTGGTCAAAGTAATAACATAGTAGAAATATGAAAACATAATGGTTTATATGATATGCTAAGAAATAATAGTACATATATACTAAAAAACATGAGGCTAGTAAAATGTTATGTTAAATGTTATGTTCCCACAGTTGGCACAGAGAATACAATCCTTTTCAGTTATCTTTCCGCAAATATGTGGACTACTCAAGGAATGAATAAAATGTTAGCCTATATAGGCCTATTAGCGGCACAGCGCTCCACCGTTGCGCTATCCTTTCATAGTGCATTTGCCCTTCTTTTTTTGTCATTTGCAGTCACCACTCCCCAGTTCAATCAACCACACACATATCTTTTTCTAAGGAATCTAAATAATGCATCTGCTCATACCTACATTCATTCATCCAGTCATTAACATACATCCTCTCTTTTTATTCTTGGATCCATATGCTTCTTCAACCACCGGCTTTTTTATGTATCATATTCGCATACCTTTTTTCCCTAAACACTCACACCCACCCACTCACTCATCTCCTTTTATGGTAACCATTTGATACAAAAAATAATTTAAAAAAGAAGAAAAAGAAAAAAATCAAACATCTTAGTGGATACGCACCTCTTCAGCATCTTGTCTGTGTCTGTCATTGCCAAGTGGATGAACGGAAAGGTAATTGACAGGTTGCCAGAAACATCTGTTGTGGAAAACCTGAATTAAGATAATACAAGCAGTAAAAAAGCATAATACTCAATAAATTCCTCGACCGTTTTTACACAGCCAGCCGCCACATATTTATGTCACTATTTACATTAAACAGGCAATGCAAAGGATGAACAACTGCCAAAACTATGAATGGAAAGAAAAACCTACTGCCTATGAATGTTCACTTTGTGGGGGACGGACTCTTTCAGAATTACACAGGATGTCATGTTTATTACATGGTTAAATCATGCATGAGCAGGGGCTCCGGTTTTACACTGTTTGTGGAGTAATTGGTCGATAATTGATTATCAAAAGGACCGGCTGTGTGAAAGAAGAGTAGAAAACCAGACCTTTACGCAGTTACGGGCTTAAAAAGCGAACGCCAGTCGTTACTTTAGTCAATTGCTGCAAACGACCAGTGGCTCGTTGCAGAATAACTGATGGTAACAGCAGTAACTTTAAGATCACTTTGGGAACGTTTGGGTAAAGCCCCATACTCACTAGGCGAATTTGACTGGATCGGCAAACTAGAATTATTCTCATAAAATTGGCTGATTTTAGCACCAATTCAGATTACCAGTCAGTATGTCATATTGAAATATACATGTTTGATATGAGTCGGCGCTAAAATTGGCTGACTCTTCTAGTAGAGTTGGCCGATTTTAGCACCAATGAATTGGCCGACTCTGGTTAAAATCGCCCAGTCGGTATGGGTCTTAACATTGAGGACTTAGGCCTAACAGCGACGTCTCTCATTTTCAAATTGGAATAACTGCCTCCAGTCAGGTGTTTGACGAGGGAGGGGGATGGGTGGTCAAGGCTGGTTCCTTTGTTACATTTTCGACGTCTTTTTTTCCTGACTCATGTCTGTGGTTTGGCTATCAATTATAGACTTATAAACTATCTAATCTGTGTCTTTTTCTACTATAGACACATAACGTAATTTACAGATACTCATCGTTAATAGATCATGGACCTTATAAAGAGTATTAATTAGGTAATTGCGTTAAAAGCTTATCTCTCTTGCCTACCCTTACAGCGAAAACCAACCCGGATTACAAACAAATAAACAAAAAATGCTTAAAGCCAAGTTGGACACCCATCTTTCAGATACCTTAACCGGACGTGTAGACCTCAATACACCACACTCCCACCCAGGAAACGGAAACGTCCCTCGAAATACCCCAAGCGGAAGTGAGTGTTTCAAATGCAACACAAACCGGAAGTAGGGGCGGAAGTGACATGTAGGGTGACGTGGGCGACGATGGCCCCGCGTCGGGCATGTGTCTATTGTCACCGGTCACTCTGTCATTCTGCCCCCACTCAACCTGCTCATCCTACCCTGAACTGCTCACGAACTGCTCACGAGCTGCTCAGGTAGCCGAGTGGGTGTCCTGTGAGGCGCTCAGAGCTGCTCCTATTAACGGCGACGACCTCAGTCCGCCACTGCCAACACGACCAGAGAGAAAGTGAGAAAAAGAGCAGCCTATTGGCAAAGCCGGGGCTTTCAGGACTAATACGATGATTCCCTGCATGGGCCCCTCCCCTCCCTCTCTGCATCTCATCCCTCCCTCCAACTGCTCCCTCCATCAGCTCCTGCTCTCCACCCTCCCCATACAGTCCATTCCCCGACACACAGAGGGACAGACCCCTTAGGCTTTACACATGCAGCGACTGTTGTCTATCCTTAATGGCCACAGTTTGCCGGGGGACAGAAACTCTCAACGTTCAACATAGCAGTATTGTGGTGTTTACAACCAAGAACATAATAAAGACTTGTTTGGTAGAAAAAATATTCCCTTCACCATAAACTTCAACAGTTTACATTGCAATTAGAGAGCAATAGGGGATTGATTGCGCCCCCCCCCCCAATAAATATTAAAGTTGGTCTTAGTTTCAGAATTGCCTTTAAAGTATGGGAAAATCTGTTTCGATTTCCCAAATCAATATCCATAATTAAAAGCCCATTTTCCATTCAGTTCTCAAGTGCTAGCCGCATAAGTTAAATTGAAATAGAGTATTCATGAGGTGCATTAGTAGACATTAACAATGCACAGTGCGGGGGTGGAATGTACCAGCAGGCCGGAACCGTTACACCAAATTGTTACGCTGAACACAGTAAGGGGCTAGCTTTGGGAGGAATACATTACTAGGTTTGGGCGGAATACATGCCTTGTTTGGGCGGGCAGGGGCAGTGTGGGTGGGCGGACGGGGACAGTTTGGGTGGGTGGGCGGAGGCAGTGAAGGTGGGCGTGCGGGCATAGTGTGGGCGTGGGGTATGGGAGCCGTAGGTCCGGAGAAGATGAACTAGAACCAATAACGATGTAGAAATGGTCAGAACAACAGACCCCAGAGAGATTACGAGTGCACGGCTGGCTGCCCATCCCTGGCGTTCCCATCCCTCTCCCACCTCCCACACCTCCGTCCCATTCTCTCACATCCGGCTATATAAAACCATTGTTTTCTCTCCTTTTTCCAGAAGTGTTACAGTGATGTTTTTACACATAACTACGTTTTAATCAGTTTGTTACTTACTTTAATGGCATAATATAGATGTGTTGTTATTTTGATGGTGAGGTTGAGACCTCATCAAATCAATCAGAATGTTATCATATTGATATAATATTATTTTGGTGACGTTAAAATCATACCAAAACAGAATGACATTCAGTTTTGGTTGAAAACGTAACCAAAATGTTACAGTAACGCCGCAGTTCAATTTCACAACAGTACTTTTCAACAACATTATTGGGAGCCATCAAAATGATGATTGTAAGAAGAATAGAATGAAAGAAAATGTCACTTCAACGTTATAATAACGTTGCATGCTTGGTTTGGTTATGCTCAGACTGGGGATGAAACACTTTCACAGTGTGAAGTAGCAAAGGCCTCCAGCCACCGAAGCTTTCAGATGAGAGACAGGGTAGTGATAGGTTGAACTATTGTTCTTCTTTGATCTCTGTAATTTGACAGATGTTAAGGATGACATTAAGATAGAATATCAAATGGGATTGAATCAATAAAGGATACATTTTTCCATAATGTTATAAACAATTTAATCAGATAATGGTTGAATAAGACTAATTCTTTGATGGACGATTTCTATCGGATATGAGTTTATTGATGATTTCGCGGTGGTTTGTCTTGCCATGAAATCCAATTTAGTTTCTGTTGCATAGAATACACACACACTGTCAGACACATGCAAAGAAATGAAGAAATAAAAAACACACACACACACGAACGCACTATTAGGGTGAATTTATGGTAAAGGCTGTCACATTCTAATCATAAACTAAACAATGTATGATTAGTAAATCAATGTGCACTAGATATTTACTCTGGTAAAATAATAAGGAGTTTTGAACCTACAATTATGAAATAAACCATATGTACTCCTTAATTGAATCAACCAAGCTTGGTGATTAAAGCGGACTAGGACCAGTAAGACTATCACAGACTAATCTAATACTAATCCATCAATTAGACCACCACAACCAACCAATCCATTCACAACCTCTCACCTCCAGGGTCCCCACCAACACGCCCTGGAGGAGGCCGGGACCACACCGTGGAGGCCTGAACAAACCTTTACTCGTTGACAGCTTCCCCTCTACCAGCTTGGCTATCATTTTTTGGCTTTGCTCTGTGAGCACATGTCAGCTGCTCGCCGCCATATTAATTTTCCCTCACCCCTGAGCTATCGGCGAGCAGATCTAGAATGAAGGAGCATCTCATTGTATTATAAGGGGTGCTAATCTGAGAGCCAACATGTTACCCCCCTTTGCGGGGAGATGCCAATATGAGGTGTTTTTTTTATTGAAAGTTAAAATTCCTGCGTTTGGATTCGTGAAATAGAAAATTCACGAAATTCAATTTTGTTTCCAATTCTTCATTTCTTTTTATTTTAAAAACTGTTTAAAAATCATGTTGCGACATTTTACAAACGAACTTTAGTTTAGTGACACCTTAATTATACCATACTCGCAAATTTTCATGAGAGTTTTTAGGTCGCCATCTGGCCATTAACATCAAATGGAGTCAAAACATCCTCTCTGTTTAGAGCTATAGTTTTACATTCTCATCCTTAAGAGACGCAACCTCCAAGGGTGACTGCACTCAGTGGGAAACCCCTGGTGAGGAAGGCCTAAAGACACGTAATTAGACGGGAGTAGCTCTCTGTATCAAGTTACAGGAGCTTCTCACATTATAGGTTATTGTCTACCCTGAGCAGCTCACACAGGGCTTATTGCACGTGGATATATAACACTGTTGAAAGGTTACCATCTATATGTTACCAAGTATATCCCTTCCATAGACTATAAGTGCAAATTGCAAACAAGGGCATAAAGTTACGTTGACCTTTTATGTTAGGCCCGTATTATGTTATTTCACATAACGTCTTTCTGTAAGCAAAACAATTCCTTGAACGCCAGGCAAATTGCAATTAAATCAAGTACTGATGCATATTGATGAAAAATGATGTCAGGGTATGATATGAAATAATTGTGGTAACATAGTGATCCTGGCTGTTATTTGTTATTTTCACAACTAGCCATAGCAATATCATAATCAATGAAAGAACAGAATGAGGTCATAATGACGTGTTATCATTGAAATATGTTTTTGCAATAACAGTCATCACATAAAATTAATCAAATAGAAACTGTCAACAAAAACACATTCAGAAATACCCCATAAAAACACACCATCCCCACACCCCAGCTGCTTCAAGCTCAACATGACGTCATGCCTTAAAGTCCCTATTTTCAATACAAAGTCAGGGACGGTTCTATTTTTGACCAAACACAACTTTTATAGAAGCCTCCAGTAAAGTAATTGGAATGGTGAATCGGAGAGGTCTGGGGCTGGAAACGAGAGTAGTCTTGAAATGATGAACGCATTGCCAAGAACCTTATATGGTCATCGCCTCTGGTTGGTGAACCGACCGCCTCGTGGAAAACCCTCCCGTCCCCATGTATAGCATCAAACACAGATATTTTGGCGTGTATACATTTTCAATGAATCATCAGAAAACGCCCAATATTAGCGAGTATATAAACTCGTTGGAAATAAGTAATTGCAACTTCATAGCATGATGATACAAATAATCACGAACTATTAAAACTGACGAACAGCCGTGAATTCCAAGTAAAAATATCATGAACGATGCGAAATGAAATAAGTTTATATTACAGATGTCCCAGTAACTTTACCTCCTGTCAGATAGGCATGATGAAATTAATAATTTATCAAAATTCGCGGTTATAAATATAATCTTGAATTTTAAGCGAAAATACGAACGGCGCGAAATAAAATGAGATAACATTACAGATGTCCCAGTAACTTTACCCCCTGTCACATACTCCTCCAGGGCTGTAAGTGTGACTACCCGACATACACATGTACACGTTATCCCTCCTGCCTCCACCTTACTCAGAACATCCGCTGCCTTACTCGGGAGTTCCGGCGCCGCGTCCTCCAGTAGCTATGATGACAGGCCGTGTCGGTGGTGCATTACCCACGCAGCCTTAAGTCTCCTCCAGTGAAAGCCCTCCCAAGTTTGGCCTGCTTGGGGATATGATGTTTCTCCAGGAGTAATCATCTCCTTGGCCACATTGCTGACAAAGGTTAGGCGGGCCTTGATCAGTGCTTGCTTGCCGGAGGAGTAGTGTGAGGTGGGTGGGCTGGTTGTAGGGGTGTAGGTTTAAAGGCACATGGATGTATGTACAAGGGACGAGGCACAAAGATACAGAGACACACAGGCACACCCTAGACACATGGGCACACAGACACAGAGACAAACGCACAGACACATTGAATTTATGTATAATTGAAAAGTATAAAGTATAGTAAAAGAGAAAGAAAGGGATTATATATAAAGGTGATTATAATATTATGTATACACAAAGCGGCATACACACATTTTATTCATATATTTATCCAGATAATAATTACATTTATCTTATATAATATTATTTATATAGATAATGATTATATATCACCGACATAATATAAAAATCCTGCCATGCCTATGGACCTATAGCTAACATGGGTCAATGGCAGTCGATTGTAAATGTATCCTACACTCATAAAATTGATAAAATCTCAGGTTTGAATTCTTTTATAATTTATTTGGTATCAATAGAAAGAGCAAAATACAAGCGTTTAAATGATGCATAGTATGTTGGGATCAAACTTTACTTCAAATTGTCCTTGTGTTGCTACAAACGTCACTTTCATCAGCTAACAGAGGAATGTAGTTTTTGTTAAGCTTGTAAGCCTACGTTGGACGCTCTATCATAAGAGTTATTTTTTCAGGGTAAAACAAATGGCGAGGTTTGGCTATGATGATTAAGCGCAGGAAATTATCCCTCTCGGTATGAAATACTATGCTTAAACTAAAAAAAAGGAATCCCCTTGATTGGAATCTATTTATATTCAACATGACTTCTATTCAGGGTAGGCCTACAGTAAATGAGCTAACTTCAGGATAAAAAAGGGGGGTTCTTTCCCCCTCCGTAATAATCTGGTTTTAAAAGCAAAAAAAACCACCAAAACATTATGGATTAACTCAAACTGATCATCTAAAGAAGCTATCATTTCTTGGGAGTGCAAATAAGTGATGACGCCTTCTTTCTAAACCATGACGTCATTGCATGTGTTTCCTATTAGGGCAAGGACAAAACGGTCCACTGCGCACGCGCGGTCGGTCTTTGCCCTGAAATAATTCGCAGGCTAGCCACCAGGGCGGCGGCAGGGGTGTGGCTGAAATATTCCACTGGAGGAGGTGGAAGATGGGGGTGAGCAGGATCAAAGAGGGAGGGCGGATCAATGGTAGGGAGCAGGAGGCGCCTGGAGGGATCCAGAGGGCAGGGATCACAGTCCTTAGACCCTGGAGTAACACGGGAGGGGCAAACCAAGCATGACCTGAACAATATTTGTGAAGGGCTCCTCCTAATGGAAAGATGTGATGTAGCACTTGTGTATTCCGATCTGGGCTCCTTTTGGTATACTTAATGTAAGATGAGGGGTCTCAGAAAGAGATTTGGAAGTATTGATAGAACTTTCTTTTTAGCAAGAACCGTTATTTCAGCACTTGTGGCGATCATTAAAAAGAATTGAAGTATTAGATTAATCATTCAAAATAAGAAATTAACCAGAGTATTTTACAAGGAACATTAATTTTTGCGATTCTAATGTCTCGGTGTTTTACAAATTTGAAATTATTCTAAATTGATATACTTTATCAATATAATTACATCCAATGAAAGCAAACTAATGAAAAGTAAGCCTTCCCGAAACACGAATTCTCCTAATGTGCACATTTTAGTTGTGTATGTATAATTAGAAATCTCGGATATGTTGTAAACAACCAGAACATCCGGAACAGACTAATTAACCTCTACCTATGAGCATTCCTTTCATTATTGGCTGTCCCTGTTCTAATTTTAGAATATGACATACATTGATCAAATAAGATCTACTATGGGAAACTAATTATAGGAATGCAGTTACAATCTTGACAGAACATTCGACCGCTATTGGCATCAGGAAAACACACTCACACCTGACATATAGACCTACTATAAATATACTTCAGATGGAGATATGGACCCAGTTGAACAAACACCTTTCTGCTGACTTTGCAAAATATTATCAGTTGGAAATGACAGTTCTAATGAAATTCACGGAAAAGTAATTTGCAGATTACCAGTGTACCAATCTGCCACTAAGGGAAACTAGGATATCTTATGTGTATGATTTATGGCAATACTCGGAAAGCAGATATTTACTTGTGTGAAAGGGAGTTTGGGGTAAATAGCAATGCTTTATTCCCTTCAATATTTTATCAACATGAACCATATTGCTTTTTGAGAAACATATGAAAAAGGAAAGCAGTAGGATGGAATGTGAAACAATCCTGTACATTCACAGCTTATGTCAATAAGCCATGATTTTATACAAGCTGTCATCAATGAGACTTTTGCATGTGGCAAAAATTTGAGTCATACAGCAAACTTATTTTTGTTTTTGTTGTATTTGTGACGAAACAGGGTCATCCTCTCTTATTAGTGAGGTATATTGCCACTCTGTAATAACATCATTTAGGGCCAAAGACCCCATGTGAACATCCTGAATTGATAAGGAGATATTGCCATGGGTACAACCCACATCCTAGGCCAGATTTAATTGATTTAAACGGCACTTAATCTGTGGGCTAATTGGTGCAGATGCTGGACTTAAATGGGTGACCTATGCATAGGAAATAAATCTAGGGTTCCGGAAATACCCAGCAATAAAACCCATATAAACAAGTTGTCTGTGAAGGTTTAATCTGGCTAACTACTCTTCAGTGAACATAGATGGTCTGGAATTGACGCACTCGAGCCGTTGGCTAAATCATTAGAAGGGTTGCCCGCACTCGCTGTAAGGGTAAGAGCGGCAACAAACGAGCTTCCCATGTAAAGCAAACTAATTTGATTCATTGTGAGTCGACGGAGAGAGCAAGTCGTGAAGGAATGGGTGAGCTGCTCAGGCAAAGGTGGCTAAGGTGGTGGGCGAGCTACTCCATTCGTCATCATTATAGGACACGAGCAGGGGCTCCTTCACCCCCACCTAGCTCTTACTCCCCCGCCCAATGCTATGAGAGCAACTCACCTAGGCTGGTACCATAAGAGCACCTCACCTTCTTCTGGATAGTCTGTCTCGACCGGTTTAGCCTTTGCCTAATGGGTCCGTAGACCCAAATATAGTCCATGGCTCTCATTTGACAGTTTAAATCAGTTAAGATGGCCTTCTACTTTTTCTTTTTACTGGGTATTCATTTTATGGTTGTTTGGGTGATGGATGGTTTATGTCCCTACATGCCATAAAGCAACAGCAGTAAAACATGTTGGGATATAGTTTAGAAATACTGCCTCAAATGGCGAGGGTGTACAGTCCGTATTTGGCCACCCTGTAGCTAGAGACGCCACGGTACTACAGTCTAACCTTCTTCTTCTGGCCCAGCCCACCCACCCAACCTCGGCTGGAGAGGAACCGGAAGTGGAGAGTGCCGCTGTTGGTGACATGCGCACTCAACCTGTTCCCCGTCACTTCATTCTACTCCTCCTTCAGGAATCGATACCTAGACCACCAATGCCCGGATGTTTGTGGGCGACCTGGGTCTCAAATTATTCAGGCATGCAAAGCAATAATATTTATGTGTGAGCATACCAAGCGCGCGCAATTGTGATGATTTGTGCCGAGATGCAGAGCAAAACAAAAAGAGAAAATTACAGGGCCATTGTTGATATTTTGTGACTTATTAATGTTTTTGTCAGGAAATTTTCACAGTCGTGTGTACAGTTATTTACTATCCTTAAGTCGATATTTCACATAAAGACATTGATGCCGCCGATTTCGTATTAGTTAGACCTTTTCCGAAAATATTGCATGGAATCTTAAATCCTATATAACATTTGAAGAAGAATTGTCTAAGAACACAGCCATTTGTTCAGGTACTTGCGACACATTAGGCACTTACATTAATTGTGGCCGTCACGCGTCTCGTGTTAATGTAGTGGAGATGTTCACCCTGAATGAACTTCAACCTTTCTTGATTGATGGGTTATGCTTACCATAGTTGCTGCAGTTCCGGGTACATTTTCAAAACAAATCAATCATTTCAATATTACAGATATTTATCCATCACGTTGAATAATCAAACACTTAACTAGATATTGAAAGATTGGATGCTTATACAGGTAATTCGTTAGACAAAATGATATCATGTATGTATGTGTGTTAGCTCACATGATATAACATAACCAGACCTAAACCTGATATTGATAGCATTGGTTATAAGCTCAGGTAATTTAAACTCGAAACATGAGAAAACGTTCACTAGCAGGTCATATAATTATCTGTATGCTTCTTTTTATTAGACCACACCTTTAGCTTAACCACACACCATCCTTACAGAAACTATGTTAGAAAATTTAGTATTGAATAATGGTGTTCTCCTGATGATATCAATTGAGGGAAATTTGGTGCATTTTTTTTTTTTTTTTTAAATCCTGAGTGTTCCAAGTGTGTACAGAGTAAATCAACAATGAGCGATAATAATATTATGCTCAGAGCGCATCGCCCAACATTTTCACCACTCCTACCCTAGCTCCTAAACCCTGGAGGACCAGGAGGACCTGGAGGACCCACACATTGCCTGATGCATGAGGTCCCCTGCGTGCGCAGACTCTGGAGCAAACAGCTATCAGGATTAAGTACCAGGGCCATCAATTATGTAAGGCGCGCTTCTTTCCCGCCATTTTGATTGTCGTCTGCTGCCAGTACACGGACGTCGCGTCCGTCACCTGTCTCCTGTACTCGCCGCCAGGTGGCCTGACGTCTAGGTGATATCCACCAGGTGGCACTGCAGTAGATGATTCGGTGTATTTTATATGCATACTGACTTAGTGTTGTTTTCCTGCCTTGCTATTTTTAGCAGCAGATAGTTATAGTCAATACAAGACTTCCCCCATTGACAAGTGTTTTTCTTTCCTCTCTGGCTAACAACAGGTGAAGAATGAGAAAAGAAGCATTACCCATTTGTCTTTTTATGTCCATGCACAGATGTTTATAAATGGCGTACATCTGGAGCATCCAGTTTGAAATTCCAATTTCCATATACTACTGAGACCGGTATTGGAAGTAGTATATTGAAATTAGATTTTCTAACAGACGGCTATTTAAATCAAACAAGCAATATGATCTATAAATACGCTTAAACTGTTAAAAGTTGACTTTTAAAATGGTTCATCCTGATAAATTGGGTTGCACATGTTCATTTCATACAGGTGTCAAGTCCAGTTGGCCTCTCACTGAATGTAATAAAACCACAGATCAAGCAAAAGAAATAAGTGATTACTTCAATCTGAGGAAGTGATGGGCACTAAGCAGTCAATTAGCATGGAACGGACCGTAGGCGGTCATGAAAATAATGATTATTTTCCAATAAATATGACAGAAATTGCGAAAGGGTAGTGCAGAATGACCAGTGGGTATTTCAAAATTGACATAAAGGACAGTATAACATTAAGAAATGATACACAGTAATGCATACACTCACAGATTAATCTGTATAAGCCTCAATTTCCGAAGGCAAAGCTGCGACTCAAGAGTATAACTTCAAAGTAAACCATTAGCATGCATCGGACATACCAGATGTACACACGAGTCTAGACTGGGTCAGGGCTGAAGAGTAGGAGGAACACCTTCCACCTCTCCTACCCCCATAATTTCAATCCTCCAGTGGCCTACTCCAGGGCCGACCCAGGATGGTTAATTAGGCCCATCCAGTGCATGCATAAGATATCTGGCCATACCCCTTCGCCTTCCCCGGCCATCAGATGGCTAATTACCTATTTCGTGCACTGTTCACCAAAGGAGGGAGAGAGGATCAGTTACTTGAGGATAGCCCCGGCCTGCTGCAGGGGTTGGGGGGGGGGGGGGTACTGTAGCATGAAGTATGTGAAAGTATGTAAGAACGTTATGTAGGAGTTGTTGTTTTTTACAGGAGAATGGATTATTCTTCCAGAACATGAAATATTAGGGTGGTGGTAGATTTCTATTACAATTTATGATATCTAATCAAAAAGGTGTAGCCAAGAGATAGGTAGAGCTTTGTTGGTTG
This sequence comes from Lepidonotus clava, assembly GCA_936440205.1. Lineage (NCBI taxonomy): Eukaryota > Metazoa > Annelida > Polychaeta > Phyllodocida > Polynoidae > Lepidonotus > Lepidonotus clava. The sequence goes on from OW387140.1 coordinate 37,603,860, forward strand.
ACATAAAGATCCCTAGTTTCCAGGTATGGTTTCACAGAAGGAGCATAGATTATGACCATTCGTGCATCTTTCTCATAAGATTATCCACAGTCCATCAAAGGTTATGGGTTGCAGGATTCTACTTCATATAAACAACGAATTCAATAATATTCCATATTGGGTAAAATGCAAAGGGCAACTCAGGGAACGGTGGCTAGTTGGGAGGTTGTCACCAAAGCCGGTAAAACAAAGAGGTAGTGAGAAATACCACAGTTGTTACGTCCATTCTGGGAGTTGCCGCTCCTGGCCCCTTCATAGGCTATTAAAGTCCCCATCCCACAGCACCCAAAGGCCAGTTACCCCCAACCCCCCACGACCCCCTCCTCCTCCAGGCGGCCCTCCTCCTTCTACCTCCAGGCGTGTTACTCACTGATGAAGGCTAATTAGCCCCCTACTCGCCGGCCACAGGCTACTAAGAATTGATTCACTGGAGTAGGGCCAGACATAGCACCACCCACCACCCACCACCACCACCACCACCTACCACCACCACCGACGCCCCATTGTCTCTCCTCCAGTCCAACCCTGGAGTTAACAGACGTCGGCCCAGGAGGAACCCCTGGTGGGCTGACCCCCCTAACCCTACCATTAGAGCCGCCCGGGACACTGACCAGTACCCCCCTGGAGGAACTGCTCCTGCTCGGATCCTCCCCTTGCTAATTGGATATGTATGACAAATGGTGGTCAGTCTAGCGCCTGGAGGAGGTGTGCTGGGTGGCTGGGGGACGCCCCACGGAGAGTGTTGTGTGGTCACGCGGGACTGGACGCTAGGTACCACTGCTGCAGGGGAACTTCTTGTAAGTAGGAATAAACGCTGAGACAAAAGGAAAGAATGTTGAGTTCTGCCGCAAGTGGTGTCAAAATGTGAATTGCACTTGCACGCTTCTCGTTTTCATTACTTCTTGATTTTGGTATGTTTTAAGTTTTCACCAGTTGTTGTATGGTTTTACAAGGTCTTTTAAAAACTCATGAGGAATTAAAGCAGGTCTTGCACAACTTAGGAGAAACGAATGATTTATTTGTAGACCCCGTGCATGTATGTCAATATTATATGTATGTGAAATGTATACTTCTTACATAAGTATTCTCATATTCTTATATACCTCCCGTACAGTGTACACTTAGTCTTGAGTAATGACCTTCAGCGCATAAAGATTCGCTTATGAACTAGATACCGAGAAGTTTGTTGTGAGATTTAACTTGTACGTTTTAGGTGTTTAAGAGCGCTTTTCAAATAAACTTGCCAAGTGGTTATATTTGAGGCTGCCGTGCGTTGAAAACTACACATTTTTGACCAATTATTCGTTCATTACTCGGATAGCCATAAAGTTAAGTATAGGAACAGGCAACACAAAACAACATATAAAACCAGAGTATGGCGTCTTTCTTCAAATCAATCTAGTTCAATTTTCCTACCCAAACCACCAGAAACCAAACTGCAGCGCTAACCAAAAACAGAAGCGAACATACCCTTATCTCTGCTCGCTAGGTCTACAATCATCCACCGAAAGCCTCTACAAGAAGTAATGACAATTCACGCTGCGCTGAGCGGGGGCAATGTTGCAGCAGCCTGAGAAATGTTGCAGCAAAGAGGGACCAAAGGACACCACCCTCCATGTGGTTCCTCCAGAGGGTAGAGGGGGGCATGTGGACCCTCCAGGGGGTGGGAGGGCAGGGTTGGTCGCACTGGTACAGCCTAATGGACAACGATTAGACGATGGGAGGGGCGGTCAGCGAACCAGACAGCGTTAAATTACATCAAGGCCAGTCTGCCGGTCCGATGGGTGGAGGGGTCTTTAGGGGGGCTTGACCCCCTCTCTCCTACTCCTCCCAGCAGTAGAGATCAAATATGCCCTCACCAAGCACTACAAGTACTCAGGGGCCAAGGAGGTGGACACTTTGGGCTGGTTTATTTTTATTATGAGATAATATGGTCCGTATTTACAATAATGTGACATGGCTATTCTGCCTGTGTTTTGTGTGCATATTCTTTACATTACAATATATAGTTATGAATATTGCAAGGGGGAGGCTAACAATGCAGATGGAGAGTTGAATATAACAGATGTTGAAGCATTTATTAAAACACTCTTTATTATCAGATAAGGTGCAATCTAAAAAGGTGTATCTTAACTTTGAGCTCGTCTGTCGTATTAATCCCGAAGGCCGTGTGTTTGTTTATGCCCTAACAAAGAAAGCTGTTAATTTATTGCAATCCGACATAACAAAACGTCGGTGCATAGGATGTTATATATGGTACTTAATGATGACCGTGCTTTTTTTACACAGAAACAGGCACATTATGTTTTTAGGAAAAATACTACGCTGTTTATATTAATGTGTCCTTCAAAACTGTTTCATATAGATATTATAAAATGGTTTTTGATAAAGATGAATCAGACATTGCTATTGGACGACAGGCCTAGGTGTGTCTGGATTTCTTTTCATACTTTGATCAAATAGCTAGATTTTACCGACAAAAGGCATTCTGTACAATCTCAACCTAAATTATGCATGGTCAAAATTAGTTTAATTATTGAATAATATATAATATTATCTAATCAGCTAATATTCGAAATATACAATGGTTGCAGCGGTTTAATCTATTCCTTCATTTTACTTGCAGGATTGATTTATTAGACGGTGCGAACTAAGTTTACTCACGGAATTGAACGTATTCTAAGGTCGGAAAGACAGGTAAGTAAACAATTTGCATACCCTCATTTTAAATATTGTGATATTGATATTGTAATGAAATAGGGGGAAAAACAGCATGTTTGATTATTAGGTTGAGACCAGATACCCCGAAAACCGACCTTACTTATTACTCATGTCTCAAGTAATTTGAGACTTTAACAACTGACTTGCTTCATCCTACTTTTGATGTGATTATTATTGATATGATTTTTCTCCAAAAATTACTGCCGCTCCCCTTCAATGGCGAAGATTTATGTAGGCCTACATCATTTTTACATGACTTAGAGAGTATCAGTTTTCAAATAAGGTAGGATTTATTGAGGGAAAAAGCAATTAACCTATAACGATGGGGACAGGCTTGGGGGATCTTATATGACCACCCTGTAAACTAACATAATGGCATAATTAAGAAATAACGATGTCCTAACCATAAACCCCCATTGGGACTGCCCTGGAATGACCGGGTTGTTGACCTACAAGTATTATGTGCAATTTTGATTAAAAATGCAATGATGTTTAATTATAGGATAGGATTTGGAATGTATCTTCTGACAGAACGATCATTTATGCAAATCATAAACCTGATATCAGAGGGTGCTGAGAGGTTTAATGGATTTCAGTAGTCCATAAAACACGGTATCTAGATCCCCAGTGACTTTCTGATATGAATCGCAGTGAAATGGAATAATGAGGATTTCACGTTGATGTGATTAGCATTGCTGTAATTGGTTGCCATTATGAAATAAATCATCGGACAACTGTTGCATGGAAATGCGCCCATGGGAAATGCAAAGAAAATATCAAAGAATGTGCATGTTAAGTATATCAATAGATCTTAAACCAACATTGAGGGAAAAGGGCTTGAGAAAAAAATAAATAAGTAAACCTTAATGCTTGTGAACTTTTCGGACAATGTTAACCTGTTTACAGTATTTTTGACGATAAACATGGATACCGAGCACTTTCGACTGATCTCAGACTGAACCTCAAACAAATCTATTTTAGAGCAGACTGTGTGCAGACCGTCTACAGACATTCTAAACCAGAAAACAACCAAAGCTCTCCAGGGTGCTTATATATAGCAAGAAGAGGGAGTGGGAGTAAAAAACTTGCTGTTTAATCAGAGAAAGTGATAGGAGAATATAGTGAAAAGTGGGAATCTGGAGGGGATGAGGGCAGTCTCAAGTAGTTGTGGTAGTGAGAATAGGTCGTATGAATAGCTGGGTATGTGTCACTGTGTGGTCCTAATATTTCCACGTCTTTGACGCTGACAAATACAATTCGGACTAACCAAATATCCAGTCGAATATGAGTGCCGGCGCGGGGCGGTCGGAGCGGCGGCGGCGCTAACCGGATCATGGGTCCGTGTCAATGTAATAGAGGCCAGCCGAGGGGTAGGGACGGGGTGAGCGGGGACGAGGGGCAGGAGGGGGGGGGGGGGGGGTCGAGGTGTGGGAGGAGGCGAAGGGTGGAAAGAGGCGAGGGGTAAGAGGAGGCAAAGGCATGGGCGGATCCAGAGGGGGGAGTAGGGCAGAGTAAGGGCGAGCGCCCCTTCTTTTTTTCCCGGAAAATTTTGCATTTTTTAATGCAAAGTTCTGTCCGAAAGTAATTAAGGAAAAATATTTCCAATAGCACGTTTCTCTAAATCTTTTATCCGCCAGTGGAAGGGTAAGAGGAGACGAAAGATTGGAGGCGAAGGGTGAATGAAAATTAGAGGTAGGAGGGAGCAAAATTTGGGGAAAGGTTAGGAACGAAAGGAGGTTAAGTTCTGGAGAAGGTAATGAGTCAGAGGACTTGAAAAGTTGGAAGACGTGAGGAGTTGAGGAAGATGAGATTTGGAAGGAGGCGAAAGGTAGGAGGAGGCGTGGGGTGAAAGAAGGTTAGGGATTGGAGGAACAAAGGGTAAGACAAGGCGAGGTGATGTGAAGAAAGGTGAGGAATGCAGGGACCATAGGATAGGGGAAGGGGAGGGGTGCAAGGAATTAAGCAAAATGCGCGAGGAGGCGTGGAGTGAGGGATAGATGCATGAGGGTAGGCTAGACGGAAAAGGTGGGGGAAAGCTAACGGTGAGAGTCCTGAGCTTTTGGATGAGAGTTACGACTTTTGGGCACCACGAAGGTTGGGAGTATAGCTGCAACGGAAGTGAGCGGGTATGGGGATCGAGGCGAGGGATGAGAGGTGGGAGTTTGGGGTGGCGGGAAGGAAGGTTGCATGGGGATAGGGGCACCGGAAGGACCGGGGCGCGGGGGCGAGGAGAGAGGGAGGCGGGGGTCAACGATCGACGGTCGGGGACCTATGGCAGGCAGGGGAGGAGGGGTGAGGGGTTGGAGGAACAAAAGGTAAGACGAGGCGAGCCGGTGTGAGGAAAGGGGAGGAATGCAGGAACCATAGGATAGCGGAAGGGGAGGGATGCAACGAATTAAGCAAAATGTGACAGGAGGCGAGGGTGAGCGATAGATAGGAAGGTAGGACGAAAAAGGTGCATGGGGAAAAACTAAGGGTGAGAATCCTGAGCTTTGGGTAAGAGTTACGACTTTTGGGCACCACGAAGGTTGGGAGTATAGCTGCAACGGAAGTGAGCGGGTATGGGGATCGAGGCGAGGGATGAGAGGTGGGGGATTGAGGGAAGGAAGGTTGCATGCATGGGGATAGGGGCACCGGAAGGACCGGGCGCCGGGGCGAGGAGAGAGGGAGGCGGGGGGTCAACGATCGACGGTCGGGGACCTATGGCAGGCTGGGGATGGAGGGGGGCGGGGGGGGGGGGGGCGACCACCGACAGGAGGAGGAAGGAGTGTTGGAGGGAAGGGTGTAGGAGAGAGCGCGGCCTGACTGAATGATAGGCACGCCGACCGGAAGGGCGGGCCTATCAGGACGCTGCTTATGGATTCCGTCCCGGCCTCAGCAAATAGTCCGAGAAGGGACGTATTAATGAGCACGGCGCCCGGGTGGGGGCGCTGGCGCTGACTGCTGGGTCCCGGCAGGTCCTGATCCCTGCGCCCTGCGGTTCGCGCGATGCCAGCGGAGCGCAACTTCCGGTAAGGGGTGGTGTGGGGGTATACAGAGGGGGAGGGGGGTGCGGAGGTAGTTCGCACATACATACAGAGGCGATACGTCCTGGCAGATGCGGGCACACGTGCATACGGCCCCACTGCTTTGTATCGCCAACCACCACGTGGCTAGTACGGTCAGTGGCCCCTATTATCGCCCAACCTAGGCGGCGGTAGGAGCCCGCTGCTCCCGGCAACCTACCGGGTAGGACCCGGAAAGTCGGTAGATTAAAGTAAGGCACTGGCAGCCATGGCCCAGAAGCAGGTTTATGCCTTCTTTGGTCAGGACTGTTTTATTTCAGCGCCGGCTAGTACGCCGACCTTCCGCTTGAGGTCAGGGCAGTAGCTCATCAAAAGAAATGGAACCCTAGAGCCAGGGTAGGCCTAGATCTAGGCCTAGCTGCACCTGTTCATCTCAGTTTTTGACTCCCTACCCGTGACCTTTTCACATGAACACCAAGATACATACCTCAGAGTCATATCAATGACATGGGCACAGTAATTTATATTACTTTCGGACTTTCAAAATGACACAGTAAAAGAACTGACTGGCATTTTAAAACTGACAGCAGACATTAATAGATTTACAAGAAAAGTAAGAAATCGATATTCATATACATCTTCAATCCTTTAGAAATAACTACTGCCTTATAGCCCCTTTTAGCATTAGCTGAATTGGCTGAGTAATGGGCGGCAGCTGAGTAACCCTGAGTAGGCCTAGGGCACTCATTATTATAGCATTTTCTAGTGTATGCTATGGTAGCTAAGCCTTACGTGGTGAGCTTTCCTATTATAGGCTATATATAGGCTAACCAAATTATAAAAGTTCATCAATATACACATAATCTAAATAGCCTATATAGCCACACTATATGTATTAAAAGTAAAGTAATTGATATACACTGCAGTTAAGTATGAATATCTTTCATTTTAAGTCTACATGACCCTCCGAAAGAAACAAAATAATATAAGTTTTTTTTTTTTTATAGAAGGGCATATCCAGACATCCTACTATTATTATGAACATACTGATATTGTTTCGGTAGGTCATTTGAAGAGATCACCTATTTTTTGTTGTTTGCATGATCGAGGTCTGTCTGTTCTATTTTTGGTCTTCCTCCAGGGGATGCTCGTCAGTGGTAACGATTCTAATTTACCGGCTTGATGTCCGAGGGGTTCACGCTTACCGTGTCAGGGGCCTTGACCAGGGGTCAACACTGATTTCTTCCACTGATTTTAAGCGGGGCTAAGGTCAGTTTTTGGCATTGGTTGTCTCCAAGGGAACGAACTTAATACCCTTTCCCTGAAGACTAACTTTTTACCCTCCCCATATTTTGGTCTTTTTAGCCTATTGCCGTTTCAGACATTGAACTGCATGATTGTGAAAATACTCTTAGGTATCTTGAGAATTTCACAGATGTCTAGGAAACGCCACCAGTGCTAGGTATGCCTGGAGATATTAAGCAAATTTAAATTAAGTTAAAAATAGTGAGTTCTAGAGTTATTTCTGAGCACTATTGACAGTGTCCAGGAGGGAGGTCGTCTGGCAGGCAGGCGGGCCTTTCCCGTGGAAATGACCGGATCTCAGGATCGGTCGCCATGACAACATACCGAGGCCATCAGGGCCAGCAGGCGGACACTCTGCCCTCTGTCAAAGAGCATCAGGGACGCCATATTGGAACGCACCCAGCGACAAATTAGAACCCAGAGAACCTCCGCAAAGCTACCCAGGCCATTTTTTCTCCTTTCTTTTTACCCCTCCCATTTTTCTGTACCTCGTCAGTTCACACCTCTGATCAGAGTCCCCCCAAAGCCTGGGGCCGCGGGCGGAATAAGTAATACCCCTGTCCGGCCGCTAGGGTTACACACCACTCCCGCGCACGCGCAGTGGCGAGCAGCCTCCAAATGCCGTTAGGATCGCGGCAAAATAGTCGCGGTTGATCTGATAATCCGCTAGGGACGTATGAAGCATGTTGCCCCCAAACTGTACTTGGAGAGTGAAAGCGGGCTTTGAAATCACTCCGCGGTGCTGGGAAAGCCGCAGGTAATCCAGGGATTGCCGCGGATTGAGTTGGCCGCCACCGGAACTACTTTTTCTACCGGCGGCGCTCCATACATTTCCTGCGGGTGCCTTTAATATAACACAATGCTACCTACGCACTGTAAAAAGCACAGCGGACAAGAGTAGCACAAGAAAAAAAAAGGTGCACCAGCGGCTAGGTGCCTATAGATGTAGTTATCTAAACCCTTTCCTATTTCTTTCCCCTTTTTTCGCGATCGCCTACATGCAGTGAGCGAGCGTTTCTTTTATGGCGTTTTCCCCCTCATCTTGCCGCGAGGAAAATAGATGTTCCATGTGCCCGTGGACACAGATAGAGTCACATTAGTGATTCCATTGATGTTCCTCTCGTTCCGTAGCCGCACTTAATATTTGATACGGGAACGCCGGAGTTATGGATTTCCGGCGTGTGTCCTTCCGGCGCCAGCAAGGCTTTGTCACCCTTATCGGAGCGATAGCCGAGCCCAAGCCATGAATGAAGCCATGGCGGCCTGATAGCTAATATCTACTCCCAGCCAGGAAGCCCCTCCTATATATCCCTACCCTCCGCCTTCTCTCCGGGCTCTATCTGTATGGCCTATATTGTCCTGACTTCTGTGGAGCAACTCGACCGAAATCTGCAACCCGACCGAGCTACTCACCACCGCCATTTTCAGCTATTTATAAATAACTGTTGATGGGGAAGAAAATACTTCTTTTGGGTGGCCTACAATAAGGACACTATATGGAAAGAGAATTATCAATTTTATTTTCCTATTTTCACATTATTTCTATATAAAACAAAAGGATTGGCGTGTTTTGCAAATCTGCATAGACATTTTTCAGGAGTTCATCAGAAATAAAGATGAAAGCGTATACTTAAATTGAAAACAAACGGAATTCCCTTGGTGCGTTCTTTTTTTCAAGATGCTCTCAAAGTTTATCAAGGAGAAATGACACGTACAATTGAAAATCTGCCCGTACACCAGAGTACCAGAGAGTTTCTCTGAAATGACGTCACATCGCAGGAGGTATATTACGAACATTTTCCGGTGTACTTAGAGCGGAAGGAAACCTTATTATCAGAGACTCAATTACAGGTGTACTTTCAGGTGTAATCTCACTCACCTGACATTTGAGTTATGCCCATTATCACATTATTAGATATATGAAGTGAACATAACTAATTGACATGAGAACGCCATTTATAGCCTATTGGTAGCCATGGGACATAGTACTGACAAGCTTGGCAGTTTGGGGAGGGTGGAGCGTTGGGTTATTAGATAAATTCTGCCAAGAATGCTTCTATTCATATCAGAATATTCTCCTGTGCCATTACATGAAAGTAAAAGTATAGCATAAAAATTTTCTGAATTATCCTTCACTGAAATTGAGACTCAAATAAGAGCAACGACTACGATGCTCGGCACATCCCATACAATGGAATAGAGCATGTAGGAGACTAACCAAACAACATAATACAACAAAACAAAAAATATCTGGTAATGCATATAAATAAGAAAACGTGGCTCTTACCTTTCAAGATCACTCCATCGTTTCTCATGCCAACTCTTTTGGATACAGTCTAAAAGAACCCCCACTCAGAAAATATTGTATACATTCGCAAACAGATCCGGCGAAATGGATCCGTGGCTAACAATCAATGGGAAATGATGGGAACTCTCTACAATGTGCATCTCACACACTTTTCCATACAGGCAGACCCAGGTTCATGGATTATTCATGATATAAGGCAAGTGTGGGACAAACGGAAACATGGCGGTGGTGTATTACAGGACCACCTCATCTCACCAAGCAATTACAATCGACATGGTTGGATCTTAGTCTAATGTCGGACATAAGAACTAATGTGTATCTTCTGAGGCTTTCCGTATCGGTTCCCAACCTGCCCCCGACCGGAAACGTACACTGAGGTCACGTGATAACGCCAGAGCCATCTAGTGGCAAGGTCTTTCATCAGAAAGTATCGATTATTTGGCGCCATCGAATTTTCGTGGGCAAAACAATACCATTATTGCATGGGGAACGTATAGGGCTGTGTCTACTTAAATTATCGTTTATATGCATGGGGTCTTTATGGAACGTTAGACCTAAATAGTGTGCAGCACATCCGTAGCTGTCGTTTCCAATATGTACAATCTTAATCAGCCATTGAAATCATTCTCATTTGTGATTTGGAATGACCACGAAGACATTTCAAGCTTTTTGCGGACAAAAATACATTGCAGATTTAAGTGTCTGGGTATTGTTTTTCAGTTGCTTGAGAAAATCTGCATGAGCAAATCTATGAAATAACTAGTATTTTTAAAACGTTAATATTGCACTTTGTGCCAATTCTTTTCATGTTATGTGGCATAGAAATTGCAGTAGGTTTCTTCTGATCTTCTGGGATAACATAAATACGTCATCCTCTCACACCTTTAGTCTACAAATTAGATTTAGGATTCTAAAGCAACATAAACTCAAATTATTACCTCACTGAGCCGTCAAAGTTCCTTGAGGGTCATCATGCACAGTTCTCTCTGACGGATTAGTCTTGCGTGACTTTCGTCTGTCGGCCGCCGATTGACATCGACTTTGCCGAGTAGCAGTCGGCCGCCAATTACGTGTCCTGTCGACCCTAATCTTAAGGACAGAACACTATCGATGAGGCTGTGGTCGACACGCACACGGGTGCGTACATGCATCCACATTCGAACATGTATTATGAACATTAAATGTATAACATATAATTATAATATGGCAGTTCCACCATACTTTGCCCCGTTCCTACAGAAAACATTTCCTTCCTTTTTATGCTTTTAAATATTCTGATTCATTTTTTGTGTCACCAATTCGATACAACATGGTGGTCAGAACATATCCTATCTAAAGATATAGACTATGATAAATGCATAACTTTATTATGCACAATATGTGTAGAGGTAACAAAACACCATGTGTAGAGATTACAAAACACCAAAAATAAGTTGTAATCTCTAAAACCACCATCTGCAATCGTTAGAAATAAACTTGAATGATTGTTATAGTCTAGTATATGCATTCCCCGGGACTAGAGCAAAAGTGTTGGAACTGCCCTTATAATCATACAGATGTCACATATATAACTTCAAGTTCTAAGATGATAGAAATAATTATATTACTATAATTGAATAGGTGTATATTATAATATGATTGAATAGGTGACTATTTAAAGCCCACCATAGTGAGTTAGTTATCTTCAATATCACAACCTGCCAAACCTATTACAAAAAAAGGGTATAATACTAGGGAGACCTACTGTGAGGCATTGATTATCATTCCCTGGTAGATAAGCCCAGGTGAATGTATTGTGGAGGGTTCTCCACGCCAGTAGCAGCGGACCACCACGGATTGAAATCGAACTCGGCCGTCGGAAAACCTCCACATGCAATAAGAGACATGCCATTCGGCCCCGACCTCCGCTCTTTGGGTCCTCTCTGTTTTTTCTCTTTTCTTTTTTTTTGGAGGGTGCTTGTCCGGGAAGGATGAGTCAAGGTACCCCAAGGGAAGGGGAATTCTATCGGCATACAGAAAAAAAAACAGGAACAGCTGTGACAGCATGACTGCTGCCATGAATTGAATGAAAATAGATATTTTCGAAGGATTCCGTCTAAGCATGCGAAAAGGTTTATCACTTAAATGGTATTAGGAGGGATAAAGTCACTGAAAATCAGGCCTTTAAATTTCCTTAAATCTCAAATTTAGGGGTGATATTCATTCATCTCAGGTTAGACGCGTATGGCAGGGTACTGTAGTTTTCACAATTTTCAGAAAACCGGAGGACGTAGTTTACCATTTGACTAGTCAACCAAATTTGAATCCACATAGATCTAGATGGATTTAGAAGAAATGCTATTTCAGCCCGTTTGATTTATGTTATAGTTACATGAATATTCATATACATATATAAAGAGAGACGGCGCCGAAGTTAAGCCTAGCGTCATATCAAATCAAAGAAAATCCCATGCGAATATGTCCGCGTCAGTCACAACTCAACCTACTTTTTCATCAACCCAGCATCACGTGCACATGCCAAAACATCTCCAGGGAAATACAAAAGAATACTTTTTTCTTAAAACCTCATAGGAAAGAAAAATCAGAATAACGACATTCCTTGTCACTCTTGCCTTCCAATCCTCCAGGTCCTGGGAGTCTGTGGTAATTCTGTTTGGGTTTATTGAAGTGCCCCCTGCGTATGCCTGGCAGTGTCAACGAACATCAGATGCCAGGCTTATCGCTATAGGGCCAGCCGGGGGCCACTCCCTACTACTACTTCCCTATTATCGAGTGATCCTTAGCCATGAAGCTGGGCTGTCAATAACACGTCTCGTCTGTGATAGGCTAGCTGCATGTGGTTGGGTTAAGCCAGTGAAGATGTGGTTACTTGTATATGTATGTGTTTGGATTTTTGTATTGAATGGGTGAGGTTATTTCAATTCTTTTTTGTTTCATAAATTGAATAAATTTGCAATTTTTGTAAAGACAGATTTGAGACATGATATTAGCTCTGGTGTTATGATATTTTGACTGAATCAAACTGCATACTTGTCATTATTCCTCCATTGACGATGTATTTATCATTTGACTGAGTTCTACTATCAATAGCGTCCTGTATTATATTCCTCATCTAAAGCTGCCCCTCTATTCAGCCAAATACCCCAAAATACACATTTTCTTTCATTTTTCAATTGCAAACAGGGGTCAACTGCAGAACCACCCCTGGATGGCCCTGTTGCTCTACTTGCACTCTACAATCCGCATCCTCCCTTCTTTTATGTCTTTTTATATTCATTCTTTTTCTGCCTGTCCCTCACTTCCCTACCCCCCATTCCTCCTACCCCCTATCCATTCACCACCAATACCTCCTTTCCAAGCCCACCCTTTTGCCCCATACATGCCAGCCAAGCAGGCGGCACCCCTGCAGACTAAAAGTAACTGTCAACCAACATATTTCTCTGGCCAAATTGCTAGGGAAATTAGTTTTTGGGGATCAGGGTGGCAGATAAACCTTATCCCGTTCTGGCCGGAGAGGCCGTGGTTGGCTTCGACGCCCGCTGCCCACGCCGTCCACATTTGATATTTCCGCTTTGTCAACAGGCTGCCCACAGTACAGTAGGAATAATGGAATTACCCCGGTGTTTGCAGAGCAAATAAATCGAACGGATTGCTATCGAAACGCAGCATATGTTGGCGCAGCGCCCTCCGGCGACCCGCGCCGCAGTTGTCATTTTTAGAAGGGTGCAGTGTAGCAGCAGAAAATATCCCCAGGATGTTTGAAGCAGAAGAAGGAAGAGTTTTTTCTCCCTACATTTCTCCTTTTTTTTCTCCCTTTTTGGGGGTGGGTGCATGGGATGGTCTAATAGAGTTGGATCCTGGGTGATGTGGTTTGGAACGGAAGAGCAAGGTTCAAGGTGTTCCTCAAGTGGAAGTATTGCTTATGAGCTTAGGAATATTGGGGTTAAATATCAGCTACAGAAAACAATATACGATTTGAAGAATTGATAACTATATATGAATTGACCTTCAAAGTATTACCCCATCAAGGGGTTATAAATCAGATGACAATTGCTGACAAGTCGTTATCCTCGACATGGCAATGACTTTGTTCTTTCTTTGTTTTTTTCCCTTTTTTTTCAAGCTTATTCTCAGTTTTATATCCATTGATTTAAATCATCAGAGTTAGGCCTAAGTGGTGCTATACATAGTGCTATCTGGAATAAACAGGTTTAGTTCGGATCGTTTGATCTCAAAGCTGTCTTATAAGACTCGCCCTTTTTTTCAAAATGAGGAAAATTAGGTTCAAAGTCACTCAAAACCAAACTATATTCCATAGGTCGAAAGCACCTTATTTCTTTTCAATCGAAACAATTAAATTCCTTGCTGTTTTCTACCAGACAGACAGACATCGATATAACCCTATCTCATTGGTTTTTGCCAGACAATTTATACTTCAATTGCCTCTTTGACCTTTCAAATAGCGTTCCTGGGTGAATATTGGGAAATGGTAAGTCATAAACTATGTTTTGATAAGTTGGAAGCAATCTCGAGAAGTGGTATCAAAAACCTAATAGCCCTAGACACGTCTTCAAAGATTTCTTTAAAAAAAGAAATAATAGCCAGACGAAGCGAGTTTCATCGTTGTGTTTTTAAAACTTGCCAATGATAAATTGTTGTCCTTAATGGACAAGAGATTGTTTTATGACGAATTGGTGATTATTATTATATTCATGATTTCAGATAGTCTGAAATACATAACATTACCCATGTAATAAAAGCATGGATCAAATTACTCAGTATTTAGGGATAATGCACCATCTCTAATGAAAGCTGACAGAGCAGCTCAGAGAAGACGGGGTCCCTAAATACCCTTCCCCTAGCAACTCACTTAGATCAACCATCAATTTGGGGACCAACAGAGTTGACATTATGGCGTGGTAACTGTTGCCTGGTGAGTTGCTCTTCTCTTGACATAAGTAACTCCCTGAGCCACTCGCATCCGATATACAGACCTATGAGCAGCTCTGAGCAGCTCATAAGAGACTGGCGCCTACCTCCGCACCTATTGTTCCCGTGCCGCGTCCTCCTCCTTTAGAGCAGTAACGGGACGAGCAGTTCCCAGGCAGCAAAGATCTTAGATGAGGAAGAGTGAGCTGCTCAGGAAGAGTGAGCTGCTCATAAACCCCAATGATTAGTGCAGGCCGTCGACCGACCAGCGTTAACCCTTTGTAAACACTGCCACCAATGACATTGTTTAGTCGCTACAGATGCGAAGAGTTGATATTAGTTTCCCAACCAACTCCACTATTTGCAGGCGTTTATTCACGGAGATCTGTCTTTTTTCCTAGAGTCACAGTTCATCGAATATAAGGCTAAACGTAGGTCACATAATGTGAATGAACCTTGGAAATTAGTGCAATTCAGTGGCCGACCAGTGTAGGCCCCCTATAGCTGCTGCAGATTCAAAGGGTTAACAGTGTCGGCCAACGAAATGTTATACGTATCGCTAGGGTTTATTCTGATGACACCTTCACCTACAAAACACCCACAAATACCTACACACGTACAAACAATGGCCATTCTAACACCATTGGTTTCGTCACACCAATACCAAGTGTAGTAGGGTAGTGACCATCTAGCCATAAACAGTGAGTGAACAGTCTTTGTGTATACAAGGTCTTTGCAGACAGCCGATGGGAATGGGCCCTACACTCTGGCATTTTCTCCACCCACAAAGCATTGCCTGCCAACACTGGTAATTACAATAGAACGTTCCCATCCCCGCTACAGTAGATAGAATGGGAAACGGCTCCAAAACAGGTATTTTTAGATAATGTTTACGTACCACTTCATATGTGGACATATTCTTCGCAGAGAAAAAAATGTTTCTATTGAAAGAAATATTGGGAATATTATATAGATACGCCAGCATAGTTATTTAAATAATTTTCATCAACGTTCAATATTATTGTGGAAAATCCTGTTTCATGTTTGTTACCATACAACAGTTAGACACATGGCAAAATTGTCGACAACGTTAGGCCAAATTAACCTGCAGCTACGTATACCTAAAATACTGAATATAAGCTATCCGTGGTAGGGAAACATAAATGTAATGTTAGGAAATCGTTCACCTTTACTATTATGATGATCATAATATTATTATGTTACCACTTGCGATATTCTATCCAAAAGAAACTCATGTACACGATAGAGTTCAGTGGATGAAACCTTTTCTTTTGGTACACTAATAGGGATGAATTAAGAATGTATCTTAAACGTGGAACTGTGCCCACTTTTTCCTGAGTCGTAAGATGTTGAATTACTCCCATTAAAAAAGTATTAGTTGCTTTCATTTTCACTGTTATTCTTTTATTCCAACTCAATGACAACATCGCACATTTCAAAACGTTTAGTAATCCACCCACACACTCTGCATATGTGCCGTGTATTATTGTTGCACATGAAATTGTGCTTATTGTGTCCAATACAACTGCCCACGCTCTCAGTAAAACAAAGCCAGAAAGCTGAAGCAGAAGCTTTGACGTCTATTGTAGTATTATGCGATTTCCTTTTTTCCGGTACAAATAAAACTCCTTGTATGGTAGTTCAGATTATATGGAAAGTCAAAATGTATGCATTACAGTGACGCACAATATGGTAGCATTGTTGACACAGTGTATATCATTTCTGTTATCGGTATTGTGTATATTAAATATCATATCTATCTTGGCAATAACAATTATTTACATTACTATTTACCTCAAGAGAATACATGCGAAAGACTGTTTTGTAAATTTATGTATCATGATCTTCAGCGTGTATACATGATTTTACGTCGGTGAATCCTAGGCGCACTTTTGCAATTGTAGTCAGAATCAAAATAATTGTATGCCTACAAATGTAGCGCATCAGAATGGTCTATGCAGTCCATGATCAAAACGTACATTGTCTGAGAGATGAAATTTACATATTTAATTTCTGCTACAACAGCCTAATAAGCTCAATAACACCAAGTCATTAAACGATATAAGATCTAAGCATATCAGATACTTTTTTTCTATTACTGAATCAGGCTATAAATGGTATCAATATACACAATCAGCATAATAACAGTATCACCTAACAGTCCAGTCAGACTCCACCTGCGCAACACAACACAACACAAAGTAACATCACTGTAAACATTTTCATTCAGAATAATAATTTACACTTTAAAAAGCAATCTGGCATTTGCCCAACACCTGCAAGTCACATTTGAGTAGTTGACTTCAACACCACTGACAGTTGTGCAATAAAGAGCAATTTGCAATTCAACCTGAAATCCTGAATAGTGGTTGGGATGCGTGACATAGGCGTGGCGGGTCTCTTTGTGAAGGCGATTAGGGTTGACGTCTTCTGTGGCCCCACTGTGTCTGCCTGACGTCTGTCCTCCAGTGTTTCCTCCAGTAAAGCCCTGTTTCCACCAACCGATTTTACAGCCGATTTCAAAAATCGGCAGTGGAAATACTAGTTAATCATGAACATTTTATATACCACTAGAAAGGGTTTTTAATTATCTTTCAAATGATATGTAAGATATATAGTCTTTTGTTATAATTACTAGTTAAACATAATGAAATACCAACAAATCGGTAGTAAAATTGTCTGGTGGAAACAGGGCTTAAGCCGCCACTGAATTCATTATTGGAATCTCACGTGCCACATCCTTCAAAGGACATGGCTTTCTTTTGTAATGCAGCGCACGACGACAGGGCATGGTATTGCAGGTGCTCTCCATGCGTAGGTATTCAGATGGTTTACATAATCATATACGGCGTTTGCAGGGTATAATGAGTGGAGAGTAAATGGCTTCCATTTTGGGATTTATTTCTAGTGTTTTATTAGCTCCAGTTATTTTTTTTGTAATGAAAATCTCTATTTGAAAAATAAATTCATCAAAGGGTCTGGTTATACGTATACTGCAGCTGTTACATGCAATATGTCATGAAGTCGCCAATAGTATACACACAGGATAAAACATATCAAAGCCATTCGTGGCATGTTGAAATGAAAAGGGAGAAACATAAGAACATTGTGCACATGACCTCCTGCCTAAACCCTGACATAGACAGTATAATTATCGTACTATCATTTGATAATGGATGTTTTTAATCATAAGTATTTTCATTCTATTTCTATGTGATCTAACGTAAAGTGGTTAAGATAGATTCTTTCGCTACAAACCACCCAAAAATGTTTCTATACCCCACATGGTTTGTTTGTTCTCTTTAAGAATACCAATATTAACAACATTTAGTGTCATTGGCATATTTTTGTGATCATGCTGAGTTCCAACGCTCTCCGCTAGGGGTACACCTCGGATGCAGGTGTAAGCTAATGCCAAATTTGACAGATTTTGACAAATTTAATCCCGGGTGCTAGGTATCAGTCAATTGGATGGCTGGATTCGTCAGCCTGTTCTTGTGTCTTCTTCAAACACACATGATATGACTGGTAACAGGAAAAAGTATCTGATATGCTAAGATTTGGGAGAGGGGTGATGCAGGACGCGTGCCCTCCATTTTTTCGTCAAATTTATGTTTTTAATGTAAGATTCTGTAAGCCCCTCCCCCCACCCTTTGAAAAAGCTGGATCCACCACTAAAACAGTGGCGGAACCAGGATTTTGAAAGGAGGGGGGGGGGGGTTGCTTATGGAAAACAATCTTTAATTACTTTTTGGCCTAGTTTTACATTAAAAAAAATTTAAATTGGCGGAAGGGGCGGGGGGGCGCCCCTCTAAATCAGCAATTGAAAAATATGGAATATTGAATAAGATAGGGATCTCATGCTATTGGCCTGCTTAAAGGACAGATCGGTGAACTGAGAGAATCCAATATCACCCACCCACCCCCACCCCTATCCTAACCTCAATAACCTCCCATTTCTATCCTTAATGGCTCTTCCGTGTCGTTTCGCTGGTCAAACCCAAGCACCTTGCCACCCCAGTCAACCGGATACCAGCTCCAGTAGCCTAAGGCTATTGTCAATCATCTCAATAGGTGAATGATAATCTGGGGTGGCCTCTGTGGTACCGGAGTGGAGTAGTAGTACTCGAGATGGTAGTATAAGCCCATCCCACGTAGGGTATTTCCAGGGTTGGACAAGCGTCGAACAAAATTCACGTAATTATAAAGCATCCTTGTCTCCAAGAGTTAGGGTTACTGAAATAAGCAATGAAAAATATTATTTTTCTATATCCCCAAGTATTGATTTGCAGGTTTGCCAGCCAATCAAAATGCATTATTTCAGGGAAAATAGTGTCGGACATTATAGGTGGGGCTAACAAATTTTAACATTGGTTCCTATAGGAAAATAGCCAATATATAAAGCTGCATTTTACAAATTTAACTGTCTTCATGGCAAAAGCATCAAGGCAATTTTGAAAATATATAATGGTAAACTTTAACGTTTGTGTATTGTGGGATGGGCTCATTGGGCTGATGAGGAGGACTTGGGTTCCAATCTATTCAATCCCATCTCTGTGAGGAGCAAACTAGTTAAAGAGCCGTATTCCTATACTGCATTTCATTAATTAGCCTATGATTACATGAAAGGAATGGATATTTTCTGATGGGCATGTTTTTAAAATCAATTAACTAAGTTTTCGGAAAAGGCTGTATGAAATACCACCATGTTTTTTTTATTGAAACGTTAATTAGTGCGTTAGTAAAATCCTCTAGAAAATAATGAGCACCATCAATGTAAGTTATAGGCGTTCTTTAATCTTGTATTCTGCCTCTCAAGGCTGCATAGTTCCATGCTTTCCTTCTGCATTACTAGTCGGCGCAATGGAATCAAACAATTTAATTATCATAGTAAACAATGTGATGGACATGGACCTCATCGGTCGCAGAACTCCTATCCTATAAGGAGGTCCAAAAGCAAATGTGGTTTAACAGAGAACGTCCTTTTGCTTTAATGAGGTTGGTGTTCGGGTTACTTTCGTGAATATACTACTCTTACTTCAGAGCAGCTTATTTGAGCTGATGAGGCACTGTATAAGCGGTAAATCTTAATTTTTATCGAGAAAGAATAAAAATATTAAGACCAAGGCAAATGCATGTTTACATATTAAATGAAATACTGTGCAAACGCCCGTTGGTATATGGGCATGTGCTTCTCGAGAGCTCAAGAATACTATGTCTCCTCAAAATAATGCAGAGAATGGCTAATGGCTTTCCCATCAATAGCCACACATGGGGAAAAGCGCATGTATATACCCCTGCATAATTCTAATGGACACATCATGCCAAGGGAGCCAGGGATGGATGGCTCTTAATCCAGGAAAAAGCACGTACGTAATTAATGGTTGGACCCTAACATTACGCGTACACTTTGCCCTGCCTACATTGGGCCGCACACAGGGGACCCCTCATTCTTCCAGGCCCTAGATAGGAGGCCCATTACCAAGCAGGCCCTAATGGTAATAAACACCTCCGGAGCCACCATTAATGCATACGTGTTGATTGTAGGCCGCCCTGGCCTATAGGAGAAGCCATAGCTTGGGTCAGATGAGGTTGTTTTAGTGACATGCTCTCCTGGCACTAACACAACCCTCCCATGGCTTTTCCATTTCCAATTCCAGGCTCGGCCAACCCTGCCTCCCTTCCTCTACCCCCTCCAGTGTTTTTGATCCCAGGGCCTAAGTGGACTGTGAGAGGATGATTGTCAGGTGGGAGCCTCTGCTCCAGTGTCATCTGTATTCATGTTTCATGAAGGGTTGCCTGGTATATTTATTGGAGCTGATGGCAGCTGGGTGTAATGGACACCTGCCTACTGTTCTGTAACAAGCCGTGAGCTCCAGGCCTTTTCCTGGGTGCATTATAGGGTTGCCCAGTGTATGTATGTATATATGTATGTATGTATGCTTATGTGTACGTACGTATGTATGTATGTATGTATGTATGTATGTATGTATGTATGTATATATGTATTCTTATGTGTATGTATGTATGTATGTATGTATGTATGTATGTATGTATGTATGTACAAATGTATGCATATGTGTATAAATACATAATTATGTTTTTATAAATAGTCATTTGGATTATAACCAGGCAAGTTTCGTGCATCCTATTTCTGCAGTGGTCCGCAACTTACCAAAGGCTGTTCATATAATTATAGCATTGTTTCCCCCATGCACATACAGATCCCGGATCCCTATTTGGATTAATTATCATAAAGCAGGGGGCGACCTTATGTGGGAATAATGACACTAATCTCTGCAGTAGATGGTAGTGTACGACCCTATCCCTAGGATGATATGGAAAATCAGCTAATTAGCTGTTTAAACATTCCTTGGCTGGTAAATGTCTAATCAACAAAATATATCATATGCACATATTATTTCACATGTGTGTTTATAAGTAAATAAATGAAAAGTTATTAGATGAAACAATCTAACACAATCGCTACATGACATCTGAGTGCAAATCTTTCTACTTTCAATCTCCAACCCTGCCCAAACCTCAATCCTAATTTCTTCTATTCCCCTCCATCACAATTCCCTCTTCTCCAATTCCTTATATCCTCCGCTGACATCCACCATTTCATGGTGCGTGTATGCTCCCTATAAAGCTTTAAAGAGTCCCTAGGTCCTGTTGCTGACAAGAGCCGATGAATAGGAGGCTGGGGGTATGTGACAGCAAAGGCCAACCACATCGTTTCCTTTTCTCAGTTATTTCTCCACGTCATCACCTGTGGTTGAAGGCCAGCATGTTTCCATTGATGCATCATCTGCTTTTAGACAGCAAACGGCGCCGTTGACAAAACACCAGTGCTCACACGCAGCTCTGGCTTTTGAATCGTGTCAAGCACATTCCACCTCTCTTTTATGTTTTTGCCATCTTCTGGGGTTTGTTTTTTGCATAGTAGGCCTGGGTTCATCATCTTAAATGGATCTGCTTATGATTATTACCATTAACAGCTGATTTTGGAGTTTGCAGAAGGAATACCCTTCATTGTGCGTATTTTTCATGTCATTGCAGTATGCCAAAAATGCCAACTTTCTAAATATAGGCTAATTAATCAAATTTTGATTGATTCGCCGGTATTTAAAAGATTATAGGGGAATTAGTCAAATTTTGACTAAGTTGCCTACATTTAGAAAGATCAAGCTCAGTTACTTATTAGGTACGAAATTTAGGCTTTCCTGAAAACGTCTTATTTCATAATTTTTAATGTTGATGATAACATAATGCTACACTTAGGAAGAGAATAATGCATGACTATTTCCATTCTTTTAGTTGATTGACACTCAGTCGAAATCAATCTTATCCTCCAATTGCCATGTTTGTCACGCTGAGCGAATGCGTTTTCATTTGTGATGTTAAAACCTTTGGCTTTTATGTTCTTGAACGTTAGTTCTTTGAATAAATTGAATTGGATAGTATATCAATCATTATGTTGTGACCTCTAGGGATTCAGTACGTAATGGCCCACACTCACACGATATCTAATTCCTGGCTGGCCTAGGCATTAAGTAAAACCACAAATAAATTGCTTTAATACATTTGGACACTTTATGTACTTATATAATTGGGATTTATTTAAGTGCCTCGGATACATGGTTTTATTGATTGTATTAATGTGATGTGTGGTAAGGCAAAACATAAGTGAGTATAAACCAGAACTGGGCTTCGTTACTATCCTCACTAGGTGCATCCATTCACAACAGAAACTCCCCACAGAGCCACAGCTCTGCTGTTAAAACCAGCACGTCCATCAATGCTAACTGATTGCCGAGTCAAAACAGGGGCATTCGGAAACTATTTTTCAAAAAACTAAACTGTTTACACTGGGCTTTGCATTTGGGACTCTTCAAGCAGAAATGCCATATTATAGAAGACAAACAGGCTAACCTTAAATACCTTGGTCATTTATTTTCACTGTGCGGTGTGAAAAATTTAAAATAGGACATTGTGTTGCAATTGGATGTGTACAATGGCTTTGAATGCTGACGCGCCTACCTTCGTTTCCGATGGGATTTTAACCGAATTTGTAAGCACTGATGCACCCATAGTGTTTGTCCCTGGGCTGGTAATAGGTCGACAATGGGCTGCCCTCTAGTTCACTACTCTCAGCCAACTGTGGTGCCAACCATTACGGCTGGAGTTTGACTACAAATTGAGGACTAATTTTCTAATGGTCCCAGGGGACTCGGCGCAAAGGGCCAGTCATCAACCACTTCTATAATGTTTCGGTTAATCCGCCCACAAAGTTAGGGCTACTGATGTTTGGATTATACATTGGGTGGTTTTGCAACAACGTTTTTAACATGAATGTTAGATTTTCCTGCATATCATAGGGGATATACATGTATAGAGGGAAAATCTGAAGAGCCATACATTTAGTACTGTTGATAAGAAAATTTAATTTCTACACCCCTGCCCCCACCACCTAAATTTCCTTCTCCTGTGATTATTTCTATTGATTGCATGTTTACTTTGTGCTTGATATGGTATAGTTTTTTCTATCGGTCTTCTATTATTATGTCATTATTTATTTCTGAGGAAAACCACTAATATTCTCGGGGTTGCCTCCTGCTGTTATCTATCTGAAGCGGTTTTAAATGTGAGCAGCATGGACAGAATCCTAAACACCAACGGCCTTTGGTAGGATATAGATCAACCCATTAACAAGATACTCGTAACTTAAGCTTGCTCGGTCATATTACATGACCCTAACACGATAGCATTCTTAGAATTGAAACTTGAATCTTTTCTACCACCCCTCCTGACATAAACCCATACCATTGCCCTTTAAATGTAAAAATAACTCTAGCCCTTGTGAGTCCTATTTGAAGGGTTATTTTAGGCTAGCTCATGAAAAAAGAGGAGGAGCATTTGGAGTGGCATGTGTGGTAACAAGGGGGTGGGGGGTTGTTGGAGATGAGTTTTTAGTTAGCTGTAGGAAGACCTGGCTCTCAGGATGGTCATTCGATACTCGCACCGGTCCCCCCACACAACTCTATTACCTACAACAAGCAACTCAATTAAGCGGCATATTGCGGCCGAGATGGCTCGGCTAAACATTGGCTCGGGCCTGGGCCTGGGGTCTATAGACTCTGGCCGATACAAACTAAGCTGGTAACGTGGGCCTGTTGTCCCAGCTGTCCGCGGACACGGGACAACGCAGCCCGCCCAAAAGATGGCGGCTGTGTACGTCTGATGCATGTGTATGTATACGTCTCACGTACGTCAACGTCAGGTGGCAATTTCCACGTAGTTCGTTACAGGTTTGAAGTATAATAGTATTAAGCTTCATAGAATGGGAGATACAAACAAAGCCAGTAACACTAGCTGTTTTTGGACTCTGGACAACACAGCCTGGCCAAAAGAAGGTGGCTGTATACGTCTCATGTATGTGTATGTATACGTCTCACGTATGTTAACGTCAGGTGGCCATTTCCACTGAGTCTTTTGTAGGTTGTTAAAGGTTTGAAGGGTAATTGTATTAAGCTTCATAGAATGGGAGATATAAACAGAGCCAGTAACACTAACTGTTTGTGGACTCTGGACAACACAGCCCCGCCAAAAGATGGCGGCTGTATACGTCTCATGTATGTGTACATATATTTCTCACGTATGTTAACGTCAGGTGGCCATTTCCACTGAGTCTTTTGTAGGTTGTTACAGTTTTGAAGGGTAATAGTATTAAGCTTCATAGACTGGGAGATACAAACTAGGCCAGTAACACTAGCTGTTCGAGGACAACAGGCAACACAGCCTGGCCAAAAGATGGCGGCTGTATACGTCTCATGTATGTATACATCTCATGTACATCAACGTCAGGTGGCCATTTCCACTGAGTCTTTTGTAGGTTGTTACAGGTTTGAAGGGTAATAGTATTAAGCTTCATACAATGGGAGATAAAAACAAAGCCAGTAACACTAACTGTTCGTGGACTCTGGACAACACAGCCTGGCCAAAAGATGGTGGCTGTGTACGTCTCATGTATGTGTACGTATATGTCTCACATATGTTAACGTCAGGTGGCTATTTCCACTCAGTCTTTTGTAGGTTGTTACAGTTTTGAAGGGTAATAGTATTAAGCTTCATAGAATGGGAGATATAAACTAAGCTGGTAACACTAGTTGTTCACAGACACTGGGAAACCCAGCCTTGCCAAAAGAAAATCTCATGTATGTATGTATAAGTACGTCCCAACTACGTCAACGTCAAGGGGCCTTTCTCACTGTTGTAAATCATTTTATAGGTTGTTACGGTTTTAGACTTTAATAGTATAAAGCTTCATCGATGTCATGTGACCATTTTCATTGAGTCTTTTGTAGGTTGTTATGGCCAAAGGCCTCTCGGTAGGCAACCCTCCCATTGATCACATTAATCACCTGATCCCCAACAAAGTGCCAATTGTAACTCATATCCCCATACATTTGTTCAAGCATATATCATGCTAGTGGGACGCTACACAAATGAAAAGTCTATAGGGTACACTTTTACCGCAATCTTTTTCTATTTGAAATAGAACACTTATATATGGCAGAGCATATACTATAAACATTAAGGACATAAAAAGCCAGACCACCCCTCAGCCACAGTCCCCGTCTCTAATACAACCAATCCCCCACCCCATCCCCATCCCCATCCCCCTCGGTCTCCGAAGAAAAGAAGGCAGATCGTTTTGGAGCTATTACGTTATTGGTTTTGTGGCTTTTTAAATTAGGTTCTGGCGCGGCGGTAGGCCAATTAGTACGTCTGCTTTGACATGGCTCGGCAGAGAATTTTCTAATTGGGAATGACAACACCCTATAGGCTGTATTCCACTGTGCGATTAACTCGCGATTTAGGAAATCGCCACTGGGAATATGGGTAAATCATAGGCATGTTATATATCATTGGAAAGGATTTTGAATTATCCTTTTAATAGTGTGTAACGTGTGTTGGTTTCTATCACGATACTTATGTCAAAATCAAAATGACAAGATCAAAAAGCGTCAAAAATCGCCTAGTGGAATACAGGCATAACGGTGCATGCGCGCAGGAAGACGACTTCGTCAAGCAACCAGGAAACCGATTCATAAATACCACCGTATCCTCCGTGTCTTCATTAGTGATTTTCAGCTCTGAGTGGGCCTGGTATTTTTCCAAATGGCAAGATGTCATGTCTCGGTTGGCAAGCCTAGTGTACGTCGGTGTATTATTATCAATTAGCAATAGGTCGGCGATCCCCTCAACAACTCAAGCGGCAGTCGACCATGGGCCAAAACGACGAATTTTACCGCGAAAATGCTGACTGTTTCCTGGTGTGTGTTTTTTTCTACTTGAGAAAACAGTTTGTCCCAGCTTCACCTTAAAGCACTTCACCACAAGAATGACGTAACGAGAGAACGTTACACGTAGTCTGAAGAAAAAAACACTCAGGTAAACATTACAGCCACGGAAGCCGTTGGCTTCCAAATTATTTGCAATAGCTCAAATCGCGAGCAGTGTATAGAACGTTAACCTTTGACTGCTTTTAATCAAACCCTCAAGAAAACAAGTCCTTACTACCAATCATTGCTCATTCCATACCGTAGGAATTATGTTTTTCTTCGCCCCCACGCAATGACAAGGACATAGATGTTGATTTAGATTAATAAAAGAAAAAGCGTATCAAGAACAAATCAACATTCTTCTGAGTACATTTCCTGTTTTGAGCGATAATTATTGCTGAATTGCTGAATTAGATAAACCTGAATTTTTACCATAAATCAGGCACTTATCATCTACTGGATGACGTATTATTCTGAATTAGTTTCTCAAATAAAAATAAAAAGGCTGCATTGATAGCTCACTGAGAAATAAACAATATGATTAATTACGTTGAATCGATTGCACATAACCATCTTTAATTGTGCATAGATATATTTTCTTCTTTCCTCTAAACTGCTCAAACTTACTTAGGCATGATATACCAGGTTGCCTTGCGTCTAGTAGCGCATTCCCAAGTGTTGTCATTTGCTGCAACGTATTAACATTAGTCCATACCGCCTGCTAGACAGCACTCGGCAATACCGCTGCGATTTCCGATTGCTAAATTGTGCGGAAATTGTCAATTTGATTTGCCTTTCTATGTTCGTAAGCGAACCGCCAACGTCGCCACATGAAGTAATTGGACTTCTTCTGAAAGCCTTTGCCCACACTGTTAAAACAAGTGTTTAGAACCTAAACATTTTCCTAAACACTTCGGTGCATCCAGTTTTGGAACACTTTATTTCCCTAAACATGTTTAAAATTATCGGTGTTTAGGGTTAAGTGTTTAGAAATGTGTGATGTTT
The DNA here is from genome assembly GCA_936440205.1 of Lepidonotus clava. Lineage (NCBI taxonomy): Eukaryota > Metazoa > Annelida > Polychaeta > Phyllodocida > Polynoidae > Lepidonotus > Lepidonotus clava. The sequence continues at coordinate 37,630,541 of OW387140.1, forward strand.
AGCTGTTTAACCATGAAGTGTTTAGGTCCTCAAGGTGTTTAGAATCAAAACGCTTATGCTTTTTTTATGTTTAGCTGTTAAATGTTTAGAAAACTATGATGTTTAGGTGTTTATCTATGAAGCATTTAGGTCTTCAAGGTGTTTAGGGTTTGGTGTTAAGTTAAACAGTAATATACCGTAATATGTACAGTGTACTTTCATTCTTAAGGATGAAAACCATTTTAAATTTACCAATAATATACCGTAGTGTGTAAAAAAAAACGTAGATCTTACATGTTAAACACTGCTATGGTACTATGCCATTCAGTTTACACCAGATGTAATGTTAACAGCATTGAAAGTTTTATTTTTCCTGTAATCACACTACAGGATCATTGAGTCAATAACCACATATGGCCTTCCTTCTTGGTTTAGCCTTGCATGGATTGTTTGATTGTTGGAGGTAAAACCTTTAGGGGTATAGCTGATAAAGTTCTTGTACTAAAAAGGTGTCTACATGTTAAACCTACTAAAAAGGTGTTTTAAAACATTTTGTAAATGTTTTAGGGGTGTTCTGGTTGGTTGACCGTACCTAGAATAGTAGGCCAATGAAGTGATTATCTTTATGACGCTACAAAAACTTAAAAATCTAACATTTTTAATCACAAAGTTCCAAATTCTTAAGTGTATGAAAAAACTATTTTACCAATCATGGCCAAAAATATGGAGGGCATGTGGCAAACCACTAATAGTACAACTACTTCATAGTAGTATTTTGGTAACTTCAGTAGCCGAGATTTGAACCCGGGGCCCCTCACACATGAAGCCTATGCTCTGCCACTGAGCTATGGAGGCCTGTAGGTAGACACAGCCCAGCTTTGCTACTTAACTGAATAAGTAGGGGTATGAAAGTAGTGACCTAATGTCTGTCTCATGTTGATCACCTGTATAGTAGTACTGATCCTACTCATTGGTGCTGACTATGCCAGTGTGCACTGCATGCAGTCCAAGTTAGCTCAGTTGGTTAGGCTTCTACCTTGAATGTAAAGAATGTGGGTTCTAATCCCAAAGTGTCCATTTTTCTTTTCCATAGTATATAATTGATATTATGTGTTTAGATTCTAAACATATCCCATTCAAAACATGGTTAGAGGTTACAAGATTTTAGCTTTTAAACACAACTAATGATGTGTTTAGATTATAAGCATAGTTAACCCAACACATGTTTAGAAGTTACAAGTGTTTAGGTTTTAAACAGATATGGTTTAATGTATTTAGATTATAAACATGTTTATGCCCTTAACACATTTAAATTCTAAACACCATTTTAACAGTGCATTCTAACAACTGTCTAGAAAAGTGAGCAGGTCTAATTTATAATAACAATGCTTATTTAATAGCCGGAAAATATTGTTGATTTAATCTAATTGTATTGAAAGATAGCGTATTTTATCAGGGGACTGACCGTGACTCATCTCATCTGGGCTTTTTAAGAATTAATTTCTGTCTTTTCTGTTATTGATGTGTGGGTGTGGAGGTTTAGTAGTAAACATGAAACATCACACAAAGGAAACGCCCACGGCAACGAAGGATTATCTTCAATTCTTAACGCCTATCCCTCGACTCTCTTTATGTGCCCCATAGGACACATTGAAATAAGTAGACCTGTGTACATGGAATTACAAAAAAAAGCACTGTGTCATCAAGATCGTAACTGAAAAGGCTCGCAGTGCATGTATGTACAGCAACAGGTCTACCCTTTGTTACATTAAAATCACAAGCCGTCACATTCTGCCACACGTCCGGGACAGAATAATTGATGATATTTTACAACACCCCCTCCCCCTTCTCCACGTACCACCCAGAGGGGGCTGGCTGGAGAAAAAGCGCGCGAACGCACTCACAATGCCTCAAAAAGAGGCGAGCAGACGACAATTGACTCCGCTTCTTTAGCACGACACCAGACGGCGCCAGCAGCACTGCGCGCCCCTCCGACCGGCGACAAGCCCTTCCTTAGTCCTTTCATGACCTAGATATCTCTTGCATACTAGTTCGGGTACCTGGTGGACTTGGACGTAACTACAGTCTGGCCCTTCCTGGCCTCCCCTCCTCGCCGTCCGGGTCGGCATGGCAGGCTGGCGTGCTGCTGTTGTCGTCAATGGGGCAGTCTTTATGCATAGAAAGCCACGAGACTATTCGACAGGGCTTTGCACTTTGTCTTGCTAAATAAACTTCATCGTCTGAGAGTCTGGACGCAGCAGACGACAGTATGGAGCCGGATGTTGTTTGTGATGTTTACAGCTGCACGTAAGCTTAAGCCGGGTTTCCACTGAACGACTTTCATTAAAATTTCTTGACGACTACAAAAGACTGAAAAAAATTAAAATCGTTGGTCATTTTAATCTTTCACAAACGAATGTTTTCTTGTTTCCAATGAACGACTAAAATACTGATATCTGAATGATTCTTGGACAATCTGGACGATTTTTCCCAACGACAGAGGTTAGAAAAGTCAGTGAACAATAGATTTAATTGCTTTTAATTGGTCTTGGAAAAATCGTTGGCATTTGTCTTCCAGAAATATTAAACAGGTTAGATATTTGGTCGTTGGTGAATCTTTCACTTAAGTCGTTCACAGAAGTCGTTTGCAGTCGTTCACAAATGTCTTTATCAACGATTTTCTGTTTCCACTGAACGATTTTCCCAAAGATCACCAACGATTTCCTAATCTTTTCATGTCTTAGGCTGTCTTGAGGAAAATGTCGTTCGGTGGAAACAGGCCTTAACATGGTGCAACCTGAGGTTATAGGGTGTTTTCTTGTATGTGTCTGTGTCACTTTCAATTAGTTCATAAGGATCTAAATCATTCTGGGCCCTATCTGAGATGTGCCATTGACTTTAATTGTTTTCTAGCCATCAAGGTCGTATGATTTATGTTTACAAACGATTACGTGTAAATTATATTAACATCTACAAATATTTATATAGAATCAGATTTACATAATGTATCAAAGATACAGATAATATCATGGGGGGGGGGGGTCAAGATTAGGACATGGTTTGACCCATGCGGGAGAATAATCCTGTCTATATAAAGTGTAGATACAACCCCGAGCATAGTATTGATAAACCTCAATGTGACACTACCTCTAGTACTACCCATCCCAATACAGCTATATGTTTAAGTAACCTAGAATCCCCATCACATAGAACGAAAGGCGATTTATGAGCGACAAACATGAATTACTTGGTCACACAAAACCTCCCCTTTGTTAAAATGTGAATTACGTTCTGCCGACAGGCTCTTCAGTAAGTGGGTCAGAATGAAGGAATGGGTCGGCATATAAGGAATAGTATGGAAAAAATGGAGGGGCTGGGGAGGCAGGCTCCTTGGGGCCCTTAGATGGTTTACGACCTGCGACTCGCCTCCCTTGATCCAGCCTACCAGGCACCCGGCCTATCTACCCACCCGGCCAATGCCTTTTATGACTCCTGCCGTATCCCAGCAACGTCGGTGATTTATGTCGGGAATATAAGCATCGCATTAAAGAAGGTCTAAGGGACCATCCGGGGGGACAGTAGTCCCACTTATAACCCAGGAGGACCGAGGAAATCCAAGCTCCGGAGTACAGGGTATAGAGGCTGCAACAACAAAAAAAGGGTTAAAAAAGGGGGGCACATTATCTCCATTCCTGCCCTAACTAGGTAATTCTTTTTTAGGGGAAGCCACTAGTGCATGCGCAGTGGAGTCCCTTGTGGCTTTCCACCGTGGCTTCTCCCTTTGAAGGCGCGGCTGCGGCGGTCGTATAGATTTCTAGGACACTGCGCGACACCTATTAGATCAGCGCCCCCCTACGGCAAGTTCGTGGGTCTTAAATTAACCCACTGCTGATTGGCTATGCACCCTGCGCGCGCACCCCTTGGCGCATGCGCAGTGGAGCCGGTTTCTCCCAGAAGAAAATCCCCGCGAGGTGCGCGCGCACCCACCCCACCCAGCCACTTCCGGTGGTGCTCAGGGTCACGTGATATCCTCTTCCGGTTGTTCAGAGAGCTTCATTTGGGCGCCGATAGGGGCTGGGGGTGGTTGGTAGGGGCCGGAATAGGGGCCGGAATAGGGGCCGTCAGGGTTTAGCGGGGCTTGCTGTGATGACCAAGGCTTCGACACGGCCCTGATTAAAGGCCTTCTACCTGACTGACATCCCTCAGTGGCCTTTTATCTGCTGAAAGAAGATTTACACAGGCTTATCATTATTACCGCCATCCGGCCGCCTCCTGCATCCTACATCCACATGACTAAACTGCTGTGCATGTGAACCATATACCAAGGAAGAAAATCAAGACAATATTGGTTTCTTATATTCAATAACAACTTGAATATCAAATTAAACAGAATACTTCCAGTAATTCCAACTCAGAAATCATGATCATAATAATTGTTTCCCATATCCTTGTTTGATGATATTCTATTATATTAGAACCAATACGACCTATAATGGACCCAACAGTTGGTGTGGATGGGGAAAATGTTTGCTTTGTAGTTCACAAAATAGTAATCAATTTTGTCTTAGGCCCCTTTATCTATTAGCGGGTGCTTTTGCTCATTTACACGGTCGGGAAATAAATTTCAAGAAATTCAAATGTCAAATTAATTGGCGTCGCATTATGAAACCAAATTGTGTGCAATGCCATATTCAGTGCATCTGTTTGTGGCATGGTCCCAAGAAAACAACATCAGTAAGCGACGACGTGTCAAAAACACCCAGCTCTCTCAGTGCAGTAAAATAACATTGGTGCAAATCTTTTGTAATGGCATTTACGAGTTATCAGTGCATGACGACTAGTGATAACAGAAGAACAAATTTACAAGAATGCTTGCTACTTATGTCTATCTGTAATATCATGTTTAGTCTTTCAAAATGTGCAATAAGTGTAAAATGAACACTGTTAACCCTGCTGGTCGTTCTCCTATTAGATTATTATTTTCCTAGAAATTGATAATTGAACTCATATATTTTAGACACGACCTTTCATCATTAGCATCGATAACTTACACATTTTTATAATTGTTTAAGGATAATTATTCAATCCATTTAGTATCAATTCATAGTTACTTTTCCGAAGAAACATTAGACTGAATACTACGATTACGACATTAATGTTATACCTTGGATTATAATACCCCCTATCTTCCCGAGTTTAGGTCAGCCCTGTAGGATAATTATCGTGTTTGGCATTAGTGAGACATAATCAGTATACCGACATAATATAATGTGAGCATGCATATTTTTGAGCTACTAAATCTTCTCGCATCTGACAATAAAAAGTTGTTTTTTTGTGCAATCATGAATTGACGTATTTAGCCTAGTTTAAATTGTTCCATGATATTCATTCATATATTCACATACCATGTTTGTGCATTGACAGCAATGCTTGGAACCCATGAAAATATGTACTTCGTGTACATCGGAAAGGTAAATACGTTTATCGTATATGAATGCCGCACAATATTCTTGTAAAATAGAAAACTATTATGTTTTATGTAACATTTTAGCACTGTAAATATAGTCACACTGGTTGTGCATATATACAATAGCCACGATGAATTTATTTTCTGCCAGCACAACCAAACATCATCCTACAAGGAGGTATATTTAGGAAAATCCTTATACAATTTTGGAGAAACAGATGTACATGTCACGCAAATGTGTTTTCTGCGATGGTAAAAGGATAAAATTAGTGTCTGTATCTAAAATTAGCAACCATCAAGTTGATGCAATTTGAGGATGAATGTAATTGAAGCATGTCATGCAATGGGTTTGAAGGCTTCAGGTGAAAACGTAAAGTTTCACCTGCGTTACACGTATTGCCTTAGCTACATCCATTCGCAAGAGAAAAGGAAAAAGTAAATGTTTGTCTCATGAAGTGAATAAAGGAGTATAGTTTTAGAATAATGTTTCTCCTTTTCAGGTTCACAAACCCATTCGTTGTATGCATGAATATGATGTATCATGACACCATTTTATTTTCAACTGAATGTACTGTATCAGCAATAATTTAACTGAATGAGAATAGCCTAAACGATCCGTTTTGCTTTAGCACCGCCCACTACAGTTCATTATCCTTAAATATACATTAGAGATACACAAATTTCATACTGCCAGTGTATCTTTTGAAAACAGATCTTCTGGCCAAGGATGAGTAAACAGGTACAGGAGATTTTAGTCAGTGTTGGGAACTAATTCTTTTCTTTTGACCACAGTTCACTATGACAATGCTAATTTACTTAGAACAAAACATTCAGAAAAAACATTATTAGCAGCTATAGATCAACCATATCTATAGAAACAAAATAATTTAGAAAATGGGCAGAAAACAGGAGATTTAGGAATTGAGACTAGAAGAAAAGGACATCTTCCTAGAATAATCTTAAAACAGAAAACCTCCTAACGAAAGGGCAGATTCGGCAACTATATATAATTATGAAAAATTGTATTTTGTATCTATTTTTCTGTTATAATATGTATTCGATGGAAGAACTTGTAATATCACGGGAATCGAATCTGAAATAAGAATAAAAAAAATACACCAGAGTCTAGTTTCCCAGTTATTTGCTGAACCTACACATAGATGCTAATGAATACGCAGCCTGCTATCCCAAAGCAATAAGCCGAGGCACGATCCTACCAGCCGGGAGGGGTTTAGAGTCAGTAGGCGATGGTTTCCGGGGTTATTTGCGTCAATCAGGCAGGGGCTACCGTCAATATGACCCCTGGGAAGGAGTTATTTCTGATATACTGGAGGACGGTGTACTGGGTCCTTGCACCTATGAATCTTCACCTTAAAACAACCCAGGCGGGTAGGTTTCGCCATTTTGTTGTATCTTTTTTTTCTTGAGAAATTATTTGTTAATACTGGGGCTAAATCCTAACTCAGAATTTCCAATGTTAATAGATCAATTTATATGCTATTCTTTATTTCTTTTCTGTGATAAAAAAAAGTATTAAGTTGTAAAAACCTGGTTTCCTATCTATTTCCGGTAGAAAATACAATCTGGTTCCGGTCCTTCTGGTTGGCTGAATTGACCCCCTCATATGCAGTATACCACAGACCCCGACCCCTGCCAGGCCACCTATATCACCCCAGACTCTCCCACCATAATATAACTTTGTCCAGTTTTACCACTTCCTGACTATGCATACATCCAAACGACCTCTACATTTCCTAGAAAAAAAAACCTGAATGGAAAAGAAAATGTAGGAGGTGGAGGAAGTAATAAAATAAGACGGTATTTGGGAGCAAAGCCCGGGCCGATGCACTTTTCATCGAGTGGTGGCTTGACGGGTGAGTTTTTATCAGTGACCGTCCAGCCCTTCGGCCGGGGCCACTGATATCAATATGGCTATACGCAGCCTAGAGACGCAGCCACCGATATTGAATTTTATCGCAATAAGAAATCATGGCGTTGCAACCAGGACGCCCTGCCCCCTCTCTCCAGGGTGTGACTGGAAACATGGATACTCCCGACCCAGGCATGTCCCGCAATCACGTGTCAGCCGGCCCAGGGCCCCGTATGTTGTGGAGGAGGGGTGGCTGAATAGAGGAGTTTCCGGACCATGCCACCTAGCGGATAAAATATGCAAAGTCATGAATTCCCATAAAGAAGTTAGAGATAATGCGTATTCTATCTACATAAAATCTGATTTCAATAAACATAATGCATTATCTAACTGGTAGCTACAATGATTAATAAACATGTTTAATGATAAACTTTGACACTATCTCAAAAGAGAGGAAAATATCATGATAATATTATACTCTATCACGTGTCATATCTAAGATGGCTTTTTACTAGTGTATGATAATTGATTTTGAACAGGATAGCCTGTAATTAGAAGCCATGTAGGGTCATGATAAGCTAAATATGTAATAAGTCCAATATCATCCGAAATAAACCATATCTGCCAATAAAAACGAGTCTATTGAAACGGGGCAGTAGGGGGGTCTGTGCGTGTGTGTGGCATGGAGTAGCCAGTAGCCAGTAGGCAGGGACAGGGTAGAGAGGCTGGAGGAGGCGGGGTCATGGCAGTACCCACAGCAATCCGCCGTTTCAGCACGAGCTGATATTGAATTTAATCTGCCAGGCATGGGGTGAGGGGGTAGGTTGATGGGTGGAGAGGGTGAGGGTGGTGGGAGGAGGGTTGAGGGGGTTGTGAGGTTGAGGGGGTTGAGGGGGTTTGGGGGGTTTGGGGGGTTAGGAGGGGAAGTATCCGTTCGGTCAGTCTAGGGTTACCGCCCTGTTGGATCGATTCAACAGCGGAACCGGAAGTGGTAGATGCCGGCAGTGGACATTGATATTAGATATACTCTGACCTCTACAACGTACCGTCGTGCAACTAGCCTGCTTAAGCTGTGCGTCGTGCACATAGCTTATTATGTATTCAACTCATTCATACATACATACAGTTTGCCTACACATCATTAAACCAGCCTACACCCACACAACAATTAACAGCATTTTTGTTTACTGCATACATGGATGAGTCAAATACTAATAGACTCTCCGCATAAAATGCACTGTCCAAAACAAAATCAGTCTATGTTTGCCTCATAATTTTGAAGTATGAAAGATATCACGATTGGTGATAAATTTGTAAAACATTATACAAAAGCCGCAACTTTATCATCTCTTTTTTGCTTAAAATGCATAGCTCTTTAAACAAAGCGCATTCAAATAAATAGCAAACATATAACTAGCAATAAATAGCAAACATATAACACCAATTAAACACCAGTCGTACCTACATTGATAAAATACACATTATGTAAACACAGTTGCATATAACCAAGAGCCTTTGTATGAAAGCTAAGCCTCTGACTCGCTCCTTCAACCCCCCCCCCCCCCCCCAATCCCAACTCCCAACCACAACCACAACCACACCGTCCCACAGCACAGTGGGCAGACACACGGAGAGAAAAGCCAGATTATTGTAGTAGGCGATGGCCGGCTCTCCGAGCAGCTCTGAGCAGCTCTGAGCTGCTCAGGACCGCTTGACCTCATGGCGGTGGCTTTTACTACAGGCCAGCCCGAGTAGCGTGAAGAATAGCGGGCGAGATGGGGCCCGGCCCCCTCGTCCATCAACGTAACCGTATCTGGGAGAAAGGGTTGGTCGGGGTGGGGGCGGCAGGAGGAGGAGATGAGTGCATGGGAAGGGGTTGGAGGAGGCTACTGACCATTGCTCCTACTGACCATTGCTCCTATATGGCTTAGGCGGGTTCCACCATATTGCTTGTGCTAAGGTTGCTTGTTTCTATGGTCCTCTGTGTACTTTTGAAGTGATGAATTATGAATCGGAAATCCAAATAATTCTTTTATAACTTGCATCAAAATGCAATCTTATTTGGAGTGTTTTTCCCTGCAAGTTCCGGTCAAAATCATACAATTTCCGGTCAAAACCATACAAGTTCCGGTCTTTCCGATTGGTTGAATTGGGACCCTTATGAGGCGTATACGTAGGCCGCCCCTGGCCGTCTAGGCCGGCCGTCTATTGGCCGTGGCCTGGCCGCGACCTTTGAGGCGGGGGAGGGCCTATCGGTCGCGACCTGGCCGCAGCTTTACGGCCACTAGGCCCTGCGTCCTCCAGGCGGGGGCAGGAAACCGCGGGAATTAAGGCGGATACACTGGAGGAAGACAAGAGACAGTCTCAGTGTGTTTCGGTGATGGGAATAGAGCCCTCTGAATCATTGGATGTTTAGAGTCGGGATGGATGTATGTATAGGAAGGGATAACATGAATAGGTGCGGTAATATTTGTGCATCAATGGGCCTAGTTGTTGTTATAAAGTGCACCAGATATGCAGTAAAGCAGTACCTCATTCGAACCAAGGAAGAGAACGTCAAATGAGAGATCATTACCAATACATACTTTACTCGCACAAAAGGTGGATTAATTAATCGTTTTTAAGACCTAAATGAAAAAAGAATAATATCCACTAGAATTATAGTTGTCAGCCTCATAAGATGTCTTTCTGAAAATCACACGAACAAAATTGATTGAGCTTTACAGTTTTCCCAGTCTTATGTATTGTGGCCCTTGTTTTGTTACATGTCTAGTTTAATCAAAAGTCAGCATATATATGAAAGGTTGATAACCAAAAGAATACGCCTGCGATTTTGATAGCGTCTATATATGAGCTTAAAGGCCATTCAAATGTAAATCATAGTACCTCGGAAGATGGGCCACACAGGAGCAAGTACAGATGCGTTGGACGGTTAAATCGGACATGAACTGCAAATATTTAGCAATTTACAAATTTGGCTAAATATGCAAAATTTTGTAATTACTTTCACAATTTATCCGGACAAACAGAATACAGTGTTAATTGAAAGAAATTGTATACTTTACATTAGAGCAGACCTTCTTTTCTATTTCCGTCGGATGACATTCATATTTCTTATCTATAAGATCTAATCAGGTTATCGCTAGTCAATTTATAGATATTTAATTGAAGCTGGGTGAACAAGGATACACAAGGTTCAAAGCTATAAGCTAAGAGCAATTGCGTCTAACAAATATAAAGCAACATTTGCTGTGACGTCTGAGGAAACACCCCTCACTTAATATGTATGTGCCTATTTGAGAGTGCGTCTTTTCTGGTGTCTGTGGCTGTAGGGGGGCTAGACGCAGATCACAGTTAATCCCTATATGCACACTCTGTGACATTTTTTGATGACATATATAACAACGTTCTCCAAAGTCACATCTTGGTTGGCTTCCTATGTCAAAAAATACATACTCCCCAAGATCGGCAAATCAATCCTCACATAAAACTCACACTATTACGTCAGAGAACCACCCCTCATCTAATACACCTTTGCCTACATCAGACAAAAAGAAGCGGCAGGAAAAACCCACCCCTCATCTACTACGTATGTGCCTACATCAGAGGTTACCTTCTCGAGTGTTGCTGTGACCCTAGGAGAGCCAATGTAGGGGAGCAAGACACAGATCACAAAGAGTCAACCCCTAGAAACAAACTCTGTGACGTTCCTTGACATTATAAGAGCAGTCTCTGACATCACATCCTTGGCTTGGTTCCTGTATCAGAAAACTGTCCTTCTTCAAAGACATGTCCACACACATCGGAGAACTAAAGCTGATACACTATGTCAGAGAAACACCCCTCATCTAGTACACCTGTGCCTGCATCGTCATAGTCATATATCCAACCCCCAATCTACCATACCTGTGCCTACGTCAGATAAAAAAACGTCAGAAATAAACCACCCCTCATCTAATACGTATGTGCCTACGTCAGAGTTTACCTTCTCAAGTGTCGCTGTGGCCCTAAGGGGGCAAGACGCAAATCACGAAGAGTCAACCCCTAGACACAAACTCTATGACATTCTTTGACTTTATGAAACAGTCTTTGAAGTCACATCCTTGGCTTGGTTTTTGTATCAGAAAACTGTCCTTCTTCTGATATATTTCCACCCACATCGGAGAAATAAACCTCACATAAAAGGCCTACCCTACATCAGAAAACCACCCCTCATCTAGTACACCTGTGCCTGCATCAGAAAAAAAAATCAGAAAAAAACGTCAGTAAAAACTCCCCTCATACGTATGTGCCTATGTCAGAGTTTACCTTCTCGGGTGTCACTGTGGCTCAAGGGGAGCCAATGAAGGGGGCAAGACGCAGATCATGAAGAGTTAACCCTTAGAAACAAACTCTGTGATGTTCCTTGACATTTGAAGAGTTGTCTGTGACATCACATCCTTGGCTTGGTTCCTGTTTCAGAAAACTGTCCAACTACTAATACATGTCCACCCTCATCAGAGAACTAAACCTCACATAATAGGCCTACCCTACGTCAGAGAACTACCCCTCATCTAATACACCTGTGCCTGCATCAGAAAAAAACATAGAAATAAACGTCAGAAAAAAGCACCCCTCATTCAACACGTTTGTGCCTACGTCAGAGTTTACCTTCTCGGGTGTCACTGTGGCACTAGGGGGGCAAGACGTAGATCACGAAGAGTCAACCCCTAGACACAAACTCTGAGACATTCTTTGACGTTATGAAAACAGTCTCTCACGTCACATCCTTGGTTTGGTTCCTGTATCAGAAAACTGTCCTTCTTCTAATACATTTCCACCCACATCGGAGAACTAAACCTCACGTTATACGCTACGTCAGAGAACCACCTCTCATTTAATCCACCTGTGCCTGCATCAGAAAAAATCTGAGATAAAAAAACGTCAGAAAAAACTCCCCCTCATACGCATGTGCCTACGTCAGAGGTTACCTTCTCGGATGTCGCTGTGGCCGTAGGGGGGCAAGACGCAGATCACGAAGAGTCAACCCTCAGAAACAAACTCTGTGGCGTTCCTTGACATTATAAGAGCAGTCTCTGACGTCACATCCTTGGCTTGGTTCCTGTATCAGAAAACTGTCCTTCTTCTAATACATTTCCACCCACATCAGAGAACTAAACCTCGCGTTATACGCTAAGCCAGAGAACCACCCCTCATCTAATACACCTGTGCCTGCATCAGAAAAAAAAAGTCAGAAAAAAAACCGTCAGAAAAAACTCCCCCTCATACGTATGTGCCTACGTCAGAGGTTACCTTCTCGGGTGTCGCTGTGGCCGTAGGGGGGCAAGACGCAGATCACGAAGAGTCAACCCCTAGACGCGACCTTGTCTGTTTCAGCCGCCGGCGCCACGAGCTCATCATGAAGGGGGCGGAACCACTTGTGAGCAACTCACGCTAGACGCCGAGCAGCTCTATGTTAGAGAAGGAGGAGGTGGGGGAGTCAGGAGGGCTTTGGTATAGGAGTAAGGGTGGCTCTTATCAGCCTCGCTGGGGCGAACGTAGTATTTCCAGGGGCCCGGCCCCCTTTTGATGGATCACCGCCAGGGGCCGCCTTCATGTGGTAAGGGTCTATTCCTAAAGCCTGGGTGGCACTAGGCGATTTTTGATGCTGCGATTTTTGTCTTTTGCAATGTTTCACTAGAAATGTAAAATGATCCCAAGCATGTTGTATGTCATTGGAACGAGGTATTAAAATCCTTTTTAATAATATGTAACATGCCTGTAATCATTCCTCATTCCCATTGACGATTTCCAAAATCGCGAGTAAAATCGTTTAGTGGAATGCGTACGTAAGGGAGTGAGTGACTCTTGGTAGAGCGGCCAAGTAGCTACACAAACCAGCCCGCTCGTTTCCTATACATAATCGTAGCTAGGCCTACCCCTTCATGCTTACATTAACTCAACCACATGTTTTGTATTTCAACATGCATGCATGAGACCTGTGTATGTCAAGAAGCATTTTCCTCTACAATAGGCCCACTGTACCAACATAATTATTAATTGTGGCGTGTACCTCTTTGTTAAGGATGGACCAGTTTGGTTATGCCAAGACTGGCTTAGACTAGATAGAATGAGGAAAGCCTAAATACATTGAAACAACATTTGTCACAGCGGTGGTAGATCCAATGAAGGGGTCCAGAGAGTTCTGGGATGCAGGGGGTTCAGGGGTTCAGGGGGTCAAGTGGGTCCAGGGGGTCCTGTGCCCCAGATCCCCTGCAGAAAATGGCAAATGAAACAGTTTTTGCACACGACAGTGCAGCGTTTAATACTTAGCTTATTGTATGCTGATCTCCCTCCCTCTTTCTGAAACCCTCTATCCCCCCCTTCACGGGCCCGACTTTCCTTTTAGTACCCTAAATACACTTGCTTGAGTAAAATACCGTTTAAACCTGTATTCCTTTAACTAGATATTCTTTAGTCCAACCCCCCCCCCCCAATTTCCGCCAACGTCGCCATACCATACCCCGTGAGCAAGAGCCTAGAGCCACGCCGGTTTTTTAAAATTTCTTATAATATTTTATGTCTAACCTTCTCACTTCAAATCCCCTTACCTTTCCTGTAAAGCCATACCTATAGTTAACCCCTTGCCCCGGCCGGCACCACCACCACCTCCCCCTCTACCCCCTCCTCCATGGTCTAACCCCCTCCCCTTCACCTCCACCCTGGAGGCGACCCCATGGGACCTTACAGCCCATAATGAGGAGGTTAATATTTCCCTGCACTGCCGGCTGGGTGGGCCGTTAAGTGGGGGCTTTAATCCGGCCTGTGTCGGCCGGCCCGATGAGAAGGGCCCGGGGGACGATTACAGCACGGGGCGACTTCAAAGGTCGGTGGGGGAGGGGGGAGACTTGGGGCGACTGGGGGCGACTTGGGGCAACGATGGGGGGGGGGGGGGGTTGACGTTGGGGGCGACTTGGGGCAACGTTTGGGGGGACGTGGGGCGACGTGGGGGCGATTTGGGGAGACGTTAGGGGACGTTGGCGGAGACTTGGGGCGACTTGGGACGACGTTGGAGGATATGGGGGGGGGGCGACGTGGGGGGCGCGGGGAAGGGGGTGATGAGGGACGAGGGGGGAGGCGGGGCACGACATGGGGGAAACGTGAGGGGACTGGGGCGACATAGTTAAATCTAAGAAAATGATTAAGTTGATTTTTCACTGATGATGAATGCAATTGACCTTTCATTGACATGAACCTGAACTATGTTTTGAAGAATCTTTAACTTATTCATTACTCATCTATCATGTAAAACTCATCTTATATTACTATACGTTACTATTGTATTATTATTATTCATCTAACGTCTGGAAGATCATATGTTACACGTGATGGTAATAAAATCCCCCTCCCCCCCCAAAAAAAAAAAAAAAAAAAAAAAAAGGGGGGGGGGGGCAGGTAGTGGGGCGAAGGGGAGACATAGAGGGCGAAGGGTGACAGGAGGGTGGGGCGTAGGGGACGTTGTGAGGGCAGGGGATGGGCGCAGGGGATAGGAGGGAGCCATATAAAGAACGGGGGGGGGGGGCTACTGTAGGGGCCAGTGAGGAGGCAGGGGCGGCCGAAGGGCGGTAGGGATGGCAGTAAGAGCAATGGTGGCGGGCGTTGAGAGTTGTGGCGAGAGGTCCACGAGGGGGGGGGGGGTGTTGCAGAGGGAGTTAGGAGAGGGGCCGGGGGCGGCCGAAGGGGGGCCGGGGGACCGAAGGGCGGTCGGGGGGCTGGGGGGTTGCCGGGTAGCGGGCCGAGACGAGCCAGGGGGTGCGGGTGGTGGTTTCTTCAGGAGCCTAAGGGCTTCCCTGGGACCCCCGGCAGAACGGTGTTTATCATGCTGTAAACATATCAGAGGCCCGGCAAGGCCCCCTGGAGGTTGCCCCACTTTGGTAATTTGTCGACGGGGACCTTCAGTTCCTCCTGTGAGGTATCGGGAGGAAAAAGGCCGGAAGGAAAAACCGGAACTAGAAAGGTCCCTCTAGGGGCCTTGCCACTTCCGGCCATGTCGCGCATGAGTGCGTTTTATCCGCGTGAATTTAAGAATATGTTTTAATGATCTATGAATACAGAATATTACATCTGCTTTGTTTAAGGAAGCTTATTCCGTATCATGAGAAGTATACCGAAATGGTGCTATCAGACAGGCAGACAAGAGTAAGTAGTCCATAGGAATGGTTCGAATTACCAGGCATATTCACGAGAAGTATGTGGAAACGTTTTTTTTTTATACGGGCACGAATTTGCGAGTAGTATATATAAATGGTTGTATCAAGCAGGTACACACATGTATAAATAATGAGTAGTATGCAATCGATTTTCTTGGAAAGAGGCATGCTTTATACCATTTGTTTGCAACAAGTTTACGGCAATTTTATCATATGTTCGATACCTATGCTGGTAAACCCGCGATAATATCATCTCTTTTATAGCTTAACTTCGACAAATAGAAAACAAAACAAACAACAACAACAATAAAGTTCAAGTTGGTCCTTCATGGTCGAATTAGAAATTAAGCTCTTTTTCGCAATCAAAGCCTCCTAAGTAAAAGAAAAAAGACACGATGAAACAAGTTTCACTTTCCATTAAACAACCAGTCACTGCTATCCACCACAGTACTCCATGGGAAAATCCACACGTCTCACATCCCTAGGCATAACAACCGATAGCTTGGCAGGGGGTCTTGCTCCCTATCTACGGTTAGCTCGTTAAAACAGCGTCAGTGGTGGCCTATCCCATGTCTATACAGTAGTCGACACGGAGTCGGTAAGAAAAGCCGTGATGAGGTGACTCCTCCAGACCTCCTCCAGTGTGAAGGTGACGGCCCTGCCACACTGGAGCCTCCCCTGGAGGCCGCCTGGAGTATAGGTGGAGGGGTGGGGGAGGGGTGGTGTTGGAGAGTTAAGGCCCGGTCACACATAGAGACTCAACTCAACTCAACTGTTGAGTTGAGTTGGGTCTCTGACAGTCTTGATATGTGACATAAGGTTAAAACTTGAGTTTTAGGTTTTCTCATGACTGATCAGTCTGGTCTCTTATCTTGAGATGTTGAAGATTTAAAGCTGGATAATCTTGAGTCTTTAGCAGTTTTAAGGCCCAGTCTCAATATGTGACCTAGCTTAAGACTCAACTCAACTGTCTTGAGTCCAGTATCCAATCACATAAAGGAAAATAGACACACCTCTTTTGCCTGTATGTCATTGTGTTTATACACAGGGGTAAGAAGAAGAAGACTATCCATTCTCTATATGTGACCACTGGTCAGTTTTTCATTGGGACTGGTTAGTTTGCAACTATCCAGTCTCAAATCATTGAGACTGTTGAGTTGAGTTCAGTCCCAATATGTGACCGGGCCTTTAGGGTTGCAAGTGGTGGAATTGTGAGTAAGTGGGTGGGTGGGTGGGTGGGTGGGTGGGTGGGTGGGTTGGGGAAGGGATTGCCACCTCCTTCCTCCAGTCCCTCTTTGATTTATAATAGGCACGGCGGACACACTCGGTAAACAATGAACCCTCCAGGGTCCGCCTGGTGTAAATCTCCTCCAGGGCGTTCACCACTGTACCCCCTTAACGGTATGAGGATTAGCCGTAGGAGATACCACTAAACAACGTTAACCGGAGTCCAGGCGGCGCAATTGTCCAGTGTCTGCTATAACGGTCAGTTTTTATTTTTGCTCATATTTTCATTTGTAAATGCTTAAAATGTACCTCATAATTAGATAAACTCACATGTGTGGAATAATTGCTGCTCAGTTAGTATGGGGAACCGGAGACCAGGCGCAATTGTCCAGCATTTTGCTGAAACGGTCAGTTTTTATTTTTGCTTATATTTCCATTTGTAAATGCTCAGAACGGACCTCATGATTAGACAAACTCACATGTATGGAATACTTGCTGCTGAGTTAGTATGAAGTGAGTAAAAATGCACACTATAAGATAATGTTCTCACTAACGCCAGTAAAACGTTTGAAACTACGTTCATCTCAAATATTTTTCATGACCAAATCTAAAGATGCGCCGCATCAACCACACAATGCAAATCAAGCCATCATACATTCAGAGTATGCACCCAACCTCTTATCTCTGATGAAAAGTAAATAAGAGTTGCTCCAGTAGCCTCCACCCTTAAATTGACCACAATCAAGATGAAGTGGGTGGAGAGAAACAAAGCTTGATCCGGGAGTGGGGAAACCAGTCATTATTAGTCTGTGGACCCTGGAGTGGTCAAGCACTGGACGTGGCCGGTCGAGTGGTCAGTTAGTTTTACGACCAGGCAGGGCGATCCCTGACAGTGGTCAAGCCCGGCCAGGATGTGGCCTTATTAGCCAAGACACACAGAGTCGACCCTTCGGTTATGGCCTGTCGGCCGGCGGGCACGGGGAAATAAATATAGAGCCACAGGGAAATAAATATAGAGCCACACCAAGCCAATAAAGGCCCTAGGTGGAAATAGGCTCTAGAGAATGGCTATATGACGCCCCGCCGCCGCCGGCACTATAGGGTTGGTGGGAGATCGGCACAAGTGATAGTGCTGGTGCACAGCTATGAATAGGCAACGGTGTGGTTAATAAGACAAATAAATCTTCCTCTGTGGCCTTTTTCTTGCCGTCAGCTTGAGTATAGTGTTTTGGAATTGGTTTGTATATCAAATATATTGCAAAATATGATGGATTATTTTGATGTTGATAAGAGTTTAAATTGTGTAGCAAGGAACATATTTTTGGAGATATTTTGTAAAATCTTATGATGAATTGATCAACTTTTCCAGAGAATGGTGCAAAAAAATCTTTCCTCCAGCACTTTATTGGGAAAAAAACCCTGCTATTTGACATATTGGTTGCCATCTGAATATTGCTGAAAAGGCTCTTGTGAGCAAACAGTATTCACAACAAAGTGTGTGCAATGAGGTCATTCCTACAGCCGAAAGTCAATAAAATTGTCGTCTCAATAAATGTCTGGTGCTTTCAATCTCCATGTATTGATTTCCATACATTCGTACAGATTCAGGAGCGATCCAGACTCTTTGGACATGGTAATAACGACATTAGTTCTATAGGAATACAACAGCTGCAATGCCATTGCGACGGACGTACATTCAATACTTGATGCAAATACGAAGAACTAGTTTTCCTTCAATGCAACACCTTCATATCAATTCTATATACCCGTATTCTCAAAGTAGACATTACAAAATGAATATATATATATATGTATATATATATATTATATATATATATATATATTCTTTACAGCTATTCATAACAAAGTTCCTACTCTATCTGCAATGCAATCCCTCAAGGGACAAATACCATTGAATTCTATCTATTCATACAAGCCATGCAACACCACCAATTTGTTGTACCAGTACCAATAATTGGCGGTACCAGTATCAGCCAATGCCTGAACCAGTACCAGCCAATAGCAGTACCAGTACCAGCCAATGGGAACTTTCAATCAGCTCCACCAAAGCTTTCATCCTCTCCCCAGTGGATCCTAAACCAGGTGTAACAGACCAGAATAGACGTCCCACCAAAACTAATTGTCGCCCCTTTGCGATGCAATCTCTAGCTTTGCCAATCGCCCGGCGAATAGCGCTATTTAATCCTGATAAGGACCGCTTCATCAAACCCAGCGTGGGGATTAGGGCCGTTATCTTTATATCAGCTGGGGGAGGCCGGGCACTGGAGGGATGGCAAGGGGAATGAGTGTTCATCAAGTCTATGCTGATGGTTATTTATCAATGGCATAGACTTAAGTAGCTAAAGGCTATATTGCACTAGACGATGTCTTTCTTGTATGTTAAACGGGTTAGAAAGTTGCAAGTCTTTTTTCTTTTAGATTAGTTTGAGACAGCCTGAATAATGTTGGAATTGGATTAAATAACAAAGAGTTGTTGGATTATTAGTCTGTATACATGAAGTGATTCTGCTGTAGACATAGGCCTAAATACAATTTTTCACATGGGTGACTATAACATATTTTATAGTTTGTTTAGATGTCTGAGGTTATTCTATGATAAGCATTAATCATACTCTTTACAGGTCTGAGTACAAAACATTTTTATCTGTTATACAGTTCCGATTTCTAATATTGAATAGAGTCTGCTGTACAGTTCGTTTGATTTCTTCCAAATAGATGGCCGTACTTTAACAAAATTGCAACGTAAGCATTTCGAGTAACTACGCCATTAGCTTCAACTAAATTAGTTTGAAGAGTCTGAAACTGCCAGTGCCACAGGTCAACTCAAGGCAATTAAGCTTTTATTGATCGAAAATGAATATATAAATCATGTCAACTAATGGAAAAAGTCCTGAAGAGGAACAGGAGATTAACACTACAACCATTATCTGCATATCTTTTCACCAGTTTCCCGTCACATAAGAAACAAATAATCCTTACAACATTGTTCAAAATGGATTCAAGAATATTCGCTTTAATTCAAGACTATAACATGACAATATTAACGCTTTGAATTTAATTTCAAATATTTACCATGAAATTAAAATCAAATAAACGGACTCAATAGAAAAAAGTTATACGATAGTATATTGCTCGCTAATGTCGCATGTCCCTGCAACCTATTGCAACGGCTATGAGTTTAGAGGCTGCAATGTTCCACGAGGGGAATAAAGTCATTTTTATTTTCATTTTTCGCATTTCTCGTGTGCTGACGATCCTTACATGGCCTCAAACAGGGAATGCCCGAGAACAACACTCTTGTTTCCATTCACATTGACAACTGTTTTTCTGTGGCTTTAAACCTGTTTTGTGTCAGTGTTTAACTAAAGTTTTACACAAATTTTACATGGGTCTTTTAACTCTAAAAGCTCGCAGAAAACCCTACAATAACGAAAAGGCATGGGAAACCATGGTAAAAAAAATCTTGTGTATACCACTAATTCCATCTCCTGAAATACGTGTGTACACTTTTCAACACAATTATGTTTTTACTGGTTGATGTCTGTCAAATATATATTTGATTTTGCAAGATGACTTCTAACTCGCCTCATCCCAATCTGTTAAAAATCATTAATTGTTCCTCACTACTCAATAATTCAGTGAAATGATATGTTCAGCCTATTGATTTGAATAAAATTACCACATGTATAGTGACCGATATGGTTATGCTGATCAATGTCTCGGTATTCACAATTACACCTGAAAACATATTGAATACATCCAACAATCACTCTTTATTTCAAGTTAAGTCTCTACTAAATTCTTGTTAATCGTAAAACAATAATCGTAACTTACTGAAAGCTGATTGTTTAGCCTGATCACTTACAAAAGCGTGGGCTCAGATATTAGTTGAGGAATACTGGAAAACATGATAAGCAGAGTTTGATATACACATACAAGACCGATGCTTATCAGCTTCCGTTGCCAAGTACAGCACCTTAGTCTCTTTTGTCTTCACCCAGAAATTGGCTTGTAGCCAAAGAATAACTAATCCATCAAAGCCCAGAGACTCCATACTGAAACCGTGGGACCAGATTGTGTCACATAAAAGGCTGACATGAATAAGTAACTGAGACAGAAATAAGTGACACGTGAAATATTGATTTATCAACGCATACAATGATGGATTATCATATCGATTTAACGCTTCAATCAGATACTAAAAGTTATGATTGTTTTATAAGTTCTGCCTGCACTTTTTGTAACCCTTGGCACAACAAGTCTGCAAAAGATCAAAACAATGTTTTTCTCCCTTAGTTTAGGGAATATCTTTTTAAATGTTCCAAGACTTATAATACAAGTCTTGGAACATTTAGACAACATTTAAAGAACATTTAAACCGATATTTCCATTCTGGCTGAGCAGGGATGACCAGGTTACACTTACAGTTGATATTTTACGCATATCATATATAACTGTACTAATGCAGTTTCTTTAGTCTTAGGTACAAAAAGAAATCTTAAGTGCAAAAATAATGCACTACCATAAAGTTGCCTGGTCATCCCTGCTCAGCCCGTCACCCATGGGGTAACATGTCGTAACCAGCACCCTGGATGAAGAATGGGTACTGGAGGAGGTAGGGGTAGAGGGGTAGGTGGTGACGGCCCAGCTGCACCCAGTGATCCGGTCGTCATGGCAACTTGATCCCCCCACTGGATCCACCAAGAAGGTAACGTTTTGATCGTTCCCCTGAAAGGATCTAGATGGGTGAGCGTGTGAGTCCGGCATGGTCGGCGGACTCGTCAAAGAAATTAGGTAATTGAGAATGGGTACTCTGAGGTTTGACTGCTATTGGTTGCCGTTGCGCCACCTGGGTGGTAGTACGATCAATTTTGGATGGATTTAAAGGTCCGTTAAACTGATTGGATTGATGAATTTTTTGAAAATAAGATGTCTATAATAAAATGTTCCACGATTATAACTGTGGTTAGTGGCAAAGTATCAGCCTTGAAGACAGAGCTCAGTAGCATTCTATAAAAGATGGCATTATTTCAATGTGTCTGTGAACAAATGCAATTCATGCACTGATTGAATTGCGCAATAAAAAACTTTTTCATTATTAATTTTTATTAGAGTTTTCATACTTTACATTTCACCATAGACTTGAGTTGACTCATGAACTATATTGACATGGTTATTTGAGTTTGATTATCTTTAGCCATAGATTGCTCTTGGTTCCCTTTGGCCTTGGCTAACAGATCATTGTACAATCAGCCTACTCCTAATATTCCTAAAAAATACCTGCAACCCATTGTTCACCTAGGGAACTGTGAAATAGCCATAAGGAGGGAGTAGCCACTCTTTAATATGGACGCAAAGTCTCTGGCCCTGGTCTTTGTGAGACGACTGGAAGGATGTTTCTGCTCCTGCACATGAACTGGAGCACATCAGACCCCATAGTCCTCCAATTTTATTGATTAGAAGTCGGCCTTGCGTGCTTAGAATGCCATTTGTTACTCACACTCAGGTAGCGGGGCTGGAGAAGTGCGGGGGAGTTAGTTCCAATCCTTTCTTTACTTAGATATATATATGTAAAGGAAAAATCTGAAAAAATGATTTCTTTCAGAGGAAATTTCATTATCTTTGACGCGTGAGTTATCCGAATCCAGGTACTCCTATAAAATGATGAGACAATGAATTGCATTGTCAAATATTGACATTTTTCAAGATATGTGCCAAAACTTTGGAGTGGTTCTTCCAAATCTGCCAGAGCTTTTGTCCTTTAAGTGACCTGAGGTTAGTGTATAAAATACCCTAATCTAAATGAAACGCTACTAGGCTGGCTGTAATGACTTATGCAGTGTCAATATCCATTGGAGTGCCTCGTTTATATAGCTTTACTGCTATTGCAGGAACCCAAGCCCCCCGTGACAGCCCAATACCTTCACAGTATCCAGACACCCCGGCCCACTCCATGTAATAAAATGTGACCTTCCTCTGCTGAAGCAGGCATATGTCGCAGAGAAAACTTCAATGACATAGTGCAAAAGGGAATAAAATTGAAATTAGTTTAATGACATTTATCCTAGAAGTAGTTGCCATGGAAATATATACAATACTACTGTCGTCGAATATTTCTCAGTTAGCCTTTCCTAGTTAAAATGTATAGATTTTCTCTATTAAGAAATGGTAAAAGACGTTTCCAACATTTCTTTCATAGCTTACCCATTTGAATTTCAAAATATTCACAACTTTAAATAAGAATAAGAAATATTTGTATTGTAAAACTTATATAAGGGTAAAATAACATAGTCACAACCTAAGCCTTACATAGCATTGAATGGCCACACATATGCACACAGATATACGAGGCGAGCTGCCGTCATAGATATAGCTGGCTAACGGCTTATCGGGTGGACTGCTGCCAGGGGTCTGGATTTGTGTGATCAATGTAATAGGGACGGCTCGGCTGGGCCAGGCCAGGTCCATTATAAACAACAGGTGGGAGTGCACTGGTCGGCCAAGCAGAGCTGGGGTTGTACGCCTGGCCCTGTAAAAGCCATGATCCACGTTGCGATTTTGGGCCGAATTTGAACCGATTTTGAAAATCGGTTTGTTAAATAATCGTTTTTCTTATACAACATACACTTTTCCAAAGAGTTTAGAATAATACAAATCAGAAGAAATGTATTTTCATCAGGAAAATTGATTCCAAATATAAGAAAAATGCATGGGAAGAAAATCGGTCGGCCCGAAATCGCAATGTGGATCATGGCCTTCAGGCCTGGTGCACGCAAAGCAGTACATATAACACGCACATGTATGTAGGACTGTCCTCCCTGCTAACTTCATTGACACAAGCAATCACCTATGGAGGTTTTGTAGTGAAGGGCACATGGCCAGTGGTTTGTTTCATAAGAATGTGTGTTAATATGGAGATGTTGTGCTTTACTGATGGAAATGTAGCAGGGATTTGAATAAGGTGTTTCGTTGAGAAAACCTCCATTACCTCCATTATACAAAGCTACATAAAATCTTGAAATTGTACTTCCTAAATTTAAGATGGTCAACTCATCACTTTTATGTCTGGCAGGAAATTATGACGTGTAAAACAAGGCGCTCAATCACCATGTCATTAAACCGGGGTTCCACATTGTCCTGGAGTAATATAAAAGCATTAGGTCCACAAGATGAAACTAGAATTCCATGGTTGCCACAGATATGCTCTATAAACAGGAATCTAAATAAGATGTTTTGTGCATATTACTCGAATTATGTATAATCAGGCATAGTGAGGATCACTCAAGGATTCTAATGTATTGCAAAAATTCCTCATTTTGCATCTCAGACAAACTATATGGCGTGCACTTGGAATAGAACTGCAGACCTTCATATTGGCATACTAGTGACCTACCATTGGCCTAACTCTACGCCTACCATAGGCTGTTTTTCTGCGATTCTGCGATTGGCATGCCAAAGCCTAAGTGATGGGGAGGTAGGTCGGGGAAGAAGATAAATACCATTTGGTATAGGAATAACACGTGTAGGTCGCAGAAGGCAAAAAGGAGTTTTATCGATCGTTAACCAAGCAGGAAAGGCAGTCCTCCTCTCACGCACTCCATCCTCGCATACAACCCGGTCGTCATAGTAGTGTCTTATTGGCGGTATAGGCTTATCATGTAGAGCCTTAGGCCTATAAAATTTAATATTCCACTTGCTGATTTTGCTGCCGGTTTTGTAATCTGCATGGGAAATAAAAGTGGAGTAAGGACATGTTATAATATCATTAAAATAATTCTTTTTCGAAAGGTATATTATAGGAAGTATCATGTGAAGTACAGGTCTTGTACTTTAACTAGCTTAGGCTCCCGCCCTATACTCATGCAATACCGTAGATAGGAATTCCCTTGCAACTCCAGGCCCTTGATATTTAGGGTTACAAACGTGCATAATTTCTTTATCATTGTGTTTCCCAATAGCTCGGGCAAACGCTTGTGAGCACTATTAGGAGCTGGATAGTTACGTTTGAATTCCATTGAATGAGCATAGTAGTTGATTGACCTTGTCATGAAAGAAATGATGCCTTGAACTGGCATATCAGCTGAGATTGACTTGTCGATTAAATATACCTTGCCATGCAATGAAGGTAGAATCAGTAGATCTAAATTATGGCAAGATTTCTGTATAACTTGCTATCCCTATACATAACAGAACATAGGGTATATATAAGTCCATACTTTAGCAATGCCCAATTGCATAATCAAATTACCACCGAAAGAAACAATGGTACACACCTGTTTACTGGTGGAACAAAACAGAGAAGCATCCCAGCCAGCTTGCGACGTAACAGAAACGTTCTGCAATCATACTTTTATAGTCAGTTTGTTACTTACTAAGATGGCATGTAACAATAACATTAATATTATTGATGGTGAGGTTGAAACCTCACCAAATTAGAACATACTTATAACATTATTTTTTGTTAAGGTTAGGGCAAAACCAGAACAGAACGTTATGAGAACATTCTGTATAGGTCAAAGAAAATAACTAGAACATTATATTAACATCGCAGTGGAACGTCACAGCAGTAGGTCACAGCAACGTATTTGGGAGTCATCAAAAGAACATAACAAGAACCAAACCAGAACCAAATAGAACGTTACTGCAATGTTATTATAACGTCATACCGCCGGCTGGGGCATACCACCTGAAACATGCAGCATACATACATGCATCCTTCCGACATATTATAACTCATACATGTCTCTAGTCAGCAGCTGGGGGCCACCATGGACACGTACACTCTTTCTATTTCCCCACTCCCCTTCAGAAGTGCTGTCTTCTGGGCATGCGTCCAATCGCTGGTCTTTGAAGTCTGACACAGAGAGAAGGAAATACGGCTCATACCCGCCGGGAACAGTCAACACGCCGCGCTGGTGCCCCGGCTGTAGCAGTAACAACAGTGTAGAGGTAACTGTTGAGGCTGGGTATCAGCGGTGATATGTGGAATGATATAGCGGAAAGCCCTTGGTGTAGAGAGTGTATTATTCCAAGTTGTACTTGTGCACAAATGGAATCTTTATCTTTGTAAGAGATGATACAGATTTCGAATCCGTCCACACTACCAAAGAACTGCCAACTCAGTGTCACCTGTGATTTCAAATATTCATACAGCATGTGGAATCTTCCAAACCCCTACGAACATGTAGATCATTTCGTAGAAGAATCATAATGCTAACGTCATAGTTTCTTTAAAATGTTAATGTTTCACATGCAATATTGCCTAAACATACAGTATTCTCTCAGGATGATTCCATACAGTATGTTAGGTTTGATAAATTCAGTAGCAAATTATGTTGTGCAAAACTGATATCAGGCAGGTTTGCACTCTAGCAAAATCAGTGCTTTGTTAGAACTTGAATATTCAGATGAGTTTTTCTAGTGCTCACATGGTACCATACTTTAGAGAAAGCAGCAGAAACATAAGAGTGCAGGTTCGAAACGTTTTAATGTTAAAGGCAAAATATCTTATCTAAGAAATCCAATATCTGAGCTCTGACAGCATGTGTATATGTTTCATTAACTTTATTAGTTGATCGACTCAAATGTGATGAGTTACCATCAACCCAACAGTGATAAGACAAACATGAATTAAACCCTCTAGACCTTAGGAAGGAGATTAAGATAAGGAACACATAGGGGGGAAACACAGGGCAGGTGCTCTGGGTGAAATTGTTAGACATAGAGTCCTATAAGGGCGGCAAAGTGCCACCGGTAAGTCAACTCAGAACCAGCACTCATCTGTCCACTATTTGACTAGCAGACGACAATTGGACGATTCAAGAGACCGCATCCACTCGCGGGAGGCGGGAAAGAAGCTCGCAGACGACATTCGGTCAACCCCCAAGCCACTTATGGCTGGACTGTAACACAATATTTTGCACGCAGGTCGACCTAAAAGCAAACACGCATGAAACCATATCTACCTTTGAAGGTAATTGCTGCAACAGAATTAACAGCTGATTAATAGATGCAATCAAAAGATAAAACCGTAGATTTATTACCATGATATAATAATATAATAGTGACCTCTATTTTGCTTGCTTCCTACAGTTTGATCCAAATTGAATAACAGTGTAACAGTTTGAAACTGCATGATAAGTGTGAAGGTTGAAGTGGAATGGCGTATTTACTAAAGTGGGCCACTTTAACGTAATTTAATCAGACATTTTGATTTTATCGGCTGAATAAATATTATACCTGTCTGCCTGAATCAAACATCTCATGACGAATTCATACGGTTTGTTTTTAGTCGATTGACTAAAGATTAACAGGTGCAGATTTTACATCTCCCGTGACACTGCCATGTTTGTTTTCATCGATTCCTATTCAAGTATTTATACTAATTCCACCTAACTTCATTTAAATGGATTCAATCCACGACCGGCTTCCCTAACAGTTGGAAATCATTATAAAAGATGCATAAGTTACATTTTGCTCTATTAGAATTACTGAAGAATTACTAAATCAAGTTTATTTCTTGAAAATGATCAATCAACCAGCATTATGTCACATTCTTTCTCTAATCTGTATCTCTTGCACCAGTTTCAGGATAATGATTAAATCATTTTATTTCAAAAACACAGATTTCTCTCAAGTCTGAGACGTTATAGGCCCTAGTTCATTCACCTTATGAGAGTGAGCCGTTGCACAAAGATATGGCTCGGCGCCATTCAGTCTACATTTTAATTATCTCAATCCTTATCTTTCTGTACAAAGTTGATGAATATAGTCTCTCGAACGACAGCCCTGCACATCTCCGTGTTAGGTTCAATATCATTATGTATTTCACATCTTAAGACAAGTCCTGAATTTAGGACACTACTACCTCCTCTGCAGACATAACTGATGATCACATTAACTAACATTTTTGGTCACGATATTTAATTGTAAATAGACAGGTATAACCCTTACACTATTGATTAACCTTTACATCAGGGTTTGTGGAAAAAACACTTTAAGCATAATTCAAAAAATTATTATGTAAATGTATACACAAAATTTATGTTTTGCATTATTTAAAGCAACATGTTGCGTTTCATATAAGGGATCACCCTGAGGCATAATGCCATATAACCTCTGGGAGTGCATTAAGGCATCAATTGTAATTAAAGGGTTAAGTCTGGTAGATGGACACACCCAGGATCATCACACCTTAAGGTAAAGGTGGACGTGCTCAGAGCCATATCCTCCAGGGTCCCCAAGGTAAAGGTGTGAGCAGGTCCTCAGCAGGTGAGCTAATCACACGAGCAGCTCATTAGAAGGACATCTCCCCTTACACTGGGAGTTACTCCTTTCAGGAGGCTGAGTCAGCAAACTCGCATGATGAAGATCACTTATTCTCAGTCAGATAAGAAGTCAATGTCTAACAGGGATATAAGGATTGATAATATTACTGCGCAGAAGATTTGAAAAAGTAATATTTATTTTTCATCATGGGGTACAAAATGTGAACAAATGGGATAATCAACGAGGTTTCCAATCCAAAAAATGTTATTATCTCAAGTCTTATCTATTTGCTATCTCTCAGATGTGGTGGTCAATTTTGAACATAGTATTATTTGAAGCAGCACGATCTCTCACTGTTGGAATGGTTGAGATAATTATTCAGATAATAACCCAATATGGGTTCTGTGTAAGCTTTGTATAATTAGATCTTGCACATTGGAATTAGAAGAAGTATGGCCATTGGGGCTACTTGCAATTGGCTTTTATTTCCCAAGGAAGCTTAGGATAATCATCCTCTCACCACTTCACTACCTATTTATATACATGGAGTTACCAGCCCTCACCTGGTCATTCTACACCAAAAGGTCAAAGCCTCTGGACCCACTGGAGGCAGCAGTATTTCCCACCCACCCTCCTTACTTGTCATTACCCTATATATTATCTGTGGCTTCAGCATTTCAACCCACCCATATAGAGTTATCTGACACACATTGAACTTATAATTTGTTTGCTGTTCGGTGTATGTCATGTTTCATTAAATATGTCATTTCCACCTTGCAGTATTGTTAATAATTAGAATTGAACAACAATAATACTATTATCGAACATAAAAATTTAATATAAACTACACACGTGGTGTATGAAAGTATGTATACGGACTCATACTTTATCTTGAACAACTACTACCTAAAGGTCATTGGGAGAACCCTTCCTTTATTTACCCACATTTCTTATGTAGGGGACAATGTAAGATAAATAACAATTTTGTTTAAAAAAACATCTTTTCGTTCATGGTATGAACTACTTAGTATTTTTTTCTAGAGTAATACAGATTTTAGTAATGGGGTATAATAGTTATATTTACATGTGCAGCATGATTATGAATTGTTTATAGATTAGGTGAAGCCATTAGAATTATTCGAAGTTAACATCAAGTCTTAAATTAGACTCCATTATGTGGAGAACTTTAATTGGACTTTTGATGTTTTTGTGCTCCCATGGCGCTATGGCGATTGTGTTAATGGCACATGAAGGGAAACTACTTCTCTTCCGTTAATGACACATGCGTTACCCTGGTAGTATTTCAGGTCCAAAAATATGATATTTCAATCGGGGTGATAATGTTTTTTATTGATAGGTGTTGGCAACACCTTTATAGGTTATAGGTTTGCTAGTCAAAATTGCCAGTATTTCCTTAGAACAAATGAGTTGTGCGGTTAAATAAAGCACACGTTTACACCTTCACAAGTTATAACATTAGCATAACATTTTCATAAGGTCAAATTTGTTCAAGCACTTTCAAGAAGACTGTAAATTGTTCTTGGAATACCCTCTAAGTCAGAGGTGGTATACATTTAAAACATTTCTATACTGAAGTCTATCTTGTATGAATTATTTTAGTCCAGTATCAGTAACATAAATATATGAAATCCATATCCTAATCAAAAACAACGTAGGATAAGATAAGTAACTGTTCGGTATGCCGATTAGATTCATTTTGATTTCCAAAATTGATAACAACCTTTGCAACCAACTACGGTTATTCTAATGGATGATGATGGGCTGTCCCATAAAAATGATTCAGTTAATGTAATACTTCTATAATCAGTAGGTTGAACGAGTGCGAAATATATGCCTAGTTCTGACTTACAACATGTCATAACCTCCTCCTGTGGGTGGCCCAGGTCCCTCCTGGGTCGTCTGGAGGTACCCAAAGGTACCTCATTGAACGATGCAATTGCAATTCTGGTCATATTAGAGGACGCCAGCGACCAATATTTGACAAGATTAGCTATTTTCCAAGCGATTGACCATTTTTGGAGTACTGATGAAATCACTCAATAGGTACACCGTTAATGTTTTGTTCGTTTTCGACCATTTCTGGTCACGTAAACGACTAGAATTCTAGTTGAGAGGCTCAATGGGTACCCTTTCACAATCATTAAATTCACGAGAGGCAATGTCTCTAAAATTAACCAATATTCCGCATGAGCAAATTAGGACCGCGTCAGCTCCAGAGAAGCACGACCAACCTATAACCTACCTGGGAATAGTGAGAGTGGGTGGAGGAGGAGGGGGGTGACCTATGCCGTGGAGGAGTTATGCACAAATAATGCATCTCGGACGCGCTCGATGGGTATTACATATTCAGAAGCGCGCCCAGTTAAAGCAGATCGTCGATCAATCGGCCAAAGTGCACCTGGGGAGAGGAGGAGGCAGAAGTGAGCATTTGATCACCTGGAGGTACTTAAGGACAGGTACTGGAGGAGGATAAGGACCCATACTTTATGTCCATACCTTACCAGTTTATATAGGCTGCAATGGATATTCTATCAATGGCGCTGTATGTTGTATAGGCATGAAGGATTCTACTTTTTCGTGAAATGCTGACGTTCGGAAATATATGAGTTGAAACTAGTTTATCGACCCAGGTGGTGTCCATATACGTGGCCAATATCTTCAGCATAGTTAAGTATAAGTTTATCTGTGCTATTGAAAAAGGTAGGGTTTTTTAGTGTATGCATTGTATTGTTTCATAGGTTGTGTTTAGGCCTACCAGGCAGGGAAATTGCTCTTAAAGTAGCTGGGATGACCCAGGGATCAATTCTATCTGTTCTGCCTTGACCTCCATCGTTTCAACGCTGCTGGTGGGAATTTATTATACATGACCACTTTTCATGACGATTGTAGTGTCAGCATCTGAATTATCATAACGTCTTTTAGGCACGCGAGATAGCTCAAAACCCCATGCAGTGGTTGTCATAACATTATGAGGATGACATGCGGAATGGAAAACATTGAAAAAGTGGAATTACAACTCCCACTCGTATCATTACACCATCAACGTTATCGGCCCTGAAATAGGGTTGTTTTCTTAGGAGCGAATCCCACAAACATGGGAATACTACCCATCATTCCCAAATGTAGAACGTCCGTCTTGTTTTCTTTTTTTGCTCTAATGTAAAAATAGGTGTCATGTTCACAATTAATTGATCCCAGCTGGTCGTGAAATTGAACCCCCACGACCGAAACTAATTAAGTTTTCTATTCTGGGTAGGAAGGACGGCAATTGTGGGAGTAGTCGCAAGACGAGAGTTGGTCGGAGGTTTTATTTTGTACAAGAGTGGGGCATATTTGTGACCAGCCAAGGGGAAAGGGTACTCCGAGGTTCCTATATTTTCTATCCTAAACCTAATATTTAAGAAGATATGAGTAGATTTATGAAAAATAGTAATTATTTTATCTTAAATCAACTTTTTGTGTAGAGTTCATTTATCATACCCAAAACATTCCATCATGATGGAATTTTTCTCTATTTGGAATGTCAATGGAACGTTTTGATATGGGAAATTCACTTAATTCATTCTAATTGGTTGCCATGGAAACTAAAATACATGAGATTTTCAGAAAATAGTGTAAACTATGAGAAAACATCATTTTCAGGTCTCAACATTGAAAACAGAACACATTTATCATTTCTGGTTAAAAAATAATGAATAAAAGTCTGTTTTTGAATATCTAATTGCATTTATGATAATTTATGATAATTTATGCAAAATCTCAATAAATACAAGAAAATTTAGCTTTTCCTCATTTTCTGGTATCCTTACAGTGTTATGTTTAAGGGCCCATAACTTCCTTAATAATAATCAGATTTGGACATGCTTGATATCATTTGAAAGCTAAGAACCTGCCCTACAACATTGGTTTCATAGGAAATCCCGCGCGGAGCACCCTTTCCTCTTGGCTGGTCACATTTGTTGATAAGTCCCACTGCCCTTGGCATAGGTTGCAGTGTGGCTATATTTTGTGCTATTCGTATCGGACCAAGAATGTTTCTCAAAGGGGAAAAATCTATTACTTGGCCGTGCTGCTGGACAGCATTATGATTCGTAATCATATTCAAGCAACTTAGAAAAAAACTTACAGACAAAGATTTTTAATTCTTTTCTTTGACTTCCACTGAACAAAAATGACATATTTTCGTATACTGAAAGCACATTGAATGACGTAATTGTGAGACAGAATACTTTGTTGATCTATAAGTGTACTTGAAGTGTCAGCACTAAAATAATTCAGCTATTGGACCAACACTATTTTTATCTTCTTATACTGGTTCACTCAAAATCTTACATAGTTTGCTTGAAAGCATAAAAAGTGAAGAATTTTAGCTATTTGCCAGCAAAGCATTTAATTAGTTACATTCTTTTTAAATGAGCAATCAAAGACTAAATTCCTATCGAAGAGCAGTGCACATTTAACATAGAATTTTGACATTATTAGGTGGCGTCATATCAGCATATTACTTTTTCCTTTGTATAAAAAAAGAAGAAATTGGTCTGTCGTGTGCCTGCTGGAATTTAAGATGCGGGGAAACATAGCTTTGCGTGTGACAGAATTATGTATGTGCGGGTTTTATTAATATTATTCACTGTTCTAAGAATTGTTTTTGAGATTTATCATTGGTCATCAACGTCTTGTTACTTACACGCATATTAGCTAACCTTTCAGGACCCCATTCAATAAAGTCGCAGAAAAGGTTTCTACTTACCTTCAAGGAAAACTGCGATTTGTTTCTGGGAAAAGTCATGTGCCAGACGTTTAAATGTAATGTTCTGAAAAATATGGCATTGTTGGCTATGACGTATTTCAACTACCCTTTTAGAACAGTGTTAATAAAATCACACAAAAGGTTTCTATGTACCTTCGATCGATTTCTGGCAATGAACTGGTGTCAGGGAAATGTGACAATTATAAAGAATTCCGTGTAAATCAAAATTATCACCCAATTATTGGTGGCATAGCAACAAATTTGAGAAGCCCAATAATCTTTATGACCCACACTTGTTGCAATACTTTGCTTCAAGAAGGGAACCGTTTTATGATAAGGGGAACAGGTTTATGACACATAATCAGAGTTACTTGGCTTTGGTTGCTTTTCTTCTTGTTCTTTTATGGGCAAATGGTATCAGATTTGCAAAATATATAGATTCGTTAGATTTGTTAGGGTACAGACGAGACTCCTAAGCCTCTGCATTTTTTTTTTCAAATCTGTACAAGAGATTAATGATAACTACCTACAAATAACATGAACCTCTAGCAAAGGCACGGAGAAGACTATAAAATGACTTTTTATATGTAGCCCCATAGGTGTAGTATCATGGTTAAAGAATCCAGTTCAAACACACCCAGAGCGATTTTCCACAGATTTCAGCCTTGCGTTTGCCTTATATTACGGGAATGTTTCCTTCTCTATCCGTCGAAAAAGCTAAGGGGGGAAGTAGTTGTTTATCTACCTCACTCAGTCCTCATCCGAACGATGCATACCCTATACCTTTTCAAATGAAATATAGTGACCTAAAACTAGTAAAAAAAAAAAAAAAATTGTTGAAGAATATTTCCCCGCCCATCCCCCATCCAACATAAAAGTAGCTAAAACATATAGCTAAATCCCTCAATTCGATTCGGACTTATACCCCGGTACACCCGCTAGGTTTTTGCCCTGGAGGCCCTGCAGATGCCCTATGGATCAGTCCTTGGGAATCCATTACAGCATCTCTGACCTCAACACCCCCAGCAAACCTCCACCACCACCCCTTAACCAACCCCCTCCTTCCCCTCTACCCCCTCCTCCCCCACAAACCCTGAAGGAAAGCAGCTCACGCCTGAGGCAGCGCCTTACCCAAATACTTTCAAGGTTTCAGGGGTGGAGAGAGCAGGTTGGGTGTGGGAGAAGAAGGAAAGTGGCACACTGAAAACCCTTTGGGTAATTTGGGTGGCCCTCAGATCAGTTCTATTTGCCATCAATCAGTAGGCGAGTGCTGCGGAAAAAGGTTCTGTTCGTTCTCTTCGGCCACACCAAAGATCCCAAGACCATAATTTGAGTATACCAGAAAACCTAAAGATTTTCTCTCCGACCTTTCGTCTTACATTCGTTATGGACATACATACGTGTACACATTTGTGCCAGAATCTAGACCAGCCCCCCAGCCCCCTCCCGATCAAAAGTAGGGCATATGCTTATACTAACAGACTTCCAGATCTCCCTCTTTTGACCTGCACGTACTCCATTGTTTATTTCTATCTACCCACCCACCTACCTACATATCTACTTATCAAACTGTATATTTATATACGTTTACACATGTTTGGAGGGAGTGTGGGTGTGAGTCATGTCTCCTGCAACTGACAGTATCACACTAATTAGTTACAAGACTTTCACAGATACTCTGACACATAACATTAATATTATTGTTATTCTTACTATTTATCTTACTCCCACTACATCCGGCAACTGATACTAACGCTCCCACCCACAAGTCTTATCTTATTGCCCTCTCCTCTCCTTTTCTTAGTCAGGCTCCTCATCTCTTAAGACTCCCCAAGTCGTCCACCCCTACCCCCCAGCTCACAGACAAACCACTGTCCACCTCCCACTCTCTCACGCTCACCTCCCACTCCCTCACCCTCACCTCCCACTCCCTCACGCTCACTCCCCACTCTCTCACGCTCACCTGCTCACAGGTGCTCATAAAGGATCTGCTCATCCAGGTGTAAAATGTCAAGGTCCCATGGGTCATTTGGGTGTGTGGGTGGAAACAATGGCTTTGGTTTAAGGGTCTGTGAGGTTTGAGTGCTGCACTGGATGGCTTTTATTGTCAGCATGTGAAGTATGAGATGAGAGGTGGGCAATTTGGGAGAGCTGCCTAAAACCTGGCCATTGAAGCTGGGGTAGATATCAAGAGGCTTAGCTCAGCCAGTAACTGATCTGGAAAGCTAGTCCATATTGAGAGCTCTTGGATCAATAAGAAATGGTCACAGAGTGATTAGGCAGTTGGGTATGCAATTTCAAATAAGGGATCAATCCTTAATTACACATCCATGATCCAGACAGCCCTGCCACTTAATCTTAATCTCAACTGGGAATTCTATTCCCATTATTTGTCAGAGCAAAGACTTAAAGAAAGGTGCGGGAACACATATACATGAGGTAAATGAATTCATAATCCCAAAAACTATAAGAAGTACTACATATACAATGTTGGAATGTGATCTCATTAATATTGGGGTGATCTAATGAAAACATGAATTATGTTCCTCTGAACATAGATGTTTTTAATTTGTATATATAGCTCTTTAGGCTTTCTGTTCAACATGACTACGAACTAGGCAGACCTAGTTTTGGTAGAAATACGTTTCATGGAAAGAGCTGCATGTTGGAACACACCCCAATTTTTTCTAGGCTAACAGGGCTGTTTCCTAGGCTGTCACCAAAAGGTTGACATCAAAATCCTTTCCTTTGAAAAACATATATCATAGTGGGAGAACCATATGTTTCTGACCCGTTGACATTTGCAGGGGCATTAATAAATACTTAGGCTAATTAGAGTGTGGGTGGGAGTACTGCCTAGGGCAAGGCTACTCCTCTGTTTGGAGAGCTGCTCACTCTATGCGTGGAGAGCCGCTCATTCTAGTAGGCCTATGTTTGGAGAGCTGCGTGGAGGAGAGTAGGTGGATGGGTGGGTGTCGGGAAAAGTGAAGCAAAGTTGCTTCGATCGCAATTTTCGTCTCCAGCGTGGTCAAAAATCAAATCATGTTAGCTGTCGGCCGGAAATAGAACCCCACGTGAGCGGAATGGCGCATGCGCTCTTGGTACTTCCGTAGAGGGGTGGAGAGTGGAGATTAATATAGGCAGCACAGCGAGGTTTGATCCCTCAGATTTAATATATTCTACGGATCAACCTAAGATTATCACAGACCGCCGGGTAAGGCAGATTAAAGGACCCATTCCGATAATTACCTCTGAAGTTTGCTCAAGAAAAATAATTGCTATAAAAACAAAAATCTTAGTTTTTTCATTACAAGCGGCCACCCTTCATAAGACGCTGTGGTGGAGATGGAATTGGAAGGGTGGTCAAATAGGGAGGGCTTCTGTGGACGGCGGGGACTCAACTCTCATATCCACGTTGCCAGCCAGTCTAGCGAATGTCAAGAAGGCAAACATGACAGAGCTGCCAAGCAGTCGGGCTTCTTCTAGTGATCGGGATTCAGTCCAGCTTTCCTCTGACCTGAGGCGGACGTGGATAGGGTAAGAGGGAGGGAATCTAGTATGCGGTTGACGGGATTAGGATGAGGGAAAGAGAACAGGAGTTTTGTATTCAGATAGTGGTAGTAGGATATGGAATAAAAATAGGACGGAACTTTCACAGATGTATGTGATAATATAATTGTGATAGCAAATCTGGGTTATAGTAGGATGAGTTCTGCCCAGTCCCATGAACCTGAATAACTTGAATGTATCTTCATCTCTTCACAATCTTCACCCTCTTCCTTTTGAACCATTGATACCCACCCATGTTAAAACTACCACGCCCATAATCCAACCAACCCATAATCTCCCAAACCTCTGGTACACGCCCATCATATTTATAACCACCACGCCCACAAACCCACAAACCAATAATCTCCCAAACTATTCATACCCACCCACCACACCCATAACACCCACCCACCACACCCATAACACCCGTCCACCACACCCATAACACCCACCCACCACACCCATAACACCCGTCCACCACACCCATAACACCCACCAATGCAACCCAGTCTAGATCTCCCGAACTGCCCCCCCCCCTCCCTCACTCTCCCTACTTTGTATTCAGAAACATGGGGCGTGGACAAGCCCAAGCCAGCAATTAGGGACCTTATTCAAAAAAGGGCCTCATCCCAGAGGGCACCGCGGCCCTCCAGGGTTATATCAGCGTCTCCTGGGGGCAGACGCGGTGGGCAGCCGCTAGAGGGCGTGGTCGGACAAGAAGTACCCGGATTACGTCCCTCTGCGCATGCGCCGCAGTGAGAAGAGCCCCCTAGCGGACGCCTATCGCACTGTAATGCCTCCTTCATCCGGGGACTTACCGCTAGACAGATTGCACAGGTTTATGACTGTGCGCATGCGTAGTTGACGTAGGGTGGCTGCTATCCTGACGCTGCCACCTTCCACTGCCTATCACATACACACCTATATGTCGCCAGCCTGTCGCTAAGCCGAGAAATTATCGCCCGCCTTGAAGATAGATTTAAAGTGTAAATTGCCTCCGGGTTCCCCGTGATAAAATTCATAGTTTGCAGCACATGATGAGGACCTATAGCTTCTGGTCTGGTTAGAGGGTCGTATGTTCTGATATCAAGGGGTATAGGCTTATAACAGGAGCCCTTCACTGGTAATGAGTGCACACCGGGTAGCCTGTATAACTTAATACGGGCAGGGTATTCTTATGAAGTACTTGATTTACATAAACATTGTTTAAGGTATATATGTGATACCCTGAGAAGTTATAGAGTATATTACTGTACGGTGTTTGACCATAAATGACATTTTGTCAAATGAGCCATTATGGTCACTTTCCAAGATATTTCAAATGCTTTTTCAGTCGACCTTTAATGTTCTGTAAATGTATCTAAGCCGTCAGGACCATTAACAACTACCGTCGCGCCATTTACGATAAGCCAAATTGTTCTTTCTTATTGGTACACTTAAACATTTGTTTAACTCTTTTGATAAAAGTTAAGGACAGTCAGGGAATAGGTAAATTACGTCATTCAAGGAAGACATCTAAGATTCCACATATTGAATTTTTGTAAATTTTACTTTTCTTCTTGCAAGTAAGTTTGATGTCCATCAACACTTTTTTTTGTATAATTCAGCAGCTATTGTTTGTATTCAAATCATCCCCACCCATGCTTACAAACCGTTCCTAACAAAAATTCAGGCGAGACTTACCAATTCAATGAGGCATATTGCGTTTTCCTTTAAGCATTTTATACATTTAATCTTCATTTCCAACTCATCATAATAGGGGAAAACGTTAAAGGGTTACGGGAGATGAAACGGAACGGGGAGCGAAAAACATCGCCTTTAATCTGTTAAAACTGAAACGCTCGTCATAGAAAAGGAGGCCTCTCGAGTGTTCATTCCCGTTCAGATAAAATCACCGACAGGGCCTTGTTTGGTCATGTCGCCGAAAGTGCTGACCATGCAGGTATGGAATTTCACGGAGATCACTGCGGGTGGCGGCGGAGAATGACTCAGTCCTTTGCTTTTCCCACCCTCTCACCCACACATTTGGGCCCACACCTGGCCCCTATTACCACTCACATCTTGCCTTATGCCCTGTTTCCACCAGCCGATTTTACTACCGATTTCAGAAATCAGCAGTGGGAAAATTGGTAAATAATGAACATGTTATATACCATTAGAAAGGGTTTTTAATTCTCTTTCAATTGGTATTTAAGGTAAATAATCCTTAGTTATATTATCAGTTAAAAGTAATAAATTACCAGCAAATTGATAGTAAAATCGACTGGTGGAAACAGGGCTTTAAGCCCCATACCCACTAGGTGATTTTAACTAAGTCGGGCAGCCAACCGGTGCTAAAATCGACCTATTTTACCAGATAAATCGGCTGACTTTAGAGCCTATTGATAATTATACATTTCAATATTGTATACTGAATGGTGAACTGAATCAGTGCACAAGAGATTTTATTGGAAATAATCGGTCGATTTATGCACCCATTGAGTCCGGGGGTATGCCACATAAAGTCCCATACCCACCAGGCAATTTACAAAATCAGCCAACCAATCGATGCTAAAATCGGCTGATTCTCATATTTGCCTGTCAGCATAGGTGCATGATTGACCTGAATCCTTGCCATAATTAATCAGCCGATTATTTGGGTATATTCAGCTGATTCTGGCAGTGATCAGTCGGCTGACATGTTGAAAATCTCCTAGTGGGTAAAGCCTGGTTTCTGCCAGTCGATTTGACCACCGATTATTTGATAATTTCTTACTTTTAACCAGAAATATGACAAACGATTTTATATCATAAATACCATTTCAAAGAGAATTCAAAACCGTTTCTTATGGTTTATAATATGTTCATGATTAACCAATATTCCCA
Organism: Lepidonotus clava; assembly: GCA_936440205.1. Lineage (NCBI taxonomy): Eukaryota > Metazoa > Annelida > Polychaeta > Phyllodocida > Polynoidae > Lepidonotus > Lepidonotus clava. Next base: position 37,669,747 of record OW387140.1, read on the forward strand.
CTTCTGATGTTTTAAATCGGGAGTAAGTTCGGCTAGTGTAAACCAGGCTTTAGGGACTTTATGTCGTGGTCTGATTTCAACCATGCGAGTGATGTATGTAGAGATAATCACTGTTAAGGGTAGATAGCCTACTCGGAGGCGCTGGAGGATTAGTAGTTGTCCCAGTTTTTAATGCTGTATATGTTAAGAGTGCGAGTTTATAATAATGATAACAAATTTAAAGAGCATGTCTGGCTCTACCCACTGATACAAAGGATTCCATGATACTCAAATTAACAGCTCTGTTAATTTACTGAAAGGGTTAGACACATGTACCTCCTATTTTCCCCACAGCCAATTACCAAAAGCTAGGTCAATATAACCAAAATATTATGTTAGCAGTTAGTCAAGCATCCATCTTGCATATAAAATCCATTTTACAGATAATTATTCCTGACAGTAATCTTTGATGTACCGGCCTGTAGCTGAGGTAGGCCCTTTTCTATCGTTTTTAAAGAAAACATTCTCATAACAGGATATGTCATATTATGCTATATCGGTTATTAAATGAGAAATAAGACATATAAGACATATAACAAACTACGGTGCTGAAGCGATGGCTACCCTTAAGTTTAGGTACAGTAAGGGGACTTATGTGGTTGTCGCCATCTGCGCATGCGTGGGAAGAGCTGTCTTCCGTTGCGGTGGCGGCAGACTCGTTACTGTCGACCTTCGTGTCGTTTTAACAGGTGGGGCATGTTTGTTAGTCCAGCCTGACTGAAGTTTTATATATATATAACTGTCAGTTCGACATGACTGAGCTTTTATACATAATATAACAGTTGCTGCCAGTTCAACATAACGGAGGTTTTATAAGTGTCAGTTCGACTTGACTCAGATTTATACATATAATATAACTGTCAGTTCAACATGACTGAGGTCATGATTATATATCCATAACTGATAACTGTCAGTTAAACTTCACTGAGGTTTTATTTTCATAAGTGTCAGTTCAGCATGACTCAGCTTTTATACATTTATAACTGTCAGTTCAACTTGACTGAAGTATTATACATATATAACTGTTGAGTCAACTTGGCTTAGGTTTTATACATGTATAACTATTAGCTCAATATAGGCCTTCATGGGTTTAATACTAGAAATATAAGAATATCAAATATTGAACTTGGTGGTTCATGGACAGGCGATCCTGACCCTCAGTCCCCTCCTTTTAGTCGATACAGTCATATAGTACGATAGATAACACAATTGAAACGTTATGCTTGTGGATGTAAACTGTGTTAGTACCCATTCTGAATCGTTATGCGCACCCCGCCATTTCTGAAATTCTTTATACCACTTCATCATCCTAGAGTGATTAGGCGTGTGCATAGATTAAGCTGTGTGTTGTACGTTCCGGTAATTCAGAAATGAGATAAATAATTATACACAAATAAATAACCTCTTCCCACACAAATATGTTTCATCAAGAAAAAGCCCGATGAAATCCATATAGCTTCATACTGTATAATTACTAAACCTACTAAAGTCATAGCATCTAGAAAACCAGCCTGATGTGAGCAACTCAGAAGGTAGTTAAAATTGGGGTCAAATGGAGTGCAATCCCCTAATATGCTGGGGTCAGCTTAATGAGTAAATCCGCTAAATGAGTTTGGGAGGAAATTGTGGGTAGGTAATGAGGGTAATATGAATTGGTATAATTATAATATCAATTGGTGAGCAGATAATTGATAAGTAAATGACTCATGACTTTGTAAGTAAGGTTTAATGGTGAGCAGAAGCTATAACTAAAATAACACATAGTAAGCAGCAGGTGATGAGTAATAGGGGATTTAACGTTATCAATTAGGACCAAGATACAAGGTTTTTTTATGATATCATACCATGGATAGGTCAAGATACAGTGGTTTTTTTATGATATCATTCCATGGATAGGTCTATTTCTACAATAATGAGTATATAAGATGATAGCTTTCATGTGCAATTCACCGGGTATCATACAGCAATGCAGGTAATGCCATATCAATACAATCTTCCAGAACAGTAATATCTATAATCTGTAAGATCTATGAACAGAGTATTAGTGGGATAGATATGAAACGCATAACTATGCATAATTATTCTGTCCGATTATTTGCTAATTCTATGACCACTGTTTTCATCCATATTAAACGGATATTGTGGTAAGAAAGAAATCCTTCTGTGTTATAAGCAAAGAAAAAGAAACGATTTATACCCTCTACAAGTTGGACTTGGGCTGTGGTCGCATGATCCTCAAACAGTGGTAAATCCATACTCAAACACAACTTGAGCATGAGCCACTGTTCAAACAAGGCGAGCATGTCGTCACTACCTTTTTCTTATTTAAATAGCGTGTAGACATTGTTACTGCAATGTATAAACTGGGCAAGCCAATGATATGTGCTACGCCATAATGTGCTATAGTAAATATATGAGTTACGTATGATTAGCCACATTTTCATTGGCCAATATCTATTACTTTTGTAACCTAAAACGCCTGGTAGTCAATGTCTATAAACAGTTGATTCCAATTATAGGTTATATGAAATAATTATCTTAACTATCTTATCTCTTGAAATTATCTTAACTACCATTTTCTATCAACTATTAATGCAATGTATGCTATTTTGTACATAATTACCATAACCTATTATGTAAAAGACACAGGATGTCTTAACAGAAATTCACATTTTCAACAAAAGACAATGGATACTTCTTAGTGACTAATAGGGAATGACGCCTACATAAATTCACCCATACCGGACATGTCGCTGTGCTAACGAGAAAGCCATAGCGCCCTGGAGGTGCCAGGTTACTATGGCAATGTGTCGGGGGGGGGGGGCAAGGCCTATTTGGGCCTAATTGACACCTTACACTGAACGACAGTTGTTAATACAACAGTTTCCGGAAAGTGGTGGCAGAAACAACAGGCTGATCAGCCTACGTTAGATGTGACTCGGGGGACACAGAACAGGCCTGTACACCGGCAACCATTTTAGGTGAAAATGCCACCCCATATCCAAACATGCTTTGCTGCTGCTGGCTTATGGTAAGAAAGAGTCATAAACATAAACAGCCAGGAGTTACTTCACCAGTGGAGCTGTAGCCAAGGCTAAAACTGGATTACCCAATTGAAATACGCATGCAATAACGCTGATTTTTTAACTGACCATTGATGGCCATCGGCTTTGCATGGGTGTACAGACCCATTATGTAAGGATAAAACTGGGTCAGAACGGACTAGCCTTGATGGGTGAGGTTATGGCCGCAGGAGGGGGCCTCTGGTCTAAATTCCATAACAGAGCTTTTGAGTTAAAAAATGGTCCCTTTATACTCTGCCTGTTGGTTTCTATTGGTAATTTAAAACATAGTCAATAGAAACACCTTTACGTAATTGAATATGGCTTGAAATACAATATGTAACACATGTTCTGTGTTGCATTAATGCCAACTTGCACCTTTGTACTTAGACGGATTTGATAAGAAATTGTACTTGATAAGATCTATCAGGTAGTTTAGAAAATATCTTATTTACATCTTTATATGATTGCAAAACGTAGTCCATTGCATCTGTCATTGGTTTGAAAGCACAGACAATGTGCGCATTTAATTGATGTAATTGAAATTTGATATTATTGTATCAAATTAGATGGATTGGTTTTAGTTTACCATTATGCTGACGGCTGTATACCATCCATGTATAAAGATATGCGTGCACCGCATCCTTATAACAGCATGGCTATGCTTACTACAATTTCTTTTTGTCATGGAATTCTACACTGACCTTATCCAATCTAAAGAGGGTTGCAAACCAGACCTACTTTAACTGGGGTTTAAAAGGGGGTCCCTTCCCCCCACTTAAAACCCCAGCCTAAAAGCCAGCCCATCCATTGAGTATGCTCAGGGCTATTTCCAAGCCTTTCCCTCAGCGACTTCGTGTTGCTATTTAGAGCTGCTCTTCCCATCAAAGCGGCGGTGGCCCTGTGGCTGTTGAAAGGTCATTTCGATTGAGAGCAACTCAGCAGTTGGCCCTGGCCTGAGGCCCTATCGGTGCTGATTGTCTTAGCTCCTGGACAGGCCCCAATGATCGGAATAAACCACAACCAGGGGCTACCAGCTGGGACAATTCCCCGAGCAGCTCACCTCTGCTATTCAGAGTCTGCGAGTGAGCAGCTCATTTAGAAAGGTCTCTATTGTTAAAGAGAATTTTAAGAAAATTAACATGATAAACTGCAGACTTGAATCGATTATATATGAATGCTGCGTGCATGTATGGATTAAACATTGTTTAATTAAGTGTCTGGATATACATGAGAAAAAATAATAAGTAAAGTGAGCTGCTCATTTAGAAAGGTTTCTATTTTTAGAAGAAAATCGGCAGGATACATTGCAGACTCGAATTAATGATAGATTAATGCTGCGTAGGTGTATGAACTAAACATTACCTAAGTGTTTGGATATTCATGAGGGAAAATATGTGAGAAAGTGTTGTTTATCAAGGACGGACCAAAGTGCAGTGGTACGTCCGCATTATTTATTATCCCATGACAACGTTGTCAACACATGCTTGACTCGGTCTGTATCCTATTAATATAAAATGACAGGTCCATTCATGTGGCGTATGTCATCATTGGAGGGTGGTCCTGTGTGTCTCCACAAGGCGGCTATGATGGCGGGTCGCGGGTCAGGAGGCATAGAAGTGACGGGTCACAATGATAAACCCAGAGATGTTGGGGGTCACAATGATAAACCCAGAGATGTTGGGGGGTCACAATGATAAACCCAGGTTGTTAACTAAGTCCTTTTATCACTGGGCGCCCTCCATCAATCTTCTCACTGCTGGGGACGACCGGGGTGGGTCTGTGGGGAACGAGCCACACTTTCAGGCGGTTACATCAAAGCTGGCCTATGGCCCCGCTATCTCGCCTACCACAGACCCTGAACGCCTCCACTACCCTACCCCTTTAAGGCTCTCTTGCAATTTTCCGATTTTTCTTGCGATTTTTAAATCACTTGTAAGTTTACAGGTCAAATATTGGACATGTTGCATATCATTTGAAAGGTAATAGAATTACCTTTCAAATGATATGTGGGGTGTATTGTATTTATTCTTGCTGTCAACTAAAACTCATGGATTACATACTTTCCAATGGTCAGTGTTGATAGTGGAATAAAGCCTTTGCCCTTTTCTCAGCCCCCCAAACACAGCTCTCACTCCTACCCTTCTATATTCCCCAACCAACCCCCAGCTTCCACCTCAAAGCCTAAGGCTTTGGCAGGCAAATCTTCCACTGCTCTAACCCCAACCACCACTATCCCCAGTCCCCCAATGCCTATATGATTATGTCCCCACTCCTTTTTTTCCTTGTGTCTCTGCATACAGCCCATTTCTCAAATCTAGGTTGACAAGTCAATGTATACAAAGATTCCATGGAGGTTATTTTCTTGCGCACAGATCGCAGCGGCATTACCCGTTCCTGCAGTGACTAGGGTAGGAGCAGCCACCCCGGCCCGCTTACCCTGTTCCCTGGTGGTCATTATGTATTCACCTCAGGCCCTGCGGGACCCCGGCGGGCCACGCTAGACTTTGAAATAAGCGTTTTTTCCTCCGGGGCCAGCAGATTTGTAGCCCTGGCGGACGCCCCTATCTGAGATATATCCCGATAATAAATCTCATTCGGCCGCCATGATACTTCGTCTCAGCAGGGAATAGTTCGCGCGGCCCCCGGAAGAGGGCAGTGATTTCACCCTCAGTCTGTCCGCGCCCTTGGGATGATGGGATGGGGGAGAGGAGGTGGGAGCAGGGTGGAGTTGGGAAGGGGAGTGTCTGAGGGGATTTGCCCTCAAGGATCCTACATAAATGCATGTACATAATAAGCAACCAAGTCTTTATATGCGAACGTAGTTGCTTGGGATTTCTTTGCGGTTTTTCATTGACTTTTTGTGAGATTCTAATGATAATCTTTTAGTGTATTGACAGAATTATGAGGTGCTGATTTGGGCTTGTGTTTACATATTGTATCCCTATTGGGGTGTTATATTACTTGTGGTTCTCAAAGCTTTAATCTGCACTCAAACACTAGCCTTCGCAGGATTGTTAGGGAGCCATAAGCTATAAACACTTTCCATATACTACTTGTGTAGACATGGGAGTAGCGTAGGAAAAGTAATGTATTTAGATTTCCTGGCATTCCTTATAAATGCATATAGAAAAGGTTATATTATCTCTTATGAGTCATATATTTCAAGGCTGGTGCATGATTGTAAATTGTAGAAATAATATTTTCTATATAGGACTGTATCTAAATATTGCGTATACCTTCAATATATATACTTCCTCTGTTCTATGAGTAGTATAGTAAAAGTGATACTATCCTCTGGTCATAGTCGCATTTTCAATAATTGTGGAAAGCGCTGAACCACATAAGCAGAAATCAACGATAACACAATAAATGTAGGTAATCTGATATAGGCCTATATAGGCCTAGATAGAAATTATTTAAGTAAAGGATGAAGTCGTTTCGAAAATATCTCCTGTTTTCAACCTTAAAACAGGTAAAGAACATGTACACGAAAGTAAACTAGCAACACGAAACACAATCTTCAAAATAAAAGTAGGCCACTACCACTAAGTATCCCCCCCTATCCCTACCAGTGTCGGTTGGGTATCTGGTCTAGAAACGATGTTATTAGTGATTTACAAGCTCCCCTACCCATCCCATCCTCTCCCGCCCCCACCCACCCTCACCCACTCGTACAGCCGGGCCGGTCGGGGCCTTAGTCGGGCCGTGTTGGGGGATCAGTGGGGGGTCTGCCCGGCTTAACACCTACCAGCCCGCCCGGCCTATCCCCAACTCCCCTGGGTGTTACACCGCCCCTCTCCAAGTTCTTTTTAACCTGGGGCGTCTAGTCAGATGGCGCCAGGGTTTAAGTAGTCTAACGTGCCGGACGGGATTCAACCGGGCATGGGGACTACTTGGGAAAAGGCCTGGTGATTGGTGTGATTTTGGTGTGATTTTCTGTGATTTGTGTAAATGGTGTGATTGGTGTTTGTAATATTTGTGGAGGCGAACATATTTTTTTCGAGTTGGCATGTCTTGATTAATTAATATCCAAAAGGTTTACTGTTATATAGGCCTAGTGCTTGCTTACTAAACCTCCATTTGAAATAAGACATATTGCATATTAACCATTCCAAAAAGATAAAATAAATGTTCCCTGTGTCTCTTTTTTCAGATCTTAAAATATAATACTGTTACATTTAAGATTTGTAGGAAAGATGTAAATTATACTGTCAATAATATTGAAGCGGTAAATTCCCATTCACAGCATCATTTACTAGGACACTATGAAATCGGTATACAAATAATTATGATAATGATTAAAACTAATGAAAGAAATATATAGCTATCGGTATTTACTATATTGTATGCATATATAATCATTATATCGATGCGTCACTAGCCTAGTCTGGATATTCAGAGTACGGAAGATTTGCTATCCCAGAATGTAATTGCATTACCTAGCATGGATTCTGATTGCACTCAATATTGATTTTAATTTCTCTTGCAGATTGCTTGGTGTTTCGACGAGATACCGAGAGGACGGAGCATCCCTGGGTCCTAAAAGTGGCACCCAGTCTCACAACTTCTCCGGATTCTGACATTCTGATAACATTCTATATTAAATGGAGAAACACCTACCCATAGTTAACTCTATAGACCTATCTCACGGGGATTTGAAATATCCATGCTCTTTATGTTTGCTGATCTCTTATATGATATAAGCGTGATAAAAGCCCAAAATCTTGCACGTGTAGATCATATGTGTGAAATGAAACCGACCCAGTTTCTAAATTTACCCATTGTAATTGTACCCAATGTATGAAACCACTCACGAAAATGAAACCCTCAACTGGAACAATGCCATCATGACGTCGCATTCAGTTACATGATTGATACTAATATGGCAATTAGTCCCAGACACGGTTACATTTGATATACCTATAACAGGCAGTCCTGCACTGGGGAGATTCAAAGGAGTCAAGTTATAACAGGATCACCCATAATAAAAGGCCTAATCAATAATTGACCAATATGACGCTGATGCAATTAAAAACAGGCAATTGAGGATAAAGTCCACAGGAGCGATAGAGGCACAAGGTTGGCATACCAGCCTATAATAGGGGCTGGGGGCCGCCTAGGTTGCCAAAAAATACTACCAAGAAGAAGAGGAGGAGATAGTAGTTATGTGTCTATAACGGCATCATACATACACCATACAAAGTGCGCTGCTATAAAGAGAAGTGCCAACAACAGTGTGTCATCGTTGCACTGAGGCGCCGGCCTAGCCACCCACCCACCCAGCCTACAAGCAGGCCTTTTGCCTATTGTCGGCCTCAGCCCCGTTAGGCCCAATTGCCTCTCGCAGATCGATACACCTGTGGGGTTGTGCCGATAGCTTTAGGCCTAACACTGGCCTAGCACAGGCTCCTGACGCGCTCCCACATTAATCATTCACAGCGTAGAGTGGATCACCCAGTGCACTGCCGAGGACAGCCACCCATGGCCAACTGTGGACAATAGAGAGAGGTGGCTACTGGAGTTATAAATCAAATCAAAAGAAGATAATATACTCTAGCAAGGACAGAAACTGCTGAATTGACATTTGATGGTTCCAAGCTGTTGTTGTTGTCGTCTACAGTGAATGCAAGACGTTGCTGTACTACTGCTGGATTGTATTTGTTATTACCTATTGCTGATTATAAACTATATGAAACTAACTGCTGATTGACATTATAGACTGATATTCTTGTGAACTGCTGCTAGATCATTACATCCTGTGAACTGTTTTATTCGTATTATATTAAATAGAAGATGCGCCTGCCAGAATATAGACATATCACCAATACTGAATCCTGTCACTACTTCTGAACCCTTCGCCATTCTGAACCCGTCGCCATACTGGTTTACTGAGGAGGCCGCCAGAGGGCAGAGGAGTCGCTCCCTTCACCGGAAGTCCGTCTGGAGCTGCTCATCTCGGAGAGTGTCCACGTGATGGATCTGGCCTAATTCCGGCCTGAGCAGAAAGGAGCAGCTCGGATTAATATCGAAAGAGGGAGTATATCCTTGGTGTGAGCAGCTCAACGTTGAGGCTGAGCATATCAACCTGCTCATAGCGCGTGTGTGTGGAGGTTAGACTGTTCTAAATCAAAGCTCTCTGTACTTGCTCTCCACGCTACCTTACGATTCCCAACACGTCCATCCATCTCCGCCGAGGGCTAAATTTAGCAGGGCAAAGCCTGCAATAAAAAGAGAACACAGACTTACATCACATAGGCCCCCTACCTGCGCCGCACTCAAATCCAAACGGTGTGGCCTGAATGACCAAAAGAGTAGGGATACTTGTGGTGGATATAACCAAAAGAACAGCAAGGAAGGAGAAGCAAGAAGAAGGGTCTGTGTGTGTGACTGAGTGAGTGGCAGTGGGGTGGTGTGACCGTAACGGCGGGTTTATTGAATACTGTATTCACATGGCCGTCTTACTACCGGGGAGTGTTGTGATTGTAAAGGCCTAGCGGTGCCCCCGCCACCACTACCACTACTAACAGCAGCAGGAGCAGCAGCAGCAGCCAGAGAGGCAGTGCCGACGCCGGCTCAACTGCTGCCTGCGTGCGCCCACCTCCCGACCGGCTGCAGTCCGCCCGCTTGCAGGCCATTGCTGCCTGCCTTCCTCCAGTGCTGCCTCAGCCAGCTACCCACCCTCAGCAGCAGCAGCAGCAGCGCTGAGCGCCGCCGCCATTGGCGCGCACACACACACATACAGCAAGCAGGGGCGAGCGCGCCGCGAAGGCATTGCTACGCAGGAGGAGCAGGCAGGAGGAGACTGTGCCCGCTGTACTCACAACGCCTACCACCACCACCACCGCCACCATCGCCACCGCCCCAGCCAGCCAGCGAGCCCGCCTCGGCAGGCCATATATACCACAGGCCCAACCGACGCTTGCCACAGATCGCCACTGACCAACTGTCAACCTCGACGACCATAGACTCTCCGGCGGTACTAGTACCAAGCACATAAGGCCCTTTTCGGAGATTTGGCGGCCTCCTCAACCGGTCAGTGGCCGCAGGGAGAACGAGCAGAGGACGGGATTCAGAGGACGGCGGACGGCCAGCCATCACCTGCCACTACATCAGCATTTTACCACCACCGCTGCCCGCACTCACGTCTTTGGATCCCGCGCCTCTGGCAGGCAGGCAAGCAAGGCAAGGCAAGCAAGGCAGGCAAGGAAAATCAAAGCTTGGCTGCTTCTGATCACTGAGACAGAAGCAGCAAGAACTGTATAGAAGCAGCAATTGTAGCAAGCACCAAACAGGAGTAGTAACAGCAACACCAACAGCAACAGCAACAACAGCAACAACAACAGCAACGAACGAGGACGATCCATCGGTCCGAATCAAGTTTTATATCTGTACCCCACCTTACGACGAAGGGAACGTGATAATAGTATTACTGAAGACATCGACGGAGAGAACGGACGGTCGAACCTACAGGAAACCCCGACGAGGAAAGGACGGCGAAGAACTGACGAGGACGACTGCTGGGAGATATTACCGACCGCGGAAAACGGCACGGAAACTACAGTGTATTTCTGAGGACTTTTAGTGTAAATAACCATTATTGTGTCCATCATTTGGAGGAACAACCAAACGGTAGGCTGTCGCATGAAAATTGCAATTGGGTGATCAAATCGAGGGAATTTGGTTTGAAAAATTCAGCGAGGGAAAAGGGCTTGACGGAGGAGAGGCTTACTGTCTCACCAGTACGTTTTCGCCACCTATCAGAGAAACGGAGAACTATTGCCTTCTGGGAACGGTTGGCCTTGTCTAGAGCCAGATAGAAGGCCATAAAAGGATAGCCCCCACACTAGCTGAATGCCAACCTGCGTCACAGTCTATAACAAGAAACTGCCATTTGCTCGAGCAGTACACGAACAACCCAATCTTTTTGAAAATTAAATGAGCAGTTGGAGAGCACGGCGTTGTGAGAAGCAGTATAAAAAGTATACGCGGGCAGTGATTTTATCACCACTCGAGCAGCTCCAAGTGAGCAGAACGCGTACGGTTGGCTTCAGCCTACAGAAGAGGTTGACAGAATTACAGAAAGGAGGAGTGGGAAGAAGGAGGCGTTACACAAAGCCTAACCCCAAACTGGTTCATAAGTACCATAACCTCCTCCTACTCCAAAACCGCCAGTAATCAATTATAACTCCAAACGGAGAGTATCCACATAGAAAAAAAACCTAGCCCTCAAAATACATCCATTCCCTACCCTCACCCCGTAAATCAACCACCCACCCAGCGACAGCCTTGGACAACCGAGGTCAGGATATGAAAATCCGCCTGCCAATGCCTGGCCCGGTCGACCAGCAGTCCCCTCAGCTACCCAGCAACACCTACCGCCGCCCGCCGAACCAGGAACGTGTGCGATAAGGCTCGTGTGCCGCTGCATAAGGGATTCGATATTTATCGCTGTCGGAGCGGCCAACAAGCAGCCATCTAGCCAGCGAGCCGCGTGTCACCAAGGACAGCCCATATTTGGTTCGTCGTCGACGACGTCGTCGGCAACTGGCGACAACAGCAGCAGCAGCAGCCGCAGCAGCAGCAGCGACGACGGCAGCAGTAGGAGTAGAGAGCCGCCACAGCACTCGTCGTGGGAAGGACCGTCCGTCCCCCTCCCTACCCAGAGAGGAAGAGAAAGAGAAACGGAGAAGAAGTGGAAAAATTATTGCCAAAATTATACTCAAGAGCGCGAAGAATAAGGATCGCCTATCATTAATGATTATTTATTATCGTTAATATTATATATTGTTACACCTACGTTCGTTTGCACCGATCTAGTTTATGTTTAGTTGTTATTTATTGTTATTACAACTGGGAGTGCTCCGCTGATTTATCATTGGGAGAGCAGCTACTCAAGTAAAAACAACTATCGTCAGAAGCGGGATATATACCTCGGTACGGATGGAGTGAGAAGACAACATTGGAGTGATTCAACAACAACAAATCAACAAATCAACAACAACAACAACGACTACGAGTCAGGACAACATCCAACGTCGTCTCACCTGCGAGGAGCCACAAGGAGGCTCCTTACCGGAAGTGATCCTTCCCCCCTCATCCACCACCGACATCCCCTTCTGATTGGGTGTCAGCCCATTTCTCCTGAGTGGTTTCATTTAAGTGGTCAAGCTTTGGTTCCTGAACCCAAGTTTGTCTACCCTTCAATTTGGTGACAACCAGGATCATTTGGATTCTGGTTGAATTATTATAAGTTTCCGTTTATTTCGGAAAGTGTAAGTAAGGCGAGAGCCTTTACCCTTTTTTCCTCGTGGTCGGTTTCACACATAAGCAAACACCATGAGTATGGATAGGCTTTTCAAATCTATTCTTAGTATCCGTGAGTTTAAGATCCGGGTAGATGACGACTATGTCGACAGGCTTAGTCGTCAATACACAGTAATACTGATGATAACGTTCTCCTTCATCGTAAGTACTAAGCAATTTGTGGGGACACCCATCGCCTGTTGGTGTCCAGCCCAATTCACTGCCTCGCATCGAGAATATACTAATACTATATGTTGGGTGTCCAACACCTACTTTTTGCCGATAGATGAATCTATCCCTTCCAAGGAGAAATATATGATACAAAAGTCGCGGCAGTTGATTAGTTATTACCAATGGGTGCCCCTTATTCTGATGTGGCAAGCCTTGCTATCCTTCACCCCTTGTCTGGTGTGGCGCTTCCTAAACAGGCGCTCGGGGATCAACGTATCTGCCATTATGGAGGCCGCCACAGTGTGCCAGCATGCTTCGTACCTGGAAATACGTGAGAAGACTGTTCGCTACATCGTCAATCAGGTGGACCGCTACCTGTTGGCTCAGCGCGACTACCGCACCGGATGCTGCGTTCGGGTGAAGCACACCTTCGCCAAGGTGTGCTGTTTGGTGGGTGGTCGCCTCTACGGCAACTACCTCACCACAGCTTACATCTTCGTCAAGATGCTCTACGTCACCAACGCCGTTGGCCAGCTCTTCATGCTCGACATGTTCCTCGGGCACGACTTCCATCTCTACGGAATCTACGTCGTCGATAGGTTACTTCACGGGCTCGACTGGACGGCGTCGGAGCGTTTCCCTCGGGTGACGCTCTGCGACTTCGAGATTCGACACCAAGCTCGAGTGCATAGCTACATCGTGCAGTGTGTCCTCACGATCAACCTTTTCAACGAGAAGATCTTCATCTTCATTTGGTTTTGGTTTGTCTTCGTTGCCCTGATGACCATTGCGAGTTGCGTCAAATGGCTCTTCCGCGCTCTCTATTGGCCCGGCCAGGTGCATTATGTTAAAAAGCAACTGCGGGCCTTCGAGACTATGCAGCGGGAGCCAGGCGTGCTGGCAAAGTTCACCGAGAACTACCTTCGCAGAGACGGCTTGTTTCTGCTAAGGATGATCGGCAACAACATAGGAGAGATAGTAGCCGGCGAGACGCTTTGCGGACTCTGGAATAACTACAGCCCGGAACGAAGACTGATTGCTGAAAAGCCCGGAAGAAAACATGCCAAGAGTGGACCAGCCCGACAAAATGGAGGTGGTGGCCAAAGAATGGAGGTGGTATGATTGATTTTCAGGTATTTTAAGGGTAACAGCGTTAGGACTGTATAAAAGGAAAAAAAAGAAGAAATAATATATACATATTTAAGATGAGAAAATCAAAAAACTGGTGATTTATATACATATTATATATATAATAATAATCATGTTTCCTGCATGTATGTATATTGTGGTATTTACTTTATCCTTCGCTACTACCAAGGGTAGCGATTTTTTTTGCTATGAGGATGCTGCGTCATTGCATTGGTGCGCCAAACCTAACTTAATAATGTGAATACACAACACTGTTACAGTGCTAATCCTAAGGACTAGGTATCAAATGTGACCTATGTACATGTATATGCAGCATTTGTATGATAGATACTTTAAGGCCTGTCACAGCGGATGCCTTGGATAGCACAACTGCAATGACGTAACATCCAATGCCATCGCCATCATTGGTTAAGGAGAGGCAGCCTTGTAAAAAACTAATAACTACTTAAAACTAAGAGAAAACCAGGAATATCATAATAATTCTAAGAAAGAATGAGAAAAAACGCTTAATAATTACCTACTTCCAGAGGGATCGTTACATATACAGGGCATGTATATTTGGTTGAATCCCTTCCCGGGTAGGACAAGTCAATCATACAGTTTTATCAATCAATTTGAGAAAAGAAATCAAACCACCACCACCTACCACCTTTTTCGGTGCTGAGTACGCTACAATGGCAACACAGTTTGTAAGAGACAAAGGAGGTTATAATTCGTTCATGGGCCGAGTTGTTCTGTCTTCTATCTCTCCGAAAAGTTAAATAGTTATTACCTTATCACATTGCACACTGCACCGTTATGTGGATTAGAAGTAACCTATATATGAATATATATCAAGATATAGGTAAGAGAATGTAAGTCATTTGTTAAGACACAAAAACATCGGCGACAGCCAGGTAATAATATTGTGTATTGCACGTGACATCGTCTAAATATCCAAAAGTTACAATGTCACGTGACCAGGTAAAGGAAGCATGCTTCCACAACAGCATTATTACGTCACTTCCGCCGGAACCGGAAATACGTCACAGGTGCCATAAGCATAAGGAATCATCCACCTGTCAATCCAAATCCAAAATCAATGTAATGTAACAACCAAAATTGCAAGAAAAAAAACAAAAGAAAGAAAGTAATTGCACCAATAACACTGATCTCGAGTAAGAAGGTCTTTCTCGATATTTCTTTAAGATGATGAACAGGTCTCGTTCCGTCCACAGCAGAGAAAAATAACCCAGTAAAAAGGCCAAACTGAATTTAATGGAATGTGATGCAAAAGAAACACCCATGTGGTACTTTTTGTAAGATTGAAGTAAAATGTAACAACTGAAGTGTTAATGTAAGGGAAAGTATAACAATAAGAAACAGAAATGAGAGAACGGCCGCCTAGACTCGGGGAGACCTTTGGTATAGAGTGAATGCCCCCTTAAAGGTGTATGATTCTTTACTGATGTCCTCGACCAGCCAAAAATGTGGCTGGTTGATCAACCCAAGTGGTCCCCTGGTCACTGAACCGTGTCCAAACTTTACCATCTTTCTTATACATTATTATACCAACCCTAGTCTCAGGCACACCTACAATTGAAACATGCATGGCCTTCAAGTTTGTTTCTCTCTCCCATGGCATGCAATAATGTGTACCTCACAAAGCTAGTGCCTAACGGGTTAGTTCAAGTTTTTTTTTCTCAAAGTGGGCGACGGCGTAATAAATTTTATGTTGGTTGCGTAAGTGAAAGTTTTGCTGGTCTGGAGAACTGGGGTCCTAACCAATATTATTAATAAGAGTAATATCATTTACACTGGCTTTGTACAGAGTCGCACACTATATGGTAATACTTCTACGTTCAACCAAGGAACAAGATATTGTCGAGTAAGAGGTTTTTAATGCAAAATGTGTGGCTTTCTCCCCTTTTTAGCTCTAACTTCTGCATATTATCCTAAAGGATTCTCATTGCTTGTTTAATGTACCAATCAATCCGACTTCTTCTGTGGAGGTAACATGCCTATACCTTGTAAAAAGGGGTCTTAAAACTGAGCGGGTCAGACACTTTTACACATTAATGGATGCCATCGCCAAGTTGTTATTACCCTTGCTTTTTTCTTTCCTACAGCAGAACATTTGAGTTTGCTACCAAACACGGTGTTATGTCTGTAAAATGCATACAACGGCTCTGTGAAGGAGAGTGTATGGAGAGAGTACAAGCAGACAAGCAGACCTGTGAAGGAGAGTGTATGAAGCATGTTTTGAATGGATGAGTGATCACGTGATTTCATCGTCTATATATATATATATATAGATGCCATCTACAGTGAATAAAGGAGCATATATATGGCCTTTGGCCTAGAAAAGTAGGAATTTCGCTGGGAGGAATTAAGAGTTGCTTTGGGTTCCATTTCGGTTCATTTGGGATATAATCAGAAACCGAAAACACAGGAAATTTTGAGCTGAAGAAAAGTCCATTGAACAGTCATTCGATTTTATCATCTGGATTATATATATAATGGTTTATTGCACAATGGCTAATTAAGTTACAGCTTTACTGTTACAGATTACTGTTATTGTTACACTGTTATTGATTTTTGTTTACCGCTAAACCAAAGTAATTGCAGTCTTGACTGATGACAAGTGGAAAATGTTTAATCGTTTGATGATTTCCACAGTTACCCAGTTTTGAATAAAGCACAATGCAAGATGAAAAGAGAAAATGTTCCTGCACAATCTGCATTAGAATATCCATGGTATGGGGGGCATGTATAGAACAAGTATATTATATTGCCTAATGCCATTCCACTATCGCTTGTAAGCATGATTATCACACACACATCACACCCCAAGTGATAAAACCATCAGTTCATTGTATCCAACCAAATTAGTATCTTTATCTATCAGTAAATGGTATATAAGTCCATCAGTAAATGGTATCTAAGTCCATCAGTAAATGGTATCTGAATCCATTAGTTATTGGTATCTAAAAGCCATCAGTAAGTCGTATCCTTAACCATCAGTAATTGGTATGTGACACCATCAGTAAGTGGTATCAGTGATTGAACCCCTTGTGGTTGTATCATCCTGTATGGTCGTATGACCGTCATAACAAAATGTACAATATTTAACAGCTTCTATTATCATGCTTGAACACGTATTTATACATATTTATCACAAAAACGCACTGTAAATAGCAGTTCATAATGTACCTCATTATGTACATACAAATACCCATTTTATTAGGAATTGTTACCCCGTACTTTATACAATGTTGTTGGACATCGTTGTAATAACCAAAGCGATACCTACAGTTATGTGACTATGAATATTTTTGTATTGATATATAAAACTAAAATTAGTACAAAAAGATGCAACCTTTCGATGTTTTTGTCCATATAAAATCTTTTCTATTCCTAACACATTCTAGATGGCTCCCATTCTAACATGCCATGCGAGCTAGCCGCCCTTTTGCTTTTGGCCATCACTTTTAACCTTCTTTGTAATATTCATAATTCATAAGCACATTAGCAACGCATAGAAGGCAGGAAAGGCCATTTTTTGTACTAGAGAGGGCTCATTACCTTGCCATGTGAGCAATAGCTCGTGCAGACATGCATGCATGCCTGCACGCTAGCACAATCCCATCCTGGAGGCACTGAACCTCACGCCTTTAGTAATCGAATTAGCAGGGCGCATCTAACCATATTCTCCCCGCTAGACAAAGTTAGAATCCAACCGACGTCATCGGCCGCCCCTCCAAGGTTTCCAATTTCGCTCGCGTCTCGAATTGCCGCGCAGCTAGCTCCATTAAACAGGCAAGCGGCAAAAACAATCACTCAACTTCGAAGTCTCCCCCTTTTTAAAACTAGTCGCATTTGATAGCAGTGTTGTGATGAATTAGCATCAGCATCTCTCATTCAGGGCTTCTAAAACTACCCCTCCGCCATGCAGGCTTTTACCGACTCCATTCCATAATATGAATTGAAAATTAGCCTTATATCAGCGTTTATTAGTTTGGGGCGAGAGACTTTCTCGACGTCAAAGTAGTTTCATTATATCATTAATAATCTGTTCGGTAGTAGTATTAAACAGAGTAACTACAAGTTTAGGGAGGAGGAGGTTGCGGTCAATTCAGATAAGGATCTATTACTGCTTTTTTTCGGAATGCAATTTCATTGTGCATCCAGTAGAACTAAAATGATACCAAGAACAATGTGGTCTACAATTAATCCATAAATTGTCTTCATGAATCACAAAAGCTAGGCCCACTGACACACAATAACATTAACATCAACATAGATCATTAACAACAAGGACATCAACAACAAAATCAACAATATGAACAGTCATCAAAATAACATTAGTCGCTAAGTCCTGAAACTTACATAAATGTACAAAATACATGTGCACAAGCGATTGTGGAAATTCATTAGCAGCATCAGTTGTAAAAGTGGCATTGCAAATTTTCTTTCCATAATTTGGGGGCAGTATAATTATATACTCAGACAAATGCTTAGCATGGCAGCAGCGTCAATTGTATGCTTTAAGGCGTATGTTTATTCGCTTTTGATTAACCTTTGCTGCCAATTGCAAAAGACATACAGGGTACCCACTGCATAGTATCAAAAACAGTGATTGGTTCCCTTCATCAGAAACGCTGGAGAGGATATTTAAAAGGCGTTAATGGAGAAGAAATATAATGTCTAACATGGAAGGGGAGAGAAGGCTAGGGAGAGGACCTACACATATTCATATAATGATAAACACTGTGGTTTTAATCACAAGCAAATCCTCTCCCCTAACCTGCGCACCCCTACCCTGCACGTGGCTTTAAGTCTATCCAGCCTCTCCCGCCACTGCCTCCACGGCCTCAGTCTTTGCCACCAGCCCAGCGTTCGTGTCACGTGATCGAGCCTGGAGGAGGCAGAGCCATGGCGGCCATTTTGCCTGGAACATCGCCGTGGCTGCTGCAGCGGTAGGGGATGACAGCGAGGGGGGAACCCTCGCCGTGTAGTGGTGGGGAGGCCTGGGCATAGGGTGGGCTTGGGATTTTCACCCATTGAGTGACCACTTTCAGGCTGGGGTTTGTTCTAAATACCATCATTGTTTAAAGAAGCCAAACAGCGGTGTTGTCCGCGGCGGCAGACAGCCGTGTTACAACGTACAGTGAACAGCGGACAACCCCTGTCCCCTCTCCTAGGCCAATGGCGCCTCGCTGCCTCTCAGCGACACCACCACACTCTCCCTCCCTTCTCCACTCTCCAGCTGAAAGCGCTGGCATGCAGGGTGCCAGTGGCCTACCCCTAACAGCGCTCAGTCCCTCTACCCTTTTCCCTTTGCCATCACCATGCCATCAACACTAGTCTAAACGGTGTGTGCGGGTAGACTTGCCAAGCGCTGTATGATTGAAGCGCGACGGTAGGAGTTCATAATGATATAAAACAACCACAGAACGCACAATATACTAAATAGAGACCAGTCTTCCCTGTCATTCATACATCTCCATTGCACTGATCTATATATACCATGGTGTGGTATGAATCCCAACTGTCTTGGTAGTATATGAGCCTACCTGGTGGTCCCCCCACCTGCTGGGGGTAGCAGCATTACAAGGATGGAATACTTCAGGTGCGCTGTATGCGTCGTCCTACACCCAAGGACGTTCAAAGCCTTGCGTTTGTGTGAGGTATAAAAAGGTTGCTGCCAATTGCCCCCCGTTGTCCGCGCATGGCATTCAGTTCATTGCCTCTGGCGACTTCAGTGATATTCAGTTGGCCTTTGATTTATTTCTGACTGACTTATATGGCTTTGCTGAACATGCTATTTATTTCAATCGGCTTTTACTTACTGTTATCTGGATCGCCAGCTTTTTGCCCACTGCCCCTCCTGCTGTGAAACCAACCCGTATTCCCGCCACAGTTGCCACCCCCTTGTTGGCACCAACATTTCTATCCATATATATACCCTTTACCCATTAGCCGTATGGATACAAGGAGAGACGAAGATCTCTCATCTGACCAGTGCACCAGCAGCTGCTTGTATGAAACCCATGCCAGAGCTACTTCTGTTTATCTCCATCCCTCTGCACATTGATCCTATTTCAACAGCTCCCTCATTGCCGACCAGGTGGCCTGGTATCTAAGCTCCTTCATTGCCGACTAGGTGGCCTGGTATCTAAGCTCCCTCATTGCCGACCAGGTGGCCTGGTATCTAAGCTCCCTCATTGCCGACCAGGTGGCCTGGTATCTAAGCCCCTTCATTGCCGACCAGGTGGCCTGGTATCTACGCTCCCTCATTGCCAACCAGGTGGCCTGGTATCTAAGCTCCCTCTTTGCCGACCAGGTGGCCTGGTCCTCTTCATCTTAATTCTTTCACTACTTATCTTTGCAGGCAGAGGGTACGTCCAGGTCCTAAGGCTTCGACCAAGGGCTCCTCCTTCTTATGCAAAGACATCTGCTGATATACTATATACTGGCATCCTCCAGTGCATCGGGTACTGTGGTCGGTGCAAGTGCCTAAAGCAGAAACAATTCTTTATAACCGATATATCTATACTATAACGTATGCCATGTTGTATCATAAGTTTGTATCAAGCCATATGAGAAAAATATATATAGATATATAAAAATGTATATATCTATACATACAAAAAAAGACATGGTAGACCTTCATTTTCTCCATCAAACAGGCATACTGTAAAAAGGAAAGAAAAAAGATAAGGGGTACATCCATTGGTGTGTAGAAGCTTGTCTACACGACTCAGAAGTTTACTTTGTTATGTATTGACACTCATCAGCATTTCTGAACCCAATCTGAGAAGTACTTTATTCTTGGTGGCTTTTGACCCTTTTTCTGCCCGTCTCATCCACACATTCACTCTGGTAAAAGGATGTCTGGACCGCTTGGTACTTGGTATAGGCATGAAACACAATGACGACCTGCTATGGTTATTTTTTTCCCTACTGTTCTAATCAATTGAGACCTTTTGCAATAGCTGTTAATATGAGCAATGGTGGGCAGTGCAATAACGCCTGCCCGAGTACTTGTGACCTCTTGTGATCTTGTTCATCAATTCATAAAACAACAGACCGAGGACGGGAAATGCATGTTAAGCACCTTTTCCCAATGTGCACAAAAAAACTAAACCCTCAAGTGTTGCCTAGAGGACAAAGCGACACAGTGCCAGCATTCACCCCTTTTATTGGTATTATTATCCTATGAATCAGTCAGATAGCGTCTTTTTAATCGGAGTGGAAGTAGATCATCGCATTGCCATTACTTCTGGATATCATTCCGCCGACAACTTCCGCTTTGTCCTGGTTACACACACAAACGGATATCAGTCCGCGAGGGAAAGTAGTACACGTTTTATTACCATTATTATTACTACGCGACACAAAGGAAAAACTAACGCATGTATATTGAATTGATAACGCCTCTTCGTCAGATGATGATGCCATTGTATATTACGGATTTCCATGAAAAAAAAACAAGCAAGTGATGCTTTATGTGTGTGTATAAAAATGTATCATTGAAGTTTGTGAATGAGTACAGCACTTAAACAAGAAACAAGTGGAGAGTACGTGTACTTCACTGCAGCCGGGACTGACTGCCCACCCGTGAGGCGAGCCTGGTCTACTGTTAACGAGGATACCTGTATCATGTGGGTATATATTATTTAGTTGGGGTCTGTGCTGCGCCACTGATTACACAAAAAGTGAGACGTTTGATAAGAGAGAAAGAACGAGAGAGAAACGCTTCGTTGGGGCGTCCTCGGCATTCTAACTGCATAGAGTGTTGTTGGGAGGCTGAACCATCGTGGATTATTATCATTATTATCATTACGATTATTATTAAGCCATGTGTCGCCGGTGGCAGTGGAAGTGGTGGGGCAGGACTACATACAAGAGTGCCCCCACCATGTGTTATATATATAAAGCAAACACCACCGGCGGTCTCCCATTATAGGTTATAATCTATATTAGCAGTATGGACGTCGCGAGTCCGTGGTTTGGCGCTTGTGATTTTTACGTTGATATCTTATAACAAAGAAAATGTGGCTTTTTTATGGAAGAGCCCCCCAGTAGAAGGATCACTATATCCTAGTGCTTTGTATACCCGTGCCCGAGTCATTCTGAGTCAGTCGGTCCTGAGCAGCTCACGAAGAACCAAGTGTGTTAAAAAAGTGTCTTTTTGTGAGCAGTTGTTAAGAATGCTTGTTGGGTCGCTATATTGTGTACAGTACCTTCTTAGTTTTCATTGTATGATAATTAATCAAAAGATCGAGGTTGATTGTTGTTCCATGCTTTTTTTTCAATTCATCATCAAATCATGCACGGTACATTGTAAAATATTGTTACATTATGCTATAGATGTATGCAGCAGATTGCAATCAAAAACTTACACTGACAATGGCAATAGTAGGTATCTTTCAAGAAGTTTACCATTTCCAATCATCTACATTTTTAAGCTGAAAGTCTTACTCATTATTCGTACAAGACCGTAATAATTAGCTGATACATTCATCAATTTAGTGTGAGAAACTAAACATCAATTAGAAACACATAAACCCAAGCACGATGGTGAAGAAATGAGACAATTTGAGTATTATTCGAAGAACCATTTATGACCTGATACAGCTAAAATCCTTTAAAATGTCTGAAACTTCACACAATTGTTTTTATTATGGTCCCGCTTAATAATGGTTGAAAATTTAATATAATAATGACAGCAATAACCAAGATTACCATAGTACATCTATTGCTTGCTATTTGTTGCATACATCTATAATTACAAACCTTCCATCAGGTATAAGAACTATATAGAACGGAATTGTCTAACTTTTTGGAGTCCAAAATATTGTTACAAGTTGGTAAGAGTGTTCAATGAGAAAACTAAGATAACATATTGTATAATTAGAATCGATGATGAAGTCAAAGTCTGATAGAACTACAAGAGAAACGCCATCACCAAGCGTATGTCAATGTGTGAGGATACAAACAGGGACAACAGTATTTGTTGCATGGTGAATTCATTTTGTAGTATTACATGTGATATTGTTATTCCGAAAACTAGTGAGGTTGTGTGTTTCACAAAGCTAACGTTTCTAAATACAGACAAAAAAGGTGAATCTATGTAAAAGCTTTGAATTCTTCCTAATCTTGTATGTGTCCGTTTGCTGATACAATGCTATCATTGCATTTGACGTATCGTTTGCTGTTTTGGGTATTTTATATACCAGTTTACTGTTACGTCGTGTACAAAAAGTCAGATGAAATACAATTGTTTTGATAATAGCAAACTTGATGGGTCGATTTAATCCTATATATATACATACGTCGCTGTAACCTAGTGTTACTAAGCTTTAATTGCGTTCGTGTTAGATAATCTGCTATAACCTTACATTGGTTACCATAACCTCTGTTGATATAGGACATGCACTTATAATCTCAGAGCTTGTGCAACCCCAACTCCTCCCACCCCCTTTCCCTAACCATAAATTGATGAAAATCTGCCCTTCTGGCTTGGCTAAATTGTACCCATGTCAATCAGATCGATTTATCACGTGACCTGAGTTTAGTCCTTCCATGACCAAATAATCTCTTGCATACTACTTTCGTGACTAGCGAACTTGGATGTAACTACAGTCTAGGTCCGAACCCGAACCGAGCGTAGATGAGACGCGGATGGCGATTGGTCCGCCCAACGCACCTTTGTAACGAAGAAGGCGATTGGTCGGAGTAATGTCCCCCGTAAACACAATCATTTGGACAGGGCGGAGACGTAGGTCTATTTACTTAACGTGATTAACGGCACGACTGCCGAGTAGCCTGGGGAACTAATTCTAACCCCGACATCTGATGTTATGTGTGCTTACACCAGCTGGGCACTTAACACTACGCCTTGAACTATCCATATATTAACACTCCAGCTAGAACCGTCCTTATGTGTAAACACGTCTACTTGAGCCGTCCATATAATTATGTTAACAGTCAACCCTGAACCGTCCATATACGCTCGGGTCGGTAGTGGCGACCAAATTAGCAATAATAATAATACCTTTTCTGCTTTCAATAACACTAATATTTGAAAGGTTCCTTACCAATTCGAACTTTATCTTCTCCAAATTGGTTTCTGAATTGATTTTAAACAAATGAGATAAATCCCATACCATAAGTCCCCTCGCTTAAATTTTATATTGCAGGTTTACATTGGAGACCATGTTCTACATATATGTGTTTTGTATGAAATTGTTTGGTTTTGTGGCAATACCTGATAATTATATATAATATTAATGTTATCATACTGAAGCCATGTATATAAATACTGCTTATTATTCTATTGCATCGTCAGTACATAAGATTTTATATCATGATGTTTAGATACCGTATTCTAAGATTGTTTTAATCAGGGTGATAGTAATGAGGAAGGAAACAGAACTATTAATTAGGCTAATAGTTGTAACTATTAATTAGGCTAATAGTTGTGGCAAAACACTTATAGGTCCTGGTTTGTAATTTTATGCAACATGCTCCTATTTTAACATTAACTTTCGCTAGGCTTCCTTAGAATATAAAACATTCACAGGAGGTATTAGCCTTATATGGAACAAATGGGAAAACAAGCTGGTTGGGGCATGCCATTTTAGCCTATTAGGCTGATTGAATTGTAGAGAAAGTATGAGTCAGAGCAGTCTAAGTGGCTAAAGTAACCCTATACGTGCTATTGGGCCGGCGTCAGGCCTCCAGTGGCTTCTGGCTAAAATGTCATGAATGTCTTGGCAAAAATGTGCCCCCTCTTGTCAGTCGGCAGATGAATAGAAGCCTCAGCCAAAATAGCCTGGGATGGTATTTCAGCATATGCTAGTAGTGCTGATGTCCACAGAAGTGAAAGTCACACGGCCAAAATGAGTTGAGTGGGACGTCTTTGTGTTTGTGTGAGCTACAGAGGAGCAGTGTTAAAAGAGAGAAGGAGGTGGGGGGAGGAAGGAGTGGGGAGGTTGAGGCTTAACTAAAACTGCAGCGTCAGCTATCTGTTTGAGTCGCTCGCTGGCTTGCTGGCTGGCTTGCTGGCCTCTCCTGGTCATGAGCAGCTCATAGGACACACTCCGTGTGTAGTTTTGGTGGTGCCGGTGGTGCAGCCTAAGGCCGAGCTGCTCCAATATTAAGGCCATATGGCTCGGATCTCCTCCTGTAGCCATCAGCAAAAAGTCACTGCCGCCGCAGCATCCGTCTGGATTAGCAGTGGCACGGTGCGAAAGACCTCGTCAACTAGTGTCGGGGACGTGGCCCACCAGCCGCCGGCATTTCGCACATAGCTAGCCTTGAGGTTGTATTCCACCATACGATTTTACTCGCGATTTCAAAAAATCGCTGGGTGGAATAAGAGCTAAATATTGACATGCTACATATCATTAGGGAGGATTTTGAATTCTCTTTCAAACGATATGTAACATGTATAGGTTCCTGTCATATTCTTAATGGAAATTTGGATATTACCAATTCCCAAAATCGTCTAATAGAATGTGGCTTTAGGGGGGTGAGCAGCTCGGTGGTAAAGGCAGGTTGCCCTGCGATCAGAGGCTTGTGAGCAGATGGTGAGCAGATTAGCAGGCCGGCCACCGCAATGAGCTGCTCCAGCCGCCAAAGGCCAGCAGTTAACTGCGATTTGCGAAGGAGTGATACCCTCCCGATGCCTCATTCTCTGCTGGCTATTTATTCAGTGGTCCCTCAACTTTATTTCCTGTTTTGAGTTGTTTCTGCCAGGCCCTACGTCCCTGTTAAACAAAATATTCAATGAACCTCAATCAACAACCCCCCAATGTTTGCTCCTCAATATCCATCCCTCTATACTCGCCCCTCAATGCTTGCACCTTCAAACCCGTCCCTCAACCCTCAAGACCATTCCCCCAATTTTCACCCCTCAAAAACCGTCCCTCAATGCTCACACCTAAAAACATCCCTCAATGTTTAACCCTCAAAAACCGTCCCTCAATGCTCACACCTAAAAAAATCTTTTTTCAATACCCACCCCTAGAAACCTGTCCCCTCAATGCCTTTCCCTCAATACCCATCCCTCATTTCCAATCCCTCATCACCATACTCTCAATACTTACCGCTTACAACTCGTTCCTCAATGCCCAACCCTCAGCTCTTGTCCCATAATGCTCACCCACTCTCTAACCCCGGCTCCTCAACACTCATATATACCGATACTCTATCTCCTATCCCTCCTCACCCTTACCGCCCACCAGTCCTCAGTCATCCCCAACCCTCCCTCTCACCACTCATCCCTTGCTCACTCTCCTCCCCGACTCTCTAACAGCTGCTCTGTCCATCCATACAAGGCTAAAGGTTGTATTCCACTAGCCAATTTTACTCCCAATTTCGAAAGTCAGCAGTTGGAATATTGGTTATTCATAGACATGTTAATATACAGTTAGAACGGTTTTGCAATTCCCTTTCGAATGATATGTGGGATGTATAGTCTT
Organism: Lepidonotus clava; assembly: GCA_936440205.1. NCBI lineage: Eukaryota > Metazoa > Annelida > Polychaeta > Phyllodocida > Polynoidae > Lepidonotus > Lepidonotus clava. Next base: position 37,695,947 of record OW387140.1, read on the forward strand.
TTTCCGCATTACTGGTAAAGTGATAAAATGACACAATTACCGGTGGTCAAAATCGGCTAGTGTAAATCAGACCTAAGGCCGAGCAGCTCACCCCTAACGCACCAGTAATGGCTGTTATTATCGGCCGGGAGCTGCTCGAGTGGCATCACTCGCCTTCCCCTCTATCTATGTATATTGGGCACCACTCTACTTAGCCTGTGAGGGCATTCGGTGGGTCCTATCATTATGGTCTAACCACACAGCCCGTTTTAGCTACAAGTCCTAATGGAAGTACTTACGTCTACTTCACAAACATAGAGGTTGCTTCATGTGTCATTGATTACAGGGGTGGTTCTTAAGTGAGATTACTAAGTGTCTAGGTATTTTAGTAGGATGACTGTAATTTTATTCATAAGTAGGTTAATGGCCACAATTGACATCGGTTAGCGATCTGATAATCATGTTTACCATTATGTGTGGCCATCTTTAGATGATATAATTCAGTATCATTTAACTGACGTGTTTCTGAAAAGTCTTACCACACTTGACCATGGTTAGGTATGATAATAATTTTACCATTATGTGTGGCCATCTTTAGATGATATTATCCATTATTATTTAACTGACATCTTTCTAAGCGAAAGGTCCAGACTCAAGGCGCTTGCCAGCAGAGCAGCTCAGAAATTACTTTTCACACGTCCTGCCTGTCGCCTTAATAATGTCATTATGACTCATCAAATTAAAAGTGCGGGCCGTTCCCAAAGACCACAGGATTAATCATTATTACCATTATCGTGATTAGTATGTGAGGCTGGCCGTGTGCTCGTGTTAATTTTCTGCTTTGAAATTACTCAAAAGTTTGGCCCTGACTCGCCCACGTTCTTTTGGGTCGGCAGTGGAGAGCCCGAGCTGCTCTCTGAGTCCCTATGAGCTGCTCGTCCGTCTTCTCTCATAAAGAGCAGCTCTAAATATGGGCGGGGATAGGTGGTGCCACCTAGGAGCCGTACATAATGAAAGGCACTGTTCAGTTAGCAACCTGTAAATTCTTTTGCGTACTGGGTAGGTTGTAGTAAATATTTCATAAAATGAATTAGAATAGGTGCTGTTGGTTGGAGTATGAGTGAAAGGTTTGAGACTGGTAGGATTGGGTTTGCGTTAAAAAGAATAGTCACTAATTGCTGTACAGATATGCTGACTGTGTAGATGTTTCGATATCAAGGAAAGCAGGTGTAGGAGAGGTGTTGGGACAACTAGGAAATAAACGGACAAGTTTCATTTTAGGCAGGAAAAGTGAAAACCATGTAGAAGGAAAGTCAAAAGTTTAGACGTATCGTCTCATCTAAAGTCTTATTGTATGTCTTTTATCAGGGGTATTTTGGCGCTACATTCATTTGGTTCAGTTATTCTTTCTTGCAATTGGTTTATTAGAACATAATTATATAGACTAAAAATTATCATATCTATAGCCATTGTTTTTGATATGATCTATACCAGGAATGTGAGCATTTGATCGCTCATTTTTTGTTGAAAATAGATCTTAAAACTGTGTAGGTAACATTCTAGTTATATACATATATATATAACATTCTAATCCTCCATGTTTTTGTAAACGAGACAGGTGGTCATAAAATAGGGCACTAGGAATAGTAGAATTACATCCAGTTTGTCATCCAGTCAAAATGCATAGATTTATAAGAATACAAATGAGGGTGATAATATCATCCTGAGCCAAGCCAGCGTCAATGCTTCGAGACACCTGTGTGTGATGACGTTAGGGAAGCTTGTGACCTTTAATGTACATAATGAGCTTAGATGTTAGCAGTTTCATCTTGCCAGTCAGGCGTTTTTCTGCCTTTGCCACCCAGCCCCATGGATCCTGTCCATAAAAACAGCCGCCACCTGCGGGAGTGACGCCACCGGTTTTCCGGCTGACCTCTGTGATCATGATTTATGAGGGGGGCGCCGTTACCCCGCGCCAGACCCGTAGTTCTTTTACTTCTGCCTGGCGGGTAGATATCAGTAAGTGATCACAGGCCTTCCCTCTCTTCTCAACCCATCCCTCCCTCTGGCTTACTACCCGCCGCCATCAGACACTCTCCACATACGTAGTCTCCCCCCGCATTCGCGCTAAAGCGCAAAAGCGCGGGAACTCTCCAAGATGGCGCGCGGTGTTTGATTGAATGTCGTCTGCTTGTCCAAATGTCGTCCGATCTCCGATGTACACTAGTTGTAGGTGCCAACAGGAAGTGTTGGTCAGGACCAAAGCTGGACAAACAGATTGTTGTCGTTACAGAGTGACCAGGAAAGGTATTTTTCCACCAGTGATGCAGGAAGCCAAACCAAACAGAGCAAGAAAAAAAGGCCTAGGTTAGATGTTTGTTTTCGAAAATCAAGGGAAGTGAAATAGGTAGAAGTTTGTCCTTGATATTACGATGACGTGGTTTGGCCGTTGGCCTGGTCGGAAACGCTTCGTTCACACGAGCAGGAGACCCAAAACGCGGTCCGACTCGGCCACTGCCGCCTCTCTCTTTTCTCCCTAATTACCGCTGACATTTCCCCGCCTCCGTCACAAACCTTCGGCCTGCGGTCTATTCGCGGACGGCCATTGTTTTAGCGGCCGCGTGTGACGTCAATAATTAATTCAGGTTGTGTCATTTCAGAAAGCCAGAAAAACGCCATTGACACAATCGCTGGCCGGGCGGCGAAAAAAGCGAAATGTCAGCTACGACACTGCGGCACCATGAGCCGCCTTTCGGCCTCTTTCTCTCTCTTTCTGTGTATGTCGGATTAATTGCGTTTCCACTCAACCTTCCTGTCCATCCCCTTCCTCTCCTCTTTAGTGCTCTTCAACTCCTCCTTATCCTACTCTCATCTGCCATTCCCATACTTTCTGCCGGACACTTTCAAGCTTCAGAGTGCTAACATGTGGTATTATTCCTATGTGAAAAACCAGATCTGGCCGTTTTGGAGTTTAGCCATTTGGATTTATAACGTCTCAGTACTGTACCACAGAGTATTGCCTGTCCAGCAGCAGAGACCAAAGAACTCTGGGCTTCTAAAGCACCACTGAACAGTACTAAAGGAATACGGCCTTCAGTAATCGATCCAGGGCTATTTTGACGCTTCTCCTCTTAACCATTGACATCAGAGGTAGTTTTCTTGAACTGACAGTCATCTCTGATATACCTGTATTCATATCAGAGACATCTATTTTTGTTGAGCGTCCAGGGTAGTGAACTTTGGATTTGTAAACTGACTAAAGAGCTTATACCAAAAGAAAAGTTCTTAGACCTAGATATACCGGTTGTCCTTTTCAGAAAAGCATCGTTAGGGAACTACAGATGTAGAACATATAAAAACAAGTTGCCAGATAACTGGTTTTAGGATTAGAATTGATGGGTATAGAACATTTGTTTATCCAAGGAAACTTTTCCATTCTCTCAAACCACTGGCACCTTACTTTTTAGCGAGCAAGAACATATTTGTGTCCCCCAGTCTTTCGTTTGTACCTTTATTATACGTTCAATTCTGTATACTACTTTCGATATTCAGCTGGTTCTGGGCCATCATTGTAGGTTCATTTTAGTATACTACTTCCAAAGTTTCAAAAGTTTGGTGCCTACACCATAGAATCTTTCTTGTATACTACTTCCAAAATCCAAATTGAAGTCCAAGTATCATTACTCTAAATATTCTAAACATTTCCTCCTTTTGATTAGGGGCGTTTTCGTATATTTCCATCGTAATATTACACCGTACTTCATTTATGTCTAGACAATAATAATAGTCTTATAGTCATGGGTATTATCATTAACAATGGTATCAATGTTTTCAGAATGTTTCATCTCCGATTAGAGAAAACAGAATGCATAGAAAAACAACAGATGCTATTCTATTATTTTGGTCGCTGTTCTTATTATAGGCCGTATTAGGTGTCGTTAAACCACTTAGCCTAGAGGCTAATTCCCTGTGGTGCCGCATGGCTAACCGTGTTCTGTCCCAGTGGAAATCCGCATAATTGACAGCGAGACATGGAAACCTTATTTGTGTAGTGAGATACGGGAGCGCCATGCGTGCGGCCTTAGGGCTGTTTTCCACTATGCGATTTTACTCCATATATGAAAAATCGGCAGTGGGGACATAAGTTAATTACATACATGTTACATATCATTAGAAAGGTCTTCAAATTCCCCTTCAAATGATTTGTAGGATGTCTGGCCTTTTAGCAAATTGCTGGTAAAAAATTGTAAACTACCAAAAAATCGGCAGTCAGAATCCCCTAGTGGAATACAGGCTTTAGCGGCCAGCATATATATATAGCGCAGCGGTCACTGCTGCAGTGGGGAAGGCCAGGGACACGGGGCATAGCGTAGGGGGCATAGCGCAGGGGGCTAAGGCACCAGTGCATCCCCTATTTTGCCGGATCGAACACTATTGATTTGGGGTTTGGCCGCCGACAACGCAAGCTCAATGACTGTTCTAGGGAAAAATTCCACTTCTAGATTGCTAGTTCTGCCGAGGCCATGCCAAATACCCCTTGTATAGCACATAATCAATAATGTAAGATTCCTGCTTTTTTTTCAGCCAGTGCCTCTCTTGCTGTCTCCCTGCCAATACCTGCATGTTACCTGAGATGGCAACGTCCCTAAAATAGAAGGTAGATTTGCTTGATACCAGATGTAGATAACAATCTACTGATAACTCCAACGGTATAAAAAAAAAAGCACAGTCTTGTTTAATTAACTCAAATGTTTCCAGTTCCGATTACTTGACTACTAAATGAGGAACAGCCTTACGAGGTTCTATTCGTAGGAAGGAGGTCTGCTTCTAATATATTAGATGATTGTTTATTCAATGGGGGGATGGTGTGGGTTACTTAAGTGTTACCTCTCGTGCTTTAATGATTGAGTAACTAACTTGGAGGCTTGTCTTGTGCCATGTGATAACGTTACCTAAGCTGCAATGCATTGTTAACCGAGGCATGTCTTGGGCAGCGCCAGCCCAGGCGGCGCCGGGCAGAATACAGCGGCTCCCCCTCCCCATAAGTGATCAGTAGTCGCCTCCAGTTAATGGCTTAATAATGTTAGGCCATTGGAGGTTCTTCTTTAGAAGTGTTTCCACTTTCCTCATAGAGTCCTTGCATGTAGGCAAGTGTGTTAGTTATGGAATCAATACATCGCCTTGCTAATGGGGATACTGGTGTGAACACTGCTATATTAAGTCAATGCAGGCTCGGCCAACCTGATTATGTTAATGTGAACGGGGCTAAAATGGGCGAGTAATCGCGTGGCTGAGCCCCACTGATGAACCGTCCGGCTGGTATTGTTAATCTAATCTAAACGCAATTGCTATTACCTCTCATTCGGAGCGATTAAAATATGCCAATTTAATTGCCACTGGTCTATAATAAGGAAGGCCCCTGTAGGCACGATAGGCAGGCGTTCTACAAACAAATGAGGCTCAATTGGATTATTCTGAACGGCAACACGAACCGGCTGGATGTTATAATGCACACACCGCCAGTGCGTTTGAACTTGTCACTTAAAAACTGTCCCCTGCCGGTCTTGGTCTATCATATTAGTGGCTGTTTCTAAACACGCCTTCCATTGGCGGCACTACTAGGTCCACTGTTAATGGCCCTGACAGCCAATATTTCCACCGTGCCTCAAGGGGTTTTAGGCTTGCTTCCTCGTTTCTGCAAATTGCTTGTCTCTACTTCTCCCTTAGTTCCATTCTTTCTCTCTCAAAATATTGAGCTTTTGTAATGGTTGTGTATATAACATACTACTGCATATATACACAGAGTTTAGCTAGGGATGTGTTTTCTTCGCACGTTGATGTACACACTAATGTACGTATTAAAGTACATTCATGTATAATATAATGTCTCCATTAATGTGCTCTCCCTCCTTCTCTCCGAATTCAGAATGTAGATATTAACGTCCGTAAACACAACATACCTATATCATTGTGAAAAAGACATAGATCAATAATGATATATTTTTCTGTATAGGCCAAGATCATCTCTGACAAGCTAAATACTCATAATCAAACCTTACAGATTTACAGAAAACTATTTATGACATCAGAAGCATGTCGCTTACACACAATAATAGGCAGTTTACATGGACTATAGCATTGCCACTCGTAACCCCCCATACATTTCCCTGTACTCTCAACATTCCCCCACCTCGACTCTATTGTCATGCCCATGAGGTAAACCCACTTAAGGGAATGCAGTGGCTTGATGCTCGCGACCAACCGAGTAAATTTATTGTTGAATTAAACCATGAATTATCCAGTGAGCGATCACTAAAAAAGGCGCTCTCTCCCCACTAGTTGTCGTGATGTTGAGCGATTGGTGAGCAGTTGGGTTCTGTTCGCATTCATTTATAGTTACAATGAGCTTTATAATGGATTCTGTTTGTACCATATGTGCTGTTTTTTCAATGCTACATCTGAGATGCTTAAAACAGTGCAGGTAGGGTGGTTCAGCCTGGCTGGCTAAGCCTGAGACTTTTGTAATGTCTGGCATGTGGTCAGTCTGAGCTGCTGGGAGCTGCTCAGAGTTGCTCAGAACTACTCATAGTAGACGCAGCGTGAGCAGTTCTGGGTTTGATCAGGCTTCACAGACCACCGGCCCTTAGCACTGGCTGCTGTAGGGTGCAGCAAGAGGTCCCTCCGGGAAAAGCATACAGGGGACATTATATATCCCTTAAGGAATGATCTAAGGAACTATAGTTAACCCCTGGGAACGTAGATAGAGGAGGGAAAATGAGAACTAAGCCAGATTGAATTGCTGGAAGCTTAAACACGTCCAGTCTAGACTCAAAGACAAATATTTGCTTTCATACTTATAATGGTGGTAATGTTTGGGAATGGGAATGGTTGGAGGCTAGACTTGTATTGCTTTTGAACTTTTTATATCTTGCACCATACCTCTAACAATTAAGCCCATACTGAGTTGGACAATTTGAAACACAATTTGTTTTATATGTGTACGTTAAATTCAGAAATTCCACTTACAGAGTTAAGCCAATTAAGCCGTTCGTGTTCCCGTACAACATTGCTACCAGGCTTGAGTGTGCACTACAGTTAGATTTATGGTTATGGATTTAACCTTCCCCAGGGGAAAAACATTGTCCCGGACACTCATAGCAAATGTTCCCCTTGTCTGGCAGACACCAATAGGGACCGGCAGCAGTAGACATGGCGCCTGCAGAGGGGGAGGGGAGCGAGATAGAGGAATGGGGTGGGGGAATAGGGTGGGGGAATGGATGAGGGAAGAGTGGGTGGAAGTGGTAGAGGGTACTGAAGGTGGTAGGAGGGGGCTGGGGGAATGGTAGAGGGAGGGAAGAGGGGATGGAAGTGGTGGAGGGTACTGGAGGTGGTAGGAGGGGGCTGGAGGAATAGGAGAGGGAGGGAAGAGGGGGTGGAAATGGTGGAGGGTACTGGAGGTGGTAATAGGGGGCTGGGGGAGGATAAGAGAGGGAGGGAAGAGGGGGTGGAAGTGGTAGAGGGTACTGGAGGTGGTAGGAGGGGGCTGGGGGGATAAGAGAGGGAGGGAAGAGGGGGTGGAAGTGGTAGAGGGTACTGGAGGTGGTAGGAGGGGGCAGGGGGAATGGGAGAGGGAGGGAAGATGGGGTGGAAGTGGTAGAGGGTATTGGAGGTGGTAGGAGGGGGCAGGGGGAATGGGAGAGGGAGGGAAGATGGGGTGGAAGTGGTAGAGGGTACTGGAGGTGGTAGGAGGGGGCAGGGGGAATGGGAGAGGGAGGGAAGATGGGGTGGAAGTGGTAGAGGGTATTGGAGGTGGTAGGAGGGGGCAGGGGGAATGGGAGATGGAGGGAAGAGGGGGTGGAAGTGGTAAAGGGTACTGGAGGAGGGGGCGGGGGGGTTCTCCTCCTGGTGGCCGTGATCCAGCGCCTAGCCCGGCTACCATGATCCGGGCCGGAGCAGGGGCTGGAGCGGCAGGCAGGCAGGCACGCCAAGGGCCGGGCTTCAATTTGTCAGCAGCCCAAGATCGATACGCTTCCCTCTACAACCACCACCACCACCAACGCTACACTCCGGCACCACCACCAACGCTACACTCCAACACCCCCACCACCCGCACCACTACCCGCACCATCTCCCACTCCTCTTTTCCCTACTCCCTCCTACATCTTCTTGTACTTGCTTTCTCCCTACCCTGCCTTCTTTTTCCTTTCCTCTCCCCTACCTTGCCTCTCCCCTCCCTTACCTCCTCCCCCATGCTGCCCTCTCCTGTTCAGCACACGCCTCCTTCTCCTCCTCCTGCCCCTCCCCCTCCTCCACGGCAGACCCTGGAGGAGGTCGGGTTGGGACGTCGGGAGGTAAGGATGGATGGGCAAATGGATGGGTGCCCCCCGGGCGTCTGCAATGCCTCCAGTGGCCTTGGTGCCCCATCTCGCTCCCCGTGCATGCCGAGTGTGATGAGGGTGCACGTGGCTGGGGGTAAAAGCAGTCAAGGCCATTACCCCACTAGGCGATCTTTTTTCCTACGATTTTCAAACAATTATTTCCAGCATTTTTATCTATACAAAATGTATATTTTCAGGTAAAGTTAAGATTGACCTCAAGGGATCCAGTGCATATTCTTTGAGTCAAAACAACAATCACTACTACCAACATTGGCCTTGGTGCCCTGGACTGCTCCTTATGAATACCAAGTGTGATGAGGGTGCACATGGCTGGAGATTAAACCAGGAGAACCAGTGGTCTCAGTGCACCAGCCCCCTTCCCATGCATGGCGAGTGTGATGAGGGTGCACATGGTTGGGGGTAAAAGCAGTCAAGGCCATTACCTAACTAGGTGATTTTTTTTCTCAAGACTGCTTTTGATTTTCAAACATAAAACGTTTTTATCCATCTTAATATCGATTTTCAGATAAGGCTACTTTCTTGGGAAGAATATTGACCTCCAGACGTTCAGTGCATGTTTTCTGGGTCAAGGTTATGTTTTCTGATAAAATTGGAGAGAGAAACACGTCTTTAAATCTTGCAGTAAACATTACAGTTGAGCAGGTAGGAGATGAAGGAGATTGAAATGGGGGAATGGTGGCCCTGGTATATTATAGGAATACAGATGAAACAACAATGGTGCTGTCCCTAGTAGACGCTACCGAACTTCATTCCAAGATACTTAGGTTATGAATACTTAATTGTTATTGGCTGGTGCTTTTAGAATGTCAGGATAAGTGAAAAGGCACATTACCGGCCAACTCCAGACATGAAATATTCAATGATAAAACGTCTCATAATGGTTCATATTGACCTCACAAAAGCAAAAGGCAATTGCGCACTTTATATATGTATGTATACCCACGTTATAATAGTCTCTAGCCACTGGCCGTTTTATATATAGGCAGTAGACCTAGCCATACACTGGCGTCTCTCTATAATATAGGCCTAGCCTTAGCAGTGCCTTGATACCTCCAGATAGATGGGTTGTCGCTTGTAATTTACCGGTAAGTTGGAGGCCGGCGCCAAGAGGCAAACACCCCCTGGATGATCTGTATCCCTATCCCTTCTCTACTACCACCACTGGTACTACTACCTCCACCGTAAAACACCTTATTCAAGCCTCACCCTAATTTAAGCCGCACCCTGACTCTTGAGTTGTTCTTTGGACATTTTTCTGCAACATTAATCTGTATCCTAAATGCCCTTCAATTCATGGATGGGTACAACCCTCCAAGTTGAGGCCTAACTGGCTCTCATTTAGGAATCTAAACCTAGTTTAAGCCGCAGCTTGAATTAGGAGTTTTTGGGTTGTTCTTTGGACATTTGCCTTATAACATTTTATCCTAGATGCCATTCCATTAAAGGTTCGGCAAAACCCCAGAAGTTGAGGCCTAACTGGTTCTCATTTAGGAAACTAACTCTAGTTTAAGCCGCGGCTTAAATAAGGCGTTTTGGGGTCGTTCGTTGGACATTTTTCTTATAACATTATATCCTAGATGCTATTCTATTCACGGTTGGGTAAAACCCTCAAAGTTGAGGCCTAACTGGCTCTCATTTAGGAGAATAACCCTAATTTAAGCCGCGGCTTAAATAAGGAGTTTTTGGGTTGTTCTTTGACCATAATTTTGCAACATATCACCTTAGATGTCATTCTGGTGAGTAAAACCCTCCAAGTTGAGGCCTATCTGGCTTTCATTTAGGAAACTAACCCTAGCTTAGGCCGTGGCTTGAATATTAAGGAGTTTTTGGGTTGTTCTTTGGACATTTTCCTTATAACATTTTATCCTAGATGCCATTTCATTAAAGGTTGGATGAAACCCTCAAAGTTGAGGCCTAACTTGCTCTCATTTAGGAAACTAACCCTAATTTCAACCGCAGCTTAATTGAGGAGATTTTGGGTCATTCTTTTGCAACATTATATCTTAGATTTCATTTTGTTCAAGGGGTTAAAACCCACAAAGTTGAGACCTAACTGGCTCTCATTTAGGAAACTAACCCTAGTTTAAGCCGCGGAGTTTTTGGGTCGTTCTTTGGAAATATTTGGTCGTTCATTTCAAGGGTGGGTAAAACCCTCAAAGTTGAGGCCCAACTGGCTCTCATTTAGGAAACTAACCCTAGTTTCTAAAAAATAAAAAGCCGCTGTTTAAATGTAGGGTTTTACAGTACTCCCTTCCTCCAGTAGCATTAGCGACCCCCTACCCCCAGCCTCGTTTCACCTGAGCGGCGGGCACGTCCATTTGTAACCGTCACCGTCTCAAATCGAGTAGGGAGTTGGTATCGATTGCGCAGACCCCAGGCCCGGCCTCGGTTATGTTTAGCCCCAGAAAGACAATCGCTCGATATAGGGGGTAGCTTGCATGGCTGGTCAATACTGCAAGGGGGGTTGGAGCGCACGCTCCTTCTACCAACAACTAGCCTGCCTGCTTGCAATTGCCTGGTGGATTTCCTTGCCTGCCTGCTTGCTTGCCTGACTGCCTGGCGGTTCAGTCTCAACAATATGTATTGAGTCCCTGTCGTCTGTGTGCGTGTTTTCAGGCCTATTTCCACGGCACCACAATCGCTATGTTCCAGGCATTTCCCATTGCAATACGGAAACCTAAGCGATTCTTTGGCGATTACCACACACTGATTTTCAGAGTAAATTTCCAATTTTTGAATTTTCATAAGTTCCCAGCAATTATCCTACAAAAAATAACGATTTTTCACCCACATTTCTTCCATAGTTATCTGCAGGTGGCAACAAGGCTTCTGTGGGGACTCCCATTCAGTGCCAAAGCCAGCAGCAACCAGTCATGTCCCCCGGCATGTCTGCGTGTGTTTATGATGTTTGCCAGGGCGGGTTTTGTTTGTGTGTGCGCCGGGTGTGCGCCAGTGTGCGCTGGTGTGTGCGCCGGGGTGGTACGTCGGGGTTGGGTGCAGGGTGTGCGCTGTAACTACATGGGTGTGTTTGTTAGCGCGTGCGGAGCCTGTAGTTCTCTGTACCAGGGGGGTGGCCTCACTGGAGGAGGGGACCGTGGAGGTGCATGCACTCCAGTTGATACAGGTGGAAGCCGACTGGTACACACGGGAGGTGGGGACTTGTACATGACCGAATGTTAGCCCCCATTTACCCTATACTTTTTTTAAAGTTTGATGAGAGGATCCTTTGGATTGACCATTATGATTTTGCATAGGTCCCAAGAACTGTTGTTTCAACAGATAATACCTTGAAAAAGCACATAAATATTCCTTAAGTATATACATGCCAAACATATCCAGGCCTTCTCAGTGTTTGAAGCCGCCAATTGTATTCTTTTTACAGTCATGTATGTTCAGAGATATTAATTTTGTTCATTGACGTTTATGGTAGTTAGGTCCACACAATTCCAAAACATACATAGTTAGTCTTATGCTTCAGATCTCGTTAGTAGTAGAGTAGTAGTAAGGGAAAATGCACCCATCCCTCGAGCTTATAGATAGTTAAAACATTCTTATTGATCCATTTTACCAGTTAAAAATTCAGAATAATAATATCAATTATTTTACTAGAGAGGTAGGATTTTCAAAATGATACACCTGCACCAAAAATCAAAGAGCAGTTTCCATGTCGTTCCTCATAAACATTGGCCTTGCCTTCAATGCCTGAGGAGGTCGGCGCTGATACAGTGGCATTGCTAATACTGAACCTTTCAACACTACAGACCCTTTCCCCCTCTCCGAACCCACCCCGACGGCCACCCTTCTCCCATTGGAAGCCTCGGTAAGCTTTCCCCTTACGGCGCTTCGTCCTTCTGTGTTGATAGTGAACAAACACCACACTCACCCCCTACACCTTAATGCCTGTATTCCACAGGGCGATTTTTACTCCAGCAAAATTGGTAATTCCATCAGGAATTCTACAGGGAGCCATGCATGTTACATACCATCTGAAAGACAATTTGATTTCCTTTCCAATGATATGTAACATGCATATAGTTTATTTTTGTTCCCAATGACGATTTTCGAAATTGTGAGTAAAATCGGGTTGTTCATGCAGCCTTTACTCTCACTACACCTTGCTCCTCTTCTCTTTACTTATACTGGGTGCAGCTTACATACAGAAAGCTTCCTGTGTCTGACAGATACAAAAAAAGATCCATTGGGAGCTACACTGAATGTAGACATCCGCTATGCCTTTTAGCTTGAGTGATATAAGAGTATTATTTACAGAAATATCCATGTGGAATTACTGATAGGAAAAATATATATAGGATAGGACTATTCAAGTAGGAATACGTTGTTACATATGTAAAGGCAGTTGTATTGCTTGTTTTAGAAGACTTAATATTAGTTACCTTAAGGACAGGGTTCTCTCATGGACGCAGCGTCTTGCAATCAATCTTTACCTCATCGTTTATTAATAGAGTCATTACCATTTTAAAGACTTTCTTTGGTGTATTTAGAATGTCTCAGATAAAACGTCCTTAATGGACCTTCATGATCTGAGATAGACTATGTGCAAATACATGTGCTGTCTTTCTTTTTTTTTCTCGGCCATCGCCGTTACACTAAATGTCTCATTACGTATATAACCATAAATACCCATCAAAGATTTTATGATCATTCACAAAATACACAGAGGTGATGTTTTAGTTTACCATGCCTTATTATTTGTCCTACATTTCTTATCCAGACGTTAAAGGTTATGAAATATAAAGAGGCAATGTGATTTTTATGTGAAGTTATTTCGAAGAACGTTTCAGTCAGTTTATCCTACAGTAATGTAACGCTTAGACTTCTCAAAGCAGAAGAACATGAGGATATAATGAGGGTAGCATAACTATTAAAAGCTCTTTGAGTGGTGATTTTATTGTGATAGCTTTTATATAACTGGAAAATATAGGTTTTATACAACACGTTTCTATACCTGCAACCTTTCCTACATAGGCTGCTGTCAGTGAAACTCGACTTTCAGCCACTCAACTCGTACCCTAAACATGTATTTAAGCAGAGAGCTTAGGTTTCATATTTTAATAGATTGGAATTAACTCCAAGAATACAGCTATTTCTCCCCTCATCCCATTTCAAAAGCAATGTTAACAATGTATGGAAGCCTTGAAGCCAGGGTATCATCCCTATGTTGCTAACGTTAGGGGCCCCACCCCTTACCCTAGTGACATTGTGGCTGGTGATGTTTTTTGAGATGTTAGAACGTATTCCGCAAATGTTGTTGTTCACATCAAGAATTTAGCTGCATGCTCAGGGAGTTACAACCTATCAAATTGCGTCCTTCTCATGGACTCTACCCTGGCTTTAAGATAACCATAATTATGGAGATAAGGATATACCCTGGCTTTAAGATAACCATATATATGGAGATAAGGATATACCCTGGCTTTAAGATAACCATATATATGGAGATAAGGATATACCCTGGCTTTAAGATAACCATATATATGGAGATAAGATATAACCTGGCTTTAAGATAACCATATATATGGAGATAAGGATATACCCTGGCTTTAAGATAACCATATATATGGAGATAAGGATATAACCTGGCTTTAAGATAACCATATATATATGGAGATATGGATACTCACCATCAGTCACGTGATTCCAGGGAGCATCACGTGATCAAAAGGTCGTGACGACAGGACTCAAGTCAGAGAAAAGGTCAGAAGTTAACTCCAGCCTTTTGGGGCCCTCACTAGATCTATCTTTCACGAGCTGGGGGACTTTGGGAGTGGGCAGGGAATTGGTGCTGACTTGAGAACAAGGAGAATGGGCAAATAGAGGTGAGACGTGGTAGGAACAGACAGTTTTTTTTCTGGTTTTTTATTTATTTCTGAATCAATCTTAAGGGTTGCCTGTGTACCATATTTGTGATTGGTTAGTTAATTGTTAACTTTTAAATGGATCTGAAACAAATATCAATTTTCTAATTGTAGATTGGCATTTAGCCTTATTTACAGTATAAATGAGTATAAATCTCTTTTAAGCACCGGGTTAGTGAGGGCCCCAACTGACAACCTATGGGTTTGTGTGGGCCATGACCACTGACCTATGGGTTTGTGTGGGCCCTGACTGCTGACCTATGGGTGTATGCTGGATATGACCTATGACCTATGGGTTTGTGTGGGCCATGACCACCAACCTATGGGAATGTGTGGGCCTCGACTGCTGACCTATGGGTTTGTGTGGGCCATGACAGACTACCTATGGGTTTGTGTGGGCCACGAACAACGACCTACAGGTTTGTGTGGGCCCCGATTGCTGACCTATGGGTTTGTGTGGACCCCGACCACCAACCTATGAGTTTGTGTGGGCCCCGACTGCTGACCTATGGGCTTGTGTGGGCCACAACCACTAACCAATGGGTTTGTGTGGGCCCTGACTGCTGGCCTAAGGGTTTGTTAGGGCCATGACAGACTACCTATGGGTTTGTATGGGCCCCAACCGACGTCCTTTGGGTTTGTGTGGGCCAGAGAGGATTAGCCTGTATTTCCTGGATTTGTCCGTTTAGAAAAATAACCATCATTCTCCTCCCTTGCTTCCCCACTCTGGAGAGTCGTATTTTGTCTGTGGTAGTTAGAGAGAAAGAGATCGGGCTGAGGAGGAAGAGTTGTCAATGAAACCAGCTACCAATGGTAAACACCTACGCCAAGCGTTGTTGTGACTTCATAAAGAAACTCGTCGTTAGTTGTGATTAGCCACAATTCCTTCCGTCTTTGGTTACATCGTTAAATGAATCTAGAGAGCTCGGTTGAAAAACGACTGGCTTAGCCAACAATGTTTTATAGCAGTAAGGCACAGGTAACAAAAATTGTTTTCTTGCTGACGTTAGCAATTTTATCCACCGTTAGTCCCTTTAGTTGGAAGAAATGAATTATTCTTTTGGCTGAGCTGCTAGCAAGGTATGCATTTCAGTTTTATATCCACAAAACAGTAGGTCGATAACTGGATCAACGACTTACAAAAAAAACAGATGAAACACATCTTAAGATTAAAACATGTATTAAGGGGATACACACACTAGCTGGCACATATAAAGTAAATATAAATTGGCTATGGTCTGTATAAGTATAAGTTGATGCAAGGCTACTTATTATTTTCCATAAAAAAACTGACTTCAAGCCATCGCAAGTTTTGTAGCTCTAGGGGGATAAAATGTATGCTGTATTGAAAGGTCATTCATTTTCTAAACTCCCACTCTGAGTTTTTGAGTCTTCAGATGAAGTTAGACACAGTGGAGGCTGAGAAAAGGTTAGCTCTACTGCAGCGATGATCATCTCCTGATTATTAATGCCAACTTATCAATTAAAGAAGACGTAATTAGGTAAGAGTAAACAGAACAGCGAAGCAATTATGATGGATACCTAATTAGATTTATGTCTTCGCAGTAGGTGTAAATCTTTTATGATGATATGATATTTATCTTACTTAATGACTTGCTTATTTTCTAATTATTCGCCACCATCCCAGTAACATTAGATAATATTACCGTAAAGTCTATTTCATTTCGGGAGACTAGCTGTTTAGAAAAAGGTGTAAAACTATTAAAGCAAAGCCTTGACCTAAACAGTAAAGCATTCAGATTTAATAGGTTCAAACAAAATTATTTGTTTGTTTTTGTGCGATACCAGATACAGTACGTAGGGTAATTCCTTTCATATATAAATACATGTCAACATGGATACTAATTCCTTCAGGATTTATTTGTCCCAGGATGAATTCCTGTTTGTACGATCAAAAGCATTGGCATAATTATTAGATAGTTCAATTGTAATTTTTCCATTACGAAAGGTCTGTTGGTCGAAAACGACACCACATCCTTTTCTATTGGACCTTTCTTCTGATTCAAACCTTCATTTCACCTTTACCGGGTACCTTTTCTTCAGGGTCCTTCCCATAACAATCCCTTTCTCTTTCTCCATTCTGCGGTAATGTCACTCTGTGCCAATATATCAATTGAGCCATTTCCCAGCTGACAGATCCTGCTTCTCCTTTCGGGTGTAACTCGTCATCGTCGGTCATCCATACCTAATTCTTAAGCCCTGTTTCCACCAGCCGTTTTTACTACCGATTTGTTGGAAATTTATTACTTTTAACTGTTAATATGGTAAAGAATTATATATTCCACATACTATTTGAGAGATAATTAAACACCCTCTCTAGTGGTATATAACATGTTCATGATTAACCAATATTCCTATTGCCGATTTTTGAAATCGGTATTAAAATCGGTTGGTGGAAACAGGGCTTTATTCTGGCGACGGCAAATAGACAGGGGGGAGTGATGGAGAGGCAGCTTTATTAAGGCCCACCAGTCGATTTGACAAAGGGGCAGGAGACACAAATTCTGCCTGCTGCCAGGAAATAGTCAGCCGGCCAGACCCTAATGTGCTCATTTCCCTTCGCGCGTAATGCTAGATGATCAGAGCTATAGATCAGCGCCTCATATCGCCACCGCACTCAAATGGAACCTGTGTCCATATTTACGTAACTGATTAGGCCAATCAGTCACTAAACAGTGTGTTGTGATGAGTGACTCTGCAATTAGCAGTTCTGTCCATTATAAACATGATTTACACTTGGTAATAACTCTTTGGGGGTTATTTCACGGTGAAAGCAATACGTTTTCTGACAGATCTAGACAGAATGCCTAATCATTGAAACACTAATCATAACTCACTTATTAGTGGCTAGAAATCTCTATTTGTGACTAATTAGCTTAATTAGTTACAAAGATATGGGGCTTATCAAAAGACCGGAAAGGTTTATCTTACAAGAATAGAAATAAATTTGTTTTTCCCTTTATCATCCAGATTGCTGCCTGGTCTAAAGTTGAACGACCTGGAAGGTTATGAAGATTGATGATCATAATAGTGACATTCTGATTGGCGGCATTCTTCGCCCAAAGTCATTATTGTTGATTGTCTAGGGAGAAAAGCACATTAAGGCCAATTGACACACTTGTCTTAAGTTGCAATCTCCGGCGGCAAATTGCGATGTTTCGCTAACGCCTTTTCTGGTTGAACGCTCGGTTACGTCGTATCACTCAACACAATATGATTGCTTATTGTTATCGGGGTTTATATTTCCTCGCCTAATTTGAGAAAGTATGCCGGAAATCTTTGATAATGTTAGAACAGGTTACACCTATTTTTTGGTCATATCAGCATATAAACATGCAATATTTCTCCAAATATCCAGAATTTAGGTCAGAGTGATGCTGAATTATGGTAAATTAAGCAATTTTAGAATGATACACGCGGCTGCGTGTTTGTTTGGTAATTGTAAGTTAGTTCAGTCAAATGGTATATTCTCTGAAAATTACAATATTGACCCTGAAGACTCTCAAATCAAAAGCTATCCTAACATGAACTAGTTCAGTAAGAAACAGGCTATAAACTTCACCATTTTTAACGACTACAATCCGGAAACATTATAACAGAATGTAAACTAATTTCAACTTTTACAACTTACTTTATACTTATCATTCCCCAAACGTCAAAAGAGTAAAAAACATATCTTCGGTTGAACCCACTATAGTAAAGCCATATATTTATAATGTGCTCCCATTAATGTTGCCATGGTGGGTACACCATCTCTTGATCCCCTGGAAACTCAATACGGTGACACAGGTGCACACACTCCAGTACAGGTATACAGGGAGAGAGGGGGGAATGCTGAGTAGGCGTTTATAAGCCCTATTAGTGACCACTAGTAGGTTCTTCGTGCAAGGAAGCACGTACTGGGCTCTTTTTTTATTATCACAAAACAAAACCAGCAATCTCTAATTAATGACGGACTACTAGGAAGCTTGCATCTAAAAACTGAATTAATCAAGGTAAATGTTTATTTATTTCTGAAAAGCAATGGTGTTTTTTTAGTATTTCAGTAGTTTTTTTTCTACTCAGAAGAGTTTTGACAGAAGTGGCTTACTCAAGAGACTTATTATTCCTGATCTTCTGGGTTGAATAGAGGTTACAAATCAATCTTTTTAATGACGTTTCATTGGATGCTTAAGACGTCATGATTTTATCACAACCAGTTATAACAAACAATAGAAATCAAGACTTAACCTAAATATAGAATAAGTTAGAAAATAGTGATCCTCTGAAACAGAATCAGAAAGGAAATTTGCGGTATAAAATCCCAAAACCGAAACTGAAGAAATCAGTACAAATACATATAAAGATTCTATAAATTGTAATGATACGGTGCCAAGGATCAAATACATGTGACCAGACGAGGGGAAAGGGTACTCCGTGCGGGATTCACCATGGGACCAATAGTGTAGAGCATGCTCTAAGCTTTAAAATGATATCAAGCATGTCTAAATCCAATAATTATTAAGCAGGTTACGGGCTCCTTAACATGACACTGTGAGGATACCAGAAAATGATGAAAAGCTTAATTTCCTTTTATCTAATGAGATTTAGCATGAATTATCAAACATTATGATAACTGTATGTAAATATTCAAAAACACAATTTTATTCATTATTTTTGAACCAGAAATTATATATCTATTCTGTCTTCAATATGGATACCAGAAAATGATAGTATCTCATAGTTTACACTAAGAAAATCTCATAAAGTTTAGTTTCCATGGCAACCAAATAGAATGAAATATGTGAATTTCCAGTATTAAAACGTTCCATTGACATTCCAAATACAGGAATAGTTCATCAAGATGGAACGTTTTGGCTATGATTTTAGGTCAGAGTGATGCTGAATTATGGTAAATTAAGCAATTTTAGAATGATACACGCGGCTGCGTGTTTGTTTGGTAATTGTAAGTTAGTTCAGTCAATTGGTATATTCTCTGAAAATTACAATATTGACCCTGAAGACTCTCAAATCAAAAGCTATCCTAACATGAACTAGTTCAGTAAGAAACAGGCTATAAACTTCACCATTTTTAACGACTACAATCCGGAAACATTATAACAGAATGTAAACTAATTTCAACTTTTACAACTTACTTTATACTTATCATTCCCCAAACGTCAAAAGAGTAAAAAACATATCTTCGGTTGAACCCACTATAGTAAAGCCATATATTTATAATGTGCTCCCATTAATGTTGCCATGGTGGGTACACCATCTCTTGATCCCCTGGAAACTCAATACGGTGACACAGGTGCACACACTCCAGTACAGGTATACAGGGAGAGAGGGGGGAATGCTGAGTAGGCGTTTATAAGCCCTATTAGTGACCACTAGTAGGTTCTTCGTGCAAGGAAGCACGTACTGGGCTCTTTTTTTATTATCACAAAACAAAACCAGCAATCTCTAATTAATGACGGACTACTAGGAAGCTTGCATCTAAAAACTGAATTAATCAAGGTAAATGTTTATTTATTTCTGAAAAGCAATGGTGTTTTTTTAGTATTTCAGTAGTTTTTTTTCTACTCAGAAGAGTTTTGACAGAAGTGGCTTACTCAAGAGACTTATTATTCCTGATCTTCTGGGTTGAATAGAGGTTACAAATCAATCTTTTTAATGACGTTTCATTGGATGCTTAAGACGTCATGATTTTATCACAACCAGTTATAACAAACAATAGAAATCAAGACTTAACCTAAATATAGAATAAGTTAGAAAATAGTGATCCTCTGAAACAGAATCAGAAAGGAAATTTGCGGTATAAAATCCCAAAACCGAAACTGAAGAAATCAGTACAAATACATATAAAGATTCTATAAATTGTAATGATACGGTGCCAAGGATCAAATACATGTGACCAGACGAGGGGAAAGGGTACTCCGTGCGGGATTCACCATGGGACCAATAGTGTAGAGCATGCTCTAAGCTTTAAAATGATATCAAGCATGTCTAAATCCAATAATTATTAAGCAGGTTACGGGCTCCTTAACATGACACTGTGAGGATACCAGAAAATGATGAAAAGCTTAATTTCCTTTTATCTAATGAGATTTAGCATGAATTATCAAACATTATGATAACTGTATGTAAATATTCAAAAACACAATTTTATTCATTATTTTTGAACCAGAAATTATATATCTATTCTGTCTTCAATATGGATACCAGAAAATGATAGTATCTCATAGTTTACACTAAGAAAATCTCATAAAGTTTAGTTTCCATGGCAACCAAATAGAATGAAATATGTGAATTTCCAGTATTAAAACGTTCCATTGACATTCCAAATACAGGAATAGTTCATCAAGATGGAACGTTTTGGCTATGATGAATGCATTCTACACAAAAAGTTGGTTTAAGACAAAATTCTCACTATATTTCCTAAATCTACTCATATCTCCTTAAATATTATGTTTAGGATAGCAAATATAGACATATCGGAGTACCCTTTCCCCTCGGCTGGTCACACATGTAAATGAAAAGCACCCGAGCCGTATGAACGGGGAAAATTAAAAGAACTAAGCCTGTGTTGCACTTGACGATTCGTCTGCCTGCAATTCAGTTAATTCTGACCTTCTTGATTAACATGACACAATACCTTAAATCCTACATATCAAACGAAATAGATTCAAAAACACCTTTTAATGATAAATAGCATATCCATAATTGACCTCTCTTTCCACTGGCGATTTATCAAATCGGGAATAAAATCGGCTAGTGGAATACAGGCAAATTATCTAATGATTACGCCCAATAAGGGCGTGGCAAAGAAGATGTAAGGAAGGAGGCAGAGGTACGCGGTACCAGGAGGGATATACGTGGATACGGTATCAAGGATATTCATATTGCCAGTTATATATGTCAAGGACTACTACTAAAAATATTTACATAAGATACATCATTGATCAGGTATCGAGTTTCAGAGGGAATGCATTGCTTTGGACCTAAAGTTCACCTTTTGTTACCA
This sequence comes from Lepidonotus clava, assembly GCA_936440205.1. Lineage (NCBI taxonomy): Eukaryota > Metazoa > Annelida > Polychaeta > Phyllodocida > Polynoidae > Lepidonotus > Lepidonotus clava. The sequence continues at coordinate 37,717,228 of OW387140.1, forward strand.
AACTTATATCAAGAAATCGATTACGAATCTTTTAAGAAATACGCTATACATAATAATAAAAATGGGAATGGATCGTTCCCATATAAGAAAGCGAAATAGCTCATTTCTCTCTCACAGTACAAGATCAAAGATGCATAAGCCACGATCTAATGGAGGGGAGAAATGTATTCTAGATGGGACGGATTTATCAAAGAGGGACTAAGAGAATGGCGAAGACTGAAATAGAGAGTAAGTATGAGAATAAGGACTTAAAAAGACTGCGATAGAGAGTGATAGATTGTCATAATACAAAGAAGAAATCTAAGGAGGGGAAAGGATATAACAATGAATTACGTTTTACTAGGAGGAAGACGATAAAAAGACAAAGAAGTTTTCGATATCAGAAGAAAAGGAAATACACACAGGAAATGGCAGGATGTCATGATATGAAGACATATCAAAGCACATAGACAACAGTCGCAATTATAGGGCTTCTCTCATATACAAAATACAGAGGAAGCGATACGCAGCTTAAAGATGTGACACGTAAAGTGTCAGAGGAAACAGAAATAGAAGACACATGTATAGAAATAGATAGAACTATAGAGGGACAAATGTTTTACAGCATGTCAAAGGTAATGAAAGGATGGATATAATTAAGACAGGCAGAGCTGCACACAGATTGACAGGCAGACGGACAGACAAAAGGGAAAGACATAAAGCAGGTAGCAGGCCAAATTAAAAGGACATGCAGGTGGCAGGCAGAAAGGCAGTAGGACAGGGTAAACAAACGAATATGCAGTGGGCAGTCAGAAAACAAAAGGCAGTAAAAGCACAGACAGGGAACTGGCAGAAAGGCAGTAGGAAAGAGTGAAATGACAGGCAATGCGACAGACAGTCAGCCAGAAGGACAGAGTAAAAGGACAGGCAGCAGGCAGGCAGAAAGACAGTAGGAAAAAGTAAAAGGACAGACAGTGGGCAGACAGACAGGCAGTAGGACAATGACAAATAGTGGGACAGGCAGGAAAGCAGTAGGACAAAGTAAAAGGACAGACAACCTTCAGGCAGAAAGGCAGTAGGACAGAACAAAAAAGGACAGAAACCTGACAGGCAAAAGGACAGAAATCAATCAATCAACCAAGCACACAGGCCAAAGGCACAAAGACAGGCAGGACAGACCACAAGGTGACTTAGGGGGAGAATGCCACACAGCTTCTGATCCGCGATCAAGGCTGATCCCAGGCGGCCCCCCTACTGGAGGAGGTAGGAGGGTGGGGAGGGGGGAGGTTCCTCCAGGCTGTCAATAGGCACGGTGGGGCGGCCCTGCCACTTCCTGCCTTACCTGTGAACCCCTCACTGGCGGCAGCTTCAAAGGCACAAGGCCCCGAGGTTACCTTGGCGCATGGATTTAGCAGTCATTAGGTGACTGCTCAGGATTAATGATTAATCTGAACGTGTATATATTTTCGCGCCGCTAGACGTTTGTGCATATGATATTTATGAACGTTTTGGTGGTTCAGATTTTCACACATTTATTGGTTATTTTTCGTTATATACAACGTTTTCCATTCGCATTTTTTCTCTTGAATTTATGGAAATCCGCGGAAAGTGCAGAAATAATAAAGGACTGAAAATTAATAAGTTTACATGTAAACTGTCTCATTGGGCATAACAAGCCTGGAGGACGCCCTTATAGCATATGCACTGGAGGCATATTGCATATCATGTGAAAGGGGAATGGGCTGTTATATTTTCACACTATAAGGGTTCCAGAGGCTGATGCATTGATTGAGCTATTGATTACCCTTAGAACAATTGATAGCTTTATCGTGCTTGTGCTATAATGAATGTAAGTATTTTTTAATCCTTAGGTAGTTATAAAAGTAGTTTGGTGTCATTTAGTGACCTCCTAGCACTGTAACATCCTAAACATTCTTTGCTGCCATAATACTCGTAATACTCATAATACTCATATACTCGCCAAAGAAAAGTGCAGTTGTTTAAAAATAGATACAATGAAGACATCTTAAGGGTATAGAGAGATCTTGAGAGGAGAGCAATATCGATTTATCATCCAATTACCCTGCATATGGGTCACTCTACGTTCGCTAGAAGTAAAGGAAAGTAGTCAAGGCCATGATCCACGTTGCGATTTTGGGCCGACCGATTTTCTTCTCATGCATTTTTCACATATTTGGAATCAATTTTCCTTGTGAAAATACAATTTTTCTCATATAATTATACATATAATTTCAAACTCTTTGGAAAAGTGTATTTTGTATAAGAAAAATGATTATTTAACAAGCCGATTTTCAAAATCGGTTCAAAATCGGCCCAAAATCGTAACGTGGATCATGGCCTTCAGGGTTTCTCAATGAAATATATCCTGACCTTTTACAATGGCATGGGGCGGGACGTGAGTATTTTATTGCCGCCTTTTTGTGAGAGATCTGGTACTATGTTTCTCAGCTTTCAAACGTTCGATGTTGTAGTAAATCTTGAGACGCTTGGAAATAGGTCAATATAATTATATTAATACAGGGATGGCTATAACTGGGACATATAACTCACAATGCAATTGATCTGAAAGGTTGCTTGAGATATGAAATGTTGCATTTCAAGGGAAGTAACCTATATTCGGTGTGAAGCATATAAAACCATTTAACTCATCTTCAAGAGCATGCTAGATTTTGATATAGGAATATCGTGTATCCGGTTTTCATACGCTAAAGGAATGACCTCCAATCTATGTAAATATGTATTGGAACGAGTCTATATGTACTCAGAGGATGGCCATAAAATCAGGATATGGATTGGAGGTATTCACATTATTAGATTGATTGTTTGGGAACATTCATTATGGAATTATATACCTCTATGTTGATGTAGGTGCTTATTCTTAAAGATGAACTATATCTATATTGAATTATTCTCCCCTGGCATCTTAGGCAACGTTAAGGAATGACCACATAGTACATTTGGCAGCCTAAGGCGATCGGACCATTCTATACACTATTGTATGCCACCATAATGCTGCGGGTGGGAAGGAAGTGGACGGAACCTTTCAAGATAGAAGTGAGACCACGCCTTTAAGTCCATCAGGCTCCATCCTAATGGGTTCCTTTTAGCCACACCTGCGTCTACCAGAATCAAGCTCGCGGGCTTCATTCCAAAGGGAATGGGGCTTAATTTAGCGTTACGCCGTTTTAAATGAAAGCCACCCAAGCCGATCAATTGGCTGGTGTGAGGGGACTGAGTATTAGATTGGGTTGGATAACAAAGCTTATATCGGACAAGGGACTTCCCCTTTTGATCTGTGTTTTGGCTGGCCCATCCCATGTATGTATTATGCATGGAAATTATACACTGGCGGATAGGCTAGATGGGTTGGATCTGTTCCAACGGCCATGGAGCTGGGAAGAAGGTGGGATGGAGTAGTAAGGTTGTAAATAGTATATTGATCTTTTATGGGTAATAAAGCAGGTGTATTGATAAGGAGTGGATAGAGTTTCAGTCAAATAACTCACAATGCAGACTGCGTAGTGAAGTTATATTGATACTGATGAAAATTTAAGTTGTTATTATAAGGGTATTATTGTAACCAGTATAGCAACCAAGCCAACGCTTTTTATTCTCTGTTTTTTAACAGTCATTTGATGGGTGCGCAGCTGACCAACACCTCTACTTTGGCGTTGACTATATTCATGATTGTGTAAAAATTGTAAAAATAGAAAAGAAGAAAAACATATAAATCTTATCTACCTGGAATCACTCAAGGGATTTAGAGCATCCTCTAAAGCTACATTCCCTATAGCTCCCATAAGTCGAAAAGAAAACTATATTGAATACCTCCTATAGATAATACATATATCTTATGGCCATAACTTTCTCTACATAATGATATAAGGGGTTGATATGTCAAATATCACCTTTACTTAGGGCAGGGTCATGTATGCTATCGAATCCTTTGACAATTTTTAGAATATTTTGATCAATTTCTTTCATTAACCAAACAAGAGGATACTAATTGTAAAGTGAGGGTGCAACCTGAACTTTGGCCAGCAAAATCAAAGAGTCGGGAGAAGGTCCCGAACCTAGTGCATGACTTTATCGCCTTCAGCATTCCAGCTGGCATTTCATCGGTCACAATTCTGATTCTGATTATGAAACTTGAATAGGTCAGGGAACTTTCAGCGACAAATAGTATTAGTAAATTGACAATTTTTATTTCCGGGAATATACTTGAGAAAGGTAATCATTCTCATGTTTTCCCTCGATGTCATATTCCAGGCATTGACGGAAAATCATTTGTTTAAGGTAGAACAGGCGTTAATTGTCAGGTGTTGTCACAAAACCAAGGTATTGCCACTAAAAGAAGTGTATGGATTTTTCGCTAATATCTTGAGGGGACACTCGGATGGGAAAAGAAATCCTAACCTTATATCTGTTCATCTTGGAATAAGACATGAGTCATACCGTTGCCATTGCTCACTCACACAAACACAGGGTCTATTTATAACGATTCCTCTCGCATTTTCTTCCCTATTCTTCCCAAATGAGTCACTCAATCAATCTATTATAAACCTATACGGATCGCTTATTAATCACGGAACAAGGAGCAACATAAACAGTCTACCTGACCTTTCCACCACCACCTGCCAGCGATTTTATCATCTCCGCTATCAGATTAATAATAATTGGTTTTCTTGGTGGCGCCGCGAAAATCGCCTTTGTTTGGTTAATCTCAAACAGAACTGAGAAGGTCGACCTACCAACCAAAATACTGTGTGGCCTTCCTCTCTCCTGCTCTCCTCTTCCCCTGGAGGCGCTGTCCCAGTCCAACAAAAATCAATAGAATCATCCATCTCTTTAGAATAGGTATACAATTTCTATTCCCTTTGGGGAGTCTTCCGAGTCATTAGCGCCTGCTCACAGCGAACTGCTCGCCTGCCATATGAGCTGCTCACCGGGGGGTCCGGAGCAGAACCGACAACTACAGGCTTTATTACACAGGTCGATTTTGCTGACGATTTTGCTGACGATTATTTTTTTGACGATTTTAAAATTGGCAGTGTAAATTTAGGTTAAGCATATGCATGTTATGTATCATTAGAAAGGGTTTATGATTCCCTTTCGAATGGTATATAGGATGTATGGTTTACGACATATTCTCGGAGACTAGCAACACATACAATATAGTTAAAGTACATCAAGGATACGTTAAGGAATTAAGTTAAAGAATACACATGGTACATATAAAGGAACTGGTTTATAATTCCCTTTCGAATGGTATATAGGATGTATGGTGTATGGCATATTCTCAGAGACAAACAAGACCTACAAAATCGGCACACGAAGAATCGACATGTGAAAGTAACGATTTTAGTTTGAGACTACTTGCAATTTGAGATCGATGGTACTATGTATTCTAATGAAGAATAATAACTACTTGGCAACTTTAAGAGTAAAATATTTGCAAATAGGAAAGTAGAAATAAATGTTTAAGTGCCAGATATTAGGGCCTCAAAAGGCCTTTACCATTACCAATATTCCATTACGTGAAATCATTGATTCTAAGCCGGTCTTAAGTCGATCGTCCAATATGAATATTCATCCTTTCAAATGCTAACAAGTAAAGACTGATTTTTATAAAGTTAAGGAGTCATGGATCAACTTAATTGTTGCCAACAGCACCACAAAACATCAATCATACTTCAGCAAAATTAGAAAAGACCTATTCTGCCTAATACTAAAATCGCAAGCGGTCGTGACGGAAAATCGTATGGTGGGCAATGGACAAAAATAAACAGAAACCCACATACCCTTCAAAATTTCCCACATCGGTATAGATTTAAGGAAATCGGAAATCAATGACCACAGCAGTAACAATGGAGACCCACGGAGTCCCAGTTCCTGTTCCATGGAAGAACCAGTGTTTTATGACCATCGGCAAGTTGCACCAGGGCCTCTGAAGAATAATCCCGTTGTATTGGTTTTTATTTTTATAATACCTTCTTTCTCTGGCATCTGGAGAATGTAATGAAATAAAGAAAGACGAACGACGCCATCTGATTTGAAAGTTAAATCTGATCAACTATAATCAGTAGTAAAAATAATATGAAATATGGCCAAACTCTGTTATTCTGAAATATCCTCAAGCTGATGGGGACAATATCAAACACTAATAGGGATAATGTTAAACAATTATATATGTTGAACACATAATTCTGTTCTCTATTTTATTCCAAATAATCGAAATAAAAAATATCAAAGAGACAAACATATCATTCAAGCAAAGAATATGAAGCAGAAAACAGGCGGATAAATTGTGGTGTAACTCTCGCTCTCTAGAATAAGGACCACGAAGAAAACGTACCCTGGGAAAAGAGGAGAAAAAGAAGGAGAAAAAAATGAAAGGGAAAATCGGAAAAGGACCACGCCCCCACCTAACGTGGCATTATTGATCAGGTAGCCGCCGCTGCTGTTATCAGCAATCACACATGTTCTCTGGGGCCTCACTGGTGGGAAGAAACGATGATAAAACCACACGCCCTTAGTGTGGGGCTGGACCTGGCTAGTGGAGAAAAGGCTGCATTCCACTAGTCAACCCCTACTTGCGATTTTCAAAATCGATAGTATTAAAACACATTAGGTATGCAAGTGTTTTATATCATTGGAAATGGTATCAAATTTCCATTTGAATGGTATGTAACATGTATGGGTTCTGCATGTCATAATTATTCTCGTTAAAGAAAATCGCCAGAAAAAAATCGCAAGTGGGAAAATCGGTCAATAGTATCAATGTACATTAAATACTGGGGTGTTTGATATTACTGAAAAGGGTATCGAATTTCCATTCGAATGATATGTAGCATGTATATGAATGGGATCTAGTACATTTTCATTTTAAAAAATCGTGAGGGAAAAAATCGCAAGTGAGAAAATCGGTCAGTGTGATACGGGTTTTGTGAGCGGTTGGTAGGGGGAGGTCTGGGTAAGCAGATGACAACCTTGCTGCCGCTCTGACCTCCAGCACATTCCCCGATGAATAAAGCATTGGCTTAGCTCGGTGTGGGGGGATGAGGGTTGACACGTCTTGGCAGGCTGCATTCTGAGCAGCTCCGAGCAGCTCCGAGCAACTCTGAGCAACTCCAATGTTTGAGCCAAGAACCAACTCAGGCCCGTGACATTTGAACAGGGGGCAGTATTATTATTTGTCGCTCTTTTATATTGAGAAAGGCATAGCATGGTTATAGGCATAACTGGCGGATCAAGCATTTCTATTGTGAGGCTTTCTCACTGGCTTTGGGTCAAATTCTAAATTCAAAAACTAAATTTACTTCCTACAAAACAGCAAGAGCCCGCCATGTTGATGTAAAATCAAAATCAAAAGTCAGCATACATTTAATCAAGTAAAGTAGACACGAGTATTATAATTTTAGTGTTTTTAAGACTACAGAATCAATAATAATTATTAAAAAGAAAGTAAAACATATGATCTTCTAAAGCTTAACGTTTAACGAATCAGCCCCCCTCCCCCTCTTCCTTTTCAAAATCCAAGATCCATCGCTGAACATCACGACCTTTCCACTTATAAATAATGAACTTTAGACTCTATTTCTGGAAATACTTAATTGATATAAGGTTCGAATTCCGTCTTATGAGCCACTATAATAGGGAACCTGATCCTAGGGCTAGGCAGTCGAGTAATACAATTCACATCGATATACTCGATCATATCACTGTGCACTCAAGTCGTGACACCACAGCATTAAACTTCACCAAGCTGTCAGTTTCAATAATCTGACGGCGTCACTCTACACTGGTTGGCTGATACAGCACTATATGTCATCATTGTGTCACAAAGTGCAGTGTCTTAGCGATATGAGGCTGTCCCATCAAGACACATTATAAAGCCATGTATACTGCTTTGTGAAGAGTCGGCGCTATAAAGCCTGTATTCCACAAGCCATTTTTTCTGAAAATATTTCCTTGAACCATATATCATGACATTATTTGTAATAATAAGAGGGTTATTAAAAGTTTTAATGATATAAAACATGCCTATGATAAACCTATATTTTTCCCTGCCGAATTTTTAAAAATCGGTAGCAATGTCGGCAATTGGAATATAGGCTTTAGTTGACAAAATGATACCCCGCCTGCACTATGAGGCGTTAGAGTGAAGACGTTATTTATTATGAGAAGATAACTCTGCAGTTTAAATGATACTATTTGGTACAAGTATACGCTCTTTTGATTAACCTGATATTAGTTAAATTCACGAAAAAACAAATCTTGATACACAAAACTCATGACTGCTGATACGTGAAAAACAAGACCGAACGCTGCAGAATTAAAGATGAAAAACGCATCAAATAAAGACGTTTATTGGGTTTCAAATATAACTATTAAACGACCAGTTATGACGTCCCAAAGTATTACAGACACTATCGTCATCACCAAGAACAATAACAACGCTTCTGAACAACAACCCTTTGATACGGAGTATTTACCATCAACTAATGGACTAACTGAACCCTAAAAACTTAGTATTTAGTCACAAGAAGCATTTAAAAGGTTCTTGGACACTGATTTCAAACGTCCAAAGTAGGATCTCAAGTTCGAATTTAAAAAACGTACAACAAAATAAAAGGAATCGTTCCTTGGGACAACAAAGGAGGATTACAAGAACGTTGGCGTTGATGTTCATTAAAACACACACAAAAGCCAGATTACAAATTTTCCGGAGTACACTTTGTCAATTATTCCTTTTTAAATGTGAAATTTAAGAGAATGAAGATACCGACAATGACAGAAGGCTACATCTTTTTTTAAATGTTTTTCCTGATTATCTTCCTACGTGCTTCAATTTAGCAAATGTTACATAAATAGTCTTATCGGCCAGACTCAAGCCTGACACTAAGAGAATCAAAATCCCAAAACCTACCACTGGGCAGCGTTTTAATTCCATTTGCCCTGTTGTGATCTGATTCACTTTTCATTTCTACTCGGAAAAAATATTGTCAGACAAAACAGAGCTGGTTACTTTTTCACCGTTGCCTGTCAAGATCGAACACTGCACAGGGTTCAAATGATGGGAGGCGTTTAAGTAATATGCTTTCAAATATTGAAGTTAAATACATCCAAGAGTGGTGTTATCCCGATACAATATCCACAAAGAACATATTTGTTTGACTTCAAATTAAGGCAATTTTAGCATTCCCACTATTTATAAACTTATCTGGTGATTCATCTCATATAATCAGATTAAAACTACTCTCAATATCGTATTAATAGCATGCTTAATCGGTTAATGAAAGGATTGACAAACAAACCTTCTTTGTGTATCTTCTCCAATTATCTGATGTCGTTGGATGCAATTACGATTATTCTACTCTATGTAATCCGACTGTAGACATAACAATGTTTTTTAACGTTGACGATTAGAGCTTGGGAGATCATTATAGATCTATTTTTAAACGATGACGATGAGAGATTTAAAGATCATTAGTGGTCTGGACCTACATATGGACGGGTTTATCTCCTTTTTTTCGATGATATCCACCAATTACTGAGGATATGTTTGGACCAGTATCAGTATTTATACTTTCATTAAAAGAAACACCATTAAATTGATCTACCGGAAATATAAAGCTACCATCTGAATGAACCCAGATGCAGAAGATTCAAGACCAGGTGCTGACCCAAACAAATACTGAAGTCTTTCAAGACCCCTATACACAAATCCTGCCCCCCCCCCCCCCCCCAAAGAAAAAGAAAGAAAAAAAAAAAACCAGCCTCGATAGGCCTATATCGTTTACATGAAAGTGCTGGAAGGACATTGAAAACATTTGGGAGTGGATAGAATTGAAAACAATTACATGAAAAATCCACGAAAATTGTGGTACGCTAAAATCCCACAATCACAAATTGAGTTGATTTGTATATTTTAATTTATCATGGGCATGAGTTTTCATGGATGTTTTTTTGGTCGCCACCCTTGGAAATGGACATATTATTCAGTAGTCAGGGAATAAAACTTTGTGGCGCTTTACAAACTAATAACACAGTGTCAAAACATGAACATTTTATTTGTACTTCTTTATGCAAAGCTTATTTGAAATCCGAACTATTGGTTGTCCATTGCGTGACATCAAAATGAGATATTGTCATAATAGTATGTGGAAACCCTACCTAATAATGGAAAGACATGACACATTGGCAATCATCCTACTGCAAAGTTTCTATTAACAATAACAATACAAAAAATATACTCATATTTTTCTCTATGAGGTCATCTTTCCAGTGACACTCTGCAATGTCATTGGAAGGGGGGGGGGGGTCATTGGAGAAAAGATACATGCCAATTTCTCTCGGAAACGGAAACCATATTATTAAGTCGTGGATCTAATAATTAAGCCATGTGTTCTGTTACCTTTCTACATTGATTATGTTTTTTCTCAAAATTGTTCACTTTGTGCAATGAAACCATTTCGTTTTCGTACTAGGAAAAAAGGACCCACCAGTGATAGATAAAGCCTGCATTCGACTTACCAATTATGATGCAATCAGTTTTGTATTTGTTTGATTTTCTCACAGATTATGGTTGGGCCTGTAGGCTACAATTCGAAGGAAAATTGTAAAACGTTCTCGAGATAATATATTTATAATATACATTGATTCCAATTGTCCTTTTTAAAAATCAGCAGCATAATCGGCATTTGGGGTGTAGGCTTAAGATTCAGAGACTAGCTATAGTGCAGTCCAAACTTATACGCCCAGAAATATAAAGGTCCAAGATCCAACCGATTTCCAGCACATAAAACCCTAAAGCTGGGTCTTACCCTTTTTCACACTTCTTCTTTTACTTCAACAAGGCTCCTGTTAAAATAGTCCCGTCTGGAAGCGGCCACCTCGTAAATCGGGACGGGATCTCTTTTCAACGGCGCAACGTCTTCCTGATTACCTCAGATTAATGCGCGGCGTGTCACAATTTATGGGTCTGGTTTCGGCGGCGGCCACTCATGGAGAGGTGCGGCCTCGTCAGTCTGTTAATAAAAGGTAGGCTGCCGAGGTAAGCACAGGCCTAAAAGCTCATGTGTCTTAATGATAAAAGGAAATGGAAACATCTTAGGCCCGGTTAGAGAGGCGCGGAGAAACAACACATTTTCTTTATTTGGAGTAAAGTCTCTTTGTGTTCTGAGTAAGGATAAATACTGTAAACGTAGGTATTTTCGCGTGGATGTATTTTCGCGGATTAAACTAAATCCGCGAAGATTTAATTTCGCGCTCATATATAAGTAGGCCTAGTTCCTTATGAACTATTTGGCATTCTAAACAATATTTTCACTATGTATTTTCGAGAGGACATTTCACAAACTTAAATTAAGCCAAAAATGTGTAAAACGCGAAAATAAATACGTTCACAGTAAACGGTCCTGTGAAGTCCTCTCTCTCTCTGTAACACACGGACCGTGCCACGTTGCTGGAGTTTCAAATTCAATTTTTTTTTAGAAATTGATGTCAATATTGAAGGCGTGGGGTGAGCTCATTGAGATAAATCAGTTTTGTAATTAATTGGGGTGTGTGTACTTAATCCCTCCTAGAGAAACCCCACTGCGCAGGCGCAGTTCATCAAATGCATATCGACTATTACAATTGGTTAGTTTGGGGAGGGGTGTAACTGCGGCCCACCGACTTCAGCGTTAAAAAGAAAATTATTTGAAAACCTTGTCCTTTTTCCGAATTGCGCTGAGCCAAATTCTTTCCGGCAACAGCATTGGTCGACCTTAGGATGGAAATCATTAACTCCGACAGGCCATAAAACATTTTAATTAAAAGATAACGGTTATCGCGTTTCTATTTTAGTGTCAGCGTTTTCAATGGCCTGCCACTAGAGATGTCGGGGGAATGATTTGGTTGCACGATCACAGGCGGACCACAGGCTAGCTTTGATTTAGTTGGACGGGGTGGACTTGAGTGTAGTGGTTGGATTCAGAGGAGGGGAGGTTGTGGGTCAATATTGATCATTATTATACACAAACAGAACCCGAAATCACATCAGGCGCGGCGTAGAAACGTTAACTCGGCGGCTTAGCGGTGACTTCTGACTGGCTGAAGGCTGTATTCCACTGCGCGATATTACTCACGATTTTCAAAATCACCAGGGCAATATGGATGGAATAAAGGCATGTTACATATCATAAGAAAGGATTTCATTTTCCCTTTCAAATAATATGTAGCGTGTGAGGTTTCCTTGCATATTTCTAATAATAATCTAAAAATTGCCAAATTCCAGATAGTCAACATCGCCTAGTGGAATATGGGCTTGACGGTCCCTGCCTTCCTCTCTAATAACTGCCATGTCGTCATCGTCAGTTCTAGGCGAGAAAATAGACAGTGAGAGAGGTAGGGACAGCGCGCCGCGACAGGAGCTGATTTAAAATATCCCCAGTCGCCTTTCAACGGTTAAGCTGATAAAAGGCACCCGTCCTCTGACATGTGTTTTCTGCTGCCGGAGGAGCGGTGAACAGAGCAGAGATTTAGAGAGAAAAAAGGCCGAGGAGGGAACTCATTAGTGGCTGTGAGAGTGTCGGCCCAGCGGGCGGGCGGGCCATGGGAGGCGGGGAGGGCGAGCGGCGGTAAGGGCGGGCCATGGGCGGGCCATGGGCGGCGAGCGGCGGGCCATGGGCGGCAGTAAGGGCAGACAGCGGGCGTAGGGAGGGTGGGCCATGGCCACTAATGGCCGGGCCATTGGTCCATGGGCCATGGGCAGTAAGGGCAGACAGGGGGCAGCAGGGAGAGTGGGCCATGGGTGGCTGGCGGCGGGCTATGGGCAGTAAGGGCGGACAGCGGGCGTAGGAAGGGTGGGCCATGAGCGGCTGGCGATAGGCCGTGAGCAGTAAGGGCGGACAGAGAGGGTGGGCCAGGGCAGATGAGGTGAGCAATGGGCACTAAGGTGCAAGGGCGGATAATGGGCAGAAAGGGGCCATGGTCGGGGGCGGGTGGTGGACGGCAGGCCATGGGCGGAGAGGGGCCATGGGCGGAGAGCGGTCACATTTGGGTGGCGGGCAGTATGGGGCAGGCGGCGGGCAGTACTGGGATGGTGGCGGGCAGTACTGGGATGGTGGCGGGCAGTACTGGGACTGTGGCGGGCAGTATGGGGATGGCGGCGGGCAGTAAGGGGCTATGTGCAGCAGGAAGTAACGAGGCAGGCGGTGGGCAGTATGTCCCGATTGAAAAAAAAGAAAGTCGGTATTGGGAATATTGGTTATCGTTTAACATTTAATATACCATTGGAAAAGCCTTTAATTCTCTTGTATAAATGATACATAGGCTGTGCAGTCCACATTTCCACATTACTAGTTAAACATAATAAATTGTCAATCTATTGGCCAGTGGAATACAGCTTCTAGGGCCATGGGCGAGCAGCGGGCGGGCGGGAGGCGTGCGCACCGACTAGAGGGAGTTCCTGACGACCGTCGCCTCAGCCCGCTGACATATAAGGCCAGGCGACATCCGGCCCCAATCTGACGTCGTCTCCCTATATGGGAAACGATGACCCGCCGCCCGCCGCTCAGCTCACAATGCGCCGCGCCTACCGCCCGCCACCCGCCGCTCACCGCTCACCGCCCGCCGACAGCCACCTACGTTCTCGCTTCTGGCGTAGAGAGGCCGAGCAGCTCACAGTCGCTCCGAGCAGCTCTGAGCAGTTTCTAGGAAGTCCGCCGCTCATCAAAGCACTGAGAAAATGCCGCCAACGTCACGTATGCAACACAGGAAGCTACATGTGTGTTTTTAATGTTGTTTTTATTAAATATGAACATCTACTATACATTATTATCAGCTCCTAGCCTTCCCTAGTCCTCAGGAGAACCGTCCGTACTAGTAGTATAGAATAAGAAATAAAAAAACTCCTCACCGCAAATCCTGACGAAATTCAAGAGCGACCGGAAGCGGTTGAGAGCCTGCGCGGACCTCCCTACTTGGCTTCCGGTGGGTCGGAACTCTCCCGCGGAAGAGGTGAAAATAGATGCTCCCATACCGGTAATTCCTCTAGATTCCTGAAACTAGTCCGGTATTAGACGGTGCTCCTAACGATGTCACCGAGATATTAGACGGTAAGTGGCTGGGATATTAGAGGGTAAGTGACATACATACAAGGGGGAGTGGCTTGAGCATTTCTGGGATATTTTAAGCCCACTGTCAAGTCAAATATAAACCAGGAACACTCTCTTTTTTCAACTCTGTGTGTTGGTGTTTAGGCTGCCCTTTGGGTCCATGAATAAACTGCAATCTTGGCAAATTTCCCCTGTGATTTGAGCCTCTTTCATGTTGCTAATATGTTATTCATAGCTCCAGCATCTTCCATAAAAAGATCAAACATCCGTAAACACGAAACGGAATTCGTAATACTTCATTCTCACACCCAAATATTGAATAACCGGACTGGCGTTCTTAAGTTAGAGTCTGGTGCCGTGAACTAAGTATTGTATTTTCACAATTCCAACAAATTTTGAAGCGTGAATTGGTGACTCTATAACACTGGAAATATTGCTATATATACATATATTCAGTGTTATATAGTCGCCAATTCACGCTTCAAAATTTGTTGGAATTGTGAAAAGTTTATAAGTTTAAAATTGGATTATGTGCAGACAAATCTGTCGCTTTATGTTTTTTGAAACGGGAAACTCGTATGATCATTCTGATAAAAACTGATCTTCAATCTCAGATAGTCCGAATTCAGCATGAGGAGATTTGTTCGTCTTTGATACGCTCGTAAGGTTTCAACATTATAACGTTGCCATCAATCTTTCTATGAAAGGAAACATATGTCATGTGCCTTCTGAGGTCAAACACTTATAATATCCCTGACCCTCCGCCTCTCCGACCTTTGTCGTCTTCCCTATTTGCTAAACAGACACGTGGACTGAACGATAGGAAACAAATCCAATAATTATATTTGTCTATTTTGATTTTCATGTATATCCTATATAACATTTGAAAGAAAAATATAAAACCTGTCAATATGAACATGTCTATGTCTAATTTTAACTCCCACTGCCGATTTTTTTTAAATCATTTTAAAAATCAGCAACAAAATCGGCGTTCTTTTTGGTAACAAGTTTATTAACATCTTCACGATGTCAACATGTTCTTCCATGTGTTAGGTGATAAGGATAGGTAATATCATATCAATATTGATAATGTTATGAACAGTGATGTGGAATATAGGTTTTAGGTTTTAACCCGTAGTATTGTGTATTTTCAGCCACAGACCAAGTGGCTTCAGGACCAGTGGCTTCAGGACAAGTGGCTTCAGAACGAGTGGCTTCAGGCCAAGTTGCTTCAGGACAAGTGGCTTCAGAACAAGTGGCTTCAGAACAAGTGGCTTCAGGACCTTGTATGTCCTCGTCTGACGCCCCGACATTGTCTTTCCCAGCGGGGGGTGACCTTCGCTGATAAGATCAATTTGAGACCAGCAGGATCCAGCCAAAGGTCAGCCGGTGTGAATAACACGGCCTGGTATGTGGGGCTGGTTAATAACTCACTCAAGGAAGTCGGAGAGAGAGGCGAGCAGCTCAGCTGATGAGCAGCTCGAGGATATTTGTGGGTTGATAAATAAAGGCAATTGGTTATCAATGTACATGTACGCAAGTGTCGGAGTATTAGGAAAGATACGGATGTGTATGTCACACAAGAGCTGGTTAATAAGTCACTCAATGAAGTCAGAAACAGGAGCGAGCAGCTCATCAAATGAGCAGCTCGAGGACATTTGTGGGTTGAAAAGCACAGGCTATTGGTTATCAATATACATGCAGGTACCAGGAATCAAAGAAATCTAAAGGTACCGGCGTGTAGAGTATAAAAAAGACAATAACTGACTCATAGTTGAAACAAGGAGAGAGAAGCTCATCTAATGGGCAGGTAAAGGGCCTTAGTGGGTTGCAGACTACAGGCTGTTGGTTATCATTGTACTTGCAGGTACCAGCCTAATATGAAAGCTACCGGCGTGTAAAGTGTTACTAGAAAAGGGCTAGTTTAATGAGCAGTTCAAGAACTTTTGTGGGTTGAAGAGACTAAAGCCTATTAGTTCTTATAATACTGCCAGGTACCAGCAAAAAGCAAAGTTCCCGGCGTGAATGCTATAAAAGGTCAGGTAGTCAGCAAATAGGAAAGGCCCATTGTACTACTCATTGGGTTTTGAATCTAGTCGACACATTTGCGTTGCAGTCGTAGAGCGATACGGAGTGGAACGCTGCTGGCCAGTAGCAGTAGTAGTGAGATTGAGTTGAAAACAGGCCAAAGGTCATTCCCACTGGCCTGCCAGTTTCTCAGAGAGAGCCTGGAAAAAAGAAAATTGAATTATTTCTAAGCCGGCGGCTGTAGGAACGAGCGTCTGCTGGTCGGCCCAATCTCAAGGCATGTATGAAGGAAAAGTGATTTAAACTATGGAGCGAGTGGCGGAATCTGTCAATCTAATCACCCCGCCTCTGATCAGACTGTGTTGAGATCAATTTTAAATTGACCAGATAAAAAGTCCCTTGCTTCAACATGCCTGGAGGGACCCAGGAGGACGGAGGAGGCCGTAAATCTAACGCCGAGCTGCTCGCTGAGCTGCTCACTCAATGCAATGGTTGCCCGAGAACTACAGCCAGAGAGGGGTAGCTGTAGGTTATGGAATTTTCCCTCTGAAGCTTTTCTGATTATCCATTTAGGCTCCATAAAGCTCATGTCGGCGGCAAGGGGGGAAATAAAGGAGAGCAGCTCGCAGAAGTGGCGCATATGCTGGACAGAGGAGAGGTGGTCAGAGTGGACGTCGTCCGAAACGCGCCTAACGACGGCTGTCAGCTGGAGCGCCCTCTGTCACAAGGCGCTGAGCTGCTCACATAATGACGCGGGGCGGCGAGCGGCTCGCTGGAGTGGGTCCCGAGCCACTCGCTACAGTAATACTACTGCTACTACTACTACTACAGAGAGGCCGGGGCCGCGCCGGGCTGGGCTGGGCGCTACTGGGGCCTGGTGCGACGGGCGGCTACACAAGGAGCTGCTCGGAGAATAAGGGGGGAGGTTAAGGCGTTTTTACACCGGACGCGGCCCAAGGCGGTGAGGAGCGGTGCGGCGCGGTATAGTTCTGAAATTAAATGGGAACATTAACACCAAATGTGGCGGCCTTAAAGTCAGGGCCTTAAATAAAGATCTGGTATAAACAATAATACCGCGCCACCCCGCATTTTTTTAAAGGTTTTTATTAGTAATAATCATCAAGGTTTATAACCATGCCACCGCGCCCTCCCCGCGCCGCGCCCGGTATAAACACACCTTTAGTGGTCCAGCCACCACACGGGTTAGGTTAGGGGGGTAGGCCGAGCAGCTCGTTCCCGGGGTCGCCCCCCTCCGCCCTCCGTCACCTCCTGGCCGGGCTCCGCCGCCCACAACCCGCCCGTCCCCCGCCCGTCCCCCGCCCGTCCCCCGCCCGTCCCGCCCCGCTCGCCGAGCCCCATTATGCCAGAGGAGGGTCCGGCCGAAATGTAATTTGCTCCTGGTTTTATCTAGTTTGCCACGTAGGCCTTGGTGCCAACTTCTCTCGCTCATCTAGGCCTGCATTGATGTTCTTTCTGAATAAAGGCGACCCACGTCATGCATTTGTTAGGCATGAGGATGACAACAAGGCTGCCTAAAACAGCTGGGCATTTTGTGTGTTACATGATCGTACATAAAAGGAATTGAAATTACATTTGGGTTGTCAAAACACATTGTAAAAACACATCTACACACTGGGAAAATATCAGTTTTAGTGTTATTGAGTGCATTGGTGATGACTGACTCCATGTTTATCCCAAGAGTCTATTCATTCTGTGCTATATTACACACCAAGTGAACTCAACGTATGCCTTGATGACATCTGATCTCGCTCATCTAGGCCCGCATTGATGTTATTTCTGAATAAAGGTGACCAATGTCATACATTTGTTAGACATGAGGATGACGGCGATGGTAACAACAAGGTTGTCTCGACCTGCTGTGTTTATCAAAACAGCTGGGCATTTTGTGTGTTACATCATACATAAAAGGAATTGAAATTACATTTGGGATGTCAAAACACATGTCAAAACACATCTACACACAGTAAAAACTTCGGTTTTATTTTTTATTGAGAACATTGATAATGGTTTTGTTGGGGCCAACATTGGTGATGACTGCCTCCATGTTTATCTCAACAGCCAATTAATCTCTGTGTTATATTACACACCAAGTGAACTTAAATTACACCTTGTTGCTAACTTCTCTCCCACATCTATATAGCCCTGCATCGATGTTCTTGTTCACGTCATGCATTTGTTAGACATATTTAATGTTAGGATGATGGCAATGGTGACAACAAGGCTGCCTCAACCTGCTGTGTTTATCAAAACAGCTGGTCATTTTGTGTGTTACATCGAACATAAAACATTTGGGTTATCAAAACACATATCTACACATGGTAAAAACTTCAGTTTTATTTTTTATTGAGTGCATTGGTAATGGTTTTGTTTGGGACAACATCGGTGATGATTGCCTCCATGTATATCACAAGAGCCTATTAATTTTTGTGTTATATTACATACCATGCAAGTGAACTCAACTTATGCCTTGGCTCCAACTTCCCTTGCTCATCTAGGCCCACATTGATGTTCTTTCTGAATTAAGGCGAACCATATCATGACTATATTTATTAGGCATACGGATGACGGTAACCTCAATGACAAGGGCACCTCAACCTGATCTGTTCATCCCAACAGCTGGGCATATTGTGTGTTATATTACACACCAAGTGAAAAGGAATTGAAATTACATTTGGGTCGTCAAAACACATGAAGAAACACATCTACACACAGCGAAAATATCAGTTTCATTTATGAGTGCATTTATTTTTTAATGGTTTTGTTTTGGACAACAACGATGACGACAGTGCCTCGATTTTTATTCCAACAACCGATTAATTTTTGTGTTACATTATGCACCAAGTGAACTCAACTTACATTCAGGTTGTCAAAAACAAAACTTCGTCTGCACACAGTAGAACCTAATGACGGCATATAGACATAATTATAATCATATGGGTAGAGTACATTTGTCAAGTCTGGTTTGGAACAATAAGCATTGACACTCCATATTACAAAGAGAGCCCAGAACAGAATTCACACTTTTGTTATAACATCTGAGGAACCTTTACGTAATATGGAGCACGATGGAACCTCGATTATATGTGGGCTATCAGAAACGCCATAGTCATGCTAGTCTTATTATACGCACTTTGCATAAATACACATCTCATCAGGGTGTTAGGTATAACAACATGAAAGACAAGAACAGCTCGATCAACCGTGTTAATTTTAGCAGCCGAGCTATCTTTGTAAATTTCACCCATCAAATCTGTCAAACTTTCAATGAAGCATTCTACATACAATGAAATCCATCACACATGCACAGATACTTTAAATACACATGCAATCTACAGTTCTATTTCAGGATACCTTCCAGTGAATAACACCAAGCTAACATTTGCTTCAACCTACTGGCTTATACCCTTTTTACCTTTCATCACGACCCCGGTTCGATATACCGACCGAGGTGTCCATAAATACACCCTATCACACATGTGCGTGAGGCTTTCATCCTGAACCCTGAAGGTACGGACACAGAGGTGAGGGGTGGTGTGCACAAAGGATCCAGGTGACACAACAATACCAGTACGTTTTTTATACCACCTGGTAGAACATTGCAACATTACCAGTACGTTTTTTATACCTACCGATGGAACATTGCAACATTACCAGTACGTTTTTATACCTACCGATAGAACATTACATTACCAGTACGTTTTTTATACCTACTGGTAGAACATTGCAACATTACCAGTACGTTTTTTATTTATAGGTGGAACATAACAAAGATACTAGTACATTTAAATCTTACATGTTTAATATTACATAACAACCAGTTACCTTTTAAATAATCTAACGAGTATGCAACTATGTTTTCAACCCCATTTATCATTTTGATAATTACTTCACAACCAGTGCATTCTCTATACACTTTGTGCAGACGTGGCATGTGACTATCAGATAATTCTAGAATCTGAATATATATATATTCTAAAGAACCATATAATTTGCTCATTGTGACTTCATGTGACTTATTTGGTTATATTCGGTAGAAATGTATGTGGTATATGTTTTTGAAATGTGAATTATTATAATCTTAAGGTGATCACCAATATGGCGCCTAGTCCCTTTCAGAGCATCGTGAAGTCATCTGCTTATCGTCCATACGAAGCTACATTACAAGACTGCCAGTATGCCTGTCGTGGTGAAGTAGAACATACACAAGTACAACTCTACCAAAGCACACCCCATCACACTGAATAGTATCGTATGCTGCAACTGCAGTGACAGTAAACACCGATAATTGGATTAATTATATCTGAAAATTATCAGCATTAGGGATTTACAATGTACATTGCTGTATTACCAAATTCCACATAACACATTTATATACAACCTGCATCACCGTGAGGCACACACGTTCATATATCACGATATCCTATTCATTTGCCCCATCTCTTTGAACCAAGTCAAACAAAGGCTTTTCAGGCGGCACCACTCTTTTACTCATCTTCTAATTACGATCATATTACAGCAGCGAAAGAGCTACAGGAGCCGCAACCAAAAATGCACAACTCGAGCTGCTCCTGCAAAGGGAGGCTTCAGCCAAGTGAGCTGCTCGATTAGAGGCGGTCAGGTGTCAGATGTGAACACTGATTCCCACGCCAAGGCTGTGCTGATGCTATCGGTTTTTTCCGATGAGCTTCTATTGCTGAAACTCCTATTCAGAAGCCAGACAGAGCACGTGTCAAGTTATAGATTAGAAAGGTGTTGATTGAATAATATGCATTGATGCCCGTTGAGATAATGTATGAATATGAAAAGGGTATGAAATTATGTTTTGGGACAATATAGACACGCATTAGATTATTCAGACTGAACATGTGTCAATTAATAATCCATGAATGCATAACCCAATTAAATTTGCAGTGATACACATTACAACTGTGCATTGCTCTCAATATTACCAGTTTACTTACTCGCGGATTAATTTTTCCTAATTAAGAACGAACACATGTAAAGGATCAATTTATGCATCAAAACTACACGTTAAAATTCACATTTCAAGTCGAATTTATCAAATGCGCAATAAAGCTGAGTGAAATAATAATGTTTTCAACCAAACAACCAAAACGTGTATAATTTAATGAGCAAATGACTCAAACGTTGGGAATGGAGAATAGTTTCCTCATATCAACGTGCTTCTTTGAGGAAGCTATTCTATATCTGCATGTCGACAGTTTCTAACACTATCACTATTGACGTAACACCATATTTTGTTCTGGGCGGCCTTCAGCCTGCACTCCACGTGCCGATTTTGATACTGTTAATTTGCATTTGTATTTTTTCTTATTTTCTCCAAATCCTTCATTCTATTTAGAAGAGAACTATAAAACATTTCTAAATTCTATTGATATATAACATGTTTGTAATTAACCCTAATTCCAACTGCCGCTTTTTAGAATCAGCCGCAAAATCGGCCGCAAAATCGGCCGCAAAATCGGCTAGTGGAAGATAGGCTAGTGGAAGATAGGCTAGTGGAAGATAGGCTAAACCAGGCTCTGATTACCTGTGTTTATGGCACTGTACCAACACTGAGCAGCTCAGAGACCTTCAGCTACCTGTTCCGAGGGAGAAGAAAAAAGAAATAAATTGAGTCAGAAACGGCCTAAGGACATGAGTTTATAATCTGGTCTCACTGCCGCCCATATTACGGTTACTAATTGGATTTGGTGTAATCCCAGCTTAATCGATATTAAAGATTGTAGATGAAACCTGATAATCTTGTTGACATCAGTCATCGATGGTGACTAATCCCAGAAGAAGCATGGTTTGGATGCTTCCCGTGCTTCCCGTGATAATTTCTCATTGGTTTATTTTATAGAAAAAATGTGCGAGTTAAAATGAAAATAATGTCTATTTGACTAAATTTGAAAATCAACAAACTTCTTTAAGTTTATTACGCCTAGCACTTGGTTGTTAATAAATACAGGTGTTTGTAAATGCAACCTTTAAGGTACAAGGTATATTAAACGTAATGAAGACCTTAACCAGTTAACTGGATGACCTTTAAAATCATGAAAAGGTTTTGAGATGACCTTTACAATACCTTTAATTGCCCCATTTGCAAATTGCAAAAGTCAGGAAAGGTCCATTTTCTTGCAGTGTAAGATCTAGGGGTAGAGAGAATCTAAGGATCTGCCTCCAACCTCATCTTCCTTCGGGGATATTTTCTAAGGCGGAGGGAGGGGAGCGGAAAAGATTATATTATATTAATGTATGCACTTTGGGTATTAGGTTCAATGCCTGGAATCTACCCCTATTTATAGCCTATTTAATCCACATACGTGTCCGACAATTATGTCAAACGGGAACAATACCATCATATTGCCTGTATTGCATAGGCCTTTATATACGAATGGCGTGCAAATCATGTGCCATATAAATTTCCGTTCTTAAATCAATCCTTACCACCTTTCTACATTGATACATTCCCATCATGTACTCTGAAAATATTATGGGAAAAATATCCGTGCCTCCTCGTCGTGGATTGAATACCTGCCACACCGTTTAGGTTGTTGCCAAACGTGATAACATTCGCACCGATGGTATGCGTAGCTCATGCTAGGTGAACAATAAAAGTTTGGAATGGGCGCATTGCGTGGTAACCTACTCCTGAGTGCGTTACTCGGCCGGCGGCTATGGGTGGTTTCAAAGGACGTGTAAGGTGTTTCTTACCTAAATCTGACACGTTTATCCTCATTGAAGGCCAAGTTTTACCGGTTAAGATATCGAGTAAAGGATCGGAATTTGGTGTGGAGTATTGTGAGCTTTTAAAAGCTGTATACAAATCTCTGTAAATTGCACCAAACTCTTTGGCTACTAAGAGTTTATCTTCAAATTATAAAAAACTAACTAGGGCATCATTTTTCTATTATTCTACTTTTTTTAAAGGAGCCCTTGCTAAAAGTACCGAATTGCTAAATAAACACAAAAACTTTGCGAAATGAAACACAAACTTGGTATTTTTTCATAATTTTCAGGAACATTTTCAGATAAGAGACGCTGTTAAATGTACAAAATATTGTTGGATTAGAGCACCAGAAACCACAAACTTCCATATTTCTGTTGATGTGGATCCGTAACCTTTCTATGGAAGGGGCCTCTTTCTAGAAGGACTAAATTGTTAAATAAACACAAAAGAAAGTGACAAACTTGTGTTCTAACTTTTCAATATAATCCGAAATGTTACATGCTTAATGTACATGTAGACATACTGCTAAACAGTTGAATAAGCATTTTGGCTTGCTGAGTATTTTGTAACGATAGACTAACTCAGCTCACCCCAGCTAATACAATTGCCTCTTCATTATCCGTACACATAGCTGTGTTATTCAATTAGTGCATACCAACATACATCGATTAGATGCCTCTTGTGGCACCCAGTATCAAGTAGGAATGCCACTCAAGTACTCTCACCTCTGGGTCTACTTAGGTTAGCTGTTGACCCGAATAGGAATGAGACAATTACTCCAGGGTGTGAGGCATCAGGCAATTGTAATACCAGCTCATTTTATGTATACTTGTATGTAATCAGTATTGTGGTGTGGCCTTTGATTATTACATTTAATTTGAGTTTATCTGTATTTTTAGTTAGCAGTGCAGGTGCTTACATACTTTAAATGAGATATTCGCGGTATCAGGGAGAAAACGTGGCACAGGAAAAAAATAAAATATATATAACATTCTCAGCCCAAAAGTTATGAACATTATGATATTTTAGAACTGCTATTCAACTTATGCTGGAAAATTGAGTTTATCATCAAAAATTTAATATTTCAATTAATACAACGTAATTGGAGGGTTGGTCCATTTCAAGGAAGACTTATAGTCTTGTGTTTGAGCGTTATCATTTGAAATCTTAACCCTTTCACTGCCAGAGGCCTCATATGGGGCCCTATAGTAAATTCCCATAGGAACACCATTGAAAGAATGCAAATTATGCTTTCGGAATCTGAAAGAATTTTTCAGATATTCCAAATAGAACCAGAGATACAGGTATTTGAACATCGGACTATCAAGTCACCCAAAAAAGTTAGAATTGTGATTCAAGAAACTATAAACAATGTATTTACATTTGAGTTTGCCATACTGATTAAAAAATCATAAAAAATGGGTGAATTTATGTAAATAACATGAATTTTAATTTGCTCTAACTTTTCTTTCATTTATGATAACCACAAACTGTCTTTTGCACAAAGAAGATCATGTTTTCATGTTACTTTTATAAAGAGTGTGAAAGTTATTTTATGAATTATTGGTTACCATGGTAACCTGCAAAGTATGATAGTACAAACAATTACTCCTCATGAGAAATTTGCCTTATTGGCACCGTGCCAACATTTTCCAAATTATTGAAAAACGCTTTTCATTTGATGAATCGAAACTAAATTTGAGTTTTAGGGAATTTATGCACTAATTTTTGTATTTTGGCCAATATTTCAGTAAATATCAGTTATATTGTGATATATCTGGCAGTGAAAGGGTTAATATTTTGACAATAATTTATGTCATAAGCGATTATTCTCATTGCTAAAACCTTCTTGATATTGACAATAATCCAACTTTTTTTTGACAAAACCGACATCATCAGATATTTCTTTACTCTTATAAATCATAGATATTAATTCAACTGAATCAAGACCACAGGTACAACAACTTGAAGCCTATGTGGGAAAGATTAAAAAATGATATTGGGTAGTAAACCTCATGCAATGCGTTCTACCAGTAGCACATCAGCAGCTGATTGGTATAATCTGGGTTAATATTTAATTTCCGCATGATGCATTCTATACTAATGAGGGGATTGGGTGTTGGGGATTGAGTTGGGTTGGACAATTAACAATGGTTATAACGTCTTTGCCTCCCATCTGGATGGTGCAGATGCCTGTTACACCACGTTTCCTTACAGTGGCTTCTCCCAATAAAAAAATTGAACTTGTGGGTCAAAAACATGAGTATAATTATTCTAATGGAACTGCATTGAGCTTTGTGGACCTCAAACTCCAACAAAATTACTATCGTCCCATGGAAGAATAGATATTCCATTTTCGACTTTCAAAACATCCAAAAGTCAACAATACCATTGGAACCGAGATAGTTTTTTCATGGCTTTTGTAAGTTAATACAAGGGTACTATTCCATTCCCATAGAATGACAATGCCGTATTTTCTTCAAAACATGGCCGTAGTCTGCGGTTCATACCGCTTCGATTTTATAAAATAATAAATGTGTGAGACGCAAATTTTGGATTTATGATGGCAGGCAAAGAATAATGCATCTGTACTCCAATACATTACAGATTACAAGGTCTAACTGCACCGTTTATCACAGCTCTCGATAATTTACCGGACAGAAACCACAATCAATCAAATTGCCGCTTCCAGTATCGCTGAGACGGTATGGACGCAAATACATCACTTACAACATACTTGGTTGCCTTGAATGAACTTCCCGGTTTGAGATACTATGTGGCATTGCATGGACCTTACTCAGCCCGGCTATCAATATTTGTGTGACTTGACGTTGTATAAAAAGTGTTTACACGACGTCGCTTAAATTAGATAAACTATGTAGGCGACCAGAATCAAAGTAGTCTTTCCATATACTACTCACACATACGGCACTTGTATGTGGTGCATTTCAAATTCCAACAACTCGTCCACAATTTAAGAACATTCACCATGCATGCAGCATCAACTGTATTTGTAAAGGCTATATTACACTATGCGTCGGCTGGCTCGCGTCAGGCCCAACGCCACCCAACGCGAAAAGCCGACGGGTACCAAAGGGCCTATTTACGCGTAGTATGATATAGAGAAAAAAAATGTTATCAAATCCCGACGCGAACTGGGGGCTCAATGAGACCCAACGCAGCCCTCAACATGATCCAAAACGCATAGTATAATATACTTCCTGTTGGGTCGCGTTAGGACCCAACGCAACCCAGCGTGTAGTGTGACATAGCCTTAAAACAGCCCTAACGCAAATCAGACACGTTGGGCACAGGGTCCCGGCGCGTCCTTTGACCCAACGTATAGTGTAATTAGGGCTTAAGAGTGTCATGTAAGACATCTACATGACGTTGCCTGTATAGTTGTGTACAGTGAACGTGACAAGCACCGCTTTCAGATACTACTTGCATGTCACATGCACACAATGATTGATTCATGCAACAATGTTCCTTGCATTCTGAAACGTCTAGCCGACATCACGTCAGGCAGCAAATTCGAATTCTTGTATACTACTTAAGCCCTAATTACACTACACATCGGGTAATTGTTTGCGTTAGGTCCAGTTCGCGTTGTGGCTATATTACACTGTGCGTTGGACCCAACACAAAGTATATCATACTAGGCGCTTTGGGGTCACTTTGGGTTGCATTGGGTTCCGTTGGGTGTCGTTGGTACACTTTTTTTTTACAAACATGTTGGTAAAATAACGCTTATTGACTGCATTAGGCACCGCGAGCCAATGCGAACGTGACCCAACGCGTAGTATAATATGACCTTTACTTGTCACGTACATATATAGCACAAGCTTATATGGTATTGTCGTGTATTCAGTGGAACACATCTACGTGGTGGCGTGTGTACAGTGATTATGTCACCTAATTTAAGATATGCTAAGCTCTTACAAAAGATCATAAGTTATTTCCCACCAGGTTTATAATAATGATGATGACAGTCAGTGATTATGTCACCTAACTTAAGATATATATGCAAAGCTCCACCTGAAATCTTACTAAATATCCTAAGTTATTTAAATTTCCGACCTGTTTTATTATTGCACTTGCCTTCAAAAGTCCCATGATCAGTATTAGTTTTGCTGATTATGAGGCCATTATTTTAGCATTATTTGTTCATGGGGAAAATAATGATTTTTAGGATAAATCATGGATAATAACCATGTGCTTGATAAAAGTCTGCAGTAAGTCTGAATCAAGTAAACAATAATTATTGGAAATCAATGGAAAATTGAGGTAATTGTATTTGACAGAACGAATCCATTAGACCACTCATCGGATATATGAATATTGCATATTGACATAAATCTTTAATGATATCTGCCTTATCAAAATAGTATTTACTTTCAAGGGTGCATTTAACCGGTGAACATCTGCACACACAATTTGATCATTATGATCAATAGCACTTTACAGTCATGGCCTTTCATTCAGGGTATCATCCATTATCAGCCTATAATAAAGCCTATATTATCTTTTCCCATTTCCACACTGGTTTGCCTATATGTGCGGTGCCTTTAAGCCTCGAGGGTGGCATATGGAGGGGTTTGTATAGACCAAAACAATATTATCACCAGTGACATATTTTCATTGGCTTGTGTAGCCGGGTAGTCATTGTTCCCATAGCAGCATTTGGACGATAAATCATGCTTGTGTTAAAGGCCTTGACTGTATGACTGCTGGAAGATTTCAACACACAGCTTTATATCACAAAGCATTATATCACACACAGCGTTATGGCTTTATAGTGATGTAGCTTCTATGGTGTAAAGCCTACATATATGTGTATATATACACTGAAAACACAAGGTCGTCAGGGAGCCAGTTTAAAGTTGTCAGAGGGTTGTCATAGGTGACTTTTGGGTTGTCATAGGTGACTTTTGGGTTGTCGCAAGGCTCATTTCAGATCACTGATGCTGTGTGACAACCCTCCAACAACCCTGTTACAACTTTGTGGGTGGTCAGAGGGTCGTCATTGTGAATTTTGAGGCTGGATGACAACCCAAAGGTTGTCATTTTCTCCTGACGACCTTAGGCCAAAAAGGTTGTCAGGGAAGCAAAAGTGAAAATCAGGTTGTCATAAGGTTGTCTGGGAAGAAAATGAGACTCAAAAGTTCTGCCTGACAACTCTAGGGTTGTCAGTGAGTGGTGCCAAAAATGACAGCCCTAGGTTGTCATGGCCTCTGTCTGTGACAACCCTAGTATTGTAAGTGAATAATGCCAAAAACCATACAACTCCTGATACCTAATACAACTTAGGCCTCCTAATTGTAATGGACATACATAATAACTAGTAACATTACATAATAGAAACCCAGTGAACATAAATACATTGTTAAATTTACTAACCTTACTGAAGACCCTGTGACAACCCTGAGTTGTTCCAGTAGACCAAACAACCCTGGAGATTTGTTTGACAACCCATGGCTGTGTTTTTTTTGGCACCATTGACTTAAAACCCTGAGGTCATCACAGATATCCACATGATCTCATATAAAGTGGTCACAAAGTTGTCAGTATCTCATTCAAAGTTGTCAGAAGTTCGTCATAGGGTTGTTGATTTTGACACCAAGATTGTCAGAAGGTTGTCATAGGGTTGTTAATTTTGACATCAAGGTTTCCAGAAGGTTGTCATAGGGTTGTAGATTTTGGCACCACTTTTGACAACCTTGTGTTTTCAGTGTAGATATATCTATATATCTGCTTGGTGTGAATGTGCACTTGACTGTTGATATGTAGGCATATATGTCTGGTTCTCAGCGTCAATGATTCAACAATAAATGCCTAAAGCGCCATACCCACTAGGCGATTTTGTCTGAGTCGGCCAACTCATTGGCCCTAAAATCAGCCAATTCTACCCTTAGAATCGGCCGACTTTAGGGCCGATTATGATCAAACATACACATTTCAATATACCATACTGACATGTGATCTTGAGAATCGGTCGATTCTCCCAGTCGCCCATCGCCCATCGCCGGTAAAATCGCCTAGTGGGTATAGGGCCTAGGAAAATGCAATGGATATAGTTGTCATTGACACTAATAGGCAAATGTACGTGTATTACCGCGCCCGTTTGAAACACACGTTCAGACAGTAATATGAAAATTACAGACTTTTCCCTATAGTCCAATGTACAAAATACCAAAGCATAACTATGGAATATCAGTGAAGAGCAAAGCCAGCAGACACGAACTGGAATTGCATACCATGTCATGCGTATTTTTCTCATTTTTTGTTGTGTGTTTTGTTTTCTTTTTTGTTGACTTGCCTTTTCTATGTACATCCCTATCTTTATCTACCCCTTTCATTTTGCTGTCTACTGCCGTGCGCGTGTGGATCCATGCACCATCACGCACTTGCACATACATACACATTACACGTACTATTGACGGCAAATAGAAAGGCTGATCGTTGGGCCAATTTATTACGCTACCCCCTCCCCCCTGCAACGCCCCCTAGGATTTTGCTGCTAATCGTAGACGCCAATGGGGGTGGGAACCCCCATTATGAGAGGTCAAGTCGATGCTCCTCTTCCAAGTCGATCATGAAATAGTCATTCAAATTCGACCATCTTCGAACAGTTCACATTTATGGAGCACGGCTAATTGGGTTGAATTTGATGGAATTAGGCTGGTTAGGCGGGTGGGTGCGCCTAGATCGACATAAGGGGAATCTACATCTCCCGTAGGGTTATTGTTTATGATGAAGTGTATAGTGGGAGGGAAACGCATTCTGGGTGTGGGTTTATCCGGTAATGCTTCTTATAAATACATTCATTGATTCGGTTGCGCGAATATGTCGACAGCGGAACTGGCTCGCTGTCAACGGTAAAATGTATTAGCTAGGCCTAGGCACCATGCATGCAGTGGGGGCTTTCCCGCCTATAACCTGGAGGCATTCTAGGCTATGTAGAGGGGTGGGGAGGGGGGTGGAGCAGGTGGGAGGGGTGTGTGGGTGGAAGTGTACGCTCCTCGAGGGAGTCAGTCTACTAAATCCCCCAAAGTAATCTTATTAACCCCATCTAGTGCGATGTCTATGGCTCATACGCAACTCGTTTGACGTACCCATAATGCTTTTTAAGCAGCACGCCTCCCATAATCCTTTTGCCCGCTAGAGGCGCTAGTGAAGGGGTTGGGGAAGGGCGACAGTGGGCGTGGGAAGGTATGTAGAAGGGGTGGAGGCACGAGACGGCTAGTAGTGGTAGTAGTAGTAGGCCTAAAAGGGGCAAGCCTGTATGTAGGAGGGGCGACTATGTCTTTTTTCCCGTAGACTCAAAAGAAACAGGGAGGGGGTTATACACCAGAGGCAGATACAGGAAAGGCAGGGGATCCACATAATATCATAGGCTAAATCAGTGGCGGATCCAGGGAGCGGGGGCAAAAGGGGCAATTGCCCCCCATAGACTGAGTGGACTTTCCCCCTCGAATAATCTAAGTTTGATGATTTGTACAAATCTGACATTAGTTTTGTCTCACTTTTTTTTATAGATAGGGGGGGGGTGTTGGCCCCCCCCCCCCTAGATGCCCCCCTAGATGACCGGCTATGGATCCGCCCCTGTAAATACTAAAACGTCTTTCCTTTGCGCGCACGTGTGAAACATAGTTTTTTTTCATTTTGTCAAGTTTAAGTCCCTATCAAAATGGACTTACGGGAGGAGGAACCCCTGGACCGCTCTCCCTGGATCCGCCCTGT
Source organism: Lepidonotus clava (assembly GCA_936440205.1). Classification (NCBI taxonomy): domain Eukaryota; kingdom Metazoa; phylum Annelida; class Polychaeta; order Phyllodocida; family Polynoidae; genus Lepidonotus; species Lepidonotus clava. The sequence goes on from OW387140.1 coordinate 37,747,858, forward strand.
GTACACACTACTTACAAAAGCTAACTTCAGTCATGCGAGAAAAAACACACACACTTAAGGGTACCCTTACAATACGACCGACACAGCATGGGAATAAAAGGGGCAGGCGGGGGTTAGCGACCTTAAACCAGGTCGGATATGGACCTATACGCCTACCCCCTTATGACCTCCAGTGTCCGGACGCTGAGTGGGGCCTCACGACATCCGGTCCGGCACGTCACCGCCCCCAAAATGGCCGCCGTTCAGCGTCTACCGCTGCGCATGCGCTGCTTGCGTGGCCTCGTTCCGGTGGAGGTTAGACTGTAGTTCCATCCAAGTCCATTAGTTGTTCCTTAAGACTGTAAACCAGCCCGGAGAACCAACATTTAAGGGGCGTAGCCAGCCCTAAAGTCAAAGGGGGTTCCGCATAAATCTAAGGGGGTTCCATGATTTCGTATACTTTACTTATATTTAGGGAAATCTAAGGGGGTTCCAGACGCCTGGAGTAACTATTTTAGGTTGGATTTCCTACCTACATCCCAGGGTGCTTTGCAGTCACTGGTTTATGGCAGGAGATGGTAACTAAGACTTCAATGACATCACCAGTAGAAGGGTGCTAGTCTAGGCACCAAAGAAATTAATCCTAACATACTATGATTTTTTTAAACACACCAGTGAGGCCCTTCAGCTCGATGTAGGTGTAGGGACCTTTTATGCAAAAGAAATTTGATCAAAATAACGACTGGAATCCATAGGCTACAGATTTGCATGGAACCCCTTCAAATTTACCTGAAGTCCCCTCAGGTTTAAGGGCTGGGTAGGCCCCTGTAAATAGTAAAAACCAAAGTAGGCCAGGCACGGACTAGGCGGTAGCTTGCGGCGGCCATCGACCAGCTTATACCCCTTTTATCGCCTAGCGGCACAGCCGAGCAGAGCGCCTCAATCGCTACGGGCCTGCCGCTCAACAAGCAAGTGCCAGTCGAATAGAAATCTAGGCAAGGAGTGAGGCCAGGCATGGCGTACAACAAAACGTCGGTCGATCGATACTTCTCCTTTTACCGTATCGACGTGCGTCCCTCTTGCCGAGAATAACCCCGGTGATAATTATGGATAGGGTGCTATATGGGCGATAAATGGGAGGCAACCCAACCCCCACGAGGACACTGCCGCCGCTGACCCAAGCCCCGGATGTAGAGTCCCCCCTAGCGGTGGAACTGGGGACTATCTATACACGTTAACTTCTCCTAATCAACAGCCCACTGAATCATATCTCCGACTTGCCTGTATGAATAATACATCCACTCTTTTCCTCTACTATTTTTTTTTTCTTTTATTTTTTTGAGGGACTGGATCTTTTTTAATGCACAACAGGCAATCGCTCAAATATCCGTTCAGTTCGCATCTCATATACATTTCCGGTTGCCTCTCCGCCGGGTTTTTCTTATGAAGCATGATATCTTTTAAATTCACAAAAAGCAATCGTTCACGTCTATCTGAACGTCACTGTGCATACTCCATATATCATTTCAGTCTGCAGCTTTTTTGCTCCATATAAAAGGCTGCGATTTGCAAATGATGATATATGCTGCCTCATCTTTCCTGTACCCTACCTATAGGTCTCCATTTACTTCGGAATGCAAGCAATCCAACACTGGACTGTCAGACAATTTGACAGCTATATTAGCTAGTCAGCAGTCCGTGCAGGACATCATGCACCCTATACTGAAGAACTGTACGTCCTGTCTTAGAAATATATTTCTTATATTGGGTTTGTATTCATGTTTCTGTATTTTATCCGAAATCGGATCTTAATTAAAATCAAAAGCCTTTGTTATTTCTTTTGATTAATTATATTGTCACTTATGAAATTCTTTACCCTGTAAAATGTGGATCGTAAAATGTATGGTATATTTTTTCCGATGGATATTATGTACTTCAAATTCTTTTCTTGGACTTTCCATTTTAATTTACAGGAATCAGAATTACAAGAATTACATTCCTTAACATAGACTTTGTGTTATATATATATATAAATACATAATATTAATTTACATGTTTTTAACAACGAAAAAGGGCATCAGGACATAATAGTCCAGGAGCCAAATCTGAAAATCCTGATTTACCCTCCGCGGTGAGCCCCCTGGATTTTTTTGATTTTTTTCATCTTATAGCATCCTAGGGACCATGAATCAAGACGGTTCCGAAGAATTTAGGTATGCAAACACTGTCTAATTACGCGATTTGTGCTTAATTAGCAAAAATTGGAAAATGCGTTATTTCTAAATTTCTCTGGAACTATGTAAGATATGATAACATGCTATATGTCATCTGAAAGGTAATTTTTTTCCTGATTTTTTGGTATATTGTTTGTTATTGTCATCAATCATGGCAATGAGTAATTAAAGAAAAACCGTTGTTTCAGTCAAAATCATTAGAACTTAAGGATCCAAAGTTAAACTCTGGAATTGATAAACCAAGTGCTAGGTATACTTAAAGGGGATCTTTAGGCAGTTTTTAAAGAAGGTTGCATCTGATTTCATTGGAAATATAATGTAGAAATCATTTTTTGCTGATTAAATTCTAACCGACTACAGGTTCATTTTGCACTTATATTTCAAAAGGAGAGATGATATCATGAAAATAACACAATATATCTTAAAGAGATGGGAAAATTATTATCACCATCTCCCTAAGCTGGTATTTCAATGCTTTCTGAGCCATTTAGTCCATTGCATACAACATTGGAGCTGTAAAATAAGTATACATTAGCAAGAAATATGTGTCCATGTAATTTGCAAACAAGCTCCTCTTTGTTGCCTGATCAAACTAGTATAGTCATTGATTTATTTACTCAAAAGGATATGGATGGTTCTTTATGTTGCCAAAGATTCACACACTGACAATATGCATCAAACAATATGCAGCAAACTTCTATTTATATACCCCTGTACCCACTTATCTTTAAAAAGTATATTCCTATAGGGAGAGTGGGAGTTGTAGGCTGTAATACTCTTTCAATTCCACAAAGAGCATGGGGTTCATCACTGCAGCTGGTGAGATAAAATGATAAAGTTAACTGTTTAGACAATGTTGCCTTCCAGCCATAAAATGAAGGTAGTGGATCTTCAGAACCTTCTCAGTGGTGGAGAGGTCTAGCCTTTCCCCTGAGCGACCTGAACTGGGGGATAAGGGCAGCCTCCCATGGTGCAACACACTGCAGGCCTATATACAGTGTGCCATAAACTGTAGGATTGCTGACCACCTGCTGTACTTCTGTTAACATCCTTCCACCAATCTGCCAAATTAAACTTTGTTACCCTTTTGCTTCTACTCAAGGGTTCACAGTTCCAGGCTCTATGGGTTCATTGCTCAGTTAGCTTTATACCCTTTTGTATTATAGACTAAGTATTCAGTGTTGTATTATAAAAACTGATCATAGACTAGAGGATTATTTATATATTTGATTAATGACTCCCTTAGTTTTGGGTCTCTGAGTATTTACCATATTGACCTTTCCCTTAGTATCTAACTATAAGCTGTCTCTTGCTGTTGGTTAGGGATATTGGATCCTTGTTCATAGCAGTCTAGAAATGAAAATGGTCAGTTATATTTTGATAAGGGAATAATGTTGTTTTTGAGGTTTGTGGAACAGAAAGTTTGAGGTTACAACCAGAATCACAGCAATTTGTTGCTCTTGTACATTCTCCTAATACCGTACTGCCTTGGTTATGGTCCCACAGCAAGGGTGCTGTGCACATGCTGCTCAATGTGGTAATGCTACTAGATAGAATTGGGAAACCAGTAATGGCTATACCAAAAATTTGTAATTTTGAAATAGAAAGATATATCAGGTACTTCTGTATTGTTTCAAGTTTTGATATTTGTTTGAGGTCTTGCCAATGATATTGGTTGTATACACACACACAGAGGTCTCAGTTCCCCTGGTACACCTCCTAATAAAATAGGATATATGGCAGAATCTTGTTAGTTGATATGATGAATCTCAGTGAGGCATGACCAAAGGCTGGTCATAACTTGTATTGGTAATTTGGGAGGATTTGAAGTTTGGCTCTCAGGAAATGAACTGTGACCATGATCATAATTTAATATCAAATTACTAATGCCAGTAACCCATATATAGAATAGAATATAATATGTCCATTTTGTGTATGGTCAAGCCAAGTTACTCATTTATATAAGCACATGGGTCTAGAATCCAAGAGTGCAATCTAGTAATTTGTTAAAACCAACAATTTGACAGAGGTAACACACCTATCAAGTTTGCAAGTTTAACAAATAGCATGCTTGGTCTTTTTGCAGTTGACATATTGATACAAGGACTCTTTTCTAAATTCAGAAGGTTTGATATATGACAGCATACTTTTTGAGATTCATCTCTTCTTTAAAGTAGTATACCCTCACAAATCTGGATTGGGGTCAGGTAATGGATGAGTCTGCTACGAGCTATTCTTTTCTTTATATAAACAAGAAGTAGAGGGAACTATAAGGGGCCTTCCATTTAATAAGTACACACATTTTCAAAAATCTCAGATCCCCACCCCCCTTTGGTCAAAAATATACATTGGATTTGTACTAGAAAGTACACACATTTTCAAAGATTTCATACCTCCCTCCCCCCCTTGATGCATACAAACTTAATGCAAGGGCCCTAATAAGATGGTTTGTAATCAAACTGAAACATTATCATGGTATTTTGCTGAGGAAAGAAATCTTACTCAAACCATAGTTTTATTGTAACACATCTTTTACTGTGATCCAAAATGCTGTCCAAACCGCTACCATATTATATACATATGCCCAAATGGCTCAGAAAGCACTGAAATACCAGCTTAGGGAGATAGTGATTATCATTTCCATATCTCTTAAGGATTTATTGCGTTATTTATATGATATCATCTCTCCTTTTAGAATATACGTGCAAAATGAACCTGTAGTCGGTTAGAATTTAATCAGCAAAAAATTATTTCTACCTTACATTTCCAATGAAATCAGATGCAACCTTCTTTAAAAACTGCCTAAAGATCCCCTTTAAGTATACCTAGCACTTGGTTTATCAATTCCAGAGTTTAACTTTGGATCCTTAAGTTCTAATGATTTTGACTGAAACAACGGTTTTTCTTTAATTACTCATTGTCATGATTGATGACAATAACAAACAATATACCAAAAAATCAGGAAAAAAATTACCTTTCAGATGACATATAGCATGTTATCATATCTTACATAGTTCCAGAGAAATTTAGAAATAACGCATTTTCCAATTTTTGCTAATTAAGCACAAATCGCGTAATTAGACAGTGTTCGCATACCTAAATTCTTCGGAACCGTCTTGATTCATGGTCCCTAGGATGCTATAAGATGAAAAAAATCAAAAAAATCCAGGGGGCTCACCGCGGAGGGTAAATCCTTATTTTGACTGATTTCAGGATTTGGCTCCTGGACTATAAGGACCCCAGCAGATAATGAGGCTTGTTTTCAATATCTGTAGACATCCGTCGTTATGCTGTGATGATCTTTTCATTACAATAAATATTCTACTGACTTTAGCAGACTTGCCCTTTCCATGTCCCTGATTTGTGTTTTCGCACTATATAGAGAGATTTGTTCTTGACTGGGAGCGGATATTCTGTGTGCTGACTTCTGGATCATGTATAGATATGACTGTTTGATGAAGGGCATAATTACACGCTCATGACTTATTAATTAGTCAAGTGTTGCAGTAGGTATTAAACAGCTTTAAAAATGGAATATACAAAATGATAATACTTTAAAACCTATCCGAAATGAAACATTTTCCATTATCATATCTTATATACAATGATCAGACTAGAACCTGTGCTCAAAAATGAAATGATGTCTAGAGTAATTTTTATGTTTGATAGGTCTGTTCAGCTTTTTCCAAAATGTACCTCAATTAGATAACTTCACACTCAATTCTTATGCTTTAACATCTTCACATGCTCAAACTAAAGGTAATGCCAAATATGTGTCTCTGATATGTACCACCTTCATATAACGTTGTTGTCAATATGCTATAATTCAATCCTTCTGGTTGCTGTCATTAACCGCCGTATGTGATTTTGAGTAGGCTTCTGATATGAACTGTTTTGTTACTGTAATCTCACTTATATGTCAAATGCAATAAATTATTATTGTTGAATGCACCCTTTATGCTTTGTCCGTGAATATGTGTATGCAACCGACATTATTACTTTCTTACCATATTTATTGAAAGTAATCGTAATTGATTTCGAAGATGCAAGGGTCTTATAAGCAGATACATGCATGATTAAGAAATTATCTTTACTACTCAACGGCTAGTATATGGAAAACTAGCGTCGCATCATCCGATATGATGCTCTCTAATAAACACTCAAACGAGTAAGGGTCTGGGTAATAAAAGCAATTTATTTCAATGATCGACAAACAGACTCTTCTTCATTGGAATACTGAAGTCTAGTCCTTCCAGTATTCAATCTGATTTAAATACCCAATCCGTCTAATCCTTAAATCCTTTAAAATGGCAGAGAAGATTTTACTGGAAATTAAAGTGGCAAAAATGAATTGAATTAATTGAAAAACTTGCATCTAATGTCGTCATTCAAATGGAACTAATGCAGTAAAATCGAAGTAGGATTTTCCCCATATTAATTGAACCTTGGAAAGATTTATCGAGCATATTACCTTGTCACATTCACAGGGTAGGATGTATAATACTTTGAGATGAATCAGGACATATCAATTAATGCTAAGTAGCGTGGGTGTACTTCAAATGCATCTGACAGGTCTTTAATAACAGATGCTAATTATATCCACAGACATCTTAGTCCAACCTTCAGTTTTCTTACGGCGAAAAAATCGAGTGTGTGCTCAAAGCATATTCCTTGTGGATTGCGCCAAGTTGCCCTGAAAGGAAAGAAAATCAGGAAAATCCTTGAGAGTCGTGTGCTAGCATCAGCCCAAGCTTGGCGTGCTGACAGTATGATGGATGGGTACTAGTGGGTGGAGTTTCCAATTAAATGTATACAATGTCACAATAACTAGCCAGGGAAAAGAGACATGTTATATCTGAGAGCTTGGATTGGGTTGGGGGGGGGGGGGGCAATCTCCGAATGTCAGCCTCCTGCATTGACCTATACTGATACGGTTGGCCTGTATTGCTGGCATAATAAAGGCCTAAAGCCTATACTCCACATGTCGATTTTGAAGCTGACGATTTTGTATTTGTGCGATTTTCTCATTGAATATGGCATGAACCATACATCCTTTATACTATTTGAAAGAGCATTGTCAAGCTTTTCCAGTGATACATAACATGATTGTCTATATTTTACCTAAATTCCCACTTCTAATATCTAGAAACGACAGCAAAATCGGTACTTGGAATATAGGCTCTAGGTCTATATTTCACAGGCAGATTTTGCTGCCAATTTCGGAAACCAGCAGTGGGAATAAAGGATAAGCATAAACATGTTATTGTCAATAGAAAAGGTTTATAATAAAATAGGATGTATGGCTTCATGTCACATTCCCAGAGAAAATGCAACACATAATGTTGGTGAGCATCTCCAGAGTCAAAATCGGCACGTAGAATTCAGGCCTAAAGCCTATATTCCACAAGACGACTTTCTGTTGATTTTGAAAATCGGTGGTGGGAATAAATGTATATACAGATATGTTATAATATAACATATCTGTATATACATTTATTCTAGTGAATAATTATATATTATATAATTATTCACTAGAAGTGGATGAAAATTCTCTTTTGAATGGTTTGTAGGATTTAGGGTTTCATGTCATATTCCCCGAAAAAATGCAACACATAAAAACTCCAGAGTCAAAATCGGCATGTGGAATACAGGCTTGAGGGAGATAGGTTTGACCCTTGGGGAACTCCAGGTGGCCCAGCTGGGATTCAGGCATGTTTTGGCTGGCTGGCCCTTCCAGCACCCCACCAACAAACAGCCCTTCTTCTCTCCTAATCGCACCCGATCTATATTTTTCCCATTTCCTCCAAACTCGGTCTGCAAGCGCCGGTCGGCAGCCACCTGCTGTAGACGGAAATGCCAATCTATTACCGGAAAATGGAAAATGTAAATCGAGAAAGATTCACACACTTCGTTTGCGGAATAAAAGTGAGAATTCCAATCGTTCTGATGAGGGATGGTCGTCCCCAGGCCCTGGAGAGAGCGCTGGGCCTGTTGGAACATAAACGACTGACAATTCTATTTTACGGCCAGGGCATTAGATGGTAAATTGGATGTTGCCCTGCCAATGTGCCACTCTTTCCCATAGATAACCCAAGCCTCAATGGAAAACATCTCACGCCTCTTGTATAGAACTTACAGCCAGTAGTGTTAAGCTGGGTTTGTGTACACCATATAGAACATGGATCGTGTAAGGTAAACGGAACATGGTGTTTTGCGGGCTTGTGTAAAACGTTCAGAACATATTGTTTAGCAGAACTCATGTACATAACTATAAATATAACAAAATATTATGTATTGTTAATAATTTCCAATATTATTGTGAACAGTGAACTGTAGAACACAAAATATTGCTGCTAGATGTGCAGTTCGATGTTCGAGTTCAAACTATACAGAATACAGTATCTGGTAGGGTTTGTTTAAACCGTAAACCAACAAGTAAATGTGTCATTAAAAGCCATTTCCGAGTTAACCATCATACAAATACAATGCAAACTAATGGATCTTAATACACAGATATATAGAGTTAAGTCAGTGGAAATACATATAGCAATCTCCATGGCTAAATTCAGACTTTATGATTATGGCGAGGATTATTTTTCTGGATCGGTATTGATAATGCACAAATTCAATGTTGATACTAGGCTTTGGATTCATATACATTATTCAATTTGTTTTGGATTGTTTAGTTCATTATAGTATTATAATATTATATTAACATGCTTTTGTTCCTGTACCAGTATCATGAACACATTCTAACCATCTCATTCTATTTGATTTTAACTCATATTAGTGGAAGCTCAGCACTTGTTGCCAATAATAACATTGGAGGCAGACGCTATTCTCTTTCAAACTTGATTGCTTTACAATTAGAGTCAGTGGCATGATTGACTCTGTTAATAGGGGTGGCAAAATGGCTCCTATTTGAAAGATAGTCAAATTGATTCTAAAAACGTGTTATTCTATAGCGCCATATGGCATGTGCTAAGCTCCCATTTAGAGTCAGTAACATTCGTTTAGTTTTCTCTGTGTACCGAGCCCTGGGCTCAAGTAAATCATTAAGCGCACTTAACCCCTACAGAAGCTGACATACACATGGCTCAAGTACACCATACAGCACTCGTATACCACACAGAACTTGGCATGCAGCTAGATCCATGTAAACCACGGAACTCATTGTTCAGAAGGACTTGGCCCTGGCAAACAAGATGTTATGTCATAACATCTTGTTTGCCAGGGCCAATGAATACCATACAGAACATTTAAACTATATAGAACATAATATGTTCTATATAGTTTAAATGTTCTGTACATATTATGTAACGTGTAGATTAATGACTGTAAAGCATAAACTACAAAAGGTATAGCTGAATAATAAGATTACAGAAACCTAACAGCTCTGACTATTCATTAGAAGCCCTTGTTCCCTGTCATACCAAAGTCATATTCGAGCCTGTATTCTGATGACGCTGTAATTGTATGACTCCTCCTCCTAGGGTCATTGTATTAATCAAGCCACTCATTGTAATCTGCCAGAAACAAAACAGCAAGGCCTATTCCAATCTCCTCCTTGCATAATTAAGCCAAACAATGTTTGTCATTTAGATTGATGCTGTCAAAAACTACCAGTCGTTGGTAGCCGCGAAGCCACAAACACTTGGTAATAGTGCCCTTACCACTGCACCAGCCATTCATGCATACACGGTTTCTGTGTTAGTCCTCTCTCATGCTTATGCATGGAAAGGGCCTATTGAATCATATAGGCAAAGATGTCATTCGATAAGCCTGGCAGGCTAGGCTCCCCAATCCTGATTGTTCCGCAGCTGTTGCTCCTTGGAAGAGGTATTTTTGGCAGGAAAACAGAACATTATGTGGTGTTCAATAATTATATTTAAGCAGATACATGGAATTAGCAGATTAATATACTTCTTGAAAAGACATTGGGATGCATGCATATCTAATCAAAGCAGGATGCGTTTCTCTCCTATGGTAATCAGGTAATTTCAAATAATTACTAATGAATTTTGCTCGATTGTAAAACTATGTTAGGGACCCCATACAGATGCGAGGATTGTAATCCACATTAATTTTGTTGTTATCTATTCCTGGTTTTCAATGACCATTTCCAATGAACATCCTAATAACCACACCATAAAAGGAACATACCACAACGTGATTCCATCATTACAGAGAAATAAACAATCACAAAAATCAATACATGTAATATAACCAGACCAACCTATCGTCCATCTCATCTATGCGCAATGCCCACAAAACACTTCCCCATGGCCATCTGTAACTCCCCTATGTGTTTGTTTTATTATCCCAGATGTTTTATTTACTGTTAGCACAGTTTGACTGCCTGTTTAACGACAGCCATTAGCGCTGGATGAACTGCTCATTTGGTCAGCCGGCGTCGGGCTATGGCTTAAGCTGAGCTGCTCATTCAGCTCATGGCCTGGAGCCGCCGTAAAACTGGCGGGAGAGAACGTTTAGATGGGGCTTTACGGCCAAGAGTCGGGAGTGGACGGACCTGGAGGAGGGGGAGAAGGGGGAGGGGCAGGAGGAGGGGGGAGGTGTGTTGGTGGTCGAGGTTTCCGGGAAGGAATGAGAGGAACATATTACAGTCTGGGTGCTGACTAGGTGGTGAAGGTTAAAAAGAGGAGCAAAGATAGGAATGGAGTCCTACTAATAGGAGGTGGAGTGATCTGCAAGGAAATGGAGTGTAAATGTACACTTGGTGTGGGTTCAATCTATTGACAATTACCTGATTATAATTATTCATGAAGAACAAAGGTAGGAATGGTTTCTTTCTAATAACCACAGGAACGATCTACAGGAACGATCTACAGGAACTGAAGCGTAAACATAATATTATATACGGTCGGGAGAGAAACAATCGGTTGGCAATTACCCAAACTATTAATAATATTATCGTTTCTGTAATTACATATTCAAATAAGAAAAGGTACATAATAAATTATCAGACTTGTAGGTGACGATATTGTTGCTGTTAGCTTTTAAAATTGCATATTCATTTGAATACCATTTTAATCATATATCACCTGCACTCCTATTGCCTTCATTAAAGAAAAAAGCTTTATTCAACGAAAACAGAAATCAGGTCGGTGAAGAAGGATCATAATGTGTCTGTCTGATAGAAGAAGTTGTAATCTATTGGAATCACATTTGATTGCAAAAAGTATGAGTAATACGAGAACCATACAGAGTAGTCGACGTGTGGGGATGCCTAATTATAATGATACGTCAGGCAGAGGTGTCTTCCGGTCAACATAAAAAGACGTATGTCTCTTATATACCCCAACAGACGTCAATTCCGTTTTACCTTGGAAGTTCATTGTGTCCTTCCGCCGACGAACATCAATTCTGGTTTACCTGGAAAGATGCATGTACGTGGGTGTATGACACAGATATAGGCAGGTACGAAGAAAAAACTGCTGGTAAAATAACTACAAGAAATCTGATAGCTTTGGACGGAGGTACAGGTGGGTTTAGAACGTAGGCGAGAAGCTCTGATGTGTACGAAGAACTAGAACAGATATATAATGTCTATGTACTAGTGAGTTTTTGTAGCCGAGTAGACAAGACATCTATTCAAATACGTGTTTAAGACGTGTCGAATAAGGTAACTTACTATTGCTTGATAAGTATCATAAGTATGTAAGTATAATACTGTATAATGAAGATCTACATAGATATGAACATTATTGTAACGTCAGGAAGAGCAGACGCCATCTGGAGACGTCTGGGCAAGATATAATCAAAAAAAAGTTTAACTCTATTTCCCTGATATGTGTTAAGTGAAACTGGACCTCCTGTTTTAAAACAGGTGGGTAAACTGTAAGGTTTTCTACAGATGTAAAATGAGTGGGAAACAATGTGGAATTTTAATATTTCAGAATATCCTTGAAGTAAGGTGCGGACACCCTTTCCTTAAACTTGGATCCTACAGGCCAAGTACTAAAGCGGTGCAGATTCATGAAGCATTTTCCCTTCTTTATTTCCTTAAGTGTCCTCCAAAACGGAGGGGGGGGGGGTCATGACCCCCTGGACCCACCCCAACCCCTATGGATGCGAGAGACGGACGTTTTTAAAACAAATGTAAACATCGTTTGTCTTCTTTTATGTGTGTGTACTGACAGTCCCTGTCGTCCTACTCCAGACGTTATATTTTACCCATCCAGACCCCTATAACTTCCTATCCAACCCCCAAGCCAAATAATATTAAAGCGAGCCAAAACCAATATAATTGCAAAATTATCAAAACTCAGATAAGTACAGCAATATGTTAGATGAGTCTAATTAAGGTCAGTGTTAAAGTATTAGCCATGAAAACTAGCTCAAACCCAAGTAGAATTCCATGAGCGGTGGTAATATTTCCATTTGTTTGTAAACTAACCCCATATTTGCGGATCCACAATAATTCATTTGAACAAGGAAAACTTGTTTTTAATGATTTTCTACCATATTTCATGGTATAGATTTTTTACATGGGCCAGTGGTAGGCTCAAGGAATGGATTTCCATGATTATTTGAGTTTGGAAAAATGTGTGGAACTTATTGGTTTTGGCTCCCTTTAAGTGCATACTCCCAACACCCTCTAATCTCCAAACCCTTCCATAACATCTCCAGGTCCTTAGTACACCTCCCTCTCTTCCTCCTGGTCGATCTAGGTCATCCTCAATACTACTACCTTCCTCCTCCCCAACGCTTCTCCAGGGCGTGCAAAGTGGACGGAATCTAGTTTCGTATTCCCCCAACGCTCTCCGATGACATTTCGCCCTGCGGCCAATTTGACCTCTAGCGGTCAAGGTCGGCGGTAGGGGTCACCTTGATAGGGGGACCTTCCATTAAGTACGTACGCACCCAGGGGGGGGGTTTCTTACAATTTTGAAAATTTGCGTACATTCCTGTATAAATCCAATGCGTATTCTAGCCAAAGGGGGGATGGGGGGGTCTAATTTTTTTGAAATTTTGCGTACGTACTAAATGGAAGGCCCCTAGCCTGGTGGGAGCAGTGGTCGAGGGAGGGAGGGGGGTTTACACCGTGGAGGAAGGACCGTGGAGGGGAACGATTATCACACGCTACATGTTTCATGGGCTATGATGACACGGTTGCACGATATCTCGCCAATGGAGATATTTATCGTTCAAACGTGAATGCCATTTTTATATTGGCTCAATGCGGATCTGGGAATTTATAGCTGGGTGTGTTGTTAAAGCGTGCTTGCATGCCGTGAGGTGGTATCGTTGGATCTGGACATGCATGATTAGAGCAATTATATGGTGGGGTAAAACAATGAATTTGCAAACTGCTACCAGGGGTGCGTTTTAATCATGAATGAATGTGTAACGTGCACCTTTGTATTTGCTCTCGGCGCACGCTTGTCTTATTAACAAACATTTTGATCCTCGTGCACTCGTGCACGATCTAGTAGGATCCAGGAGATCCTAATGTCCTTCCTTTGTTGTTGTTTTTGTTGTGGACCTTCAATTATGCAAAGAAGAGATGCAATGTTTTAGTAGTTATGTGTTATGTCTGCTCCCTCCTCATCCCTGATTTGTAATAGAAAAATCTCAGGATACGACGTTGCTTTCACAAGTTTAAAAAGATAGCAGATTTGTACAATACCATTGGCAACAAAATATGTTTAGATATGTTGGCAAATGACCCTCATAATTATCGCAATTATAGGACTGAATACCAGGCATTACACTATCTACCAAAACAGAATGTTTATATGAATAAACCACAATTGCCTCTCGCTTTTGCTACCGAAAAAGAGATAGTTTTATGACGAAATTACCATGGGCCCACGGCACTACGGACTTCTTAAGGTTAAAAACTTAAGCATTGGAGAAGAAGATTATTAATGCGCATTTGGGGACATTGTAATTACGCATTAAGCAGCATGAGGGCATCTGTAAGTGCATCTTGTTGGTGACGACTTAACACGTACTTAACCCACATTGTAACAGTCCAGCGCGCAGACGACATTCCGCTAAATTTCCCGCTTCTTTTCCCGCCATTAGTCAGTCCGCGCACACGGGCGCCTTGGTAATGAAGATCTAATAAAGATTCCTGTAGGAAAGAAACACATCAAAGGGGTGTGGCGCAGCTCGCTAAGATCGGAAAAGGCGGCAAAAATCGTGACCAGAGCTTTTAAACCGCTGAATGTGTCGATTGAAACGCGAACCACGTGGTCGCAAACCGGAAGACAACCACGTTAGCGCGAGCCAATCACCGCCCACCGGAAGTCCCATCAATCTTACTGATAGATGGCGCCGTTGCTATGGAGATGACATAAACATAGAGGACTGTCGATCGATGCTACGCCATGTCTGGTCGTTTAGTTCGTGCATATGGTCAGATTTCTATTTTAGGTCATTCTCTTTTCGAGCCAAAACAAAGTAACCTTTTCTTGCCAAATTTGGACATTAAACACTTTCTATGGTATCTGTATTCTACGAGGCGATTCTGCTTCCTGATATTTACAGACTTCTAAAGGTTCATCAAGAATATGATAGGAACCCATGTATGCTACATATCATTTGAAATCGAATTTATATCCTTTCTTCTGAAAAAGGGTATACGTACCATGTCTATAGTAAAAGTTGTATTCCACTAGTCGATTTGACCTCATATGCATGTTATTTGGTAATGTATTACTTATAACCGATAATGTGCAAAGACAAGAATTAAAACCATTTCTAATGGTATATAACATGTTCATGATTGGCTAATATTCCCACTGCCGATTTCTGAAATTGGGAATAACATTGTATAGCCTTTAGTCCATATTCCTGGCGATGGCATCGTGAGTAAAACTGTGCAAGTAGAATACATGCCTCAACCATAATCATGTACAGCCTTCAAGTTTGCTGACAATAACAGAAATGAAAATTCTGTCAGTATCCACTGTCCCCAAAGTGAGCCTCTCCTTCCTGTCCGTTTCCCTCAAATAATATCAAAAAAGGTGAAGAAAATTTAACAGACTCCAAAACAGTGTTGACACGGTGTTGTTTTGTGTCATGATCCAACCCTCTTCGAATTGCTGACAGCGCAAAATGTCTCCTGTCTCGTATTGGGTGACATGCCTGACACTGCCTCTAAAGTCTTTTCTTAAGTTTCAACCAACACGCAATCTGTGTGTTTTTCCAGGAAAAAGACTGCAAAATGACTCTGTGTCTGAGTACATTGCCTTGATTTTGGCTTTAAATCAAACAAACACTTTGAGGGATTAATGAATTATTAATAGTTATTAAATAAGCAGATACTTTGAGGAGGGATTTTGATAGTATAACCTGGTAAGCGATTAGAAAAGGTAACACAAAATGAATAGTAAACACTTTTCTTTGAATGGCAAAAAGGTATAAAACATCTAATGACCGAGAATTAAAGTTAATCTTTTGTCGTGTAAATACATATCTAACTACCAACGTTGTATAGGCCCAGGCCTATAACCAGAAAGCATATAGGCCTATGTTTGTGATTGAAAAACATCCACCGAAGAGAGGCCAAGAACCTGGCACTTATTCGAAAAAAAAAGAAAAACACATTTGGTATTCATTTTCAAGGTGCCTTTGTGAGAATATGATCAAAGTGATGTGATAATCTCAAAGCACTGCCCACTAACTGTGCCCTTGGAGATGTGAATATTAATCCCCTGCTTACATGTGCTGGGTAGACTATCTAGGTGTATCGATCTTATACGTCCATTAACCTGATTAAACGGGTCACTGCGTAACATGTAAATTGGCCCCGATTCCATCTAAATCCGGTCCGCACCTGCATACCATTCCTAACCCTTTGATTCTATCGGGCTCTAGTTCAAGCACTGCATGAAAATAGACCTTTACTGACCTTAGAGTTTTGTAAATGGGCCATTTAGGTTCAGTAAAGGTACACTAAAGATGACCTTTCAAGTCCTATAAAGGTCTTGTAACGGTGGTCTTTTCTATTCCTTAATGGCCCCATTTATAAGCCCAAAGGTCAGTATAAAGGTTTTGCATAGTGTAACAAGTTTATTTTATAGTGGGGTTTTCCATTAAGACTTGTACGCATTGGGAGGAGTTAGGGGGTCAGAAATTTCCCGAAATATGAGTACGTTCATGTATAAATGCAATACGCTCGTTAGCCCAAGGGGAAGGGAAGGGTTGGTCTAAAATTCAGGAAAATTGCGTGGGCAGGCATTCGTTTGAAATATCATCTTCGTACCATGCACTGCCATGCCCTGCCCTCCTTTACCTTCTTGTCTCCTGCCTTTTGGTTCCTTTCCCTGCTGTGCCCTCCCGCCTTCCCCTCTCCTCCCCTCCTCTTAAATGTATATCCCTTTCCATGCGTGTTTTTAAAGCTAAACGTGCCTACACATGTAATATGTCAACAAGTGACTTGTGCATATAAGAATGAGTAGTATATCAAAAGATTACATAGACTCTCACCGTGTACATTTGTTATCTTCACAGGGTGATTTCATGTACATAATATTATACACCTTTTAAAGTAGAAACGACGTTGCATGGATGGCACGTACATAACAGTTTAAGCGGTGTGCAGCAAACACTAGTCATTGGGTATTAAAGTATGAAGGCAAGTATTTGGTCGGCAAAGGTTAGGTAGTTGAGCACCTGGGAGGGAAAGACGGTATATGAATATAGATATATTTTTGAGGCTATGCTAATCGATGCTAGTATGAGAAAACCAGTGAATCGTACCAATTTTTTGGTCATTATTGAACCCTTTACTATGACATAATATAATTATATCTGATTATGAATCAACCCGGCCCTTTCCCTATTTGAAAGAAGGGGAATGCGATATATGCGATTTACCATTTTAACATTCATAAGAACCTGAAAAGAAACCCTTCTAAACTGGCATCCTTTGTATAAATCCTGAGCTGCCCTGCTACCTTAACCACTCTGCTTTCAAATGCATGTTCGGACCCGGAGCCTCGCGTGAGCTGCTCAACTTGTGGCGGACGTAGTTCCGCCGCTCCGCCCATGCCACATGCGAGCGGGCATGTTTAGGGGGGTCATGAGAGGGGAGGGGGCAGGGTAGGGCTGCTGCATGCCACCTGAAAACCACCTGTACTGAAGGCTCCTACCCTTAGTCTCAAAGAGTATGCCTCCCTGTATGGTTTTGATATGAGAAACAGTTTACTGTGATTTTATTGTGATTGTGATTTTATTATTAGTTAATGTGATTTTAATGTGATTTTAATTTGATTTTGATGCGAGTTGCTCGTAGGTATATTGCTCACAGCTTCCATGGATTTCTGCTCATTAGGAAAGTCTGTGGCACTAAAAACGTATTCTAGTATATGCTGGGAAGGGTTAGCAATTACAACTTCTTGATGCGATAACCTATCCAAAACTATTCGGTTTTTGTTGAACTACTCGGATACAATTTATGGAGATTAAACATATCACCACATCTACATCTGCTTTATTTGTCACTTGTTATAAACTGGTTTTGAAGTGATAAAAAAATAGGGGAAAAGAGATAGTTATGTTACGGTAACGTAAGGTATATATTGTGTCCGGGTTACTAAAGCTCCACATTAGCTTCACAAAATGTAATATATCTCTTAAATCACATTTTTCTTCTTATCTTAGCAAATGTTTGATCACAATTATCATGTAATCCAAATGTCATATCAAAATATGATTATGTTTTATAAAATACCACCTTTAATACCACGCTATTTCTAACCGTTTACTGATAAATTGTAACAATGCGGCCGCATTTGCCTTGCTGTTCTTTCAGCCATGTATGAGCTATTAGGCTTTGAACTTGAATGATTAATCGTATTCTATTTCCTTCCGTCTCCCAACCCTGCGCTTACGTTAGCGCAGCTCTTTATGATTGAACGACATA
Organism: Lepidonotus clava; assembly: GCA_936440205.1. NCBI lineage: Eukaryota > Metazoa > Annelida > Polychaeta > Phyllodocida > Polynoidae > Lepidonotus > Lepidonotus clava. Next base: position 37,765,969 of record OW387140.1, read on the forward strand.
TTTCTTTATTTTTTCCCTTTTTTTTGTGTGTGTGATTTTTATTACGATCATATTCTGGTAATATGTCTCGCAACTTAAAGCTTTGACGTCAAAAGCTTTCTATTCATAAAATGGATGTGCATATTGGCTTCCCACAACTTGAGACATTTCAATATTGTATGCATAACGCCCGTAAATAATTGAACAGGTGGTTGGCACATTTCGCTATAGAATGACAGTAAGTTGATATACACGCCAAATTTGACAGCGGCGCTCAAACTCGTGTTCGTGTCGTTTTTACCTTCTGACCTTAAAACAACATTCGGGACGAACAAACAACCACAATGATAAATACATTTTATTGGCATACGTATTTGTCACAGAAACTTTGTGGTGCCATGCGAATCCAAATTACAGGTAATTCTATGACGTTAATAGTGCCTGACATCTTAAAACATGATATAAATTAGTGTCATTTCCAAAAAGCGTCCGGGGACATACACGGACATTGAAGTAGCTAATTATTAATTAACTCTACTGAAACCATGACAATTTCAAAATAACCCTAAACTGCGCATGAATGCTTGCCCACTAGAATTGGACCATTCACTTAATTAAAGGAGCATTAAATGAGCAGCGTGAAGATTAGCAAAGTAGATTATTCTAAACATTTTACATTGGAATATCAAAATTATTAATCTTGTGGTAAAATTGAATCGAATTTCTGAGTAAAATCGTCCAAACACTATATTGTTAAATGTGTCTCATGTAAAAGCCACTAAGTGGCTGCAACTTGTTATTTTATACACGTACACCAGAGGTGACATCTCTGACGTCCTAACCTACATTAATTTTATGATCAATTCTTTCCTTTCTGAGAAACAGCGTGACTTATAAGCGGTCTCTAAGCTCCCAGCTGGCCAGTAGCATCATACGAACCATGTCAGATAAAAAAGAGAAAATATAAAGATGTAGAACATACATTTTTGGAAACCACATCATTGACATTAATTCGGAAAACCCCAATCTGTTTTTAAGAATGTTACCTATGATTTTTGATTTGAGCTTTAAAAAGACATTTAAGATTTTTTTTCATAAAAGGAACGATTGGCATGTGATATTGAATTGTTACTTATGGGTAATGGATATGTCCGAGTCAAAAATCTGTTATTACCATTTTGTGGCCTGGTCCCCTTTAGGAAGTGTATAAGAGACATTCTACCTGACATTTTAATCATGATACATTTAGAACAAAAGAAGTGTGGTTAATTAACACTACAGTTTATCACAACCTTGAAGTCCGCAAGCAGGTGTTTCAAATGGGTTGATCGTGTGGTTGTTTATTCGTAAAGGAAATAAAAGGGAAACCTAATATGCATGATCTGTTCAAGCTTTAAGAGTGAGAGGACAAGAACGTTTTCACGTTGAATCATTAATAATTATTGTTGAGGGTATTTTACTGTGTTTTTTTCCCAAATTTATCTAATGGTCACTTTTTTTATTATTATTATTATTATTTATGAAAACATCATTCAGGGTTACCCCTGGTCTTCCATGATAAACAATACATCGAGATAGAAGAATATACAATATACCATCACTTTTGTAAAGTCAAACATGTAATAAATACTCATATTTCAGATATTGGCGCCGCATTTGTGACATAAAAGTATGAACATCTGGACTTTGTTGTACATCAGCACTAAGCTTATTCCATAGTATTGTACCAGTATAGAATGGGCTTCTGTCGTATTTCCGACCAGTGTATTTCTCAGTTTTAAAGATAAATTTGTCTTGTGAACGTGTATTACGAGTTATTTGTTTCTGTACACCAGCTTGTTGAGAATGCTAATACATCAAAGAATATAACTGTATTTGTCTACACTGTTCCAAACTAATTATCTTAGCCCTTTTATGTAAATCAGGAATTCTGACATAATCCTTCCAGGAAAGATTGCAACACATTTTTAAAGCATCATTCTGTAAAACCTGAAGAGCTACTTTGTCCTTCTTATTTAAAGATAACAGTACAAAACCGATGTATTCTAATAATGGCAATATCGTTTGTTTATAAACTTGTATCGCAGTAACTTCAGTAATATAACGGCGTATTTTGCTTAGACTGAAGATACGATTGTTGACCATACTAGTTATCTTATTAAACATGGGATCGAGCGTCAATTCTTGGTCAATCAAAAAGCCCAGGTAATTGTACACAGAGACAAATTCAAGTGGTTCATCATAAGCATATACAGCAATAGGGTTAACAATTTTTCTTAGATTATTATGAGAACCCATAATCATAATTCTAGATTTCCTGGAATTGAGTTTTAAATTATTCTGGTCACCCTTGTGCCTTGTGGAATCCCTGTGCGTATCCGTAATGAGCTGGAAACTGACTTATTAAAGATAAGTGTCTGAGTTCTAGCAAAATAACTCTGAAACCAATTCAATAATGTGCCTGGAAATTGCATGTTACGAAGCTTGTCAATGAATAAGCCATGATTCAGACAATCAAAAGCCTTGGATACATCCAGGAAGGCCACCCCAACTCATTTATTATGACTAAAACTTGTATAGATATGTTTCAAAAAATCAAAAATGGCCATTTGCGTAGACTTATTCGGCAAGAATCCATATTGATTAGGACAGAAAATATTGTTGTCAAAACAGTAAGTAAATATATACGACGTTGGATTATTTTTTCTAATAATTTAGCATAAACAGGTGTTTGGGTTATTGGTCTCCAATTTGATGCAATTGACATTTGGCCAGACTTAGGTATAATGTTAATAACACCGTGTGCCCATTTTTCTGGAAAGATTCCAGTTCTTATAGAACATGAAAATAAATCAACAAACATTTCTGGTATGCATTCTACTACGTGTTTGCAAATATGTGTATTTATACCGTCTATACAGCTACTTTTAGATACCTCTATATCTTCCAAAATGTTTGCCCTTTTAAGATTACATACATGTACAGAAGATTTTCTAATATGTGCAACGGTTATTTTCATACCAAAGCCAATCTCGAGCAATCTGTGCACGTTAGTTCTTTATTTAGAGATGTTGAGCAGCATAATTTACATGTTTCGACCTCTTATGATCTTTATTTAATCATCCAACGTTTAGAGAATTTTTAACAAAAATACTTTTTGTGATCGAAGGAATATGTTTCTGCTGACTAAGCAGTATTTCCCTACGTATTCACACGCTGTGTGGAGCCGCCTTTCCTATATGGGTAATTAGAGTTTATTGGTTTTTGTGTTGTTGTTTTTTTGTAACTTTTTTAGCCTTTAGCTGTACAGTGGCCTTATATATTCTCTATAGGGTTCGGAAATGATATGCCCTTTCTGCTTAGTCGGTTCGTCGTGAAAAAGATTATTTAGATATCCATTTACTTTGTACACACATGTGATACCTTGATAACAAACAGACTATCTGCGCCATATGATTTAATTTGAACACGTTTTTAACATTTCTGCATGGGATTGCTGAGCGTGGAGACCAAGATTACAAAGGAACCATAGACTCCGGGATTTGAATCTCTCTGTTGTACATATTGAATCACTTATCATAATCTTTCCAAGGGTGGTTCTAGGCCAGGTATTAAACCTTGGAGTTACGGAAGTTCTTTACAATCGAAAAAATCTACCTCCTTATCAAAAATGGTGACGTGTTACCAGCATGACATGAACATTGTATGGCTTGAAAAATACTGTGCTTTATAATCACATAGCTTAAAAAAAGGTTACGTAGCTTGGAAATCACAAAACTGAGGCCATGCACACCAAGATGTACAGTAAGAGTGTTACTCAAAAAAGATCAATAGATTGCACTAAGATATTATGTTTTGAACCAGGGTACCTACAGTGAATATCATGAATACGGAATCATAGATAAACGAGTAAATTAAAGCGTCCTTTTATGATTTAAACATCATATCTTTGATTTAGGACCTGGAAGCATGCTTTGTTAAACGGCGGACTGATTTACATAGTCTTAACATTCATGTATGGTAATCCGCACTTCGTAAATCAAACGTATAAATAATTTCAAGGCCCTGCCTAGACAATTACATGAATACAATTATGTAAATCTTTTAGGTCTGAAGTCTAAAGTGGTGGGTTTTAGTATGCTGACAAGTGTGAGAAATCGATCGGGTGTGCCTTTGAGTTCAGTACTTCCAATAAAACTAATAAATTCACAGCTAGTGATGGCCCATGGACTTTCCCCAACACTCGTGTTTCTGAATGCAGTAATTGGTTTAATTTACACCTTATTGACACAAACGAGGAGAAGAGAGAGTTTTTTTATGTGAGTTCTCACTCTATCACATAGCTTCCCTTGTGAACATGATCAGCCTGTGGATGGTTGGGGGAATCTGTAAGTCTGGCTTAACGGGTGAAGTACTCTATCTTGTGCTTCTTCTTTTTTAAAGGGGTGTTTTAGATATCTAAACTGAATCAAATTCCACCGTCTGGTATAGAATAATGAAATCAATTATGTATTTATGGCATTTACCGAGTCATTGGGGAAGTGTTTAAGTTTCTATAGTTTTTGCTTAACAGTTTCTTTGTCTTGTATTCCCTTTGAACTGTGCATATAATATTGAGCGCTGTTTTGAAGACCACTTAAGAGCGATCCTCCGGACTTGGTATGCCAGTCTTGCATTAATTACTCCGTGCCGCCTTTAAAAAAATCATTAGATTCCATTTGATTCATTTCTGGCTGAATGGAAAGACATCTTTACCTCAAGAATAGATCAATACACAATCCTTACAGCGCCCTAAGGCAATTACCCGCCATATTACTAGGCGGAGCAGCTCGATGACATAGACCGACTCATCTGTATGGTAGGGCCATTTACACGAGCTGCTCATCCAACGCTTGAAATCCTATAGGGTGTATTCGACTGTCCGATTCTACTCCCGATTTTGAAAATCGACATAAGCAATATGGGTTGATTATGAACATGTCATATATCGTTGGAAAGGATTTTGAATCCTCTTTCAAATGGTATGTCACATGCATGGGTTACTGTAATATTACTGATAACTACATTGAAAGAACCGATTTCCCAGTAGGGAAAATCGTAGAATGGAGTAAAGGCTTTAGATATCTCTGTAAGGCACCCAGATGTAATGCCTGAATGTAAGCAAAATATCGAACAGGGGAGGAGTTAACCAAAGGAGCTGCTCTCATGGATTACTTGTTTTAAGGGAATGTGTGAGTGTGTTGTACGTGCAGGAATGTTCCAAAAAGACAGCTTTGAAAAGACAGCTAGAAAGACATGCTCGAAAAAGGACAGCTTTGAAAGGACAGCTAGGGACAGTCAGATAGCTCTTACTAAAGGTAAGGATTAGGTTCGGCATAGGCTCTGCCTCGCACTTTGCATTATTGAAGCCCTCATATGTATGAAAGCAGGCTTTTGTATACTTAATATTATGACTAAATAGATGTTAGCCTTTGTGGGTACTTTTTATTGCAACATCATTGGAACGACGGAACTCAACGTTAGCGTAGCTGTATGGCAGTTAGCGGTTCGTGGGATGTTTGGCATGTGTCGTTAATGTCTTAGTATGTATAATTTATCTACACAACCTTTTATTAGCTGTTGAACTGTGTTAGATTTATATTTACTTATTGCGGACAGTAGGCTTGACCGCCTTGAATCATATAATATTTTGGAATGTATAGAGGTCTACCTTAAAGGGACATGGAGAGTATTCTGACTAACAAGTTTTGTCCCTTTAAGTACGTACTTTTAATGTTGACAAGTTGTAAGTTGTAAGTTAAGTTTGTTTCATTTGATAGCGAAATAAAACATGCAAATAGCTAATCCTGAGCTTACCACAAAAAACACATTCTAATGGAATAACTAACAGAATTGATCGAATAAAGAACACATAATTATTTCATTTGCCATGGGGAATTAATAATTCATGGATGTGACCTAAAACGTGTCTTACCCTAGCCGAAGGTCTGAATAAAATATACTTCCGATGGCCTGAGCAGCCCGAGGATTGGACTTTACCGTGATACCCTAAACCCTGCTCAGTTGAACATGACAAAAGCCCGGAAGCTTGAATTTCCGATGAAGCTTAGATTACCATAATAAAAGCCCAGTCCTCGTATACTACTTACTATGAAATTAAAGCCAAAGCAACAAGCTCGGGCAGACCTTATTCAACATCCAATGTTTTTCCAATCTATCTAACCTTCAATCAATTTATTTGAATTTCAAATTTAAAAGAAAATCCGAAGCCGTCCCCAAATGCTTCCAAGCGTTTTAGGCCAGCCTTTTTCGATTTTTATTTTTATTTCATTTTATTTTTTATTTTTACAGTGTGAAGGAGACAGCCTAAAATGATGTCCCACCTCTCTGGCGGCACTCTGTCGCATGCTATCAAGCCAAAAGAGGAAAGCCTGTCAAATCACTGACACATACAATGCATTACGGAGCAGCCGAGGGCGCCGAGCTACTGAACACAGGGGTGTGACCCAGTTAGCTGTGAGCTGCTCGTCCTTGTAGGTATGACAGAATAAGGTGAGTAGATGGTGAGTCGGTACATGGGAGCTGCTCCTTTAAGTCCCAGAGGCCTCTGTGGGCCGGCCCACAGGGGAGGGTGAATAATTCAAGTCTACTAGGGACCCGTGTCTTCATCATTAGTGAATAATATATTCCAAGAGCGCCCAGAGATTGTCACCACTAGTGCCCCCTAGGGGTGGTTGGCGACAACAAGTGCCCTTCCCTGGGGGTTGGGACCGGCTTTCGGAAGGGTAGGAGTGACCCCATGGTGCGACTTGTACTCCATTTATGATCATCAACATTTCATGAATACCTTAAGCCTTAGGTGTGTAGCCCAGTTTGGAGATTAAACCCCTGAGGTGTACTGTTGACTTTTTAATTTCGGTTTAAAATTCCTTGGAGTAAGTTCTATGAAATAAAAGAGAAAACAGAAACAGAAAAAATGGCAAGGATAGCAGGCAGAAAGAGGAAAGGGGTATTCTTATTGTATGTGCTAAAGGTGTAATTCTAAGGCGACATACACTTCGACAAACAAGCAAAAACATGAACCCTTTACTAAACATCTTACATTGTAATGTTTCATGTAGTTGTGACATTCGGCCAATTTTAAAGGTCTTTCACCTACTAAAGGGCATGATTTCCTTTGAATGTACACACATTGAAGAATACATGTGAAGAATGTTTTTTGAGAAACCTGTAAAACTATGAAAAAATCGAATATGGTAGTGCCTATGTTGGCAAACGGCATATGTGCCAAAGACCCCCTGCTGCAGGAATTTAAGAGAATGCCTCCTTCTTAGCTTTGATCCATAATTCTTGGCGGTTGTTTCAATGACAAGAGAGTCTTACACTTAAGAATACGGCAACGTGACAATAGATTATTCAGTTTGAACAGTACAGTATTGTACAATACGCCTTTTAGCCTAGCCCCATTCGCACTCATACCCCAAATTATTGGTTCAAACCTTGCCGCAACCCGGGCGCAACACTAACGAAAAATGTCTAGAGTATTTGGCAAATGACAGTTAACTATACACAGGCACGGAAAGGCTCTTAACTTGAATCCTTTGTTCAACAGTAATGATAAATTAGATTTCTAGAAAATCGTATTTCTAAACCGGACGTGATGCAGAATATCACGACGGCCTGATTTAAAGACACTCTCTGTGGAATAACCTGGATGCAGGCTTTTCAAAATAAGAAACACATCACAGATGAGAATCCTATGTAAACATGGCATTACCTTTCTTCTGCAGAGACTATCAGTTTAAAGGAATGCACACACAGTAATACGAACATCTGTTTTGCCAAGGAGGATTGCCGCTCAATTCCACAAGGCAAGCTTAATGTCCACAAGGCAAAGCTTAATGTCCACAAGGCAAGCTTAATGCCTAGGCTTTGGCGGTTGGACGAGAACCTACTAATGTGTTTACATTGTTTAAGCAAATAGGTTTTTCCTCTATTCAAGAGCCTCTATCCTTTAAAGGTGACACGTCTTCGGTTGTTTGTAAAGATTCATACCCTGTGAGTTGTTCACCAAATAAACTCCAGAGATTTAAGAGTTGCTGGGGCACCTTTTTGATACAGCAGGCCTGCTTTAATCTTGCAATACAGTCTTCAAATAAATATTAAGATCTGTAGAGAAAATATCCTGGAAAAGTTTTGGGCACCGTTAAACTTTTCATATTTAGCTCGATCCTTGCATTGTTTTCTTATACTGTTTAGAAATGTTTCTCATCTTTTTTTGTAAAAGTTTTGCATTCCATAAAACACTATTGAAGCAAGCGAGCACTCTCGGCTTTTTGCAATAAAAGGGCGTTGTATGTGTTAGGAGAGACGCTATGTATTAGTGGAAATAGCGCAAGATCATGAAGATTACTTGTTCATAAGGGCAGGTTAAACTAGTAATAAAGATTCCCGCTAATAAACAGCCAACACCTATTTATTAACATGCCTAAAAACATAAGAACAAAAATAACTTTAGACACTGTAGATAAGAGATATAGGAAAGTAGCTCAAATAAATCCAGCACGAAGACACCTGCATGCATGGGCAGAACATGCACATGTATACATGTATAGTTATGCTGAGCTTTGCATGGAATCTCAGCATTAATTTGAGATTCCACAACTAGCTTTGATTGATATCCTCACTATGTACGCGCCCTCTATTGCCTCCCACAGTATTGATCACAAAGCCTGATTGTAAATCAATGGAAAAACAATATTTTATCCACGATCTCTAAATGCAACGAAAAAGTTGGCCGTACAAGCTACACGCACCCCCAAATTCCTCGTCTTTTGTATTCCAAAATAGGCAAACTTTTCGACGGATTGTTTGCACGCAATCTCCCAATCGTTCAGTGATGTTTATGAGCAAGTCCTGCTATTAAGTAGTTTGTGTGCGCCTAGGTTCCATATGGATATTTCATTCAAATTAAGCGCCAATGTCCTGTAACGTTCGATTTGGATTCACTTGAATAACCCCGGGTCAAAGCGATCATGCAATTGCATTTCCCCTATGAAAAAACACAATGCCTCAAAAGAACTGTACTATAAAAGGAATGTGCAAAATTATGGATGATTTGCGGTTGCTGTGCAATATCTGCAGACTTGAGAGTTCTCACGTGTATAATTGTGTTGCTAGGGTAGAGAAATGTGTGTTTTATGGAAGCAAGGGAGCATGTCTTTCATCTGTTGTTACCTGGCAACACTCTTTACTTTTTATAACTTCCTTTCTTAACAGCTTTCTGCTTCCGACTAAGCCACCTGTTTTCCTCCTTCCATAAGTATTTGCCCATTACGGTGCCCTACAGACTCTAAATACCGCGATCCGACTTGGCCATTTTGTAAATTGACATCAGGGATGTGTGTTACTTATATACAAAAGTAGTGGATTATGGATATTCTCTCGTGATTTTTTAAATACATATAGTATGGAGTTTAACTAGTAATATCGTGATGTATAAGAATGCAGTTATTGATATTTCTGAAACAAGTAAAAGAGTTCTTTATTTTAAATGGGTGTAAAGGTTAGGCCTACATTCACATACTAAGAGAAAGAAATGTACTTGGAGGAGTAGGCCTACATCTTGTGAATTAAAAGTAACAAATTAATAGCATGTCAAAAAGAATATGTATAGGAACACTGATATTTGCCCCGCTCAAGTTAAAGTTCTTATCACCCCACCTTGTGATTAGAATTAATAGGAATTAATAGAATTTCAAAGAATATTTCTGCGAAAATTGTTTTCCCCTCTCAGGTAGAACTCCCCATTACCTCTCCTGTTATTTCCTACATCTTATCCCCCTACTCTGAGGTATATCCCTACACCATGGAGAAGAATAGGAGCTGGTACCCAGCCGTCAAAGCCAGCCTTACACACATCCTGCCGGCTGCCTGCGTCAGCGTTTTCAAAGTGAGGCGGGGACTACTTTTCAGACAGATATTCCTCCGCTGCGCCGCAGAGCTATTGTGAGTAGCCGGATGCTCACGCGCGTCAGATGGTCCGCTGCAAATGTCAGGTACACATTAGGAGTACGTGGAAAGAGAGACAGCATTGTAGTGACAACGAACCAACGCTCTGTTGGCAGGCTTACAGAGATTGGCCCATCCCAGGCCGTCGCCAACAAGACTCTTACATGGCCTAGGTTACACGCGGCGATTTCTGGTGGTGATTGTTGTTGGCGATTTTGTTGGCAATTTTTTTTACTTTTGTGTACAGTGATGGGGAATTATATGGACCGCCATTAAGAAGTGAAAATCATCTCACAGGCCATCGAGAGAATCTAAGAGCGATTTTACATGCTATTTCTTTACCAAATTTGGGGGATATTAAGTTAGGTGAGGTAGCTAGGATCTTGGTCAGGAACAAGTGAAAAGGAATTTCCCCTACCATAATTTGTTGTATTTATTTAATAATTGCTTAGGCCCGTATGTAGCGTGAAAGAACAATTTGACTATCCTGCAGGGCAGTTCCTAAATTTCGGCAAGCAGTGAGATGAAATGTTGCAAATAATATCCACATTAAAATGCGGCATTTTCCAATCTTTGTGCATCTTCCAAAAAAAAAGGGAAGGGGGTCTGGACCCCCTGAAGACCCCCCCCCCCCGCGCCTCCTCTCTACCTCCATGTATCCACCTCAAGATCCTGTCACCAAATCCACCCAGTCTCGCCTTATTAATTTATCGCCGCGTGGAACCCTGCCCTAAACCTCCACCTCTCTCTTTCTCTGTCCTCCCCTCCTCGAGTCTCCTACTCTCACTTTCACAGAGCGGGAAGCCTGATGGGGTCTGATGAAAATTGACAGATGTCTACATTGTCCTAATAATACTCCTCTGACGTCCGCACCTGCAAATGGACTTTTACGAGCCCGGGTCTCCCGGGGATGAGTCGGTGGCTCCGTTGTTAAACATTCCCCAGAATGTCGCCGAGCGACAGTGCGCATTGTTAGTGCTCGTCGTATTACATGTATTTTTCTGGCATTTTCTAGGAAGAGGATGTTTATTTGTATGGAGTGTTATATGTGTTATCGGTGTTGTGTATCTTTTTTACTACTTGATTAATTAGTGTAATTATGTTTGTTTTGTTTTTGTTGTGAAAATATTATTTAAACATTCCCCAGATTGTAGCCGAGTGACAGTACGCAGTGTTAGAGGCCGTCGTATTACTTGTATTTCCTGGCATTTTCTAGGAAGGGATTGTTTATTTGTACGGGGGGGGGCTATACGTCGTGTATCATTTTTCATCACTTGCGTGTGATTAATAAGCGTATGCTTGAATTTTGTTCTGGAATTATGATTTTGATAATTTACATGATACTGTTTTTGGTTATTTGGTATTACCATATCATTATACTAAACTCGTCATGGCGCGTCGCATTTTTGTAATTTCACCCAGCCTCGCCTTATTAATATGAGTAATTTCTCAGCACTTAATTAATTAGTATTTGTGATATGCATTTTTTCTCTGATAGGAAATAATTAGGTAATTATGTTGTTTTTGTTTATAGCATCACGTTAAAATCACTATCCTGTAAATACTTGGCTTTCATATGTATAATTGTAATTACCGGTACTCTGAAAACCAAGGGAAACCGTGCCGATTGTAACTAATAAAAAAAACTTTACACAAAATATTAAACCATTTGTGGGTGGTCTCTCAATTTAACAAAATACTACTAGTAATTTGAATATCAGGGCACTGCCTGAAAGTGTTTATGGAAAGAACTAATTCAATTTTGGTGTTGTAGCGAGCAGAACCAGGCTCAACGTTCACTAGCACTACCACTACCACTACCGCCCGGCTCTTTAAGGCTAATGTATTATTGACACGGAGGTCCACCCCCTCTTATCTGTCAACCTTTTTACATTCCCCTTCATATTTCCATTTCATGTAGGCCCTAAAACACCATTAACCTTGTTATCTGAGCTGTCCCCTTGCTATTCGTCAACCTACTAAATCCATAGCTTCCCTAGGCACATATTTCAATATAGCCATAATAACTCTCACTGTTTAAAGCATTTACATAGTTTGTGGTGCTTTATTCTTTTGTTATTATGATAATTGAAGTAATCGTTTTTAAAGATTTTTCAAGATTTGTTTTTGTCAAAAGTATGAAACAAAAATTAAAATTGCATTTTTGTGATCTGTACAAATAAGTTGCAATTAGTTTCTTTCAAAATATCTACCCCGTTGACAACAATGTGATTATATTCAAATCAGTTTAATAAGTTTATAGAATAGAGTACCTTAAAATCATTAGGACATAATTGAAAAACATATGATAAGATAAGGCTTTTACAGAACGTTTGAGCAAATTATATCTATATACCCAACCAAGGAACGACATAACTCTAATGGTCTATAATGTTTTAGTAACGTTCTATGACGTTCTGTGTCATCACATTTGGCTCGGTAGCTACCTTGTAGATCCAAAAACAAAGGCTATTAGAGAACTTTACTTTTAATCCAAAGTACTTACTTCCCCAGCCCAATAACCGACCTAGGCCGGTAATTGTTAGCTAATCATTAATCCATCGATCCCCAGTGTGTTAATTGTAAAAGTCTCATGGGGAAAAAGTGTCAAAAGGAAGCAATAACACCAGGCTGGTCCTCAGTGGCATAAGGCCTTAGGGACCTGCAGACTAGCCCTAGGTGGCCATGTTACTATTGATAAGTCCCCAGGCACATCTGATGACACCTAGGGATCTGATATACTTCTTGTATAATCACAGGGGTGTATTTTGATACTCCATAGGATACTATGCAGTGTCGAGTCTTTCCTTTGCACGGACACATTATAAAATGTTTGAATAGCATAATACAATTATATTCAGACTAACACTCTATTAATTTTATCGTTATCCAGGGTCCAGCCCGATGATACATTGTACGCTACACCTATATCTCTTAGATATTTTAAGTTTTCTTAGACCAATGTGCATGAGTTTTGGTCAATTATACTGGGAGCAACATAACTATAGACTTTATCTATTTCATATATTCTCCCATACTATAGAGATAAAGAATAGCAATAATCAATACAGATTAGATTCTATTTCTCATCACAAGCATTTTACTTAAAAGAAAAAAAGAAAAGGTATTCTGACAAAACCAGTACTTGTAAATATTACACAAACGCAAATTGTAGGTACTCCTTGGAGCCCTGTCATTTCTTACACTGGAGGGCTTGGGGTAACTACTAAGGCTGACGCAGAAAGAAAAAAAGCACCAACAAATAAAATCAAGCCCACACCAGAGCTCGCACCTCAGTGGTCAACCCTGCCTCACACGTCCAAGTGTTACAGTGGGTGTTGATTGGGCTACGGGCTCGCCCTTTGGCCCCCAAGGAGTCATGTCAGAGGTGTGGTTGGATTGATGGATCGTTTATACGACCACAACCACCTCCCCCAGTGGGACAACCTCCCCCACAACCTCCCCCACCAAATCCCCCACCACATCCCCAACCACATCCCCTCCCAACACCACATCTAACCACACCACTATACCCAGCTACCCCAGTTTACTCGAGGGATTGGGGTATTCATGTATTAAATGTAGGTATTTAGGAGCGGTTGCAAAGGAAACTGCCGTATAGACACAAATACATATTAGTATAATGATATAAAACATATTTGCCTTGTGGAAGCAGTCATGAAAGTTGTTTACATACTCAATAATGCCAATAATCATTATCATTGTGGGGTATAATGTTAGATGAACGTTGGATATGATTACTCAATGATGATAATTATCGTTAGATATGGTATTAAGGAGTATGATATTATATTGCTGTGCTCAGCTCTCTTTTACTTTTACCAAACAACATCGGTTATCAACCTTTTTGTTTTCACTTAATGCCAGAGGCAACCATGCCTGTCACACGATGTTAAGTATATGTGACAACCATGAATACATCCAGGATAAATGGAGTATGTTCGGAACATCATAGGTTATTATTTGCATGTAGATATTATACATCTATTATGCTAACTAATACATGAAATGATTGGACGATTCTCCGTGGGTATGGTGTGCGTTCTGGGTGACGGGCGACTGGCGACAGACAGTGAGATCACCGGGTAAATCGCTGGGAAAATCACCAGGAAAACATCAAACTTGCTTAATATTACAGTCGCCCAGTGACGTCGATGCCAATTCTCCCAGTCGCCCATTGCCCAGCGACAGAAAAATCGCTTAGAGGGTATGGGGCTTAAGGTACTATTATATAATAGTATACTTCTGAAAGGACTGGTACATATCCCATTATTATGAGGTAATGCAGAGGTTAATAACCCCTGTATAAGATGTCATGACCCAACTCTATGCTGGCCAGTATTATGTTTGATAAACAACAGTTAACCGGGCCCACTTTGATGACCACCACCTGACAACCTAACCATGCCACCAACTGACAATCTTACCATGCCACCACCTGACAACCCTACCATGCCACCACCTGACAACCTTACCATGCCACCACCTGACAACCATACCATGCCACCACCTGACAACCATACCACCCCACCATTCCACCACCTGACAACCCAACCACCCCACCATCCGTCTATATATCCCTCTACCCAACCACTAACACATCCCCTCTATGTATTCCCCTACCCTCTATCCCTGTGCCCCTCTTCCTCCCTAGTGTGCCATTATTCTCTACCAGACAACCAATAAATTACAGTCAGACCATATGTATGCATTATGGAAGTTTAACTTTTATGGCCAATACAAAAAGTCAAGTTGCATTACTACCATGCATGTGGATTGCAATCACCAATGCTATTTGGTCAGAGTTTCTACCCGAGTCCATAAACCACCCATTGCTTAGATTTCCTCAGAGATCTTGTTTTTTAATCCCTCTATGCCATTAACACTCTGAAAAGGATGGGGCATAAGAGGCGGGTATATCTAAATAATGAATACTCTCGACACGCGATGGAGAGATTTGGTCCCCTCTTCTCTTTTCTCTGTATATATGCTATGTGGCGGCTGCAACACTAACAGGTAAACTGGCTGTATTTATGGTGGCATTATGGTATTGCCAACATATACACTGCCCCACCTGCCACTGTCAACAGCATGCTGCAGCTAGACTCTATAGGCTTGAATCAGCAGACCCCCCAACATGCCCAGCTATAGTTGGCCATTGCAATCACGTTTCAGTGGCGTCGATATTTGCAATATCCTAACAGCTCCATTGATTGCCAGGCAGGGCAGTCGAATCGATGGTGGGGGAGGGGACAGTAGGGGGTAGTTTGGGAGAAGTGGTAGGATTGGGGTAGAGGGCCTTGTGGTACTGACTACCGTTAAAAATGAGGGGAATGGGGGTGGGTGACGGTAAGGGCAGTGTTATGATATGGTGCTGATAGGTAGGGTTAACCAGTCTGACTCTTTATCTGCAGGCACCTGTGGCTTGCTACAATGCGCCCAGTGATGGTATGCAAAATGCACATAAATGCTTAAAAAATACGCATTGCGCATTCTGCAGAAACGAAATGTTAGCATACTTAACATAACATTGCCTAATTTGTTATTGTACATATTATTAAGAACCATGGTTTTCCTCATTAATCAAACTCTATGCTGCAAGAATGTCATACTTTATTAAATGTGTTCATTACTATAGTGTTATGAATATACGAACATTCAGGTTACTTTATATACGGTAACATAGGCCGTATGCAAGGGTTTGCACTTATTCTCTTCTCTCCTTAAACAGGCAATGAAAACCATTAAAGTCAAATAGATCACAATGATTTATGTGAAATACATTTTTCGAAGTCACAGTCATGTGAAATCAGATTTATGATTATCCTGATACGTCTCATTAATCTTCTTAGAATTACCAGCTTTCTCCATGTATGATGAAATTCCATTACACCCAACTTCATTGATCAGACATACATTTTTCCAAATCCCTTCAACAATTCCACTTTAACAGAACGCCTGAACACATAAAGTCTGACTCAAAAACCCTTCCTCTGTACCAATGAGGTATCCATTTATATTTTCTGCAAGGACGGGAATCAATTCCAGACATTTAATGTGGCTTTCAGGATGTCACACCCACTGACTGTCAAAGCCAATGACTCGCCATATCTATTATTGAGCGTTTAAAACGGCTATTGGTCGGGCTTGTCTTGAATAATTGATTCCTTCAACACTGCTTTGGTGCTCCTGCTATTAGGCAAGAAGGTCACCCTGTAATGACAGCCTTGTGTCGACTTCTACAATGCTTCCAACATGGCCAAATGTGTTGTGTTTTTTTGTCAGATACAAAGTATTACTTGGAGTGGCTCCACAACAAATGCCAGCCTACTCTCAGTTCTGACATGGCCTGTCGGATTACTACATACACATATTTTCACGCTGTCAAATTTTCGCGATTACACTAATAAAAGGTATTTTTACTTGAAGTAGTTACACTACAAATGCCTGCCCACTCAAAATACTTACAAAGCCTGTCAGATTACTGTGAGCACACATATTTTTTGCTCGCGAATACACTAATAAAAGATATTTTCACACATTCCTGTTTGTGTTTTTACCAGTTATTTACGTTTGTTCTATGTTAGGCCTTTGATAACTTTTCGTACACGTTATATTTTCACAAAGTGGTTACAGTGCTACGGAAAATTTGTACAGTGAAAATATAATTACGTTTAGAGTATTACGTGTGTCAGTTCTGTTGAAATGTTTGTAACACAATTGTCACACCATTTCTGAATTTGATATTAAATGTCAAAATAAGAAAATGTAGCTTTTCACTGAATACAACTTCCAATTGGCATATCAAATCGTCTTACGAAAGATCAAATAGGACGACGCGTTGACGATCCTTTGGTATGCTTTAAGTAAGCTATTTGTGAATATCATATCACTCGTCAATTACCTGCTTTAGGTTTCTTGTAATGTTCAGGTATGAGGGACAAGAAGTAGTTAAACATCATGGTGAAACTCAATACGTGAGGATACTGAAGTAATCAATACTTTGACTTTATGAAAGCAAAAGTACAATGAAATATCAATTTCCAGTTAATATTCAAGAAATATAAAGTATTGGCTGGCCAACGGACGTAATTCCTGTATGACGTTTGATATTGGCATCGTCATGGGGCTGCTTCATAACAAATTGTGGCTGCTGTATAGTGACAAGAAGTGTCTTATAAAGAACTCAAGTATTTTAAGACTCTACGGGATGGCTCACATGTACACCCATAGTGATCTATCACATGCAGATCCACACTCATCAGCTTATCTACCCCCTGTGCACCAACAGTGATCTCACCCACACACACATCCCAATTGCATTTACAGGGAACTATTACATGTCCACCAATGTTATTCTATCCCATGCTCACCTAGAAGGATATGCCCCCATGTACAAACAAAGTGATCTATCCCATGCACACAGAGTGATCTATCTCATGCACAGACAGACTGGTTTATCCCATGTACAGACAGAGTGATCTATCCCATGCACACACAGAGTGAACTATTCAATGCACACACAAAGTGATCGAAATCCCCCCCCCCCCCACACACACACACACAAACACACATACACATACACACATATAAGAGATCAATAATGACATGTTAATGTCTCATGACAAAACTAGAATTTACAAAGCCCTAGCTCCCACGTGTACCCACTGAGCTTATAGCAGTGACTAATATAAGCTCAGCCTACACCATATCTAAATTCAGGCAGCAGGGGAGGTCAATAAAATAATACATAATCTGTATGTCTTCCCAATTTTATCATATCCTTCCAACTTCTAATAAACACTGCCATAACCTGTCGGTCGGTGAAGTTACTTTTACCATTCCCTAATTCCCTAGGGAGATATAATTTATTGAATGCTAATGGGACAGTAGTTGTATTTTAAGGTCTCATGATGCTTATACGGGATGGTTCATATGCGCACCCAGGGAAATATATAGCAATAAGATGAAACACAAAAAGAGAGGGATAAATCATTGCATATTCTCAAATGCCCATCTCTATCTATCCATAACCATTGAGGGGCCAGCAATGTAGGTGTGGCAGACAGTTTATTAACACTTAACCATTATCTAATGTTTGATAAGGATTAATTGTCTAAAGGGGGTTTAATTTGTCTATAGGTTGATCACCCGCACAGCTGAGCAGCAGTGCATATAAGGGTCAGTGCGTAGTGAAAGACTGTACGTACCGCTCCTTGTTTTCAGTATTTTCATAAATTTTGGAATCTTGTTTGGGTGATAAAATATAGAAGAACCTTAGGGGTTGTCCTCAGGTGTGTGTACAACCCATGGGAATCATACGACCCTCAGGCTGTGACGATTCCCTCTGGATGGTACACACACCCTCGGATGCCCCCCGCGGTTCGTCTTATATCAGTATTACCATATGTCTTGATAGTAGTTGGGGTTCTAGGACAACTACCCCTGGGACAACTACCCCTGGGACAACTACCCCTGGGACAACTACCCCCTAGGACTATTACCCCCTAGGACTATTACCCCCTAGGACTATTACCCCCATAGGACAACTACCCCTGGGACAACTACCCCTTAGGACAACTACCCCTTAGGACAACTACCCCTCTAGATAGGACAATTACCCCTATAGGTAGGACAATTACCCCTTTAGGACAACTACCCCCCTTAATAGGACAACTACCCCCATAGGTAGGACAACTACCCCCCTTGATAGGACAACTACCCCTCTTGATAGGACAACTACCCCTATTGGTAGGACAACTACCCCCATTGGTAGGACCTGCCCTTGGTGTTCAGGGCTGGGCAAAGGAGGGGTAGGCCAACCAATGGTTGTAGTTGTTCTTTCAATGGGGGTAGTTGTCCTACTAAAGGGGGTAATTGTCCTATCAAAGGGGGGTAGTTGTCCTACCAATAGGGGTAGTTGTCCTACCTATGGGGGTAGTTGTCCTATCAAAGGGGGGTAGTTGTCCTACCAATAGGGGTAGTTGTCCCACCTATGGGGGTAGTTGTCCTATCAAGGGGGGTAGTTGTCCTACCAAAGGGGGTAGTTGTCCTATCAAGGGGGGTAGTTGTCCTATCATAGGGGTAGTTGTCCTATCATTGGGGGTAGTTGTCCTATCTGTAGGGGTAATTGTCCTAAAGGGGTAATGGTCCTATATATAGGGGTAGTTGTCCTATCTAAAGGGGTAGTTGTCCTATGGGGGTAGTTGTCCTATGGGGGTAGTTGTCCTATCCATAGGGGTAATTGTCCTAAGGGGTAGTTGTCCTAAGGGGTAGTTGTCCCAGGGGTAGTTGTCCTATGGGGGTAATAGTCCTACGGGGTAATAGTCCTACGGGGTAGTTGTCCTAGGGGGTAGTTGTCCCCAGGGTAGTTGTCCCAGGGGTAGTTGTCCCAGGGGTAGTTGTCCCAGGGGTAGTTGTCCTGTCACCAGTAGTTGGTGGTAAAGTTACCTTAGCATCCCCTGGTGCCTATACAGTGATTCTTTAGTCCAATATGTGTATGTCCATATCTTTGTGCCTTCTTCTAAAGGCCTACCTGTGAAAATGCGAGTACTGTAAGTGCTGTTTGTTGGGGTTTTTTTTAAAATGAAGTTACCCCACCATCCTCTAGCCCCTGTGCTTAATTAACCCAATATGTGTATACCCATATATCTTGGTGCCTCTTTTCAAATGCCTACCCTTGAAAAGACCAGTACCGTAAATGGTGGTTGGTTTTTTTTTATGATAAAGTTACACGACCATCCGCTAGTGCCTGCATGGGTTTAATTTGCCCAATGTGCATATTTCCATATGTCTTGGTGCCTCCTTCCAAAGGCTTAACCTTGAAAAGACCAATGCTCTATACGGTGATTGGTGCCTTTTTTTAAGAATGAAGTTATCTCACCAACTGCTAGCGCCTGCGTGGGGTTTAATTTGCTCAATATGGGTATTTCCATATGTCTTGATGCCTCCTTCCAAAGGCTTAACCTTGAAAAACCCAATACTCTATGTGGTGGTTGGTGCCTTTTTTAAGAATGAAGTTATCTCACCATCTGCTAGCGCCTGCATGGGGTTTAATTTGCTCAATATGGGTATTTCCATATGTCTTGATGCCTCCTTCCAAAGGCTTAACCTTGAAAAGACCAATACTCTATGTGGTGGTTGGTGCCTTTTTTAAGAATGAAGTTATCTCACCATCTGCTAGCGCCTGCATGGGGTTTAATTTGCTTAATATGGGTATTTCCATATGTCTTGATGCCTCCTTCCAAAGCCCTTACCCATGAAAAGACTAACAATGGGAATGGTGGTTGGTGGATTTTTTAATGATGAAGCCACCCCATCTTTACCTATGTGCCTGCAAGGGGTTGCTCAATATGGGTATTTCAATACTTCTTGGTGCCTGCTTCCAAAGGCCTACCCTTGAAAAGACCAGCAATGGAAGAGGTGGTTGGTGGCTTTTTTAATGATGAAGCCACCCCATCTTTACCTATGTGCCTGCAAGGGGTTGCTCAATATGGGTATTTCAATACATCTTGGTGCCTCCTTCCAAAGGCCTACCGTTGAAAAGACCAGCAATGGAAATGGTGGTTGGTGGCTTTTTTAATGATGAAGTTACCCCACCATCCGCTAGCGCCTGCGCGGGGTTTAATTCGCCTAATGATAAAAGAAAGTAACTATCCCATCCATCACCAAGCCCAATCACAGGCTGTGTGAGCGCAGGATCAGATTTGTTTATCATGATTTAATTAGACAAGGGGAGCACGCTGATTGGTTAATGATGTTTGACCCAATCGGACCAACATTGCCGAAATAAAAATATCCCCGAAGGCAAAAGCAAACACAGACCGTCTTCGGTTTTACCCCCTCCTTCTGGACTGCGCTGTCTGATATCTATAATTAGGAAATGGTTATCTTAAGTTGATTAAAGAGAGAACGGCCTCTATGCTTGCTGCTGCCGGGAGGGGGAAAAGACTGAGACATTTCCGGGAATCAATTTTTAATGGGGAGATTAAGCTAAATATATTACCAGAGTACATGAAAGCAATTTCCGATCACGCAAACCCGCCTTTGTAGGCCCAGAAAATGGCGGGCTGTATTCAATTTGGAAAGGATTGGTTGTGATCAATACATTGAGGGCGTCATATTATTGAGACGTTGGCCTGTGTGCCCTCACTCCCACCCCAACCAAACCAATCCCTCTGGGTTTAAGATCTCCTTGGAGAAGTGGGTCAGGCTTGAATAATCTCCATGTTTGTTTTTTGGCGCCATTTATTCCCCATAGGAGATCCTCAAATGTCGTCTGCTAATGCATTATGAAGCCTAACCTCACTGATGTCGTGACGTCCGCCGCCATGATGACGTACCGAGTACGACACGCCGTGAACAAGCCGACAGTCGCCGGCTTACTCTGAGCCAATCAGCGACGGGCTTACTTAGTGCGTCAGCCAATCATAAACGACCTTTGGTAGAGGTCAACACGCCCCGTTGTCTGGCGTCGCCACTAGGGAGCAGCAGTGAACTTTGATCAGGGTCTACTCGCTTTGACAGCCCCGGCTGGGTAATTGATGCTGCTGTAATACTAGAATCACTAGGAGGCAATATGGTTCGGCGAGGGGAGGATTTCTGTAAGGTGGTGTTGGGGAGGGGGTGGGGGTTCTATAATACCCATAGGCCTATAGATCCAAGTTCGAGCGTTTATGTCATTATTGACATCAGGCCTTTATAATTGGGCCAAAAGAAAAAATATTGTGTTCAGGTAACCCTACCTACCCTACATTTTTGGCCCTACCCTAACTCTTTTTTTAAGGAAATTTCTAATCTTATTTTTTCAAAATCCAAAAGAATTGACCTAAAATAGCAAGGAAAACCATAAAACAGCACATAGATACTCAGGGAATGTATTTTAGATGCTAAAAATGTTTTTAGAGGATATTTGGAATATTGATTTTTTTATTTCCAACACTGCTCGGGTCTCTTTGGTAAGTGAAAAAAAAAGCATCAACAAAAATTGACCTGCCTACCCTATTTCTTTCGACCTATGTTACCGTAACACAACAAATTTTTTTTGGGCCTTATTATGTCTCTTACACCTTTTTCTCAGAGAAGAGCCCTAGTATTTTTACCAACTGAATTTATTGGGATTTTATGTTGTTTACCGACCCTATTTGTGCAGAAAAGAAATATCTTGGTGAAATAGGCCTATTACTAGGGATCATTTACAATATTCCACTGGCTGTCAACATGACAGTACACTTACCCTACCCCTGAGGACTTAAGCAAATAAGCTGCGCTCCAAGTGAAAAGCCATTATGGTTATGTAACACTCAACATTAATTTGATTAATTGAAGATATCTATCGATTATAAAAACACAATCGGAGAAGCGCCATGAAAGCAAAGAACACGCTAGCTTTTTCTTGGGGAGTGGCACTTGAGAATATTTACCTCATTGGAAACTACGATTGGGCTAGTTCTTTTAATCTTCAGGTTCATTATCCAATGAAAGAATAATGTTGTCCTTGTCCTCCCCGCTCTCATTTGAGAAGTGTCCCTCTATTGGGTTTTCTTTTTAAGCTGATGTCATTAATGTTGTTTTCTTCAAGAAAAAAGAAAAAGAAGAAAAGCAGAGATTCAGTGAAATTCGTTAGAAAAAAAGTAGGAAGCAGTAATAAAATGCAGCTTCTACCATGACAGTAATACAACATGATTGAAGACATCTCCTTTGTTTACCTTTAATCAGGAAGGGTTTTTTTTATACTCAAGTACTTTTGACCAAGGGTTTTATTTTCAATTCAAATCCACGTCAAGAGCGAATCCACCGAGAATACAAGCCTAACAAAATAGTTTCTCCCACAAACTGCTGTGTTCTGTTGACGGAATTACATGCATGGCAAAACATGTTTTTATATAATATTATACAGATGATATGCAACATTCTCAGACATAATTATAAAATATGGTTGTCTACATCAAACTTAAAGACTTTTCTTTTGGAAAAGTGGATGTTGTTTTATTGGTAAAGCAGCAGCGGTGAAATCAGTATGTTTTCGGTTGACGCCCTATAGCTTCTTCATGATTCAAAAAATTGTTCAGGTATATCCCTTTATGACCTGGTAAAATTGACAGTGAATTCAACAGTTATCAACAAGCCCAAATTGAACATATTGATAGATGTACATAATGGATCCTTCTCCATAAGAACGCCTGTTTACTTGAAGAAAAACTGATGACGCTGTGGTTGTTCCAGATTCTGTATGACAAACCTCTTCAGCGTGTACACCACAGAGAAAAAGCCAAAATACAGGAGACTCAAAGTAAAGGCAGCTCCGCGAGCCAGCAAGCAGTAGTCTTTGCCTACCCTTTGCAAATAGACCAGGACTGCTAATAATAGAAAAGACTGCCTTAAAGAAGAAGGTATTAAAATAAACGGGTAGACGGAGGAGAGAAGGTGAAGCCCCTTGCAGCTTAAGGGGATATGTGAGGTAATCCAAGTGTAAAGCTATGCCACTAATTTTTGTAACTGATTAAAGGGAGCCAAAACCAATATAATTGACGATAATTTCAAAACATAGATAAGTATAGAAATATGTTAGATGAGTCCAGTTAAGGTCAGTGGTAAAGTATAAGCTGTGAAAACTAGCTCAAACTGAAGTAGAATGCCACAATAGATGGTAATGTTTGCATTTGTTTGTAAACAAACCCTATTTTTGCAGATCCACATTAATTGATTTGAGAAAGGAAAATGTGTTTTTAATTATTTTTTTTACCATATTTCATGGTTTAGATTTTAACATGGGCCAGGAATAGGCTCAAGGAATAGATTTCCATGATTATTTGAGTACAGAAAATTTCATTGATTTTTTTGGTTTTGACTCCCTTTAAGCTAATTATTTACTAATCGATGTTTTATGATAATTGTTTTGTGATTAGTGATCGATCTGTAAATTAGATGCATTGTACACCTAATATTCTATTCTTGAGTTTATTCCACAGCGACATATCTAATATCAATTTTGTTTACAGATGGAACTGCTAATCACAAGATACTAATCGCAGTATACTGATTAGTAACTGTAAGGATTAGCCTAAACATGATCAGTTTCAATCATATCGATCCTAAACCTGAACTATAATAGAATGAAGAGTTTCAATTTAGTTGTAGAATTTGCAACACGAAACTTGAGCGCTTTGCGATAGAAATGATACTTTCCTATTTCATCTTAGAATATAGTATAAATGAACTACCCAAACTGCAACCTATTTTAGCGCATTCCTTTCACTTGAAAGGATTCTGAAATATATATTTCACAAAAAACATATCTAGCCACCAATTTGATAATTAATCATAATTCTGTCTACGGATTTTGGTATATTTTCTAATGATCATTCAGGGGAAAGGTTAAGTATAGATATGCTTGATATCATTAGAAAAGTATCACAATCAGATTCGAAATCCTGTAGGGTTCCATGCAATAATTTATTTTTTAGTAAAAACATCAAACAAAATGCTAAATCAACAGCACCAAACTCAGCATGTGGAATAGGCCTACAGGCTTAACACTCGCCGCGCTATAGCATTGCACGTAGGCTGTAGATGAGTTGGGAGGGGACGGTGAGCTGCTCGCCAACCTCGCCAAGATTTGCGTGATGCCAGAGGCGGCGACCGACGACGTAGCACAGCTGTCGGGGCATCAAACAAGTGTCAGCAACAAACAACAACAGCACGAGCTGCTCTCAGAATAGAGACCGGACGAGCAGGGGTTGAGCTGCTCATTTGCTCAGTTGTCTGCGCGAGCAGCTCAAATCTCCGAGGATGTAGCAGAGTATGTTGCTTGATGTATGTGTGCGGTTGGTTCGTGGGTTATTTTGTTGTGTGTTGTGTTGCAGAATATTTTTGCTGGCCCTTGTTGTTTTTGTATGCAGATAGTGTTATTTCTCAATGGTTGATCTATCACCTTGAAAAAGGGGCAAGCTTCAGCAAAATAGTAACATTCGTATTTGGATTTTACTCCCCTTCTCAAACCACTATATTTTCTTTTTTGGTTAATGTTTGAGAACAAAATATTCAGGAAAAGTTTTGTACAGTTATGAGAATTATAGCCATAATTGTTCATTGTAATAATTATTATGTACCTTGCTTATGTAAACATTATACTTTACTCACAAAGTGGCAATGAATGATTTGAAAATAATTAAATGTTAATAACTAACTACATACAATGACATACATTAAACCAAATACCTTAGTTTGTGCTGTTTCACTCACAAAGTACATACAGAGCACAGACATGTGAAATAACACAAGCGCTCATATAAAATAATACAAAGTAAACCGAGTGCAAGAATACACAATGGACACATTTTTGCTATAACCATAAATGACAAATTACCCAGTCTGGTTTTACCAGGCTAGTGGCAAACTACATTATTGAAGACAGCTTCTCCTAACTAGATAATTATAAGGGACAAAACTAATTATGTACGCCATCCCTTCATATTTTTAGTGGGGAGCCTCATTTCACCATCAGTCGGGGACTACACAATTATCGATCCTAGCAATATCAGCTGTCTGTTATCTTCTCTAAGGAATGTCACATTCTTATTAGCAAGCAGGGATTTTGCTGTTCGGCAAATTAGAACCATTCAGCTCTCTACTGTTGAGCATGTATGTCTTTATCTTGGTCTTTGTCTGTGATTACAATTCTGCCTCCTCTTTGTTAGCTTATAATGCAATCCCCTTTGTTCTTCAACCCCTTTCTGTTAATCAGTCTTTCTATGACAGCTGCATTGTCATTGACAATTTCACCTAATCACCATTCTGGTCGCTTCTTTGGTTCTAAAGTTATAGTAATTTTCAATAGATTACTTTTGGCATCAATAGGTTAATGAACCATTCTATTAATACTTTCATTTTATTTTTTATTTTCTTGGTGTGGCCGCTCTCAGCGTTATATATAGATTTATGTTCATAGAAGGTTTCTTTATACGTGTGTGATCTGTGTGATCATTCTTACCCAAGAATAATATATCTATGCTAATTTCCATACTAAAATGATTATCCTTTTACTTTCATCTTCTGCTCTAGATGTTGTATGTTTAGTTAATTCTTTCACAAGGCCCTGTTTGTTCTATATATATATATATATATATATATATATATATATATTACCATGGATATTACCAACAGTGGTAGGAAAAGAAAGAATGTATCTGAAAAGAACGCCTCTTTGGTCATTACATGCATAGGGGACGGAATTATATGCAGGTTTTTGGTAAGTTGAAGATCACTCATGAAGTGGTAAAGATCAAAAGCGTCAGTCTTATTCTATAGAACTAGCTTGGGTATTACTTTATTACCAGACCAATGACCTGTTTCATAAAAAGAATGTCCGCTAATACCTATATTGCATGTGTCCTGCATACAAAGGTATTGTAGGTTTGAAAAAGAGGAGTACTATAATGGAAACCTTACCTTCCATTAGGGGCCTTTAAACCTCAATTAGGGAGTTTTAGCAACCTCGACGTATCACAATATGTTAATGCATCTCAAAACTTATACGGGGTATGCTAGACTAACAACCTAAAAATCTCAATACTTGACTACATTAACATTTATAGCATATCAAAGTATAGAATTTGAATGATCTATGACTGAAAGGAATTCATGTCCCTGAGATAGTTGATACGTTAGGTTTACGTTTATGGGATGCGTCGGGGTGCTAAAACTCCTTAATAGGTTAACCTGATACGTTACAGAACCATAAGGCAAGAACTAACAAAAATTAAAAAATTAGCTCATGAAAACGGTTAATTTCTCTATAATTCCTTATAAAGCAAGCCACACTTTTCTACCATTCCATAACCTACCCTCATTGTCTGGCCAATTTTGGCTGTACCTATAAACAAAAAAAAGTTCCCCAAAAAAGAGTTGCTCTCAGCATGGCAAGCAGTGACTGAGCAGCTCAGTCGATATTGAGCACTACATACCACCCGACATGTACACACACTGTATCTGCTCCCCGGCTCCCTCTAGTCGACACGCCATCGTGCCCGGCTCCAAGCCTAATTTCCGGGAAAGAGCTAGGTTTTAACCCTTCAGACGGTCAAAAAATCTATTATTGTTTGTTCAGTGGTCGGCGCGATAGGTCTGAGCCTTGGAGTCTTTTTTTATTTGCAGTACAACATCAACATATGCAGCTGGGCTAACTCAATTTAAACTTTGTGGGTTTTTTCGGTGTAGATTTGATTAACGTACATTCATGTTGATTTTACATTGAGGTGTTGGGCAAATAATGTCATGGTTTAAAAAGACCCAATTTAGTTCTTTATACTAACCTTATCTGAGAATCTAATAAACTAGCCTAAAGGTCCCAAATTTAATATTCTAATATCAACATGACTGTAATAGAAAGGAATTAAGGTTTCGTCACACTGTATTGATAAGTAAATTACAGCAAAAAAAAATATTATTTCATATCAATTAAATTTCAAACATCAAATGCTGGTTGAAAACGCTATAGCTTTACGTGATGTTTAAGAGGAGAACGGTTCGTGATAAAACCATTCCCTGGAGTACTATAAATCATGAGTTAATTGAAAGCCAACTTTCTCTAAACCACGCTGCATGAAAACGGTCCCCAGACAGCAGAGCTCTTAATATGCTGCCAATCCTTAAACCTTAACAGCTCCCTTAGTGCAAGATATCCATTAGTTCGCCCTACAGCAATGCAAAGAAAGTATATTATATCAAATATATGTATTCGCTGCACGGAAACACAGGTAAGGAGTGACTAATGTATCTGCGCCTGGGGCTCAATCCTTCAATGTTTGTCTCTTCTGGGGGGACTCTTTGTAATCCCTTGATTCCTTTACACAGCCCAGAGGGCTAGTCCTCCCACCCGACCCTTTCCTACTCCCCTCCCAAAACCCTACTCCCACTCCTCTGTCCCCTACCGCCCCCTTCTACCCAGCCCCCTCCCTCCCTTATTCTCTCCCTCCTCTGTCTAATCCCCTGCCTCCCCTATCCCCTGCCTCCTTTATCAAGCCCCTTGCCTCCCCTATCCCCTGCCTCCTCTATCCAACCCTCTGCCTCCCCTTCCCCTGCCTCCTCTATCCAGCCCCCTGCCTCTCCTATTCCCTGCCTCCTCTATCCAGCCCCCTGCCTCCCCTATCCTCTCCCTCCTCTATCCAGCCCCCTGCCTTCCATAACCCCTTCTCCCACTCCACTAACTTCCTAATCCCTCCACTTCCTAGCCCACTGCCTCCTGTAACTCATTCTCCCATTCCTTTATCCTCCCCTCGTCCTCCATCTTTTATCCAGCTCCGTCTCCCATATCCCCTCATTCCCTTATCCAGCCCAGCCTCCCCTACCCTGCCCTCTCTGCCGCATCCACTGACTCCCTTATCCACCCCCTACCTTCTCTATCCAGTCCCCTGTCTCCCCTATCCTTTGCTCTGTCTCCCCTATCCAATCCCATGTCTCCCCTACCTCCTTCCTGCCCTGCCACATATCCTGTCCCTCCCTACCTTCCTTCCCTACCTTCCCTTCTTCCCTCTCTCCCTTCTCTTTCCCTTTCTTCCTGTCTCCCCTATCCCTTCCCCAACCTCCCTTATCTTTCCCCTAACCCTCCCTCCTCTAACCCCCCCAATTCCCTCCCTTATCCCCATACTGCAGCTCTCCTTTCTTAACTCCACTACCAACCCCCTCTCCCTCTCTAAACCACTCCCTCTCCCTCCCTCCCCTATCCCCCAGTCCCCTTCCCTATACCCCTGCTGACTACAGATATTTAAGCGAGGAGAAGTCACGCCATCCCAGCTCGACTATGTTCGCATGAGATGTAGATAGAAAAGGAGAAAAACACGAGGGGAAACCAAAACCCTCCACAGGAACTCCAAACTTGGCGTGCACGGAAGCCAGCAATATACTGCGGGAAGGCAGTGTGGTATGTCTGGGAGGGAACAAAGAGAGTGGATGGGATGCAAAACTGCGGAAAGCAAGAAAAATAATCTGAAGTTAAGAGAAAATGTACATGCATGTTTGTATGTGTGCAGCTGCGTGTGTTTCGTGCACCTGAATTGCAGGTATGTGTTTGTATTTTATAATGAATAATGTGATCTGTATGTAAGAATTTAGCCTTATATATGTATGTGGAATACAAGTAAATATCATATCATGAACCATAAGACTATGTTACATTACGATTAAGGTGTTTGGTGTCTTGTCTGTTGATGATTAAGAGAGATTAACCCGCCAGATCGTGTACATTTCCATTAGACATTCGTTGCATGTTTCATGTGGAACGGTGGGGAGTCCATACAGGGCTATTCAAGTGAAGTACTGCTTACGATGGGGGTGAATATGCACTTATATAAAACACTCGTCTTGCAGAATGGAGAAAAAGTTTTGTGTATTTAGCATTTCTAGATGTAAATGTATTGCACAGAAAGGAAGATTTTGCATGTTGTTCCTGTCCTTATAGGCCAATATTTACCTCTGTTTCCATTTTGCTTATCGGCCTCTGGCAAATTTAACCAGTGGTATATATAAAGGAGGTTAGACTCCAAAATGCTGTCTTACTGTAGATTTACAAAAGGAGACATATATTAGTCATCTCAAATGCAGGAGTCCAATCCTCAGTTGTGACTATCAGGACACGAACATGTTCCATCTCTACCCACATAAGGTAGTCTGGGCGTATTAATTTTTGCACTGTATATAATCTTTGAACATTCTGCGCATTGCTGATAATGCGCAGAAATACGTTGTGAGTGGAAAAAACGAATTAGGCCATTACGTGTTAAATATAATTAAGTCACCACAAAAAGATGTGATAGTTATGATAGCGTTAAATTCCCCTTAGTGCCTGGTGCTCAAAGTTTAAGTAGCGTGAAATTATATACATGTTTACAGTGGACAATGTAATATTAAGATATGGAAGAATGTGTTTCATTAAGCACAGGTTTGCTGTGTCATAGTAAAAACAGAGGTCGTTGACATTGGCCCCTGCAGGTGGTATACAGAATCAGACGGTGTGTACCAAATGACGTCCGTATTCCAGGAAACCCTTGTTATTCCGACGTGCACAGATAACTGTGCTTTGACTTCATGTACTTCGAATTACCTGATTCCTGGTAAAAGCACAACTGAAAAACACCTGTCATAACAGGTTCGCAACGATCGGGAATAACTGAAAAAAATAAGGATATTGTTATAATCAGCGGATGGTTAGATACAGAGGAAGTTATTAGCACAAATATAACCCGCTGATAATTAACTGTTCTCGCTATTCATCACAGCTAATATTCAAAATCATTAGAAACATCCTATAAGTTTTTTCATTGATGTAGAACATGAGTTCGGGAGTTGTTTTTAAAAGCAGTGTTGGCAAATCAACCTTCGGGCATCCAATAAAATGGGACTTGGAGCTAGACATTCTTATCTGATATCATTAATCATACTCTAATATTGCCGAGATGGCCTGTCACCCCTTATCAGCACAGAAACTATCATTTTCCTTGTGTATGTAGTTAGCCTACAGGACCACCCGACGTTTTTCTATTCCGCCCTTCTCCGCCGAATATATCCAATATTATGACCATTTATCAATGTGGATATTACACATACGACTAGAACATATGGCCCAATGCCAAACATATGGACAGTAAAAAATTGTTGGTCCTAACGTCCATATTTTTTGTACATATCTGCGACAACGACAATTTTGATTGATCATATTATCATGATTATCATGGTTAATAATACCAACAACCACACTTTTTATACATATTTAGATCTGCAACAACAGCTGTTGTGATTAATCATTATTATGATTAATCTTATGATTAATCATATTATGATTAATCACAACAGCCACACTTTTTATACATATCTGGAACAGCGGGTGTTGTGATTAATCATATTTTGATTAATCACAACAACCACACACATTTCATACACATCTTCAACAGTGGCTGTTGTGATTTAATCACAGATACAAAAACTGTGAACGTTAGGACCAATCATTTTTTACTGCCCCTATGTTTGGCGTTGGGCCATATGTTCTAGTCGGGGAGGATCTAGCGTAATATAACTTCTTTGGTGCCGATCCCTTTAAAAAAGAGGGGGATAGACGACACCCGTCCAACGTGGCCCTGGGGCTAGATGTGAACATGGCACAGCTGTTTTGAGCCCAAAATCAATAGTGCTCGACTATACATGGAACACAGAGAGCGTCGAAACCTGCCTCCGCTACCCACCATGCACGCTCCCTGCTCCCTTTTACTTTGGGGCGCCTCCTGTAAAGGCCAAATTTCAATGGACATTAGTTTCATAATTATTAGTCTTTATAGAATATTGCTTAAATTCAGAAGCAATTTACACACTGCAGGAGCATTTATGCTAACCCAAAACTGTGAGTTAACGGTCATTATATATACATTAATTGTACTTTAAATCATTTTATTAAATGTCTAATTAACATACTAGAGGTACATAGTAACTGATGCTATCCTAAGAATTTGAGGAGGCGCCTCTTGTAGAGGATTTAATTCAACGACAATTTTCTACTTTATTTATTTCAATTGATTATTCAATGAGAGTCCCTCCACACCTTTCCTTCCTCAATCTCTCCCTCCGTCTCTCCCTTATCCAGCCCCTAATACTGTCTCCTCTAACACTCTCCCTCCTTCCCTTATCCCAATGCCGCAGCTCTCCTATCTATCCCCGGACCCTCTCTCCTCTATCCCTCTGATTCCCTCCTTCATACATGTTCTAACATAATATTATTCTTTCCTTACACATTGCACCCCATACACACCTCTCCCTATTCCCCCTACTCCCCCTCCCCAACCCCACCCACCCACCAAAGAAAGCATGTTACCGCCATGGACATAGAGGCCTGTGCGGGTAAAACTATAAGACGATTACACATCAGAAAACGACTTGTCGTGATACCATTAGACCACAGAGAGGAGGGGGGCTGCTTGGCGTCCCCTCCATAATGGACTGGAGGAGGCCCACCAGGAGGAGACACAGGAGGAGGAGGCACAGGAGGAGAAGGAGAGAAATGCGAGCACTGGGTGTACTCTAAAGGCAATGTGACCTTGACTAAGACGCGGCGATCAAAGATGAGGCTGTCTTTGTAAGGCCTATCCCTGGTTGTCACTATAAAAAGTGCACATATAAAATAGTGATCTAGGCAGTGTGCTGGGTGTGAGAGCTATGTAGAAAATATTGATATTGAGGTTTTACACCTGTAATCTATTTATATATATTCAATTGGTCATTGACTATGGTTTAGTCTTAGGATACTATCTTTTTGGTACTAATAAAGAATAACGTTTAAAATGGCTCTGTTTCCCTGGTTCATTTTGCTGGTGTTACTCTTTTTGTCTCTTGTATAATAGTATGTGTTGGGTCGATAGGTTTATTCCGTGCACTGCTACCTCCTTAAGGAACAGGAAATCTGCCACCCTGAATATTAGTAGTATAGACTTACATGTTCTATGTCTGATATAGCACTGGTACATTACTCACAAGGTCCTTGGTTCAGTTCCATACCACGTTACACACAAGTATCAGCCTGGATTATGGCAGGTCTGTTGTTTCTGTCTTTCTCCAGAAGTAGTCTGCAGCGCACCAAATAACATTGGTGTGTAGGTCCCCTCTGATCCCAAATCCCTATTTGGGTCAATAGGAGCAGGGGACAATTCCTGACAACACTGATGATGATGATCGTTTGAGTTTAAGAACAGCTCAGCAATGTTTCAGCTATATCAGGACCAACTCACGATTCTTGGTTTTCACAAAGTACTATGATTGGATCTATGGGGGTGAAACGAAGGCAAGGCGAGGCAGCGTAGCAGGCCACTCTGGGCTCGAACCCAGTCTGGCCACATGCAAGGCAAGGAGGTTAACCAATACCGTCTCGCCCCCCTTCTGGCAACACTGATACTAGATCTCAATGATATCGGAGTATAGTAGCATATTAAACCAGAACAGTGTGGACAAGCAGCTTATATCCGTGTATACTGTATCAGTAAATTTATTAATTATAATAGCCAGCAAATATCGGTATATCGTTCTAACCTACCATTATACCCTGTGTAACTATCTTATATTTGAACATTCCATTATTTCATTTTTTAATTAGATATAAAAGGTTATTTAAGCTACATTACAATCAGTCTGTGCTCTTCCAATGGCTATAGTATTTTCGATGATGTGAAGTAAGCAGATAAAAGTATAGATACATGAGTCATGAATACAAAGATACATTTGATAACCATTTTATCAGAAGTAGATCCGGTGTGTGTGTGGGGGGGGGGGGGGGGGTCCGGGGGGTCCTGACCCCCACCCCTTCTTTTGGTGGAGACTTAATTAAACTTGACAAAGAGTGTGCGTGTGCATGAATGACTGACGTTTTGGTACTTATATTATGTTTATATGTGAACTTCGCACTCATCCAAAATCCTGTATCCGCCCCTGATTTATATTGCATTATTCCATGTCAACAACTATCATAGAGATTAACATGAATTAGCTATCGAACGTCATATACATTTCCAAAACGTGCAACGTGTCCCAACAAAACAACTTATGTGATTGTTGCATATTTACGAAAGTTATACGTTACACCCACGAAAGCCCTGATGGCTCTATATTTTGAAAAGGTGGTCCACATAATATGTATTATATATTATATAGGGTAAGTAAAACGATGTGCATTTGTGTGCACATGCGTGACGATTTTGCACTTTGGCAAGTTTAAGTCCCCACCAAATGGCCTGATGGCTCTATACAGCTGCTATATTGCAGGGCAGATGCAGGATTCTGAAAAGGGGGGTGGTCCACATATATAGGGTAAGTACTAAAACGACGCGCATTTGTGTGCACATGCGTGACGTTTAATTTCACTTTGGCAAGTTTAAGTCTCCACCAAAAGGGGGGGTCAGCACCCCCTGGATGGACCCCCCTGGATCCGCCCCTGTTATTGCATGTCTACAAAAGTAGTAAGTAATTGTGTGATCACACCAGCTGCAGCCAAGGTCATCCAGAAGGTGGAATTCCAATTTGCACCTCAAATAAACCGAATTAAAATATTCAGAGTCAAACTACGTTCTCTTTCCGCCTGGAATGATTGGCATTAAAAGTTACGTGTTACAATATTATAACTTTCACTTTGCAACACCCTAGATTAGGCAAATAAAAATGACATGATTGACAACTGCAATCATTCTAGACGAAGTCTAGTGGGTGACAATTTCGCGCTATTTCTGAAATTAATTTCGACATTTGATAGAATAACTGACTCTTTCTGACTACGAATTTCCTAGATTTCTCCAGTTACTCTCAACCAAAAGCAGTTGTGGAAGTGAGCAACCTGAACCATCTTGGTTTGGATGCTTTTAGACCAGCTGTGCACAGGCTGGGAAAGAAAAATGCCGCACGTGTTAAGGCAGAGCTATCAGTCAGCCTAAAAATAAATACAAATGTTTCGTCCCACGGCTTTCTCTCCTTACTCACTGTGCCCACACAGCTGCTAGGCCAAGTTCAGCTCCCTTGGTGCAGCACAGAAGTATATTGTTAGTTGCGAGTGTACAGTTTGGGCGTACTATTCTGAAAATGTATTGTATTTACTGTTTGTGCACTGTGGCCATATCTTCGTAACTGATTAGGCTGATCACGTAAAATTTGATTAGGGTCTCATATATTGAGATTCTATACTTCATCAAAATTAGCAATGTCACTGCAAAATAACCCATAAGGGAAATTATTAAATGTAAAGGTTTTTTGTCCTAGACAAAAATACTAATGATAAAACACTAATCAAAATTCACCTGATGATATATAGACCTGATCATATATGCTTTATGGTTAGTGTCTATAGAAATGCAAGTTTATCACGACGTTTCTGCATTGTTGTCATCTATAAAAGTTGGTCTGTGGTGGGGTCAAGAAGTATGTATATATACATTGTATATGCCCTTATTATGTCAACGGCTCTTAAGCATACAGTGACCTCGAAAAGGTCAATAAAGAATAAAGAACCAGACATCAAACACACTGTACCGGCACTTACAGTCCACCTCGTTTGTGATAGTCTTTACCGGTTTTATTGTCTGCTATATATATAATTATTTAGGGTTTTGCAGAGACCTTATAGGCCTATAATGAACTTCTGTAATATGTAATACCTTTAAAGACAGTGTAAATAGGTATATAAAACAGGCCTACATGTAAATATAAAAAATATAACATATACATATAAAATGATCCCGAAAAGATGGCACATACATAAAACACCAGACATCAAACAACTCTTTT
Organism: Lepidonotus clava; assembly: GCA_936440205.1. Taxonomy (NCBI): domain Eukaryota; kingdom Metazoa; phylum Annelida; class Polychaeta; order Phyllodocida; family Polynoidae; genus Lepidonotus; species Lepidonotus clava. The sequence continues at coordinate 37,801,282 of OW387140.1, forward strand.
TCCGTCCACACAGTCTACCCCCCTTAGAGTCTCCATTGTCTGTATCACCATATAATGCCTCTATTAGACTCCACATACAGCAGACCCCACTGAGTGGCCTTGGCCGTCAGGGGAGGGGCTTTGTGCCCCAGTCTTGGCCATCAACGATGTTGTCTAACCCAGGCAGAATAGCGAGTCGCTCATGGCTGACCGCGAGTCACTCAAGGTGGGACGTGAGCTGCTTGTGAGTCGACTGAGAAGGCATATTGCAAGTAACCTTAATATAGGCCTATATGAACTCCTGTAATATACAATACCTTTAAAAGACAGTATAAATAGGTATAATAAGATAGGCCTACATATAAATGTAAAAAATATAACATATGCATAAAATCTGCTCCAGAAAAGATGGCATATACATAAAACACCAGACATCAAACAACTCTTTTTCAGTCGACACAGTCTACCCCCCTTAGAGCTTCCATTGTCTGTATCACCATATAATGCCTCTATTAGACTCCACATACAGCCGACCCCACTGAGTGGCCTTGGTCGTCGGGGGAGGGGCTTTGTGCCCCGGTCTGGGCCATCAACGATGTTGTCTAAAGCCCTGTTTCCACCAGCCGATTTTACTACCGATTTGTTGGGAATTGATTACTTTTAACTGGTGATATGACAAAGGATTATATATCCTACATACCATTTGAAAGAGAATTGAGAGACCTTTCTTATGATATGTAACATATCTATGATATGCCACTATTCCCACTGCCGATTTCTGAAATCGGGAGTAAAATCGGCTGGTGGAAACAGGGCTTTACCGGGGCAGAATAGCGAGTCGCTCATGGCTGACCGCGAGTCACTCAAGGTGGGACGTGAGCTGCTCGTGAGTCGACTGAGAAGTAGGCCGGGGCGCGCCCACAATAACACAGCGAATAGATCACAAAACCAATTACCCCCCGGGCCTTGGTAAAACGTGGGGATTGGGGTCAGCCCAATGCATGGGGGCTTCTCTGGTTCTAACTGTACCTCTCTACTCATCCCATGTTTCTATACTGTACTTTTGGTATTCTTAGTATTCTGCTTATATACCGTCTGTGGATAAGGTAATATGATGGTTAAGTCATTGGTGATTTATTTGGTTAAAAAACATTTTTATTTAGATTTTAGATTAGACAACAAGGGTAAAGTCTATGCAAATTCAAGAAATTTTGGTCGTTTTACACATGCAAATAATTGCCCATATACATCCCTTGTACAATGCACAATTTCATCTCCTTCAACAGCCTACTCATTATATTGACCAATATGGTATTTCCACATGATGATTTGACCAAATGGGCTTATCAGCAAAAGGTCTATATCATCCTCCTCCCTCTACTCCTTCTCCCTATGCTGGTCCCGCCTTCCTTCCCACTGGGACTTGGGCCCTACTCCAATTAAGATTGCATCTGTGGTGCTGGACCCTGGCCGATCGGTCACCCACCAACCCTCCCACCAATCCACCCACCAATTCCACCAAACCCACCCACCAATCCCACCAAACCCACCCACCAATCCCACCACTTCCCCCGCCCATCGCCGCCCCCGCCCCCCGACACTCCGCCCATCGCCGCCCCACACGCCCTCGGATTGTTAGGCCGCCGCCGGAATTCATCTTGTAGCGCAACACCCACCGGAACCGGAACCGATGGTATCGTCGAAAGGGGACAACACAGCTGGGGGGCGGGGTAGGGGTAGGGGCGGTGCAGGGGTATTGCACTATTGGTGGCGGGGGAATTGCTGAGGTTACAGGCAGGTCAAGCTTGTCCTTTTTCGTTGGGGATTTTCTATTGGTATTTTTCTGTAATTTTGGGTGCTTCTTTATATTTTGGGACGTCGGGGAGCGTTCCGTCATGGTGAGGGATGTGGTTGACGGATGATAAGGTTTCTTCTGTACCAAAAGGAGGCGCCAGTGCCATTTAAGGCTACTGTGGCTTGACTTAAGTGACGTCGGTGGACACAGACGCAATGAGGATGATACAGGAAATACATATATTCTCGGATTCGGTAATACAGTCATTTGATGTAGGTGGCGCTGTAGTATGGTGTGAACTTTTTTGGTCACACTCCATGGGCACAATCCTATTTTCCAACATTTTGAATGATCTAAGAATGCCAGCACCTTATCATTTTGGTCAGGTTCATATTATGTCTACATTTCGAAAATATCATCCCCCTAATTGTCATAACATGATTTTTATATTCGAATTTATTTTGAATTCAGAATAGAAACCCAATAAATTTGGGTTAAAAAGGGTTAATAAAATGTAACCTCGTACATATACATAGGTATTTCCGATGGCTTAGCATTGTAAAAAGAGTTTGCTACCCAAACAAATTTCACTTTTAAATACACACACTAAGCCACGCTTACACAACACCTTCAATCATCCCATCCACAACACCAACACACTTTTCACCAATGCTTAAAAACAACCGCCTCTTTTTCTAGTCATCTACCAAGGTCCAGTTTTTAGGTGACTAATTCCTATACCACTAATTGGACACAGACTCCTCCAGTATGTCTCTAGGCCCTGGAGGAGCCCTATTGGGTGTAGGAAAATACAGCAGGCAGCCCTGGAGCGGTGGATCCTAGTCCGTTCTGACCCAGATTAGCTATTGCATAATGGGTCCATACACCCAAAACAGTCCATGGCTTTTATTGGCCACTTAAATTTGTAAGGAATTTTATTATTGGCCCTCTATAAATGGCATTGGGAACCCCTTTCATGGTTATCTGGGCGCTGGCTGGTTTATGGTCCTACCTGCCATAAACCAGCAGTTGCAAAGAATGTTGGGATGTAGGGTGGAATTCCCACCTAAAATGGTTGCTGATGTACAGACTCACTTTGGGAAAAAGTGGGTCTGACTGCGACAGACTAGGTGGATCCTGGAGATAAGGTCGTGTCGAGGAGATGGAGTTTTTAGGCAGGTGTCACTATGACACTTGGTATACTATACACCCTCCGGGAGGAGAGGTCAGATTGTATTTGACATCACCAGGTGACAGCTGATATAAGACACATTATATGAGATGCTGGCAATGTTTTTCAGTGCAATCCATGGAGAAGAACTTCAACAGATATACCATCGAACACTTTTTGATAAAAGAAAATTAATATATTTTCATGTTCATTCTTATATCTGTGACCAAAAGAAAAAATAGCAGAGATCATCTAATTGTTACCCAGTAATTGCCAGATTTATTTTCTCCATGTAGGATTATAATATGTTTTTGTACTATCCCTGGGAATTAAAATTGCGGTCTTTCAAGATCATGTATAACACAAGAAACAAATCACACTACTTTACTCAAGGAAATGAATATAAAACGCTACATAAAATAATTTTACCAAACTAAACCGTTTGAACATAACTTCTTTTACATTTTCAACATTGAATAAATTAATACAATACATCAGATTTTCTTCCCAAACGATGCCATTGTTCTATCTGTTTGTATAAGGTATCAGTGTTTTTAGCGCTTTCTTTGCACGTCTAATTTATTCTCATTTCTATTTACATAATCTCTGCTATTGAGGCAGTGTCAGTCGTTATTGTCAAAGCAAACTCAATACCTTTATGCTTTGAACTTAGAGTCGACGCCCTCCCAAAATCGCATTTCCATGTACTACTAACAGATTTAGTAAACACAAGTCGCATAAGTAGTATAGGGAATGTGGGGTTATTTTTATATCCAGCGTCAGTTATATATTCCGTTTGAACATGCCGTTTTCCCAAAGACGGTCCCTTCGAAAATCTGTCTTTTCAAAGGGAACCTTATTTACACTGCATAACATGAAACCTGTGTCTTTGAATGGTAAATATGTATGACCAACTGGGGAGGAGGTATGAGGTGGGTTGTCTACCCGAGGTGTGTCAGGGATATCAGCCTGAGGGCTGGGCCTGTGGGGCAGCCTGAAAGCTGATATCCCTGACACATCAAGGGTTGATAACCCACAAAGGACCTTCTCCCTGGTTGATTTGATTTATCATACCCTGGCAATATCTTAAAGTGAATTCTTAAAGCTTAGACTAACTTAACAAGGGAAGCTATTTTTGTGCTGGAACTACTTTTCTTGTATCACCCTTTCTGGTGATAACATGTTGGTTATCACCCTGTTTGTATCAGTGATGCATTAAATCCTTTACTACTGAACCTGTATCACCCTGAGGTATGATAAGATTTACCATTACTTTAGATGCCTTACATTAAATTCTGCTTAAACTGATCAAAAGGAAATTAAAAAGAAATTCAACCATGACCTATGAAAGGGTTTCTGGCAATGGCTCTCAAAATCAAAATTTAGACTGTACCCCAAAGTTTCTGTCTAGATCTATTTTCATCACTTCATCGTTGCTGCCCCCTACCATACTGAATCAATTCAACCAGATCTTCCCAACGTACATGAAACTACAGACTGGCACACTTCCCTATGCACGCACACACGATGCAATCTCATCTGCAGCCTTTATCATTTTCCACTTAACTCAACCGTGCGTCATATTTCATTGGTGTGGATCGGCCTCAGGCCCCACGTACCATTACATCAGGGTGGTTACCATGGGTTATCCCACCAGGTTTTCTGCCTTTTCCCCAATGATCTATAGTCTGGTGGAGCAGGCGAGCAGCTCGCTAATTGAGACGAATGGTTTAGTTCACTGTGTTATGAAGGAGACTGCCTTAAGGCTGTATTCCACTAGATGATTCTGACAGCCGGCAACTTAGGATTTTATTTTTACTTATTTTTCAAAAAATATGACAAAAGACCATAAATCCTACCTATTGTTTGACAGAAAATTAAAAATCCTCTCTGGTGATATGTAACAGTATTACAGATTATTTTAATTCCCGTTGGCGATATATAACATCATTAGGTAAAATTGTGTTGTGCAATATATATAACCTTCAGGATTGTATTTCACCACCCGATTTTACAAGAATTTGCACGATTTTGCATGATCAATCATTATTGTCAAAGCAAACTCAACTTGGAGCCTACGCCCTCCAAAAATCGACATTTCTATATAATATATACTATTAGCATGATGCTAAATATCATCAGAATGGACTTTAAGATCTCTTTCTGGTGGTGTGTATGGTATGATGCATGGGTTGCTGTAATACCCTCATGAAAACTTGACAATTATCAAATTCTACGTAACGAAAATCGTACGGTGGAATACAGCCTTATGTAGAAGATATCCCCCAGCCCAGCCGTGTGTGATAACCAGATGAGAGGAGGTGGCCAGGAAAGGCAAGCGGCCCTAGGAATAAAAAAAAGATCCAGCTAAGAATAGATTGGATAAAAACAATCTTAGTAACCAAGAAGAGACGGAATAATAAATCTATTTATAACATTCACCTCGGGTGTGATTCTACGTGGTACTTTGAAAATATCCACATTAATTCTAATTACATTAATTTTCATATTGGCAATTGCTATTTTTAACCTAACATATCTTGATAGTTGTTAACAATGGAAGCACCATATATATGAATGAGCGCTGAAAAGGTCGAGAGGAGTAGCTGAAGATTTGAAAAAATCGAACAGGAAAAAAGAGATATATTTATAGTTTACACAATCACTCGTATGCTGTCAGCTGATAAGAAGTCGCCATGCTTAAAAATAATGCACCAAATTTAAGTCCAATGTCCTCTAATGTTCTATATGGGTATCCTATGGCCCTGTCTCTACTCTGGCTTCTCATCATGTGTAATTATATGGGTGTTGGGTTGGATACTTTGGGTAATCAATCAGTCTTCTGACAGGCCGACAAACCGACTTCTGACTTATTGGTGGGGGCGCCCCTAAAAGCAAGCCATATTGGGGGTGTTTTATTTCCCCCACGACTGCGTCCAACGCAATCTATTTATAGCACTGCAGTATGGATTTGACCTTGCAAAGGTCAAGGCCCAAGGCCGAAGGTCTCTCTTTGCCCTCGTTTTCTTTGGGCTAAGCCCCCTTGTTACAATATTTTGTACATAGATGGGGTATCTTTAGATATGAGCGCTGCAGTTAGTCACATTGATCTATGGCAGTCTATAATATTAGTTTCTTTTTTTCTCTATCCGTCTGTGATTCTTGTTTCTTTTTCTGTGTCCGTCTCTGATTCTGGTTTCTTTTCTATGTCTGGGTAGTTTTATTCCCACGGCGCCTTAGTCAGTATAATCTCAGTCCATTCAAGGTAGCACAGGCTGTGTAGTTGGTGGATCTGATTCAATATTTAGTGGATTGCTTGGGCAGATGTTATTGTCTAGATTGTGGGCCGACGGTCAGACACAAGAACCCTTCAAAGGCAATGATTGGAAATGTCAATGTAGCCTAAGAAGGGCTTTGAAGCAGACGTAACTTGAGTGTTCAATAGCCCCATGCCCTTTGTTAAAATAGGAAAGACCTCAGAAAATTAGCTGCCCTTTGTATGGGAAAGATGTCAGAAAAATAATGTCTGCTACGTGAAATGGGTGTATGCATTGACTAAAACCTTGTATGGGTTGAACTAATGATTGTTCATTGATATTCCATGCACGTTTGTGCAAAGAATGTATAATTTTGCATAGGACAGTTCTAAAAGATTCACGACTGCCGAATCAATGTGTATTGGAGAGGACTCGTAACAAACAGAAGTATATGCCTAGTATATCACAGATGAAGCAAAAAAAAAGAGAAAATCCAATCCTTGTTCAGAACCCAGAAACAGATTGTTTTATCTTCCGCATGACCAACGTTATGTAGGTATTTGAAAGGAAGGGGAAAAATCGTGAATTGTAACAGTACAAAGGACTATCCCCTGCAGGAGTACATATGCCTCTTCTAAGACAAAACTATTTCAAAGGCCGGGCAATCGATTGGGTTGCCCTTTGATTGCCCGGTTGCCCTGCACGTGACGCAGCGGCATATGGTAGAGAGTGTCGTCTTCTGTGACCTTTCCAACCTTATTAATGTTGTCCCCCTGTCCCCTCAGCCAACACACGGCCTCTCTGCCTACAGAGCAAAGCTTGCACTTTCCCATGGCCCAAAATTACCAGCGTGCCACCTAGCGGTGCCAGCGGAAACCAGCTGCTGACCCCCACCCCACTATAGATCGGGTCAGCAAGAAACAGCTCATTTTTTGTTTCTTTTCTTGTTACATGGAAATGCAGTTTTGCCTTGATGTTAAATTTCTTTTGATATGAAGTGTTGTAAATTAAAGAACATGTATCATCAGCATACTTTGCATATGCCATTAGAGTTGCAGTTTGTTGACTTAGAGTTCCAGTTTGTTGAAATTCAGAAAAAATAATACTGTCAGAAGGTTACAGAAAATGTTATGTTTTGTTAGTGGTTTCTTGTGTCCCAAATCTATAGTGCGCATGCATGACGAAAGAAGTACGTTTCCTACGAACATACCTAGTTACATATCTGAATATGTATTTGATATAATATCTAACTTATAACTGATATGTGTGATTATATCTTTAACATATCTAAATATTTATGTGATATGTCTCAAATCTGGGATTACATAAGGGGAACTGATAGCCCGAGGGAGGATTCTGGGGATGTTGGAAGGGAAAGAACATATTAGAAATTAGAGATCCAGGGATTGCTTGGCCCTATTGTCTGTTTGCATGTCCCTGGGTCGTTTATGACGAGCAGTCATGCGTGGTCCGAGCTGCTCCAAGCTGGCCTCGAGCTGACCTACTTTTATCGCCTGAGCTGCTCGTTGAGGATGCGCCTCACTCTCCAAGCCGATGAATGAGAAGCTCGAGCTGTCCCCATCACCGGTGCTACTGTCATTTCTACTCACTCACTCTGGTGGGAACTTTGGGATTCCAACCCCGTGTGGCTTGGGCTGACCCTGAATATAAGGCTGTATAGAGATAGTTTTCGTACATGTTGTTTATGCTTTGAGTTATATATGGAATTCTAATGAAAAGGTATACCGGTATTAACAATGTTTATGGTTTGCAACATGCAATGGTATATTGTATATTGCAAGGAAGAATGTGCATTTATGCACAGGATTCGGTAGATAAGATAACGATAACCTCGCCTTTTGCCTTCAAATGAATATGTCAGTCAGCCTACTTCAATTTTCTTAAGAATAATTCAGACATAGAGAATAGATTTGAGTGCAGACAAATACTCTTCGTTTTGATAATGTTTATAGAATGCATGCGCACAATATATAATCATCGCTCTGTTTGTGATAAGCCTCTTCGATTCTGTGCCTAACATCTGTTTGGGTCCGACGGAAAAATGTCTATTTGTCCCCATGTGACATCCCCCTCCCAGCCCCCTCCCAGCCCCACCCTACCAACCACCCCCTCTGTCTCCCCTCCCCTACATGCCCTCTCCCTCTTTACTGTCCCCCACTCTTCCATGCATCCTCTTCTATCTCTTTTCCATCCCTTCTCCCCTGTCCACTCTCCCTCTCCCCTCCCCCCCCCCCCTCACCCCTCCACACTCCCCAACTCTATCTCCAACCCCCTCTTCCCTCCCCAAATCATCCACCCCCTCCCAACACCACTCAAACCACTCCCCTAACCCCATGTCCTCTCCTCAACCTCCATCCACCCACCCTCTCCAACACCATTCCCTTCTCCTCTGTCCATTCTCCCCTCCCTTCTCACCCCTCCACACTCCCCACCCTTACCACCAACCCCCTCTCCCCTCCCCAAACCATCCACCCCTTCCCGACACCACTCAAACCACTCCCCTAACCCCCATGTCCTCTACTCAACCTCCATCCACCCACCCTCCGCCAACACCACTCCCCCATCACCCTCACCCCTCTCCACTCCCCAATCCACCCACCCCACCCTCCCCGGCCACCACTCCCCTATCAGCCGTCCATCGCCGGAGACGGAGGGCCAAGCAGAGCCGTCAGGGGCCAGACAGCTTCATATGTTGGTCGTCGCTGATTTGTGGACCCCCTCGGTCGATTAGCTGTGCCGGCACCACCTTCCCCTGGCCGCCGGTTCAATAACCGAAGGTAATGTCCCTCCCAGGAGCGACATCCATAGAAAAAATACTTTCTTTTGGTCACCTCTTTCGCTGACTAGAGCCTCACTTGTCACAGACCCTCGGTGTTCCCTATCTGACCATAATGGTTTTATGTAAAAGCTGTATTATATCAGACGATTTTTACTGGCGATTTTCAAAATCAGCTTTGTCCATTAAGTTTGAATCCCAGACACTAAGTGTTCTATATCTGACCAAAATGGTTTTATGTAAAGGCGGTCTTACATCGATCGATTTTTACTAGCAATTTTGAAAACCGCATGTGTCAATTTGCACCAAATCGTGATATGCTATATGTCACAAGAAAGGAAATTTGATAAGCTTTCGAAAGATATGTAGCATGAATGGCTTCGGCAGGAGACTTAAAAATTATCAAATTGCCAGAAGCTTAAATCGGCTAGTTGATTACATGCTTAACTGCTTAAGGCCCTCAGTGGGGAAGCTGTCTGATTGGTCCATTTAGGACCCCACTGTGAGATCCCATACTGCATCATCATTGACTGCAGATGGTCCAAAATCCTCGTCAAGTCACAATGTTAAAAAATGGCCTCCCTGAGGGGTTCCCAGACACATTATGATTAAAGGCAGAGCCATGAATATAAAACGTATAACGCCAGGCTATGTATAAAAGAACAACTATGAAGGATGCTAATTGACATTTACATTAAACGAATCTGTTGATTAAATTAAGCGTGATAATACTATTCCGTGCTAGCGGCCGTCTAACGTGAAATTGGGTTCCAGCTAATGGAAAATAGCGCCTTTGTCAATGTATGTTGCTATAGTAATAAAAAGCTGATTCTTTCGAGAGGTTAGTAGCTTAGCAGGTGTATCCATACTATGCTTACAGAACTGAATGGAATATGAGTGATTTGCATTATAAGTTCAATTTTATGAAAGATATGCTTTCAAAAATCCTGATGGACAGAAAGGAAATATCTGTATTCCCTATCAATTAACGCGAGGTTTTACTGTATTGCATTCTGGACCTTTAGTAAAATGTGAGATACGATGTTCTGTCTGAAATTCGGTAATGCTCATTTGACTTGAAATCATATTTTTTTACGGTTATAAATACGTGAAAAGCCGAAACCAGTGATTTTCAATATTGAAACAATATGTTTTGTAGAACCAGCTAAACATCATGTAACATGTTTTCTGTTGAAAGCTTTCTATTTGTGCCCATTAGCAGAAACCAAGCCTCACAACCTTTTTGCAAGTTTGAATTGGGAGTTTTAAAGAACGTTGCCAGCGGACAGGGTGGATACACAAAATAAGCGTTTCCTTTGTTGACTGAGGGCCTGATAACAGGTTTCATAGGCAGGGCCTCGTTTATCTGGTCCACTTATAAACGGCTCTTTGCAACAAAAGGAGTAATTACTGCCTGCCGCCCGAGCAGCTCGCGAGCAGCTCGCCAGGAGCTCGCGAGCAGCTCAGGCTGGGCGAAGATCTAATGACGCGGCGTTACTCTCTCAATTAGAGTCGGTATCGACGCACAAAAGGGGGACAAAACCGTCCCTAGTGGAGGCGATCAAAGAAACTCCCCACATTCCTCCAGTGGGCCCTTAGGCTCCCCCCTACCCTACTGGAGGAACACTCGGGAGCAGCTCCGCCGGGGGAAACGAGAGGAAATGGAGGGTGGAAGCGAACATGGAGAGATGGAGGTACAGAGGCGGAGGAGGGAGGGGGGTGGGTGGTTTTATGTCTTCGCATTGATTCATGAATGTAGCTAAGGGCTGGTGTGATTGAAAACCAACAGAGGGGGCTTGGTTGATGCCGACGTTGCTGGATAGTCGTTACCGTCGATGCTGTCGCCGAGGGTGCGTTGCTAATGCGCTCCCCGCCTGCAAAAACGCCGACCGAAATCTTATCGTGCTAAGTATATCTAGGTGACAGCGACATCTATCACGTATCTGTCCTAGGCGGCGCTGGCGCTGGCACCGTGGAGGAGTGAGCTCTACTAGAGGGTCTCCCCAATAATAGGCCGAATGGGCAGTATAACAAGCCAAATGGGTAGATTAAAAAGAAAACAAATAAACAAAGGTTCTTCAAAATGTTATCACCCAAACATTATTCTAAATATCTTGAAAATATTGTAAACGTATAGCGGTACGTACAGCCTATCAATACGTACTGGTTCATACACATACTGCTCCTCTGCCGTGCGGGTGATAAAGCAGGACGAATGAGTACCTAAAAAAGAAAACAAATACATGAATAACACCCTTCTGGCTGCTGATCCATATCTATATACAATCTGTTTGTTTTTTCAATATACACAAACGAGGAAGTAATTTTGGGAAAGCTATCACTGACATGCTTCTTTCCATCAAATAAACCGCGTATTACCTGATTGCTTATGGCTGTTAGATCTAGATTATTCGTAGAAAAAAAACGAATGCTTTTCGTATTTTAAAATCATTCAATTGTAATTCTTGGTGATAACGCTATATTTCCACATTTCCTCTCCCCCAATCCTGGTGCTATGATTGAATTATATTACATTGAATAAACAGAGATTTGAGATTATGCTCATGTGAATTTTTTTTCGACATTTCCGTAATACCATGGCATAGCTGACAGTCAGGGATAAAGGAATATTATTGAGCGACTAGGAGGCCATTCCTAACGTCACTGCACTATCCCCACCTCCTGATAAGATTATAACCACTATCTTTAAGTATTACTCCTGTTCCCTTCTCCCCTAGTATTCCAAAGCCCTGCTCTACAATATGGCTCCTCTGTTGCCTCACTACCCTCTTATACTGAACAGTAATTACTGTTTGCTACTTATATTTACATTCTGTGCCGTCTAATTATCCAGGCAAACTATTCTGTGCTCAAGTGTTGGACGACGTAGTCTACTGCACATAACCCTTGTATGCACAATGAGACATATTTATAGTGAAGCACTAGCACTTCTGCAAGTTTAAGACGACACCACAAACGCTGATTTGAAAGTGCATTGCCAAATGACGTATCCAAAATATTCTTAAGATACTGCTAAATATCTTGCTAAGATATGGTCTATCTGTTGCTTCTCTACCCTCTCCTATTCCTATTATCTATGCTATATATTCTGTTCTCAAGTGTTGGACAACGTAGTCTCCTGCACAACCCTCTGTGTGTACAAGAATACATTTGATTCACAACAACTGATACCACACATAAATCATGAACTACCGTTACAAATATTGTCAGTGTAAAGGCTGCATTCCACTATAATGGATTTTATTCGCGGTTTTGCAAATCGCCAGATAGATAAAGGAAAATTATAGACATGTTACATATCACCACAAGGAATTTTGAATTCACTCTCAGGTAGAACTTACCATGGATGCGATCCGGTGATATTGTTGATGATAATCTAAAAATAACTAAAATACTGGGCAGTCAAGATCACCTAGCTGGGTAGAGGCCATAACACTATACTGCATGGGACCAAGTGAGTGAGTGAATGAGTGATGGATTTTTTATGACGTACCGACTGCCAGGGTCATTTTCACTGTGAAAACAAGTTGGGACGAATCCTGACTTCAGACACGTGTTTTGACTTGGTTAGACTTTTGTGATCATATTTAATAAGATAAGGGTGACAGGGCAGGCAAACAGCAGGGGACTAAAACCTGAAAATAATTTTTACTGTACCTCATCCCTTAATGAACCCAGACACCAACCAGGAATTGAACCCAAAGAACCACTAGGTCAGTGCTGGGTCCCCCCCTATTGTCGCCTCTCATGATCAGCAGGGGATGCTGGGGGCCTCTATTCTTCCCAGGAGCAGAAGCCCTACGTGTAACCCTGGTACCCCCATGGGGGACAAGGGACCGATGACAGAACAACACAAATATGTATGGTGAAGCACTATTTATCTTCTGTAAGATTAAATGACACCACAAACACTAATTCTTTATTGCATTGCAAATTTATTCATTTTTGTCGCAGCTAAATGTCCTACTGGTGACATAATCAAAAGTCAGAACTATGTTACGTACATGTCCAGTGTGTTTTGAAGCAAACCTATTTGCAACCCAGTATATAATAGTCTCAGCTGTACATCTCTCTCTATGAAGCATACTTTGCGACAAACCACTTTTGTGACATTTCACGTATGCTTATTCGTCTGATCTTCTGCTACTGACATTAATTTCAATTGATGACATTTACATTCATATGACGTTAGAGTAACAATCAAGAGCTAATTGTATTAGCTCTTAATCACCTGTCAGCACAAGGGATTGTTTTAGTTGTCACCATGTAGGCGCAAGTATGAAATTTCTCCTAATGCTGCTGGATCTTTGGACTGAAGCTAAGCATATGAGGTTTAAACTGAGTTAGAATTCCGCCGATATGTCTGGGAAACACCCAATATTGGCTTTTCTTTTGCAGCTTCCCATATCCGCCAAACCAAGTTTTGCCTTTGCTTACAAATCAAAACATCAGTATATATACAAAGGATAAAAGCCATTATCTAAACTTTCAGAAGCTGTAATTAGAAAAGTGCATACCAACCAAAGCATTACAAGCTGATAACACATCCCCAAACCACAAGTTTATAATGGTCACATGGTAAGTACATTGCAGCCTTCAAATGATACACGAAGATTACACATTTTTGACATCATGACGGCGAAACACAAATAGATATCTGCGATAACCAGTGGAAGCCATGCCTGACATGAATGGCGTCATGACTTCCATTGTCAGCGTTCTGTCGCGGGATGACGTAGGCAGTACTCAGTGGTGACGGCTGTGGCGGCAATGGTGATGACGTTGGTGGTGGTAGTGGGGAGTTGGGTTGGTGGTGGTAGTAGTTGGAAACCTTATAGGGCTGGTGGGATTAATGTGGGTGCCCGCTGATGGGCTTATAGACGGGCAGCAATGGCTTCCCACGTCTAATCGGGGCTGTGTGGCGGGATCGATCACCCAGCACGCTGATTTATACATGCCACTGCCAGCTCTTTATCAACACTCTCAGCCTCGTCATGTCACACCCCTCCGACTATATATCGCTATAATCCCCGCCCCAAAACCCATGTTCTAGAAGCCTACCCTTTTTCTCTCCACTCACTGCCTTGCACCAACTAACCCATCCACCATGCTCAATTTTTCTGCATTCCAGTTTCCCAGCCTACTCCAAAGTCACTTTTTTATTCCCCTCCTTTCATTCCTCTATTCTGTTCAAAACACGTTTTCTTTAAATTTACTACCCCATCTTTTTTTTCTTTTTTTCTTTTTTTTTTTTTACCACATTCATTACAATAATGATCTTCCATGTAGGTGAAAATACAATACTTTTAGATATTTAAGTAAAAAATACATCATTACATACAAGCAATTCATATAAATCGTTGGTTGCCCATAACCAGATTAGATACAAATAATATGCACCTAGCAGTATGATAGAAAAGTCGCAAATACAGATGGATTGACTAAGTTCAATGACCGACCAAGAAAGAAATCAGAAACAACGACATACAGATTGGACATGTGCAATACAGCTAATTTGATGAGCATTATACTATAGCTGAAATCAGCATTAGTAATAAAGCTCAAATGGATGATTTAGATGTATTCATATTCATAGCTAAGTTAAGCATTTGAATATAAATTTTGCCTATCAGAATTCTCAATTATCTATTAATAGCTTGTTTAAAGTCGTATAAAGTTTCTTTGTCCTGCACATATTTTGGCAGTTTGTTCCACAAACAACTGCCGATAACATAAGGCGACATCGAGTATAAATCTATATTAATGTGGTTTAATCTAAAAATAGTCTTGTCAGCCTGTCTAGTATTTCGATTATGCTGAACCAAGTACATATCATCAAAATGTAGTTTATACATTTTAATCAATTTTAATCTTCCTCCTACCATCCTGCAACTCTCCTCTCTGCACCCAATACAGCCATTGCCCCTTACTTTCATAACCTTTCCCTGTCACCACTTTTCAGTCAAATCCTTGCCCTGCTTCCACCATCCCTACAAGAAGCCTCCAATATCTTCATGTGCTACAAAGAAACCTTTCCTCTTGCATTTCCACCCTACTCCCAGCACTCCGTTCACTGGCTCTTCTCCCTTACCAACCTTCTTAATTTCAACCAAACCCTGTTCTAAACAACCCTTCATCCTGACCTCTTTGCCCAGCTCCCAACACAGTTTCACCCTGACCTCTTCACCCTGTTCCAAACCCCTTCCCTCTGACTTCTCTACCCTGTACCCAACACCCCTTCCCTCTGACTTCTCAACCCTGTTCCCAACACCCCTTCCCTCTGACTTCTCTACCCTGTTCCCAACACCCCTTCCCTCTGACTTCTCTACCCTGTTCCCAACACCCCTTCCCTCTGACTTCTCTACCCTGTTCCAAACACCCCTTCCCTCTGACTTCTCTACCATGCTCCCAACACCTTTTCCCTCTCACCTCTTTGCCCTGCTCCCAACACCCCTTCACCCTCACCTCTTTGCCCTGCTCCCAACACCCCTGCACCCTGAACTCTTTGCCCTGCTCCCAACACCCCTTACCCCTCATATCCCTTCCTTGTCTCCAACTCTCTTTCCACCTCAACACTTTAACCTTCTCTTGTTCCTTACCTCCTCATCCTCACCAACCAAAGCCTTACATCTCTGACCTGCCCCTAGTCTTTCCCCACAGCTCCATCTCTGGCTGCTGCTACACCCTTCCATACCTCACCTTACTGCACTCTCCCCTGCACAACCCTACTGATACCCCACCCCCTTCTCACAACCCCCTCCTCCTACCACCCCTCCTACCACCCTACCACCAGGGGGAGTGAAGAGAGGGCCACTCTCAGCGGGGGCGACTGCGTATTAGCGGCCACTAAAGTTGTGGTCCCGTAGATCTACATCGGCAATTGACTCATATGAGGCTGTCCATCTGTTAGCCGGCTGCCCGCCAATGGCAGGCCAGGCCCGCAAACCTTCATTTCGAGCCTTTTTATTTTTGCCCTATGCTGCACTCCTTGGTTGTATAGTACTTAGCCCTGGAGTGCCGGGATGAGGTGTTAGGGTCGACAGGGGGTTACATGTCCAGTAGTGGCACAACTGCCACTCCAGGGAAGCTGCACACAGATGCACCCTCTTTCCAGAGGTACACAGGCAGTTCTCCAGGACAAGAGATCCTCCACCAACACTCCAAAGTGCATGAGTCACTTTGCCTGTGCGTTTTCAGTCAATATTTGTGAAATATTATGAAAATGAAATGTTTAAGTTTTTTTGCTTACATATTTTCATGCTACTAGAATGAATCATTTTTTTATTTTAACGTTTTTTCAACCAGATCTTCCAACAATTTTTTATATCCATACACATGTCAAACATATACATGTACACTAGTACATTTTAACTCATGCACACAAATGACATATTTAAATGTGTGTGTGTGCACGTGTGTGTGCATGTGTGTGTACAAATAACACTGCAGCTCAGGCGAGAGCAAAACACAGGCCACAATGTAAGTGTTCCCTTCCGTGAAATAGCAACAGACAGCTTCTCGTTACTTACATTCCTAATCCGTACTTTGCACTGTAATATCAGAGTTCTAAAATATACAATATGACATTTTAATTTTCTATATGACTGAAGCAAATCGGTACAGATTAATTTCTTTTAAACATGATACGTCCAAGGACAGCATTGAGGTAAATCCCCATTATTTCAGCCTTAACAATAATGTTGTTATCAATTGCACGTTTAATTTCGAACGAGGATGATCTGTAGTGATTTTAATTGCATTCAACAGGAAAGGATATTTTTCTTGAAGGTTATGTTAAAGTTATCTATTGGGTTCCAGGGAACACAATGTATCAATATTGTCTGACTATTTTACTGTGTATTCATACATACATAATGCCCAATTTTTTCCCTCAGGAAAAAGAAAGTAAATCTTCTCAAAAGAAAAGTAATTTCATGAACACACACACCTATAAGTGTTCACCTTTAGAAAAAGGTTTACCGAAGTCAATTTGACCTCCATCTAATTTGACATGGCTTATTTATTTTTGCTTCTTTCTAAGAATATATTGTTCTAATTTTCGGTCACCCACCTTTCGCCTTCAATCTAGCCCTGGCCCTCCACGGTCGTCGCCCGAGACCCCCTGGAGCAGAGGTAAGGCCGGTTTATCCCGTTAAGGCCGTCTTTAGCCTGGAGGAGTTTAGGCCGAATAGCCGGCCCACCAAGGCTTATTGCTGCCCTCTATACAGAGTGCCATGTGTTGAGACCCAGTATTAAGTTGTTAAAACTGGAATCCCCCAGTTGACGGATGAGACAGACTGCTGGCTTGAAAAAAGAAATTCCCCTCGAGCAGGATCACAAACAGACAGTGCAAGGTAATGCACCACAAAGAAAAGAATGAATGTGTAGTGGCATCATTAAGTCATTTTCTGTGATTCTACCGGCTTCGGGTGTTAATTAAAGCAATTGACACTGTGTTATGCCTTTATTCCACACAACAATTTTGCTGCCAATTTTTAAAATCTATGATGGAAATAAAGCTTAAGTATAGACATGTTATTCATAACTACCTGAAAGGGACTATAATTCTCTTCTGCATTTTAAATTGGACAATGGTCTCATGCTATATTAATTTTTCTGAAAAATCAAACAAATACACAATTGGCAACATGAAAATCGGCCTGGAATAGCCTTACACTTGACTCATTATACTACCTGGCCAACCTATATGTACAGAAAGGGTGCATATCGCCTGGAGGCTGGGGCTAGGGACTGGGGAATGTTCACGAAGTTTATTCCCAGTCGTGATTGGCACCATTCAAAGTGATCGAATCAAAGTGATGGTCAGCTGACATCCTCCATGGTGATGGTCAGCTGACATGCTCCATGTCATTGGTCAGGTGACATCTTCAATGGTGATGGTCAGCTGACATCCTCTATGTCATTGGTCAGCTGAAATCATGGTGATCATTATTGTAAATATTCTTATGTATTATGTTTGGCATATGAAGAACTGTGTGTGTACGAAGAGATGCTTTCAAATAAAAAGGAAAAAAGCTGACATCCTCCATGTCATTGGTCAGCTGAAATCCTCTATAGTGATGGTCAGCTGACATCTTCTATGTCATTAGTCAGCTGAAATCCTCCATAGTGATTGTCAGCTGACATCTTCCATGTCATTGGTCAGCTGATATCTTCCATAGTGATGGTCTGCTGACATCCTTCATAATGATGGTCAACTGACATCCCCCAGAGTCATGGGCAACTGACATCCTCAAGAATGATGGTCAGTTGTCTGAGAATGGTTAAAGACACCAACCAATGTGATGGTCACTTGAAATCAATCAGCATGGTGGTCTAGCTCTTAGAGTGACATCACATGACATATAGAATTAATGTTCAACTAACGTGTGATGGTCAGAAAGTACTAATGGCGTGGTTACATGACACCATTCATAGTGATGGTGTAGCTTTGTCAGTTAGATGATAAACAAGTAATGGTCAGACCTGTGCTTCAGAATGATAGTCAGAAGGTGCCATTTAATGGAACACCCTCACATGTGTATTTTGAACATACTGATATTTTGGGGCCTGGAAAACAGCACAGTCCCTGTACGTTGCATTTGTGTTGTGAATAAGATATTATTGACTGTTTGTTCTCCAGTGTTTTAGATGATTTAACATAGCATGTTCTTCTTGAGAGAGATTTATATACAGACAGGTATTTTGACATAGCCTGTTTGTCAAGCAGAAATTTAGCGTATAGATACATAGTCTTTTACCACGCCATTATGAGTGAGCCACATACAGCTGTTTTTTTCATGGCCTGCCTTTTAAGCTGAGGGTTAGTTTTGACAGCATATTTGTCTAACATGAGAGTCAGTTATGTCCATGTAGATATTTTAAGTATTATTATCTGTCAAACTTGAGATGTGTTTGTCACAGATAGATGTTATAACAAAGCATGTTTCTCAAGCTGGCAGTGAATTATGTATACATTGATGTTTTAACATAGCAGGTTCTTCAATCTGTGAATGAGTTATGTATGAATAGATGTTTGAACATAGCATGTTTGTCAGGTTGGCAGTGAGTTATGTCCAGATAGATGCTTCAACATAACAAATCTGCCATACAGGGAGAGAAAGAGTTATGAACAGATAGATGGACTGATCCGACAGCAACTCAGGAAAGGAGCAACTGTCCTGGCGCCTAGCCCTGTGCAGTAGTAATGTGATTCTAGGTGGCCCCCCACGCTTAACGCGGGCCCAATTAGGCCTGAGCCTACACTGGCCAAGCCTACACCGCTGTCAGCTCACTCCCCTAGGCCTCATAGGTTTACATGCAATTTGCCGCAATATGGCTGTATTAGTGAAGAGCCTGATGGCTGTGGACCTGCCAGGCAATGGCCGGGGGAGTGGCTGAATAGCGTATGTGGGAGGTTAGTCGGGGGGAAATCAGAGAAAATAAGCTATGTTTAGGGGTTCCAAGTAAATTAATGGGGGGATTAGGTCTTTGGCTCAAGTCTATTTTTGTATGACTGATAATGATAATGAATTCTAAATCTATAGAAGGTATGCTATATTGGTCTAGATGATTGAATTCGACAATACTAGGTGACCTTTTCATTGGCTCAACATTCTACAATGTACCAATTATAACTGAGGGTAAAGGAGGTTCATCAATTTAGAAGGCCTAATGGATAATCTCAAACGACAGACATTGGACTTGAGAAAACATCCCGATTAACATGATCGTGGTGTGACAAATCAAATAGGAATCCACTTAGAAACATTTAAAATTTGACATGCGAAAAATACTGGGCATTCTCTAAAAATAGCGACGAGGATGAACGTTCCCTCTGCCTCCTAGCCTATAGATACTGGCAGCGGTGACGTCAGGGCCGTCGGCCTGCCTAGGTCAGAGAAGGGGGAGGGGGGCAGCCTGGCTGGTGTGATTGAATGCCACGAGAGCTGGCCAGTAGCCTGAGCCGCCAGAGATCAAACACAGGATTGCCGCCCACAGAATTGTCGTCTGCTCCGCAAGCGGCGCGCGCAGCCACCGCCGCCGGAAGTGACGTAGTGTTTATTTCTGGCCCCGCGTTTGTGCACGTCTTAAGGGTAGCCACCTGGCGGCGTTTAGCGACAACGCCCGTAAGCACGGGTAGAGAAGAGAACAGAGGTCGGGACATGGTTTTAAGCACTTCCTGTGCAGTGTGTGCAAAACAGAAAATAAATCCCCATTATTGGTGGATTGAAAAAAGCGAACCGTCTCAGGACGGATTATGATTTATCGTTCATCATTTCTGTGTCACATTTAAGTAGAGAATTGTAATATATTTCCATGTGATTCAGGGTCTGGTTCTATTATACTAGAAAGAGGATAATGTTAGATATGAACTTAATGAAGACAAGAAAACCTTAACAATAAATCAGCATCTGGGTTAGATGTCTAGTTCACAGGGGATTTTTTTATGATCCCTCAGAATAATTAGGCCTATCTTCTAATAGGACTTGTCCATTTTCAATTAATCCTACCTTAAAGAGTAAGACATGGTTAACTTAATTATAAATGTTGCCTTCTTACCATAAAATATTCAACTTTGTACTTATGTTGACTATGTTAAGGTGTTCGAATAATCATTTATAAATAATAATATAGATAAATTCCAATAAATTGGAATAATACGATTACAGTAATTTGCCTTGGTATACATGTCATTTAACAGACACATACATACATACATACATACATACATACATACATACATACATACATGTATATACATGTACATACATACATACACACATATTTAATACGTATGTGTGTGTGGAATTTGTCTCTCTATCCATCCATTTCAATATTCATTACATAATTATTTCGCCCTCAACAGTCAAACAGAAAAACATACTTAATTTACATTCCCACGCCGCGTCAGCACAAGCCTCGGTGATGTTTACTCTAATACGGCGGCAACACTAATATATCTGACGCGGGGCTTGCCAAAGGTGCGTTTTTCATCTTTTAATCAGACAGTGATCAAAGTACCTTACCTGCCCTGCCTCCCATAGAAGTCGGCCTGTGCAGACTGTCTGGACTGAAACCAGAATACAGATGAAACCTATGGAAGAAACCTATAGATGAAACCTAGCTGTAGGACTGCTTCAAGGCCTCACTGACAGGTCTGCTAATTCCCATCGGAAAAAGGGATGCTGTTTGATTTGATATGCTACGTTGCTGGCCATGGATGATAGACCTGTGAAATGATTTAAATATGTGATCTATATTGATTTTTATAAATTATATACGTTTAATTAAGAAATAAACAGTTTGACATAGAGCCTTGATGATTGAATTTTATATGGTTTAAAATTGTAGGTTACAGTTTACAGGTGCCGACCTTAATTCAGTGACATATTACTGTCATGCAATATAGTTGAAATGGAAACTGAGAAGATTAACTTTATCATTATATTTATTAATTATTCAAGATACTTGCTATTCCTCTGATTAAATGGCGGATGATGTTGCTTAATCTCAACTCAACAAACATCACAGAACATCAGTGTTATATTTCTCACGGCCATAGGGTGATATAGACTGATAACGAGGAGTCCATTTACATGGCAAATGGCTCGGGTTTTTGAGGCTCTTAGAAATAATCGCCATAGATCTCCCCTATATAGGGACACATTCAATTGAAAGGATACCTATTGTTGACAATTTTTTTCGACTATGACACTAGTTACCATGTGCGTGGAACGTATAAGAATACAGATTCTCAAGAAAAAGTGCATTCATGCAGAGGATATTAAATCTTAATAAAACCTCCGATTAATATGTATGCCATGTTCACATATTTCGATTTAATTTGCACTTTTACATAGGGATACCTTTTGAAAATTACTTTTTTCATGTCATAGGAAAGTCGTTTGATGGCACCATCAGCTAATCATACATAGATGACTGATTCTAATATAAAGAATATATCTAAAAGATTTTTTTAACAAAGTCCTATCAAAGTGCATGCAAAATTCATCTTATGAATCCATGTGTGCATTAGGGCCACCGTCTTTGCCTTAATGGGTGACCGTTAAGGGTTTCCCAAATACAGAACAAAGTGTGTTTAAGGAGCTAAGCATTCAAAGCGTCAGATATCGAATTGACATGAGCTCATTGCTTTGAAACTGATTCGACATCAAGTATTCTGATAGAAACGTCAAACTCTATCGTTTTAAGACTCAAACGCAAAACGCAATGCATTAATTCTATTGGTTTAACCAGTTGCATGTCAACATAATTATCTTTGATAAAAAAGATATAAGGATCAAAGGATCATATTATTCCATTCCTACATTTGTTTTTACTTACTTCCAACGGAACATACTATCTTCTGTTTTTATGTATTAATGCTTTATCTACCTTTTTTTCGAAGGCTTAGGATGTAAGCTCCTTAGGGCGCGTGTCCCATATTGGTAACACTGAGGCAAATATCTTTTACAGTCTGATTCTTTCTATCAAATACACGTGAGATGCCTGAATTGACTTCTTTGTATCATCACGGACATACATCCATGTATACATATTGTAAGGGCCAAAATGTGTGTCGTTGCATAAATACATCTCACACGTCCCTGTTATGAGACTCATAAGAAAGCCACACCACAAAATTGCTCTATGAAAAAGCATGAGACACCTATGTATGCTTATTGTTAAGGTATATGTGTTTTTCCCAGAACAGACGTAATGCACACACGACTGGTGGTTCTTATTGTCGGCAAAAAGCCCGGCTCAATGTGCGTACTCGCCTCTCCCCAAGGACTGGCGTGAGGAGGTTTTGATCAGAGAGCTTGAATGTACTGTAGAGAGGTGACGCTGAGGCCTTCTATGTATGTAGAGCTAGTTTGTTTGTTCTTTTTTGGGGTTTTATTTTAGAGGATACAATGCAAACAGTGTGTCTGGTCTCCCATTGTGGTCCTGTGGAGCATTTGGGCACAATTCCGTGCAGGGGTCATCCAAATGTCATATCTTGCATGCTGCACCTCGTGGCACCTCAGTTGCAGAGGGTACTTACACACTACCTCCTTATTAAAGGCCATACTCAGTCCGAAGAACTAATATGTTCCAGGAAGGTATGATTGTGTTCCAGGTAGACCGGAAGGATTTCAAATAAACCTGAGGGGATACAAAATAAGAGTTTTTAACTTTGCTTTGTTTTATATTCCGCGAGTCTCTCTTAAGAGGAATCGCTGACACTTCACCATTGCACCTGGAAGAAGCGTCTATGCATTATTCCATACTAGAATGCAATGGGAGTGTGTGGAACGGTGTCATACCTGGAATGGGAGTTGGAGTTCTGTGGGTGCCCCCTCTGATTTTCTAAAGGCTTAGACGATCTGACTTGAAACAGCAAATTCTATCGGAATTGCCAGTTGTTACCCCCTTCATATTTACTGAAAACCCCATCATACACATATATATACTAGACTTAAACCCATTCAAATATTAATTTGGTTCACACTGGTCATAATTCTAAGATTGTATTTTCAAGATATTTGGACTTTTTCAATGTTGTATTTCTGACCTATGATCGTATATTCCCTTTGTTAACCATAAATTTAAGACTACTGACTTTTAAAACATCTTATCTTAAGCTTTGAGATGTGAGAAACGATTTACAATTGTCTTAGTGTGAAACTCGCCCTCTTTCAGTAAACCCTCAGATGTTTAGGATGGGTACACCCCTGCTGTAAGTAAGTATCACCTCTCACTACTTTATATGCTCTCTGTTTCAATCTGATTCACTCGGGGGACCGCTGATCCTGAAGAAAGTCGCTGCTTTCCCCTACACTGCATGTATACTAATCCAATAACCGTCCATGTCCCCACAGTCTGAGAATACACCATGACAGGTAAAGTCTGCATACGGCCCTTCTCCTGCTTCCTTTTAGTTGCCCATATTTTCTTATGGTAATGGGTTTGCAGGCCCATTGGGAATTATGGCTCAGAAAGTATTATTTGTATATGTATGCATTGGCATTGTGTTTCCTTCTGAATTTTCTGGTAAGTTTGTTTTGTATCGCGTTTGTTTTATTATTCATTGTTTTTTTTATTGTCTGGAAGACAAGGGGATTACTTTCGAGAAGTGGACTTTAGAGGATGTCAATAGTGCTAATAGAATGAAACGATCCCTTCTTGCCCAAAGGAGGGGGGCAGGATAGTATAGTGGATAGAGTGCTCGCCTCAGACTTGGGAGGCCCAGGTTCGAGTCTGGGCTCTGTCTGCTATACTACCTTGCCTTATCGTCGTTCTCACCCCCATAGATTCAGTCAGCCAATTGGTTGTCAAAACCTGAAGTTGGTCTCGATATAGCTGAAAAATTGCTGAGTAGACCTTAAACTCGAACACATCATCGTCATCTTGCATAAAGGTATTTTCTGTTTGTATTTTACTATCATAATGCCACATATATACATATAAATATATTATGATGCCCCTTGCATAATAGCATACGGCTGCACATGCCGTTCTTTTACCGTCTCTCATCTATTTCTTTCTCATGTTTATGTTCAATCTTACCTGTCAGATAGAAGTGACATAAATAAGCATTGTACAGTAATTGATAAATTGCTGATAATCAGCTGGCAGGGGCCAACACCACACAACATATTTAATGGTCAGTCCTGAAATGAACATACTGAAATGGACACATTCCTCCTGCCAAGTCAGGTGACCTGACCCTATATAAGCTGGCCGCCACTCTAACCGGCAGCTCACTCGGGCAACACTCATCGCGTTTCACCACTGGCCGGGCTCCTCGCTGTAACACCGTACCTCTGTACCTCCGTACTCAACCGCTGCCCGCGCCGACCCTGTACCTCGCACCCCCAGTAAGTCCACCTTTCATAATGTCTAGAAGACGAGCGGCCAATGCGGATCCCGCACATGACGCCATAGTACAGCCAGTTAAAAAGAAGTCAACGGTGGCACAAAATGCTCAGGCAATAGAAGACATGGGGAATAAGATAGCGAGGGTCGATGAACAATTGGGCACAATAACGTCACTATTGTCTAAATTGACAGAACAGCAGGAACCAGCGCAGTCCGCCCCTCCACAGGTGACGGCCACTCCAGCGGTCACAGCGGTCACTCCAGCGGTCACACCGCAGTGTCCACCCCCGGCCGAAGTCGACGCCAACCCAGCGTACAGCCGGCCCCCGGTCAACGCGCCACTACTCCACTCTCAACTACCGGCAGGCCGATCTAGGCACGCCACAGCCGGCCAGCTCCCCCACCCAAATCCGGCCTACGGGTGGGGTGGAGTGACTGGCCTCTCGACCAGAACCAATCAACCCACGACCAGACAGCAGACAGCCGTCATGTTCCCGGGCACGACTGCCTGGGAACACCCCACCAGCATGGGCGACATCGACTCGGACGCCTCACTCACGAGGCGCGTAGCGGAGGCCCTGCACGCAGCGGTGGACCCATTGGCGGCATACACAGGTAGGCACCCTCAATATCCCCACCAGTTTGTAACTAAGGGATCGAAAAAACAAAAGTGTACATTAGGAGAACTCTCACTTCCAGAATACGTATGGGGCTTTATGCAGCTTACTAAGACAAAACCACAGGGTGACGAAGATATAGTTTACATGAACCAGCACCTAGAGCGTCTAGTAGAAGATGCAAAAACGTATGACTGGCCGGCCGTACGTTCGTGGTCGGAAGAAGTTTGTACCAGAATAGCAACAGGTAGACTGACGTGGCAAGACACCTATGCTATCGATCGTATTCAAACACAACTCTCTCATACAAAATTAGCCACAGACGCCCCCCGTACTAGGTCAGGCAGGGAAGACTCAGGTTATGAAATCCCAGAAGATTGCAAAAGGGCAAAACCGGCACCTCCGTGCCGAGCTTTCCAAACAGGTACATGCTCGCACAAAAAGTGCCACGTAACTAACGGGTTCAGAAATCTCCATATCTGCACTTTCTGTCTTCAGAATAAGTGTACACTACTACCTCACCCCCAGAAAGACTGCAAGACTAAGCAAATAAGCGAAGGAAAGAAAAACGGGGACTCGGGGTTTGGGAACAGAAATTAGAACAAAACGAACATGTAGCTGACACCACTGTACCAGATTCTATTCCAGACCCCCAACCCACCGTACAAGAACCCGCGAACACTGTACCACGCTCAACCGACTCAGCCAAAGCCTCGGATGACCAAGCGCCTGAGGCGCACCCTACCGCCCAAATGGAAAAGGAGGGACAATCACGAGTCATCACTACTCCGCATGGCGGCGACACAGTACGCTCAAGGACGGACACTCCTGACCCGGGCACTAAGGTAAAACCTGACCAGTACTCCTCCGTAATACATGAGAAATGGCCAACACCCACGGCTGAGGCCGCGGATAAGGCCCCATTTCACATGAAACTTTACTATGATGTTAGACAAACGGGGGTACCTAACTACATGGGCCTGAGACGGGAGATCCCATCCCAACTGATAACAGAAAAATGGGACGAACTCTTACAAGGCTATGAAGATAAACAGGTCGCTGAATTCATTAAATTTGGGTGGCCAGTGTCCTATACAGCCCCCGAACCCCCAGTCTCGACAGAAAAGAATCATTCTTCGGCTCTCCGACATGCGGCAGCCATAGATAAATTCATAAACAAAGAACTCAGCAAGCAAGCCCTCCTAGGTCCCTTTGAGAACCCGCCCTTTGAACCCTGGACAAAAATCTCTCCACTCATGACACGGGATAAGAAGGAGGGCGAAGGGAAACGAGTCATAATAGACTTATCATTCCCTCCAGGGAATAGTGTCAATGACGGTGTACTCAAAAATTCATTTCAAGGTGACCCGTTTCACTATACTCTTCCAACTCCCCTCGACCTGGCCGACCACATGGTTAAGGCGGGCAGAGGAGCCTACATGTGGAAGAGCGACCTACAAAGGGCCTACAGGCAACTTAGAATAGACCCTTTGGATTACCCTTTACTAGCCCTAAAACACAGGGGCTCGGTCTATGTAGATATATGCCCGAGCTTCGGGTGCAGGTGCTCGGGTGGCGCCCAACAAAGGGTATCTAATGCGGTCACACACCTCATGAAACAGAAAGGCCACGAAGTACTGGCTTACGTTGACGACTTCTGTTCAGTCGCCCCTACCTTTGGTGAGTCGATGTCAGCCTTCACAGCTTTCGAAGAACTGACGACCAGTCTGGGCCTAGCTTTAGCTCCAGAAAAAACTCTATTTCCAACCACTGAGCTGGAATTCCTAGGAATAAACTTCAACTCCCGTAAAATGGAGATGTCAATCCCAGAACAGAAACTCAAAGAAATTGTAGTCGAGGCAAAATACTGGGAGACAAAAACAACTGCCACTAGGAGTGAAGTCCAGTCTCTGGTCGGCAAACTGGCTTTTGTCAGCTCATGTGTACGACCAGCCAGAAAATTCATGACAAGGATACTGGCTACTCTGCGGGGTAATCAGACTGAACAGATAACCCTGACAGACGAGTTCAAAAAAGATGTGGCCTGGTTCTTACGATACGCCAGAGACTGCAATTCCCACATCTTGATTGAGCCCATGTTACCGCAGATGGTGATAGAATGCGATGCATGTCTACAAGGCGCAGGCGGAGCTTCTGACTCAGCCTACTATGATTTAACCTTTCCCGAGGACTACAAAACAGCCTTCCACATCTCTCAACTGGAGGCTTTAAACGTGGTCATTGCAGTTAAGTCTTTAGTCCCAAAAACCACACGCGCAACAAGGATTGTGGTACATACTGATAATATCTCCTCAATGTACGCATTGAACTCGGGGAGAACAAAAGACCACGTCCTCGCAGCATGCGCACGAGAACTCTGGCTGTGGGCAGCTATCAACCAGTTGGACATCCTCTTGGTACATGTTCCCGGAGTCACCTTGACCCTGGTTGACGCCCTCAGCCGTAGAACAATAAATCCCCGATCCAACCGACTAGCGGACAAACTGGTGGTAGCTAAAAATTTGAGGCGTGCTAAACCTGT
The DNA here is from genome assembly GCA_936440205.1 of Lepidonotus clava. Taxonomy (NCBI): domain Eukaryota; kingdom Metazoa; phylum Annelida; class Polychaeta; order Phyllodocida; family Polynoidae; genus Lepidonotus; species Lepidonotus clava. The sequence continues at coordinate 37,829,328 of OW387140.1, forward strand.
ATTGCTAACCAATGTTTTGTCTGATCTGTAATTCCAGACTTCCCCAACTCGGAGCTGCGTGACCAGATGACAACCTCCTATAGCGCTGCCTTCGCGCAAGGGACAACTATCAACAAACAGCGCCAGGCCAAAGTGTACCTCTCTTTCATGATGGCCTCGAACTTTGACTATTATAACCCACCCCTACCCGCCCTACTACTCTTCACTCAATTCTTGGCCAATTCATACAAAAGCCCACTCACAATCAAGAACTACCTGTCGGGAGCAAAGTACTATGTAACATCAGTAGGGGGCAACTCGAACCCCTTCGCCTCCCCGCTCCTGAACAATCTCGTCAGAGGAATCACTAGATTATCCAATCATATACCTTCACCTGCTCCAGTTATCCCACTACCCTATCTTAAACGTATGTGTGATGTCTTAGCCTCGCTTGATGCTAATGCCCTAACGGTCAGGACCTTGGTCCTGATCGGCTTCTCTTCTCTCTTACGACAGTCTAATTTAATACAGACGAACCAGGCACTCCGACATCACGTCCTTAGGCGCTGCGACTTCAGCGATGAGGGATCTACACTCTGGCTGACGGTCAACTCGTCGAAGACGATCGCCGACCCAGCCCGGCGGGTCTCCATTCCCCTGCCCTACATCGGCTCCACCTACTGCCCGGTACTGGCCTGGCGGGCATACGTCGCCCGCACTCCCATGCCGCCGGACGCTCCGGCCTTCATGCTCTCCCTCACTGAGCACCTCACACTAGATGCGGCCCACACCTACATCCGGTCCGCTCTTCACCATCTGGGCTTCGCTGACGCTCAGATGGTTACTCTACACTCCCTACGACGATCAGGTGCCCAAGAGTGCGCCAGGCGCGGCGCGACCCAAGATGAACTAATGACACATGGAACGTGGACAAGCCACGCTGTTAACGCATATGTCCCGAAGAAGCTCTATACACAAATCCCACAAATCTTAACCTTAGTTCTTGGCCAATGAACTTTTAACGTCAATCGACATTTTATCTGTGTGGAAGAAATAAAAACATTGTCTCCAACTCTTAATGGCGTCTGTCAACTGATTGTACAGTAATTGATAAATTGCTGATAATCAGCTGGCAGGGGCCAACACCACACAACATATTTAATGGTCAGTCCTGAAATGAACATACTGAAATGGACACATTCCTCCTGCCAAGTCAGGTGACCTGACCCTATATAAGCTGGCCGCCACTCTAACCGGCAGCTCACTCGGGCAACACTCATCGCGTTTCACCCACCCACCACGCCCTAAATTATAATATTTTTAAAAACACTAGGGCCAATGAACTTTTAACGTCAATCGACATTTTATCTGTGTGGAAGAAATAAAAACATTGTCTCCAACTCTTAATGGCGTCTGTCAACTGATTGTGTTCGGAGAGAAAGCCTGCTCATACTTAGAAAGCCTGAAAGTAAGTTGGTTGAATCGCAGAAAAATGATATAAAGATTTCAACAAAGACAATGCATGACAATTTCGTCAGATCACTGACACAAAGGTACAATCGATACTGCAATGTGTATATAAGTATGGGTTTCATGTTTATCTATCTGCAATACCACTGGATTTTCTTTGATGAATTAGGGTAAACTATGGTAATCCCAAGCCTACTTTTAAGGTTTATTGCTCGATGATTGTATCGCACCATCATAAACTGCTACTGAAATCTTGAGAAGGATGTTTTGCTTTGTTTTCAGCTCTCTCCGTTGGTCTTCAAGACAGACATTAATGTACATAACAACCTAATAAATTGACCTTCACAACTTAGACGTATATGTTTACATGACATTGTATCCATTCACCTGCTTCCAGGTACCTGTGCCAAAACCCAAGCTGTATGCATGTGCTCCACATTGTTAAGACCCTCTGGGTTGATTTGCAGTTTGTTGCTGAGCCCTTTTGTTCCATCAACTAACAGGTGCACCTCTATTGTCTTCTCACCTGTTTATGGCCAAAGGAAAGGTTGGTAGGACACGACCTCCTGTCCTTTTTTCGCACATAGGTGTACACAGTCTTTTGTCGATTTTCCCAGGGGCCTGGCCATTTTGTGATGATACTTTGTGTGAAATAAGGAAGCTTTATTGTGACTATGAAAGAGAGATGATATTACCGTTCACCTTGAGAGTATGTCTTTTTAGGTTTGGCACCAGGGACCCATCCACTGAGATTGTGTTTTGGAGCATCAATAACATGTTTACCTCTATTTCATAATTGGGTATGATTATACAATTCGAGTGGTTTGTGGTCTGCGCCCAAACAAAAAAATGTGTGTTTTTTTAAGGAATATCCAGATGAACACAGCCTATTTTGATTCGTTTATCGAATTGACCTTTCACTTTATTTTCTGTATTGCACAGTGTTGTATATGAATGGGTGAAACTTGATACGTAACACATTGTATAGACTATTGAAACTGTCTTCCATGTACTATTTATGACTTAAAGGTTATAATTATAAGAGGGATGAAATTTTCTTTTAAAAAGTGAACCGGTAATATATATTTTTCAAATAAGAATGTCAACCTCGATCAATAATGTATCCATGTTTCTAGTTTTTGTGCTTTTCTAAGTGTTCCAATAAGACTGTCTCAATAACAGGGATTCTATTTGCAATATTCTATCAAAATAATATAATGTACATGAATGATATAGCGGTTAAGTCATCGTCTTTTCACCAGAGATCTCTTGAGGTTTGTAGTCGGCTTATGGGTAAGTCCTGCCGGTCCCAGCAACCCATCTCTCTGGAGGGACTGGTTCCGGCTTAGCAGTCCACCCACCTACAGCATCAAGCTCACTTACGCCGGAAACTAGCCGAACCAAAATGGCCGCTCTTTGTCAGCTTCCCAGGCCGATCTCAAATGATCGGAAGGTCATTCGATGCGCATGCGTATTCGGGTCCATTACTGCCCCTCCTCCTCTATGTCGCGTCGACAGGTGAATATGACCTGCTCATGAGGGTGGGATTAGTGGAGGAAGAGAGAATTGGAGATGAATTTCTAAGGAGGATATGCCGTAACAAATGGTTTATCATTTGGTGCTCATACCTTATTTTCAATTTGTATATACATATATGTAACGTGAACTACCTATATTCGTAGCCTAATAGCAATAAATTTGAAGTTAGGTCTCTAACACAAAGGTAAAAAAGAGGACGGAGGAGTTCCATATCAATTTGGGGATGAATTTCTTAGGAAAGATGAACTAATGGTCTATCATTAAATTTTGGTTCTCATTACAGGGGCGGATCCAGAGCCAGTGCTCTAGGGGGGCAAACCCTTACCCCCTTATAAAAATGAAAATGAAAAACACCAGATTTACACAGATCTTCCAATTTTAAGATGCCAACATTTTGCCCCGGGTCTAGGGGGGGGGGACAATTGCTCCTTTTGCCCCCCCCCCCCCCCCCATCCCCCCTGGATCTGCAACTGGATTACTTATTTTCATTTTGTGCCTATGTGTGATATGAACTACCTAACCTCATTGCCTGATAGCAATGAACTCAAGGTTAAGAGTTTCATATTACATCAGGCAAGTTGCAACCTTCTCCACAGGAAAATACTCTAATTGACATACCGCTGCCTGCAGTTTAACCTATAATTTGTAAAGCATCAACTCTTTCATTATAGACCTAGCTATAGTCCCAATGGTTCATGATTTAGTCTATAATTTTCCGCGCCACGGATAGGTTAATTCTTGTAATTTAACTGCAGACAAGTCTAGATCAAGGTGCTTCCTAGGAAAACTCACAGACTTAAGTAAAGAAAATGTCTATAATCATGGCATTGTTTGTGGTAAACATGAAGGAGAGCTAGCGCTCACTTGTTTTTCATTTACCTAGTACCAGTGTATATTTAATATTCAAGTTGGTGACAAATTCAATCGTTACAAATAGATAAATGGCAAATATTTGTATATCATTTTCTGTATTTTTTCTTTAGTTTTTTTCTTACAAAATGACTCCAAATTAACCTAAAGGTGAGTAAAGCACGATATAAAGCAATCTGTGGTGGGGAGAATTGTTGCCCCAAAGCGCATTTTTGGGCTCTCACAGAAGTTTTGGGCCCCGAACTGACTTAATTATGGAAACACATTGTTTTAAACCTCTGCTACGTTTCTTTTAGGGCGACATGAAGCTTTAAAACTAGCTGTAGTATCAGAACTCTTTATGATCTACCCCTGACCGATTGGTTATTAGTACAAAGATTTTGAATTGAGGAAACTTCACCCCTGGTTTTGTCTCATACAATTAAGTATTTTCGAATATTTACCAAGATGTTATCAACGTGATATTGATAGCAATGATACGCGAGCTTTTTTGCTCCCAATGCCTAGGAGGAGATCGAACTTAACCAAAGATAGAAACAGAGAACCACAAATATAGAATTAAATAGAATCGATCCCACGCTATTATTCTCAAATCCAAGGTATTGCACAAAAGAGCTATTATTTGCTCCAAAATTAGTCTAGGTAATACTGACTTTCAATGGAAGGGATTAAAGTTTAGAATTTCAATAGAATGTTTTGTTCGAAACTTAATCTATTTCGCCTTATTATTCTTAAGTGGCCATGTGCGCCTTTCGTAGTTGTGCTGTTTTGAACATCCACATCACCATTTAAGAGATAGAAAACCATCAGTGAGTTCTATTTTTTGTCTGATTATGTAAATGTTCCTTTACTCCTGTCCATTATAGACGCTGTGCAGATGATGTCTTGTTTTTCTAAGTTGGACTGAACCCCAAATAAATAGAAATGTATTACATTGTATTAAGCCTATTTTAATTTGTTTTTAAAATGACATGAAACTATGTTCTTTCTTTCGCATTAAAAATAATACAACTATTTTTATTCGTGTACATACATGTGTACATGTACTTTCGTTTACAAATATCAGCTCTTCCTAGAATACAAACAAATAATTCATATATCTTAGGCCTATGGTACATTAAAAAGCAAGGACAAGAAAAGTATTTCTTGTTTCGTTCTAGCAAACGTTTGTCTATTAGCCTGATTAAGTCAGGACATAAACTGAATGTTTTAGCATAGGCACACAGAAAAGAGTCTATCATTTTCCGCTCCAATGGTTCCATGATATATCAATAACCGACAGGGTGAATAGAGGTTTTAGTACGAACTCCAGATTGACTGGACCAAATAGTCATTATCCTCACTGAGTGCATGTATCTCCATAGATACCTTTATAAAAACTAAAGTCAGCGAACGCTCTGAACTGGCTGTCTTCACTTATTTTTCTTTCCATTCAGGCTTTTTATAAGTGTGTTTGCTTTAACTCTTAAATCGATAGTCCCGTCTATGTCCTTGGATGATTGCCTCTCCTGTTTCTTTGTTGGTTCCCTATGGGAGTATTTATGTTGGCAATCCAATTCTCTCACACCATTCTTTTTAAAGCTTTAAACTCACGCTTATCTTATTTGAAGAAAATATACCACATGCAAGTTACACCATTTTGGATATTTGATACATATAAGCTGATAAGCAAGTAGCTAACGATGAGCATAACTCTTAAAACATCATTGTATCAGGATAATATTTACACAGGCTAAACATGTTGTTGTACTTTGATATCGATATTAGCTTCTTGTTTAGTCAATAATATTTCTTAGAATTGTTAGGCCTGCATGATTAAATGTCTAAGCCACAGCGTTATGTCCTTGAAATGTTTTCAGATTTCCTTATTTAATTGCTTATCTAAGCTCATACTAGCTCATCTTTCAACACATCGTAACTAAACAGATTTTTTTAGTGTGATCATTGTTAATCAATGTGCGATTACGCACTTATGATGTCTGAAATGAAATACACAAAAGAAGTATAGACTATTGAAAAAACATTTCATAAATAGGCAGACCGAAATGATATCTTTCCCAGCAATCGTTAGTTGATATTGACAAAAGGCAAGAGTACTAGGACCTTAGACTACATGGGCACCTCTAGCAATTGTTTACAGTCACGACATTTCTGATTTCAATAAAGTTCATCTACAGTGACCATTGATTTGATAGGTTTATGATGCTCGCGGCATCAATTTTCTGGCAATTTCCAGGCCGATAACCCCCCCCCCCCCCCCCCCACCAAAAAAAAAAAAGGCTAAAAGAATGTTTTGGAATGGCCTTGGTAGAAATCCCTATAGGCTCTAGCGGTTGGTCAATTCCGAGGCCTAAGAAGAACGGCCAAATGCTTAGGCTTATAACACAGATTTGTTGGTCAATTCTACTGTCTCGGTAAAACGGCCATATAACATATTGTGGTTGGTCAATTCAATATAACATGCAACCAAAAAGCACGTTATGGTAATATACATACATGTAGTTGTTGGTCATTCCAAGGTCTGCTCTGTGATAACATGTAGTAGTTGGTCAATTCCAATGTCTCGGAATTACGGTCATAAAGGCTAACATGTGGTGGTTGGTGAATTCGAAGATCTGGGAATTACAGCCATATAACAACTAACATGCAACCAAAAGGCATGTCATGGTGATATAATACAATGTAGTTGTTGGTCATTCCAAGGTCTGGGATAACATGCAGTAGTTGCATGATCAATTCCAGGGTATGGGAATTATGGTCATATAAGGCTATATCAATAACCATGTAGGGTGGGGACAGAGGGACGAGGGTATCTGGGACCTGCCAGACCCAGGAGGTGCCCTTGTGTGCCCTACGCCTTATCCTACCCCTACCCCTACCCCTACCCCTACCCCTACCCCTACCCCCCACCTGCCCCCTCCTCCAGGGTGACTGACGTTGCTGTTGGGATTTAGGCGACGTGGCCGTACTGCAAACACACGTGGGCGCCACGGCCACGTCAACGTGCGCCCCTCTACACCCTACTCCGTCAGAACCTTGACATGATGAGGGCTGGGAAAACATGGAGATGATAAAATTGCAGCTGTCAGGCGTCGTCCGCAGAAGATCGGGACGCTGTGAAAGCCTGGCCGGCTACAAGAGACGAACGGACGTTCTGCGCCTGCGCCAACTGTCAGTGGCCTGACGTCACTTCCGCCCGGCTCCCATGACCTGGCCCAGCCAAGCATGTGGCGTTACTTTAAAGTTGCAGCAACGTTCTGTTATGTTCTATGCTTGTTCTTGTTTCATCATTTTGATGGCTCCCAATAATGTTTCTGCGATATACTGCTGTGACATTGCACTGTGATATTAATATAATGTTCTGGTCATGTTCTTCGACATAAACAGAATGTCCTTATAACGTTCTGTTTTGGTTTTGTCCTTACCTCACCAAAAATAATGTTATAATAACATTCTGATTTGGTGAGGATTCAACCTCACCATCAATATAATTATTACATGCCATCTTAATAAGTAACAGAAAGACTAAAAAAGTATGGTTGGAGAACATTTCTGTTACGTCACAACTTGGCTGGGGGAATACTGTGGTTCATATGTATGTGTCAAGGTTCACGTTGGCTACTAATGAATATAAGGTGTATGGCCTATAATGTTTTAATGTTTTGCACTTCTTGTCCTATGGCAGATGGCATATCCTTTGGTCATCTCGTGATATTTATATTGAACTGGTGTAACCTAAGAGCTTTCAGTCATAGGCCCCTGCTCATAGTAAAACGTTTTGCACACCCTCCGGGTGAAAGAATTTTACATTAAAAATTGAATATTTGGGCCCTGCACGCCACCGCCCCCCCCCCCAAATCTGTGCCTGCTATAGGCCCATAGGTCTAATCGACATAGGTCTCTATGTACTAAATGACTGACTGAGGAAATAAGTTGTGAGCCCACTATCTCAATAACAGCAAAAGTATTAGGCTATAGCTTGCTTACAGAATCGGTGGTAACACACCTAAAAGAATGGATAATGATACAGCTTCTTGAATTAACGTTTCTAAACAGCAATAAGAAAGTGTAAAAGATTGAATTAAGCTACAAATGTATTGGGGCTAAGTATTCTTTTAAAGAGAAGTTCTGTCTTAGGACAATGTACCGGCCAGAACACATTTGGAATAAACTGTCATAGCTAACATCAATATTTGAACAGTTGTTGTAATTATTGTTCAAAAAAGAGTGCTGATACCTTTTTAGGGCATATATCATACTGTAAAACCTTGGTGCAATTTCTACCACTGGAATGATCAGGGTCACTGAAGATGTCTTAATTATAAAGGAAATTTCTATAGTTGAACAACTAAAATGTATAATTAAGTACCTTTATGATACAATGGGAATCGATATACCTGATTAGGACTTCTCCGCATCAAGCTGCAATTCAGTATAGCTAATTTGATGTATGCCCTTTCCTGTGTCAGTCTCTCACAGCATGCAGCGGAGAACACTGCCTTTTCACTCCCCAAAAGGACGACAACAGCCCTATAGCCATCCATACATGGACTTGTTATTTCCTAGACCTACACGTTGGACACACATAATACTCCTCCAGTAACTGTCTACTTTAACACGATTTGGCCTATATATCGGCCTACACACATATTCGTAAGGCTTGCAAGACTGCCTGGTTGTCTGATTTCTAGGACGGTCCCCTGCTTCGTGATAAACTACTCCCGGACAGATTATGCTTTTTATATAGTTAAAAACTTAAAAGTTACAAGATTTGAAAAAATATATTAATACATTCTCAAAAAAAGGTATATTCATGAATGTATTCCATGAGGCTAGGAAAATATTATGGTAAAGATACTTACTATGAGGAAAGTTAGGATATCATTAAAATACTTTTGTAATTTCAAATAATGTGACCCACTCACGCCTACCGTGTTTACAAACGAATAGAAATTACAACAGCCCTTTGGAATCCAAAAATGGTCTCAATACTAGTACTTGATTTTCATAGCTTGAGAGATTCTTTCAAAGTTTTTTTGAATAAAAACTGACATTGGCATGCAATTTGTATATACTTCCAAACCAATTCACACTATTGCTTTTCGGACATCAATTGATGCCACATTGAAAAAAGAAAATATCCCATACATAAATGTGTATGTTCATATGTTTATTTATTCATTTACGTATATACCCCAATGCCCACTTTGGAATCTTCCGTGCGACGGCTTTTGGTGTCTGTAAAGTGAGTTTTTATTATTTGAGATGGGGTTTCCGTCTTCACTGACATCTCTATAGAAACTATCAATCATTTACCCTTGCGGGACGGGCCAGACGACCAAATCGATCACCGCCCCCTGACCGCATCCCAGATATAGTCAGTTACAGAGCACTGGGATATTTACTATGTACTTTGAATCAAACATGTATTCCTGTCTTAAATAAGTGTGCATCACTTATTTGATTTTACGTGATTATGGTTCTTAGAAACTGAGGGGAATTTCAATTCGCGCTCCATTGTATAGACGTTATGGAGATGTGGTCATGTAATCACTTTTTGGTGATCATTATGTGGTGATCATGACCATATTGCTTTTAATATATTAAAAAGGGATATAGTTGATTATGATTCAGTGGTTTGTTTAAAGTGAATGTAGCAAAATTATAAGATCAAATTATTTCAGAATTGTAAATGATAGTTACTACCAATTCATTTTGCCGACTGGAAGGACACACGCTTAATTGTAAGTGAAGTTAGATTGAAACAAATATTTTTCAAAAAGTAAAAATAATATGGCAGCCAGTCCATTTCGGGAGATGTGACGTCATCAGCACAACGTCTATACATCATGATTTATGGTAAGCCATTTCTGCTTTGCTTTCCACTTGGAATGTTGCATTTGCCGACCCAATACACCAGGACATTCCCGCTTAAAAAGTGGTATGAATCCTATTACAAAACTCCTAGCTTTAAACGTACAGATATCAACCATACAAAGTGGGGTTTCTAAAGACTAGCTTCAATAACTAAAGCCTATGTACTATTATTGAAGCTGATGCCAGACTATATCAAAATGAAAATGTGATCTTCCAGCCATACCCATAGAGTCTTGATGAACCGTTATTGAGTCTGAAGCCAGAATAATATTGAATTAGTTTTTTTCTTTAGCCATACCCATAGAATACTTGATGAACCATTATTGAAGCTGAAGCCAGGCTATATTGAATTAGTTATTTCTTTACCCATACCCATAGAATACTAAATGAACCATTATTGAAGCTGAAGCCAGAATATATAAAATTAGTTTTTTTTTCTTTAGCCATACCCATAGAAAACTTGATGAACCATTATTGAAGCTGAAGCCAGGCTATACTGAATTAGGTATCTTTTACCCATACCCATAGAATACTTGATGAACCATTATTGAAGCTTAACCCCTTCAACCCTCTATTCCTGAGAACATGAGGTAGAAAATATCTGTAGATAAGAGAAAGTAAGCTTTCAAATGCTGCAAACCTTTTTAAAATATTCCTTTTAGAAGCTAAGATATGGTTGTATGAAGTGCCCTACCTCTTGTATAATAGAAACACCCCAGTCCTGATTAACATATTACTTTCCATGTTACGGCAACTTGAACTTAACCATATTTAGTAAGGAAAAGAAGGCATATCTAATTATAGAAAATGATAGAAATGCAATAACTTTTGATTCAGAAGATTATTTCTCTACCTGTTTGAAGTATTAGGTAAACAAAGATATTTTCTAAATTATCCATAACAAATGTTCCATTGACCCTTAATATTCTTTTTTCTGTAACCATGGTAACATAACAACCTTTCTTAAATGTAGAATTTCCCAGAAAAAACATTCCATTGCAAATTTCCCATAATGCCTCATTTAGGAAAATTTGGTTATTTCTGTAAATCCCATTGAATTCTCTGTAAATTTTCATATAAGTCAAGTTTTCACACAAAATTACATAAGAAATATGTTTTTTCCATATAAGTCCTTAATTATTGCAATTGAGAGGGTGATTTCTTGGTTTTGCCATATCTGCCCTAAATTGGGCAGGATGTCCTGTACTTAAATATCCGTTCTAAAAGAACTAATTATCTTTGAAGGATAATATAAAAAGCTGAAGATTCCTTGGAGCATCAGGAATATTTTGATATTTACTTTTCGACTGTAGGTTAAATAATCATTTTGCAATTAGCAAATAACCATAACATTAGGTTCCAATTCATAGGTAACAGCCATGTGGTGGCCAAATATGGCCTTATGGGGTGGAAGGGGTTAAGCCTGACCGTATTGAATAATTCACATTTTAAATCCTACCCATAGAGTACTTGATAAACCTTTGGATTTCCACTCTGAACTTCGCTCTTTTTAATCTGCAGTCAGATGGTATCAGTCGATTTAACTTGTCTACATACATATCCCACCAGACGTGCTAAAAACACGAGTTCCTATTGATTGATTCAATGATAGGCTCAGACGCTTATACCAGTACTACCAGGGTGCATATCACTAAAGCACCTACATCTCTGTGGGGGTATACGTAATTACTATAGATAGCATTTGCTAATCCCCCCAGCCTTCTAAACCTTGCTGCCGACATAGAATTTGAAAATCAATAGTATAGGCCTACCAACAGAAGGGGATGTACGTTTGAACCCATTAATTTGTGGAGTAGTTATATTTGTTTTTGCACATTTTTATCAGTGCTTCAAATATTATTAAAGTCCTAAAATAACATAACATTATTTAGAAATTATAGTCAATAAGGAGTTAGTGTGGAAAATTTCAAATATGCAGAAATTTTAATATAAAATCCGCAAAAGTAAAAGAATCGCGGAAATAATATGCAAAATTGTAGAATTTACTCAAGCCCTCTTGTAGTGGCTGCAAAGAGTACGGACGGATGAAAGGGAGCCCGTGGTCTGGTGGGCTTTAATCATCCCTTTGTGCGGCGAGCTGCTCCGATCAGACAATGGATCGAACTCACCTCCCAATAAAAGATCAGCGCGTGAGCAGCTCGCAAAGTCCGTCTGAGCTGCTCGGAGCTGCTCGGAGCAAGGGGACCGTGGTCGGCGTGCCGTGCCTTGCCAATTACCGAGCTAGAAATGGCTGAGGCTGACTGCGGGTAGGAGGGGAAAAAGAGAGAAAATCCTCCAGCAAATCGTGGCGAGTACTCTATTAATTATTCACTTTGTATATACATTCTGTCGGGCCGCCCGGAGGATATAAGGAAATAGCCATAGGGACTTTGTGTAGAGCCCGGCGAATTGCTTGGCTCAAGTCTGTTTCTATGTATGCAATATTTATTCAATAAAGGCCTTGTGATCAATGTTTAATAGAGGTGTGTTTTTTTTAATTTAGTTTCTAATATACAGTGTGTACTGGTCGACTAGTTTAAGTGCCTGCCAGCTCGCTCGACGTTCGAAGATAGGTTGGCTATAACATTTAAATGAAAGAAAACTTATCCATCTCCTGAGAGGCGAGCGCCAGCGGGCTCACTCTGGGATAAAAAGTGGTACCATTAAAAGACCAACATGAGGAAGAGAGCCTCTCTGCTATATTTAGCCGCTTTGTTGTACTTGGGCGAAAATTGTGCTAATTCCCCCGGCCTGCTCAACTTTCATAGCAAAGGACAGCCCATGTTGATATGCCTCATTTTTAATATAATGGCGGTTCCTTATTTCATATTAGGTTGGGGTGATTTTTATCATCAACACTGGTTTCATACAGCTTCAAAAAAGACTGAAATCTGGGTTGAAACATGCCCACTCTGGTTGTAAATTAAGTTTTAATCTCTGTGTTCCAGTGTTCTTGAACGTCACCAAATACCACTGCCTGAGGCATGGTCTTTTGTGCCAACGGGCCAACTTTTCTTTTGGTAACCGATACAAGTGGTGCGTTGTTTCAACCGCTGCCCTGCCAACGCTGCAAAATATGAAATCGGAGAAATGATGGATTAAAAAATAATTCAGTCAGATCGCCGGCCGGAGCGCGCCAACTGTAGCGTTATTAAGTTTCCTATTCCCTCGGTGATAAATCTGACCTTCTGTCAGTTGCTATGGCAATGACTGCCGAGACAGTGGTGGGCGAGAAGGGAGGGAGGGAGGGTAGGTGGAGGCTGGCACTGCAGCTAATGTTGAAATACTTCTCGTTCATATGGCTTCTGGCACTGTGGCTAATATTGAAATGCCTCACATGTACATGGCTTCTGGCACTGGAATAATAATTTGTAATACCTATAGTTTATATGGCTTCTGGCACTGTAGCTAATGTTAAAAGTCCTAACATGTACATGGCTTCTGGTACTATTTGAAATAGTAGAATATAACTCACATGGCTCTGGCTGCTATGGCAATGACTGCTGAGAGAGTGGTAAGCAGGAAGGGAGGGGGGGTGGAGGCTTGCACTGCAGCTAATGTTGAAATATTTCTCGTTCATATGGCAGGCTTTTGGCAATGTAGCTATTGAAATGCCTCACATATACATGGCTTCTGGCACTGGAGTTCAATTTGTAATGAGTATAGTTTATATGGCTTCTGGCAGTGAAGCTAATAATGAAATGCTTTACATGTACATGGTTTCTGGCACAGGAGTTTAATTTGTAATGATTATAGTTTATATGGCTTCTGGCAATGAAGCTAATATTGAAATGCCTCACATGTACATGGCTTCTTCCACTGGGGTTCAATTTGTAATACTTATAGTTTATATGGCTTCTGGCACTGTAGCTAATGTTAAAATACCTCACATGTACATTGCCTGATTGCTTCTGGTACTGTTTCAAATGGTGGAATAAAATCTCATGGCCTCTGGCTGCTATGGCAATGACTGCCGAGACAGTGGGGAGTGGGGAGGGAGGGTGGGTGGTGGCTGGAGGCTGGCACTGATGCTAATGTTGAAATACCTTTCGTTCATATGGCTTCTGGCACTGTGGCTAATATTGAAATGCCTCATATGTACATGGCTTCTGGCACCGGAGTTCATTTTTATATGGCTTATGGCACTGTTGCTGATATTCAAATGCTTCACTTTTACATGGCTTCTGGCACTGCAGTTAATTTTGAAAAACTTCTAGATTATATGGCTCCTGACACTAGGCCCATAGCTAATGTTGAAATATCCCACATGTACATGGCTTCAGCGACTTGCCTCATGTTTGAATACACTTTTGATATGGCTACTGGCTGAAGCTAATGTTGAAACACTTCTCATAATTATATGCCTTCTGGCATTGTAGCTAATCAGGTTGGGGATACCACTGAAAAACGGGACGTCCTGTTTTTTCAGGACGTCCTGTAAAAACAGGCAATTATGAAAAAGTGTAATATCTTATTATCTTAGATGAAATCATACATGAATAATACACAAGTCAAATATGATATAAAACTTCTACATATGCAAAATGCAAAAATTCTGAAATTTTGCATTTAACATGAATTTGATAACACTTTCCATTTAGACAATTACATAAATAATAATTTAATAATTCATATTGTTACATAAATAAAAATGCTCAGAAAATAAGGAGTTTGCTAAATTCAAAAATTATTTGTTATGAAAGTACACATCTTTTGCATCAAAGTGATTGTAGCATTTTCACATTCTATCGTTGCATTTTTTTTATATTGATTTTTGATTTATAAAAGTTGTAAAAATCATACCCAAAAAACAGCCCGTCCTGAAATAACGGGACGTTTTTGTGGTCCGATTTTACAGGACGTCCCGTTTTTTCAGGCAGACCTTTAAAAACCATTAAAACAGTTATTGTAATGATGGGATCTGATTTTAATTTGACCAAATAATTGTTTGTTATACAGAGTCAAATTTTGAAATTGAAAAAATTAAATTATTATGTTATGTACTGATTTAAAGGGTTGCGTCCTGAAAAAACGGGACGTCCCGTTTTTCCCGTCGTAGCCCCAACCTGCTAATGTTTAAATATTCCTCATATACATGGCCTCTGGGAGTATGCCTAATGTTGGAATCTACCTTTAACACAGCTTCTGGCTGTAGCTAATGTTGAAATACTTTTCCTGACACTATAGCTAATTAATGTTGAAATACCTCTCATGTACAAGGCTTCTGGTGCTAGGCTTATGCTGAAAAATACCTATAACATCGCTTCTACTTACACTTAATGATGAAATAGCTTGCTTGTGGCTTCTGACACTGCAGCAAATGTTGAAATACCTTTCATGTGGCTTCTGGGAGTGGGATTAATGTTGGACTATATCTCATATAACTCATATATGCTTTCTAGCTGAAGCTAATGTTAAAATAGTTGCCATAATGTTCCAGTTGTGCAGATGATGCTAATGTTTCTCCCGCATTTTCTCCAACTTTGGAACTAACATTACAATATCTTCAATGTGGCTTATTGTACGGAGTAATTCAATTGCTAGACCATTGAATTAAACTCTCCTTGTAGATTATACAATACTGATAAACCACAAAGTTAATGCTGATCGCATCTTTCGTACATGGGATGTTGAACGCACATGCATGCACCGAGGAAGACTGATTGCAATGCTCGTAGCAGGCAACGGCATTTTAGTGTCGTATATCAAAGAATAAGATTGAGTGCCCTTCTGCACATGCCAAAGTCATGTAAGTTCCATGACATTAGATAAAGAGATAAAGAAGCACTTTAAATGGTCGTGTTAGAAAGGATAGTATAGAGGAACATGTATAAAGACAGAGTTTATTGTGTGTCCTGAATAGATTATAAAACCGTGTATGATAAGCTAGCCAGAGGTAACGAAGATCTATGGTGTTGAATATATCTGAGTAAATCTTAAGCCATGGTTCCTACATTCTAAAGGGTGTATAAATCTCGAAACATTAATGATATATTGAATTGACCTCCAATGCATTGGTTACCATAGCAATAATGCAAGATAACAGTCAATCAAAATAAATATAATTTAGATTACATTTTAATCATTTTCAAGAGTTTCTTTCATAAAATGATATTTTTTTTAAACGACTTTATTTTATACTGGGCAGTTTTCAGTATAGAATACTGGTTTCCGGCACCCAGTTGTGGATCATTTGGGCACAATTCCATACAGGGGTCATGCAAATGTCCTATTTTCCATGCTGCACTGCATGGGACTCGAACCCACACAGTGCCAATCACAATGAGTAGTATCAACACCTCAACAACGTTGGCCACCCCGACCCCCGATTGCCCCTAGAATGAAGCAAAGTAACCCTTTACTTTAAAGAGACAGTCCGTATAATATCAATTCTATAGTGGTATGATTTTTTTCAGAGCACACGTAGCCACGTCCATCAACATAATAGTGGAATGAATTTAGATTGTTTGCCCCTATAAGAATTAACTACTCTGAAAGATATTCTTTTTGATAGGAAACCTCCGACCAATCCAAACACCTAAACATTATAAGAGTCTCCATTCCAAATGAAAAGATATACTAGATTGCCTCAATCCAACCACAAAACACCACAATACACGTAATATTAATTGATTTCCTTTTGGATACACTCCAGTCTGCCATACAAAAGAACTATTGCTTCTCTGTCTGCTCAGTATTTATGCTTCAGCATACAGCATAGGACATTCAATGTAAGGGGTATGAGGTGGTTTCTTTGGGTCATCTCCGATGTCCAATAACTGCAGACTGGTTTTAAATCTCTGCCCTCGCTGGTCGGGTCTTATCGATTGTAGCTGTATGGAAAAGGGGCGATGCTATCTCGAAAGGACCCTCTCTCTGGTCACATGTGGATACTACTGCATACACATAGTATCTATACTGTGTGCAATAGAAGGCAACTGGGATCTCTATATATGTTAGGGAATATTGCATTAGTATACTATAGGATTGTCAACCGAACTACATTCAAGGTTAGAACCCTGTTGTTCAAGCTTTATCAAATTTTTGTTTTAAGTGAGGGATGTGTCAAAGATTTCAATAAGATTCTTGGACGGGGCAGATTCCTTCAAGTACGATTTTATTGACAACATTTTGTTGGTAACGATGTTTTCACATTAATTCTCCTAATCTAGGGACTAATATTTATATCATAAAATTAATGATAAAATAATAATTTAGAAAACGATTTTTTATGGGATTATGTTGAGTACCGTTCAACCTCTAGACTTTTTCTAACCCTTTTTAAAAATCTGAATCCCTCATTAGAATGCACATGTTGCATATTCCAACGTCGGAATTGTTCTACGCATGGTCTTACTTGAATATGTGCCTTACTTTCCCTATATCAGAATAAATGTGAGTTTTAGACTTTTTTTAGATAGTCATGTCTTGTGGCAGGCTTAAAGAACACTGGCAGGCCTGTGTTGAAGCCTTTCACGTTGTACAATGGAGGTCAAGAGGCTCTCAGTGTTAGTGGACGCTGTCATGTCAGGGCCCCCTTTTTGTATTATGGTAGTCAAGAGGCCCTCTATGTTAGTGCTGAGAACCATATGGTTACGACAGGCTATTTTCTTGAGAAAGTGGGGCGGCCTTTAAAAAGAATGAAGCCCGGTAATATATCATTGAAAAAAAAACTAAAATGGATATACAAACGAGTCACTAAAACAAAGGTTTAGAATACAATAATGCAATGTGAACGAAAAAAGGAATTGGATGTAATGTAAGATTTATTGGTGAGGTCATTCCCATTTTCTTCAAGTTGGATTTATTTTTGAATGGACAGTATCTGTGAATTGTACATTTTATTGATTGGACTTATTTGGATTTGCGGTTTGAATTATTCATACTATCTCACGTATTCCTTTTTAACAGTATAAATATCCTAAAATGTGTAAAGGATGAGATGAGAAACTGTTTTGCTTTTATTTTCGAAAATAGCTATAACGATGGGTATTAACTGCTGACTGGCAGGCTCCCACTGTCACAACGGATACGGCTGAAAATAAAAAAAACACAACGACTAATATTGCAATAACTATAGGTATATTACTATCAGATGGTTTTGAGTGATTATCCCCATGGACATACATCATCCATGCAAAGAGAGAATATTACTAACATTGCACATACAAATATTCTTCTCAAAATCTGAAAAGATGACTGCTAAGGTACAGTTGTTATACTTCTCTGAGGGCAATAATGTAAACCCAAGGAAAACACAGTTGGTTTGATGGAGACTGAATGATTGATTCGGATTTGATTTTGGGGAGTATTGTAGGGTCTTTTCCCTAGTGGGGAGTTGTCCCAGTCAACATGCCAGGCTCATAGAAAGTGGGTGGGGCCGGGAGTAGCTGGTACTTGTTCATAAGGGGCAGAGGTATGAAGGGGGTTTTAAGATATGAAAAGGGTTTCCCTACCTCGGATAGCTGGTTTTTCTATTTTGTGTGCCTGTAGGTTGCAGAGGTTAAGATAGAAATATGACCAGAATAATCGAAATTATGTAAATAATGCTTATAAAATAATATGCAATGACTTAATGTTCTAGTTAACCTCAAAACGTTAAATACGTAAATGTCAGGATTCCTTCACACTAAAGATTACATTTTAGTCACATCTGCGAGAATAATAAAAAAAAACTATGCTTAAGCCTTGTCGAGAAAATGAACCTATTGACAAAAGAGAACTCTGTATCTTTGTAGTACCCCTCCCACGGTCTAAAAGACTACAGCTCTTGGGATTCTTGGGTTTCTAAGGAACCCCCTGGCCAAACTCCACTGCCTAGAAAATGCATACCTACATTCTATGCAAAGAGAAGTCATGCATGTACATGTTATGACAGATGAAGTAAAGAAATAACTAGTAGATTCCACGAAGACACCCATAATATGTTAGTGTGCTCTTAATGCTTAAACCATCGGCTCTTTAGGCTTAAACCGTCAGAGGAAGATGTTAAGCTTGACTATAAAAGTTTCTTTCGACCAGGAGTTAGACCCCTCCCACAGAAAATGGACCTTCAATTCGATATTACATATATATATATATATATATATATATATATTATTTATTCTGATAGCCAGAGATAAAGGAATAGGGGGATAATTACAAAAGCACTGAAAGATGATCAGACACATGCATTGATCCAGGTAACATTTTGAAATATTTCTGTAAAATGTCAAAAGTAACAAATTTCACTGTTGCTGTGAGATGAGTATTCAGAGAAGTATGACGTTGAATTCAAGGATCGGATTATATTGCAAACTAATTATGTCAACTGGCAAAACTTAGTATTCTGTTTCTTTCATAAGTAAAGGTTTTTATGTATCTGTTGTAATGTAACGTTCTGTCAAAAACAAAACAAACATGTATTGTTTCCCAAAAGCACCCAAACTATGACAAGGTGAATTGGTAAGTTTGATTCGTGGGAACAATTTGCAGTTGCACACCATTTAGGAAAGTGTGTTTTCCTATGGCAAGTTTGTTTTGGGCAGGAAAACGGTTTTCCAGCGGCAAAACATTGTTTTCAGTGTTTTCATATTCTCCTTGCCATGGACCTTTCTCATCGCTTTTCAATATCCAAGATAAACCAGAGTGACCGTTCAGGGGCAGATCGGGATTTCGGAATCGGAGAGGGGGACCGTGTAATAGGGTAAGTACCAAAACTTTACCCTTTCGCATGAACATGCGCCTATTATCCTGATTCTCTTTGTCAAATTTTAGTCACCACAATTTTTTATTTTTTTGGATGTGGGGGTGAAGATCATGAGCCCCTGGACTCCCTCCCCCTTTGGATACGCCCCTGCTACTGTTAACTGGACCCTAGTTTCTCAAGAGTGGATTCCACGTGGCAACAAAAACACAGCAAAAGTACAGCAACATTCAGAAGCAACCTTTCTGAATTGTTGCTGTTGTGTTGCCCATAACAATCACATTGCCTAGCTATTGCTGAGGGCAACAAACACGGTAAATCTAATGGAAGTACTTCAACACAGCAATCATATCTTTTGATTTTGGTGGTTCATTGTGCAATTCTCCCGTGTTTGCCAGTGTTGTCCATGTATATTTTTTAATTTGTCGCCACCTGGAACATTGCCTTGCTATTGCTGAGGGCAACAAAATCAATCAAACATGGTAAATCTAATGGAACTTCCGAAGCACTTCAACACTGCAATCACATCTTTTGATATTAGGTAGGCAATTGTGCAATTCTCCTGTGTTTCCCAGTATTCCCATGTATCTTCTGTAATTTGTCGCCACGTGAAACATTGCCTCACTATTGCTGAGGGCAACAAAATCAATCAATTATGGTAAATCTAATGGACGCACTTCAACACAGTAATCACATATTTTAATTATAGGTGGGCAATTGTGCTATTCTCCTGTGTTTCCCAGTGTTGCCCATGTATCCTTTTTCATTTTGTTGCCATGTGGAATCTAGACTTGAATCCACCCGTGGTGAACGTGGTTTGTCATAGGCCTCTGCTATCTGCAAATGTTGGATTATTGTAGCCCTCTGCGACCTGCTCCCTTGCGAAATTATTCAACATGTTTAATATGTTCATAGAGAACCTGTGCGATTCAGGAGGAGATTGCTTGCGAAAATTATCACAAGAGAGCTTACTTCTCAGCGTGAATATTATGCGATCAATTTCTCTAGTTTGCAATCATTTTGTCGTGCCTGAGACTAATTGCGAATGCTTGAGATACAATTTTTGCTGGGCTCTGCAACGGGACCATAGGCCAGGGCGAATGGGCTTGAGGTAGAGCAGTACTCAGCGATTCTCAGCAGAGGGCGGCCCAGCCATGCCTCTAGTGGTAGAGACAGACGTTGGACGCGACGTCCGTAGCGCCCCCTATCGACCAGCGTCCTCCTGAGAGAAGCAGACGACATTTTCTACTAGCTATAGACAAATTGTCAACAGGCCACATCAAAAGTATCATTTTTTAGATACATTTCTTCTCAATCGTTTTGTTCTTGAAAAGGAAAGAAGTGCATACAATAAAAAGAGGCCAACTATTGGTCATTGTTGAGCAGATCTGTATCTAAATGTATAGGGGAATAGCTTATGTCGTTTTATGTGTGATATCAATACTAAACTCAAACTTTCACTTTTCACTTTTCCTTTCTTCCCCATTACATTTTATTTTATGACAGAGGTGATGCCTTCTAGATAGCAAAATATGCACCGGATAATACTTGATTGAATAATGTGATTGGTACCAAAGATCGTGTGGTGGTGAGGGGTCCCGTTTAAATGATAAAGGTTCAACTACAGGTAATCTGGTTATATTTGTGATTGCATCCCCCTCATGATACGTTTAGAAAAAAAATTTCGACCTGCTCGAAATCCCTAAACATGTTGAATGTCTTTGGAACCCCGTATATTCTGACCTAATTGCCTATAGGCCTAATATGGATGTGTCTAGTGACGGGTGAAGGATGTTTGTATTATATTCTTATAATCGCTCTTTTTTTGTTTTGTGAAAAACAATAACACGAATTTAGACATTTTGACATTGGGAGGACTAATTAATCTGAGACGTGTATTAATTTTGTTTGGCCTAGTTCTTATAATAGAACATATTCTCCTTCGACCATAACGAGATCACACTGGAATATAATTTCTGAAAATAATACAAATGCATTATGCCCCTTTACACAAGGGGGCGCCAATAGCAGGTGACACTCAGTTACCCCAAAACGTCGACTCTTGGGTGCCAGGGTATAGACCTCTTTCATTAAGGTAGCGTCCTGCTACTATTATAACCCTGAACCAAAGAGTTTGGTACTGTATTCCAACGGAACCAGGTTAAAAGTATTAGGTTTAAGGCATGTGTGGCACGACTGGAGTTCCCTGCATGCAGATGAGAGTTCCCACACGTATTTCACTGGTCGGTTGCACATCACCTTGTGCCCCCTTCGATTGAGGAGTAGTGATGAGTTAGCCATTTTAGGTATGAATCCTAGTGATGTAAAAGATGTGAAGGATATAATTTAGAGTGCATTTGGACTATCTGAGGCTGGGATCTACCCCAGTGTATGCATGAAGGAAACCAGGTCACCAGGAACTGCTGTCATGTTACACGTGTCAGGGGCGGATCCAGAGTCAGTGCTCTGGGGGGGGGGGGGGGGGCAAACCCTGACCCCCTTTATAAAAATGAAAAATAAAAACACCAGATTTACACAGGTCTTCTAATTCTAGGATGCCAACATTTTGTCCCCCAGCTCTAGGGGGGACAATTGCCCCTCCCTCCCCCCTGGATCCGCCACTGCGTGTATAGGAAAGTTCACTGCGCAGACTCATGAAAAAGGTCTATAGCCATGATCAGTGGGCATGGCGGGAAACGCAGGTAATTCCAGCCTAGCGAAAAATGAGGGGTCTTCTGGGAAGTAGTAGGGCTTTAACGGGGGGCCTTAACACCGGGTTGGGACTGCTTTCCTCCAGGGTGTGTGGGAGGGGGGCGGGCAGCACCATCCGGGCGTTGAATTACTTTTAGATGGCGGTTCCGGTGTCTGTAGCCGTTTTCAGCAAGCAAATGTGGTCATTAGCACAAAAGCCTGCATGGTGGATAGGGGTAATTTCGCCGAGAGTTTCCGGTTGGGGGGGGGGGGGGGTTAGACCGGGGGGGATTCTGAATAGTTATAGTAACGCTTGCCTATTTGAAGCGAGGCATTAGCATTTCAAATGATGGGGAATACATGCATGAGGGAACGGATAACATGTCTGGTATTAAATTTGGTTTATTTAGTCAGTGTGAAACATCAGTTGTCTCAAATTTCAAAAGTTTGGGTTACAAGAATTTAAATAGGCCTATGTGGGCCAGGGTATAAAGTGGCCATTCAATTTTCCTGATCTATGTGAATCCAAAGAGACAAAAAGGGGGACTTTCACGTTTAAACGTTGAAAGGACCTATACGCAATTCCATTACAGTGTACTTATAGATAAATTGAAACAAAATTAATTTCAAGCTACACTGGCACACGGAATTAATTCTGGATTAATAACTTATTCCTAGTTACGGTCCTGGTGAGTGTCAGCTATTTATAATAACTAATAAGATCAACATAAAGCCACTTTAAGGAGCATAATGTTAAAAATCGTTTAATCCCAGATGACCTTCAAATGTCTTTGGGTACCAAAAGTGCCTACCGGCAATCGTTGCTGGTTCCCAAGTTGATTTTTTTCATCACTCAATCCTCCCATGTTAACAAGTGGCTCTGGACGAAGGGGTTCCCCATTTTTCTTGTCAAATTTAAGAAATGGTCCTTTTACCTGTCATTATCCTTAAATACCCTGATGTTCCCTCTCGAATTTCATAAATATCCCTGTTGATCGAACTGTCAAATTTAGGAAATGGCTCTGTCGCGTGCAGTTGTCCCTTCCAGGGGCGGATCCAGAGCCAGTGCTCAAAGAATGGGGGTAGACCCCTAAAATCGACATGGCGACACAGCCTTTTTTTGGGCTTAGTGACATGCGACATCATCATTTCTTAAATTCGACATGGTGACATCATTATTTTCTTAAATTCGACAGGGCAACATCGTCATTTCTTAAATTCGACAGGGCGACATCGTCATTTCTTCATTTCGACAGGGCGACATGAGACCCCCCCATCTACACCCCCCAAAGAGGGCAAACCCTGACCCCCTTATAGAAATGAAAAATGAAAACACCATATATTCACAGATCTTCCAATTTTAAGATGCCAAAAGTCTGTCCCCTAGGTCTATTGCCCCTTTTGCCCCCCCCCCCCCCCCCCCGGATCCGCCACTGCCTTAAAAACAGCAATGTCTCATGTCGTCTTTAAGAAATTTTTGTCGTTTTGTGCTGTCGAATTATAGAGTCTAGACCCATTAACAAGTTTGTTGTGATCCGTACACAAGAGCAACCAGTGTACAACTACTGACGACATTGTGTGGGATGCCTTTCTCTAAATTTACGAAAGTGTTCATCCCTTTTTAGATAGTGCAACTGTGCTTGGACTAGTCTTTGGTTGTTGTTTTTTATTCTTATCATCAGTTTCAAACTATTCTTGGCTGAATTGCTTTGGGTATTTTGATATGTGATTCCTTTGGTTAAACTTGTGAATGGTATTCATATATAACGGTATTAAGGATTTCTTATCTTTGATTGTATGTAATGTATCCCTAATACTAAGGGTTGGTCACCAGAGGCAGGCATGTGAAATGTACAAATTGCTCTTACAATACTAAGTATAAGTATAAGCATAATGATTTAATAATCCTACAAGTGCAGTTGGATTAAATATCTGAATCATATATATTTGTATGGAATAGATTTTTCATAACTGGATAACAGACTGCTCCAACAACTATTAGGTTCAGGGGCGGATGGGGGAGGGGGGCAGACGGGCCCGCCCCCCCCCCTCCTCCCCTTTACATTCCTGTTTGTGCCCGCCCTCCTCCACCCCTGACTGGTTAGTGTACTATATCCATAATTATTAGATCTAGGCCTATAGGCCTACTTGACTCATCAGAGGCGGGGCCTGCATGATCTTCACTACTTGAACCATTAATGGACTTGGAATCATTGCAAAATTGTGTAGAAGGTCAGCAATAAATCCAAAAAATCATTAAGTGCATGCTGCCTATTGTATTTCAAGATTAATTTTGTCTACAGAATGGCAGCTATAGGCCTATTCCCTCTTTGCTCTTTACTGTCCAGAACATCATACCACGTATTGTTCACAAGGTCTATGATGATATTTGACTATGCCCATTCATATAAATTGCAATCCACGTAATCCTACGTAGGCCTTATTGCTCTGCAATCATGAATGTATGTAGGTATATGCAATGCTGCCCAAATAATATGGTCAACCCCTATGTTAAATATTCGCCAGAGTTGTCCCATCAGCATTCTGTGAAACTTGGTGCGGGAGAAATTTGATCCCAGTCCGTTAAAATGCTGCTGCGACAGATTTTATGTAGCATTTTCCCTCTTCATTCTAATGGAAACTTGGCAGGATGGCAGGGTGGGGATGGAGGGAAGTTCCGGTCGGAGAGCACTCATTGCCCCCTCTCAGCCCATTACTTCTAATTAGTGCCGTCCTTGGCTATCCCCTCCTTACAGCAAGGCTTATGTGGCCACCGTTCCTTGTTCGCCAGCTCTTGAGAGAACGTGGAATCTATTGATGTTAAGATTGCCACGCTGCAGAAGATGTCGTGTTCAGACGGAGAGAAGACGCTACAAGGCCGCCTAAAAATACTCCTCATGTTCTCATCCGGGTGTTTTTAGGCGCAAGGCGTGTCGGGATAATGGCGGACAGTGTTGAACGATAATAGGGGTAGAGAGGAGCGAGGCAGGGGCCAACATCAAAAACGGGTTCATTGGTGGTTGAAACGATTTACAAGCAACCGTAATTGATCCACTGACGTTAAGTGAGTTTAGTTTCCGCGGTTAACTGGGTTCATATGGTGATGGGTAAATAGGCATTGGTCTATTGCTTATTATGGACCTAAAACAGGCAGTGTTGCAGTTGTGGACAGAATGGTTAATCACAGGGTACATAGCTATTGGTATAGCCTTCTGATTACATTACGTTGTAATGTTGAATCAGTAGTAGGCCTATATGGAAATTGATATCATTTAGAGGCAGTTTGCAGACTAGCCAATAGGTTATACTGTATCCTGTGATGATGCATGCGTTTGCATGTTGATGAACTATGTAAGGTGTTATTTACTAGCTCAATATAGGCCTATTCATTGTTATCGCAGCTCTTAGTTCATATTAATAAAGTATAGTTTAGTTCATTCATTCCGGTATTTCGTCAAAAATAAAATGACAGCACATGCAGTTATGAGAAGATTTATGTTTATTTGATCCAAAGCTCAGCATGTAGTCACAGTTATCACTCAAGCAATTGTAATAAGATGGTAATCACTCCACTCAATACACTAACATTACTCCTAGGCCTCGTACATGTCACCAAGGAGTCTACAGAGAAGGAGATGGAACTGGCGATTGGGGCCATGTCCGGGGGTTGTCTTGATAGTTCACACCTCTGCATGGGGTAAGACAGTGGTTTGGGAGCGGACGGTCATCTGGGGGTGGTCATATTACAAAGGGAGGGGTGGACAGGCCTATGGAGTAAAACAATAGACTGCTTGTATTATATGAGTTAGGGGTTAACAACTAAAAGTTTTCAATTTTAAAGACATGATCCGAAAATGGCAGTCAATTTCACATTATACCAGTCAATAGCTATTTTTTGGCCTAAGTCAGGTATGACTGCCATGTTCGGGTAATATTCTGTGAATAATCTATTCCAGGGAGTTTGCTACAGCCATTTGGTAATATCACCATAATTCCCTAATCAAATGTCAAGAATTGTTATCTTTTCTTGAGATAGTAAAGCTTCCAATGTTAAAAGCATAGGGCCTAAACAGATACTGATACAGTTGTGAAGTCTTACGGTATTTGCAAAAATATTTGTACCATATATTATTGAAGATAACCCTTGCTCTTAAAGGGACCTGACACAATCTAGCCTAATTCCCAAAGTATCCTCTGTACAGCCACCCAGCACCCCTCCAGGGGGTGGGGTCATTAACAGGGCGGCCCTGGTAGGTGGACACTCTGATGTAGGCCCATTGGTAACATTAATTAGTACAGATAAGGCCTACTGAATCTCTCAGATATACCGCCCTCCCGAGTTACACCTCCTACTCTGTAGACTCCTTGATGTCACCAACACAGATACTCCTTATCCACGACCATAACCGGTTATCCTTTCATCGAGGTCCATTTACACATGGGCCTTAACATAAAGACCACAATGCACACTCTGATGGTTACTCCAACCCATGGCTCTCTACATTAGACTTATGAAATACATGAGTAGGCTATATACATTTCCTGACACTTATCTGAAACATCTTACATCACGTCACTTGCTAGAAATAGACATAACCTCTCCCTTTACATTACACACAATAGGGTTGTTTCTCTGTATGTATAGTAACACTAACATCAACTTGTATCAATTCTTTAAAAAATGTAATGTAATTTCAGCTGTATATTGGGAAAAAAAATGGCCAAAGCATGCGTGCTTAATTAGGTTAAATAGCCTGCCAATCAAATGCATTGAACAATCAATCCGGTATAGAAATCAATAAATAGAAATGTCATACAGTGTGTGTAAACACTTCAGAACAATCAGTTGGACTCAGACTCAGTTAAAGAAACCTCAGACTCAGTTAAAGAAACCATACAATACCTCATGAATATATGGTGAAATATCTATAGGCATATCTATAAAACTGTATCATATCGCACTATATAATTATATCCATATGTCCTCTGTTGTCTGTCTGTTAATGGGAATACTTGAAGTGTTTTGGGGGAATCTGTGTATGTTTCTCTGCAATTTGCTTAGTGTATAATTATATATAGCTTATACTGATTTGATCATATGTGGTATATAAATATGTTTTGGACCATACCCGCAATATTTATAAGTCTTTATAAACTCGCATCAATGATTATCATTTGTGTCTAATGAGGATATTTCAAATCAAAATAAAACCATGATAGGAAGGCAAAGTTCTGAGAAATGTTTCCCTTATCAAAAGTTTTACTTCTCTTCTGCTTAAAGGCTATGTTATCTTTTTTATATTTCTACTTAAAAAAACAATCGGCAGGAAATACATATATGGGGAATTGTCTCGACTCCTGATTCAGCGATGGCAAAACAATGGTTGTATCCATCAATTATGGAATCGGAAGGACATATGATGGTCTCATAAGAAGGTATTGGTCCAAGAACCTCCCTCGCGACTACAGAATATAGGAGTTGCGCATGAATAGACCGCTGAGAGTTGTTGGGTACCAATCGCTTAAATTCGAGTCATGCAGGCTATGCTTCGCTGGACTTGGTAATTGCAAGAAAACATCGGAGTTAGCTGTGGAATAGAATGAAAACATCTGCGACGGAAATTCCTACTGGTCGCTAAATATGTCTGGCTCGCCCGCGAGAAATCTTTATGTTGTGGATAATGACCCTAAAATTCACATGAATACATGACATTTCTTAAATTCGATACCCCTACATCGTAGTATATGGGCATGATTAATGACATTTCTGGACGTGTACACAAAGATACAATGATATATGTCATATAGTTACTATGATGACTACATGATAAGTGTTTAAACTTAGCATAGGACTCGCTGTTTTATTTTCTTCTTTTTATCAAAAGTCAAATTTTTTGAATTCTAAATTTTCTTTTCAGAATGTTTGTGTCTGTGTCTGTCTGTGTGTCTGTGTCTGTCTGTGTCTGTCTGTGCCTGTGCCTGTGTGTATGTGTGTGTGTGTGATTAGTACCCTTTCAAATATGTTTTTTTACCGAGTGTATGTATATGTGTGGTCCATATAATAATTATGTAGATAACGACCTGGATGTACAATAATCTTTGGAAAATACTTGCCGTACAACAGGACCATTTTCAAAATTCAATATACGACATGAAGACTTCACCCTCATCGTCTGGTTCCCATATGGTTGGCGACTCAGACGTTTGCTTAAAACTGAACACTAGCTCCCGAAGTATGCAACTAACTTACAGATCTAAACATGTTTAATTAACATATTCCATATACAACAGACCAAATGCAAGAAAACACGAAAACCACGAAAAGGATATCAGCATCAACTATACTGTATACGAAATTATCGATTAAAGCCATATTTTCCTCGCGGGTCATGGCCTGGGGGCGGATCCAGGGGGGGGGGGTCTGTGTCCAGGGTGTCCTAACCCCCCATCCCCTTTTGGTGGACCCCTAAACTACAAAAAAAGGGGAAAATGCTGCACGTGTATGCGCAATTGCACAGTTTTAGGACTAAGCCTTTATACTGAACCCCCCCCCCCCCCCCTTGTATCCTGTATCCGCCACTGTGCTCCCAGTCCATTTAATTGAACATTCTGCTTGAAAAAACGTTTTTGATATTAATCGAAAAATAATGGAGCAATTTCGGCCGTTTTTGAATGCACACAACACCCGGGTGCAGCCGTCCCAAGCAGCTAAGGAGTAAATAATGAAATGAGCTTGTAAGCTATTGATATCATTTTGAACATCCAAGTCAAGGATGTGACGTTGCAGAACGTGATTATAATGTATCAGACTGTTTCACTCAGGCCAAGTCACTCCAGGAGTCCTTGGCTGGGCTGACTAGGGTATATATATCAAAATAGGATCCTGGGTTGGCGCGGTGAAAATGATCATTTTCCTATCCTACTCGTCCACAATCGTGTAAGTAGTATATGAAATTTTGATATTTGTCAGGCGACACATTTCCCTTTAAAGTTCCAGAGTTGATTCCCAGTTCTTTCACGGGAATGCCAAATATAGCCTTATATACAATATAAAGACTTTCATTGTAAGCATTGGAAATTGCAGTTAACAGTTTAAAAGACATGGATGTTTAATGGCTATATACTTACTAGAGGGCAACTTATTTTATAAACATTAAGAATACCATTTGAGTTTACTGCCCTCTCTTGATTTTGAAAAGGTCTGCAACCACATGTGGGTTTTGATTGACAACCCATAACATAATCATATGTTTTATGAGTGTATCGATATTGAATGTTTGATATGTTATGGGTTCTCTCGTACTGGATATGCTTTTACCCATGGGAAATAGCGTGGAATTACAAAATAACTTACTGGGAGAAAGTATGTTTAATCCAAGGATATAGGGACAGAATACTAGAGGGAAATACTCAATATGTGTAATTTTAAAAAAAACTTCATATAGAGCGTATCTCAGAAGTTTCCCCGGCAAGATATGTACATACGTGTATGGGAAAATTGAAGCCGCTTCTCTACAAACAGATGTCCATGACAGGAATGCATTATGATTTCTAGATGCGATATCCGTATGAAAGTTAAATGAGACAAGCAATTTGATATCAATTCAGACCCATGAGCCATATCAATTTAAAGAATTTTTGGATAACGTGATATGGTTCAATGAAAAACAAGCAGCAACCCTTGGCAAAAGGTCCATCATCAAAATTTTGTTTTGATATCAGCTCTGCCATGATATGGATGTTGTGTATTAGATAGGCATATCATTCTAGTCTCATATAATCTTACCAGACAACTGTAGGTTATTGGAGCCATCTAGTGTTTCAGTTTCAGTGTCGTGGTGCCATCTAGTATTACGATAGGGAAAGTGTCAAGTTGCGGGACGGCTGTCCTCAATCCAGCTTATTTTGTGAACATATTATTATTATTATTGAGGTCGTCTAGAAAAGGACAAGCTTCCTCTCTCACAGCTGCATAGATAGATATGGACAGAATGCGAGTCAATAAATTAACCCCAATATTGCAATTTTTATCTACCAGTGAGCAGGTGAGGGTAATAGATACATTGTCACACATTAAGTAAAACAAACTAGTATAGGCATGAGATGTGGTTATGGGTGCACCGGGCACCTTTGGGCGCGCCAGGTCCGAGCTTCCGTCCACATAGGTGATAAGCACCTATCTGAATGAGATCATGTTATTATTCTTGAACTTACCAGGGGCCATATCTTTGCAACTATTTATGCTAATTAGGAAAATTTTGATTAGGGTCTCAAGATCAGCAAATTAGCCTTTTACAAAGATTAATGAAGTTATTGCAAAATGGTCTCAAAGAAGAATTATTAGGTGTAAAATTTATTCTTGATTGACAGAATTTCTAATCATAAGACATTAATATTAATCAAATTCCCCTGATTAGCCAAATTAGTTACGAAGATATGGGCCCTGCTAAGGAGCAAGGGTGGCCACCAGGCTCTTTATATTTCTATGTTTATATTATTCTGTCTTTTAACAGTTTAATAGACAATGAATAAAGTGTTGAATAACCAAATTATAATGATCCAAAATATTATCATGCAATTGTCGTTATGAGAGTTGTCCTTCTCCAGACGAATATATCTAGACCTAAATGAAAATAACTTCTTTTTTGAACAAGGTATTTACTCTATAGATGGAGACAAGAAGGATTTTGTTTTAAATTAGTCCTTGGACACATCTTATATTCAATGCGTCAATAAGATAATATTATTCAATACAATTTTCATTTATATAAATGAAGTAGGTCAGGACTCTGGCGGGGAACTTGAAAGTTTACTCATCTAGTGAAATAGATCTAGGTTTAGTCCTGTAAAGGAATCGACCCCGCAGGGTCCCTGGTGCAGTCCTGCCCCATGGTCAGTAGGTTAAACAGATAAATAGGGACTGAAAAATTCCCGGGAGACTCTCAGATGACGCCTGCTGCCTGCGATCTGAGTGTCTCTTAGGCCTATGTGTCAATTCTTTTTGGTAAAACAAAATAGTGATCAGGTGATATCATAGTGAAAACGAAAAATTCTCTCTTATGTCTGTAGGCCTACTTGTTGGGAAATCCAGACGCGTCCATCCATAATGCTTGTTAGAAATTCAAATCAAAGGGTCCAGAGCCCGCCCCAACCCCTAGATCTGCTCCTGTTAGCAGGTTGGGGCTACCACAGAAAAACGGGACGTCCTGGAAAAACAGGACGTCCTGAAAAAACAGGCATTTATGAAAAAGTGCATTATCTAGCTATTTTATATGAATTTATACATGAATAACATACAAGATACACATGATATAATACTTCTGCATATCCAAACTACAAAAATTATTAAATTCTTCACTTAACATGAATTACATGACATTTTCCATTTTGATAATTTCATAAATAAAATATCACAATCTATATTTGTACATGAATAAAAATGCTCAGAAAATCAGGAGTTTGCTAAATTCAAAAATTATTTGTCATGAAAGTTCACATCTTTTGCATCAAAATGATCGTTGCATTTTCAATTTCTATCGTTGCATTCTTTTTCTATGATTTTTTATTTTTTTAAAGTTACAAAAATCATACCAAGAAAACGGACCGTCCTGAAAAAACGGGACGGTTTTGTGGTCCGTTTTTACAGGACGTCCCGTTTTTTCAGGCAGACTTTTAAAACCCATTTAAACCATTATTCTAAAGAGGAAATTCAATTTTAATTTAACCAAATAATCGTTTGTCATAAAGGGTCATATTTTGAAATTGAAAAAATAATAATGGAATTTTTTTAAAGGATTTAAAGGGTTGCGTCCTGAAAAAACGGGACGTCCCGTTTTTCCCGTCGTAGCCCCAACCTGGTTAGGCATGTGACGTATTCACATTTCTAATTATGATTATGAAATGCAACAGAGCTCATCACCCCCTCCCCCCTAAATTTTCAGGGCCGCAATGATTAGGGGATTTAGCCTAGGGAGGCCCAAATTCCATTGCATGCAGATATGCGCGTCATCCACTAATTGACGCGCACCTGTTTGACCTAATTAAAGTTATCAAGATTTAATCAAGCAAAAAAAAAACTAAATTTTTGGTCAAGTAGACCATGAACAAATAAGCCAAAATACTCTATGAAACTCAACAAAACTGACGCGGGAAGGACTACCGTCCTGCCCTCTATTGGAAATTAAAATACCCTGCTCATGGCGCCCTCTGTCGTCCTAGTATTTGACCCCAATAATGACGTCATTATCGGGGAAACCCCCAATCAGGGATTGGCTGACTGAAGCTGGTTTTGGCGATACTTCTAGGTCTCTCCTTTTACCTGTTGGGTACCAGTTATTGATCAACACAAGACTGTTGTGAAGGGAGTTCGATTTTCTGTGGAAGGTGAGCTAATTTCTCTTTTATTTCCATGTAAATCTTTCTCAGCTGGAGTTAGGAAGAAGGTGCATGGTTGGTTTCTTGTTCTGCTCTGATTAGACGGGTGGTTCTTGTTGAAGAGTGTCAATTCTCTGATAACTGATCGGTCACTTTCACCAGGTCCAGGATCAGGATCCAAAGCCTGACACAACCTCCCTCACTCTCTCTCTCAGCCTCACATGATCAACCGTATGTACGATTATGCTAATAATGATATTATATAACCACTACAACTACTAGATCTAGAACAGTTATCTAACTCTAGATTATATCCTATTATTGAAAATTGTTGTATTCTGGTAACCCGACCTACCCTAAGTTAGGTATATTACATTCCACAAGATTTCCCATCAAAAAAGTGTCCCCTGTTTTTGAGGTAAAAGCTGTGACTGAGTTTTTCACTTATAAAATGAAGACATACGCTCAAGATAATATTTGATGAACCTGCAAGAATATTTATCTACATTATTTTCCCTTCAAAATGACATATAGTTTTGCTTTGTAATTTGCCCTCGAGCTGCACAGTGAGCCTTCTAAATGTAGTATACACATGTCATTTTGACATGGCAAAACCAGAGTTAACTCTTGAACCAATGCAGATAGAGATAAAATTCAAAAAGCATGTTAAACTAGACACTGAATCTGACTGATGATACATTCCTCAATATTTTGTGAGCATTTTAAAAATGTTATGTAATATACCTACCTAAGTTTTTTGCGCTGCCCTAACTTTTTTCAGGATTTTAGACCTGTCCACTTTGCCGGCTAGCCCACCCCTTATTTCTATGATATCAACATTTTTAGAAAACTGTTCATCTTACTTGATTCACACTAATTTGCCTAGTAGTATTACTCAAAACTAAACTTTATAAGCTTTTACTGTCAATATGATGTTAAATATGTAGCTGTAGGACTGGAAAGTAAAAATGGCATTTTCCCATAGGGAACAGTGTTAAAGCCCTTCAGCTTTGCTTACAATGTCCAACCCTAATATCAAAAAAACATACCTTATTTTGGTTCACCTAAAATGGAGGTAATTACCTAATTTAGAGAAAATAATAATTCATTCTCATTGATCAACACCTTATGGACTTAGAAAACACAAGTACTAACTCATTCAGTGATTCACTCAGATTTGTGTCAGTGCCTGACTTTGCAAAAACTGCAATTATGTCCGACCTCTGTATCATGCCAGCAATACATCCCAAAGTGGACAGGTCAATTCCAATATTATTGGCCAAAATAACATGGGACAGCGGTGCTTTCCAAAAACTTTCTGAAACGGCGGACAAATTGTCCGAGATTTAGGGGGATTATATCTTTTCCTTGCCATACCGCCGGGCAGAGATGTTATAGATGAGAGAAATATAATATAATTATAAGAGGAAACAGCAACATGATAGTGATGAAATATGTCATTTCATTAATTCATAAGGAGAAACCGTGTACTTTTTTTTTGCCAAAATGTCCGATATCAAAGGGTGAAACATTGGACATTGTCATTGATGTCCGACTAGGACATAGTCTATGTGCTTCAGAAAGAAAAAAAATAGTTTTAGAGCTTGATAGAGATTTTTTTGTAGGAATTTTTCTATTTTCAACACTTGCCAGGAGCCTTGTGCATGTAAAGAAAAAAAGAGAGAGAAAAAAAAAAGGGGGGGGGCGGGGGAGAAAGCAAAAATAAAAGTTAAATCGACTGACCTACCCTAATTGTTTCGATTTAGGTTACATGAACACTTTTTTTGTGTGGCCTAATCATATTTGCAGTGAGGTGCAAACAGTTTGGATAGATCTATGTTTGTTTGCTGGGGCCAGCCTTCAAATAGATGTCTGATACTGTTTCCTGTGGACCAACTGGCCAAGAATAAAGCCAGTCAGGATAGTTTTAGGATAAACCTTTCATAGTATTTTGAAGAGGAAATAACAAAATGTTTCGAGAAATGAAATAAATGTGAGGGGAAAACTGGAGGGGGGGGGGGGGTGATTTTCTCAGTCTGCACTTGAGATATCCAGTTTGTAAATCACATACTTCATAGGTTATTCAAAAAAGCGTCCATCAGTAATCCAACCAGGGCTCAACACTAAGGGTTTGAACTTAGCTGCCCGTCGGGCAGGTCTAGGTTAAATTTTACCTGCCCGAACCTAAAATAAACCTGCCCAGCTTTAATAGATTATTATAATATCACAGAATTTTTGCCTGCCCTTCGGGCAGGTACATGTCAGAATCTACCTGCCACACCTTAAGTTTAACCTGCCCCCGGGCAGGCGGGCAATGCTTAATGTTGAGCCCTGCCAACAACCGGATTCTGATTATAGCAAACTACATGTAGATCATTATAATTATATTTGTCTTTATAAACTTCTTAATTTCCTACTTTCAGTCATTACAGAACTATAGATGTTGAAACTACGTTTACCGATATTCATTGCTTGGACAGTATTCTCCCAAGTATTGTCACAAGGTAAGCTACGTTTTTTGGTTTATTTTGCTTTTTGATTCTACCTAGCGTATCACCGTAATAATGTCAACTTATCATTCAAAATCTCTTATAGGCTACTTTGTATAAATAGGTTTTGAAATAAACAAGAAGAATCCCATGAGTTGTGATTTTCCCTATGTACTTCTGGCGATCAATAAATCTTTGCACAATTTTCATCATGGCCAAAAGGGAAATAAATACCCGAGAACGAATTTTTTTTTTTTTTTTTTTAAAAGAACGGTCCGAGGCATCGTTTGCACGACTATAAATTATATAACAATTTCTACTGACTATGTTTTCCTCCATGTGATTTTAAAAAATGCAATCAGACATTTCTTTTTGTTTTAACTTCTTTCATTTACACAAAGCAGAGGTTTGTCTTTATTTTTAAGAATAGATTTAATTCATAAATGAATACTTGATTTATTATCTATATTAATCTCTACCTTTCCTTTGCAGACAGTACCCAGTACTGTCCTGAGAATGGGGAGACGGTGACGGTACCTGTAACCCTGCCCACTACCATCAAGACGGTCTTCTCTAACAACAGACATTATATAAAGAACCAAAACTGTCGATGGGTTTTGGACGCAGGGTCCGACTCCAACCAGCGTGTCCATGTAAGTTTCACTTTCTTTTCATTTTGTCCTGGTTATTTTTTCACAGTTTCCTTTTCATTTTTTTCTAATTAACGCAACAAATTCATGTTAATTCTGACTTAACAAATAAAGTCTGCATATATATATATACTGCATGAAAGGAATATTCGTCATAGGTTATGTTAAGTATTATATACATGTATTTGTATGCTGTATTTCCTCCAATTGTATGTAATGAACGCAGAGACTAGCGGATTTTGACTGTTGCAAAATACCTAATTTTCATAATTAGATATTCACCATTTCACATTATTATCTGAAAACTGGGGGCAACACCGAAGGTTATTGCAATAAGACACTTAAAAAAAACTAAGAAAAGCTGTAATTGTAAACTCCTTAGACCTAACATATTATTTTGACTATCACGTGACCCCCATCACAGAAAAAAGAAAGAGTATTGAAGAAAAGATTTATTCCATAATTTCCGATAAATTTCTAGATAGAGGTCGTTGACTCTGACCTCCAATGGAGTCCAAAGGACACCGACTGCTCCAGGTACGACTACATCGAACTGCGGAATGGTAAGTGAATCTAGCTCTGTTCTCGGCCAAGAATTGATGTTTTCAGATCTAGCTTATAATCAGATTTTCCAAATGAAAGATGCTTACGTAAATTAGCTATGTTCTATTTTATATAACAGCAGTGAGTCCTCTGTTTAATTCAAAGGGTATCACGATGTGTTTCATCGTGGTTTAAAAATCAAAAGTAAACCCAGAATATAGCTTAGGTCAAATCTTAGTTTTCAGGAATGCAAATCTGTCATATAAAATATAATTATAAACATGATCCTTACCGAAATTTAGGCTAATAAAATCATAATCTTTCAGTCCTTGTCCCATCTCTTTTTTTTTCTTAAACAATGTCACAAAGATGCCATTTCTCCTACTTTTGTAGGATTTCCTACTTTTTGGTGATCTTGGACTGACTGCACGATTCCTACATCACTTTGATATCTATTTTAGGGTATTTTTGCACGAGTTTCAAGCTAGTCAAATACAAATTCAATGTCATGTCTCAATTTCAAAAGGTTATTTCCCTCCACCTTGCCTCTGGAAAAATAGTAGGAATAAATTTCCTACGTTTCCTACTTTTTCATCAGTTGGGAGAGGCATAATGTCATGATGTCATAATTTTGTGTGTGAGGCCGTACCCTATCATCTTCTGTTTCTCTATTATGTAAACAAACGTGGCCTTATTTTGTCGTTTTTTCAGGCCGTGCCCCGTCGTCGCCGGCGCTCAAGACGTGGTGTGGGGGCGCGGCACCTTATACTGTTATCAGTGAGGGGAATGCTGTCTACGTGTCCTTCGCCAGCGACGACATCCACCTGTTGAACAAAACAGGCGTCACCCTGCGAGTCTCCTCCTTCTGTAAGTGTAAACACATAAGGCCCATAAGATTAGATTGTTGCGTCTTGCCTCCCCCAAAGAAATCGGGTCGGTAGATCAACATTATTTTGAAATATTTATTATTAACAGAAATAGCAGACTCGGATAATGTAGAAAATTACGATATACATCATGTAACTGTTTTTAACTTTTGTAATGCATATTTTGGTAATGTTGAGGCCATTTGATGTTTTGGAGATTTGTGGCTAGCAGGACTTGAACAGATTTTAATTGTCATTGCATGGGGAACATTTTGTCAGATTGTGGCAGTGTCCCACGCACATTATATGTAAAATACATTTCAACATTCCAAAAACGCGGAAAATTTGTCCTGTAATTCATATTGTAAGTAAATTAAAATGACTGATCGATCACCCTATTAAATGAAAACATCCACCTAAATGATATAGTTATAGGAACAGACCAATTTTGTTCCTTCCCTAATAAAACAATCCCATCTCTTTCACCAGCGGTGGGCTCAGGAACAAGGACCTGTCCTCCTGGATATGTTCACCCAATCTCATCGGACACAAACTGCTACAGCATCAAGACCCATGCTGAGACGTGGAAGGACGCCCAGGGCTACTGTAACGACGACGGCGCCAACCTGGTCACCCTCCGTAACGCCGAGCAAGAGGCCTATGTACGGGGTGGGTACTTCATGAACGCAAATTTTCGTATTTCGTAAATGATTAGGCTCATTAGTTGTGTTTATGATTAGGTTTCTTTCTTATAAATGCTTCTTTTCTTTCTTTCTTTATACTTATTTTTGAGTTCCTACTTTTAAGTGATTTTGGGTTGTACAGAGGATTTTCCAGTATCAATTCAGTATTTCTATTTTTCTATATAATGTTTCTTTAGAACTACTAAGCCTTTTAAAGTGCAAATTTGATTTGTTGTTAGGACTGTATTATGTGGGTTATTTTACACCTAAATGCTTCTAACAAAAAGAGTATCTTATTTTCCTACCTTTTTATCAGTCTGGATGAACACCTCTAAATTAGTATCTTGTGATTTACAACCATATGTCATAAAACATATTCATAGTCGTCATTTCCTCTTAGAGGTCATTTCACATTGAAATCAGTAACCATAATAAGTTCTAAATGCGTGGTATATTTTTCAGACGAAGCTAGAGCAAGACTCAATTCCCCCAGTGATAAAAGGATATGGATTGGATTGAACGACATCATCAAGGAAGGCCAGTTTGTCTGGGCCGACAGCTCAGAAAGTGCCACGTCTTTTAGGTATGTGTACGCGATTGGCATATCAACTTTGACCATAAGCAATAGAAACTCTAATAACTAATTCTCAAGGAATAGATAAATGGCTAGGATGTATATGTTTTTGCAATGTAGTTTGATTTAATGTATTGGTTGCTAAACCGTTGCCTATTTGCTTACATGATCGTTGCTACAGTAAAGGGCCTGGATCTGGGATCAGGCTCTGATTGGTGCCAATTACCTCTCCATAGAAACGACCAGGAGCCATTTAGATGGGCTGCTCTGAGTGCAGAGTGGGGGAAGCCAGGGGCCTGCTTGAGAGCCGGGGAGGGGGCTCTAGTCGTGGAAATTGGTATTGGTGGCTAGATTTCTGCTGAATACGGTCTCGACAAGTGTCTTGCAGGCAACATTATGATCATTGGTACCTAAGATTTAGAAAAACATCTTGTGAAGGGAATGATTGGTCCTCATTTGCCGAGTCGAACTGGAGCGTCAGATATTGTAGAAAAAAAGATGAAAATGATTTCTATTTATTACAATAGTTCTTGTCTTGCCACTTTCAGCCAGTCGAAGGTGCCCTCCATCACCGAGCAGTACAAGGACTGTATGTCGATGACCCTGGAGGACGGGCTGTGGCAGGAGGACCACTGTGACCGACCCGAGGTGCCCAGCTCCTCCCTACACCCCTTTGTGTGTGAGAGAAAGATTGGTAAGTCCATACAGTTTAATCATAAATGGTAAGGTTAATTGCTGACTCCTTAGGCAAAAAATATTTGTTGTGTTCATGTTTAAGGGTGTAAAAAGGATGGGTCGGTATGTCGGAATTTCTCCTTTTTTTAATCCCCTTTAATAGCAATGATGGGCTCAGATAATTCTCATACACCATCTGCAACGATTTCTAACATCTGTAAAACATTTATTGATAATTCTATGACATGTAATCTTTATCTGCTCATTGTATTTGGAATTTTAAAGGTTTGAAAAACATTTTCGCTAGGGGAAAAAAATGTTAGGGTCGAGGCCTAAAATTAGTTATTGTAAGTTACTGTGCTCTGTCGCATAACGGGTCTCGCTGTTGCGAGGATTGGCACACCACTCTCACAACATGTCCCTGTTTCAATGGTTCCCCCTGTTGATTTGCGGCTGTTCTGCTCAACCGATTTTAATTCTGTAAAAGGTTCTAGAAACTAGACATTTAGATCTAAAATCCCTGAAATTTTCAGCCCGGAAAAATGATTAGAAATGGGTGAAAATTGATGCCGCATTTCGTGTATAACAGCGAGACTTTGCCAAACCCTCGCTGTTTCTCTTGCTGTTGCGAGCATTTGGTTATGCGACAGGGCACTGCAGTTGTAAACTTTAACAAATGTAAAACAAATTCTGCCTACTGTTTAATATCGTATCTTGCTGTTCACAGATGGCACCACCGTTCTCCAGCCCAGTCCTCCCGTTGAAGGTGTGGATACAATCTATATTTTCAATAATTATACCAATGTCAATTTTTTCACTTGAAAGGTTAAGAAATAATTGAGAGAAACCTTTTTTTGAATATTATTTCATGAATAGACAATAAATGCAAGGAATGGACGGCTTTATTTCCAGTTGGAATCAATTCTTAAAAAACGATGCTGTAGAAATGTCCTTAGAACACATTCAAGTTTTAAGTTCGGCCTTAGTATGCTTCAGTTCCATATCAAACAGTGATATACATATACATTTTTTTATTCACACAATGTTGGGCATAAAACCCTTTATTCTGTGCGTGAAAAAAAAAATAGTCATATACATATTATATCTTCAAAATTACTTCTTTTTGCAGCGATAACGTATTACTGTCAACTTGATGGCAAGATATTGTTCATCACAAGTGCTGAGTCGGCAAGAATTCAGACCCGTGAAGAAGGTCAGGCATCCTACGGTAAAGGACTTAAATGCCGCTGGATCATCAACTCGGGTCAGGACAAAAGTAAACGAATCCACGTAAGTGTCATTTCTACACACCAGGCCAACCTTTTAAAAAAAATTGTTTCCTGTCCAGCGGGTGACCATAAAAATACCCAGTCGGGAGGTTGGAAAATCTTTTCTTTTTTTTCATCTTTTTGTTTGTTGGTAAGGCTATAACTGAAAATTTTGATTAAAAAAAGAGATTTTTTCCAAAAATAAAAAAAAAAGTTTCCAGTCCGCCCTTAAAGACTCACTCGGGCAGTAAACAGGAAACAAACTTTTTTTTAATGTTGGCCCCACATATAGCCTATTTTCTATAGGGAGCTCCTATTTCAAATATTTCAGACCCCTCCTCTTGGGCTGAAGTACGCAATGGATTTGTACAGAAAGGTTTCAAGGTTCGCACATTTTCCAAAATCCCTACCCCCTAGGTGCGCACGTACTTAATGGAAGGCCCAATGGGTATTTTACACAAGGCTTATATATAGAACAGTATTATTTGTGGCTTATCATGACAGAAAACATGCATTGAGTATTAAATATGTATGAATATGTGTGGATTGATACTTATTATGATGATGGTATAAAAATTAAACTCGTGTTTAAAGATATGATATATTTATATAGAAATATATGTAATTTTCCTTTGACTTTTCATGGGTCTTGTCGACAAAAGGTAATCTCAATATATATACACATACACATTCTGTTGATGATCAGTATAATGTCTCATATAAAG
Source organism: Lepidonotus clava (assembly GCA_936440205.1). Lineage (NCBI taxonomy): Eukaryota > Metazoa > Annelida > Polychaeta > Phyllodocida > Polynoidae > Lepidonotus > Lepidonotus clava. The sequence continues at coordinate 37,870,286 of OW387140.1, forward strand.
ATGAATGCTCATTACGTTACGTATTCTGTGTTTAGATAAACGTCACCAGTTCCGACCTGCAGTGGACGCCTGCAGACGCCATCTGTTACGGGTACGACCACATACAAGTCAGGGACGGTAAGTTTTATATAAAAATATTTTAGGCCAGTGAGACAAATTTGAAAAACAGACCTACCATAATTGTAATCTATCTCCTTTAATCTATTTGAAAAAAAACCTGAAGTGCCCACAAGCCGGAGAACTTTGATCTCACACGTTTACCCAAGTTAGTGTAAAATCACATTTGAATAACTAAGCACACAAAAAACCTTTACCCAAAAGAGATGTACGCGGATGCCAATTTTCATATTTAATCTGATTTCAGATTCTTTGTTTGAAGTGACATTTTCTCACTGATTTTAAGGTTTTCAATGTTTGAACTGATCATGACTTAAGCCCATACCCACTAGGTGATTTTTACACAGTCGGCCGATTAATTGGCAATAAAATTGGCCGGTTTTAAGGGTAGAATCGGCCGACTTCAGCGCTGATTCATATCAAACACACACATTTCAATAGGATATACCTGCAGGTGATTAGAGGAATCGGCCGATTTTACCGCCGACTCGTCAGCTGACTGTGTAAAAGTCGCCTAGTGGGTTTGGGGCTTTACTTATCCAAAGTCAACTTTATGTCAAAAGTCCTCCAAGAATATTGATTTGGAGATAAGTTTTTTTAAATCTTTGTAGCAGTTCCATACCTAAATTAATAAAATATTCATTTTTCTATCTCCAGGCCCCAACGAGGACTCGCCGATACTGAGTCACTTCTGCGGCAGTATGAACCCCTACTCCCTGATCAGCTCCTCCAACGTCCTCTACATCTCCTTCGAGTCCAACGACCGCCAGATCTACTCACACGCCGGCGCCACAATTGATTTCTCCTTCTTCAGTAAGTGTTGATTCATTTTATGAGTCACCCACGTAATATTTTATATTCGTGAGACGTGGCTGTTAGGATGCTCTTAAAGGATTGGTTAAAAAAAATTAACGTAATATTTTATATAAAAGATTAGATGTCTCTTAAGATCAATTGTTTAATTGGTATAGATGGTAATTTCTGTGAGATGGAATTGCCACGGGAATACCGGTAGTGAATATATGAACAGAAAAATATTCGATCGTTCATGTGATATGATTACTAAGAAGCTAAGGCTGACCACAATGAATCCATAAATTTATAAGTAAAAGCATAGACGGTATATTAATCTACCGTCTTTGGTAAAAGTCTTAAAATACCTTACATAAACATTTGTATTTCAATTAATTTCAAAGGTCATGGATTTTTTTTTTACAATTATGGGTAGCAGGTTTCCAAAACGGTCTCAAATGAAAAATCCAAAATCTTAAATCTATAACAAGTTGGCTGCACCAGGGCAGCTTTTACCAGAACGTGCACAAATTATGATTAAATAACGATACAACTGTATGCTAAAATCCTTTGATAATTATCTTCATTTCCTCCCCCAGCCGTTGCCCCGTCCAAACAGGAGTGCCCGCCTGGCTGGTTCTCCCAATCGTCGTCGGCCGAGTACTGCTACAGTATTAAGACCCACACCCAGACCTGGGTGGAGGCCCAGCAATACTGTAACAACGACCAGGCCAACCTCGTCTCCTTCGCCACCGAAGAGGAGGAGGAGTTCATTTTAGGTGCGTTTTTTTCTTTTTATCCAGGATTGTTTTTTTTTTTTTTTTCTCAATCAGTCCTGATTATGAATAAAGATTTTTATACCAAATACCCCTTAAATTCTTCCTATGATTTTGATTATATTTACATCACCATTTACGTAATACATCCGAAAACAGGGCAACCTGGACGAGTATTTATGAATATAGAAATTCATACCAAATACCCCTTAAATTCTTCCTATGATTTTGATTATATTTACATCACCATTTACGTAATACATTCGAAAACAGAGGGCAACCTCGACGAGTATTTAGAAAAAATGCAAAAATTACATTCTTTGGCTTTTAAGGATAAATTCAGATTTCCTTGGTGCGACTTCAAACTTTTTTTAGCTTCGATTTATATTCCTGTTTTTTGATAGTAAAGAACTTACCTCTTCTAATGGGGGTAAGGTTTTCTAGTAAGCCTCGTCTCTAACAGCATTTGTTTGAAATATATATAGTATAACTTTTGATATTTTGTTAAGATATGTCTATTCACTGCGAATATAAACTCATTGTCTACTTTTTTTCTAGACCACGCTTTTCAGATACGTTTGAGTGTTAAATATGTAAACTAACACTTGAAAAATGGTTTTTTATTTGAAAAATCGAATGTTTTGTAAGATTTAGTTGGGAATAGATCTGCGCAATTATAGTAATATTTTCGCAAGTTTTTTAATTTACATTTAGTAATGATACGATTATTTTTCCGATTAGATTTCAGCTTTTAAAAACAGCTACAGGTTTCCACTTGTACTTGCAGATTATGCAGTTCAAACTCTTGTACCACTTCGATTTTCTAAAATGTGGATTGGACTGAACGACATTGTGGAGGAGGGAAAGCAAGTGTGGATTGATAAGATTAAAAGCACTGCTAAATCAAGGTGGGTGAGCTTGATGCGATATCTGGATGTGTCCTATAGGTCTGCTGACCAAGAAAGGACTGAAAAACTTAAAACTTGAAATGTGTTATCCCCTTTAATAAAAGCTGATTGCAATGTCATAATTTGTTTCTGTGAATGTCTAATCTATATCCGAGAATTTCCAAACATATTTTACTTGTGACATTTGTCTCGGTGGTATATTTAAGTGCTCATAGTTTTATAATAAGATCCCTTTGATTCTTTACAAAATAAAGTCACATGAACAAAATCAGCCCTTTCTTAACTAGCGGACCTATATAAATGTATGTTAAGTCGTATAATTAAAGAATGCAGCATAATCAGAGCATAACCCTTACCCATAAGACTAAATCGACGCACAAATCAGTCGATTTTACCAAAATAATCGACCAATTTTTGCAATGATTCGGGTTAAGAATGTACATTTCAATACCTCATACAGACGGGCAATTGGTCAAAAACACAATCTGCAGGGTACTAATTGGCCTAAGGTTTTAAAAAGAATTTGGAAAATAAGGACAATAAATGTTTCCAACGAATTAACATACCTCTGATAGTAAACCCATTTACCTTGTAACGTTTTAACCATATCAGTATGCACAGGGTACCAACCACACAGGGAAAACAGGGAAAATGGCAAAAAAAATTCCCTGACAGGGAAAACACAGGGAATTTAGAAATTTTGCCAAAACACAGGGAAAACACAGGGAATTTTATTTGGCCAGGTTCTGAAATTCCTGATTCTCAAGATATTAGGGATTCAACGTTTTGTTGTTGGGTTGTCAAAAAAATTTCTGCACGCAGCAGCTTTTAAATTCGATCAACTTGCTGGATATGACACAGGGAAAAATTGCCGTGGGACAGGGAAATCTCAGGGAAAACACAGGGAATTTGAAAATGGAACTTCAGTTGGTACCCTGATGCACTTCAGTAATGCTTTTCACTTTCACATACTTATGGTATTTTCAGTTTTTTTCTTATAGCTTAAATGCCACGTATAAATAATTCATTATCACTTTTCCTCTGAGCTCTCATAATTTTTTTGCGTTATAGAATCCTCGATGAGCCCTACACATCAAACGTGTATTCGGATTGTGTTATCGTGCGTCTGTCGGACCGTATGTGGGAGGAGGAGTTCTGCACCGAGGGCGAGGTGCAGACAACTGCAAAGTATCCATTTGTCTGCAAGCGAAAGAGGGGTAGGTGCTGACAAGTGGTTCTTTTCAAAATTTGTACCATTCGGACTCATTCTTTTGTAAGATAGTTTTGCATTTCTCTAAGATTCAGAATTAAATTGAAAACATTGAAGTGTGTTTCCGTGGTAATCATTAATGCATTATTGATTTCAGTCGTTGCACTTTGTGGAAAATATAGAAAGGATTAATGGAGTTCACTTATGATTTATATTTACATTCTTAACATAGGAATATTTTATTTACAGACGGTTCTCAAGAGCTCTTCACCATTCCCCAGGGGAGCAAAGAAAAGGAAGGTAAGTTTTTTTTCCCAAATATTATCTAAAAGTTACATTAGTATAACTTGTTACCATTAAAACTCATTGCATGCCATCCTGTATCCACGGTCGATGCTGTGTTTATACCAAAACCACTCTATTACAAAGGTTTACTATGTAATTGTATTAATGAATATTGTTTGAAAGCTAGTGAAATATCTTTGTGCTCTGGATTCGATGTAGCTAAAGAAACTGCTAACTTGGACCTTTAAATCTAGTAAATTATCAACTTTGTTCTAGATCTGCAATTTAAATTCCGCAAAAGCTGTCGCTCTGTCAACCCCCTATGCAGTAAAACTTCACCAAATACACTGCTAATGCATGACAACCATTCAATGATATAATTCCACTATTTTTAGGTGAAAAGGGAAACCTACCACCAAAGGCTGCCATCATCGTCGGAGCCATAGTAGCCATCCTGGTGTTGATAGGAATAGGCGCCTTGGTCTATGTGAAGTGCTTAAAAAACAGGTACTCGAACTCACCTTACTCCTCGCCTGCCCCCAGTCCTGCCGCTACTGCTTACAACGCCGACGATAAGCCTCCCACTTACGACGAGGTGGCCAAAGGTACCCGAAGACTTACCAGTGTCTAGATGTATTCACTAACAGTATGTAGAGTTTGTGCACCTTCTTTGTTTTTATTTATTTATTTAGTTTTATTCTTATTTTTTTCTTTGTTTTTATATGTTTTTATTTGCCTTTCTAAGCCTGTTTTCTAAGCCTGCTATGAGTGATTTTCTTATTTCGCCTGCCAAAGTATATTGAAAGGTATTGCTGATTATTCAAAGCGCCACCTGGTTTCCCAGGAAAATAATTTCCCACCAAACTGACATATTAATTACTGGTCATTGATAAACTTGATTTTGAATTGAATTGAAGGTAAACAACTGAAAACCATACTTGTCATAAATAAACAGGTGAGTTTTTTTGGAATGCGCAGGTGTGCGCCGCTATCCAATAATGTAACGTGGCAGATCCGGAAATCAATGCTTAAAGATCATGATTCCCGGATCTGGCAGATGCTTTGCTGGATAGCAGCGCACGCCGGCGCATTCCAATCGAACTGGAGTGGCTGATCGAGATATGAAAAAGGCAGTGGCACCGCCTGTTGAGAAAAAATATCATTCTTAAAATTTGATTTTCTCCACGCTGATTAGAATTACAGAACTATTTCCAATAAGAAACAATAATTTTAGAGATCCGAACAAAGTATATCTTTTTTAAGGGAGGACAATATTTAGATAACAATGTACTGAAAACTTGAGTAATCAAGGTTTCAATTGACTAGGATATATTTGGCATTTTAATGAGACTTATTTTGGATGTCTTTAATGGATTTTGTTGTTTGGGCTGAACAATCAGTAATACCTTTAAATGCCTTTGTTTGCAACTAGCGATGACCCAATTTTTTTAGCAGTGCATGGGGTTGTGGTGGTGCCCGAACTAATTGTTTATAGTTGCTAATTTCACCAATTTATCTCCTCAATATAGAGTAAAGGCATGTAGAAAATTTCTCACAAACTATCGAAATGATGTGAACATTTGTTTGCAATTAATCCAAGACCCATCAGCCACATAAAGCACATGAGAAATGTGAATGGTCTTTTCTATTCTATTCTCTTTTGAATTTCCAACTATTTCCTCCCTGCTTCCATTAATTTCCAATTAATAGTGCTATGGTGATGTTAAGTTACACCTGTCGTCTCTATACAACTACATGTAATGTCTGTGACCTATAACTGTTACATTACTAACCCATGGTAGTGAGCTCACTTTCTATCTTTAGAATAGTCAGATAAACAGATATCATACCTATAGTAGGGACTTTACATTAAAAAAGATCAGGAAAAAATGGATATCGCACGCCCCCGTTATCCAACCCCTAAAACGTCCCTGTACTCCACAGCTGTTAGCATGAGTTTACATGTTAATGTAATGTAATGTTTAGATGTACCAAGCTTAGAACACTACAGTTATACTAACGTGATACTCGTTTGATCTAGGCCCATATCTTCATAACTGATTTGGCTGATCAGGGAAAATTTGATTAGGGTCCCATGATCAGTGATTTTGCCTTTTACCAAAATTAATAGTGTTATTGTGAAATAGTGTTGAAGAGGAATTATAAGTGTAAAATTTATTCATGATAGACAGAATTCCTGATCATGGGACCCTAATCAAATTTTCCTTGATCAGCCAAATCAGTTACGAAGATATGGGCCCTAGGCCCATACTTTCGAAACTAATTTGGCTGATCAGCGAAATTTTGAGCAGGGCCCTAAGATCAGCAATTTTATCATTTACCAAAATTGATGGTATTATTGCAAAATATTATCAAAGAGGGATACTCAGATGTGAAAATTATTCATGATAGACAGAATCTCTAATCGTGAGACACTGATCAAGATTTCCCTGATCAGCCAAATTAGTAACGAAGATATGGGCCCTAATGTTCATCGTGGGACTCGATTCCCTGCTGCAGGACTCTTGTCTTTCATCTAATTTACAATTTCATTACCCAGCAACAGAATGTTCAACAACCATGTTTCCTAACCATACAGAATCGTTATAAAAGAATTGCTTTAAGTGTAAATATGAAATTAATTGTTAAAACGCCTGAACAAAAACATTTTTCGCTAACTCAATCGTTTGGTTGATTTGGTATTTCAGATACTGAGATGCAGAATGTACCCTTTTAACATGGGAAGATTTGCGGGTGTTCAAGCATAAAATTTACATTGAAACCCCGCCGCTCATCAAAAATAATCTGCGGATCATGGTCACAACCAGCAAAATGAATCGACAAGAATACTAGACCTCCTGTAGCAGCGACAAAGACATGGCGACTCATGTGACATGTAACATGTTTTTTTTACAAGTAGACCTTTTTTAACTCATTTTCTTTTATTAAATGAAACATGTTATGAATCACCGTCGTTGGAGGCCCCAGCAAAGATCGACTTAAAGAAATCAGCATTTTACTTTTCTGTATTGCGATCAATTGTAGTGCTTATGCTTTTGTTTGGTTTATGATCCTATAAGAAAAGAACTCTAGTAACAATTTAAGGTTACCAGCCTCATATATTCAGGGTATTTTTGTGACGATGTATGTTCTTTTATCCAGTTATATTATTGTACATTCCAATTGGTTAGGTAAACCCACCTCGCCACTGGTAGTTCAAAAATCTTTACGTTTGATACAGTTTAAAGGCAAGAGGATATAAAAAGATGTAACAAAATTATCAAACACTGGACTGGAGATGTGTTTACGTATGTAGGTGAAGTTCACATATCTCAAAAGTCAGGTCTAGTTATAGATATTAGGAAGATTATCTATAATATTGGATCCCTCAAATACGGGATTGCCTCAACTTTCATGAGAATACATTGACTAGATATATTGTTATTAGTACTGTTTTTTACCAACCCATTTTACGGTCATCAAATCAGGTTTGTGAATCAGCATTAGGATTGGTCGTTTGGGAGAGAATTTATGAGAAATCACTTTTAGAAATGGGGAGTAAATCTCATAGAGGGGCCGCCCCATAGTTGTACTAGGATTACCACATTTAGGAAAATGTCAGTGGAAAATTTTGAAGTTAGGGGAAATCACAAAACTTTGACAATTAGTTTGGAAAATAATCATTTAGAAATCTCTTAGTTAGAAAAATTCATGTGCATATCTGAATCACAAAAAGAAAGAAATAATATTCGTTGTTTGCTTGTCCCCTTACTTCAGGGAAAAAAAGAATGTCTGGGGAGGCAAACTTAATTTCATTTGAATATCTCTCATTTGTGGCTATCCTGTGTACTATTTGACTTGGGGCGCCTGGTCTGTTTGAACGTGTGCCTTATAACTAAAACACAAAATACACTAGGTTTAGGAAATAAGAGGTACCAAACTTCGTAGAAAAGTAAAGAAATTGTATACATGTATTAATTTATAAAGACGCAGCTGCAAAACTTACATATTTATGTGTCCCTGGTATGTTTACTAATATGTGATATGGTTTGATGTAAGATGAAGTGTAGGATTCCCAGTACAATGCAAATTCGAGGTTGTTCGAAAGCTATATTTTAAATTTCGCACTACTTGTTCCAGAAGGATTTAATGAATTTTTAGTTATGGAAAAAAAAGTAAAAATAATATGTATAGGTCAAACTATATCTCGAACGCTGTTTCTATGGTTACAGAATATATATGTATAATGTCTCTGTTTTGCAAGAATTGTTGTTTAAATTACGATAATATCTAACACTCAAGTATATATGTACTACTCAGCACACAGGCATACGTTACTTTCTCCTGAATTCTTTTACTCTGGATCTCATTCTTGTTTTCATTTACTTTCTATATTATTGTAATATTTATCACTTTGACAATTGCACAATCAATTGCAAAATAGATTGTAGGCGTTTCGTATCGAGGTTGTGACATTTTTTTTACCTGGTCATTCCGGGAAGATATCAGGGAACGTAAATTTTTCCTCATTTTTGCCTAGTTATTTAGTGTTTTTCACATTTTTATAATAGATAGAAAGAGAGCCCTAAACTAGAAGTAGATGAATTAAATACAACTTCAGAATTGTGTGTTTCCGAGGGTATCGTGTGTTACAATAGAATATAAAGATCGTACTATGTTTTGATAGTGTAAATGACAAAATTTCTTAAAATGTCATTTATGTACCAAACCTGAACTATATAATTATAAAGAATCTTTATTGTGAATGAACATATATTATATACCTGTTTTCTATAGCTTCTATTCTGCCTCTCACATTTTCCGGTTGAATTTCTCTGGACCTTTGAATTGTATTATGTGTTGATCTTTTCACAAAACATAATACAATTAGGGAAAATTCATTTGATAGTTACATAGCCGACCTTTATATTTGTTGTATCAAATGAATTTGTACTTTTATAATGATTATAGTCAGTGTGTTATGCACATGTCCACAGTTTTGTCTTCTGTAGATGTCGCCAGGTCATGATATATTTTACTTCATACCCTGCGAAATACTTTTAAAAAAATGTACTTCTACCCCAGAGAAAATCTGACCGTATATTTCTGTGCGATCAATTTACAACTTACATGTATATATATTTCGTTTCTATGCTCTATATTATGGGGAAAACAATTCTGTAATTCTTGTATTGTCTTAAACTGAGAAATTATAGCTGTGTCATTATTAGGAATATTATGATCATCTAACAGGAACTCAAAAAAAATTCTATGCATGTGTTATTGTGCGCATGAAATTATGAATTGCCCTCGTCATCCTATGACAAAGAGTAGGAAAGTAAGTCCGGGAGGTAGGTTCCCCGTTCTATTATTGAATATAATACTTTAACCAAATTTATGGGGAAGAAATGGTAATCTAATCTTGCCGATGTAAAGCTGTTAGAAGCTGTTGTTGCTGAAAAAGCCTCTACAAATCTATGAATAATATAACCTAGATCTGTGTCATATATTCAGGGTACATAAAGTTTATTTGGGCCTGGTCTAGTATAACCAAGAGATTGCCCTTGCTTAGTTTGGTATTATGGGCCTCTATATTACAGACCAAAAATTGTAAATTTGGATAGATCCTCAGCTGATGTAACATTAAATGGAGCCAAAAGCAATGTCGGGTCAAAATTCTGCAAATTGTGTTAACTATTGAAATACATTCTTTCATCATAACTGAGACCCATGATGAAATATAGAGGGTGAAAACAGGCTTTAACTTCATCCAAATACAATGTCCCTAGTGAATTTTGTCACATTTTAGCACAAACATTGTTTTTTGGCTCCCTTTAAATGACCCCGAATTCAAATTGAACTCACATTGAACACCCAAGACTCAAGATAGGGCCCTTGCATTAAATACGTACTCATGTTATATAAGCCTGCAAATGTTTGATATCCAAGAATGGTATCATATGTAAACCCGTTGGTGTTAGAACATAGTCCATTATTATTACCGTAAAGAATCCTGTGATATTCAAGATGTCGACGCTTTATAAATTCCATGTGTATTTCCAATGATTCTAACGTCGTCTTTCTTTTTCGATATATATTAAACCATGTATTACGTTTTCACTGCACTTAACTTAAATATTTTCCTATAAATAATGCCTAAAGATTTCTATGCGCTATCGTATTTGACTGTTTGTCTAAAGGCTGTACTCCACAAATTAATTTTTAATTGTGGTTTCGGAAATCGTCATTAGAAGTAAGGATCAAACATAGATAGACATGTTATATATGATTAGAACAGATTTCAAAGTTCTTTTAAATGGTTGTCTAATCGCCTAGTGGAACACATACTTTACTTGTCTGTCGCCACCATTGTTTACAAAAATGTAAAGTCACTATTGAGGATTTCCTACTATTTATCATTATTATGTGTCCTAGACGGATGAATTTTCACACACTTGAATTTCTGGCATTCTATATAATGGACGTCTCATTGTTGGACTAGATTTAGAATCTGAATAAATGTTTTACACATTACCTGCGTGGGCAGTTATTTTATGAATACAAATAATTACCCCCCTTTTTGAAAGGATGACACCTCTTATCAAGAACAACTTTTTTCTATCAATGGCACATACTAGGCCTTTAGACCCCAATCCGGCCATAGCCGCCCGAGGGTGTACTCCCCAATCCGGCCATTGCCGCCCGGAAAAATGACCATTATTCCATATTTTTCCAAAGGGAACGCTCTAAGAGTATTCAAGATACAAATACAGCAAATAAATCGTTTGAAAGCTGATTTAATTCACTTGCCAATACTTCAGATTTAGTATGAATAAGTTTCATTAATAAGGGTAGGTTAATCTTTGAACATTCCCAATAACAAGAAATATAAGGAATTTCCCAGGGAAATCCTGGGGAAATCGAGCACTTCCTGATTGGAATCAGTGGGGTCTAAAGGGTAAAAGGCATTACTTGATACAAAGAACACAAACAGTCAAATAATATACAGAATTTACCGACCTTTATTTCGACATACTCTTAGGCTAACAGTCATCGTCGCAGATAGAAACGTCGATGTCACATTTCTTAAACAATGCTCATACAAAATCTTCACCATCTTAAGTTCGTTTTCTATAGAAGGAATGGAATATTGAAGTTCTGGCGAAGTTAACATGTTGTGTAAGCAACTTCAACAATCAATCTATATAGTATACACTTAGACATTTCTATTTTCGTAGAACATTCTGTAGACCACAAAAATATTTTACTTGGAGTGTCTCAGATTTGTGTAGTCTATAGTATTAACCTGTTTCTAGTTTTCATTCTTGTTTTTAACCTTTTACAATTAACTGATTATGTTTTGTTTGACATTATATCCACGGTGTACCTTCATTATCATATTCAGGCTATATTAGCCATAACAATCCTTGCTAAAAGCTTCTGGTACAAGACTACTGGCTGACCAAATAAATATCAAACAGTTTTAACCCTTAATTCAAACATGATAAGCATACCGTTGATTATATATAAAGCATTGTTAATGCCTAAACTAACAATCCAGATGCTTGAGCCTATGGGAATGATCATGAAGCAAGTATGAAGCATCATTTTCGGGGCTGAACCAAAGCAATATCAAAGGGGATAGGGATAGGGGTGAGAGTATATTTAATAAGCATGGAGTGTAACTACCAAGCAGTATGATATTGAGGTAGCTGACGTGTATGGCTTGAAAATATAGGTTGAGAAACGATCTCAATACCTGATTTTCAAATTTTGATAAAAACAGTATTCACTTTTTGTAACAATCCGATAGGAGTGGCTATAATAATAATAATTAAGCCTACTTCTGGCCTAAACTAAGGTCATAAAAGCGAACTGAAATATACCCCTGATGTAAATCTGTGACAAGACCGCCAGTAGGACGGAAAATAAAGATACAAAGAAAATAAAAAAGAAATAGATGAATCAAGGAAAATTGATGAAAATAATAAGCATGTGAAATATTTCATAGGCTTATGTGACTAAATGGTCCTTAACATTAAGCGCGTAGTACGCTTTCAATCCACTAGAGGGTGCTACAGAGCTAGCACTGCTTTGAAAGCCAAAGGAGATACATTGCCGTGAGAAGCTTCAAGCAATGTAACATCAGGAACAGAAAACAAAAAGCATTCCCTAAACCTTAAAGCAGCTGTGTGTATTTGTAAAGCGCTTACACAAACAGTAAAACATCTTATAAATGGTTTCTTCCGAAACCTCTGCAATTACAGTCAAATAAATTTTACTGACGGGATCTCAAAAAAACAAAAACAAAACAGCACTTGGCGAAGGTGCCCACTTTTTTTTTTTTTTTTTGGCCACATATAGCCTAGATTTGTTAATATAAAATCCTGGATAAAAGGGGTGCGCTCACTTTCTATTAGTCCCCCCCCCCCCCCCCCCCGTCCCCCGACGTTTTCTGTAAGCTGTATCCGCCACTGCATACACACGAAAACATGTCAATATGATAAGCAAATTGCCACCAATATCAAATTAAATTTCCCTACTAAACACAGTAGAGATTATGCCCCAGAGGCATACAAATCTTCATTATAATTCTGACCAATAGTTGATATTACTAGCCTATAGACCTGTAGAGCAATAGATGTTGTCACAAGTGACAATGATAAACTGAGCTGAAATGATAGCTTGAGGGGGTGGGGGGAGAAGGGATGAAAATCACCTGTCGACTGGTGCATATCATGCCACCCCTTCCATCTACCAACCCCTCCCCAACCCCATCACCCCCACTCCATGACAAAGCGGATTCGGGTGAATGGCTTCACGGTCCAATGGGCACGCCCAGTGCCAAGCAGATGTTGCGCTGTGGGTGCCCTTTGTGCCACACGGGGGCGCCACGTGTGTTGGGCTTGGAGAGTGACCCTTGGACTGCTCCTGAGGTCACGCCAAGGTCAAATGGGTGTTCGATTTGCCCCGGCGACATGCGCCCATTCACTGGTGACGTCACGAACCGAGGGGTTCGTAGTACGCACGCGCACGGCTCAATATTAAGAGCTGCGCGAGCAGAATAGGGTCATGGATCATATTGAACTGAGCCACTCCAGTCATGGTTGATTTAGGGTCCCCACTCAAATTTCATGATCAAATTCCTTGTATTTTCATTAAGTTTTCCCTGTTCAATGGTAAATTTTCCATGTCATGATTACCAAATTTGATCTGTTCTCAAAGTGTTCAAGTTTTAAAATGTTGTTAAAGATGTGTGAATTTTCCAGAACAATTTTTTTGAATCTCAGCAAAACTGCAATCTCCTGAATCTTAAGTATCAACAAATCCGGAAATTGGGCAACAGAATTCCCTGTGTTTTGGTCAAATTTCCGAATTCCCTGTGTTTTCCCTGACAAGGAATTTCTTTTGCCATTTTCTCTGTGCACTAGGGACCCTGTTGATTGATTGACAATGTTTTACAGCTTATCGTTTTTGTACTTGTGACCAACACCATTGTGATTAAATTCAGCTGTTCCCCCTAGGCAGTGGTTAGTGTTGAGCTATAGTACAAATTAATTTTAAACATATCAATTTGCACTGATTAAATCAGCACAATATGATATAATTTGATTACCTGTTATAAAATGATTGGCACATTTTGTATCTTTAGTTAATTGCCCCAAGTAACAAGAACTATAGCCTATCCTTGGTGACGTCTTTGAAACGTCATAAAGATCATTATTCTTCTGTCCATTTACATAAGCCAAGTGGATATACTGTAAATTGAGGTGGCTGTAATTTCCTTCCAATTCATTATGATTTGTGGGGGGGAAAAGGTGAACATTTGCTTGGATAATAATGTTGCAATTGAGTCATATTACCATGTCATATGGTTAGAATAACGTCCCAAATATTCTTTAACTTGCTATATGAAGTTAGTTCATGTCTTTATGAACGGATGCAAGTCAATAGGAATCTTATTGTTACTCATCATCTCATCACTCAATCTTAAGTCACAATGCTAGCATGTGGATTTCAGAATGGATAGGATTCATATGCCTACTTTCCAAATTGTAAGGGTTCCACTCAGATATAGATCAAATTAGCTTATGTCAGGCTCTAATGTATTAAATTTGTCACTAGAATAGATCCCCTATCATTTAGACAGGTCCTTTGAACCAATCTTCAAGGAATAAAACCCAGTTAGCTTAGTAGTCTTGCACCGGAGGCTACACTGTTTTGCATAGGCATCTCTAATTCTGTTGTTTGGTTACCAGCTTCTAATACTACTCTCATGTCTGCAATACAGGCACTAGTCCTGCTACTCTTTTTTTCTTTTGATTTCCTCTCCCATGATTTTAAACATTTTGTCACTGAAACCCCTTCTTTAGAAAGAGCCTTTCTTCACGATAACTTTTTTTAGGAAGGGAAAGACTTGCTTCGTTTCAAACAATATGATATCTAGAATATTAAGTTTCTCTAATTACAAACAGAAGGGATTGTAGTAAAGATGTAGTTATGGGTATGTTAGTTGGGAGAGGATATCAATGAGGAATCTATAGAGGCTAGGTTGTCTACTATCATTAATCATGGCTTCTTCTAGCCTACATATTCATTTTTCCTCCATTGAACTCTTATAATATTTTCAAAATTGCTTTGTCTCAAGCAAATACTTTCACTAATGAGTCAACCGTTTCACGCCAATACTAAATCTTTGCCGAGCCAACGGACTCTTAGTACGTTCATGAGCAATATCAATAGTCTTTGGAACAACGAAAAGTGTCTTAAGAAGAAATGTGAATTTTAGCAAATACTAGCTTACAATTGAATTTACTATAACATCGTGACGATTTTCTGCTCTTTTCTGACTAGAACCTTATACATTACGGTTTGACTCTGAACAACGGTTAGAGTTGACGGCTACACAAAAACACAACCTGTACACTACATTAAACGATAGACTACACGCATATCACAACGGTACACATTGTAGAATGTTATACAGCATGTTATAAACTAAAATAACCCTTACAAATTGACGCATATCAAAACCAGTTTGATATATATTTAGAGTACAATGAGTTCGCGAACGTTTTGCACTTTCTGCTTATACTTGTCATGCGGCTCTCTCCATTACACATAAATATTGATTAATGGATAAATGCAAGATTTTTTGTCTTCTTTCTTATTAAATCCCTAACTTCTACTAAAGTAAAAATGTCACCAACCAGCAGAACCGCCCAAACCGTTTTTAGTGATTTGCGGCTAAAGAACCATGTGGACTGTTCCTTGTCTCTGGAATGGACGTAAGTGCCAAATATAAAAATAAGAAAATATATCATACACACTGAATAACATAAGTCCGATGTATTTTCCTCGATAGACCATCGTGCGTTTACTACCTCCAGCGTTAGTCACAGTCCCTGGCTCGTAAATCCTCTCCTTCTTTCGTCAAGAAAGAAGCGAACGTGACTAGTCCTTTCCATGATGCCACAGGAAAAAGGCGGGAAACCACAATAAGTTACGTTCCTGTCGTCTGCGCCTCTACCAAGTTACATCACAACATCCTATGCACAGTATTTACATCCACTAGAATTCATGGTCAGGAGAACAGGTCTCCAAAGATTTGGAGGACCTTCTTATTTGGGTCTCAGAGTCTTTTTTTCGTGTTTCTTTGTCCAGAATTATTAAGTATCATTCAACAAGAATGACCGATGAAGCACTGTCCTTGTCGCACTGCAAATCAGTTTCAAGGAATGACAACTGACACAATATCCCTTATCAATAAAAGTTTCCATGACAGCACCAATGGGTTTTATACACACATCCATTTTCAAAGTTCCTTATTCTTTGGGCGTTGTTATTCCCACGTCATTTCAGTTTTGAATTTTCCAGCTCACATTGTGAATATCAAACTGTGTCGGCGACTCCTTAAGTGTCCATTAAAAGTTCATTTTCTTGTCTTTTTTTCATGATAAAGTAGAGATACCGAAGGTAGACATTGATTGCTTGTTTCCGTTATTCGCTGCTTCCACTAGACATGCTGGGACTTGGCTCTGCCATTCTCCGTCGTGCCTGAAAAATATTCAAATTTCAAAATAAATAACAAATTACAAACAGAAACACAATAATATGTGATAGGCCTATAGCTATAAGATTTTCTATTGAGATTTTCTATCAACTACGCATGTAGCTTGGTTCTTTTCAGATGGGCATAGGTCTACTTCTCTCCTATTTCTTCTTGGTATCGGCCTGTATGCCCCAGTATTTACCAGATTTCTTGTAGGTCTATGAGGTTTTAGAATTACCTTGCAGTGCCTCGTAGTAGAAATCTACACATATCAGTCTCGTTAAACATGATGTAGGCCTAAGATATAGGTCCCTTATATGTCTAAGCTGGAGGTAGAAGTTCACAAATAGCCAAGCCCTATAGAGATGACCAATACCCCTGGTGATATCTGCCTGGAGGAAAAGGTCAAAATGACCCTGCCGTTCCTTGCACCGTCTATTTGGCTCCTTTTCCCCACATGATTTCTTTGTCAAAAAACGCCCTCTTATGGCAAAAAAAAAAGAGGATAAATTCCCAGCACACATGTTCAGCTGGGAGTCCAGTTCGTGCTTGATTACACAGCGCCCCCTATGACATCGATATGACCCCTAATGACCTTGCCATGTAACCGGAAGCGGTTCCCCTCAAACTTCCAGGTGTCGCTGCGCTATTTTTTTTAAATCCCCACCTCTAGATTTATAGATAGAATGTCACTGCAGAACCTTCCAAGTGCATGGCAGGGCAAGGCATGCAGTCGACATTCATAGACCAGATTTTTTTGCCATGACCACAGAACATATTTTTCTGCACCCAGTCAACTCTGAGGTAGTCGCAATTAAGCGTGGACTGGACAGAGTTGACGTGTAGTCATGGGGTGGGCGGGCAACGTTTTGATGTGGTGGGACGCACGCACACCGTCCGTGGGGCATGCTTGCCTTTTTTTGGCAAAAACGTCTGACTCTAACTAATCATACTCTCCTTGAGTTCGTGTTTGATTGAGTCACACACCTGATGAACTGGTGGAATCACATGCGACGCTGACCACTGGTCGGCTAAAAACATGGGACCAGGCTGCATGGACGTAGTACAGACCATGAAGAGTGCAGGCATATGGTTACTGGGGATACTACATACCGGTACTGCACTAGGCAATTCCTGGAAGGCTATAATAAAATTGTCCTCTAGACCTATCAACATTTGACCAGTGCGTGGATTGATTTTTTTGAGGGGCCAAATGTTGTCACACTCTTTCTGGGTACTTTTAGGACCCCCCTCTCCCACCTCCATGTCACATTAAATCTTCTCTTTTAAACATGAAAATAAGGCCCTTTTTCAGGCAGTGTAACACTGCTCAACCTACCCATCCACCCCCTTTTGTGTGACATCATTCTATGGACGGTCATTAACAGTTAAATTGGGCCAAACAGAAATATTTATGGGAATTTACTAATATTTTCAGTCCAATATAGGCTAGTTGATTTTCAAATTAGATCCTGTTTATTAGCTAAGTATATGACTTAAAGGAAACCGCAAGACTGCAATTATCCGGAAATGTTACCTACCTAAATCATAACGTTAGGCCTATATTGACTTCCATGTCCTTTCGTATGGGCCGAGATCTATATCATTATTCACTGCACAGCTTCGGCATTTGAATGCCACACACATTTTAATATTGCTAAAATGTACAACAGTCATGGGATAGTCATGATACCAAGTGTCGGATCCAAGCTTGTAAACAAAAGGAGTGATGCGCTCTCATAGAATTATTTTGTCGCGTTTTCTTTTATTGGGACTGAGTTTTATATTCAGAAAATACCGGAAACAGCATGGAGCCCATCCCAGCTAAATCCGTTGCGGATTGTCTTGACCAAGTGGCAATCTTATCGAACAAAGAGGATATCCTAATTCCACTGTTTGTCAGAACATTTCGTCACATACTCACGTCTGTCCGTATGTTTGTGCTCTGAGAGTACCTACATCCTCTTGATTACTCACCCAATGTGTGCGACCAAGAAGTTGTAACCGCAACCTATCTCTGTTTATTGTACATGCACCCACTGATGTGTTCCGCGGCACATTTATGAACTAGGGAACGTCCATGGGGAAATCTATGGACGGTCCATGAATGCATACAACAATATTCGTCTGTGCTAACTTAAACAGTGGAAATCCGCATACAAGATTTTTTTAACGTGTTCTCTCCCAAATTCTATTTGAGATGATTTACGGAAATGAACACTTCTTTCTATGTATGTAGCTGTAGAATTTCGAAGGCATCATTGCCTATCTTTACCACTGAGATTTTAGATAATGTAACTCCGACGTCTTATGTCTATAATATTGATTTTGGCCGAATCTGTGGTTTGCAATGTCTATTCATGTGCATTCCACTTTAAAAGAGAAATTTACAGCATGGTTTTGCATTCGTTTGCAATTGTTGAACTCGATAAGAACACATAATGGTTCTTAATGAGCCCTATGTATGTGTGCCCCACTTTTGAGAAATTTGCACCATGTATTCGATTGCAATTGATTAAGTGCCCAGGGAAGAATGCTTGCTTTTCGGAAATATATCTGAAGCAATTGGCGTGTGCCCTATACATAAATCTCACGGACTAATCATTATACCCAAACATAATCATATGCAACTATGTAGAATATATCGTTTGACACAACTAATTCAGTTAACTTCTAAATATACCTGTCACTACAAACTAATTTACTTTCTACATAGTCACACGATAACCCGAGATCTGATTGATATACCTTCAACAACATCTGAGAGAACTGGCCGTGTGACATTCTTTTAACTCATTCTATCGATCTTTAATCTACTTTCCATTGCCTGCTACTTTTAAAAAGGCAATTGGCAGCGAAACAACACGCGACTTATAAGAAATACACCAATGGATATGCACTACCAAAAAAAATGAGAATTCTAAATTTGAACCTGGATATAAAGATCCCTTGCTATTCATAAGATATTCAAAATTTCAAACAATTTGGAGGTTAACTCCTTCACTTCAACGCCCGCCCAGCGACAGGAAGTGGACACCAAATTTTCGTCGGGGGTAAAGGCGCCGGGCGACCAGTAGCCTGACCGCAACTATTGGAGGAATTTGCGCGGGGCGAAGCGGCAAACAGTCGACACAGTGTGCCCCTAAAGGCCCTATTCCACTAGCCGATTTTGACTAGCGATTTCAGAAATTGTCGCTTGGAATAAGGGCAAATAGTAGGCATGTTACATATCGTTAGAAAGGATATTGAGTTCTCTTTCCAATGGTATGTAGCATGTGTGGGTTCTTTTCCACTCAATGATTAGCGCATTGAAATGGAAAATGGCGCATTAGAGAGCTAAAAAAATGTGTCTATGGCGCATTGCTTTTTTTTTTCAAATGTTTTAAATTCACATAGAAGAGGTATCATTGTGGCGCATCGCAAATTTCTCTGACCGAATCTCCACTGACTAGCCGATTCTGACTAGTATTTTCAACAATCGCCAGTTGGAAAAAGGGTTAATCATATGTAATATACCGTTAGAAAGGTTATCAAATTTTCTTTCAAATGATACATAACATGTGTGGGTTCCTGTCACTTTCAAACTGAACGTATAGAAAATCGCCGAATTCTAGATAGTTAGGATCGCCTAGTGTAATGTAGGCTTTACTGAAAGCACCATCCTGCCCTCCGCTCCATGGGCTGACCCCCCCTGAGTGGAGGACCACACGGGGAGTGAGGGGTCACCTTGTGAAGCACTGACCAGGTGCCTTTCACCTTTAATTGACTGGCAGGTGGGCACTGGCGACTTGCCCGGATCAACCCACGTCAAGATCAAAGGAGAAATCTTTGGAGGAGAGTGGAGGGGTTGAGTGAAGGGGTGGGGCGGGGATGGGAGGGGGTTGCAGGGGCAGGAGAGGGTGGTGGCTGGAAACAAGTTATGGTGTTATGGTGATCCAGATCCAGATTTTAGGGATGCCTACGACGAAGGTGTTGTATGATCTTTTTGTGTAATCTTAACAGGGTTATACGGTAATATACGTTGAATATGGGGGAGGAGACTATGCTGTACTGTATTGTTTTCATTGTGCTAAATCAAAGGTGGATTAAGGAATTAAGAATAGAAGAATAAATCAGGACCACTTATGAAGATAAGTAAGAGCAACATAATTGCACCCGTGACTTTGTTATGATGATTGAGCATTGAATGGATAAAGTCACAACTTCGAATGGAAGGACTATGAATATAATTTTCGTAAGGTTCTAAGATAATCTACCTTAGATTATCTGACTTATTCGTAGCCCTGCTTATCTGCTTATAAGTAACACTGCGATGCATTATAGAGACCCCCATCCCACAGACACAATTGCATACTCTTCAAGCGCACTCATTAATATATATATGAGAAGATGCTCATTATTATGAGAAGATGCCTTTGCATCTTTATTAGAAAACCATGACATCATATTTCCACTAAAACCATCCTCATGGAATTAGATCGTGAAATTTATCCCCTCTATAAAGACATAAGAGCCGCCATTAGTTATTCAATCATAAGCAGACGACTTCCCGACGACTTGAGACGCGGACAAGGGGACAACCAACCCACGCGTGCCGTGCATTCTTCTCACCCATTCTTACCCCCATTGAACATATTTAGCATCCTCTTACCTCCAACCCCCTCCCCCTTTCCCCCTCTAAACGTCTTCCATAATCAGCCAAGCGTGACACCTGTTGCCAAGGCCAGCTGCCACGAGCCGGGAAACCAGTTACTTTTTTTCTTTTCTTTTTTTTTTCTTTTTTTTAGTGAGATGGGTAGGGGTGGGTGTTATTTCCAAGGCTACTCTATATGCATAGAAGGTCGGATTACGTTGGCTTAAGCGATAGTAAATATCCACTTCATCAATTAAAAATAAAATGCTAAAAATGGGTGTTTGTCAACGAGCAGACGACAATGAGCGCGGCGTCTGCGCGCGCACCAACAATGGACCGGAAGTGGTCAGGGGCTAGGGGCGTTCGGATGGAGTGACCTCTCACACCTGTTATAGGCCCTTAGCCTGACGACAAGCGTAAATACAACCTGTCAGGGCACCGGCAACCAGCATTCAAAGTGCCGCCAACAAGGTGGTCTATCCAATCAGGAGGCTGAGGCTGTTTTTGACCCGGGGAGGTTGGGGGGGGGGGGAGGACACTTTCAAACTACTGCCCCTACTTTCCTTAAATTGCTGCTCCGGAATTTGAGTTTAGAGGATACTAATCGCCGCTCCTAAAAGTCAGAATGTCTAAATACTAGGAATTCACCTAAACTGCTTAGGGAAACTTCCGATTAAATTTCTTGTTTTTTTGTGGGAAATAAAGTACAAGGCCTAGGGCCTAATAAGGCTAACTTTCAAGTTATGGACTTGTATTGTTCTATGGGTGGGATATATGTCACTGCCCCCTCTTTTGCCTTAAATTTGGGTGACTGTCCCTAAATTTTCATGTTTTGATGTTCAGTGCCCCCAGCTTTGCGGGTCTATTTGGCAGTGGGTAAGCTTTCAAGCCCAAGTGCCCCCCCCCCCCCCCCCGGAGGTTTTGACCCTCCAAAAAACCCTACTTCCTCTGCCCCGCCCCCAAACCACATCCCCTTCTCGTCATACATACATCATCAGAGCTTGGTCAAGTTTTACCTAAAGCATCTTCCTTGATGGACTTTGTTGTCTGTGTTGCCAATAAGCCATCTGTTCAGGGAGATTTTCTAAGAAAGTTTCTTTTTTTATCTTGCCAGTCCCCTCCCCAATCTTGCTGATGTCATTTTCAATTAGAAGCGAAAGCGTTTTTAATAGACCCATTATAGGGGGTGTTAAGTATAGCTGGTGCTATCTTGGTGCCCATGAAGTATACGGTGTAATTTTGTTCCCCTTTACATTATGTTATAGTGTCCACAGATTTCCCACATAGCCCATGGTATCACGAATATAGTTTGCACATGATACATTTAGAAACTTCAGGGTCTCGTTAGTTAATTAAACGGCGTATGAATGACATTCTAACGGTTTCCCATTCGTTTTCACATGTTTGCAATATAAGAGTATACTATTTCTAGATATTAATATTTGTCTGCTACGTGATAAAAGAATGCAGCAACTACAGTGGCGGATCCAGCTTTCTAAAAAGGTGGGGGCGCGCTAATAGAAAGGGGGGCACACCCCCAATTTTTCAGAATTTCACATTTAAAAAAGCTAAATTTGTTAAGAAAAAGGAGGGGGCACGTGCCCCCGCGCAGCCCCCCCCCCCCCGCCTCTAAATCCGCCACTGAACTAGGCCCTATGGGTCATCATACATATAGGCCCTATGGACTTGATGAAAGGGTTATCTGATGAAACCGGTCGCTAACAATGAGCAGGAGTTGGCCCTCAGCACGAAAATAGACTAGTGATTGCCTGGGGAGCTGGAATACTGCTTATGACTTATTTGGCCTCCTCCTTAAATGTCACTGTGTGTGTCACTGAAACCTAATCAACCACAACGACCTCTAAGATCCCACACATTGGGCCCTAAATAAGGTCGGCACGGCTTACTGGAGGAATAAATAGATTTTTAGGTCTTTGCCCTGACAGAATACGTTTTGGGAGAGTCCGAAATTGTAAAGATTTCAATGAGGTATTTTGTTGTCGAGAGGGTAGGGGGGAGAAAGATATGCGAAGGATTATTTGAAAACGGTTCTTTTTGTAATTAACAGTCTTACTGAAAGAACAGAAACACTGAAATTTTGGTATTTTCAGACAACTGGCAACCCTGGAATTGTTGTTGCATAATAAAAAAAACCGTAACTGGCTTTTTGTGCCTGAATATAAATCAAGTGATTAGTTGAGGGATATCAATCTAATCATAAAAATCATTTGTGATCTCAATTTAAATATCAACACTTTTTCAATACGAGGTTTTCTTTTATAAATTATCGCTTTAGGCTAGCGTGATGAATAATCATACTAATTTGCATTGATAGAGTGGTTATGGGACTGTATTCGTTAATGATATTCCTACTTAATCTAAAGAGGCGATTGGAGCCATATTTTCCCGGGACCCCACCCATCTTTCTAATGTCTGTTCGCTGTCAGTAATGATATGCAGATGTCACTCCTAGTAAAACCCCTGTCAATGCCAATAACCTTTTGTTGACTCATATTATTACACCAGGCAGAAACTATGACCTCTGATGCCTGCGTCCCAATGTATAATGCCCCTATCCCTCCTACGAAAGGTCAAAATTCGACAAATTTCCGACAAGGTTTTTGCCGAATTATGCGTCATTCTACCCCCTAGTGATAGCAAATGTTCTGAAATGAGTCTGGAGAAAAAGGCGGGAAAAAAACATGGCAGACGACAATGAGCGAGATCGCAGGGGGTGGGAGGGCGTGGCCATCTCGGGCCAGGGTGCCCCCTCGCCAGTGCTTCACATGCAGATGGCCAGAGGGTTTTTGTTGTCATTATATCAAATTTCTGCAAGTCAATCAAGAGATGAATTATGCACGCCTTTTAATCAAGGATCCTTCTGCTAACAGACCCGCCATATTAGTCGGTCTTTATTCAGGGCTGCGCGGCACAAAAACGAACGCCTCTTTGTGTGTCTGGGTATGGTGCGCAGTTATTGCAAGGATCCCCGTGGTTTCACAAACCTGACAGATGGAATTGTCTTTTTGTCTGACAAATTTCCTCTCAAAATTGGGTTCAGGCTACCTTCTGTGTCATTGATAGGCCAATTTATACAGTCTAAACATATAGTTTTGAATTGACAATTTCAAAATGTATAAAATTATAAACTATATATTGCATTGCATATTGATATGAGTTACAGCAATAGCAACAGGGGACTGCCCCGTATCCCTACAAGTTAATGAAAACAAATATTACTATGATATTTATGTGATATAGTGATAACTCACAATGGACAGTAAAAAGCAAATCCCCCAAAAGATAAGCTTTTTCCGCGCCACATTGTCCTGCCCATAGAAATCCGCGCGTCTAAGAGTTAAAGGTCCCCCTAGCGGGACGCACACAAAGCAGGGACGCTGATAACAAACAGCGCCATCTGCACGCGGTTCGGCGAACGAGGGAGGCAATGGCGACCTGGGCGTTCTTTGCACGTCTGCCAAAACCGCAAACTAGTACCCGTTTTGCCCGCCTTTGTTCCTGGCCTCATGGCCACCTCAGGGGCAACACTCGGCCGTACGAGTCTTTGTTTTCCGCGTGGAAACGGTCTGGGCATTTTCCCATTTACATGGGAAATGTGTGACCTAGATCTAGTTGTGGTTCACCATGCCTAGAATCATTCCCTGCATTCAAGTCGCCCATGATCTAGTTCTGCGACGGTGCCAGGAATATCAGCTGATGGTGAAGGCCTTAGAAATTAGCATTGCCTCACGAATGTATACCCCACAGACTTTTTTTTGTATCTTTTTATGACTGACTCTGTATAGCCTTTCTCTTGATTATGTGAATTAGATTATGGTTCATCATGTCAATTAGACACTTAATTATGTCACTCTCAATTATGGCAATTGTTCTACAAATAGGTGGCCTTTACTACCTATACAGTCGTCACATAAGTAATTTTGTATGGATAATGGCACATGAATACATAATTAGTTTCACAGACTATCATAAATCATCAATTCCAGCTGTATCGAAAAAAGGCCTAGGGTAAGGTCGGGTAATATGGGCATAGCAGGTAATATGGGCACCCCCAATATTTCATATTTCTGCCATAAATAAGTCCTGTAACCTCTTATCACAATGTGGGGAACCAAAAAACATTGACATAGACCATTTCTTTTGAGCAAATTACTATATATTTATCAAGATATGCAACAAAACCTCTAAGGGGGTATCTGAATTTGCTTGCATGCTGTCACATAATGTTACATAAAATATGAGTGAGTAGGAATATCTTAACTATTCAAATACCACATTGTAGTGCAACCTCTTAAGAACAAGTAGAAACCAGAGCCAAAGATATAGGAGAAACAGCCTTTATTCTATTGAGGATCTATGAAAGACTGTTTTTTAGGGTAATATGGGCACCCCCCAAAATCCCATAGTAACCTATGGGAAGTCTAATATGGGCAGGGTTCTAGTGCTGCTCATATTAGCCTCCTTCATTTGTCACTGTAATTCTACAGGGCTAATATGGGCAGGTGTGCCCATATTACCCTAAAATAGGGGGTGCCCATATTTCCCTGTGGTGGGTAATATGGGTTTTGAAAATGCAAAAATTTATTTTCTCAATATAATAATTATTTCTTGACCTAGATGGTCAAAAACCCATTTATTTCTTCAATTACTGATAACAATTCCATAAAAGAAAACAGAAGTGAGTTATGATCATTTCTCTTGATTTTATAGACATGGGTCCTTAAGGTGCCCATATTACCCGACTTTACCCTATATCTAAGCCACAAGTCACTTCGTAGAAATAATGGCACATGAAAACATGATAAGTTTCACAGACTATCACAAATCATTAATTGGAACTATATCGAAAAGGGCCTATAGCATGTAAGTCATATCCTGCTTATAACCACTAGTAATCTTAATTAATGGCAACAAGGAATATTGCCGCAACATGTTATGACGACGTAGATGAAGTATCAACTATAAAAGACTAGGGCCTATAGTATGAAGGCCTAGGCAATGGTACGACAATCAATTCAACAAACTAGCGAATCAATGACAGACCCAATTGCTTCAGTCTTTGTTCCATATTACAGACAACACATAATACACACGTTAAAACAAATTTAAAATGTTCAAGCTCTGAAGCAGATTGAGGTGCAAACTACAGTATATTACATCCCCATACAAAGAATAAACTATGGTAATAACTACACAAGACTACATTAAAACTACACTATGAACAACAGAAGACTAAATAAATGAAAATAAAGACAAACCAAGAAAATATATTTAAAACAAAAGCATTTTATTTCGTTTACCATACTAAACATAAATAGTATACTCTTGATATAGTTTGTCCAGAGCCTGCTGGAACAACCGCTATGATAATGGAGGATCATTATGCAGGGTTTTCATTTTCTTTTTATCTTGCAATATCAAGAAACTATGAGGAACCACAACAGAAATGAAATGTAAATGAAGCTATTATTGTTTGTAAGGAGAACACCAACATAAAGTCACAATATTCAGTACAGAAGAAACAGGGTCTGTCATTGATGAGATACAAACTGGTTTGTACAACATTAAGTATTTCTCATACAATCTAATAATTATCACCATGACCTCCAGATTGGTGGTACACACTACAACTATGTTCTTTGAATTATTTATGTGTTTCACATACCGTGTATTTCCAAGCTACTTCATCTTTTCCACGACTTTAAGAAATTTGAAAAAAAATAAACAAAAATTACAGGTCAGTCTTAACAAAACATAAAATTTGGTTTGCTACAAAAGTTGAGTTTGTAAGCAACCCTAATTAGAAACTAAAATAAGAATGCCCATGTTTAAGGAAAACTATACTTCTCAGTCAATACTGCTATGCTAAGATACTACCGTATTTAACGAATATATAATGCTTAAACAGTTAATTAAAGGAGAGAGGTCTCCAACAGGTTACAGCAGAATTGCATTTATGCTTCATTACATTAACCTATTTCAACCGTGAACTACCTAATGACCTATAATATATAACTAAAATCATGTAAATATCAAATAATTCTTTTTTCTGTGAAAGGAAAGTTTTACCAAAATTATCATTATTGTTTTCAGCTGCAAATTATCATGATGAATTTTAATTGATAACGAATCTAAAATCACAAAAGAAATGTATAATTCCATTACTGAATCTTGACCACTTATGACGTACAAGTTAAAGCACCAAGCAGATCCGTGTCACTTATCATTCGTCTTGCTGCCTCTTTTTTTGTGACTCATAGTTCTTTCTATACTCTGGTTATATGCCGTGACCACCCATTTTCAATCGAACTCATTATAACTTAATACATGTACGCACAATACCAGATATAATCACGGGAAGTCCCCCCAAATGCCTGTTTTACATGCATTATAATACTATCACTTGCCGTTTGGAGCACCATTTGACCGTTTAATTCACACCAAATTCTCTGGACAGTTAATATTTACTGAGGACACGAAGAAAGAAGTCACAGTTTAAAACCGCTACTCGTTCAAAAAGAAAAATCAAATTTTGACTACATTTTCTTCCGGATTTCGAATATAGGACAACTTTGAGATTTCTCTTGTGGGACCGCAATGTTGTCTTATCTTTACAATAGACATGTTTTCAGCGCCTGAGAATTACTTTGGTGACTAAACAAAAGGGCCTACAGATCCAAGATATAGGGTCATACATCCTGCAAGGAATCTAGGCTGCCCCAAATGTCCTCTCTCTTTCCACTCTCTACGCAATAATATAGGATAATATATGTCCATCCATCCTCGTACTCTCTCTCAGCTCAGTCCACAAACAGTTACACACAATCCGGCCCTTTATGGTTTGGATGGATTTTCTGAGAAATTTAACAAAGCCTGGACTACCTCAGCCTCGGCCTCCGCTTGCCGTTCGCGCTCCTCTTGATAGTGCCGTTGCCGGGCCTCGAAGTCCCTTAGCCGCCTGTTGTACTGCTCTATTTGCTCGCGTAACCGTTGGTCCTCCACCTGCAACCACAAGACGTGAGGGATAGGGGCATCTCATATTGCAAAGGTTTATGTGACGCTATACAGGGTACCAACCGAACTTTCGTTTTCAAATTCCCTGTGTTTTCCCTGGGATTTCCCTGTCCCACAGCAATTTTTCCCCGTGTCATATCCAGCAAGTTTTTCTAATTGAAAAGCCTCTGTGCACGGAAAAAAACAACAACAAAAAGTTGAATCCCTAATATCTTGAGAATCAGGAGTTTCAGAACCTGGTCAAATGAAATTCTCTGTGTTTTCCCTGTGTTTTGGCAAAATTTCCAAATTCCCTGTGTTTTCCCTGTCAGGGAATTTCTTTTGCAGTTTTCCCTGTTTTTCCTGTTTTCCCTGTGTGGTTGGTACCCTGGCTATACCGGTTAGGTAGGTTCCGCCAGTTTAAATTTTATTGAAGGGGGTTATTATGTTGTTGCTGATTTTTCATAGGGGATGGGGTTATTTCAACGTTTGTTATAGGGCAATTGAATCTGATTTAGTATCCGTCAAAGGTATTCTTATTAAAGTGACTTTCAAGCTACTTCCGGTTAAAATTGACCGATTTACGGTTTCTGCAATTGAATAATTGAGATCCTCGTACAAGTTAAAATAATGCTGTGTAGATATTGTTTAATTTAGATTTTAGAACAAACGAACTGTCACACTTTAAAAAACACAAAACATCCTCAGGATATTTTCACATAATTATTTTCTATTTTCCATACTCCTATGTATATAAGTATATCTGTGATATATTGGTGTAACACTTACCCTTGCGCGGTCCTCGTCGAACTCGAGACATCCGGTGCCGTCCAGTCGGTGAAGATCGACCCATCCCCGCCATATAACACACACTCCGTTTAGGATGAACTGTGCCTTTAGATGAACCTGGAAAACATAAAGGACAATACTTGGTGAGACATCAATGCTTCATCTATACACCTTCCTCATGAGTCTGCGCAATAGACCCTCCCATAGCCATAAACGCCATGTACCCAAAACTTAAGGTCTGGAAACATTGGAACCCATTCCCCAATTCAGTGGTTCAGACATATCCGCAGCAGGGCGCCACACTAATTAAAAAGGTCTATATGGTAATCAGTATAGTGTAAACGGATTTTGTTGTTTTTGAATAGTTTCCATGTATGCCAAAACATGTATGTTGGGAGCCCTGTATGAATATCTATTTCAACACATTTCATTTAGAGGGCTGTATTGTAAAAATACGATGCGTTAAGATCAGTGGCGGATCCAGGGAGGGGGGGGGGGGGGGCAAAAGGGGCAATTGCCCCCCTAGACCAAAAATGAAGTCTCGTAGTTTTGACAAATTTGAGGAGAAATTTTGCAAGGTAAATCATGGGGGGGGGGGCACATAATTGCCCCCCCCCCCTCCCCCTAGCAGACCGACCCTGGATCCGCCCCTGAAGATTAAGATAATCTAAGGCTGTATTTAACAAAAATCGATATATAAGAACGTGATAGATCTTTCAAGAATTCTGCCAGCAGCGGTGGTTACAACGTCAAAAGTAGAGACTATATCGGCAATTGGAATTACATGTATAGTAATATTCTATGCACTTCAAGTGAAAAACCACCAGACTTAAGAACCTATAAATATGTACCGCTTATTACAAGTCTGAGCATACCAGCACTGCTCTCATTGCAAAACAAAACGTCATATACTATTTATAATATATTCTGCAATAAATAACAACCAATAAACAGCCCAAAATAAACACTGAGTCTCGAACGGACACACCACATTCCGTAGGATTGTTATGGAAATTCTTGATAAGTCTAGCTGACGTAGGCTAGGTTATTTATGACTATTTATTGCAATTCATCAGTGTAACGGATGGTAAAAACTAGTACCACTGTGTGTATCAATTGTTATTACTATGCCTGTAATTGTATGGTATTTGTGGTAATTGATGACAATATCTCTATGATTTATTGCTCATTCAATCAAGAAGAATGGGAAAAATAGAGCCAGAAGTACATTGATTGGAAAACATAATATTATAAAAGGGTAGGCTTTTTTTTAAAATTGCATAATACACATACAATGTATATCTATATGTTTTTTTAAAGCCTATCATTTTGATATATTTTCCATATTATTCATATACTTATGGCTGTCTTTCCCTAATTTTTACTTAAATGACTTTGTAACGTAATAACGTATATAATAAAAGAAACGCCATTGTATAGGCTGGCCGCTGGAAAAACATACAGCACAATATGACCAGGAACTGCTATGGAGGTAGACAGGAGTATGTGTGAACAATGGGAACGACGGTTCCGGATTCAAAGAGTGACGGTACAATTTTTCATCGGCATAAGATTTACGCATGCACACTCATAACCTACGTATGCGGACAGTCATATAACATACTGACAGTCATAATATCATATGTACATGTGCGGGCGTTAAATCATATATAAGGACGGTCATATTTATACGAGGAACCCTTTAGGCTCTATACGGATCTTCTAGTACATATACATTGACGTGTTTTTGGCAACAACCTCTTCGAGAACTGGTATAAGAATTTTCATAGCCTGTTCCCCCTCCCAGCACCCCGCCATACTCTTCCTTGTTTGACACACTAAATCTTTCAGGGTCACCCCTTTTTCTATTCTTTTTAATTCATTTTTTCCTAATTTCTCCATGCACTTCCTATACGACGTATTAGTAGCCTATATTCTTCCAGTATGATCCCAGTGCGACCAATGAATGAGTTTACCTTAGAATTGGGTTTGTCCACCAAATAGATGAAGAATAGATTGAATCATGCCTAAATATTTCAATATGACATTTTTCAACAGTTTTTTACACTTAATTATGAGATATTGAAGCAATGTTAAAGTGTTTTACACTAAGAATCATGGTTCCCAATGCATGCATTGGTTTTCCCGTAGAAAGAAAAGTAAGTCGTTCATGCTTGTAAGCCAGTAGCGGATAAAGCTGCATTTCCACAGTATAAAGGTGTTTTACTCTTGAAAGAGTATATACTTTGCGACGCTGACGATTTATCAATATCCTTAATTCCCATCAATGAGGAATTATATATTTGGCGCATACCTAGCATGCTATTCTAATTGTTATTGTTATTCTAATGGCATGCTCCATATGCCCGGAATGACAATCTGTCATTACTAGGCCCCTATATCAATTTGTTTGTGTCACAACAAGAAGTGTTTTACCTAATGCCTTTCTCAAATATGGCAATAATCTAAGGTATCCCGTCATCCTATTTGTGACCAATCTCTAACTAGCTATAATTGACTTCAAGGGCGGTATAAATAATATGCAAAACACCATAATGAGATATGTGGATGCCTTGATGTGTTCGGTGGAAAAGCAATCTATTGTAAAAAGGAAAGATACTGACATCTTTCTTTAAATGAATTTTACCAAATTCACTTAACATTGTGTGTGTCACATATTTCACATCAAATAGCCACAGTCAAATCAATTTATGAATCGGGAAACTCAAAACCTGATAAATCAAGCTCCTCATGATTCCCGTGCATTTTTGGCAAATCTCCAGATTCCATGTATTTTTCCTATCAGCTTGGGGTATTTTCTGCCATTGCCCTAGATTTACCTGGAATCACACAACAGACCTCCTGCATGATTGTCTGCATTTACAGAGTGATGACATGGATTGCTACAATTTCAGGGTTCCCACGCATTTCCGAAAATCAATTTAAGACCTTTTTAAGACCAATTTAAGACCAAGATTTGGAAAAATTAAGACCTATCGACTGCGTGCAAAGAAAATTTTCGGAACATATCTTATGATTTAAATTTCAATTAAGAGTACTCTTTTGAAAGTTCGATTTGTTAACTTAATTTTAACTTCTCAAAAAATTCGATTTAAGACCTTTTTAAGACCTCTAGCTACAAACATGCCAAATTTAAGACCTTTTTAAGGCCTTAAATTTGAGAAAATCAATTTAAGACCTTTTAAGACCTTTTAAGACCTGCGTGGGAACCCTGAATTTAAGACAGTCTTGGTAAAATTTTGATTTCTTCGGAACGCACGTCCATGCATCACGCTGAATTACCATGCATTGCATTGGTTTTCTTCGCATTCACATGCCAACAGTCAAACTTAGTCCTACATAAATGTCACGATATTACATAAACATGTGCAATGCCAATCAGATTTCTATTTGTGCATGTCGCGTGTTCATCAAAATAATTAACCTCCTCTTTCGGTAGTTGATGGTTTATTATGAATGCAATTATCGCGCAATGCTTATTTTGAATAGGTGAAAATGGAGCGCACGTGTATTTCTTTTCTCATTTGGCATACTCAGAATCAGTGGAAATCGATGCATATAATGTGTGCAAATATACCGTATTTTGCACTTACAGCCATATTATGATTGGGCAGATGTGAGATACCTTGACGTATATCGAGATGCGTTGTGGAATATGAAACTACCAGATATTCTGATCTAACGTATAAGTATTGGATTTATACAGGGAGATATTTTACCAGAATTTTTACATTTCACTTTATGACGCAAACGTAATTGACTGAAGGTCCCTAAGTAAAATTACTACAGCCATGGCCTCTGCAGACCCCGATCGTGCAGCTCTCCATAGTCAGCCACCCACGATTCCCACATCTCCAGCGCGGCAGCATCAGGAGGAGAAACCCTGGAGGAAAGCACCAGAGAGACAAGCCCCTATGATAATGTGACCTCCAGGGTGGCCTCAGCGACACGTAGAATGGCAGTATTGATTTTGGAGGGTCCCTGCATGATGTGTGTAGTGTGTGTGTTTTTTCTTCGCGTCCAAACCAACTCCACCTGCCGCGTGGGATCACGCGACACCGGCGCGGCACACGCGCGGACGCGTGGCGGGGGCCGCGCGGCAAACCGCCGTGGTCGGGCGTTCGTGGGAATCGCAGTTATTGTGGTTGGAACTATTCCGAGGCGGAGGAGGCGCGGCAGCCGCCCAGCGCGCTTGATTAAAAGACTGCTCTGTATTCCTAGAACCCCCGCGTTTATTTGAAGAGAATAAATCGAGTTTGGTTGGGAAGCGTTTTTTAATCTTTTAGATTTGTAGGCGGGATTTCTGGGTGACATTAAAAACGGGAGGAGGCGTCTATAACGCCGTCCTCGTGGGGATTTCGATACCCATGCGATGGAGCAATGAAGGTCATGTATTTTTGTACACAATATAATACAGTTTTGGTTCTGTGATAATCTTAATCATTAAGGCGTCTTACTGCTCCTACTTTCACACAGCAATTTGATTAGGGGACCTCCCATGATTAAGTACGTACACCTCAATGGGGGGGGGGGGTGTTCTGTTTTTTGGTGGCTTTTTTTTAATATGGTACGTTCCTTTACAAATCCAATGCGTTCTTTACTATACCATTGGGGATGGGGATGTATCCGTAATATTGGAAATGTGTGTACATGATAACATCCCGAAAAAAGCCATATAGATAGCATAGGTTAATGTCAATGTAGAAGGCCCCTAAATCACAGGCGAAAAATTCCCCCATGCGCCAATCCCCTATGGATTCCCTTCGGACAGGGATTAGGGCCTAGAGATCAGGAATTTCCAGGCTTAGTATCATGGCCATCAGATAACACGTTAAACCCCTGTTGCCGAGGCGAGGTGGTGGTGGCAGCAGGGGACACAGACACTGCTCTCAGTCACAGACTGCCCCTGAGCTGCTCACCGAGCTGCTCCCGACAACTCGCAGGTCGTCGGGAGCAGCTCACCCATCGATCGGGGACGTCCTCACTGCTCCTGTTCTGCTCACTCCTGGGTTGTTGGGCAATAAATGTTCTGTGACAGCCCAAGCCCAGCCAGCTTGTGACAAATAACAGAAACGTCCTGCAACCATATTTTTTTAGTCAGTTTGTTACTTACTAAGAAGGCACACAACAATTATGTTACTGATGGTGAGGTTCAAACCTCACCAAATTAGAATGGTATTATAACATTATTTTTTGGTGAGGTTAGGACAAAACCAAAACAGAACGTTGTAAGAACATTCTGTTTACTGGTTTAGGTTGAAGAACATAACCAGAATGTTGTAATAATGTCGCTGTGCAATGCCACAGCAGTAGGTCACAGCGACATAATTGGGAGTCAAAGAACATAACAAGAACCGACACAGAATGTTGCTGCAATGTTATTATAACGTCACACCTCCGGCTGCAAAGAGAGCTTAGTGTAAAAGATACAGATTTTGTAGAGTTCTGGATATATATCACTGAGGGCAAAGGTGGATATGAAGAAAAACATGCACCTATATGGATTCATTATTTTCGGGATTTTATCTATTGGCTTGAAATTCAACCCAAAATTCAACCCAAAATACACCGAAAACATTTATGATTGTTACCCCCTATTTAGAAAATCTTGAATTAGCAACTCGGGGAGAATCTCAACTAAATTGGTGATTATATTGATTGCGCGACTCACTATGTATATGCAGGACATTTGATCGAGAATGGGGCCCCCAGAACGCTAGTTCCGGGTATACCATAACCATGTACACGTTGTTAGACTGTCACCAGATTACTGTCAATGTAGATATTTTCGCGGGTATACATACATTTTCGTGGAAAGGAAACAGCCCTTGCATCTTCGCTGGTACAGAAATTCGTGTTAAAGACACGTTGTATGATACAAATATTCGCGATGTCCATATATTCGCAGATTTAAATTTTCGCAAATTAAGCGAAGCATGTACGGCGCGAAATTAACCCAGATTATGCTAACGTCCTACTGGTAGGACGCCTATACCATGGGTTTTGTGCTACTTGTTAAAGTTAGTCAAAATATGAATACAATCTAAAATCTTAGTGTAAATATGACCTCAACACCTATAGATCATGAAAACATTCCAAATAAGAACATATCCCATGCAACATCATGTTGCCATGGCAACCAACAATGAGGTAAATTGACAAATACAGATGATAGAAAATTTGTAAAATCAATGTATGTTTTTCCTATGATATAATGAATATTTTGGTACAAAATTTGAATTTTAGATAGACCTTATGGAGCTCCAAATGCATGCTAATTTTTATTTAAATCAAATAATAATATCCAGAGATATTGAGAATTTTCTATTGCCGTCCTACATGTAGGACGCTAGCATAATCCACTACCTTAATTTTATGCCCTGCATCAATGTGGATACTACATGATATAGCATTATTTTGAAGTTTTGTCATCATTTATTCACACATTTTGCATACAAAGTATGTAGTAGATGTCCATATAAGTCCAGTATTTAGTACTTTAAAGCTCTTTTTGTATTTTAGAACAAATTTTTATTTTGCCTTAACCCTTTGATAACGGATAAAGGCATATTATCATAGATAACCAATAAATTGGGTTGTTGGTTACCATGGTAACCCCAAAAATAAATAAGAAATAATCTTTTCACACCCTCCGAAAGTGGATTTCATAATTATAAGTGGCTTTCCATTTAATGGATTGCTAGAATACTTATTTTTAAAATTAATAGCATGATTTATTTGTTATCATATATTTGCCAATAAGGCTCTTTTTAGCATTAGCAAAGGGTTAAATACCATGGAAATTATGGTAGTGGATTATGCTAGCGTCCTACATGTAGGACGCCCCATATCTCAGCTTCTACTATAGATAGAGACCTAAAATTTTGTATGTGACTTATTATCTCATATATAGTGCCAGATATAAGATATTTAGAGTTTTGGATCATAATTGACGCTTTAGTATAATTTGGGTAAATTCACAGTATTGTGTGAGATTATAAATCTGTGTCATCCTTGTCTGTTGTATCAGTGTCAGAAGGTCATATTTCTCAATTCCCAGATATGCTATGCTGACGTTGAAATCTCCCAAGTTTGGAGTAATGTTGAATGTTGATTAATTCAAAAGCTATATAAAATGCACTAAGGAACTGTTCAGCCCCCAATGTCTCTCCCAGTACGCCAAGTACGTTTTTTACATTGAAAGATTGGTCATGCCATTGACATTCACTGTCAGGGATCTTAATATATCTTCAGGCGGCTACACACGCAAGGTTAATCAAATGATCACTTGGCTCGTGTATAATGATTCAATATGAATCTATAAGAGGAACGAGCAATTTCTAATTGACGCTAAAACGGTAACCCTTGCGGTTAAGAATAAGTCAAAAAGGTTGTCAACTGCCAGGTACACAAGTAATATATGATCTCCGTTAAAAGTGTTCACATTTGTTATGGTCGGCTGGATAATATTTGCATGACAGTCAGTGGCCACTCTACCAACTTAGTTTAATGTCTGGTTTTAGTAGCACTGGCAGTGTACTTAATTTCGCTCGCACATATTTTCGTGAAATTGCGAAAAATTAATTTATGGGTGTCTCGAATATTTTTATTGTTATAGATGCAATGAGGTAACAACGTCTCTAGCGCAAATTCATGAACCCGCGAAAATGAATTTTCGCACATTCTGTAAAATTTAATATTTATACCCGCGAAAATATCTACTTTCACAGTCTCCCCTGAGCAAGTGTCCTCAGCTCCGGGACACGCGAACCTTATTGCAACCAGTCACCCATCTGTCTAGGCCTGAGTCCAGACAGACTAGCACTATACCAAGTAGGTGGGTTCCACCATCTTGGTTGTTGATTATTTTTGGCATCCAAGTTTCCAGGTTGAGATGGTGATATTTTGACTCACAACATGGTTTATTTTGTCCAAAAAACACATGTTTGATTGCTTTAGATTTGATTTCCTTTTGGTATTTATCTAATTATAATGTTTTGAAGAGTGGATTCACAATCTAGTTCCGGTTATAATCTATGTAGTTCCGGTCCTTCTGACTGGTGGATATGAGACCATCATATCCCGTATACCTTGTAGACCTCAACCGTAACGAGTGTCAGTTACAGTAAGTAGAACAAGTGTCACAATCTTTAACAGACTTACACAAAATGGGACGATGAACCATACTCTAGTGAGAGCAAGAGGGCACCGCCTACACTCTGGGGCCACGCCATTATGACGTCACACGTATGTCATATGCCCCAAAACAATCGGGTAAAAAGCAAATTCCCGGAATCATACAAAACAGTCCTTATCATGTCGACAGGTGAGCATGCAAAGCAATGCCTTTGGGAGCAACATATTTCGAACAAATAAAAATAATAATTGTACTTATTATCCTCGGATGATTCACTGCATTTTGGAAATGGCACGTGTAGCTTTTTTTTTTCTTTTTTTTGCTCACTTTATATAGTATTATACTACATGGCTAATCAAATCCATGACATCATGTATAAACATGCCCGGTACCAATAACAGAATGATACCGAACTATAAATTGCTCTCGTCAATTTGGCTATGAATAAATGTCTATGTGGAATAAACATGTGCTATAGGGATAAATAATATCCAACAACCAGCTTGGTTTTCACTTCTTTTCGTTTGTTTACATTATTAATCTAGGGGAAAAAATTAGGAGTGTCTCATCAAATTAAGGATGGGCTTGTACAATGGAAGCCCAGTAAGTCAGGGTGCCTATGCCAAACATGTCTCAACACGACATAGGGCTGCAACCGGCATTGGACAGAAACCAACTCATGAAATGGCTGAACTAAAAAATAAATCAAGAATCGAAACCCTTCGAAATAAATTGATAACTTCATTTAAAAAAAACAGCAAGCCTGTAATTAAATTGAACTTTTTGAAATATCTCTTCACGCTGCATTTTTTTTATTTTGTTTTTTTTATGGACGTAAATACAAAAATATTCCGAGAAAATTAAAACAGTTTCGGTCAGTTCGAAGTTAATAGGTGCATGGCGACAGGGAATGGGGTCAACGACAGTTTTCTCCCCCAGACAAACCGGCCAGGTCAACCACTCCGATAACGATCAAGTGTTTCCTAGAAGACATCACGTAGGTGTCAGCCAATGGCGGACACTGTAACATTGGTGAGTTGTACATGGACGGATGGCAGCTTGTTGGCAGCTGGTGATATAGCTGATCAGGGAATCCACTCGGTTTGGTGACAGCATGGAGAGTAAATGAGCATTTACTCTTCATGGTGACAGGGAGGTTATAGGTGAGATCAGGGCGTGTGACGGCTGAGCATTGAGATCTGACGTGATGGTGGTTTGACTGTGACAGCGATCTGGCTGCTTTATTGCAAATATTCTACTTTTATTTAGAGGTTAATAAAAATGAAATCATTAAGCGGGCTATGTCCTGCTTACATGTATTGGATAAATCACTATAATTATTGTACTGTGATACGAATGTTTCTAGTGTAGGGTCTCCGCTCGATCAGTCCTTTGCAAAATTTTATAAATATTTTGATAAGATTTGCATTGCTTGTGCCTGTTATTTCCTTACACAATGGTAGATTAATTATCAACTCAGTCTTATAATACTTACCCAATAATGTCTTGTATAAAATATATTTATGCCTCTATACATGGATTATAGCTTCGCCAACACATATCCTGTGTAATCTTAAATGGTTTATGACACATGCAATAAAATATTGTAATACATATATACATGCCTGTTCCACAAAAGTAACTTTTCAGTAGGAATTCAATGAGTCATTTAACATAAGGTATATCAATCGCATTAGAACTCCATAACAAAGTTCAAGAACAATCAAGCCGCCCATACATAAAGCAATCTGCCATCAAATAATAAAGCACATACCACCTACTGAGCAGATTCAAGAGTCTGGTATTTAAACATGAAAGGCGGCTGGGAAAATTAACCTGCAGTTCTTGCAGAACTCCCTCAGTAAGAGTGGGTCGCCTTTGGCAGAGGCTAATGGATGCCAACAACTAATGACATCGTTGACCTTTTGCAGAAAACACTTCCCAGCCTGGTGCATTCTTCATATGGCCAACTCTGAAGCGTTTTTCAGCCTTCATTAATTCTATTAATTTCCCCCTTTTTCAACCGCCTTACATCCGGCATCTGTCTTTAAGACGGCGCCCAGAAATACCCGGCGGATGCCTGGGGAAAAGATATGGAATTAAACACATGTGGCCGCTTTGGGAGGAATCCTAATATGCATGGACAGGCTTTGCAGATTGGGCAGTTTTCTGCTTGATCCCTTATTATGGAGAACAGAATCCTGATCAGGCTTTTCCTCACTGCCTAAAACTTCCCCCAATTTGATAACTCATCATAAAAATAATATCTCATGCATGTCACTGTCGTATTTCTTTTGCAGAGCAGACGTATTGTGTTTGGTATTTCTGGTCAGGTTATAAAAACACCGATTGTCATAATACATATGATTACGTTTCATTGTGACCCATAAGAGAAGGAAACTTGTTCATGAGCAGGCATAAGCAACACTCGAGGTCTGAGTAGCTGTGAGCAGATCAAAACAACTCAGCACATGACCATCGATCATTTCAGCAGTAGACGAATCTTAAACAGCTAAAAACCTAATTATAAAATGCTATTATAGGTTAAATAGTTTGTATGAATGTTGAAGTAAGATTCATCTGAATAGTTTCAACTGAAACCCTCTTAGGTTGACTTAATATTACATATTCATTTTATGCATTTCATTGTAGATTTTGCTGAAAGAATGCATGTGCAATATGCAATAAATAGCTTAAGATATATTAAAAATCTCTATTTTAAAATCTCTATATTCTTATGAATAAATGATAAACAGAACTAACTTCACTCAATTAAAGTTAACCAACGAAAGTAGAAGAGTTCAATAATGAGCTCCAAACTTATTTAATCATGTTTCCTTATAAGAAGAGATAGGCCTGATTGTCTGGGAAACGTTCAAATGCCAATCCCTGGTTCCTCCTGGGCGGCTCAGAGGTGAGCTCAGGCCACTGGAGAAGGTGGTGGGTGGTGGGTGGTGGGTGGTGGGTGGGATGCTTTAAACCTGCTCCATCAGGCGGTATGATCGTGGCCAAACAACCATGGAGGAGCTGGGGGATACTTTTTTTAAATTTAAAAATGTATTTTCTTTTTAGGCCTATACACAAGATTTATTTTCTTTTAATACACAAAATGCAACATTTAATGTTGTATTTTGTGTATAAAAAGAAAATACTAAGGAAATCGGCAGAGTGTTCGTAGCATAAACAAAAACACGGCTATATAAAAGGGAGGGATCAGTAGACTTGGATCACTCATGCTTATGATGTGCCTATTATGACAAGGTGTTAACTCGAAACAGATTATCCTAAAAAGAGGACAGAAAATTGAAGACAGCCATGCTACTGCTTTAGAATCACAGCTACATTATCTATGCTCAACAAACAACAGAAAGCATTGCATCTCTCAACAGGAATGACCAGAGGGGAAATGAAAAATAGAATCCTAAATCCAGGTTATAGATTGGAGCCGGCGCATTAGTATAGCAACTTCAATTGCAGTCCTAACCATTATTAAAGTGTATATATTATAGTAAGTAACCCCCTGCTCTCTGAGCCCTCCTCTACCCTCGACTCGTGGCCAAACCCACCCAAAACGATAGCCAAACGGATGCACGCACACAGCACTGAGCGTTTTTCCCGGTGACCCCATAGTTCAAGGCCTGACATGCAACAACTGACCCAACGTCGTGGGAAAACCTTCACAAGTCAGATCATAAAAGCCAAAGGGAGTGGGAGTTTTTTTCATTTTTTCTTTTTATCAAAGTTTGCCATTTCGTTATGCTGTGAATATTCATATTTGATTCTCTGGGACGTTTCTTAAGTGACATGTGTATACTAAACCAGGATGTTTTCCACACTCTACGGAACTCACCCCATGGGCAGAAGGTAGTCGTGTCATCGACTTACGAATAATAAACACTGAAGAAACAGGATCTTATGTATGAGGTGACACAAATTAAATGTATTACACATACATAAATGTTGTCAGTAGTAATACTACCAAACCCCGTCAGGCGAATCATATAATTTGATTAAGATGGAACTATTGGGGCAAAGCGAGCCCAATATCAGTACATATTTTGCCTAATTGTAGTTAACAATCATAATTATATAGGTCACAGTTTGTAGGATATTATATAGGACGTAAACATCTGTTTACCATACCTAGGGTGTGTATCTAGGATATGTATAAGAATGTGTCTTTACGATAAAGTATGACGAGCATAAGCTTTACAATACACATTTCTATGAAATACCCGTTTTTACACGGATCCCAGAAGTAACTTTAACCATAAACTGTAGAAACAGTGGGAGTTGAATACGTAGAATTTTAGATTCAGTAAAGTACGCATAAGGCAAAGACCTTGAGCGATTCTTATGAAAACCTTTTATGTGAGATTTCCAGAAAACTTCAACTGACAGGGGTCAAATTATAATGGCGTAATATATGGTAATAAATATATACTTCCCCAATATACCCTCTGCTCTACCGGAAGTAAAATGGAGAGGTCAAGTTAATTCTAGAGAGGTCATGTATATGGGGTTCAGCAGGAAGGAAGCGAATATATATATATGGTCATATATAGGAGACCTGGGATGAGAGTCTATTCTATTCGACATGCCATTGTGCGTATTCTTAGAGTCTATTCTATTCGACATGACATTGTGCGTATTCTTATACTAGACAGATCAAAAGAACTCTCTTCCAGAGATTGATCAAGAAATGATGATAATATAATTAGGCTACATCAAATATAAAACCTATTTACTTATATTCATTAACTGGTCTCATAATAGTTGGAATAGTATGGTGATATAAGATGTACCTGCCAACTAAGACCAAGAAACTTTACATGCAATGTCACTCTATTAAATATTTACATGTGATATAAAACATACCTGCCAATGAATGCCTAAAAATGTACATACCATTTCCCTCTATTTATAAGTGATATAGAATATACATGCCAATTAGGACCAAGAAACTGTCCTTAAAGTGACATAAATGATGGTATTATACACCACAATAACCACGATATCCCTGGCACTAGAACCAAATCAGACTTTGCGAGTAAAATAACAGATTTTGTTTGTTGACTAGTTGAAATGACGGAACAATAATTCTGACAGCTTGATGTAGGCCTATGTCAATAAGTCATGAGCTCCATTATGATCTAGTCTTTTTCTGAATTAGTTGTAGGTCTATATTGTACATGTACCCGTGTTGGCAAAATATTTGCAAATCTAAAAAGCTTTATACTTCTCCAAAGGAAAAACAGCACAAGAATAAAACTGAAAAAATGTAATTTTAGCACATCGGTAAATGTCAGGTCACGCTCAGAATTAATCACAAAGGGAATTCCAAGTTTTTAAAGGAGATACGAATGTGCCATGCAGGTAAATGGAGTAATTCTATAGACAAATGCACTTCGATTTTAGGTTAAATAAATTCGAAACTTGGCTCGTGCGGCCCATTTGGGCATATTTCTGTCTAATCAGACAGTAAGTTCATATTTCCTATTATGTACCCCCACGCGCCCCTCCCGACCCCTTCCCGATATTAGAGACCCTGCAACCCTACCTCCCGACCCAGACCGCACCCCTTAACTCTAAAGGCCCGGTTCA
This sequence comes from Lepidonotus clava, assembly GCA_936440205.1. Lineage (NCBI taxonomy): Eukaryota > Metazoa > Annelida > Polychaeta > Phyllodocida > Polynoidae > Lepidonotus > Lepidonotus clava. The sequence goes on from OW387140.1 coordinate 37,912,624, forward strand.
GACAGAATAATTTTTAAAAATCGGATTTTTTTTAATCAAGTCTGTGAAAAATAAGGAAATAATTCATCTGTATTCATCCAACCGTCTTTTGAGTTTTATATTAGCTCATAATAGATATTGAGGTTTCATCAACATTTTACCTTGAAGATTTTTATGATGAGGAATCGGCATGATAAAATTGTTTAATGTGAACCCGGCCCAACCCAACCCCTTAATAAACCGAAGTAGTAAACACCTGCCCTCGCCACTCCCAGCACCTGTTTTGGCCACGCACTAAGACGAGTTCAAATGAACTTCTTCTCATTATCTACATCTGTGAATCCGGGTTTCTGTGCACCAAACAGACTCCTGAGATATGACTGACTCAATGGCTTTGCAAATCATATTATAATAAGTATTTTATTGACAACAAGGAGGTCATTACAAACTTATGTGTCATAATTATTTCAGAGGGTCCAGAGAGGAGTTTTTCAAACAGGGGCCCAGGGTTTTGAACCTATAAGAGGGGTGGAGGGTATGATTAATAACAACAAAAAGAGCTGAATTGAGGCCACCCTTAAGAAATGTGTTTCCTATCCAGTGGATGGCCATAAAAATACCTCTAGGCGGTAGGTAGGAAAATATGTTTCTGCATGTAAAGAGGTAAAAATAAAAAGGAATGTTTCACCCAAAAACAAATCAATACAAAAAAAATATTTTTAAAAAAACGATTAAAAGGGAATTTCAGTAGGCTAAATTCCAAGTCGGGCAGCCTAGAGGAACCAAACTTTTTTTAGGGTGGCCTGACGATAAGCGTCAACAGGAGTCAACAATACATCTTTCTCTACTTGTCACACGACAGAGGTACGTGTCGAACAAACGCCCGGTGCGGGGACGACATGGGGACAAAGGCAGGCCTAGGTGCACTAATCGTCAATGAACCTGGTCATCCATTGTGAACAGGACTGTTAGCAAAGTAAACATGTCAGCCCTGATTGAGCCCAGCCTATTTTATTATTCTAGTTGTTCCAAACGTCTATGTGTTTCTGTACAAGGAAATTTGGAGTATTCCCCCTGCCTCGATTGAAGTTTTCGCGACAAAGTGAATTTTAGAAGGGAAATGCAGTCATGCAGTAGGCCTAAACTTCAGGGTCTTTTTAAATATAATTTTAATAAACGGATTAAAGAGGTGCAAGGGAAGTCAAGATAGCCAATATATTTATGTTAAAGCATCACCTCCTTTTGTTTCTTACACTGGTTCACAGAAAAATATTGTCCCTGGTTGGACCATATTCTGGGGTCAAAGTTCAATGCCTCCAAATAGGCCTAATATATATGGTATAAAGTTACGCACTTTTGCATAAAATGCATGTAGGCCTATAGTAATATATATCAACGCAACACGCAACTATACGTTCTATTTTGCACTGGATACACTTTGCGTGAGGACCTGCCAGGAGATTACAAATGAATAATTTCCCCATGCAACAGAGAGGATGAGTCCTTACAGAGTGGGAGGATGGGAGACTGTATTAGAAGATGGGAGTGCTGGATGAAAATTAAGGTCATCGCATGAACGCTCGCCAACACCGGGGGTGTGCCAGGAAAAATCGCCGACACGAAAGAAATCAGCTGGTGTCCGCCATGCCAGCGTCTTTCTTCGGCCATTGGCTAGGCGTCAACAGGGAGACGCTTATTAAAAATTGAAATGATTCTGTATTGTTTATACCCATTCTCCATCGTTACTACCTATAAGACGTATTAATCTTGGCATTACTATAGAAGATGTAAGGTCTATAATACTTTGAGCACATAGAATTTATAATAGGCCTAAACTGGGGAGGATCAGAGGCAGATTCAGAATGTCTAATTTCTAATTGGAAGGTGCTTAAAGCATACTAAAACACAACAATTTGCGTGCACGCACATGCGTCATTTTCATTTCTTTTTTGTCTTGGTTCGATGCCTCAAGGTAAATAGGGAATAGAGAGACCCCCCCCCCCCCCCCCACATACACACACACTTCAAAAGTATGCTGTAGGACTAACTAGACAGGAATTGGATGGATTGCCCCACTGTCTAGTATGTATACTTTTTCCCTTTTTGGAATATGGTTGGACACTTAAAAGACTCCCATACCCATTAATATTATCATATATTTCTTTCTTACCTCACACCCCTCTACCTCCCAATTCTGTCAGAACCCTGCAACGGCCCTGCCATTATTATTGGAATTTCTTTAGGCCCTATAACTATATAGGCCTAATATTTGCATCGGTGAGGTATCGTATGCATTGAAATAGCAGCACATTTGGCATAGCATGTTTGACGGGTGAGTGCATGTCTACACCTTGCGTGATCCGATGTACGGTCAAATGTTTTGCCATTTGATTAAAACACGGAAATTGCATGTTAGAGCATTCCCATGCAGTTATTCCTAACTAAGATTAATATTAAATGGTATCAGTGCACTACTTAATTGATTAGGTCAAGGCGGGGCTAGCTATTCACGGTATTTCAAATGACATGATACTTCCATGCAAGCTCCTCGTTTATTATCATAAAAAGATGTATCATACAATTAATAAAATACTACTATGCCCATGGCTTTAATTACAATTCCAGGTATTTACCTTGATTCAATAGACTTTAATCGGTTAGTTTTAGCATTCAGGTCTATCATTTTAGCGTTATTGTATTATTTTACCTATACAAGGCAAATGAAGGAAAACAGTCATGTTTCAAACGTAAGGACAGAGGAAGGTCATTCTTAATTCCTTTAAATCTGAAAAAAGCTTCTTCCCTGGGCATGTAGCTCTGTAAGAACAGCTTTCCCTTCGGAGAATTCAATTTATTGTCATTGTTATCCTCTACACAAACGGAACAGTGGTGAAAATAATTCGTAAAGAAAAATGTGTTGAACTGATCGTAAACATTACTATAGGTCCATTTTAAAATATTTTCATTAAACATTGGCTGACTGTGGCGACTCGCCCTGCATGGGCGTGCGGCAGGAGCCTGTCGCACCGCGACCGGCGACCCTCAAACCGCGACCCGCCCCCCGAGTTGGGCGTCACGCAAGACGCAAACCTGAAGGCCCATGTGCTGCGTAAAGTTCGCAACCAACGCTGGCTTCACGCCACCCACCATTGAAGATGCAGACAGAGATGCAGCCACACGCACAGTGAAACCGAATAGGATTATTTATAGCGAGTCGACGCAGCATCACTCCAGTGAGAGTGTTTAAATCACCTTCATGCCCTTCTAAGTGCATATAGGTGAACACTGAAGTATTTCTGGAAGAACATGTATTTACGTGAAGACGTTAATAAAGTTTAACTTTTCAAAAAAATAGTAACAGTTTTGTCAAATAAATTATATGCCATTTTTCTCCCAATATTATGCGTTTTCCTATACTCCAAAAAGAAATGGCAAATTTGTATAGTATTACAGTAACATAGACACTGCCGGGGACCGAACTTAAAAACAAAATTGAGGAAAAAGAACTCCCAATTTGGTCGAAATAAATTCTGTGGCGTTATAGGGATATAAAAAATGAACATGTCTAATTGTGTGTCCACCAAGATAGTTCTGATTTCTCTATACCTATCACACCAATCCGCCGGAGCAGCCGGAGCAGCTCAGCATTAAGGGGATGAGTAGCTCACCCCTCTCAGACCACGACCACCTCCATGTCAGACCGTGGAGGAGATGGTGCCAGTTGGCGGGGGTCGGCCTGAGGCACTCCTAATCAGCCCGTTCGTTAGGCCGCCCAGATAAAGGCGCGGACGACCTGCGTTTTGCGTGACGCGGCCTCAGTGGACGATCTGTGATTTGCGTGACGCGGACTCATTTATACTTAACGCATGCGCGGAGCCGCGTCCGGCAGCGTCTCCGACACTTCCGGTGACGGGCGGAGATGGCAAGAACGCACCGAGCAACTCGTCGAGTAAGCCATGAGCTGCTCAGGTCAGGATGGGAGTTCCAGTTCTAAAACTAGTGTTGAGCTAGCTATGCTTATCTAGTTTATCAGGGATGTATATCAGAGTCAATCTTAATAGAATAATCTGAAAACGCTTGACAAAAAATCTGTGAGTATCTTTGAATGTTAGGCTATAAACTTCATGTAAGCACTCATTATTGAAAGTTATCATCAGGGATGTTAAAGTAAAAAAAAGATCTGAAATTGGTTTATGCAATGATCCAGGGTTGCAGTTTGCATAGGCCTATTTGTGGAATAATTGGAAATAGTTAGGTGTTTATAAGTGGTGAAATGGGATTATGTAACTCAAAATTCTTATTATGCTGCTTTTGCAGAAAAGGCAGAATCGACTTTTCAAATAAGGTTATGTGGGGCAATTAGTAGCAGTGGGTAATAAGCATGATCTCAGGTAGGGAATTACCTACGCAATTTCCATAAGGATGTTAGATTGTTCGTGGAAGACGTTTAATTTTCTATGAAACCATAGACATTGACATGCCTTCTCACATGAGGCTGATGAAAAACGTGCAATTCAAACCCTGAATACGATCGATATATCGAGCCGTGTATAATGTTAATCATTAATGATGAATCATTATGCTATGCATGTGTTGTCATTTTTTTATCATTATCTCACAGGTTGAAGCCCTTCGATTAACACTTTCCTCAATTTCAGACTATAACTCAGTCACATACTCTCTATGATTGCTTTCCAGGGCAACTATACGCCATGTTTGACTCTCTACCATTACCTTGTGTGACTCTCTACCATTACCTTGTGGCCAACTACGCCATATGTTTGACTCAAGCAGTCACTCTCTATCATTGTCTTCAAAGCCAGCGACTTCATGTTAGACTCATTCATTCTCTACCAATGCCCTCAAGGTCAACTACTTCATATTTGACTCAGTCACTCTAACATTACCTCCAATGCAATGTTTGACTCAGTCACTCTCTATCATTGCCTTCAATGCCAACGACTTCACATTTGACTCAGTCATGCACTCTAACATTACATCCCATGTAATGCGTGATTCAGTCACTCTCTATCATTGGCAATCATTGCCTTCCAGGCCAATTTCGTAATGTTTGACTCTCTACATTGGCCTTTCAGGTCTACCACGCCATGTTTGACTCTCTATCATTGCCTCCCAGCCCTACCACGCCATGTTCGACTCTCTATCATGGCCTTCCTGGCCTACCACGCCATGTTGACTCTCTATCATGTCTTATTGCATGTGGAAAACCACCTGCGTTTGGAGGGGGTGACGCCGCGTGCTGACCTAGTAACAAAAAGGGCACTTGGTGTGGTCTGACAGAGATACAGATCGATGAAGCGTATTCCCTATTGTTTGAGAGAAGAAAGCAACTTGACTTATATGGTGCTGACTTGGCATGAAGCCCAGCTTAGAGCCTATCCCAGACTGCGCAAAGCTGATACGTCATCTAACTATCGTCTTAATGTATCTATCATTATATGGCCGTACATTCGATTCAATTAGTCTAAAGTTTTCAGTAGACTACATTAACTTAAACATTGTAAACATAATATACATAGTCAAGCTTTTCATATCTGAGTATGTGTAATTTCATATTTACATGAGCAAGTTTCCAGGAAAATGAATCTAAATGATTTTAAATGAAATCTTAGTTTAGACAGTAGTGCGGGATTAATCAGCTAATTTGTTCCCATTTCTGATATTCTCACTTAACCTGTACAAGCTCCTCCCTAATCATATATCACACTATTTTCCGTGCGCGAAAGTAGCCAACCTCCCGAGAATTTACCCTTTCCTCTAATACATTTTGGACCTCCATAATATCTCTTCATTCATGTGGATATCATATCATAATTATAGTATTATTTTTAACACTAATAATAATCATATCATCGATTAGTTCTACCTTCGATGATTCATAAAGCTACCCAGTCCACTTTTCTAATGCTGTCTGGGGCAGACCGAATCCATGAAAATCCATGAAAATCCCTGATATCAAGATGTGATTTTTGAAAAATGGCTGAGCCAGTATGGTCGACCAAACATGGCTGAGCCAGTGAGGTAGACCAAAACATGGCTGAGCCAGTGAGGTAGGTGGACCAAAAAATGGCTGAGCCAGTGAGGTAGACCAAAGCCAAGACTACTCTGCTTGACATCCCCCTTAGTTTTTGAAAAATGGCTGAGCCAGTATGGTCTACCAAAACATGGCTGAGCCAGTGAGGTAGCTTGACCAAAAAATGGCTGAGCCAGTGAGGTAAACCAAAGCCAAGACTACTCTGCTTGACATCCCCCTTAGTTGACACCTCTCTCCATGCCCTCCACCCACCCACACAGCCACACAACCTCCAGGACAAACTGCTCGGCGAGAGGCGACGCCTGACACATTGTCTAATCATCTTGAATTATGTCGGGTCGCCATGGCAACGTTTCGCAGACGGCCAAGAAAATGAAGCCCTGATGCAATGCCTGAGTTGTATATCAATCAATCCGCCCGTGGCGCGGCCCCCGCCACCTTCGGTAAGGGTGGTGAGCTGAGGCCCACAAATGTGGGAGGCCTTGACTTGGTAGTGTGAAAAAGATGAGTTTTGAATTACCTCTGACCTAGATATGATCCAATATCTATTAATATTATTTGAAAATGTGTCCTCTCTGCTTTGATTCGCTGGTGGGTATGTTGTTGGTGTATCTAGTTCCAAGGAGCGCCCATCAGCCAAAGGGTAGATTCTTTTCAAGAAAGCTATATTCATTAATTAACTAGATGTAAAATTCCGTGCATCCAGCGTTTTCCCTTGGGCCTAGACTACATCCAGTTATCGAACGGATTTGACGTTGAACATGTCTTGAATAATATCATGTTTTTTTTATAAAAAAAACAAAAACATGTACTCAAGTAGAAAAAACGTATCAATGTTGGCCTCAAATTTACTGGTTTTAATTTTGTGTCAAAGAATCCACTGACATATAATATGCGGGGTAGCCTAAATATATTTCGAAGCATCTTCTTCCATTTCATCGCGTTCCAGGATCTAAATCCAGGTACACTGCACATGTGTACATAACCGAATGTTCATTGTTGGCTTCAAAATCTATTTCCTGTAAATTTTGGCACTGCGGTTGCACTTCCGTATAGTATTTAATTCTGAGGTGAGGACTGCAATACAGGACCTGCACAAGACAAGGCATTCCAGATGTGTTAGTCGTATGATGGGGACAAGAGACCCCCGCCACCCCCGCAACCTTCAACCACTTGTGACACTGCAAGTGCACCTAGCTCCTGATGCTCAAGATTTTATCTTGGTTCAAACCTTACGATTCTTTCACTCAGCACCAAAAAACGGTTATCGAACAAAACGCTGTTCAGATTTTTATTCCAATACTAAAAAGGAATTTTTTTAATTATCATTTTTGAATACAGTGCATTTTTGCTATCAATCGTCGACGTGTAGCGATTTTGATATAAACCTGTTCCAATGGAGCCTCAATGCCAGTCCTAACTTATCAAGATCGTACAGTGTGAACCAGACTAAATCTGAACCCTGTGGTCCCACTCTCAGACAGTCACCACCTAGACACCTGGGCCACACAACTCTCAGCTCAGTGGTCCTGTGACCACTTGTGGGTGCCAGGAAATCCCCAGTTCCCGGAACTCGAAATTCCAGGCAGCGTGACTCAAGTGGGGGTTGCCGCATTGAGACGCCTTCCAGGTGTTTTGAGGTGCTGGAGTAGTCCTTTCATGACCCACTTACCTCTTACACATTACTAGTTTGAGCACCCAGTGGACTTGGACGTAACTGCAGTCTAGTGAAGGAGGAGAGGGGGCGGGTGCGTAAAGTAACTTTTAGGGGGGTCCGGGGGGTGTAATTTAGGTACTGTTTGTTAGGCCTATGAGAAAACTTGTGGGTGGGTAATACACGTGTGGTATTTCAAATAAGCCGCGCATCCGGGAGGGCCCTGGAGTCCTCCTGGGCGTTCTCCAGCCCAGAAACGTGATTCTACACATCCAGGCATTTAGAACTAAAGACCCTGGAGGAGCAGGACCCTGAGTAACCACTAGGAATGACCCCTCCTCCTGTGAACCTCCCACTGCTGGCCCACCCACCCAGCACCTACTGGAGTGACCCGCCCCCTCTGCCCTTTGAAGTTATTCCCAATTAAGCCTTAATTAATGGCTCTCTGGTTGGTTCTCAGAAAATTACTGGTACATCAGGCGCTTGCTACGGGCCTGCTGTCATGGCGGCGTGCGTGCTAAGGAGAAGGTCGTAATTCAGGGGAGGACTCTGGCGGGGAGTAGGCGCCCTTACTTTTTCTATTATTTAATTCTTGCTTTTTTTCCCCCTATTCTTTCAATATGATTTTGGGGATTTTCTTTTAATATTTTTTTTTCAATATATTATTATAGGCCTACATATCTTTTCATTTTTTTGGTGTAGGGGGATTTTCAACCACAAATAATTAAAGATCAAAAGCTCCCTTGTCGTGCATGATCACTGGCAGATCCCGACTATTACTGTGTACATAGATCAGACATATTTGTTTTCTTTATTTTTTTCATGAGTTTTCATGAGTGATTTACATGTTTATATATTGATATGCTATATTGTTATTGTTTTTGGCTCAAATATCATCACAAGGAAGGCCTGAAAGTGTATGCAACATAAAATCATTTCTACAAAATAAATATTTTCTACTTTAAATTCCCATTATAAAAAAACCTAAATCACATACAAATCAACCACTGCCTTCGAAACTATAAAGCCACAGAGGAAATTCCTACAGGCGTACACTCACATAGTACGCTACTTTTTTATACACACAGTCAGGATGCCATAGATTCAACAACCTGCCATGCCCACCACCATCAATGCCAGAACAATGTATCATCAGAGTCTGGGCCCCTGACTCACACGGTAGTGGGGTGTATCGGGGGTCTATAAAAACAGGGATCAGTCGCAGAACAGGAGTCATTGCATGGCCCCAAAAAGTATCTAGCGGTATTGACGTGTTTATAGTCGGATGGAAACACTATACAGGACTGAAAATTGGAATTTATCTGATGATAAATGTATATTTCAGTGGGAAAATATGCCAAAATCGTAAAATTTCTGGGGAGAATAATAGCATATTTCATGGCTAACTGCTGGTTTATTTTATAGGTTTTACATATTATGTTCTGCGAGAATCTTGTATTTCGTGGTACCTGGAACCTGGAACCTGAAGTTATTCAACAATATCTTAACCTTATATAATTTATAGGCTACATCGTCCAACCATTACTTTTGAAAAGATTCTGAGTGATAAAGAATTCGGAGAATCGAAATGTGATGCATTCTCAGAAAGTGTCTAATTCCAACACCACAGTGTCACGAGCGACAAAACTTGATCACTCTGAGTAAACCGAAATTGAAATCCAACCCCAAATAGAAACCCCAAACCAAATGGAACCCCATATCACATACTATATAACACGGTAGGAAACGTTACACCATGGAGAGTAAAATAAGATTCTTATTTTACTCTCCATGGTTACACACAGCTGACTAACCTCCCAGATTTAGGTCTCCTCCAGGTTTGGGGGATTACCCTTGGTCTTCCCTACTAACCACAGAGATAAGCCGTGATAGATCACCCTACCTGACGGAAACCCGACCCTGGAGGACGCTGCCCCTGATAGCGCGTCCAAAAAGTCCCCGCCCCCGCGCGCCGCCCCGGGGACGACCGGAAGTGGTTGCTCTTCCGGTTCCGGAAGCTTGGGGGGTGTACAATTACCCTATTTCTAATGGCCAATTTATTTTTCATCAAGTTCTGGCTGGGATGGCTGTTAAAGAAACTAGCACCGATGTTTATGGCTATTTCTTTTCTTTTTGTGATTTACATGGTATGTCGGTTACTGCATCCGTAAATTTTCCAATTTTTCAACTGCAATAATTTTTATATGGTTCTTTTTGCATTTCTACTCCTTTTGTTAGAGTATAGAAATGTATTCTTAAAAAGAGGTTGTCCATGGTTATAATGGTTAAACATGTATGAATCAACAGACTAAACACTGTTGCGTTTGTCTTGTCATTAATTATATTCATATAGTCTTCTTAAATACGTTTACATGTGCATATCAAATTCACATTGGAAAAGAATTATATGAAGTTACGGAATAAGTTATAGTAGCTGGTATTATAAGAGCTGTTAAGTTGGCATGTTAATTGTACCTTTTAACATTCCTTTTAGCCTACTTTATACGCTATATTTGATGCTGACAGAAATCCTTGGCGACGTGAGCGACATTGTTGAAGCATTTTCTTCCTGTTTCCTTTTTTTCAAAAGACCATCATTCACTGGCAATATTGCGGACTGCCTCGTTATTTTAGAACGTTTAATTCCTCAGCATAGGATGTGTGGGTGGCAAAGTCTCTTGGAAGGGGCTGATCCACTTGAGACAGTGATCCACGATGCGATTGTGGCCCGATTATGAACCGATTTTCGAAATCGGTTCGAGAAATGATTTTCATAAGATATGCAATCGATTTTTGAACAGCAAAAATAATTTCTTTTTCGAGGGAAATCTTGACCCCAAAATATCTCATTGAATGCATGGAATTTGCATGATAAGAGATTTGGTTGATTGTTTTGTCGCATCGTGGATCCCTGGCTTAAGGAACTGCGTGGGTGGCACAACCACACACAAGTATATATACACACAAGTATACAGAGTAGCAGGGGATTGTAGTTCCCCGCATTTCTGCCGTACAGAAAGCCTGAGAGATGATGTAAGACTACCGGGGCGCGTATATATACAAAGCCATCAATCAGAAATAGTTTTCATTTTTGTGGTTGATGAAATTGTAAAGGCAGGGAATGCCACTGGAGCATTAAACCTGCGCGCGCACCAAGCAAGGTGGGCTTCGTATATATGTAAAACTAAGAATCCCTTGTTCTTTTGATATACTAGGTGGAATCCCAGCTGACAAAAGCCACTTTATATTTGTCCGTCCATACTAAAACTAATTGACTGGAAAAGTTCTTTGTTATGACAAAAAAACATAATCTGCTGTTCTAGCTATTGTTCAATGATTACTCCCACGACGTTTTTTTTAATCCTGAGATGGTGAAATTCTGTACAAGACATGGGACAAAGAGAAAATCTATGACAGTCACACAAAGAAATGTCAGAAGGCAAACAGGCCTACAAGTAGGCGATTTAACCATCTGCTGTTTTTCTTTCTTAGTTTTGTTTTCTTCCCACGAAGATGTAACAATATATCCTATTGAGTACATACAGGTGACTCCATAGTGGTCACTGTGCCAAAAAGGAATTGCTGAGGGGTGTTTAGGAAAAAGAGACGACCATCTGGTATCAAAGTGGGGGGATGGATGCAAAACAACAAGTAAAAAACGGTTAGTGTAACCAAACACTATAATTATACTAATATTATTTGTGTGCTGAAAATACTATTTTCAAGTATAGTTTGTCACAATGTGCAATTAAAAACATATGCAAATGCTGGACTATTTTCCACTTCCAAAATATGTCTTGATCAAGGTCAAGTTTGAGTAAACCTACTGAGTAAAGTTTGTACACTATTTGCAATCCAAATGTATGAAACTAAAAACCAAGGTAAACCCCAATATTCATTACCATAAAGAACTTTGAAAAAGAACTGGCTTCATTTTGGCAAAGAGTATTTCAAAAATAGCGCAAAATGTCTAATTGGAAAATCTAACCATAACAGTAAGAGTTTCAGATTATAATCAATAAACAAGGTAATACTTCAAGAAGTCAACCTAAATTGCAAACAAATATTCTGTCAGTCAAAAACAAATTTTGTTAGCAAACAACACAAACCTGCCAAGCCTTGACATGGTCCACATAAATTAACCTAAAAGCCTGTCCCCCCGGCGACCAATGTGTGTGAGGTAAAGTGACCCGGCTGGCCTAGATAGGGCCGGTCTTTTTATGCACTTGCTGACATCATCCGTGTGCCAATGGTGAAGTTCACGTCCCCAGCGTACCACGGGTTGGCTACTACGGGAACAGATGGTCCCGTGGGTTGGCCCAAGGAGTCCTGATGCCGACCCACCCTTCCCACCTTGAACCATTCATCCTATCTATAAGATACCCCCTATAATATCCCCAGGCCCCTAACCAAAAGTCCATCATTAATTTCTTACGGTTCAAAATTAATTTATTATCTCTTCTTTTGCAGTTCATAACCACCTTGGTCTATTCATCTTATCTATCCCCTATAATATCCCCAGGCCCCTATCCAAAGTCCATCATTATTTTCTTACGGTTCAAAATTATGTCATTGTCAACAGTGATTTCTATATGCAGTACTTCAGAACCACCTTGGTCCATTCATCCTATCTATCCCTAATCTATCCCCTATAATATCCATGGGCCCCTATCCCCTTTTCTCCACCCATCAAGGTCCATCACTATTTTCTTACAGTCCAAAATTATGTTCCTTTATTTGATATGTGATCTTCAACGATTTTTCCATGCAATTCATGATAATGATTATTTCGTTATTGTTTAAGCTAAGAAAATATCAGTAGTATCTATCATAACGAATACAAACGTTTTTTCTCTCATGTTCTTTCATTTTTCATTTCGTTTTAGAAAAACCAGACTCTTATCTCCCTTATCTGTAGACAAAGACATGAAATTGAAACAAGCCACGCGCCTCTGAATAATCATTTATACGATAGGACCATTCAAATAAGCTCACTTTTTTCAAAAGCCAAAAAGTCCTGGGGAGGTACCTAAGATTTATACCATTGTGCTTATTTTCTTATTCGCGCGTTGCATTGGTCTCTTCAATGCTCTGGTGTATTGTTATGTATCATAGTCCATTATTGTACGTTTCTCTATAAAAACGCATGCAGAGTATGATTTACATTATGATGGATAGGCAAATATGCTTCGAATCGTCAATAGCTCACAGCTGACTATTTTAGTTCCTATTCAATCTGTGCAAGCACATTTTGCATGCATTTTAATATGAGAACACATATACAAATTACAATAATGGTCTATGATATATAACAATACAACAAAGCAATGAAGATACCAAAAAACATAGGCCATTCATATATAAATTTACTACATATCGCCCAATATCCTTTGTATAGATCACAAACAAATAGTATACACTTGGACACTCATGTACGCAACCATGGCATTAGTCGTACATTAGTTTCAATCGGATGTTGAACAGTCATCCATTCATAGAAATATCAGACCATGCATCCACTCTTCGCCTTGGATTCAAACAAAGCAAAATATAGCATCCGGCAACCGGTCGTATACGTAAGTTCGTAGTCATCGTACTATAAGTTCTAGTAGGTGGCAGTTATCCAATGTTGTCAAGGATACTTCTAGCCCTATACCGACCTTGAGAGTCCCACCATCTTGTTTGGTTTACTATTTTTTGACCCAGAGTTTACTACTTTGCATCGGTTTCATTTGGCTTCCTTTCTATATTACTTACTCTTAAAAAAAACCTCTGTCATTCTTAAGCAAATTTGAGTAAAATTATAACGTTTTGGAGTGGCCTCACAAACTAGTTCCGGTCATAAATTATCTAGTTCCGGTTTCTCTGATTGGCTGACTGCATGGGGACCCTCGTGCATGGGCCGTTTCCCCAAAAGACAGCTGTTTGCACCCGGTCACCCATGGCCCGGCGGGATGATTCGGTACATAATCATACACCTTTAAAGTTAACTTCCCACCACAGGCATTATTTTACATAACGAGCGCGTTACAACCCACCAGGGGGTGTTGTTGCCTGACGTTTGTCGTTTTGCACTCGCTGATCTCTTTTGGCGACCCTTCCAGACTTTTGGTGAATCATTAGCATGTCTGTTACCTGCGTAAAATTACCGAGGGCGTAATTCAACGTTTACCACTTCAAGGAAACTATAATTAGCATTTCTTTTGATGAGGCCGCCTAGGTATTTAATAGGAGTTTATTATCTATAACTTACGCGTGCATGCAGTTATTACGATATGCAGTAACAACCCATTATGTTCAATTTTGGTAAGGGCTCTTTTTTGTCGGACAGCATGCATGTATGTGAAGTGGTTAAGTCAATCTCATTCGCTGGCCCATTTCAGGTTATTTCCTGATGTATGTAATTCTTAATGGTTCCCTAATTGGTAAGCCTCATTATATAAGAAAAGTATTAATGGAAGTGGGAGGGGTTATTTTCTGATTGCCTGACATCATTTTATAAGGATTTGGTTTTATGAAATCAAGAGTTAATTGCACAGAAAACTTCCGGCGTAAGGAGTAGATATCTTTCAATTGAAAGACCGCATTATGTATATAATAATTATGTTCTATATTTAGGCCTTCACTGGAAGGTGGGTTGTCCTCGCATACTCAAAATGGGATGAGTTGTCGTAAGACAGTAGCAATAGCGAGTCTACCAACACGACCACTATATCTCTGTCTCATTCTATATTTGACAATATTTACTATGCCTATACGCTGCAATAGACCTAAACTAAATTGCATGATATCATTTTACATTCATGACCTAAGCATGTCACTATGGTGCAATTATAACGTATCCTGAAGTAACATGTCAAATGGGACCTGATTTGTATAATATATTACTGGTGTCAACTTCAAGTATCTCTATCTATTATACAAATTGACCATCATAATTTCCTCCTGAAATATCCTATGGCAATAATCACAATTTTACCATATCATTGTGATATATGTATACTGTGACATATAATGGGCACCAATAAAAATGTACGTTTCCCCATATCATTTTTTTTTTAATTTTATTATTTTCAGGCTTGAAGGGAGCACCAGTAGGTGAGAGTGTCCCAATCAGTTTACATGCGATGAGGTCATGACAGTTACAATAGGCCGATGTACATACATGCATGTAGGCCGATTCATGTACTTTTTGCCTGTGGCATAACAATGACCAACTCTCCAAGCAGAACAGTACACTTCTATAACACACTATAGGTATACATAGGCTGAGCAGGGCTGTGATTGAAGAGCTACATGATGTGGTGAGTAACAGCGTGGACGCTGGCTATTTCAGGAAGGGGATTCCCCTTCCAAGTGGGAGGGCAGAAATGCGTGGGAGGGGAGGGGCTTTAGAGTGAATGGTAATACGTTTACTGGCCCCAGGGAGGTTTTACACCATTCAACCTGCGCATAGCTGCACACTGAAGGGAAAGTATAGGCTCTTTAGGCCTATATCTTTTATACTTTCCCATGATAAACTTAGTAGGCCCATTCAACTGTGCAAGTTATGATTTTGTAGAGAAACAGAATAGGCCTGATTAAAATGGGTTTAAAAAATCTCATTATAATACATCTGTTTGACTTTTTTGGCCAATAAAAACCTAAACATAATATAGGCCTATATATAGGTTTTTATTGGCCATAAACACCTATTTATATTATATAGGTTTTTATTGGCCATAAAGAGTCAAACACATTGTGTTTGGGAAAGGCCTATACAATTTAAATGCCCATTTTTAGTGTGATGAATTTTACTCAATTCTTGTCGATATTGCGTATTTCTAATACAATGCAAAAGAGGATCTCCATAATCTGAGAAGCCCAGTACGTGATACTATAGCCACTATAGTAAAGGAAGTGACCTTATCGATAACTGATAACAAAGGTACTTTTATAAGACTATCATGTAACGGTCCGTGTGCCAACTATGTCAAAGTGAAAACACCACTATGATTATCCTCACATATTCATAATACGCATTGTAAACTTAGACATGCAAAAAAAGTTTTGGGATTTTAGTGCACGGCATACGTTTTTTTCAAGTAACTTTATGTAAATTGATAAGATATCTTTCTTATTATAATATCAAAAAGTGTGCAAGGCCTATCAATAGTAAGATCCCTATATCATAATTCCATTCAACTCAATTCAATAGTATTCTCCTCAATGTTAACCAGAGACATGATATGGCTTTATGCAATAAATGGAGGTAGAGAAACTTGGAATAGAATAATAATATTATTTAGTTACTAAAATAGAACATAATCCACTACTCAGGATTGACAACTTGGCAAACTTCCAATGTACCCAAAGGATATTCTGCATATTCCTTAGCCTTCAATCTAATTATGCAATAGTTGCAATATAAGATATTAAAATATTACCTTATATTTTCAAGCTATCAAGTGTGCAAACTACATGGGGTGGCAAATAGGCCCTGAGTTCAAAACCATAAATACCTGTCGGCCTATAGGTGCTTGCACTGATTCAGCTCATATACCCCTTGCGATTGAAAAAAAAGAATTGCGCAACGCGATGAAACTGCGCCAGGGATTTAAGTCAGAAACTGCGACACGGCTGCACGTACGTATGTCTCATGTTGAAGATGCGCTAAATATTCAACCCTGGTCGTAATAGAGCAGGGTGTATCTTAGTACATGATGTACTAAGTTGGTGCTGAACTGGGCACGTGCTGGTTGGGGCACCTGTTTCAAGTACCTGAGCCTGTCGTAAAGTACCGTAAAACTTCTAATTAACGCCGAACAATAATCTGATAATATGTATATTTGAGCTATACCCTAACTTTTTAAGTGATATAAGCCAATTTCTGGTTAATTAAAACCTGTTTAACTTTTTAAATTTAGAATGCATTCCTAAAAAGAACATTTTCCGTGCTTAAATTACATTGAAAATTTGAGGTTATTTTAGGGGGTTTACGGTCTACCCCGGACGGGGATTCCCCTCCAGGCTGTGGGTGGAGGGGGAACCCCCGACCACATACCAGGCTACCCGCACCCGACTCAGATGCTCAGCTGCCTACCGCGCCACTGACACTTACTCCAGGGTTTTTGTGACAAGCTGTTGAAGATATAAGCATGATCAGCTGTAGGTGAAAAACATGACAGGAAGAAGGAACGCTGCGCAGAGAATGGCGCATGGGGGTGAAGATGGGGATGGGGTGGGGGGGGGGGGGGGGGTGTGTGTGCTAAAGTACACCTGCACTTTGAAAAACCCCTACTGGTAATTTTGGTAGATTATAGATATATCAGTGTTGGCACAAATCCTGCTTTAGAGATGTTTAGAGATGAACATCATTATTATGATGAATCTTTCAACTAATTGAAGCTGACAACTTTGTTTATAAATGATATCATTCATTCATTATGATAGGCATATATATGCACAACTCAATCACTAGAAGATGTTTTCCGATGTTATGTTATTTCTAATGGTACTGCATGTCAAAAAGATAGGCTAATCTAATTATGTTGTAAATTTTAGTTTTCATACATAACTGCCAAAGCACAATGATTGTGTCTCCGACGCAAAATTCTATAACTAGCATAAACCATTGCAGCAATATTATGTATAGTTCAAACCAAACTGTTGCCCACTAATATCTTATAATAAAATGAAAGAAAGGGTAAGATCACCAGATCTCATTTACAAATATGATAATGTTGAAGAGTGCCCTTTGAATTTTCATTGATTTTAAAACATAGTGACCCCCACCTCCTCCTCCCCGACTCATCTAAAACACGTACACGTGCTTCTGAACACACGCTCTTTGAATACGCTCTTTCCAATGCCTAGAATTCTACTGGTGTACTTCGAACTGGAACCGTTTATATAAACCGTAAATGCATAGGCATTTAACTGTAAATGGTTCTAGGAAGAAAAAGACCCCTACCATGCACCTTGAACCTTCGAGCCCACCCATGATTAATGATATAGAGCTATGCAAGTTAGACTGCAAAAGACAACGAAGAAAGCACCTGGCCATTTCAGCAGTTCAGATCGTGCATCTTTTCTAACCTTCTGGATAATCCTGTATAATCCTTCTGTATTTTGGGTATCATTTCTAACAATAAAACTACCATGATTTCACTCTAAGTCGGTATCAATTTGAAAACAGGGGTCGACGCTAATGTGTATTGAAAAAAAAAGACTTGTCCACTTCGCCTACGCACTCCTGCTGAAAAATAACATCTTAACTGCTAAAGATAAACAAATAGCAATTGAACTTGTTGTTTTTTAAAAATCAATCAATGATCCTACCTTTCCAGCTTCCTTGTCGAAGTCTACAAACTCCCGGGTGGGAACACGATCTTCTGGGTTCTCGCTCCATACATTGGAGTGGAAGGTTAATTGTAGATTAATTCCCATATTGATAAATGCCTGAAAGACAGAAAAATACAGTACTGAAATAGCCCAGAATACACAAAGAAATTAAAGCTGAACTATGACACAAAGTAACATACCTAAGGCAACGCGGCAAGTTAAAGCTGAAGAACTTTCCAAGGGTCGCTCAATGAACCATACAAGAAATTACATCGTTCTGGAAACAATATTCTGCTTTAAATAATCTTGATCAGTTAATTACAAATTCAAAAAATGATATGGGTAAATATAAGTCTTTACATTTCATGAATAACTGTTGCATAAGCTTCAATAATCTAGACATTATAGATGGACCTCAATTTCCTTCCATAGTTTTGAAAATTTCCTTGAAATTAGAAACAAAGTTTTTGACACTGAAACTAATTAGCGTGAGTCAGTGGGAGGTAGAGGTAGTCAGTGGGAGGGCGACTTGAACTTTGGGAGTCGCTGCCCACGGGACGCCTGGACAAAGGGCGGGAAGTGCGTGGGTGGTGCTCAACGCACGTGGCTACGGCCAAGGGGAAACCCCACTATAGTTAAAACCCATGGCCTGAGTCCTGTGATTTTTGTTTGAAATTTCTTCTGATTGTTATTGTTAGGCCTATATAGTACAATACTTTATAAAGTAACATGCCTACATATAAGCCGATACTCTAAAGAAGTATATTTTACAGGAGGCCTATATCACTTTTGAAAAGCATGCCATAAGATTTTCAAGAAGGAAGGATGAACCACGAGGGCATTGGATTGGGTAAACTTGATAGGAAATTGCAATACATTTTAGTCATTTGATTTGGGCGTGTGCCGCTTTTCTGAAACAACACATTCCTATTCACTCCTACACATCAACATTATTTACACCTATTATCAGAGTCAGCCCACTCAAGCTCAATGTGAATGCCATGCTCCAATTTTAATTGGTGACTCAATAGATCTAGTCCCTGGGAACTGAATGATGGCATGGATCTCTCTGTTTGTGTAACCATGGACCTTAACACTTTTTTATGTCTTTTTGCGCACTTCTTCAATCTGAACTACGCACTCACTATGTATAGATCTAAAGGTGTGTGGTTTGAACCGTAAATCCTCCACGAACCTAAGTGCGCCTTGGCCTAGTCTGTGCCACTTGGCAAAAATCCATGACCAACTTATCTATGACTGATCCCAAAATTAGTCTCCTCCCAGCTGATAGGATGTGTCATGGGAATCAATCCCAAGAAACACTGACATTCCAGTTACTTACTATGTCAGCCTGGCCCTCCCTGCACTCATTTTGGAATCGTATTTGTCTCTCATCCAATGGTCGGTCCCGGCATCCTGTGTATTTGATCTGAAAAAAAGAAAAACAAGAGATCCGTGAGCACGTTATAGGTGGTGGTGGGTACCGGGCCGGGCTTATCTCCTAGCCGGGGCCAAGTGCCGTTGTTCCCGTCAGAAGCAAAACAAATCGCAATCCCCTAACTGTCAACTCCAACTTCCGGGTGAATTCGCCCTCACAACTGCTACTAACCTCCGATTCCCGGCTGAGCTTGCGAAACAGTTCGTCATTCTCGAACTTTTCCCTTTGGTCAGGGACTACCCTCGGCATTTTTCCGGGCACAAAGGGTGAAACCTCCGAGTATAGAGTGTTCCCTACGACGGGCAACATGCTTACTATGAGCTTTCATTCAATCACGTCGACTACAACACGGCCCGGCCCTGACCTGGCTTCGGAACTTGTCTCTGATTGGTCGGATCACTTCGGAAAATTCACGAACATCTCCTTATTTGGCACATCCGGAATTTCCCGAACGTCGACGTCATCGCCGGAGGTTCCCGAGGATTACCGAATGGATTCGTGGAACCGAGGACTTCCTTATATGGGCGTGGTTGAATTTGCGTTTATGAATATTCAACAGGTTTCTGAGCTCTCATCCACAGGTAAACAGAGCACTGCCACCCCACCTTGTGTTGATGGAGGGAGTGATAAATTGATGATTATGTATTTATGATAGTAAAAGATATCTAGCTTATAGTAAGGATATTGGCCCTATCATATGCTAGGCCCTTAAAGGGAGCCAAAACCAATAAATTCTATGAAATTTTCAAAACCCAAATAATCATGGAAATCCATTCCTTGAGTCTATTCCTGGCCCATATTTAAATCTGAGCCATGAAATATGGTAAAAAAATCATTAAAAACACGTTTTCCTTGCTTAACCCTTTCAGCGCGGGAAGCCACAAAAGTGGCTCTATAGTAAATTCCCATAGGAAGAGCATTTATAGAGGAGGAATTAAGCTCTCGGAATCTGAAAGAATTTTTTAAAAATTCCTATTAGAACCGGAGATATGGCCATTTGAATATGCTAGCATCTACTCATGAGAAAATAGTAGAATTGCAATTGCGTAACCTTATAAAGATATACATAAAGATGATTTTGTCATCTTTTTTCAAGTTGATAGAAATTTGTTAGTTTTTTGAAAATGATATGATTTTCAAAATGTCGTAACTTTGGTTTCAATTATGATAATCACAAACTGTTTTTTTTGTTCAAACACAATAAACCTTTAGGTCCCCTATTGTTCTCTTTGATACAAATATAATCTATATTTCAGCTATTAATGGTTACCATGGAAACTGATAATTGGAACATAATGCAGATATTACCAACATAAACAACTTGCATGAATTGGCAGGGTGCCAACATTTGGAATGTTTTCATCAAACTTACATAAAATCTAATTGTACCAGAAGAATCTAGAGAAAATTTGAGTTTTAGGCATTTTCAAGACTAATTTTCATATTTTGGCCAATATCTCTGTAATTATGAACTGTAGAATGACATATTCAGCAGTGAAAGGGTTAAATCAATTAGAGTAGAGGAGCCAGTTTTCGCGCACTAAGGGCCCTAAAACGGGATTTGCTGCCATAAATTGCAGAAAATAATGGTTATATTTATGGTTTCACATCTGCTGGGGTGGCTATGGCCTGGTAAAACGTATTTGAAAAAAAAAAGAGAATTTTTTTTTTTTTGTGGTTGATATGCCATGTATCATATACCTATGTCAAGTCTTCAGTTTTCGCGCACTTGGTGCCTATTTTCGCGCATTTAGACGTCAGTTTTCGCGCATTTAGCAATATTTATGGTGAATAATGAGTAAAATATATAATAAATACAAAATTCAATTTCTGAAGCATCTGAAAAAGATTATCTTTTGATATCTGTCATATTAAATAGTCGTTGGCTTCTCCATAATTTATCAAATGCATAGAAATGCTATGTTGTGTGACAAAATGCAAAAAATAAATACACAATAACAATTATGAAAATATGCATATTTGTGCATTTTTGTGCATTTTCATTAAATGACAAAGGCATTACTTCACGTTAGTAAGAGATTACAAAATTGATAGAAGTTGGCTTTTTGGTTCATATGATTTTAGGGACAGGTGTTAAAAATACACAGAAGCTTGCTTTTCAACATTTTCTATTTTTTTCTAGAAAAAAAAATGTTTGAAAATTCAAAAAATTCGGAAAAATACATGAAAAATGCGCGAAAACTGGAGACTATACATTTTTTTGTAATTAGTTTTCACGCAGGCATCTATTTTATAAAATACATTTAAAAAAAATGCATTTCTGATATTGATATGACGGCACATTACCTTAAACTAATATCCATAACATTTTGAGGCTTTAGTTAGTTCTTTTTATTGAGGAAGATGTATTTTTATTTCTTAATTGAGAAAATATGATATTATAAGCTTCCCACCATTTCTGCAATTAAAATAGACATCACTGCATGATTTTGGTGCTAGAACCCTTAAATATTTGCAAATTTCCACTAAAAAGACTCAAATTTATTCAACCAGCACACCCTAATATATTTCAGTGGAATAAATGGGTTTCTGTTGACTTTAGAAAAAATGCGTTCATAAAAATGCGCAAAATGCGCGAAAACTAGTGATGCGCGGAAACTGGCACCTCTACTCTAATGTGGATCCGCAAAAATAGGGACTAAGGTTTTGTTTACAAAAAAATGCAAATATTACCATCTTTTCTGGCATTCTACTTCAGTTTGAGCTATTTTTCACAGCTAATACTTTACCACCATTCTTTAGCAAAAGGACAATTCTGATAGAAGATAATACAATTGTTTTACCTACATCAAGGTAATTGTTCACAGGCCTACAATAGATCGCTTTTCTTAGAGAAAATAAAGAAAGAAGAATAACATTTGATAATTGAGAGATGAAGTAAACCAAAGTATTGATTGGGGCTAACATCAAATTATTAGATTGGCCCCTAGGTGAGTTATATCATATTCTCTTTGCTTTGAAATGGAGCCTAGGGATGAACGACATTTTTTTTATTTAATTGGTATGACCATGGATCTACCATTTTAATGTATTTTGGCATTGTCTTTATTGTAAAGAAATGATTATTCAGAGAAGAAATAGTAATTTAGAGAAAGTTAATACTGTGAGATGTAGGTAGATATTTTAAAATAATTCTGGAATCATACTTGTCAAGTAATGCAACAGTAAACCATTTGCACAGGGGCCTACATGTTAAAGAAATCAATCACTGAATCAGGGGCGGATCCAGGGGGGGCGGAAACAACAACATAGGCCTGATTAAGTGCACAACTTGGAATTATAAAAACAAATGTATTTTATAGGCTGTATCCATAGACGACAAGTATTTTGTTAATACAGAATATGAGAAAAGGGTTGTAGACGAATGGTCTTCATTGATTATTTCAGCCTGTAGGCATAGCCCTTCGCAATCCCCCTCACTGTGAAGTTAGACTACATAAGCCTTTTTATCATCATCAGGGCAAGCCCCGGTCTTCCTGATAACACATATAGAAAGGTAACATAAACATGTCTATAGATAATCACACAAGTAGCAATGTATGCCATATATATTTACACTGTCATATTTTCATATGATTTTCTTTCCTATGATGTTTCGTCACATTGACAAATTTCACGACGTTTCAATTAGGCTAGGTCTACCATTAATTTTTATTATTTAGATTTTAAGTCTCAGTTGGAACCCTGAATCAATGGTTAGGCCTATATATCAATAGTTTGCAAACATTAAAGGATTGATGATTAGATCTACATCTAGGCCGGCTATGTGCCCTTATACAATTTACCCCAGAAACGCTGGTGTGTATATTGTAACATTCAGGCCTGAATATGGCTCACCTAGATCATGGCAATAGCCACCTTCATTTTACTCTAAGTATAGTTCGACTATTCTCCACCAGGTGGCAGTGTATGCCAATTCTATGTAGTTCTTAGAGCAGATTTCTTCTAAAAACTTATATAAAATACATTCAGAGATTGTTCTAGGTATGTATAGTGTTTAAGAAATGTATATGAGATGTAATGGAATATGTTTAGAGTTTAAGGAAAGATTATCTTATGTGTTTTTGAGCATGTACTTTGTAAGGACACCTGTTTCGTTTACAGACAGACATAGGGACTATGGCATGGGTCTCAAGGTTCTGCAACTGACTAGAGGTAGTTCAGCCCTACCTCCCCCGGTTTTAGGGGTCAATTCTGCATTTCTATATGCATGATATTGAAAGAGTTTTAACTCTAGGCTTGAACTTTACCTGTTGGTAAATTAATTGAGAACTGGAAACTTGTTTTTCCCTTCTAAACAACAAAAGGATAATGTATTATCTTTGGAGTTTGTTATAGCTGTGGCACAGAACAGTTCTCTACTTGTTTCCTTGGCTTGAATGTCAGTTGGAATTATTATAGGTTTCAGATCAGAATCTGCAATAGCTTTGGCTCAGTGCAGGATCTGTACCTATATCCCTGACAGGATATTGCCCAAAAAGGATAATGTATTTGGAGTCTGTTATATAGCTGTGGTACAGAACAGTTCTCTACTTGTTTCCTTGGCTTGAATGTCAGTTGGAATTATTATAGGTTTCAGATCAGAATCTGCAATAGCTTTGGCTCAGTGCAGGATCTGTTCCTATATCCCTGACAGGGTATTGCCCAGAAAGGATAATGTAATTTGGAGTTCTGTTGACAGAATCATTTTTGAATACATGTAACTGTGCTATGAAATTGGGTGATTTCTTAAGTGGATTCTAGCATAAGTCAGATCTTAGAGAAACTACAGCAAAGGCTGTTATTTTATAAGATTTCTGCAGCTTTATCTAGCCTACACTGTTGCAAGTTTTTCTAGATTCAGATGCTTAAAAGTACTGAGGTGATTCAGTTACAGAGAGAAATTTTTGCTAAAGTGAACTAGTTGTGAGTTTGTTTGATTGTGTGAAATTAATACTTATATTCAGTCAAGTTTGAAAGAATGAAAATCTTATTGTATGTTTCAGAGAAATAAAGACATTTAATCTTATAATTCCTTCTCTTACGTTTTCTGTCCCATTCATGTTAATACCATCCAGTGATACAAACCTAATTTGTCTCAATAACATCAACCTTAAGATCACAACGAGAAGTCTCCTTAGAAATAGGCGCGGCATGTTACATAATTTTGGTGCCGTGACCAGGATGGTTAAGTCACATGACATGGGCAGATTGAAGAGAAAAAAAGAATCTGTTCAGTTACTTTGAATTAACTGATTGATTGACTGACTGATTGGCAGTGCAGCATGAAGCAGACTAAAAGGCGCTGTTGCCAGTTTCTGCAGATCTCTGCTCTCTGAAGAGATTAAATGTTTTCAGAGTTCTTCCTGATTGGAAAGGCATCTTGAATTGAAACTATAGGATTCATTTTCTATATTCTTGACTTGAGTTCGGCCAAGATATATTATAGAAACTGTTCATTGTATTGTACTGGGTTACTTTAATTACATTCTAAGTACCACTCTAGAAAACAAACTATCAGTCATGGATATTTTACACCGAAGTGTTTCTTGGCTGCTTCGCCCTTGGCGACAAGGTGAACATCGAACTGTCCCTGGAGTTGATTTCAACACATTTTCCCCTATACCAAGGGATGTTAATCAAAGGTTGAATTTCACTGAAGGGTCAAATGAAAATGTAAATGAAGCAGATGGGTTACTAGATATTCAGAGTAACACAAACAGAGGGAATGAAGGTGTTCAAAATGCTAGCAGGGCAGAAACTGTTGGAGTTACCAGAAGTACTTCGATGGTGTCTGGCCCTTTGCATTCAACACCAGTAGTACCTGATAATAGACCTGGTTTAGAACAGGAATCAGCACAGGTTCAGAGACGCAGTGATTTAGAGGCTAGAGAAAATGCCCCTCAGAATACCGCCATCCCAACTTGAACACTCTCTACTCCATCGGTATCCATGCCAAGGAGGAAAATGAGAGAGCCGTTGAAATTTGATGGAAAAACTGACTTTGAGGATTATCTCAGTCATTTCACTGCAGTTTCTAAATGGAACAGCAACACTCGTGAGGAAGATGGTCTGTCGTTAGCTGCTAGTCTCGTTGGAGATGCTCAGCAGGTCTTATCAAATTTACCATCAGGGGTAAGGGATGATTATGACACTGTTGTAGGAGCTTTGAGATCACGTTACAACCCACCAGGAAAGCAAGCTCAGTATGCATTACAACTTACTACTAGAGTTTGTAGAACTGGTGAAGATGTAACTGCCTTTGGGCATGAGTTAAGAAGACTGGCAAATCGGGCTTACCAAGATCATCAGTTGGATGAATTGGTATTAGTTAATTTGTATATCAAAGGGTTGCCTGATACTGGCATGCAAAGACAAGTTCACTCTTTGAAACCCAAAACGTTAGATGAAGCTATCAGTTTTGCAGTTGACTATGAATCTTTTGAGGAAATTGTTCAAAACAAATCTCAGAAATCTTTCAAAAAGCCATCGCCAACCATAGCTTCTGTAGTTGCAGAATCTGATTCAAACGAGGAAAATGAACTCACCTCAGTTTTGAAGGCTTTGAAAGCCACAGAAAAACGTTTGGAGAACTTAGAAAGGCAAGGGAGAGGTGGATATCCAGCTACAAGACGACCACGTAACCAAATTCAATGTTTTTCGTGCTACAATTTTGGACATTATGCACGTGAATGTCCTATGGGTTGGGGATATCAATCAAATTCCCCAGTAGTTGCTCCAAGCAATTCTGAGGAAAAGAAATCAGGGGATTTTTCAAAGAAACAGATGGCTAAAACTGAATCTCCAACTGGAAAGCAGGAACAAACTGCATCATCTGGTGTTCGGTCAGTGTTAAACTAGAAGAGGCTGTTCCTGTGGCCAA
Source organism: Lepidonotus clava (assembly GCA_936440205.1). Classification (NCBI taxonomy): domain Eukaryota; kingdom Metazoa; phylum Annelida; class Polychaeta; order Phyllodocida; family Polynoidae; genus Lepidonotus; species Lepidonotus clava. The sequence goes on from OW387140.1 coordinate 37,938,956, forward strand.
CGGAACAGCCCACTTCTGTGCAGACTGCAATGGAATGCCTGTGTACATAGGAACAGTTGTAGATTCAAGTTGTTGGTTTGCATATGGCCAATATCAGTCGAGTTCTATTGAATGGTTGATAGATTCTGGGGCCAGTCCAAATGTGATCAGTACCAAGATCTATGAGAGTTTAGACATAAATTCCAGACCAATGCTTCAGAAGTGTTATTGTCAGTTTCGTAGTGCTGACAATAGGCCTTTGAAAATAGCTGGAAAGGCTATCTTTGAAATAAAGTTGGGAAAGGCATACTTCGAAATTCCTGTGATAGTGGCAGACATTGGTAAATTGGATGCAATTCTCGGCATGAAGTTTTTCCGAAGTAATCAAACATGTGAAATTGATTTGATTCATGGAAAACTAACTGTAGATAATATGAACATTTATCTTCATGAAAGACCACAGGACGAAATCAGAAGTATTCGTCTAGAGAGAAATGTGACTATACCTGCAGGGTATGAAGTACAGGTGAAAGGATTCTGTAAACAGTCAGAAACAGAGACTGTTGAGGAGGCTTTGTTTGAACCAGACCCACATCTGATTAGTAAGAATGAGCTGCTGATTCCTAGAACTGTAGTGATGGGGAATAGAGATATTGTTGTTAGCATGGCTAATCTTGGAAATGAACCAATAAAGCTATCTAGTGGTACATTTTTGGGTACTTTAGAAACTGTTATTGGTGTTCATAGTATTGGAAACGTAGAAGATACTGTTCCAAATTCCAATGACAAGCAACAAGAATCAGGTGCAAAAACAATTGAAGATCTGCCAGACTTTCTTCAGGCAGTGGCTAAAGAATCTTCTAGTCGATTGAATGCTGATCAACTAGACAGATTGTGTGGATTTCTGTTTGAAAACAGAGATGTTTTCAAGTCTCCAGATGGCGAGTTAGGTAGAACTGGTTTACTCAAACATGACATAAAAACTGGAAATGCTCCTCCGGTTAAAAAACCGCCTAGGCGATTTCCTGATGCGCAACGAAAAGTGGTAGACGCTGAAGTAGAAAAGATGCTTAAACAAGATATAATCAGAGAGAGTACAAGCCCTTGGGCATCTCAAGTGGTTTTGGTATCAAAGAAGGATGGGAGTGTCAGGTTTTGTATTGACTATCGCAAATTAAACGAGGTCACCAGGAAAGATGCTTATCCGCTTCCAAATATCACTGACTGTATGGATGCACTTCATGGTGCGAAATGGTTTAATACTTTAGATTTGGCCAGTGGGTACTGGCAGGTAGAACTTGCTGAAGAAGACTGTCATAAGACCGCTTTTGTGACAAGGGGTGGATTGTATGAGTTTAAGGTAATGCCATTTGGATTAACCAATGCTCCAGCCACCTTTGAAAGATTGATGGAACTAGTTCTTCGTGGTCTACAATGGGATATTTGCTTGGTTTATATTGACGATGTCATTGTAGTGGGACGTACCTATGAGGAAGCACTAACAAATTTGGGAACAGTGTTTCAACGTATACGCACTGCAGGTCTGAAATTAAAACCAAAAAAGTGCCAACTCATGAAGAAGGAAGTTCCATTTCTGGGACACATTGTAAATGAAAATGGAATACAGTGTGATCCGAACAAAGTGAAAGCTGTCACTGAATGGGAGACTCCTACTTCTATGACTGAATTACGCAGTTTCTTGGGACTTGTTAATTACTACAGGAAGTTCATTGAAGGATGTAGTAAAATAGCTAGTCCTCTGACTGACCTGAAAAATGGCAAAAAGTTCGTGTGGACTGAAAAGTGTGCAGAAGCTTTTGAAACATTAAAGAGGAAACTCGTTAATGCTCCCATTCTGAGATTTCCTTCCATGGATGAACAGGATGAATTCATCCTGGACACTGATGCTAGTGAAACTGGTATTGGAGCAGTATTGTCCCAAATTCAAGATGGGGAGGAACATGTTATAGCATATGCTAGTAAAGTCCTCAAAACTGCTCAGCGTAACTACTGCGTTACATACCGTGAACTTCTAGCTGTTGTCACTTTTGTGAAACAGTTCAGACACTACTTGTTGGGACGTAAGGTTAGACTGAGAACTGATCATGTGTCATTAAGATGGTTGTCTAGATTCAAAGACGCAGAGGGTATGGTGGGTCGATGGATAACCTACTTGAGTTCTTTTGATCTAGAGATTGAGCATAGGAAAGGCACCCAACACGGGAATGCTGATGCTCTTTCTCGGAAAGTTGCCAAGAAGAAACTGGCTTGTGGAGGGACAAGATGTCCAGAATGTCCAGATAGTCTGGAAAACATGGTAGAAAACCCTGATTTGGTTTATGTTGTGTCTGAGAGTTGTTGTGCAGAAAACAAAGGGTCAATGATTGATGGAACTCAAGTAAGAACCAATGGAATTATTGAAGAGACATTGGAATGTGAAAAGATAGAGGAACCTAGATCCAAAGGAATTAATGACACAGGTATCAAAAACAACCTCAGAGATGTAGATCTCTCAAAAGGTGTACCAGTCAACTTAGTTCAAAATAGTGATGATGAAATTGACCTTCAAGATTCTATAGATAGAGGGGAAATGAATTATCCAAACTGGATGGACAGTTGGCCACAGGATGAAATCAGAAAGATGCAGAAAAATGATCCTGTAGTCGGAAAAGTATTGGGTTGGATTAAGGATGGTGTTGGAAAGCCTGATAGAGAGACTTTATTGGGTCAAGGGGAAGATCTTCGAGTGCTATCTTCTCAGTGGCATAAACTCTTGGTTAAAGAGGATATTCTCTATAGAAAAAAGCAAATGGAAGGAGATGATGGAATCTCCGTGTTACAAATGGTTACCCCAACAAAACTTCGAAAAGAGATATTTGAACATCTCCATTGTAGCAGATTGGGAGGACATTTGGGAACAAATAGGACCATATGCCAGGTACGAACAAGGTTCTACTGGCCTGGATGTAAACGTGACTTGAATCAGTGGTGCAGGTCGTGTGATGTGTGTGCTCAGATTAAATCTGGACCACGACCTAGAGCACCAATGGGGCATTTGCCAAGTGGTGTGCCATTAGACAGAGTAAACATTGATGTATTGGGAGAATTGCCAGAAACTGACAATGGCAACAAATACATTCTGGTATTAACCGATTCTTTTTCCAAATGGACACAAGCTTGGGCATTGCCAAATCAAATGGCTCAAACAGTAGCTGATGCCATAATGAATGATTTTATTTTGGTATTTGGGGCACCAAGACAGATTCATTCTGATCAAGGCACTAATTTTGAATCACATCTGTTTTCAGAATTATGCTCTCTGTTAGACATAGAAAAGACCAGAACAGCACCGTACAGACCTCAGTCAGATGGTCAGACTGAACGGTTTAATAGGACACTTCAACAGATGCTGAAAGCATATGTTAACGAGAATCGAGACGATTGGGATGATCATCTGCCTTATGTTATGGCAGCATATCGTGCTTCTGTTCATGATAGTACGGGATTCACCCCAAATCGTTTGTTTCTCCAAAAAGAAGTTGTGCTGCCTATTGATCTGATTGCAGGACCTCCACCAAACTCAGAGGAACGTTGGATCTGTCCAACTGAGTATGTGGAATGGGTAAGAGTTACCACAGTGAAAGCACATGAAGAAGCTCATAGGAATTTAGCTAAGAGTACACTTAGACAAAAACGAAACTATGATCTCAAAAGTAAAGTAGTCAAATTCCATGTTGGGCAATTCGTGTGGAGATGGTATCCTCCAGCTGCAAAACGGAAACTAGGCAAGGGATGGATTGGACCTTTTAAGGTAATCCATTGTCCTGATCACTTGCACTGTGAACTTCAAAGATTTCCAAACTGTGGAACTGTTGTTGTGCACATTGATCACCTCAAAGCTCATGTAGGGGAAACTCCTGAACTTTGGCGGAGAGGGCAAGAAAGACTAAATATGAGCAATGAATCTTTGGTTGAAGGAAACGCTTCATACAACCAAACAGTTTCACAAAGTCTGGTTGATACCTCTGTTGGTGCTGATGATGAGATTGGTCAAGATGATGCAGGGGATCCTTCTATGGATCACGTTGATATTGAGGAAGATGTGGCACCAGAGGACGCTGAACTGGAAATGGTTTTCACTCCTTCAATACCTCCTATTGAGGATGGAGTAAGAAGGGGTACTAGAATAAGAAAACCTCCAGTTAAACTCGATTTGTGAGTTGTTTTTTTAGACTAAGTAAACCTCTCATATTGATTTATTACAGTACTAGAAAGGAGGTTATCTTTAAATGACAAAAGGATCTCACGCGCTGCCAGAGACTCTGAGACACAAGACGGACAAGTTGTCATCATTAATTTCATGCGAGGACGCATGACTCTGAGGGGGAGGAAATGTAACATTCAGGCCTGAATATGGCTCACCTAGATCATGGCAATAGCCACCTTCATTTTACTCTAAGTATAGTTCGACTATTCTCCACCAGGTGGCAGTGTATGCCAATTCTATGTAGTTCTTAGAGCAGATTTCTTCTAAAAACTTATATAAAATACATTCAGAGATTGTTCTAGGTATGTATAGTGTTTAAGAAATGTATATGAGATGTAATGGAATATGTTTAGAGTTTAAGGAAAGATTATCTTATGTGTTTTTGAGCATGTACTTTGTAAGGACACCTGTTTCGTTTACAGACAGACATAGGGACTATGGCATGGGTCTCAAGGTTCTGCAACTGACTAGAGGTAGTTCAGCCCTACCTCCCCCGGTTTTAGGGGTCAATTCTGCATTTCTATATGCATGATATTGAAAGAGTTTTAACTCTAGGCTTGAACTTTACCTGTTGGTAAATTAATTGAGAACTGGAAACTTGTTTTTCCCTTCTAAACAACAAAAGGATAATGTATTATCTTTGGAGTTTGTTATAGCTGTGGCACAGAACAGTTCTCTACTTGTTTCCTTGGCTTGAATGTCAGTTGGAATTATTATAGGTTTCAGATCAGAATCTGCAATAGCTTTGGCTCAGTGCAGGATCTGTACCTATATCCCTGACAGGATATTGCCCAAAAAGGATAATGTATTTGGAGTCTGTTATATAGCTGTGGTACAGAACAGTTCTCTACTTGTTTCCTTGGCTTGAATGTCAGTTGGAATTATTATAGGTTTCAGATCAGAATCTGCAATAGCTTTGGCTCAGTGCAGGATCTGTTCCTATATCCCTGACAGGGTATTGCCCAGAAAGGATAATGTAATTTGGAGTTCTGTTGACAGAATCATTTTTGAATACATGTAACTGTGCTATGAAATTGGGTGATTTCTTAAGTGGATTCTAGCATAAGTCAGATCTTAGAGAAACTACAGCAAAGGCTGTTATTCAATAAGATTTCTGCAGCTTTATCTAGCCTACACTGTTGCAAGTTTTTCTAGATTCAGATGCTTAAAAGTACTGAGGTGATTCAGTTACAGAGAGAAATTTTTGCTAAAGTGAACTAGTTGTGAGTTTGTTTGATTGTGTGAAATTAATACTTATATTCAGTCAAGTTTGAAAGAATGAAAATCTTATTGTATGTTTCAGAGAAATAAAGACATTTAATCTTATAATTCCTTCTCTTACGTTTTCTGTCCCATTCATGTTAATACCATCCAGTGATACAAACCTAATTTGTCTCAATAACATCAACCTTAAGATCACAACGAGAAGTCTCCTTAGAAATAGGCGCGGCATGTTACAATATCCGACCCATATTAAAGGATCATCCGTATGTTCAGTTGTTGTTGACAGCAAACTGGCCAGTTGACCAATGCTATGAAGTTCATCTACTTAGTCTTATAGTTAGGGGCAGTAAGGCGGGTGGACGTTTGGCAAAATTTTGAGTGCCATGAGCATAAATTCTCCTCTGTGTGGCCGTAATTCGCCATAACAACCTAACCAGAGTAATAATGAATCAAAAGAATTACATTGAAACATTGTTCATATCTTTGATTTCCCTGTAAATCTCACACCACACATAAATCGTGCCACAAACTCAGCGCGGGAGACCACGCCCCCCTCCAAGCTGGCGGAAGTAACCAACCGGAAGTGTCCATGTTTACATTTTTCGCGCATGCGTGCCTACCAGACGTAAATGGCGGAGAAATCAGCAGTAGATCTTTGACAACAATGACTTCGTAGCACTTTCCTGGTGCGCTCTTGCCTTCTAACTCCTGTCATGTGAAGCCTAAAAGGATCTGTTGCACTTAGAGAACAGAATAATGTTGGATCTCGAGGTGCAACCCGAACGGTCGCTTGGAAACGAACAATGGGAGTTCGTCCTAGGTGAGTCACCAAAAATAAAGACAACGTCATTTGTACTGGATTCTGACACTGGTACAAGGAACGTTTGTTTTGACAGGAGATCTGCATCTCTCCTGCTCTGTTTAGACATGTTTCAAGAGATAACCCCTCTTGTATTGATTCTCGGGATGATATTGTAATGTTTGATCTTGTTGACTTTACTATGTAAAATTTTCCATCTTTCAAAACTAATGACAGACAGAAGGGTCTAGCTAAGGGTCAAGGTCGTAGGTAACCTAGAATCAGCTGATGTAAACAAGGAGAGATCAAGTACTTTGAGTAGATTATTTATGCTTGCTGGAACAATGCCATAACCCACTTATATTAAATATTTTGGCACTGTGTATGCAATGATTAATACCATTACCAATTACGTAGTCTTCCTGAAATAGAAAAAAGACTGACCTGAGGCTAAGGCTGAGTGACAAACTATAAATGTTACCAAAAACATCAGATTCTAAATGTCCACAAAGTATTGGACTTAGTTCCAAGACCTAAGGTTAAGATGTGAAACAAAATAACACAACTCAAGTCTAGTCCTGCTGTTTGTGTTGTGAAGAATCAAGATAATAAACGGATCTGCAACTAGGGCCTATAGAATTGAAGAAAAAAGTCTACATAAGTACACAGTCATGACTAACACAGTTCAGTGCATTGAGAGGGTCAGTGAACTGTCTCGAACAGCTGGCATACACAGTTTGTCTTTTTGAATCAAACTGTTTTATATAACAGCAGCATCAATTCAATACAAAGCCTTGTACATCCAATAGCATCTGGCAATATAGCAGATATTTTGTCTGCACTGGTAAATCTGGAGGCAATATGTAGAATATGAGCTACTACATGGAAATAATCTTAGTCACGGCTGCAATTCAGGGCTTGACAAATCGTTTTCTGACCTGGTTTCACACGGGGCAATTATGGCCTCTTATATGGTTGCCCGGCCGTTTTTAATGGTAGCCCGGGATTTTTATGATTGAAAAGGTGCAAAATAATGTATGAAAGTTAAGCCAAAATATAGCATTTTGTCTTATAGACTATGGTAGGTACCATGTGGTCGAATTTCTTTTTTTTTATCATAAAAAAATAGGTTGTTTTTTATTTGGTTAAAAATCAAGATTTCCCTCTGATTTCCCTCAGTAACCACTAAACTATCAAGTGTGTTTTCATTTGTTATGGGCCCCCATGCTATTTCCTGATGTGATCACTGTCTTTACTGATTTGGACAGAGAATAGTGTTTGAAATTTAAAGAACACCTTGCACCCAGAGGGTAAAATTTTGCTACCGGGTGCACGTTTTTGAAAAGGCATGCATCTGGCATTTGCTTAGAATAAATAAAGTGTACCCGACTTGAAGATTCATAATCAATGCGGGGACAGTGTTGCAGGGCTTATTTCACCCCTAAACATGCATAGACGGCATTAGACCCATTCCTATAACAAATAAATCTAATAATTATTGAAAAACACCCTATTTTCCTGGTGCAACGGTCACCTTGAACCTTGGTTGCCCATTGGGCAACTAGCCCCTCAAGTCTGGTTTCCAGGCACCTTTTTCTGGTTGTCACGGGCGTCCGGACACCCGATTTGTCAAGCCCGGCTGCGTCTGCGTTAACATGGGTTAAGTGACCTTTCAGGGATTTTAACGTGTAAGTATAAATCTTCACGGGCTAGTGGAATATATGAGCAACTAGCAAGCTGGGCCAATGAAAATCTTTATAATTGCAACCAGAACCTTAATCAAGTTAATGTGGTCAAATGGAATGTTGATCCAGACTAGTTCACAGATTGGACCACTAGCCAGATGTACCAGTAAATAAGATAGTTCGGGAAACCCCCTGGCCTTTGATCTTTCTTTGAAAGCAAGATAAATGTATCTTCTTAATCAATGTAGGACTGTAGGATCTGCTGAGTCCATTATCTTTATAAATCATTAATTAAATGCTTCAGTATCTGTGAGTGATTTTAGGCCGGGAATATATCTTCATGTTATATGTAATTTAAATTTGTGACCTTTTAATGAAACTAATTTAATTATTTTCCTCTTTTTCACACAGGAATGCCCTTTTACCAAGCAGTCCATATCCTGAAGCGTCAGGATAGGATTATAAAGGGGGTGCAGGTCTGGTACAGCGACCAGGTCAGTTCAAACATTTATTTCACTAATTACCCTGACATTGTAAGTTGTAGTTATAAAAAAAAGTCTGGGATTTTTCATAAGCCTGTTCTAGAAATTGTCCAGTGATGATATTCGGCGTCTTTAGAAGGTCTTCGATAAATTGTCATGAAAGCGTGGCTACCCTACTATGAGAAGAAAAAATACTTTGCTGGGCCATTGGGTTACGGGCCATAGTTTATCAGTGTAACACATCAGGGACTTTCTCTCCCAATTGTCCCGGGCGTCACACCCTGATTATATATGTACTGATGGTGTACCCAGCGGCCCAGAAAAGTACTTCTCACCGTTGATATCATACATTTACACGTAGCTGTCAGTCTTCAAAATAAAGATACAATGAAATTCAAAAAGCGATACATGTTTTTAAGCAGCGTCTGTTGGTCATTAACATAAGTACATTAAGAATTGATATCATCAGCCTCTCTTTGTTTGAGTGAGTATATTGGTGTCTACATTCACCCCGACAGTTTTCATATGTTCTTGCATCTACTCGTCTACATATAATCATATACATTTTGTCTTACCATTACGGGGTATAAGATAATAGCATGTGGCATTCGCTGGGAAGGGGATATAATGAAGGCTTTTTTCCAACCTTTCTCTATACACTAAAGTCTAAAGACACCATATATACATAACATGACAACAGTATTAGGAGAACAGCAATGAGTGTCTAATTATGCGGTAATTTTTAAAATAGTTAATAAACACATTTTGCTCGTTTAGAACCCGCTCTTGGCCGACCTGGTCATCAATCTCTCTCAGGATGGCATCCGGTTGATCTTTGATTCCACCTCACAACGACTCAAGGTAAGAATGTTTGTTTAAATTTAAAAAATGGATTGTTAAATTTGTTTTTATTTGAGGTATATATCAACAAGCAAATCGTCCGCGGCTCTATGGGGAAAGGGTCATTAAGCTGCCTAGCTAAGAGACTTTCTCTTTCAGTTCAAGTTAGTTTTTCTTGTATCACGTATCAGGGATTTTTTCTTGAATTTCAAGAAAAATATTTTGAATATCAATAGCTCCCTCGGACATATTCCCGTGGGGCCATTTTCTTGATTTTTTTTTTCCGATAATTTTTATTTGGGTTTGCAGGTTCAGCTTACCTGCTCTTCCACCCATTCCCACAAATATGTGGGCGTTCGAAACATTATTTTATCAGTTTACAAAATATCGATGCGGGAATAGCCCCTCTTAACGCAACCTAGTGCGGGAATTAAGTTCCTGATGCGGGAATGGCCCATCCCGTATGCCTAGGAATATTCCTGACATATTATAACTGCAATTTGTCAATACGGCATTGTCTCCCCACTGTTTACGACAGAGAAACAACAATGAACATTAATTATGAAATTTTCACAACGAGTTTTGCAGTTCACATTTATTTTGTCGTTTGTAATGTGCAGTTGACGATCTATACACTATTCTGTCCAATGAATTGGCGAGTTCCCTTCTCAATAAGCTGCGTTAGTTCCTATCTATAATGCCTTGTCACGGGTACTACAAATAGGTCAGATGTCACACTAAAACTAGGTTATAAATGGCTGTTTATTTGTTTCATGAGGTATTGCATCAGATATAGGTTTGTGATGCAATATGAGGATTAAATGTGAATGAACCTAACAAACAATTCAAAACGCATCTTTTAATTTATCAGGGGCGGATTTAGGGGGATGGTGCAGACGCTTGCGTCCCCCCCCCCCCCCCCCCCCCTTTTGGGCCAGAATTTTGTAATACGACATTTGTAATATGCAATTTAAAGGGAGCGTCTATCAGCACGCCTCAGCCTTTTCAAAAAGCTGGACCACCACTGTGTATTGACATGTTCTCTGATCCTTAGTCATAGTTACAAAATCTGGTCACAATTCTGAGGATCGTTGCTCTAATATCCCTGCAGTTTATTTTCATATAAACCCCATTGATATTGAATAGCTCTAACCACAAAATAGTCCAATCGGAGAAACAAGATCATGCTGTAACCTTTTTTTCCAACCTCGATAGTGAACCCAATGTGGGATGGGCTTAATACAGTGCCTCACATATGGCGCTATCGTTTTCGAGCGTCAGTTTTTCGTTAGAAAGTAATCTCTTAGGACTTCTATATAAGGAGGTCGACATGATATATTTACTGATACACGCGTAATCTCCCGAGAATGCACTTCCTACTTCAGGTGTTAATGGTAAACATGGACATGAGTTCTTTCACTTTCAATGTACATACATTTTACTTGGGGGTCTTCCATTAAGTCCTTACGCAGCACGGGGGGGGGGGGGGGTGTAATTTTGGAAATTTTGCGTACGTTCCTGTACAAATCCATTGCGTACTTTAGCCCAAGGGAGAATGGGGGCGGGTCTAAATTTTGGAAAATTTGCGTACATACTAAAAATGGAAGGCCCTTGCAATATGATAATTCTTATATAATGTTAACTTGACTTGTAGCCGTGGGGTGACCGTGGTTTGATACAAATTAACGAATGGTAGACAATCTGTCCAAAGAACGATCTACCACGTGGAGGATCTCCCCTTTTCACTGGATGTTCTGCCCGTTTTTTGACAGCATACAGTGAGACAGCTCGAGCCTAAGTGTGAAAGACCCCCACACTCCCTCCCTGTGCGAATTTGACACATTTCTGAACAAAAAAAACACTTTTGGATTTCAATTTTTAAAACCCAAAAATATTTTGTTTATAATCTGTGCTATGTAGGCTATGAAAAATCTGACTAAAAGTGACAGAACTTAATGGGGCATATCGTCCCTGCAAATAGGACAGACAGGTAATAGCCTATAGGGTAGATCGTTCATATACCAAATTAACAATGCTCTAGCCAAAAATAGGTCAAACTCTCTATTCTATAGTCACCTGATCGGGTCAATGGCTGCGGGAGGTATTGCATGATTTTCAGTTATGAATATGGTAAAATGACAATCAAGAGATATGATCTAATTATAGACAGGTCCCTAGGTTCATATAGTGCACTGTGCATTTTGCATTTTAGGTAAATGATTTAGCTGAGTGAGAACAAAGTGCAGTTAGCCACCCAAACAGATACGTGTGTAGTTCCTTTTGAAGAGAAGTCCGGGGAGCGTTAGTTCACCTACCAATAGATTAAAAGGCCCATATCTGATTCTGAAACAAATCTCATACCGGGGTCCTACTCATAATTTGGCAGTTGTCATGCATCTCCCTCCTTAGAGTGGTTCACAATTTAGGAAAAGCCTTTTTTGTGTATATTGTTTGTTTGTTGGGGTAGTTTAACATCCGGTCAATCACACAAGGTTCTTTCCAGCCTACACAAGGTAATGCTTTTCAGATTACAGGTGATCGTATCTATGATATGATTTAGGAGAAACCCGCCACTGGGTGGGATACCCTACTCGTTTCGGGGCACAGGGTGATTTTTTTCTTTTCTTTTTTTGGTATAAGACCGTGCCCTCTTTGCAAAGATCCCAAATCCTTAAGCCTATATTCCACATATGCTACCAAATGGGTAATAAGGTTTGATATAAACATTTATATTTCACAAGAAAAGTTTTACAGTTCTCTTTCGACCGATATCTGATGTATTCTCAGAGAAAACTAAACAAATAAACGATCGCCAGTAGTACAATTGGTATATGTGGAATGAATGCTTTATTCAGAATAGTGAGAGAAGAGGCCAAGGTCAGGAATACTGAGGACTCTGGATAAGAATTGATCCATAAGACGCAATGAACTGAGGGAAGCTGATTTGAGCCAAAACCAGTTCAGTATGTATTTGAAAAAGGAAAATGAGGTTCTTGCGTGGAGACTCATAATAAATGATACCGGTAGTACTTGGCGACCAGATCATTAGAAATGTACATGTTTGGTCTAAATCAATTGGCGCAAGAATCGACCGATTTCATTTACTGAAGCCGATTTTATGGCCAATTACTCGGACCAGTCGGTCGACTTTGTGAAAATTACCTTATGGAAATGTCCCATAAGATTTAACATGCCGTTCTGTTTTTTCAGATCATAGAAGTTTACCAAATGACGAAGGTGAAACTAAAGTACTGGTAAGTTTTTCTTGACAAACAAAAGGTGGTCCGCCGATTCATTTTTTGAAAGACTTATAGTTTTCCTTTCGATATAGCCAACTGAGAATCGATTTCTGTATTGTTTCACATTCAAATCTGATTTCACTTGTTTCCCTTTGCAATCGATAAAAAACGGTATCTTGGAAAAATGATACATTCTTTTGACATTTTGAACTAGTTTAAAATGAATATATAGTTTTATATTTTTTATTTATTTTTTTACTTATATTCATGCATTTACAACCCTGGTCATTCGTTTTTTCAGTGGGGTGCACTTCAACGCTCAACATGTGCAGCCAACCATTGAGCAGATAGACCAGTCGTTCGGTGCCACCCACCCAGGGGGTAAGTGCCTAATTTATAAAAGTTTAATTCATATTACCGGTCGATTAATTATGTACGCATTTTTACATTATTCCAAAACCCTGAGCCCCCTGTAGTATGTTATACTCATTATAAATGCACATAAGCTATTGACCCCTATCCCCCTTTGTGTGTACATTATTAATGGACGACCCTAAATTAAATCATATTGCAAACTATCATGAGATATCTTTTAGATACATACGTTTATCTTGTTCGTCGGTGCATGTTTATATAGCTTCATGATAAATATTTCTCAAATTAACCTAGATATGCCATCTCCTTTCAGTGTACCATTCAGAGAAGCAGCTATTCGTGCTGAACTTCAGAGGCCTCTCGTTTGAATTCCACATAGAATCAAAGTTTGAGGTAAGAATAAAAGCTGTTTTGCGGTTGTCAAAGATTTAGAAAAAAAATATGGCAGCTGACACTTAGGGCTTCCTACAATATGGAGTAATGATAACGGACATTCAATGGATCATGTTTATCTGTTTACAAGTATTTTATCTGAGAGAGTGAAACCAGTATATCTCAGATAATAAAGCTGTAAGTTGACTGATATAGGACACCTAGTTTCTATATTGATACATTTTTGTTTAGAAATTGTTCTTACTATTTATAAAAGACAACGACAAAAAACACTTATGGAGGGGAGTGGGATGGTGTGGTGGGTTAGGATCTCTCCTCGAATGTAGCCAGACCACGTTCGAGCCTGGGCCTGGGCCTGGGCCTGGGCCTGGACCGGTTACACAACCTTGCCTTGCCGTTGTTCTCACCCCCATAGGTCCAATCACAGACCTGTGAATTCAAAAACTGGAGTTGGTCTTGATATAGCTGCAATAGACCTTAAACTCCAACACATCATCATCAAAAACACTTATGGCTTTGTGTTACCTTTAGTCATACTAAATTTTCCAAAGTTTTGAATGAAGAGAGAGTTAAGACGTTTGAAACACTCTAAATTAATGTCTAAGATACATCTCGCCCCTCCCTAATCTCTGAGTTATCTAAGTCTTATCTTTAACTCTCTCCCCCAGCCTCGGTACGCCCACGGGCTGGGGTCGTTACAGTTCCCAAATGGAGCGTCACCGGTTGTATCAAGGATGTATATATACACGGGCAACAGCCTCGATGATACAAGGTCAGTATTTGGAAAATTAGATAAAATCAATATCAAAGCTAACTCTGGGATGGCGGACGATTGTTTATTTGGCAATAAAAATATAATATGTACCGACATGTTTCAAAGGTTCAAAGCTTCATCAGGATGACAGTGGTTGTTCATGATTTTATCATTTAGTTAAATGTATAAAACGTAAATAAATTGTTTTCCTTCGATAAAGACATTAGAGTCAGTCAACATCTTTCCTGTAATTAGGTATACTCAGAGTTTCGATAGTTATAGCCAATGGACAGTATGATATTAAAAATCTGAATAAGATAATAGATAATCAAAGAAATGCATACAACATTTAAGTATCTTTCACTTTGTAATGTTTTAGTGGTAGGATAAACAGCTGGTGTTTAAAACACTAAAATGCAATAAGTTCTTTCCTTTGTTCTGGTCACAGGGCACCTCCATTGCCGTTGAACTGTTTCCATGGCAACTGCTATTTGGATTACCTCGAGGTCATACGAGAGAACAATGCCATAAAGGCACTCAAGCTCTCCCTTGTGACGGAAAGTGAGTAGTATCTTTTGTTGAGTATTTGATAAGTCATTGTTATGACATAAGCGTGCCGGGTAAGCTTTGTTAATTATTAGAAATGTAATCATTCACCTTTATCATTATCTAAAGGGGAATTTAAAAAAAAAAAAAAAAAAAAACTAAAGGGGAATTTTAGGCTGGAAATGGCACACTTATTATGTTGGTGGTATTTAGGAAAATTCATAAAGCTGTGCCTTGACTCAAATAAGCACCTCTACAAAAAATATATAGTTAGCTGATATGTACCTGTTATAATAGATTATAGAAACGTTGTGAAATTTATTGTAGAATTTACCTTTATGATTATTAATGGAAATTCCTTTTTTCCTTTACTTTTTTTCCTACGTTTCACACATCTGATCTTTATAAATCCCTGTCTTTGATTGCACCAATAGAACCTGTAACGTCTGAAAAATGTTTGTTTCATTATAATGTATTTCCTTGTGCAGGTAATGGGCCGGCGAAGTTGTCTGAACTGAAGCGGACGATGTGTGAGAGGACTGTCAGGTTTGGGGACTACGCTCAGGTGAGGAGCTTTTTTTTTTTTTTTTTTTTATCATCAATTTATTTATTTCATCGACCTTAAGTGCATAAGTTCCTCCTTGCATAGGAATCTGAATGTTTTGTCTAGGATACCGTCTCGTTAAATCTCCCGGTTTTGTGTGTACATACTTTCTTTGCTTCTTACTCTTGTTCATGTCAACCTATTAAATTTTCTCGGAACTTCTTACATTTGTATGAAACTTGCTATGGACCTTTAAATTAATACGATATGATTTGAATTAGTATTCCCTGATGGGGCCTCCGGTACAGCATAGGAAACAATGTTTGTCAGAGAATAAATTAGGTCGTTTATCCAAAGTATCCTAACAAAAATACTCTAAAGTCCAGCCTAGTTCATCATGTTCAGTGGTGGATTTAGGGGGTTGTGCAGGGGGCCCCCTCCCCCCTTACTTTTGACCAAATATCTAAAATTCTCGGGCCCAGGGGGTCAGAGAGAAATTTGTACAACACTGAGCACCCCGCTTTGAATATTTCTGGATCCGCCCCTGATGTTGAATAGAGAAAGAATTGTTAAATCCAAGAATAAAAGTTGTAATTTTAATGATGTTTTCCCCAGGATGTTGTTGCTGCGCTGGGCTGTCCCAGTAAGATCTTCTACAAGTCAGAGGACAAGATGAAGATCCACTCGCCGGACGCCCACAAACTGGTGCGGTCTCGGAACTCGGATTACTTCTTTAACTACATCACCTTAGGACTGGTGAGTGGCGGTTTCAAAAATAAGCCAGAAAATAGTATGTGTTTATGAATAAAGTTGAATATGCTGGCATTTGCTTTTGCATCGTGCCGGGTTATATGGTTAAAGAAACCTTATCGTATAACAATTATTTATCAAACGGTAGGTAAGTTCTGGTCAGCTGCTTCATAAATCCGGATACACAAAAATGTAATTAAATGTGAATCAGGTGAGACTATAAAATAAAGTATTCCCTTTGAATTGTGTCCCTTTGAATTGTATTTTTACTTCATTGTGTCAAAAACTTATGTATTTTCAGGATATTCTCTTTGATGCCAATGTACATCGAGTGAAGAAGTTCATCCTACACACAAACTATCCGGGGCACTACGACTTCAATACGTAAGTATATCATACTCTTTGGTTACAGTATATGCGAAATTAAAAAGTAAAATTTAATGGCAGTCAGTTTCCAACGTGCGATGGTATAGTGATTTGAAAAATGTTCCTAACACTAATGGAAAATCCAATTCCAATTTTGTAAGTTTGACCAATTTTGAAATTTGCCCTTTAGATTTAACGTTTTCAACATTTTATTTTTAAAAAATGGAACCGAATTCATTGAATATATCATAAGGATAAATAACAGGTGAAAGATGGAACGGAAAATTCGAAAGCGAAATTTACTTTGTCTCCTTTGTCCACTTTCTCCAAATTAGGATTCTAAATAAATTTTATTTCTTTTTAGAAAGTTAAAACATTTTAGAACGTCTCAGTTTGCGGTTAACACTAGTTACCCAACATCTATTTAAATACAGCACACACTGTTTTACGTCCTGTGACCTGATATCACCTTTACATATACACAGTATTAGATTACGTAAAAAGAGGTCGGCCTTGGGTCACCTGCAGAGTGTGTTTTGTGTTTATTTAGTCGGTAGCTATTGGCTCACAGTCACTATACTACGCCATTTCTATTCATTTCATGAAATGATATACATAAAAATATGTTATGATATACATAAAAAAAAACTTAACTGAAATGATATATATACACGTAAAGGAAATATTGAGATTTCTTTTAGCGTAAAAATACACCCACACTTTTCAGAACTCGAAAATTTTATTAAAATCATTATGCAGGTAATTTGATGAATTCATATACCATTGGCACCGTTGGTACCGGGGTCTGTTGGTACTTGGAAACATTGGAATCCTACTGAGATTGTCCGAATTTTGTTTTACCAATGGTCCGGTTTCTGGAACGAATTCAATATTCTCCGGTACATTATGTCCGACCTTCACGAGCTTGTCATTGGATTTCTTTCTGAACAATGTCGGACATTTTAAACATAATTTAGCATTATTTTCATATTTTTTCCGGACAAATTTTCCGTCGTTTTAGGCCAGTGTGTCGACATTCTGTAAGAGCGGACATCTCAGGCAAATGGCAATTTCAAAAACACAGCATTTGATGTATATAATGAGTGACCACATCGGTGATGTGACCAAACACAGTTACACCTTTTGTTTGGGGTTGGGGTATAATACTATTGATGTACATGTTTGAAAAAAATATGAATTTTGAATCTTTGGACTCGTTTCACGTAGGTACTACCGGTGTGAGTTCCGGATCCCGATCATGGTGGAAAAACTCCGACCACATGAATCACAGGGGGCCACACTGGCGCTGGAACCGGAAAATATTTTTATCGAGGCCCACACAAAGGTAAAGGTGGTTCTCTCGAATTTCACAGTATTTCACCATAAAAAATATAAACTACAATATGCAGAAAATTAACTAAGCTGACTTCATGTATATGTATGTGAATATAGGTTTTACTGATAGGCAAACCGAATAAATCAGAAATATAAAACGCGTTGTTCACTTCTACGAAACTTCTACAATTACTTGTTTCTAAATATATACATGAAACACATGATAAAAATTGATCGAAGTTTTCCCATTTAATGTTTTTTTTGTTGTTAAACAAACATATGTTACATGTATTTGTATCGCTCTAGAAAAGAACTTATCCCGAGTTGCTAACTGGATGTAAAGAAAACTGTTAATGATTAATCTATGATGTAGTCAAAGGCTGTGTTTCGTGTTTCATTAACAATATTCATAATAATTTTCCCTTTGGCAGTGGGATTCGGTGCAGGCCTATCTCCTGACGTCAGAAAAACGACCTGTCGTCCTTAACCGCTCCTCCTCCACCAACACAACCAACCCGTTCGGCTCGACGTTCTGTTTTGGGGTCCAGGATATGATATTTGAGGTGGGTCACTTTTCTATCCTTGATCTCTGAGGGGTTTGCTCGGTTTTAGGTTTAGAAATGACCTGTATTCTTAGGATGTATAAAAAACATATTCTGTTATGGTAGATAGCACTAGAAGTGTATGGAATATTTCTAAGTAATCTCGACTTTTTTTTTCTTTCTTTAGACAAGAATGCTTTTGAATCTGTAAAGGTAAATAAGAGAAAATAGGCTCGATAGTTACAGGGTCTACACCATTACTAGTCACCGCATTTCATAACCAACATTTCCTCTTACACCACAGAAACATTTTACTTAAACATGTATAATAAGTATGTATATTGACACCGAATGCTAAACATGTAAAGTTTTTTAGAAGATAAATCCCAGTAAGAACTGTAATCTGTTGAGCGGGGTATTAACCTTTGATGCAGAGCACTGAACACTTCTTATTTTGACCATAGGTGATGCAGAACAACCACATAGCGTCGGTGACGCTGTACCAGCCTCAGCCTCCCCCGCTCCCCAAGGACACCTCCTAGTCCTGAAACCATCACACATTCCAGTCACCACGGTACCCAGCAAACCTAAGCCCCAACAGCAGTACGCGCCATCGAAGAGCTCCAGCGCAGCGGTGATAGCGACTCACTAATAAAGTGATACTGACTCACTGATGCAGTGATACCAAATTACTGATACAGTGATACCGAATTACTGTTACAGTGATAACCGTATTACTGATACAGTGATGCCTAATTACTGATACAGTGATACCGAATTACTGATACAGTGATAGCTGTATTACTGATACAGTGATACAGAATTACTGATACAGTGATACCGAATTACTGATACAGTGATACAGAATTACTGATACAGTGATACTGAATTACTGGTACAGTGATACCAAATTACTGATACAGTGATACCAAATTACTGATACAGTGATAACCATACTACTGATACAGTGATACTGAATCACCAATGCAGTGATACCATATCACCAACACAGTGATACAAAATCACAGATACGGGTATCACTAAGTCACTGAAGCAGTGATACTGAACTACTGATATGGTAATATCAAATCACTTATGCAGTGATATCAAGTCACCAATACAGGGTTGCCAACTCTACAACAAGATGATACTGGCTCTCTCAGGAGGTGATACTGAGTCACTGATACAGTTATACCAACTGACTGATACAGTGATACAGATACAGTGATTCATATTCTCTGATGTGGTGATACCTATTCACTGATACAGGGATCTGACTCAC
This sequence comes from Lepidonotus clava, assembly GCA_936440205.1. Classification (NCBI taxonomy): domain Eukaryota; kingdom Metazoa; phylum Annelida; class Polychaeta; order Phyllodocida; family Polynoidae; genus Lepidonotus; species Lepidonotus clava. Next base: position 37,958,358 of record OW387140.1, read on the forward strand.
TGACATGATCATACCGAATCACTGATGCAGTGATCTGACTCACTGATGCAATGATACATACTCACTGCTACGATGATACCAACTCGCTAGTTTGGTGATACCTACACACTGGCACAGTGATACTGAATCATAAAGAAAGTGATAGCGAATCACCAATGCGGGGAAACTGGCTCACCGGCAGTGCTCGAAAAAGAGAAACAAACGACTCGTCACATCACTGAAAACTCACAGGGATTAGGGTTTCACATTTTCCGTTTTATTTTAGTTTCATTTTTCTTGATCATCTATAGCCTTATTATTACCGAAACGAAGGGAAACATGATCTCTGTTGCAATAGTGATATTAATGATTTTATGCATTGTTTTTACTTTATATGAAATACGCAACATTGGGTATGTCAGGTATTATAGTGTGTATGTCAGCGGTCTTACTCATGTATACGGATAACAGCTTTGCGGCCTCCGCTCTTGTTTCGTTAGTCAATTAATCACCAGTGGACCTACTCATGTCCAACCTGTGCCCTATTTTCAGGAATAAAAAGACATCGTTCTTGAAAAATTTGTGAGAAGGTACATTGGTATATGTTTGGTCCTGTACTCCTAGCATATGGTGCTTGTGGTAAAAACATTTTGGCAAATTAGCAAAAAAAATTAAGGATGTTAATCTCGTAGAACAAGAAGTGTAATTTGACTGTAGGGTTTTCATCTTTTTAAAGATAGAAGTGTATAGCCTGTGTATATACATTATTTACCCTTAAATGTGTACCCGGTTTGTCCTTCTTTTTTTCTTTTTTAAGTTACTCACCTTTTTGTAGCTCGAAATAATACTTCATTGTCGTAGGGGTTTTCTTTTCTTTTTATCATTTGCTGTGCTCTCAAAAAATACTTAATTGATTAGTTTTGATTGTGTGCGTGTCAGCTTTGAATATACGATTGCTGCCCATGGTTAAGTGCAATATTTGTCATATTATTACAAAATCAGGACTAAGTCATCTATTATCGATATCACAAGCTCACTCCCAAATTGTGCTGTAAATTTATCATTTTTACAAAAAAAAGAAATTGTGCGAATGATCAGTGGATGAGTTTGAGATTTGTTGTTTAGATGCGTTTTCATAGAATTATATACATATAACCATCGTCAGTCCTCTGTCGAACTGGGCAATCTCTGGTGAAGGGAATTTGCACTTACCCAATTATACTATATATTCATGTATTTTTGACTTAAAACAAAAAGTGAAAAAAAAAGATATAAAAAAGTCCTATTGCATGGACGATAAAAATGGATAAAAACGATTCTAAAGAAGTACATTGGTTACATATGTACTCGATGTATGTATATTACATTATTAGCTGCTGTAGTAGTAGTTCTTATTAAAAATGGTATTATACTTGTACTCAGATTGAAAGCTCAACTCTGGGGGTAGGTTCTTTAGGCATGCAGCGTGAGCCATGAGAGGAGTGTCTATTTTCAGCAGGTTGTGATTGTATCATTTCTACATAGTTATCTTGCTGCAAATGACCTACTAGTAGTAGTTGCAAGACATCACTCTCTGGGGAACTTATACTTTAAACGTAGAGCTCACCGCTTCCCTACCCTACTGTTTGTGAGCATTTTATTTCATTATAGGTCACACCATCGCTTGGCAAGATCTGAATTATTTAAAGAGACCTAGCCAATTCTTAACCTCAGTTTGTAGAGATCATCTGTAGTGGGCTACTAATCCTTGTATTGTCTATGGATATTGGTCATACATGTTCAGACTGTGGCAACTGTGAATGGTGTAATTCAGTAGTCGCCAAAAGTGGTTAGGTGGTGGTATTTTTTTTTATGTTCTTTTGTTGGTCAATCTGAAGTTAATTTTCATCACAAGTCTCTCTGACTTTGAGTCGGTGTTTCAATGATGCTTTAAAATTAACCCGTGATGAAACTGTATTGGAGGGATTAAATTAGAAAAAGATAACTCGGCAAGCTTTGCTTTTAGCAAATTAAGAGGCAGATTATAATATGCAATGCTAACACTTTTACATCCTCTTATTCCTCATGGTTTTCTTCGGTATGAGTTGCAGAGAGTGTCTACCACTCTACTCTCGACAGCCATGTATTTGATAATACCTTATATCTGGACGTTTTATAAGTTTAGAGATGCTATGGAAATTGAACAAAAGAAACCCTGATTTTTACGACGAAAAAGTCATTCACAATTCACGTGAACTTCTAGAAAGTGCCTTTAATGTAAGATATATCAGCAAGTTCAGTTATAACGTATCCTGTAGCTTCCTGAAAGTGTGTAAGCTAAAGTCTTAACTTCATAGCATTGTGAGTGATAACATGGTAAATAATTAGCTGTAGCTTTCGTTTTCTGGTATCGAACTCGCCTGACAGTATTGTGACTTGTACAGAGATAATTCTTGAGTTTGTTTATAAGAGGCAGAGGCCTTTAACTTCCACTCTTAATCTTCGCTGCTTATAATATAGGCTCACTTCAGCTTTTGAGACCAATATGTGATAGTCACATTTGTCATCAGAGACTGATTGAAGGGTTACAAGATATAATCATACATAGCAGTGTGTAAAAAAGAAATTTAGTATATTCGTGTGTATTTTACTTGTATTTCAACAGAGATAGGTTTAACATCTAGAAAATCCATGTCATAAAAAGTTGTCTTAATTTGGAAATTTGATTAAGTGTAATTGTGATATTTCAAGCTTATCTATGGAAACAATTGTAAGAAAACATAAACAATGTCAATAGCTTTTTGCTGGATACAAACAATACGCAGAGTTATTTCATACTCAAATCTATCATATCAATTCTTTATAGGGTTAATAGCCAATGCAGGTTGGTGGAACAAGTATTTTTTACCTAAACTTGTCATTACTGTTGTGACCTTCACTTTAAGTTCATGAATAGCGACTAGGATTAATGTATGGATCTGAACAGAATGAATCCAGACATTTTTTTCTGCAGATAAGTCCCATTGTACAACGTAGCTTGGTTACAGGATACTAGATAGTCTGTATATCAGACGTAGATCAAAACGTCATTATTGTTTTAGCAAGGTTCCCATGTTTGTGAAAAGTTGCCATGTGTGTTTAGAAAGAGCGAATTCTCAGGATCTCGTACTCATTTGGCTGGAAACAACATACCAATAGTCTTTAATGACCTTGCATGTACATTACATCAGTTAAATCCCATAGCCTTGTTAATTGTAAAGTGGTAAGATACGCCTGAAAACGTGTAAAATATATAAATATAAAAAAGAAAATAATAAGTTTGCAAGCCTTAGTACAGAGGACACGTAGTAATACTATTAATCTCTTGATAGATTTAAAGACTCTTCTAATGTTAGCATAAAGTTATTAAGATTGTATAAAACTGTAAATTTAAGATTCTGTAAATGTAGACTTAGATTTTCAAGTACGTTGATATGCGTTGAGAAATGTTTGTTGAATTGCATTTGTTAAATATTACATCCAGTTAAGCGATGCAAATTGAAAATTCTTAACAGAATTAAGGTTACATTTACCATGAGTATATTAATCACTTATGTGAAATTATTATAAGAAATGTGATCATTCTAATATCTTGCATCCCCAGTATGCTTAATTATAAAAAAGGCCCTTGCCTGCTGTCATCTGTATTATATTATAACGTTGAGATCTGATCACTTCAGCCATCTTCAACAGTTCAGTACAGTGTGAAACTGCGCAGATATATCACCTTCTATATTTAATCTATATTTAATTTCAATTATCAAACCATGTCAAGTTCATTTCATAAACCCACAGTCAACACCAACTTTTATATATGAAAAAAAAATTGCTGTAGTATGAAAGCAGAACTGTAAACCCCATCATTACAAGTGAGAAATTCATGTAAATGCAGTACCTACCTGAAAACCCCCAGTTTATTCTGTGGCTTTAATTAGGGGGTGTGCGGTACCTATATCCATAGTCATCCGGCAATAAGCATTGGCAACAGCCATTTAGGAATTTAAGCCATGGCCATGTAGGCTAAATTCTTGTGTGTCTCCCTGTTTTTACTTGATCCGTGTATGGAGTCGTCCATTGATTACATATGCATTTTGACATGTTTTCTAGACACCTCCACCCCACCCCTTTAGCATGTAGTACGTATTAGAAATGATATAATAAAACCCTTGACCCCTTCCCTCTTTGTGCATAAGTAAATAATGGACGGCCTCTATATATGTCTTTGGAGGGGTATACAGATATACTATCCTTTTTATCAGGTAGCAGCAATTCCCAAAAGGAAAAGATGGCAACATGGAAGTAATCAAAATGTATGGGATATTTATATTATGTGCGTAATCGGATTCCATTGCATTTTGTCGGTTTATCTCTGTGGCCACTAGGAAATATTGAATACATATATATTATTATTATTTCTACTGGTAATGAATCCGCTTTTCAGGTTTGTAGAGGAAAATGGCAAATACATGTTAACACTTATCCATAAATATACTAGTAATTGGTAGTGTGCAGTTGAGAATTTTTTTGATATATATCAACAAGTAGGGGGCTCAAAAATATAAGCGTCATAGAAAATGAATACACTTGTATGTAGACTATTTCAGGATATATACACTTTGTTGTGATGTGAGTGTATTCATGTGTTAGCCTATGCCATTCCACCTAACTTATTACGATCACTAAATATAAGAGTCTATCCATTGATTTTGTCGCAAAACATGACCAACTGCATTCGTTCTGAGAAATCTAGGCAAGTGTCGAGTATAGAATTATTTGTATACGTCCCACCTTGCCGGTATAGCTAAACGTATTCTTCTACATGTGTCATTACTAAGGTTAAATACGTCAAATGTAAAAAAAAGATTGATATTCGATGTTAAATCTTAACGTGTTCTCTGACTGATGCAGTTACACATTATTTTCATGATTGGAAATAATAATAAAAAAAGTTTCAATTCACAACTCGTTTCTGTTTCTTATATTCTATCCTAGTGATTTTCTAATCGAGACAAATCCGTCAGTTTTATTGAAGTTGGAAGAGGATGCGAGACATGATTTTGATAAAAACTGGAAATATTTTTATAACAATAAAGAAATAGATTTAGATCTACCATTTTTCCAAGGTAGGCCTACATATGTTTTTTGGTCAAAATATTTTCAAGTTTATATTTAAAGTCAGACTCTTTCCATCGTCTTTTTCAACCAAGTAGCTCTTGAATAAATTATAGGAAATGTGTAGATCTTCTTTTCATATAATATTGTTAATAATAGAGTGGTATCTTCTATCTGAAATAGTGAATCCAGTATATCTGGAATAGTGAAACAGTTTGACGCTAGATGGCGCCAATAAACGTCGCACTGCCCTCTGGTGGATGACGGTGTCAACTCCGGGCGCGAAGTGCACTCTGGGTATTACCCGCCATTTGTAGTCGACATGTGGGAGTTGTGATAGTCAGTTAAGATTACAAAAACAAGATGTTAATCACAAGGAGTATCCCCGCAGAACACAAAGACTTGATCCATGATGTAGCCTACGATTTCCATGGTCGACGCATGGCAACATGCTCAAGTGACCAATGTGTTAAAGTAAGTAAACTTTCAGTTGTTCACAGTTCAGACTGGAGTTGACCTGACTGTTTAGCCCAGATTTGTTGATAAACTTTTCCCACTGATTGTCACTCACACAGGCGCTGATTTGTTAAAATTCTTGGATGATTAGGAGTCCGCTTTCTGTTAAACAAAACTTGATTTTCATCTGTTTATTATGAATTCTCGGTTTACAGCTTTGGGTCAATCAGATCTACTCCTTAGGAAACCAGCTTGGGACCAAAGACTGCAAAGTTAGCCAAACTTTGGTCCCAAGCTGGTTTCCACTTCATTCAACAGAAACAGCTCTGTCCATACTAACTGTGGACCATAGCATATATAGTACTAGATAGGACTAAGGGGCTTTCAGCATTTGTTATTGCCCTTGTTTGCACATCGGTCTACTGTTGAGGGCTTAGCCCGAGAGTTGTGTGTGCAAACTGGGGCAATAACAATTGCTGAGTGCACCCACAGTCTGTGCCAAATCTATTCTATATCAATCATATAGGAGGTGTTTACTGACAACACAAAAAGATACAAAAAAAATTTCTGACAGCGCAAAGAAAGGCATGATAATCATTCATAGAGAGGCAGTAATGCCCTCCAGGGCAATTTCAGATCTTTTATTCGCCAGTTTCTGAGAGGGCAGGTGCCCCCCGTGGGGGTAGTCTACCAGGGTGGGGCTTCTCCTGGGAAGAATATAGGCCCCCCAGTACTAGCAGTAGCCCTTGCTGATTCTAAAATGTGATGATAGGGGGGACCCAGCACTGACCAAGTGGTTCATTGGCTTTGATTCCCGGTTGGTGTCTGGGTTCACTAAAGGAGGTACAGCCAAAATGATTTCCAAGTTTTGAATTTGATCCCCTGCTGTTTTCCCACCCTGTCACCTTCATCGATTGATCACCAAAGTCTGACCAAGTCAAAACCAGTGTCTGAAAAGTCAGAAGTCGTCCTAACTTGTTTTCTCTGAAAAGTTACCATGGCTGTCCATACGGCGTAGAGCATCCATCACTCACTCAATTACTCACTGAGTGAGAAGGCAGAATAATGGTGAAGATAATTATACCGATCAAGAGAGTCTGGGGTTTCAGGAGGAATTTCTGGTCATTCGCGCATCACATAGACAAGATAGAAACAGGATATGCTGGGGGCCTCTCCCAGCAAATCTTTCCTACGACATATTGGAATCTGCAATTGCAAAAGCTCCACCAGGACAGTATATAACAGGGATTCCCCAACAATTGTGAAATAACTAGGCTTTCCATGACAATTTCAAGACCTGTTTGGGATTCCTTGGATCAATGCCAAACTTTTTCTCACTTATAAATATCTAAATAAAGATTCGAGCAATATTATTAAATTAAAAACTTAGAGCGAAATAACTGATTTTCCTCTATACATTGCCAGACTAAATAGCCCCAGCATAACCGGTCGCTATTTCTAAAAAATGTAGACCTCAGACCCTCATATTCAGTATAGGGGCTGGAATCCCCATCCTTGATTAGCAATAGGCCTAAAAAAAAAATTGTTATTTTAAGGTAACCCGACCTACCCAAAATTTTTGGCCCTAGCCTAACTTTTCTTGTGATTTTTCCTTTAAAAAAACTTTAAATGTAATAAAAATGACAGAAAATACCGAAAATTTAATATATTTGATCAAGAGATCCTTTTTAGATGCTAGATATTGTTGTAGAGAGGGTCTGGAATGGTTTCTGGATTTTCAAGAATGTCTGAGTCATATAGTGGTTATTGGTTAGAGTGCCCAGGCTAGGAAAATTCCACCAATTTTCTGGTTGTCAGAGGACTACCGATATTGAAAACCTGGTCGCCCACATATATCCGTAGGTTGTCCACATTATTAGGACACATTCAAAGAAACAAATAGGCCAAAAATGTGTGAACAGGTAACATCAGTCAAAAAAAATAGGGTAGGTCGGTCGCGATTTTTTTTTATTTTGGATTTTTTTTTTTTTATGTCTTTTAATAAAAAAAGTAATCCCATATTTGTGATATTTTGCAAAATATCAAAATTTTTGACTAAAAAGTCTATAAAAACATTAGGGTCGGGGCAAAATATTAGGATAGGTCGGGTTACCGGAACGCAACTATTTTTTTTCATAGGCCCTATCAGAAATCATTTTCTGGTTGTACACACCCATTTTCTGGTCGTCGAGGACACGTGGACACGCAGATTTTCCTAGCCTGGTGCCCCCAAAGGTTTACCATTGGAACTTTCCCAATTTCTGTTGCATGATATTAGAGAATTCCTCCGTAACCTCAGCCTTTCATTGAGAGAAATTCATATATTTTATGTTTACAAAACATGTTTTTGTTTTCAAGATTTGGGATTTGGAAAACGGCGAATGGACGTGTACAGCAAGCTTCAGGGTAAGTAGCAGATGAATGTTTGATAAAAACTACCTGCGTATTCAGCAAGGGTGATAACAGCAGGGTTCGAAATTGACGTCAGCCCGTCAGCCCTAGGCTGATAGTTTTGAACCAGGGCTGACAAGTTTTGAGAAAGTTACATTAAATTTTAAAATCAGCCCGGATTTTTCACATCTGTAATACATTTTAGTATGGCCGGGCTGACAGGCGGAAAAGTTAATTTCGAAACCTGTAACAGCTCATGAAAAACAGAAAGTGGCAATCAAAATAACTATGAGGGAAACCGCAGGGATCTCCCTAGGCCTGCGGGATGCGGGATTCCCGCATTATGAGTTTAATTCTCGCATTAGGTGGCCTTGACGGGGGCCATTTCTGCATTAAAATTCACAGAAACTAGATAATATGCATTAAAAAAAGCCCACGATTTTTTCACAGATGACCCCTTATGGCTGAGCCCAATGGGGATTTTGATACTCAAGATTTTTTTCTAGGGAGATCCCTGAAACCGGGAATCTGGTAAACATAATTTTATTTCAATTTTATGCAGTAAAACTCCCTGTTTTATGTTTAATGTGCACAGTTATAACTGACAGTAACTAATCAAGGGTTTCATCTGAACAGGAACACAGTGGCTCAGTATGGCGGGTGACGTGGGCTCACCCTGAATTCGGCCAGGTCGTGGCAACATGTTCCTTCGACAGAACGGCTGCCATATGGGAAGAACTCCGTAAGTAACCCACGTCACAAACACAAACGTCACTAAACAACATCACATAGTAGTAATAGTAGTACATGTTTTACAATTGGCTAAGCAGGAATAATGGTTAATTTAAGTTACATAGACTTTTTTCCTTTTTTTTCCAATTGATCAAGACAATTCACATACTTGCACATGTTCTTCCAGTCTTGTAACGTTTTACTTCGCCAGAAATATACCATTTGCACCAACAAAGTGGAAAATTAACCCAATTTGAAAACTATTACTCCACTTCCCTGGTTGATTAAGTTATAAGTTGAGTATTGCTCTTGGAGCCTTTTAGTTTAAACACTTGGGATTTATATCTTTGTAGTAAATATGCATTTTATTTTCATTTAGCGGGAGAAAACGTCCAAGGAGGTAAAAGTAACTGGATCAAAAGGACCAGTCTGGTAGACAGTCGAACCTCAGTCACCGACGTCCAGTTTGCCCCAAAACACTTGGGACTACAATTGGTAAGGATACGTTATTTCTGGGTAGGAACTTTATGGATAGGTTGTACTAAGTGCCTGCAAAGGTTTGTCACAGTTATATAAAAGTTTAGAAACATTCTGATACGTCCTGATGTTGTTTCTACAACCTGAGATTTTGTTTTTGGAAAAGGTAAACAATGTCGCCGTTTTACCAGGTATGAAAATGTTTTTACTTTTAGGAAAAATATCAAAATTGAAAAACCAGGTTGATGTTTCTATACTGAATAGGTTAGACCAGTTTCTTCAAGGGATACATTTTACAGGCTAGGAAAATTCCTCTAATTTTCTGGTCGTCAGAGGACGACCAAAAACAGAAATTTGGTTGTCCACATAAAATTTAGGTTGTTCACTTTATTGGGACATATTCATAATCGGAAAAACCTAGATTTCTGAGAGGACAATTCAAGAAACTGCCTCAAAATATCTGGTCGTCAGGAGGACGACCAAAATTGTTTGTCTGGTTGTCCTGTGCTATTTTCTGGTCGTCGCGGACACGCAGATTTTCCTAGCCTGCCCCATGATAGTAATTTATAAATTAATTTTATTCATGTGTAAGTATCTTAACGCGTAACCCTTATACCCAAACAGGCAACATGCTCCGCAGACGGTATAGTGCGGATCTACGAGGCGACAGATGTGATGAATCTCAGCGGGTGGACGTTACAACACGAGATCTCACTCAAACTCAGCTGTAGCTGCATCTCGTGGAACCCGTCCAGGTAACGACTGACAATGTTACTGATTAACAACTGAATATGTTACTGATTAACAACTGAAAAAGTTACTGAGTAGCCGCTGACAACATTACTTATTGAGAACTGAATATGTTACTAAATAGTGATTGATAATTTTACACCAACTTGTCAACAACTTACTATAACAAAGAAACAATGCAAAGCCACGATTGCACAGGTAAAGAAGAGAAAATGACGGGGGGAATTCCTGTAAGGGAAAAGACACTATACGAGAAATTTTCCAAAAATACAGTTCTTGATTTTCTTATTCGAAAGATTTGGATTTGGAAGACTTTGAAAATTCACCACAGAACAGAGAAAAATACAAAATTAAGTATATGCCAAAACTAAGCTATTTAAGTGTTTCTTCATGACAAGTGGTTAAGATGCAGTATGGCAATGTAGGACGTTATTTGTGTCTGCAGAGTTCACCAGCCGATGATCGCGGTGGGAAGTGACGACCCGAACCCGTCGGCCGGGGGCAAGGTGCAGATCTATGAGTACAGCGACCACACACGGTGAGAACTTAACAGACTTTTACCAGTGATAATTTCAAGAGAAGGTGTACAAAACAGACTGATCAAAGAATTTCATTCTTAAAGCAAACCACAATGCAAAATTATCAAAATTTAGTAAATTTTTAAAATTTTCAAAATCGATCCTGACATCTTCAACTACACTCTTATAAATCATATTGCCAGTTAAAATCAAATATTGGTGGCTAGAAGTCTGATAATTATGATCCTTGGAAAGAGGATCTGTTTGTTTTTGTTTTCTGGTCTGCAATCAACTTGTTGGGGAATCCCCCCACGTGACCCAACTGCCCCATAATCAGTGATGTCATCTTCAGGGTCAATAGGTCAATTCCTCCCCTTTCCTTTCTGTACTAAGCCAGGCTCATCCATGTTTGCCTCCTCTCAATTCCCACATCATTCTCCACCAAAAGTAATACTCATTAGAGACTCTGCTAGCAGAGTGATAATGCAGGGGGGATTCCGGAAATCACATTTTGATGACATCATCAGTTTTTGGGTAAACAATCTAGGTATTTGTGTGGACCACACAACAGACCAAAACAAGTCAGAAAATGAGTATTCATGACAGTCTAAATCTGTTTTTGAATAGAATTTTGCATACCATTCTGTTATCAGATGAAGCATGATCATACATGGTTTGTCAACAAACAAAGTTCACTGAAAATTTTATTTGACAATATATAACTGATTTGCGTTGTGGTTTGCTTTAACGTATAGTTGACCCTAGTATTCATTAATACGTAGGAAGAATAGATTTTCAATCAGTTGGCGTTACCCTTCTTTGTCTGCACTTCATATAGACACGCATAGAAATTTAAAAAAAAAAAAATTAAAAATGGGAAAAAAATGGAAAAAAAGAATTCACTCACATGGAAAAGATACAACTATGCAATTCGATTTGATTGTGACCTTCTCCAGAAAATATGATATTTTATTGAGTTTTTTCTCCAGATTATTTCATACAATTGCAGCATTTATTACAACATTTATAGTTTTTTTTTAACGGAAAAACTAATGATTATCCTTTCATTATATTGTAGAAAGTGGTGTAAAGTGGAGACAATCATGGCCGTGACGGACAGTGTTCGGGACGTGACCTTCTCCCCCAACCTGGGCCGGTCCTACCACACGCTGGCCATAGCCTCCAAAGACGTGCGCATCGTCACGCTCAAACCACAAAGGTACATTGGCCTACCGAGAGACGCTTCTTATTCTATATATTTACTAATATTTAACTATAAAAGTTTTCCACCCAAAATGTGAAAAATAATTAAGAGGAGTTTTATTTAATATTGTTATGTCTCGAATTGGGTTTCTCAACAACGCTTGCTTGATATGTTGAAATGGCCATATTCCACTGCAGTGAGGACCATTTGCAGTGTTACTTTTTGCTACTGCTAGTAATTTGCGTTTCAGATGCCAACATGTTGGTCTCTGCCACCGCAAGCAATCCATAGAAAACCTATATAAAATCATTTGCGGAGGCACATGCGTTGACCCACCGCAAGTAACAATGCAAGCAATTTCTATATTCCACTTTGCGGTGCCCAGATTTGCTAGCAGTAGTGACAAACACCGCTAGTGAATTGTCAGTCACGAGCAAAACGCTGCAAAGTGGAAAAAATCCTTCAAAACAAAAATTATATTTCTTCATTCCGCATGAAAATGCACAGACATAATCAGTTTTGCCTAGATATATATATTATTACTCTACATTGTTAGGAGAGATGTTCAGACGACGGGCGCCCCACCTACCGTCACCAAGTTCGAGCTGCGCCAGGTGGCCAAGTTTGATGAGCACCAGTCACAGGTGAGAATATTTGCAGATAATTAGTGATGAATAATTAGATAATAACTAGATGATTAATTGATAATTTATATTCAGTTGATACATGAAAGTCCTCTAAATTGACAACCAAATCGAAAGCAGTGTACACATTTTCCTCAAGCTGTTTTTTCCTAGCAAGTTTTATATGGCTGTTACGTTGTCGGTGAGTAGATAGGGTACCAACCACACTGGAAAAACTGGGAAAATGGCCAAAAAAAATCCCTGACAGGGAAATTTGAACAACTTGCTGGATATGACACGGAAAAATTGCCGCAGGACAGGGAAAACATAGGGAATTTGCAAATGTTGCCAAAACACAGGGAATTTCATCTGGCCAGGTTCTGAAATTCCTGATTCTCAAGATATTAGGGTTGTTTGGTTGTTTTTTCTGCATGCAGAGGCTTTTAAATTTGAGCAACTTGCTGGATATGACACGGAAAAATTGCCGCAGGACAGGGAAAACAAAGGGAATTTGAAAATGCAATTTTGTTGGGTACCCTGATAGAAAATACTTAATTCAAGTTAGAGGAGCGACTACATTGTTGGGACAATGATAATTAAAGTTGAACTTTCTGTATTTTAGGTGTGGCGACTGAGCTGGAACGTAACTGGCACTGTCCTGGCCTCCTCCGGTGATGACGGCTGTGTACGGTTATGGAAAGGTAATATACGCTTCTATAACTATTGCTCTAAATTTCAGAATAATGCACATGTTTTGATACAACATGGCTTCTTATACCTGGTCTGGTAGAATTTTGCGCAATTTTCTGTACTGAAATAATCCCACTTTCGCATTTGAGGTTTAAATTATAAAATGAATAGATAAATTTGTAAATCAGGATGCAAAAAGCCCATCTCTAAACTGATATACTTCGATATAATTTTATCATATTACATGGAAAAACACTTGTAAAGTGAGTGTGGTTAATTTTAAAAATAAAAATTTTTTTTTTAAAAAAGTACCCATGACAATAAATTTATAAAATGATATCATTTACAGCCAACTATTTAGACAACTGGAAGTGCATCTCGGTGTTGAAGGGCGATGGGTCTGCGGCTACCGAGAAGGCGCAACAGACAAGCGGCAGTTACGGCTCGTCAGCCGGCACCTCCAACGGATCAAACAGTGCCAGGTACATAAAGCTTGGCAATGTTACCAATGCTAACCAGGTGGTCTGGCACTAGTGATTACTCTGTAGGGGAATATTAATGTTGGTTATTTTGTTTTATTTTTGTCCACAGAACTTTGCTAGAGCACTTGAGGGTAAAAAGCCGGTGCTTAGGAAATATGGAATTTATGTTCTCTGTTGCCGTCGCTGGAATGGGTAATGTTCAGGAATATCGGTTCAGCAAGCGATGCAAGATTGGGTCCAATATGTTTTTTTTTATGTTGATACACATTTTACAGATTAAAACTTTTTTTTCTAAATATTAACAAGTAAATATAACAATATGGAACAATACCTCACGTTTATGGCGTTAAACCCCCAATAACTAACCAAGCATCTTAAATTCTTGCTTCAGCTTAACGATCTAAAAAAAATATCTGAACATCTCACATTCCTTGTGACCTACGGAAAATAATATCGATGGGGTGTATGAGAGAAACAATGCAAAAATTGCATTTCACTAACTGCCAGTGAGTGGCTTGTATCCTAAAGTATCTTTAAAAATATCGATGCTTATTGCCTTTGCTTTAATTATTTCTCTATAAATGATCCCAATATGGGAGAGTCCCGCTTAAGATATTCCCCTTGCTGTACAAAAAATTCTGCAAGGTGTAAAGAATGTCATTGGTCATCGTACTTGAAAAAGTTACGGCCCTATTCTATGATAAAGGATTCATTATTTATAAAGGTCCCTTATTGAACATAGAGCTATGTGTGTGATTAGGAAAATGTTCCTCAGGGTATCTTGCGTCGGATACTTGTGTTGAAGCTTAAAGCATATAGGTTACGAGGTCTAGTAAAACTGGAGATAAATGATTGAGGAAAAAACTGCTAATGATAGACTACCTCGTGCATGCAATGCCCATTCCTATAATAATTACATAAAAAAAGAATGAGAAAATGTGAATTTGATCTCTATTAAAGTAAATTTTGTGATGGAGATTACTTAAGTCAAAAACTGTATACCTTGAAGCCTTGAAAGTAATAATTGAATGACCAAATGTAGAGATGATAGCAGATTTGATCTTTTTCTCTCCTGAATATTTTAGGTTAGAATTGCTAGGCTTTTCTTAAAATTCTTTCAGCTTTACTAGAACGAGATAAAACCGCGTTATATTAGGTTTAAAAAAGTCATTTGGTCTTAATTCGGTCCATGCGACCAAAAAAAGAGGTAGAAAATGAGCCTAAGGCATGACACATCTTTGCAGTCAGCAACTTAGATATACTGAACTGTCCAATTTCTTTTTGCATGAAAGCGTAATCGTTATACAGAGAGTAGGGTTTAGGATGGTATCAAGATATTGTATCGTTTTAAGATACGATGTTTATCAGACCATTAGATAAATGCTGCATTGCATGATCAGCTGATCAACAAAGGTGAATATGATAACCAAAGCTCCTACAGTCAATGTACAGGAGAATGTAATTTAAGAATTTATAATCCGAGTGAATCTGACATTCTAATATGTCAAGCAAATAAATACAGCTATACGAAGTTGCTCATTTAAAAGTAACTTAATATGACGAAGTTTATTTCCATTTCCTTTAATGGTGCATGCTAATATCTATGTATCAAGCTATCCAAAAATTATTACTTTTGAAGTGACAGATTCAGATTCTTAGAATTTGATTCACTTCCTCTCAAATAATTAGAATTCCTTTTAGTATTTTACTCTAGATGTCAAGGCCCAGAAAATGTTAGACTTATCGATTCAGTGTCCTTAGTTTTGCATTTTTGAATTCTTCTGTACCTAGTTAATCAAGAGAAACAGTTGAGACATTGCATTGCTTATATGTTATGCCCCTCTAAAGAAATTTGTCTTCAAGAATAGATGTTTGTATGAAAGAACTTTGCTGTTCAGTCACCCTTCGCTACTCTTGAATATCTGTAATGGAGACTACAGCAACTTTTTGCTTACATGTTTTCCCATCGCACCAACGCATCTTTGCTTCTATTTTTTTCATTACCCCAAAAGTTCTACATGTTTGAAGGCTGTGTTTGTGCCACACATTTCCAAAGTGCATAAACTGCGAACAAAATTTCAAAATTCTTTTATTTTCAAAAATGTTACCTGGATGAGAGAACATGTAGCAGAAAGTACTCCGTACTTCTTTCTCCTCGTTAATTACTTGTATTTTTGAGAAATAAAAATAATTTAATATTGATTCCATGGATTTGCCTCTCTTTTAAGATGCAGCACAAACACGGTTTTCAAACTGCACATTTATTTCGAACAATATTCAAAGACATCGCTTATTTTCACATGAATATAGTACTGCTAGGAAAAAAAACATGACGGACGAAATGTTTTAAAGTACCTGTTTTCTTTTACTTGAAAAAGACGCCTACATTTAGAGCCTTTATAGTTGCGGAGAAATCTTTAATTGCCATCAATATATATTTACTTTTGATATCAGTAATATTAAAAGAAATTTGAACTCCCGAGCTGCACATGGGAGCCATCTTGACAATAACTAAAATCATAAATCAATAATTTGCTAAGTCTGTTAGTTAAAAGAAGGTCATAGATTACCATATTATCATATATTTTACTTCATTCTTACATAACGTATTTCCAGGGATTCAAATTTACAAAAATATATCTGAGAGAATCTCGACCTTTATAACATAATATGTTAGATACTGAAATTCGATGTAGTTCTATCGTAGGTAACGTGATATTTCTTTGATACTATGGTAAACTATAAGTTCGTCATAAAATCCTCCATTTGACGATTTCATGGCATCAGGGTCCTTATTGCACAGGGAAAATGGCAAAAGAAATCCCTGTTAGGGAAAACAGTTTCTGGATTTCCTCATCCTTAAGATTCAGCAGATTTCCAGAGGAAAATATTATTTTTTTTCTGGAAGCTTCATATATTTTTGATGACATTACAGTTTGAACACTGATAAAAAGAATCAATGAAACCATGACGGAAAATTTACCATGGGAGACGGAAAACAAGGAATTTGATTGCGAAATTTGATGGGGACCCTGTAGCATAATACATAGATAGATTCTGATTTACAGTAACCAACATTTATTGGCATTTGATAAATTGTATCATACTACAATCCTTATGATAATTCACGTAGGAACTTTTCCCTCCTATGTCCATAGTCTTTTTTCTCCCTTGCCCTGCAAACTTTGGACAGAAAGTAATGTAAAAGAAAACATACTTTTCTGAGATCCGTAGGCTTGTGCATGGCAGACGCATTGTAGAATTCTGTAGGAGATAGAATAAATCCCCTCCCATTGTTTCAAGACTTTCCTGTTTGGCCGATATTGCTACATTTGTTTTAATGAGCAACTCCTGGCATGTGAAGTGCCCATACTTTTGTATCCGATTAGGCTATTAGGTCACTAATCATTGTGTTAAAAGTATCTTGTGATTAGTGACATCGTTGTTAAATGACCTCTGAGAAGGATTGTTAGGTGTAAATATATATCTGTTGGGACAGATAAAATCATTATCACTGATCACAAGACGATAATGATCTTATTCACTATTCGAAGACAAAGTGTCACTCATTGATAAGTTTCTTTTCCTTTTCTTTCATACCTGTTCCCCCTGTCTGAACCATGTATTGTTGGGGTCAGTCAGGAAATTTATTTGTTTTAATTCTTGTCTTATATTTTGTGCTAGGCCAACCCCTCCCCCTACTCCTCAGCATGTGCAATATATGCCAAAAACTGCCTGGAATTGCACCCGAAAATCTGCTTCCTTTGTTCCCATCACTGCTGAGACATGACTGCTAAAACCTTTCTTTACAGAAAAGGTTTTGTAGATTTACCCCTTCTTAGTTTCTTTCACAATGGATTGACAGAAAACAGTCCTAGATATCTCGAACATCTACCAGTTACTAGATTTTACATTGATTTCAGTGACAAAGGAATCACTGGTTGTAAATGATCCACTGCATAGATGTTTCTGTTAAATAAGGGCCCATATTTCTGAAACTTATTAGGCCGATCAGTCACTAATCCAGGAGTTATTATTACAGGGTGACCTCTGCAAAGGGAAAATAGAAAATGGCTCCCAAAAGATCAGGGAGAAATTTTGATCAGATCAAACCGGAATTTTTTTGCACCGTCTTATTGAATTCCTGACTCTCAAAATTTAAGACTTTGACTTTGTGTCAAGGGATATTCTTTTTTTCAAAAGAATTATGTAAAATGATGTGGGGAAAATGTGCTCCATAATAGAGAAAACACAGGCAATTTTCAAGTGAAATTTGAGTGGTCACCTTGGATTAAGCCCCATACCCACTAGGCGACGGTTTGCTGAATCGGCGTCGGCGTCGGTGCTGGCGTCGGCGTCGGCGTCGGCCCACTTTGGTGCCAATACCCACACGGAATCGGCGTACCCGTCAGCGTACCCGTCGCCGATCCATATTAAAGGGCCATACCCACTAAGCGATTTTGGGTCGGCCGACGGCGACCAGCGTCGGCGTCCTCGTCGGCGTCCTCGTCGGCGTAAAATTATCAAACATGCTTGATATGGATCGGCGGTGCCGTCGGCGCCGACGTCGGCACCGACCGCCGACGTCGGTGCCGACGGGACCGCCGATTGTGTGTGGGTATGCCTTGTTATTCAGAGTCGGCCGACAGGAGCGCCGATCGCAACAAATTCGCCTAGTGGGTATGGGGCTTAAGCATGTTTGATAATTTTAGGCCGACGCCGACGCCGACGAGTACACCGACCCTGATTGCCGTCGGCGTACCCAAAATCGCCTAGTGGGTATGGCCCTTTAGTGTTTGTTGATTAGCTGTTCTCTGGCACACACAAAATTGTCACACCTAACAATCCCTCTCAGTGTTCGAAATTAAGGGCGCACCCTGCACCCGGTGTGCACAATTTGGCTGCAGGGTGCATACTTTTTGAGAGGCATGCACCCGGTGTGTGCATACTTTTCTGACAGGGTAAATACCTTAATATACTGGTGTGCACATGATAAACGTCCCGGGTGCATGCTTTTAGACAGGCATGCACCCGGCGTGTGCACAGAATAATTCCTTAATTTCGAACACTGCCTCTGTAAGGTAATTTCACAATAACATCACTACAGATGCAATAGCTAATGACAAGACACTAATCATAAATCACTGATTAGTAACACCGGGGGGTAGGATGGTCTTGACATTGCACGTGGCTGGCCCGAGTTCGATCCTGGGTGCTGCCTGTTAGACCACCTTACCTTGCCATCATTTCCACCCCCATAGATTTGGTCAGGCAAAAGTGTTGCAGTCACAGATGTGAGTGGTCCTGATATAGCTGAAAATTGCTGAGTGGACATTAAACTACAACAGTCATCATCTGATTAGTAACAAATTGGTATAATCAGTTACATAAATATCGGCCAAAGTTGTTTTTTTCAAAACAAATGAATAATCATAATCAATTTATCTTTTTATAACCCTGGTTATTTTTTTGTGTCTCCCTCAGTACTCACATATCCCAGAAGAGAGCGTCCATCTCCGCCGGGGTCCCTAGCTACTATCGTATGCTGTCTGCCATGAACAAGTCCCATGCCTAGGCCCACCAACAAGTCCTATGCCTATGCTCATCAAGTCCCATGGCTAGGCCCAACAACAAGTCCTATGCTTAAGCTCATCAAGTCCCATGGCTAGGCCCAACAACGAGTCCAATGCTTAGGCTGACAAAGTCTAAAGCCTAGGCACACCAACAAGTCCTATGCCTTGGCGCATCAAGTCCCGTGCCTAAGCCCACCAACAAGTGATATGCCTACTCTCACAAAGCCCAATGGCTAGGCTGACTACAGACCCTATACCTAAGTTGATTAAGTCCTATGGCTAGGCCCACCAATATGTGATATGCCTAGGCTCAACAAGTCCTATGGCTAGGCCCATCAACAATTGATATACCTAGGATAACAACAGGTCATATGCCTAGGCCCACCAGTCCCATGGCTAGGCTGACTAGAAGTCTTAAGTCCTATGCCCCTTCTCCAGTCCCTGCTCCCTCTGAGTCAAGCCATCCAACTCAAGGCACAAGTTCTTCCACAAACCTGCAAATAAGAATTTAGTTAAAACAAGCTACAGGCTAGAAGATCCATCATTGTGACCATCAACTGACTTTTGTTTGAACACATACATGTAAATTGTGTATTGAAACTAACAAATTAATGTTGAAAGTGGTTGCATGTAAGAAGCATAATCTGCAAATTTACTAGTCTTGAAATTGTGCACTTACTGAATTGAAAAAGTATGAAAAGTTACACAATGTTGTTCCTCGTTGAAAGGAATATATTGAAAAGGTGCTGTTGAAAAGCATAATATCCTTTATGGGAAATAAGTTTGTTTTTTTCCTACTTTTTAGAGAATTGTGATTGATTGTGATAAATTAATTAATTAGCGAAGAAAAATCTTTTGCATACTGAAAAGGATCATCATAACAGACTATCAAATTAATTAACAATGTCACCATACTTATTTGAGTAATCTTTCCATAATAACATTGTCTGGAGTTCTGATTGAGTGCTTTTTCCATAATATCTTGTAATTTTGTCCAATTCAAATGTATTTAGATTTTTGCCAAATATTTACTATGATTCATTCTACTTATATACATTGTACAAGTATGACAATAATCAATGTTTATACTTGATTGTCAACAAAAGTGTCAAGAGGCCAACGAAAATCTCTCCATTATAAACAAAGACATGTAACGTTTGGATAACATACCATTTTTTCAGAGTTAGCCAGGATTGTTTTGTAAAGTACAAAGAGTGCTTGTGTGTGCATATTTAATTTGTGATGTACAATAATGAAAATAATTATTTTATCTTTGGGAAGACAACTCTCAATTTACAGTGACGAAAGATTATCAATAATTTCAATTTTTTACCTAGAGTTGCCTCCAATTCCATGCAAGTCTTAAAAATGTCTTAAATTGATTTTCTCAAAATAGGCCCTAAAAAGGTCTTAAATCTCATGTTTTTCTTGGAAGAGGTCTTAAAAACGTCTTAAATTGGATCTGATTTGAAAATGAAAATCAAATGACGGGTTAGTAAAATGCTGTTCTTTTGCTGAGCGTTTATACATCTAACCTCATGTGAAGAGATTTTTCGCAACATGTGGCAAATAGGTGTTAAATTGGTCAAATTTGGGTCTTAAATGGTCTTAAAAAGGTCTTAAATTGATTTTTGAAAAAGCGTGGGCACCCTGAATTCACAACCATACCAGTAGGGATATTCATAATCCTACTTACAGCCGAATGTAAGTACATCAAATCATGTTTCTGGAATTGATACCCAGGTAACAGGTCCTATATTTTCCAAACTTTAGGTTCTTAATTTTTCAAACCTTGACCTAATTTTTCTCAAAAAGGTCCAACTTTCTAAAAGAAAAGCGTGGAGACTCTCGGCTATTTACAAGCGTTTTATAGCGATATATATTTCCAATAACAAATTTCTACAATCAACTTTTTTAGTCAGTTTGATCAATCTTGACCCATCCACTGAAGGTCTAGTATTTTTTACATTAAATATAGATTTTGAATGTAGGAAAGGAAGATTCCGCTTCTTATAATATTGAAATGCCATTTTTTCCTAGCCTTCTAGCTTATAACAGTTTATAGGGAGGTATTTGTTTGTTGTACTTCTAAGTTTATCCTAACTGTAATCATTACGAATGTCACTGACATCTCTGGAGAATGCAATTAATTGTCTTCACTTTAGTTATTCAGTAATATTCATCGTAGGTATTTTTCTTACATAGGTAAACTATCTTTAGAATTGGTAACATTTTTCTAGTTATATTGCCGTTCAAGGAGAGAGGACCTTTCGTCACCACAATTTTTCTAGTTATTATATACTTTTAGAGAGGAAAATATATGTGCTACATACGTAGAGTAGAAGTAAATGTGTTTTTTTTTTCAATTATCTATCTTGATAGATAACATATAATCTTTGTATGCGTATCGGAAAATCTTAGAATTTCATACAAGTCTTCCTGATATTTCCCATAGTATTATGCGTATCTGTGATTATACTGGGAAAAACATGTATTATTTCTTAATCTTGAGGCCATTAACTATCTTGTCAGTAATTATTCTAAATGAATATCATATTTAGAATTCTTTCATTTCATACAATGTTAAATTTCCCAAGTTTGAAATGAAATGACATTTATAATCATTTAAGCTATGAAAATGTAGCATGTCTATAGACCGCAGTCATTTATCTATCAAAAAAGGTAATACTTTTGATACCAGGTACCTAACAACGTTAATTGTCTCTTAAAAATGTTTCTCTATCTTAGTATTTTTGCTAAAGCAACTGGATTCTGACATACCATTCTCATGCAAAATATTTTGTCAGTTTTATCTAATTTTCTTTCAATGTCATGTACTTGGCTTTAAATGCTTATTGAACTTAATATTCCACGAGTGTTTTGCAAGGTCCCCTTAATTTTACAAACAGCTGATATTTCTCCCAGCTTTTGCATTCCCACATGTTCATTTTACATGGACATTTTTGTTTGTGTTTTATTGGCACCAGCTTACCTTTTATATCAGACTTTTGTAGTTTAGTACTGTAGTTTAACATCGTCAATCGGCAACAGGGTATTGATTTCCGTAGATGTTTTAGTTGTTGCACCATGCTGCAATTGTGTTCACCAACTTACAGCTGAATCTACTGCCTTTTTTGTTGGTAATAAATGTTTTCTAATAGAACTCTTTGGAGGCCTCATGTTTATTGTATGATTATTGCATATGTATACTACCAAATCATCTTATATATATGATCATCCAAAACTGAAAGGCATTAACCCGATACCCACTAGGCAATTTTTACACAGGCGACCGACTAATCAGCGACAAAATCGGCCGATTTTGAAGTTAGTGTCAGCCGACTTTAACCCCGATTCAGATCAAACATGCATATTTCAATATACCGTACTGACAAGTGATCTTAAGAATCGGCCGACTCTCCCAGTCGCCAGTCGCCAGTCGCCAGCAAAATGGCCTAGTGGGTATGGGGCTTTAAACCTCCCCACAAATGATCTTGATTCTGAACCGATTTAATTGGTGACATCAGAAAAGCCATCTGCTATGGGATTTAACAGTGGTCATTGTTTAGCCCCATATTCTTGTAACTGTTAATCTGTAACTTGTCAGTGGTTCATGATTATTGTCACATGATCAGCAGTTTATCTGTATCAAAAACAATTAACATCAGTGCTAAATAAGCTTAAGGGAGTATGGTTAAGAAAGAGCAGATTTTGTTCATGTTACCTTATTTTATTAATCATCAAAGGGATCTTGTTATAAAGCTATGAGTGCTTAAATATACCACCTGGGCCCATATCTTCGTAACTAATTTGGCTGATCAGGGAATATTTGATGAGGGTCCCATGATCAGAAATTCTGTCTATCATGAATAAATTTTACAATTAATAATTCCTCTTCGACACTATTTTGCAATAACACAATACATTTTGGTAAAAGGGAAAATCACTGGTCATTGAACCCTGATCAAATTTTCCCTGATCAGCCAAATTAGTTACGAAGATATGGGACCAGGGCCCATATCTTCGTAACTAATTTGGCTGATCAGGGAAAATTTGATCAGGGTCCCATGATCAGAAATTCTGTCAATCATGAATAAATCTTACAAATAATAATTCCTCTTTGACACTATTTTGCAATAACACAAAATATTTTGGTAAAAGCCTAAATCGCTGATCATGGGACCCTGATCAAATTTTCCTTGATCAGCCAAATTAGTTACGAAGATATGGCACCAGGGCCCATATCTTCGTAACTAATTTGGCTAATCAGGGAAACTTTGATTAGCATCTCATGATCAGAAATTCTGTCTATCATGAATAAATTTTACACCTAATAATTTCTCTTTGACACTATTTTTCAACAACGCTATAAAGTTTGGTAAAAGGTAAAATCACTGATCATGGGACCCTGATCAAATTTTCCATGATCAGCCAAATTAGTTTCGAAGATATGGGCCCAGGACAAAATGTCACAAGC
Organism: Lepidonotus clava; assembly: GCA_936440205.1. Lineage (NCBI taxonomy): Eukaryota > Metazoa > Annelida > Polychaeta > Phyllodocida > Polynoidae > Lepidonotus > Lepidonotus clava. Next base: position 37,981,840 of record OW387140.1, read on the forward strand.
AAAATATGTTTGAAAATTATCAGATATAGATTAGACATTCACAGAAACATATTATGTCATTGCAATCAACTTTTACTATAGGGCATAACACATTTTAAGTTTTAAGTTTTTCAGTCCTATAGATGTGAATACTTTTTGTTTACAGATGGAAATCATAATCACAAGACACTAATAATAACATACTAATCAGGGACCGATAAGCCTAATCAGCTACAAAGATATAGGCTCTTATGTATTTTTAGAGAAAAATACCTGAATCAATGTGGTTGAATCCAAACATGCTCCTGGGCCAAATGTCAGTAGATACTTCCAAAATCAGAGTGTGTTATTACATTGGAGTAAATCAGAGGATACAATCAATTCTGTCCTGTCCATTCATATAGTCCAGGAGCCAAACCTGAAAATCTTGATTTACCCTCCGCGGTGAGCCCCCTGGATTTTCTTGATTTTTTTCAACTTATAGCATCCTAGGGACCATGAATCAAGACGGTTCCGAAGAATTTAGGTATGCGAACACTCTGTAATTACGCGATTTGTGGTTAATTAGCAAAAATTGAAAAACGCGTTATTTCTTAATTTCTCTGGAACTATGTAAGATATGATAACATGCTATATGTCATCTAAAAGGTAATTTTTTTCCTGATATTTTGGTATATTGTTTGCTATTGTCATTAATCATGGCAATGAGTAATTAAAGAAAAACTGTTGTTTTAGTCAAAATCATTAGAACTTAAGGATCCAAGGTTAAAATTTGGAATTGATAAACCAAGTCCTAGGTATACTTAGAGGGGATCTTTGGGCAGTTTTTAAAAAAAGTTACATCTGATTTCATTAGAAATATAATGTAGAAATCATTTTTTGCTGATTAAATTCTAACCGACTACTGGTTCATTTTGCACTTATATTCTAAAAGGAGAGATGATATCATGAAAACAATACAATATATCCTAAAGAGATGGGAAAAGAATAATCATTGTCTCCCTAAGCTGGTATTTCAGTGCTTTCTGAGCTATTTAGTCCACTGTAGACAACATTGAAGCTGTAAAATAAGTTTACATTAGCAAGAAATATTTGTCCATGTAATTTGCAGCCAAGCTCATTTTTGTTGCCTGATCAAATTAGGATAGTCATTGATTTCTTTACTCAAAAGGGTATGGATGGCTCCTTATATTGCCAAAGATTCACAAATTGACATAACAATGTACTGCAAACTTCTATTTACATATCCCTGTACCCACTCATCATTAAACCCTATTCCTATAGGGAGGGTGGGAGTTGTAGGCCATAATACTTTTAAATCCCCCCATTGCTGGCCCCAGTGTCCAATGTTTACCTCATACCTGGGAACAGATAAGGCCTGGAAAGACAGAGGAATGATAAAGATGGCAGACTAGGGTTAATAAAGGATCCCTCAGAGGGTGGGGCAGGCTTAAATTTTGGTTACTTATTACCGTCTTATTCCATTTTATCACATAATTCCAAAAGGGGCATGGGATTCGTCACTGCAACTGGTGAAGTAAAATGAACTGTTTAGACAGTGCTGCCTTACAGTAGTGAAATGAAGGTAGTGGATCTTTAGAAACTTATCAGTGGTGGAGAGGTATAGCCTTTCCCCAGAGTGACCTGCACTGAGGGTTAAGGGGAGCCCCCATGGTACAACACACTACAGACCTATATAGTGTGCTGTAAATTGTGGGATTGCTGACCACCTGCTGTAGGCCTACTTTTGTTAACATCCTCCCACCAATCTACCTAATTGAACTTTGTCAACCATTTGCTTCTACTTGAGAGCAGATCCAGGCTGTATGGGTTCAGTGCTCAGTTAGCTTTATACCCTTTTGTATCAAAGACTAAGTATTCAGTGTTGTATTATTAGAACTGATCATACATTAGAAGATTATTTATGTATTTGAGTAATCACTCCCTTAGTTCTTGGTCTCTGAGTATTTACCATGATTGACCTTTCCCTTTGTACCTATAAACTGTGTCTTGTTGTAGGTTAAGGAAATTGGATCCTTGTTCATAGCAGTTTAGAAATGAAAATGGTTATATTTTGATAAGGGAATAATGTTGTTTCTGGGGCTTAAAGAACTGAAAGTTTGAGGCAACAACCAGAATCCCAGCAATTTGTTGCTCTTGTATAATCTCCTAATACCATAGTGCCGTGGTTATGGTGTCAAATCAAGGGTGCTGTGCACATGCTGCTCAATGTTGTAATGCTACTAGATAATATTGGGAAACCAGTAATGGCCATACCAAGAACTTGTAATTTTGAAATAGAAAGCTATATCAGGTACTTCTTTATTGTTTCAGGGCTTGATATTTGTTTGAGGACTTGCCAATGATATTGATATGTATATACACACACAGAGGTCTCAGTCCCCCTGGTACACCTCCTGATAAAATTAGATATATGGCAGAATCCTATTAGTTGGTAGGATGAATCTGAGTGAAGCATGATCATAGGCTGGTCATAATTTGATATAAAATTACTAATACCAGTAACCCATAAAATATAAGATATCCATTTTGTGTAGGGTCAAGCCAAGCTACTCATTTATATAAACACATGGTCTAGAATCAAGTTTAACAAATAGCATTCCTGGTCTTTTTGAAATTGGCATATTGATACAAGGACTGTTTTTTTAAATTCAGAACCCTTGATATATGACAACAGTCTCTTTGGGACTCATCTCTTCTTTAAAGTAATACTTGGAGGCTCCCCATATATATACCCTGAGAAACATGGCTTGGAGTCAGGTAATGGGTGAGTCTACTATGGGCTCTTCTTTTCTTTTTGTCAGCATAAAATAGAGAGATCTATATAGCGCCTTCTATTTAGTAACTACACACATTTTCAAAAATCTCAGACCCCCACCCCTTTGGGCAAAAGTATGCATTAGATTTGTACTATAAAGTATGCACATTTTCAAAAGTTTCATACCTCCTTCCCTCCCTTCATGCATACATACTGAGGACATAATCATGGTATTTTACTGAGGATAGAAATCTTACTTAAACCATAGTTTTATTGTGACACATCTCTCACTGTGAGCCAAAATGCTCTCCAAACAGCCACTATATTACATGCATGTGCCCAAATGGCTCAGAAAGCACTGAAATACCAGCTTAAGGAGACAATGATTATCATTTCCACCTCACTTAAGGATATATTGTGTTGTTTTCATGATATCATCTCTCCTTTTAGAATATATGTGCAAAATGAACCAGTAGTCGGTTAGAATTTAATCAGCAAAAAATGATTTCTACATTATATTTCTAATGAAATCACATGCAACTTTTTTTAAAAACTGGCCAAAGATCCCCTCTAAGTATACCTAGGACTTGGTTTATCAATTCCAAATTTTAACCTTGGATCCTTAAGTTCTAATGATTTTGACTAAAACAACAGTTTTTCTTTAATTACTCATTGCCATGATTAATGACAATAGCAAACAATATACCAAAAAATCAGTAAAAAAATTACCTTTCAGATGACATACAGCATGTTATCATATCTTACATAGTTCCAGAGAAATTAAGAAATAATGCGTTTTTCAAGTTTTGCTAATTAACCACAAATCGCGTAATTACAGAGTGTTCGCATACCTAAATTCTTTGGAACCGTCTTGATTCATGGTCCCTAGGATGCTATAAGTTGAAAGAAATCAAAAAAATCCAGGGGGCTCACCGCGGAGGGTAAATCCTTATTTTGACAGATTTCAGGATTTGGCTCCTGGACTAATAGTGCCAGTGTGACTACCCATAGGAAAAACAGGGAAATTTACTTGTAAAAAATTTCCATCGTTATAAAACAGAATAAATTTTAAAATTTACTAAGAAGAAAAAGAAAAAAAAGAAACGTAATTTTGTATCCCCAAGTCGGCAATGTCTAACATTGTTTTGTTTTGTTTTTTTTCGAATAAAACACTGTTTCTATTAAATGGAAAAAAAACATACTTCTTGAATGGTTACTATGATTGTCGTTTACAAATATATTTCTAATTTACACATTTTCTCATTCTATCAGAGACCCACCGATGGAGATGAACATCAAGAGGAACTCTCGCTGGCCCTACTTCAACACCAAGAAAGACCAGGGAAAGATCGACTACCTTTAGGTGGCTACAGAACATGTTATCAAAACGTTATAGATGCTGAGAAATAGCCGAGCATTTTATAATTCAGGGTACAAGTTTGCGTGAGGGGAATGTGCAAAGAGTTTTTATTGGTGCAGCTCAGTTTGTCAAAATATTTTTTAAAAAGTTGTATTTAGTTTCTATTTCTCTTTAATTTCTAACATTAGGTTTAGTTAACAGTAGTTTTCGTTATCAGTAGTTAGTGATATATCAGCATTATTATAGGTTCGGGTGATCAAGAAATATTTTATACTTGAGTGTGTTAATTCTGTTTGAGAAATGTTTTACTCTGTTATAGTAAATTCAGACATTTTAGAGATAGTTTTTTGTTGAGATGTGTTATTGAACAACGTTGTGATGTAAACTCTTCTCGGATCCCATAATCATCATTTATAAACACTCTAGCAGAGCTAGTTATTTTTTTTCACGAAATTTAGATATTTCTAAGTGACCCCTTATCAGATACAACAACCTTTGAAAGTATTATTTTTGGCACAATTATATAAATTATTTTCTCTTTCTTCATCGAGACATTCCACTTTGAACGTGATAAAAACAAAGCATTTTGATTAAGATGATACTTCATCGATGATGCTTGAGATGCTTGCATACATGAAAAATCAAATCAAAAGGTAAAAACGGCGATATTTTTATAGGCTTGATTTGGAGGATAGATAATTGAAATCAGATAGAATAAAGGTTATGTTTTAAGGGAATATACTCTTACATTTGTATATTTTAAAAGATCATTAGTATTATTACATATTTCTAGCTACGTATATTCCGGATGGGAATAAGAATGCAGCAAACATAATTTGTTGCACGAAATATATTTTGACTCACATATTATGTTTACTACTCACATGAGCTAGTATCCAAGAGATACTGTACAAGGTATGGACTAGCCTATATTGCTGTAACATCAGATGTATTTGGAAAGCTAATGTCAAAGTTTGAATTTCTGATCATTTGTTTTTCTAGTTATTTTCTTGTGCCATATTTTCCTAACTGATTAGGTACAATTTTATTCCTGTCTCATGATTACCGATTCTGTCTGTAACAACAAAAGATGTGAAATAATCTCAAAGGTATTGTTAGACGTAAATATTTTTTTATGACAAGACAAACATAGAGCTACTCTTTGTGGTAGACAAGTGCTATAATGAGACACTAATCAAAAATCACTTGATTAACCTGATCAGTTACGAAAACATAAGTACTGATAACTTAAGTTACATTTTGGAAGTATACCCAGTTTACTTGATTTAACTCATGTTTAAGCCCATGATGTCATTTGCATTTTGTAATGCACCTTTCATATGAATATCGACATTGAGGTTTAAAGTGTCTCATGAGTATGAATGACCACATCATTACTCAAACTAGTGATATATTCTGTTACGGATATCAACAACCATTTGGACAGAACTTACCAAATTCTACAGGGTGGATCCAGGATACTTTCAAGGGCGGATCCTGGATCATGAAGAGAGCTTCCTGGATCCGCCCCTGCTATGTATCCGTTAGGGTAATATAGAAAGTACAAGTGTATTAAGTCAGTAAGACCAAAGCCTGTACATGGAAGAAAAATGTGATGTTACACATAACGTTATTGTTGAAGTTTTTCCGACTGTTAGTTTGATACTAGTTTTAGGTTACAATGTGATTGACATATCAGATTATGACATTAAGGTTATGGCTACTCACTTGGTTCACATTTCTGTTTTATCCAGTGAGAATGGATAGAATGAGTATGGAGATTTTGGCTATACATATACGAATGATACACTGTTCCTGTTGCCTCTCAAAGTATTGCTCCGACTTTACATTTACCTCAGCACTTGTAAGGAATATAGAGTTGCTGGACAGGTTGTCTGATGCAATACTAAATTTCAGTGATAGATTTTCTATGTCATATTATTCATAACATCTACAGAAAGATTTACTGTCTGAAACGTTGATTCACAGGGGTTTCAAAAAAGGTTTTTCCCCATGCTATATTTCTTAACCTGTCCAGAGGATTTTTTTTATCATCTTTTAAAGCCACATCCTTGCCTTCAATAGATTAAAAGTTTTTCTGCAAGACTTTGAACAAACCCGGTAGTATGAATTTGAATCTCTATTAAAGATTCATTAGAACAGTAGTTCTGTAAAGTTAGACACACCTATGCAATCCGAACAAAGTTTTTCAAAGGATTGCAAATACAATTTTGCCTGGTCAGTCAGTGCCATATTATAAAGTTAGATATTATAATTTGTGTGTTTTACTTGCTGTATGGAAATAACCCCAAGAGCGTACGTACATACCGGTGATATTATACACGTATACGCCATGGAGTAGGCGACCGTTGTACCTTCGTTCTCCACAGTTTACTCTGTTTTTATCAAACTTTCAAACAAAGAGGCCAATATAGGCGAAACCTGAATGTCACACCATTGTGTTCCCATTTTGTTAAAATTTTGCTTTTAATATCGTTTCTTTTTAGGGGACGTCCATTATAACGTATGCATACTGACATGCTTTCCGGACCACACCCCTCCCTATCCCTCTTTACCATGTGATACACATTAATAATTAGGGGAATTTTTTTAAATTTCAGACCCCCATCCCACCCCTTTTAGTTATAGTATCCGTTGGATTTGTACAGGAGCGTACACGCATTTTCAAAGATTTTACAGCCCCCAGCGCCATCCCCCATTGACTACATAATAAATTGAGGTCCCAAGAAAAAAAACCTTGACTCCCCTTTCCCCCTTTATGCATACTTTATTTATGGACGGCCCCTTAGGAAAATTGACAGATAAATGACAATGCTAATCAGATATTATATCTACTAGTAAAACACTTGATATTAGCTAATAGAGTATATTTGTGACTACAGGTTATGATACTATGAGATGTGATAAGCAAATGATACGTGATTTGTTAATGAGACTCATGGCTACATTGGGTATAAAAAAGCAGATTATAGTGTGCCAAGTGTCAGTATGATTGTTGAGGGTCCAGCAGAAAGATTATGCTAACCAGAAAAGACATTACATTATACAGAAAAACTGACCCAATTTAATGATTACCCAAGATATGACTCAAATTGGTTATTATTCAAGGTGACTCAACTTGATAATTACCCACGATTTTGGATGGTGTTAACGCTATAGTGACTATTGCAGATATTTACGAGATTGTATTTTGGAAATGTACCTAAAAGAGAAAAGGCCATCAATTGGTGAAGAGTGATAATAATTGTATACAAATAGTATACAAGATCATTGATAGATTTTATTTAGTTACGCTATGTAAATATGTGACTATAAAATCGGGGGTTGTGAAAATAAATATATTTATCATACAAATAGTGTTGTTTCTCTTTATTTTTATCATGATATGATGAAAGTAGATATAATCATAGCTTTGTGACAAGCATCATAGTTATGTCATTATGACAAGCTTTTTCTGGTATTCCATATACATCTACATAAATAATTTTCACTTGTTTAGTTTTTTCACCTTGTCCCCTTCATTTCAAGTATTAAAGCAATTAAAACGTTTTAAACATTGTTTTCTACTTATGATGGCAAACTCTGAATTTTCAATTATAGATGTTCAAGACTAATATTCAATCGGGAAACAAGAATGATAGGGTCCAATCAACATACATAAAAACTTGCCATTGAGAATTCTAGTTCATAGAACTTGTTAGATATACATAAAACAAAACAAGCAACATTAGTTATATACAAACATCTTTATTCAGAAAGATATATCACCATGTTGGAGAAATTTAGCCATTTTAAGTTTCCTAGCACCAGTGAAGAATCTGCAAGTACCATATTCCCAAGGAAAACAAAGTTTACCAGTCACCTCGGTGAGCTGTGCTAACATTAATAAATATACCTGGATACTCTTGACAGTACAAAGGTCATAATAAAATGTTTAAAGTTTAATCAAACATACAATTATACATAACTTAGGGCGATAAACGAGGCATAGATCTGCATTCAATTTAGTAATATTTAACAGCAATATTTCTAAGGTTTTTTGTTTAATGGTTTGATTCCTTGATTTCAAACACAATAATTTGGTGAATAAAATCAAGTGTTTAGTTCTTCAATTCGATGCTTCAGAGTCCTGCATCCATAGAGAACGGTAAAAAAAATGCCCGCTTTTGTTTTTATACCAATCTGAATTCCTCAAAACTAAACAATACAATATGCAAGATGGGTTTTCAAATGAGCAATTAAGAAGTGGCGCAACACTCAGACATTTGTATTTTAGTTGGTAGTTGTTAATCATATAATTATCTGATCATGGCAAAAATATTTTTTAGGCCATAATCAGATAATAAGATCTTTAATCATGAATATATCAGCAGCATCATGGTACTAATGCACAAATTTGCTTGGACCATTTAACTTGGTTTTAGGAACACAATGTCTTGAGAGAAAATGGTAGTATTCAGATAGGGCTCGTAAATAATAGAAAAGTGAAAATTTAGAAATGAGTATGCAACCATAATCCACATGCGATGTGAGTCTTTTTTCTTTGAATAATTTGTTATGGTGAGATATAAGAACTTATATCATCTATGTTTCTAATCGGATTTGAGATATAATGCCTTTGCTTTTAGTACCGTTTGACTATAATACTCGGGCCCATATTTTCATAACTGATTAGATAACATCAGTATCATACATGTGTCTTAACATAATATTGTGATTATGTCAAGTAGTTAGTATTTAAACCCTACAATCCGTCTTTGAGGTTTTTACACAATGACATTCTTTCTGTGGTTTTCTCTCATGAGTTGGCTTTCTTCTTTCTGTGACAGGCAGTGTCACTTTCCACCATGGAGACACTAATCATATACCACATTGATTAGTGACTGATTAGTCTTATCAGTTACCAAAATATGGTTCCAACTTTATGGTGTACTTGACTTTAAATGTCTTGTTATAAGTTTTAAGAACAAAATCAATTGATATATCCAACCGATATACTTATTTCAAGCTCGTGTAAGTGAAGATAATCATAAATACTCAATAACTATAATGATAATGATATTGTTGCAAACAGAGAGTTGCAAGCAATTTAATTTTCATATACCTTTTCTTAACTTAATATTAAAATAATTATAGATGAAATGCGGTTTAAACCAATATCAATATAAATATGTTTAGAAATTGCGTTATTGAAATGTGGCTACATGAGTTGGTTTTTAATGAAAAAAAGAAATCCTGTTTCTGAATTTTAAGGCAAAGAAACATGGATAAAACGCTGAGTATAAAATATTGCACGTGCCTCAATAGGAAATGGTTACCATATTTAGTTCTTACCTTAGTATTCTAGGATACAATACTTAAATATGAGGATCAAGAAAACCTGGAAAGGTTTACCTTGAAAAAATAATTTAACGATCTTGTTTAATTGAGGTGAGTAACTGTGAGTAATCATTCGTTAGTGTCGTATTTTTAAACATACATAATGATGTGCTTCAAACACCGGGTTTTGCATTCCTGACCAATTTGAAAACGTGATGCTAATCTCAAGCATATTAATAACACGTGTAGTAGCCTTTAACCCGAAAGTGGGTTATTTCTATGATTTTCTGTTGTCATTATACTAATAATCTATGGTGGATGAGCCTAATGTTTAAAAAAAGAAATTCGTTGCCACAATTTTCCAGTAGGTGAGGTACAAATGGTAAATAACATGAGGTCATTATGGATGTTGCATGTCATAACTTTAAAACCTCCAGTATAGTCATAACATGACCAAACATAAGATTTAAATGCATTCAAAGTCTATTGAAACAGTTAAAAGTTCTCCAATGCATACAAATAAAGTGTATTTGGCGCATCAACAAATTCAAGACAATGTTTTTCAATCTCTGCCACTTAGTAATAAGCAATGTTTCATTGCGATACTTATCTTAAACTATTTGATTATTCTGCCAGATTACATTTATCAGAACAAGGACATAAGAATAAAGTCCTTTCCTTAAAGCTGTTTTGAAAAGAACTACTTATTTTTGTAAACAACAATATTTTGGCTTGGGAAGATAACAAAAAAGAAGCCAAGATGACATGGCATAGTCAGTAACAAGCAAGTTTTGAAGTTTAACAAAAAAAATCTCATAAATAGAGGAGGTCATAAAAGATTTACCAATAAAAAAATGCAGTATAATCTAAATTATGCAGTCAGTTACTGCCAAAACTACCTTCAAAAGCTAGTAACGTAAATTTTAGGTTCAGTAACCCAACGTTATACAACGTAATATAACGTTATAAACATGAATGACGACTCATAGAAAGACAAATATATAAATCTCCTTGGACATAGCAAGACACACTAAAAACAATAATGTGTTCGACGCTTTTGACCATGATATGACTATAAAACTCTTCCATCTGTTCAACATACTATACCCACCGATCTATGATTTTAGAATATGCTGTTATGTGCATCTTTCAACGTTAGTACGAGCCAAAGATATACTCATAGTATACGTCATAAAAATATACATATATATCATTCCAAATCGGCCTCATTTTGGAGGTTGAACGTCAGAATGTTCCCATGGCAACCAGAAACGAACAAATCCAAAATTCCACATTTATCACTCTTTGTCAAGCCCCATATCCACACGCCGACCGGTACAGAGTCGGCCTATAAATTGGCCTAAAAATCTTTGAAAAATTATACTGATTTTCATCCAATTTTGGCACAGATTTATAGACCGATTGTGTGTTGGTATGCCTTGTTCAGTCAGAGACGGTCGACTCATGAACACCGATTCATATCAAGCATGTTTGAAAATTTGATGCTGACTCAATCGGCCAACTTACTCGTCCTAGGCCCATATCTTTGTAACTAATTTGGCTAATCAGGGAAAATTTGATTAGGGTCCCATGATCAGTGATTTTGCCTTTTATCAAAATTTATAGTTTTATTACAAAATAGTATCAAAGAGGAATTATTCGGTGTAAAATTTATTCACAATAGACAGAATTTCTGATCATGAGACGCTGATCAAAATTTCCCTGATTAGCCAAATCAGTTACGAAGATATGGGCCCAAGTGGATATGGGGCTTTTACCTTTTCTTTTTAAAATAAAATAATGTCTTTGATACATTTCCACTATTCTGATATCACATTGTTATGGTTACACTAATCACCTACAGCCTGGTACCAAGCCGGCATCAGGTCTCGACCGACTCCTCAAACGATTGTTCCGTCTCCAACGCCGCCCGCTTGTTGATACGTTCACATTTGGGACAGACGCGGTTTCTTCGTAGAAAACAGTGCCTGAAAAGGTAACCAGATTGAGCTTAGCCTTCAAAATATTTTTTTCATGAGTTTAGTTGGTTGGTTGGTTATTGGTGTTTTTTTTGTGTTTTTTTTAATATTTTTTTATTGAACCACATTCATTATTGAAATGATCTTCCATGTAGGTAATGCCGTATCAATATTTCTTGTTATATCACGGCAAGTTTTTTTTTATGATCATATCTATGAGGAGGTAAAGACTGGCCCCTAACTAAAAAGATCCAGCCATTAAAAAGCGAGGCTAAACTTTTAAGTTATCAATCAAAACTTTTAACGCTAAACTTTATATTAAATGACAGTGTGACCATACCCTGATACTTCCTTAGTAATTAACATCTGGCTTGATTCATCTAAACGTAGTTAGAATGCTTATATTCAATCTAAGCATGTGATGCAGATTACATATTAGGTTACCCACTACTCAAATCGAAGGCATTTGATTTGACAATGTATAAGTATTTCAAACCAAAATTGAGATATTTATACGACTCTTACCTATGGAGCACGGTGGAACAGCGGTCACAGACTATGGCGATGTTGTCGAAGGGGAAGAGCACCTCGTTCATATCACACAGCTCACACAGGTAGCCCTTGGCCTGGCACAGCTACTCGGCGGTTTAAGGAAAAATAAATCAGTTTAAAAAAATGGCCCAATAACAAGTGAATGGGGCTTTGTTATATCATACTACACCACTGGAGTGTCAAAATAGCCCAGTAGACTTAAGGCCGTATTCCAGATACCGAAAGTGCGCTACCGATTTGCAGCCCATCCATTTTTGGCAGTGCCAATATAAAATCGGCGACCTTGCAGATAAAATTTTCCTGCCGATTTTGTGCTTGGTGCCGAACCGGCAATTTCGGCGCTCCATATGGCACTTTCGGTGGCCGAAAGTGTGCCAAAAGTAAAGGCCGTATTCCACATACCGATTGTGCGGCGCCGATTTGACGCCGATACACTTTCTGCGGCGCCGATAAAAAGTTGTCGTGCCGCCCGCCGACATCGGTGTGTGGAATACAGGGCATCGGTGCCGATGCAGCCCGCTGATATCTGCACCGCCGCCGAAAGTGCGGCCGATAAATTTACCAACATGTCCGTATTTTTTGTCGCAGCGGCGAGCGATACGGAGCCGCGCGCGTCGGCAGCGGTCGCTTTCGCCGTGTGGAATACAGCCATTTCGGCAGCCGAAGCACCGGTAACCGGCGCAGCTTGCGATCGTGACGTCACGGGGGCCTCTGGCCAATCAGGTGGCAGCATTTCAGTCACGTGGTGAAAGATATTCCCGCGCGGGGACACGTGCCGGCCAGAGAGCGGGCGGACAGCGGCGTGTGCAAACGTGGAAAGACTTCGACACAACAATGCCACCCAAAACCAGGCACGGGCGCTACCCTTGGACAGACGAACTAGAAGATGACCTGATAGAGTGCTGGGAGGCGTGCGACATTTTGTATGACATGGCCCATCCCAACTATTCCAACAGGGATAAGAAACAGAGGGCACTAACGCGGATCTCAAAGCGGCTGGCGGTGCCTAGTAAGTATGTCTTTCATGATGCCGATTATCTTCGTCGGTATTACTCGATAAATGCAACTAGAATTGAGAAATCATGTGAGAGGTAATGATGGTAGGGTAGATGGGCATAGAGTAGTATACATTTTCGAAGTTTTGGGACCCTATATTGATGTAAAACATGCTGCTTTAGAGGCCGATGCCCGGTCACCCGCTCGGCGAAAAAAGCAAGATGGCGTCGGTATAATGAAATAGCAAAACAAGAAAGTAGGTCACGCTACATCGGGGCCCGAATGCGGAAAGTGTATGCCTGCCGGTCACAAATCTGGTATTCTTTCGTACAGTTGATGCGGTTGAGGTCCACCTGAAAACACTGAGGACCAACTTTAGCAAGCTCTTGAAGTTGAAGCCGAGCGGTAGTGCGGCCAAAGAACTCTCCGCCCGGAAGAAATATATGTTGCACCGGCTGCAGTTCCTGATGCCTCATATGAGGACGAGGCAAACCCGGTCGTCATACGGCTATCACGTAAGCATGATATTTCTTTATCTGTGCATGTAGCCGATTGGCATTATGATTAGATGACAACAGATGGGGTGGGGGGGATCCCAGTACAAGGAATGCGATGTGCGGGTAGATCCATGTGATAAGAGTTCATAAGAAACAGAGGAGATGTATCCCCGGGGTGTTCCATAACTTTTCTGTCTGAAACTGTATCGGAAAATGTGCAGAAAGGAATTAAACATTGACTGTACAGAGGTGCTTCCTTGGGAATGTCCGTTTCAGTCATTAGATAATAGTTTGGAGAAAATAATCATACGTAGATTTGTTATTAAACTGCAGTTTCCTTGACAGATTGGTTAGATTTAAGTTATTGCTGTAACTTTCTGCAGCAGCCGAGTGCCATATCTCATTTTTCTGCAGAAGAGGCAAATGTAAAAAAGTAATTATCTCTTTGGTTGATGATGTTTATGTCTTGTGAACGATTTCTTACAACTGTCTTCCAGATTTGGGCTACAGCCTGGAGTAAGTTAACTGTTGTAGTGGTGGTGGTTAGTGTCCAATATCTGCTAATACCCTGTAAATAACCTCACCTTGGCTAAAAAATGCATGCATTTGTGTCTAGGTATCCGCACCATCTGCTACTGACGTATTGGCTTTGCCTCATAATCATGACATAATACCAGAGAAATCATTGTGTAATGTCTCCAGCTCCCTATTAGCACCTCATCCTTGTAAATCGGTGTAGCTACAGATTAGGATAATGTTTTTTCAGCTTCAGCTTTCCTATTGTAGTTATTTTAGATCTGTATTGCCAGCATGTGCATCTGTATGGTTTGGTGGTCTGCTTAGTGGAAGCAGAAAAAAAAACATTCATTTCCCTTCATCTGCCGATGAAGTGTGTGCTTAGTCAGCAGTGTGACTGCAATTTCGTGACCTCTGATGTCTGAGTGGTATAAAAGAGATGGGTGAATCTTCATTGTCTGATATCTTCACTTGAAGAGCACAAACTTTAGCTTGCACTGATCTGTTATCAATCAACTTAAATCTTTCTGCTCAAAACACTGATTTCTTGACAAACGTGAACAGATGCCATGGTGCTGATATAAACTTCTGAAGGTCAACTTACAAAACATCCAAAGTTTCCCAGATACAGATTAATCTCAAAATTTGAAATCACATAAATATATGTGTAGATACTGTCATCAACCAAGTAACTATCATCTGAGCAGTTCAAATTTGGAATCAACAGAGGCCTCAGTGTCCCAGGCCGATGGTGACCGATTTTGGATCAGTGCCTGTTGAAAAGATAGGTTTGAAAGTATATCATCACAAGATATCTTCCTCCCATGCCAGCAAGGTTTAATATCAGTTTCAAGCCTCCATACCCATAGCTTGTATTATCATTTTCGTCACGAAATTAGAGTTATTTTCAATTGGTCTATTCTGTTGAGCCTGTCGATAATATACAACTTTGTACTTCCAATTATTCAGTTAAGAGAAAACTTTTAACATCCTCTCCTCTCTGTCTGAACTAATGAGATGAATTCATCAAACCATAAAAAGATGTAGAAATATGTATATTATATGCTGTACGCAGTTGACGAAAATGAAAAAGACATCCCGCCGGAATCGAATACAACCACCGCACAGACCAGAGGCAGTTCAAGTTTCCTCTTTTTAACTGAGTCTCCGTGGCGCAGTCGGTTAGACATTGAACTGCTGCCGCGTTGATTCAGTTATCGAATCCTACTCATATCTTTTCTTTTTCGTCGAACGCAGAGGGGCATGTTTTCATTTTCAACTTTGTATTTCTGACGAAAATGCATATTAGCAGGCACTGGATGAGCTGGGTTAAACATAGATAACTTGAACTTTCCATGGTCTCTATAAAGCCTTGCTGGGGCTAATATAGTAATAATATAAAATATTTGATATAAGTGCAGGTCCACTTCACCGCAAAGACCATAGGGAGTTCAAGTGTGGGAAATTGAATAATAGGTGACGCGCCGACGAAAATGAACTTATCTACGTCTAGTCTAATATCGGCACAGATCAGACATCACTTGAGGTCAATGAAAGTGAAAGATTTGATATATTTGGTATCATTTGTGTTCATGTGGTCGGGGAATTGATCAGAGTTCAAGTAAAAGCAACAGGCAGGTGTCACTTCACATCACTGAAAACTGAAAGATTTGATATCATCACAAGTCTCTGTGGATGAATGGGTAGGGTGTTGGCCTTCCATGAGAGCGATCTGGGTTCAATTCCCGGACCCGGTGAGGTGAAGCTTTGCATTTTCGTCAAGGCGGAGTTCATTTTTCTGTTTGCCAGAAAATACTAAATAAAATGATAGTTTGACGATATGGAATCGTGGGGCGGTTGACGAAAATGGAAAAGATATCAATGGGATTCGATAACTGTATTGGCCGGGACCAAGTTCCAGACCTAACCGACTGGGCCAAGGCGATTCAGTTAAAAAGATAAAACTTGAACTCCCTCTCGTCTTTGCGGTGGTTGTATTCTCATGCCAGTGACCTGGCTTCAATTCTCCAGCCACGGAGCATATCTTTTTCATATACGTCAACCTGATATTTGATGCTGCCGATTTGTGTAATATTTTCATTTTCTTACAGCATCATCAGGGTCAGGGAATTGAGACCAGAGGGAGTTCAAGTGTTCTGCTTCTAACTGATTCTCCGTGGCGCAGTCGGTTAGACAGTGAACTGCTGCCTCTGAAAATCAGTTATCGAATCCCATTCATATCTTTTCCATTTTCGTAAATCGTGGGGCCGCGTTGTTGTCTGTGCGATGACTTTCCCCAAATGCATATCATAAACCACAGAACTGACATAGACCAGAGGGAGTTAAAAAAAAATTCTTGTTAAGAGTCCCTGTGGCGCAGTCTGATGATTCAGTTATCGAATCCCATCAATATCTTTTTCATTTTCGTCGAACGCGTATTTCTTAATTTTTT
Source organism: Lepidonotus clava (assembly GCA_936440205.1). Taxonomy (NCBI): domain Eukaryota; kingdom Metazoa; phylum Annelida; class Polychaeta; order Phyllodocida; family Polynoidae; genus Lepidonotus; species Lepidonotus clava. The sequence goes on from OW387140.1 coordinate 37,998,290, forward strand.
TTAAAATGTTGAACTGGTTTTATTTCTCTTACCCTTTCCCGACGAGGCGAGGTGAAGCTTTGCATTTACATTTTTTGACCTGGGAGAGTTCATTTTCTGTTTATATTCAAGTCCCGAAAATGAAAACGATATGCGGGGAACAATTTCCAGGCCTACTCCTATAAAATAAAACACTCCTATAAAAGCAAGAGGCCGATATGACCACAGTTCGCTGAAAGTGAAAGATTTTATATCGTCACAGGTGTCTGTGGCCGAATGGATAAGGTTTGCGCCTTGAATGTGAGCGATCTGGGTTCGATTCCCCGGCCCGGTGAAGTTTTTTCTCTATGCGGACCGCTCATCATTCTCTTTCATTTTTGTCCAGCGCCTGCTTCTGGTTTGCGCCGATACGCGTTGGGACAGGAATTGAACCCCGACCGCCCGCACCGTCCGCGCGGCCCCTGGTCTCTATAAAGCCTGGCTGGGGATAATATATTAATAACATAAAATATTTGATATAAGTACAGGTCCATTTCACCGCAAAGACTGGGCAGACCAGAGGGAGTTCAAGTTTCCTCTTTTTAACTGAGTCCCCGTGGCCAAGTCGGCTAGGTCTGGAACTTGGTCCCGGCGAAATCAGTTATTGAATCACATCAATATATTTTTCATTTTCGTCGAACGCGGAGGGGTGCGGGCGGCCGGGGTTCAATTATCAAGATTTGATATAGGTACAGGTCTCCGTGGCCGGATGGGTAAGGTGTCCGCCTGCCATGTTAGCGGTCTGGGTTCGATTCCCCGACCCGGCGAATGTTTTCATTTTCAACTTTGTATTTCTTAATTTTTTTCAAATGTAGAATTGGTTTTATTTCCCTTACCCTTTCCCAACCTTGCTCACCAATATATTTTCATGCTAAATAGAAAATGCACTCTGCCAGGCAGAAAATGCAAAGCTTCACCTCGCCGGATCTTCACATATAACCCAGGTCGCTGACGAAAATGATTTTCATATGAGTACAGGTCTCTGTGGCAGAATGGATAAGATATGAAGGGGATTCGATAACTCAACCCACAGATCAGGTGGAGTTCAAGTTTTCTCTTTTTAACTGAATCGCCGTGGCCCAGTCGGTTAGGTCTGGAACTTGGTCCCGGCCAATTCAGTTATCGAATCAAATCTATATATTTTCTATTTTCGTCAAACGTGGGGCCGCGCGGGAGGCCGGGGTTCAATTCCCCGACGTGCAGCCGAGCTTTGTCTTTTCATTTACGCCAAATCTGCTAAAAAAATCTATCGGTGACGAAATATGTAGATATATCATATGCCAATTCAAAACATGGGAGGCCAATACCTTATCCATTCGGCCACATAGACCTGTATTTTTCATTTTCGTCGACCGCCCCACGATTCTATATCTTCAGCAGTTCAATGTTTTATGACCTCAGATCACTTAAAGTGAAAGATTTGATATCATCACAGGTCTCTGTGGCAGAATGGATAAGGTGTCAGCCTCCCAGGTGAGCGATCTGGGTTCAATTCCCAGACCGACCTGGCGAGATATCTTTTTCATTTTCGTCGAACGCAGAGGGGCGCTTGTGGCCAGGGGGCCAGAAAATACTAAAGAAAATGATAGTTTGAAGAAAATGTAACTAGTAATGCCGGGTGGGGGAATTAATAAATTGTCGAAAATATTGTTAAAATGCTAGCTTTTACATAAAGCATTGCATATTTTCATGCTAAATAGAAAATGAACTCGGCCAGGCAGAAAATGCAAATACCCGGTAAAGCTTTGTCTTTTCATTTTCAAGCAGATTTGGCGAAAATGAAAAGACTATCGGCGCAAACCAGCAATCTGTATGTCCCAACACATATCGGCTCAAACCTGATGTGATACGAAAAATGAAAAGACAAAGCTTCATCGGGTTGTGGAATCGAACCCAGTAAAAAACAGTGCCAGGCCCAATCGTGGGGCGGTTGACGAAAATGAAAAAGATGTGGAGGGGATTCGATAACTGTTTCAGAGTGGCAGCAGTGCAAGGTATAACCGACTGCGCCACGGAGACTCAGTTAAAAACAGGAAACTTTAACTCCCTCTGGTCTCTCCTGATGTACGTGGAGGCACGCAGGCGGCCTGGGTTCAATTCCCCGACCCGGCGAAGCTTTCTCTTTTCATTTTCGTCAACCGCATATCGCTAGTTTATCGAGTCCCACTAATATCTTCTTCTTTTTCGTCAAACGCCCCACGATTCTATATAGCTATATCATATGGAATCGTGGGGCGGTTGACGAAAATGAAAAGTATATTGATGGGATTCGATAACTGAAATCGCCGGGACCAAGTTCAAGACATAACCGACTTGGCCACGTCGCTTCAGTTAAAAAGAAATAACTTGCACTCCCTCTGCGTTCGACGAAAAAGAAAAGATATGAGTGGGATTCGATAACTGATTTTCAGAGGCAACAGTTCAATGCCTAACCGACTGCAAATATGGCTCTGGTCTGTACATGTGAAGCTTTGTCTTTTCATTTTCCCCAAACCTGCTTTTTTTTAGAAATGCATTTGCCTTGTCGGGCTGGCAGACTTCATTTTCTGTTTGCCAAGACAATAGATTTGTATTTAATGCACCTGTCCCAATGTGTATCGGCGAGTTCAAGTTTCCTCTTTTTAACTGATTCTGGAATATTTTATTGCGAGAGGGGGTGCCTTTTTTTATTTTATATGGGGTCGGGTTGGGGAATTCATCAGAGTTCAATATTAAAAGTAAAAGCAACAGGCAGGTATAACTTCAGATCACTGAAAGTGAAAGATTTGATATCAGTACAGGTCTCTGTGGCCGACTGGATAAGGTGTTGGCCTCCCATGTGAGCGGTCTGGGTTCAATTCCCAGACCCGGCGAGGTACACTTTGTGACATATCTTTTTTATTTTCGTCGCGGCCAGCCTGACGAATTGTTCCCAACGCGTATCGGCACAACCCTTCTCTCAAACACGGCGAAGAAGTTTAATACTCGCCCGACGATTTGTCCGGCGATACAAAGCAGGTCAATGCTTTCACAGAGGCGCGACGAAAAATGACGAAAATGAAGAGATATGAGTGGGATTCGTCTTTCATTTTCGTCCAGCGATACACGTTGGGACAGCTGGTGTCTGGAAGCATTGGGACAGGGACTCGAATACAGATCAGAGGCAGTTCAAGTTTCCTCTTTTTAACTGAGTCTCCGTGGCCAAGTCGGTTAGGTCTGGAACTTGGTCCCGGCGAAATCAGTTATCGAATCCCATCAATATATTTTTCATTGAAAAAGACATCCCGCCGGAATCGAATACAACCACCGCACAGACCAGAGGCAGTTCAAGTTTCCTCTTTTTAACTGAGTCTCTGTGGCGCAGTCGGTTAGACAGTGAACTGCTGCCTCAGAAAATCAGTTATCGAATCCCACTGATATCTTTTCTTTTTCGTCGAATTAGTATTCGAGTCCCAGTGCGGACCGCTTGCTTTTTCATTTTCGTCAACCGCGCCGAAGCTTGCGTTCCCTCAGGAGTCGAGGAATTAAACCCTTGTCGCCGGTGAATTTAGAAAGAGAAAACTTGAACTGTGGGTTATAGATAGATATAGAGTCTGTTGTATCAAAGCTGGCGTATCGGCGGATAAAACTTTAACTCCCTCTGGTCTGTACAGGATGAGATGCTGACCAAAAATGATAAAGATATTTTTGTCCGCCGCCCACTACAGAAAAGGGACTCTGCCAGGCCGAAAAAGTATATTGCTGTTATATATATGTCGGGCGGCAGGGAATGCGGATAATTCTAAGAGTCCACTTCACTGCACAGACCAGAGGAAGTTCAAGTCATCTGTTTCTAACTGATTCTCCGTGGCGCAGTCGGTTAGACAGTGAACTGCTGCCTAAGAAAACCAGTTATCGAATCCCACTCATATCTTTTCTTTTTCGTCGAACGCACAGGGGCGCGGGGGGCCGGGGTTCAATTCCCGATGAAGATATCTTCTCTTTTTCGTCGTGCTACATATGCCATTAGCTTTGTCTTTTCTTTTTCGCCAAATCTGCTATCGGTTTGACAGTGAAAGTGAAAAAGCAAGCGGTCACCGCTGGGAAATTGAGATACACATATCACAGGGAGTTCAAGTTATTTCTTCTTAACTGCTGCCAAATAAAAGAGTTAAGAAGAGAAAACTGGAACTCCCTCTGGTCTGTGCGGTGGTTGTATTCCCATGCCAGCGACCCGGGTTCAATTCTCCAGCGAAAATTTGAATTCCCTCTCGTATCCAGCAATATATTGGTTTGGCAGATTTGGCGAAAATGAAAAGACAAAGCTTCACCGGTGTGGGGAATTGAACCCAGATCGCTTACATGGCAGGCGAACACCATAAAAAATATTAATGAGAACACCCCCAAGGTCGAGGAATTAAACCCTGGTCGCCGGTGAATTTAGAAAGAGAAAACTTGAACTCCACCTGATCTGTGGGTTCAGTTATCGAATCCCATCAATAGTTTTTTTCATTTTCGTCAACCGGGTACAGATTGATATGTGTTGGGAAATTGACATTGACATTCAAAGCAACAGATCCATACAACCACCAAGCGGAGTTCAATTTTTATCTGTTTACCTATGTATCCCTGTCGGTTAGACTTTATTGTCAGTTATATATATACCTTGATACAATAACAATAATGTGAAATCGACAGTATAATGTCTTATTTCTGTCCGCCTTTTGAATACTTCATACAGTTTGGTCGTTTCTTTTCCAGGAGAGCTCCGATGACGATGCCGGTCCTGGCCTACCCGGTTTTGTACCCAGAAACATCCCCCCGCAGGAACCAGCCCCCGCTCTTCAAGCCGATCCGCCGGCGGCGGTGGTACAAGCTCCAGAAATGCAACAAGCTGCAGATGCCGATGAACCGGTCGTCGCAAATGGCGTCGCACATGGCATCGCAAATGGCATCGCTAACGGGGTCGACGGTGACGGTGTCCCTGCTGCAGATGCGAACGTCGCCGATCAGCCTCAGGCGGTAGCCGAAAACGTCGACGGACAAGACAACGGCGTACTGCCCGACATAGGAAACGAAGGAGCTGTTGCGCCACCGCCCCCAGCTCTACAACCGATAGCCGTGGTCGGCCAAGGCGAGGCCATTGATCTAGCGCTGGCGTTGGACATTAACGTCAACATGGAGAACGAGGCGCTGGCATCATTGGCCGACAACGAAGAGCAGGAGGTGGTCGAAGCAGCGGTAGCCGCAGCAGCGGTGGCCGCAGCGGTTGCTGCATCGCCAGTCAATGAAGAACAGCAAGCCCAGGTCCCGGTACCTGTTTCGGCGCCACGCGCGACGGTCCCCAAGTTCGCCCCACCGCCGAAGGCAGGTAAAGTTATGCCGGCACCTGCGACGCCTGGACCTTCGGGCGTTGGGAAGACGCCGAAGAAGCGCATGGCAGATTTGTTTTCCTCCTGGTCCGACGACTCCGACGACGACGACAACGACGAGACTACGCGGATCCTGAAAGCCGCCAGCAGAAACACGTTTGAACCCAAGGCGGCACAGAAACCGAAAAAACAATCGGCTGCCGATGCAGCTGCCGCAGCGGCGGCCAAAGTAGAGATGCAGCGCAATGAAGTTCTGCTCGCCCTCGCAAACTCAATGAAACCGGATCAACCCTCCGCCTCGGCTGTAGTAGCAGCAGCAACTCCGGCGCGCGATGAGCACGACCTGTGGGGAGAACTGCTTGTGGGCAAAGTGCGGGCGATAAAGGACCCCGAGATTAGAGAGGACTTCAAAGAACACGTGAACATCATCGCGCTCAGCGCGCAACGCGGACGATGGCAGTGGCCGGGGCAAGGTGTCGCCTACACGCAGCAGGTGATAGCTTCACCTAACTTGAACAGTCTCTTTTCCATGTCGCCCGGGCATCGGTACCCGATGCCGAACGTCGGGCCGCCTCCACAACAGCAGGCCCGCATGGTAGCGCACCCACAAGTTTCATCGGCATCTGGAATCGGACCGGAAGGACCTTCGGCTCAACCTGTTGACCAATGGGCCGGGATGTATTATGGGGGCCTACGGCCTCTCGATAGACAGTAGTGTCATTGTTAATCCAAATTTCGGGCGGCCTATGATCCGTCGGTAGAGTTTTTTGCAAAGTTTTTCACAGTTTCATAGATACTCGTTCAGATTAAGATGTTGTATTCCCGTTTCAACTATCAGACTTGTACACGTTTCGGCCGCGAAAGTATAATGAAAGATGTTGTATTCCCGTTTCAACGATTAGACTTGTACACGTTTCGGCCGCGAAAGTATAATGAAAGATAGATTTAACTTTTCAGTAACACGCTCTTTATTGTTACCGGGAGTAGCCCGAGTATAGATGTTTCAGAAAATTATGTATCACATTAGGTGCATGCAAGAATTTCGGTAGAAGAAAAGCATTTACGCCGACAGGGTGATGGTAAATAATTATTGGTTGAATGCATGCTAGACGTTTGTTTCAACTGCAGGCGATTCAGTAACAAAAATTTTAAAGTATCTGGAAATATTCATAAAGACAGGTAACAGTAGTGTATGTTTCAACACGAAATCGGCAAAAGTGAGGATGTAAACTTCATCATCGCTAAACTTTGTGAACGATATCTGACAAAAAGTTCTCAAATCTTTGCGTTTCACAAGCTACAGATATTTACAGAATCAGGTAGCAGCTACGTAATCGGTGGACATTGGGTGGAATACTTCACCATCTCGAGAGAGAATTTTTATTACATAACATCTAATATAGTTTGCAGTTACAGAAATGTAGGCCTGCGTAAAAGATTATAAATACGTCTATTCGTCGATTGCGCGTTGCTGCCACGACACGCGTCCTGTGGTCGTCTGGAAGAAATCCGCAAGCGTTTCGCGCGACCGCCGGCCGATGTTGTTTGGCTTCCTGCCGACAGCGGGGTAAATTGACGGCAGTTCATTGTTTCTTCTCCATTCCCCCGGGATGAAGTAGTGCTGACTGTCCTCGCTGTCGACGGCGCCCTCCGGGATGTAATTTCGGCCACACCGCTGGCGGAGCATGTTGTGCAAAAGACAACACGCCATCACAACAGCGGTGGCAGCGTCGGGATTCAGGACCATCTTGTTGAGCAGGCAGCCGAATCGGTTAGCAAGGATGCCGAACGCGTTCTCCGTCACTCGCCTGGCCCTGCTGAGGCGGTAGTTGAACACCGCCTCTCTGTCGCTTAACCCGCGCCTGGAGAACGGCTTGAGCAGATGCTCGTCGATCGCAAAGGCGTCGTCGCCGACAATGACATACGGCGCCTGCAGGTCGGTCCCGGGGAGAGCAGATGGAAGCGGTAACCCGGCTGTGTCGTTGTCGATGGCTTTCTTCAACGCACACTTTCGCCAGACACCGCCGTCGGCGACACGACCTTCCGCTCCGACATCTATCCAACGAAAGAGGTAGTTCGCGTCTACAAGTGCCATCAGGACTATGGAGAACTGGCCCTTGTAGTTGAAGTACAAGGAGCCGGAGTTGATCGGCGTCCGAACTTTGATATGTTTACCGTCCAACCCCCCCAGACAGTGTGGAAAGTTCCACCGCTGCCAGAAAAGGTTGGCGATCTTCTGCCAGTCCTCCGGCTCCTTGGGCGTCTGAAAGAAAAGAAAATATATAGTTGCATTTGGCACTAATATAACGTGCGCAGAAAAGAAAAGGTTTTTTGGTACTTCTGACGGGGCCGATACGGAATTGTAAAAGATGTGAAAGATTGATAGAAAACAAACGGTAATATCTTCATAGAATCTTTCTTTCGGTAGAAACGAACATTTATCTGGCACGCACTTGAAAATAGATAACGTGTATCTGTTGCTGTGCCGGTAAGTATTTTCCCCATCACACCGCAGATCGTAAAACTTATCTTACCTCAAAGTACTCCTCATGGAGGCAGTCGATTATCGCCTCGCACGTGTCACGGAGGATTACGCCCACTCTTGGTTGGCTTACCCGATAGTCTCGCTTAATATCGGTCTGGAAGTGTCCTTGAGGAAGAAAAACAGAGAGAATAATAATTATTGTCCATGCTGTCCTGGGTTCCGTATTGGAATGTATCTGCTAAAAAAAAAAAAATTGCAAAAGCTAACGAAGCTAAGAGACTCCATGTGCCTACTCAATACAGATCTTTTTAAATTCCGCCGATTTGTACAAGGCCGCTTGGTTTATTATCTCCTATATGTTTTTTTTACGTTGCACTTTCTGTTCTTTGTCAACGATATTTTAGATATTAGAAATTTTAGATAGGGGTATCAATCAGCACCACCGAATGTGAAAATGTTCATGCTATCAAGTTTAATTCAAAGTTTATCGTATAAGCTATATTATATTGCTGCCGATATCATCTATAAAATCAGATTGTCTAATTCGTAAAAAAGAAGATGGAAACAAATTCTGATTGAGCGAGCACACCTGTAGCCAAATACCGCAGTGTGACTGAAAGCCTTTGGTCTGCGGGGATGGCTTTCCGCCAAGTTGTATCTTGTTTCGCTATCTTATGGCGAATTTTACCGAGGAGGAACTGATACGTGTCCTCGTCCATACGTAACAGCTGCCGGTATTCCGTGTAATTTTCTTCCTGTGCCGAGAAAATAAAGACATCTTTTTTAACATTCAATGAATCGTTTTTTCTCTATCTGTTGCAGATTACAAAGACCGCATTCCACACACCGAAAGTACAAATATTAGTGCGCTTAACTTAACTTATTATGGAAAAAAAACAATAAAAACGAGAACTAACCGAGACTAGGAAAATAAATAACTATCTAGATATAAATACTTGTACAATAATCGATATACCTTTACCTAACATTGTTACTAAGAATATCTACAGATTAATAGAAAAAGAAAACGTGCCTTACGGACGCTTTGTTATTCTGCTTAGCAGACGATAACTTACTCGCAAAAGCTCTTTCTGGAGGGTAAACAGCGTGTCCGTGTCGGAATCATTTCGTCGACCTAACCACGGCTTCACCCAGACGCTGTGCACCCTTTTCTTCTTTTTTTTCTTCGGCGGGTCCCAAATCCAGTCCGCAGAGAGGATAATTAACGCGGCGAACTTGCGCTTCCGCGCGACCGACACCGCCATCTTGCGTCTCTACCTCGCGAAATCTCGCCTCTCGCGAGAGCACTTTCGGGCACGCGTTGAATCGGTGAGCTCTAAATCGGCGAGTGGAATACAGCGCCGAAAGTGCACCGAAAGTGAGCGGCGCCGAAAGCAGCGGCGCCGAAAGTGTCGCGGAGACGTTCCATCTATCGGCAGCGCACACTTTCGGTCACTTTCGGTATGTGGAATACGGCCTTTAAGCCTGTATTCCACACACCGATGCTGGCGATACTGAGCCTCTCCATGGTAACGTTCTATACCGGCAGCATGGACTTTCGGCGGCCGAAAGTGCGTTATCGGCGGCCGAAAGTGCGTTATCGGCGGCCGAAAGTGCGTTATCGGCGGCCAGTTCAAAATCGGCAGGAAAAATTTACCAACATGTTGGTCAATTTTTATCGGCAAGGTTACGGATTTTATATCGGCACTGCCGATAAAAAATCGGCAGTACACTGTCGGTATGTGGAAAACGGCCTTAAGGGCCGCCAGTATAGAACGTTACCATGGTGACGTCCGTTATCGAGAATGCGCACTTTCGCTATGTGGAATACGGCCTTTAATGCAGACTCGGTCATGTGTCCAGATTTTGGTCATTTACATTATGACGACCACGGCCAATTGATTTTAGATGACCATGAACAATTCTAAAATGCATGAAGTAACATTAATTGTTATAACAATTTTATATCAGTATCAGTTGGATACAGAAATAAGACACATCATTTAAAGACAATCTTATGATTTTAAAATGAGAATTTAGCAATCGACGGGATAAAGTGACAAGTTTAACATCATGTTCTTTTTTTATACCTGACAATCCGTTTTGATGTGTTGAGCGAAACTGGAATGGATTTTGGCGAGTTGAGGCAGGAGGAGGTCGACGGACACGTCCATCAGGTCCTGGAGGGAGTACGTGTCCGAGTTCTCCACGAAATGCTGCCGGTCCTTCAACTGGAAATTATTTAATATCATATTTGATTTCAATATTTATCGCACATCTACTGCCATGAGCAGGAACCTCAAATTGTGTTTAATATATTATATCTTTTTATTATGGGTATTTTACATATTTTGGGTTTAACTGATATGTCAAATGTCTTTGCCTATCAAAATATCACCATGACCAATGTTATGTCTCTTGATAAATATCTCTTTTATTACTTCATATTATATTATACTTGGAATATAAATGTGTAAAAGGGGGAAAAAAGTTACCTGAAGTAAAAGTTTACTGCTGAGGGCGTCTTGACACGAGAGGAAATATCTCTTCATGATGAGGATCTCTTCTCGAAGTTTCTGAAATGAAATGGAAAACAATACAAGAAGTCCCCGACTGTCCGGACCCCTGCCCTGGGGTCTGGTATCTGCGGTGGTATGCAGACAGGGCCAAAGCCCTTGGCAACCTAGTCGCACACGCGGGGACCTAATATAAGAAGCCCTACTGGGGCCGTCCGAGGGTGGAAGGACGACCCGCCGTCCAGCATACACTGTTTCCCCGTGGTATTTTGGACCAGCCTTCACTCTCACCTGCCGTCCACGCACAGACTGGTACCATAGGGGCGGTCCTCTACCCTGACTGACCACCACTGATCAAGGCCTGAGTGGCGTTTTCTACCCCCTCCCCCTTAACCTACCGTCCGTGCAGGCATCAGTAGGACAGACCATTGGACCAATAAGCGTCCAGGGGTGTGTGTGTGTGTGTGTGAGTGGGGGTGGGCACTAACTGGTACTAATTGCCCCACCTATTTCAAGAGACCATTTCACGGCCCATTTCATTTCTATTCACAACCACCTGGTCAATGTCACGGGTCTCTGATTTTATACAATGAAAAACCTCCGACAGTAAGGCTTCGTTGGCGTTGCTCTTAATCTGATATCATTCAAAACGCCACCGCAGCAAAAATGATATACCGAGTGACTTTAAATGATATACCTCTTTAGATTGAATGAGTATATTATATACAAATATAACATAGTACTGGGACTTTATTAAACGTTGTACCTAAATAATGTACAACAATCGGCTTCATAGTATATTACATGTAAGCAAGCAGTCACAGTGATTCTAAAACTAAATGGTCCTTTAAATGAGGCGACCTAGTGAAGCTAGAGCCATGTGCAATGCCGCTTTCAAACGGGGCACTCCGTATCATCATGACACAGCCAGCATATCGAAAAAAAAGTGTATACTATGGCTTACCTTGACGTCGTTGAGTTCCTCGACGAGGCTGAAGAGCATGGGGTTAATGTCCTGTATCCGGAGACAGGCCCGGCCCGCCATCAACCGCAGGAACTGTTTGGACGCCCGGCACACCTGCAATGATTTATCTTATTACAATATATTTCATTTAATTTTCATTTTTTAATTTTTCAAATTTTAGATCTTTTAAAATCTAAAGAAATTTATTTTAATTTTGTGTAAGGAAATAATTTACTTTGAAATAAAAATATCAAAAATTCTATCACAACTTTTGAACATTTTGATATTGTGACACATTGAGAATATACAATCAAACTATCAGTGCTTTCCAAAATCAGCAATTCAACGAATAAATTTGAAAATTAGGTGGATCTGGATCAACTGAAACCAATGTCAACCCCCATAAAAAATTTTTTATAAAATTAAATTTTGAAAATCTACATGACAGCTGACTCACCTTCCTGGGCTCGAGGTCCCAGTTGTGGACCACCCTGGCCGGTAGCACCATGACGTCGTTCCAGTGACACCGCCGGCAGTAGAAGGCCCCCGTGTAGTCACAGCGACGGGGTTCCTCCTGACCACTTACTGCAGATAGGTCAAGAAGAAAATAAGTGATGACGAATTGTGAGGTCATGACGTTTTTCCCCATAATAGAAACCCATTTAGAATATTTCTAGAAATCAATGTAATACATTTAAAAAAGAAAACATTTGATGAGTGATTTAAGACAAATGTTTGGAAAATTAACGATTTTTCCGGAGCACTACCAATTTTAGCCATTTCGCTTGACATAGAAACGCGTACCCGTAGGCATACATTGTATCTTGTTTTAGATACTTTTTAATTTCAAATCAGATCCAATATCAGACTTTTTGACACCTCCAGATAGAAAGATGTCATAATTTATGTTTTTACGGCACTCTTGATATTCCCCAAACAATTTCAGAGATCGCCGCTCAATAACCAAAATATGTGGATAATTATCAAAACGAGGAACGCCCTTCTGGTATAGGTTCAGCAAATTGGGAACTAAAAGGTACCTTTTCAAACCTCAAAACACTAAAAATGTAGTAGCACAGTAGGTTTTCAACCAATCTTTATAAAAAGGATATCATAAGAAAGCCTAGGAAATTCTCTACCTCATGGTATGTATTATCATGGTATTTATAAAGGAAATTACCCATAATCCCTTGCGAAGTAAACAAAAAAATAGGGAAAACGTCAAAACGTTGTGACGTATCTGTTTAGCTGGCGTCATAATTCATAAATAATTCCTATGATCTCAATCTTTTACATCTTAAATGAACAAATGTCTCACACAGTTTCCATTAATGTCTTCCTTTTCATGATGCACCTTGTATTTGTTGATTTATTAACATTTGTTTAGAAATTACGTTTTCCCAAAACGTTGCCATTTTGATACCTTTTGACGCTGAAGTCATTGATCATATCTACACTATTTCCACGTATTTCATGATAAATTTGATGATGATTCAATTAATTAAACAATATGAAGGAGGTATGTTAACTACAAAGATGTTTACATGTCTCAAGTAGAAAATATTTGATGTCATGACATGTTCTCATGTTCTTTTATAGTTAAGAATTAAGAAACAGAGGTCAAGGTCATGACCCAGTTATCTGAGTCATGGCCTGGTCATGACAGATTGGTAGCACAGTCTGATCAGAACAGGTAAAATTAGTGGCGGGAAACATGAATTAAATCTGTCTTTTATATTTCTATTAACTCAAACATATTACTAAAAGTTTTCTTCAAGACATATCATTATTTACAAGCCCTACCATTATGAATAGAGAGTTCTGGAGAAAGTTTATTGGATGTATCCCATGGATTTATAAGATTTTTTGCTGAATTATAGTGTTTGGAAGGACCAGCTTTTTGCCAATTTTGGGCTTTAGACACAGGTATTTGCTATCATACTGATAATTTTACAAAAAAAATATCTTTGAATTAGATTTTTATTGCAATATATCACAGATAATGACTGTAGTATTCTTTTGAAAACTCTTTGGGTTTAAAAATATGTTTTTATTTTATTTAAGATGGCCTTGAATGTGGCTAGTCCAAAGTTCCCAATTTGCTGCTCCGATATAGAACATAGTTACATTTCCCTCTTTTCAATAGCATGTACTTACTAAATGAAATTGGTGTAGAGCATTCGGCACAGCGATAATTTTGGCTATCCAGTCCCTTTTGTGGACAAATCGATAAGATACAGTTTGTGTTCTCCTTCACCTGTGCACAAAAGAAAACCAAGACAGCTGTTTCACAGTATCGATATTATGTTCAATATCACTCTATAATTGGTATAAACAGCTTAGGATAAGCACATTTAGAAGTATTCATAATGTTATGGAGAGAAATTAAGTCTTATGTCAATCTCACGTTTTTTGTGTGAAATTGTATCACAAAATAATGACCTGGTTAACTAAAAAGTTTAGGAACACTTGAACAAGACTTTCTATATGACTAGCGACACATAATTTTAACTATTATCCTTACCTTTACATAGGCACAAGTTCGGTATATCAAATTAAGGCACTTGTCGTGGCAGCAAAACCCACAAGCTGAAATGCAGAGAACGAAAACGCAACATAGAATATTGTAAGTTGATGTATTCATGAAAAACTGCTAGTATTTTCTTCTCTTCTCAACCAGTGTCATTTAATAAGGCATCCATTAATGCTTATTTTTTCCAGAAAAACGATACGCGTCTTGCGTGATATGGTACATCTAATCTTAATCTAAATTATTTTGTGACTGATTTGAAGTTGACGTAAGGGAACTACAGATTCTTTTTAAAACTTCGTGCTAGTTACAACTGAATTTAAGCACCTGACAATTGAGCTTACCTGTACATTTGTACCAGGTGTGCAGCACGCCCCATATCACCGAGGCACACTTCTCACAGTAATGTTTAGAACCACTACTCTCCCGCTTCTTGAACCTGTGACCAACCACTACCTTGACGTCCTCCTCCTCTTCTACAGGCCCCTCCTAGAAGGTGGATAGAAAAGTTATAAATAAAGTAATCCATTGTCGTTTTGAATTCACAGCGTTTCCCCTGATATCTCCCTGTCCTGTGGTAAATTTTGCATGTTTCATAAGCAGAGATGCCACTCAGGAGAGATGAAAAATCCGGAAAAGTAGGAAGAACATTTCCGGATTTTCAGTTTTAGATATAAAAGGGTTGAAATATTCACTATAAAACGTAAATTAATGGTTTAAATGGCTTAGAAACAGTACATGAACAAATTGAAAAGCAGAACTTGTGAATTCAGTAAAGGGAAATGTAAATTTCATTTCTATATTGATCTTGCAAAAATCCGGAAATCCGGGAAAAGAAGGAAAAATGGCATCCCTGCATAAGTTGTTACAATCTGATCTCCCTGTCCTGTGGTACATTTTTCATGTTTCATTAGTTGTTACAATCTGAGAGTGTCTGAGGGCGGAAGAACATGTAAAACCCTTCATCAAAAACTGGAATATCTTACACTTTAATAATACGCATTTCTAGAACAAGGAAAAGCAATGTATCTTGCTCAAATTTCAAAATTCGTTGTCTTTTCCATGTGCAAAGTCACCCAGCAGAAATATTCTTGCGACCATAAAAAATCTCTATATAAAAATAGAGAAATTATTTCTATCAACCAAACGCACCATTTATACTAATACGACGTGTAAATCCAGTAAAAATTTGTCAATACTAAATTGCATCTTTTATTACCCTAACTTCAGATATCTTATTTACTAAATGAAACAGTGGATTTATATGAATATTTCTATCTTCAATTAATGATTAAAAACTTACCTTTGCTTCAATGAGTTTAATTCGAAGTTGAATCAGTTTGTGAACAAGATTCTTCATCCTATCGGACCGATCTTCTGCCTGGAGAATCATCTCTTTACAGTTCGTAATGGCCACCTCCAGTTCTTCTACAGTTGACATGCCAAATGTACCCTGAAAGAAATCATTCAGGAAATTCAAATGAATATCTGTTGTTACCTTATATCTAGAAGTCAATCTAAAAACATAATTGGTCTAATAGCGCCAACAAAAGGGACAAGCAATTTTTTTGTGTGAGTTATAGTGCATACTAGAATTTAGATATAGATATATATTCAATATACAGGGAGAAATTTCCAAACGTTGAGATTAAATTAACTAGGGGAGTGATGAGAGAAGTGATACAAATTACAATGCTTTATTGAGCTGCCCTCAAAGATTTGTTATTAGACAGGGCTCACGAAATCCAGCGTCCTGGGTGTCCTGTCCACCCCGCTAAAGCCCCAGGACACCCTGACAGGACCCTCTGGGTGTCCTGTGGACACCCTAGAAATCATACCCTGATAAGAAGGTCAAGGAAATGGGACCCCCAACTTTATGTGTAGGACACCCACGAGTCATAGGCTAGGTGTCCTGTGGACACCTGTCCGTTTTAAAATTCCGTGAGCCCTGTTAGAAGAAGATGGGCCGCGCCGCCTTTTCTTATGATCTTTATTTCTCCTGGATTATGTGTGAATAATCTGAGGGATTTTAATTCCCAATTTTGCTGAGTGAACAATTAACATTGTGTCAGATATTTCTCCTTACCTCTGGCCGCGAGAAGTGGTCCTCAGCCAGTCCCAGCTCGGCATTAGTCACCAGGTTTTCTGTAGGTTGTTCCTCGGGATCAGAGAAGAAAGAGTCATCCGAAAACGATTCATCGACCACTGTAAAAGAAGTTAAAGATAACTAAATGAGAAGTGTTTTAATCAGATATGTATTTAATTTCATAAAGAGAGTAGCTTTGTTTTATTTCTATCCATTCCGTCTAGATTTTTTATGTTTTCAGGATTCTACTTCTCAATATTTTGTGGGGAAACCATCTATTGTATCCTTATTTATTTTGTATTCTAATATTATGAAATTGCAATATACTAACCAAATATACGTGCTACCATGCTTGCTTACATCTATCAGACTATGTGCCACTACCGGTACCGGTAGTATGTTTAACCACAGGTGTGAAAGCGTTAATGGTACAATATAACTTAACGTTGACCAACTGTAAATGATATACTCAAATGCTTTCACACCCCATATCTGGCACTTACACATCTGAACAACATGTATATATAATTTGTGATGCTGTTTTTGGTAAATAAATTAAATAGCTTAACGATATTATACGTAGATATTTGTTACGTTGCAATATTAGAATGTTTAAAATTGACTTATCTTATATTTATTTATTGTTTTTAGTCTCATCACATCATCTTTATTTTAAACAATTTCTGTGTATTTCTGTTATTCAGTAGATCTACATACCCGGTTTTGTGCAGCCTTTGTTCGTCCCCTCTTCTGCCTGAGTATCATAATGGTGCTCTTCCATGTGCATGTCACGGTCGAAAGGGTTAAATCGCTCCCTGGAAAAACTTCCCGACTTGCCTGTACCTATACCAGTCTCTAACGAGTTTGGAATGTCCCAATCATTTTCCAGTTGTCTTTTCTCAGCTACACTTATCTTCTCACTGCAGGCATTATTCAACTGATCTTCTAATCTCTCGTCATTCCTGTTTTGTGAGGGCGTTTCAGGCTCGTTAAATCCATTCTCGCACACGTTATTGGAATCTGAACTTTGAGCAGTGTCTTTTTGATTTTCCACTGGTTTTGTTTTGTGAGGCGAAGGGTTGTCTTCGGACTCTGACTCCGACCCGGAGAAATCTTCTGTTGTTCCGCCGTTAAACTTGATGATGGCTGCTGAGGTCTCCATGGTCCAGACCCCCTCGTTGGTGTGAGGGGGTTCCTGTGGTTTTCCCACTCGTACATCCATCACTACTCTGATCGTACACAGATCATCGTGCGAACGTTATTATCCTGTAGATAACAAAGATATGATGCTGTAGATTTAATAACTGTGAAACTGAGATAAAAAAAAATACAGATGAGACTCTAAATTGGATAGTAATGTTTGTAGGAAGGCTGAACAAACATCTGCGTTGCCTTTGAGAGTTTAATCATTTTTCCTATCATTAGGTAAATGCCTTGTCAAAAATGCCAGGTTGGATAACCATTTTCAAAAAGAAGTTGTGAGCACGAAGGTAGTTGTAAAATAAATGGACCTCATGAAAAGTCAAAACCCATGCTCTTATCAAATACTATTTGATAAGAGCATGGGTTTTGACCTGTTTGAAATAGACTGACGTGTCACGCACGGTAGGGCCTAGTTAGGTCAAGGCATTTGTTTAACGTTAATGAAATTAATCACATGTTTAAAAAAAAAATGGTTAGATCTCTAGGTTCAGTTCTAAAGATTATACTTGAACAAATTAGATCTAGATTTTTGAAATGATGATTACATTTTTAAAAACAACAGATTGAACAATGTCAACAAGGGCATGATATAGAATTCACGATATATATGTTATTGAAGCCAGTCCATAAACTTAAATGTCTAGACTAGAGAGACTCTGCCCAAGATTCAACAGCCATGTGATGACCATCGTTAGCCTATCATGTCAATAGAAATCACGGGACACGGACAAGTTAAAAATCGAAGACAAGAGACCACGTTATTTTCTTTTTGTCTCTTTTGCTTGCAGAACAAGTGCTGGTTTCTCACTGTCCCAAACTACGTTCCCCAAAACAATCTTCTACGCCATATGCTAGAACGAAACATAATGTCTCACGGGCGTTCACATATATAAAAGAGTCATAAATAACCACCAAATACCTTATAAATAAGCTGTTC
Organism: Lepidonotus clava; assembly: GCA_936440205.1. Classification (NCBI taxonomy): domain Eukaryota; kingdom Metazoa; phylum Annelida; class Polychaeta; order Phyllodocida; family Polynoidae; genus Lepidonotus; species Lepidonotus clava. Next base: position 38,016,359 of record OW387140.1, read on the forward strand.
ATGTCTTTGTTGATGTTCCCACAACTTCGTGTTGACGAATTTCCTCCAAAACGGAACTCCCTCCCCCAAGGTCAAGGCCAACCGGAACCGGAAACCGATCGAGTCCCCCGTGGTTGCCGAGTGAGCTTTTGAAGGTCAGGTTCAGCGAAGAAAACACCGAAAATGTCTGCTTTTTGGCGTCAAGTTGGCATGAAGTAAGTATTTTCTGCATTTACGAAACACATAAAGTACTGGTGATTCTAAATGTGGCGTTGTTTTGGTTAGATTGTGGCTAAAATTCGGGGAAAACAAGAAGGTAAAGTCACCGGTCGAACGCTTGCCTTTCGTGCACTTGCGTTTGACACTCTTGTGTCAGCTTCAACTTCAAACTTCAAAACCGGCCACTGCACTCTCTCTCTGGTATTATTAATTATGAAAGTAGTATTGTCTGTATTTGAGCTTCTTTATTATTAAAAAAAACATTGCCCTTGACAAATGATCACATTGCGTCTTTGCCATGGCATTGGCATTGCAAACACGATAGGCATAGGGAGCAGTAAAATTGTGGGTTTCTCTCTTCACTGTCACTGACTTCAGTTTTTCTTGGGACTTGTTACTTAGTTTACAAAAGAATAGTTGGAATGTATTGTGAAGCCAAATTCATTACGATCAGGTCCACTAGGCCTAGGGATCATACAACCACATGTTTACAGTTCAGACCCTACAATGATAGGAATACCCTCCACACCAAAGGCAAAGACTAAAGAGCAAAGTAAAACAGGGTGATGACCGATGTCACACACAGATATTAGAAGATGATGTTTAAGATGAGATATTGACCTTGGAAGTGTAGACAGATAGCTGAAAACGCCTACCGGTATGTGTAAAGGCCCTTGTTGCAAACATACAAAAACAACTGACAAATTATTTACAGAAAGACTTTATCATTTATTGTACAAATTTCTTTTGTCTGACAGTTATAATAATTAAAGGGCGCCGTCATTGGGGACGTGTTTTGCCCGTTTAGAACGTAATAATGCAACGTCATTGGTCACGTCGTGAATTTGGCACGGCGTTAGGCCCTGGGGGGGGGGGGGGGATACAACTTAACAAATTACGTCCGTCTCACGGACGAGAACGTCCCTTTAATATGAATCAACCTTGAAAATGACTTACAAAAAAATTACATGTTCTTTTTTTCCAGCTATGTTCAGTACTCCCGCATCTGTGCCAGCGTAGTCCGGCAATGCATGAAGGGGGACAAAGTTGAGATAGCGAAGCGCGGTGAGGGCCTTATCAAGCCCACAATGTGGAAGGATGGAAAAGCAATCAGTAAGAAGAGTTCTATTTCTGTTTATTTCTAATCATGATACCATTTTTTAAAAAATGTTTCCAGCAATCCCTGAACGAAAGTAACACGTAAAAAAAATTGAGTTTAAAAGAAAACTGTTAATTTTGAAATTCAAAATGGATTGATCTTTGTAATGCATTTTTTTTTTAATTATATTTTTTTTATTTTGAGGAAATTCAAATACAATATAATTAAAAAGGAAGGGTCTTTGTATTTCTGGATCGTAAGACCAATCTTTGAATCAAATTCAAATTTAAGAGGTGCAGTCAACTTGTGGTTTGTCCAACTATTCCCCATTCAAAAACGTAAACTTTCTGAAATTCATTTCAATTTTAATGACATAATTTCTGCTCGTATCTTTTACAGACGGAAAGTATGTAGCATTCTATTTGCTATTGCAATAAATGCCCTGTGCTAAATACAATGGCATAACTTTAAAGGATTTTGCAAACCCCCGTTTGCTACCCCAGACCATTTACATGTACCTATTTTCCCCCTTGACAGCCTGCTAATTAAGCATGGTCTTATTGAAATCCCAATTGGCAACCACTTGATGCTTGTCTTATATTTTGATCATTATTACTTCTCTTCGTGCGTTGAATAATATTTGACTGTGATTGCTTTGCTGTGAATGATGTGCCTATCAACAAATATTCTATGCCTAAAGTGTGTTTCAATCTTGCTTGTAGTTCCAGCATGATTTTTTAAAGCGATTTTATATCTGCTGTACATACCACAGCTTAGGACTGTCATTTTGTCAATGTTTTTTTTTGTTTTTTTTATGTGTTTCTGATATTTCATGATCCCCTTTCCCCCTTCTTACAGAGAAAGCTGCAGCATGGTAGGTTTAGTCAGAGTGGAGAAGGTTTTCCTGTACTAACAATAGGATTTTGATTCATCACTTGTTGTTTTTGCATAATGTATTTTATGGAGTTGGTGTTACTCGTTTTCTGTTATACTGATAAACTCGTGGTCTTATGTAAAATGCCCCCTAAACATCTTTTGGCGCTTGACCAATTATATCGAACATAAGCTCTTCATGTATAAACTATATATATATATATATATATATACACATACACACTAACAGTGTTCGAGACTGAAAATTTTGGCTCTCGGCCATCCGGGCTGATATTAATATCATTTATGTCAACAACAAAAAATCGGGCCGATTAAACAGTGTTTTCCCCATTTTTTGTTGGCCCTGATCCAAAATTATCGGCCATTGGCCGACGAGCAGGCATTAATCTCGAACACTGACTAATTAACGAATATTATGAATATATCAAGTAAGTCGGTGAAAATAGCACAACCACTCCATAGACTACATAGATTTGCAGAGTTACACGAAGGTTCTATTTTTCATCTGGTATTGTGCACAAAACTTTGTCATGAGTGATATGCAAAATACTTGTTGGTTTGAAATTTGAGAAGCTATAAGCCTAAGATCTAGATACTGTTTAGAATATATCACGACTATTAGATACTGTATAGTAAAACTTAAAAGTATTTAAAATTTCGACATATGTTTACTAAATTCAATCAGGCTAGGAAAACTGGTGTACCTCCCTGCCCTTAATATCCAGATACACGTAGTGGATGTCCGATTTTGATAAAAAAAATTAACATTTGATTACTATTTACTTTTTACAAAAATGTCAGGACGGACGCAATAAACGCTAAGATACTATTTTGACGATCCGGATTTAGCCCCAGTTTTCCTCGCCTGTATATTAACTTAATCGATAAGGATTTAGTTAACAATTAATCAATTGATACTCCAGATTTATTCGGTTGGTTCAGCATTGGAACAGATAATTTATTGAAAAAAGCGGCTACCGCGTTTCATATAGAGTATACATTGAAAAACTTTCTGATTCCAAAGTAACACAAAAACTGTTAAACGCAGAGGAAGTTATAGAAGTAGTAACAAGCACAGTCTTTATTGATGCACAATGGTCATTTGGTGGGTGGTGATTGTTGAGTCAGTTGTAGTGTTTTGCACCTAACACGAAGTGTATTCCATGTACATATAATTACATTGTAATGTTTACACAAGTCTTTGTTTTCATTTATCATACGTCTCTGCGTCAACATATGACATAAACTTGGCCTATTTTCATTCTAAAATATTTCTTTCTGATACCAATAAGTGAATTCAAGTGTTGATTTCCGTCTTTTAAGTTACATACTAGATTATAATTTGATATAAAATGAGAGATATATTTGTATTTATATGTTATTAGTTTCTTTGCAGAGATATTAACATAACCATTAATATGTTTTGAAAATAAAACCATTTTTTCTAATGAATTTCCATCACACTTTCAGAGAATGAATCGTAGGCAAACATCTCCAACATGACCTGACTTCATAAAACATCTGGGACCATCAATCAACAACAAAAAACTCCAAACATCCTCGACCCAATTCGTCTTCGGTGCCAGTTTTGCAGACACGCGAAAGGACGTACGATGAATTTGAAAAAAATCATAATTATCAAAACACAGGAAATGATATACTGCAAAACACGGGACTTGTTTTGACGATTTGTGCCACACTGGCATAATGTTAGAATACAGTGTATACTACCTTAACTGTGTTGTAAAATGGGAACCACATTAAACATACTTTCTATACAAAGTATTCTTTTGTTTCATCTTCTTTGTCAACAAGTTAAACCATTATAGTCTAACTTCAACTTCAATCTCACCTTCACCGTCCTTTCGAGTTAGTTGTGTTTCACTTGTGTTTGTGTTTTTTTAAGCTGTGTCGGAAAACATGTTAACGTAAATCAGCCCGTTCTTGAATAAGAATTAAGTTCAAACCCCCAAAAAAACTACTCTTGTGCAATTTCGTTATCACCATTGTTCAGTCTGAAAGGTTTTGTAAAACTAGAGATTTGAATGTTATGCTGAAGGACCGGCATTATTCTGCCAACAGTGGATTGCATTATTTACAGTGCAAATATAGAGGCACCAGATGAAAATAGATACAAAACGGGAGAGCTCCCAGTCTTCAGGTTCCAAAACGGGAGCTTCTAAAGTATGGAGAAGGCTATATAGACCATTTTTCATGGAGAACCACGCATGCAAATATTCATGAGTTTGTTTATTTGTGATGATTCTAAATGAAAGTTAAAAGACAATTGCTAATTTCTTTGGCTTCATATGTCTCGATTTATATACATTTTGGGGTGCATTACCTCGGAAGGTTTATAATTATATGAATAGCATTAGTGTACATATTTTATATACAAGGAAGAGTTTAGGCAAAACCGGGAGAAATCTATTTTGAAACGGGAGATCAGAAAATTAAAATTAAAAAAAAAAACCAGCAAAAGCGGGAAATATCTGGTGCCTCCGCAAATGGTGTTGATGCCTGAATCATCAAATAGTCTGTTGCAGTCAGACCCACTGTTTCCCAAAGTGATTATTATGTAAGAGCTAAGTAGGTCAGGGACGGACTAATCATCAAAGAGATGATGAGGACATCAGTGCAAGTGGCGCCACCTGAAGTACACTAGCAGGACTATGAGATCCTAATGTTTCTCCATGCCACTAGGTGTCGTTAGTGTGCCGTGGATACTCGCTAGAAAATTGGGTCTAAAATTGATGATATGAGCGATCTTCCAAAAGCAAATCCAAAAGCATGGAAAGTGACTATAGAATTATTGAAAATGTTCATACTGATGTTTTCGTATCTGTTCTGAGACAACTAAGACTTAAACCAGTAACCTTTTTAAGTGAATTGTTCCCACACATCACCTGTAGCAAATGAAGTGTGTTTTAATCTAGTAGAAATGTTTTACAACTCGACCCAGCTAAAGTTTATAGGGTAATACATCATACAGTATACTAGGAAAGACATTCGCTCAGTTGTCATTCGTCTTTTGAAGAACCAAATGAAAGATGGGACTCCGCCTCAGAAGATTTGTACACACCCAGATAAAAAGGACATGTACATGTAGTCCAAGCGATAAAGACCTGCACAGGGTCAGCCTCAAGATATCTAACCGAACATTAGTGTACTTTTTTCCCCTTTCTGTGAGACTGTGTTAGCAATAACAGACATAGCTCGTAATTCAGACGCCAGGCGATGCGACTGGAGATGTCTTTATTGCGGAGATTAGCTCTGCTGGGGCTAGATTATCCCCGAGCTTGATGACCGGCCTATCTGAGCATTGGGAATGTGGTCTATGTAGGCCTAGCGCCATTAGGCTTGGCGAACAGATAGGCGGCCACCATCAAAAACGGCGCATCCGACGGGGGGCCACTGCTTTTGACCGGCCCCTCCAATCTACCGATGAAATTCGCCCTACCCTCTCTTATCTGATACCCACTGCCGTCCCACCACACGCTGGGTTGGCCGTCTGGTCGCTACAGAGCAGAGGTAATTTTTCCATAAATATTTATGAATAATTTCTCTGCCCCCGATGAGATGTGTATCGTAGGACGGAGGGGGTAGGGCGCTATCCTCGTCGCTTATCGCCCCTGGATGGTCCAAGGAATCCTCCCGAGGGTCAGGCCTGTGCTATGGCTCCTGTCAACCAGTGTATAAATAAACGTACCATTCGACATAATGTACAATAATATATTATATACGTATGATGGCAATCGACATGCAGCTACAGGACGTCCTCGTATAGTATTAGTCATCAATAATCTTGATTGAATAAGTTGCGGCAAAGTTTGGGGACGGGATCTATGTATATGCTGTGTAGCCGCAATGCATAGGTAATCGTATCATTCCAATAATGTATTTTTCATGCACATACATGTATAGCCAATGCATGCATACCTTTTACACTTAGATTAGCTTATTACTATAAATAGAGATCACCACGATCCGCAAATTTTGTGGTACACATTACGATTAATCACCATGCTTCAGAACATTGCCATTACACACATAACGTATTGGCCTATACAGCCTTGCGGGAATATTTTTACCTGCCCTAGAGCAACTCACTCACCTTGACGAGCTGCTCGGAGCAGCTCGTTAGCTTCTAGGGAGCAGCTCACTGCCCCCGACGACGCCTAGCGGCGGTAGCTAGCGAGGGGCTGACAGCTTCCGCCCGCGCCGTCCTCAAACCGCGCTCTATCTGCGACAATCGCGCCGTTATCATCGCGCGTCTCTGTGGCCTATCCGTTAGGCGGCGCGGCAGTAGGGGCTGTGACCGTCGGTCGACGATGATATGGGCGTCGGGCGGGCGTCGGGCGCACACGCGGGGCGCCGATTTACGAGCGGCCGTATGGGCACGCGCCGGCCCCGGCCATTCCTTTTCACCCCCGATAAGGGGACCTCAAACGGCTAGGGCAAATGGGGTTAGGCGCCCCACACAATAAATCAGGGCTGACATAGGCGGCTGATTTACTAGCGCCCAAACCAAGGCCCCGGCGCGAACTATCTTGCCGGCCAGAAAAGCCCTGGCGCATTTCGATAAGCAACAGGTTGGCTCGGCGCGCCCACCAAATCTCCCGAGCTCCCCCCGATATCAAAAACCATTTTTCATCGCCTCTATCAGTCGGAGAAACTTTTAAATATCCTGTCAGATGGACGGAGCGCTGTTTTTCATGAATTCCACCTCCGATCTGATAGCACCCACCGACTCCTCCTTATCCAAATCACCATCGGCTTACCTATGAATATGTTGAGGGTGTAATTCTGCCTAACGAGAAACCTTGGATCCGGGTAGTGGCCAGTGGGCGACCGGTAGGGCCTGATCGGGGGAGAGGCCGCGGACCGGGGGGAGAGGTTGGGATCCAGGAGAGTCCGACCGGGGTAAGCCGGGGGATCGGAGATCAAGTCGTCGGGGGCTGGACATTCTCCCCCAGAAGGCTCTGCAAGTATCTATAGAAGGTGTGGGGGTTATGTTGAAGACATGTGCGGGGAGTTGTAAAGTCAATGTAAATTATTGTAAAGTCAATGTTTTTAGTTTGAAACTACATGATAACATGTAGTGCAGAGTAGATTGTTCTTTGGGTGTAGGTATACACAGGAATAATTATCATGGAGCGAATGCCACAGGCCTGCGATTGGATATGTATGTATACATGTATATTGTATGTAGGTATATGAAGAATGCATATGAAAAATAATTGTATCACAATTGTTGAATAATGTTTTTAATTGGTAATAATGGCATTAAGAAATACTAATCTTTCGATTTTAATTGAGAATTGAGAATGCCTGTTAATGCAGCATTAGCTACAGAGCAAACAGAGTCAGGGCTTAGATCACAGGTTAGTATACGTATGTCTGTATGTAGGCCCTATATATATGCGCAAATCTTGTCTGCTTGATGGAAACACAACTCATGTCTAAAGGAGAAGAGACGAATCCCGTACACAAGGATGGGGGTGGGAGGGTGGCGCCCCGGGGCACCCGGGGGTGCCCCCCCCCCCCCCCCCACACACACAAAGAATATTTTTCAAAAAGTTCCACTGTAGGCCTACTGATGAAGCATCAGTACACACTTAAAAAGCAAGAGACCTCCGTGCGCTGTATGTAGTGGAGGGTAAATGCACAGCTAGCTATAGTAGTGATAATTGATGCAGGCCTCGGACCCTCAGCATTCAGAGTTGTTCTAACCATCCACGAGTAAGGACCTGCATTTATAAGGCAGATTGCCTGGCTTTTGGTGTAGCTCCATAGACAGGGAGGAAACCGTCTAGGAACGTTTGTTTGAGTGAGGTGAGTGAACGTAGTGTGTGGACTGGTGAAATGCTATTGGAAAGTCAGTGATGTATATCATATGTTTGGGACATTAATAAAGAAATAACCTTTCGCACAAGTGTTCTTGTCAACTCTTGGCGACCTGAACTACGTCTGGAGCTGATTCATGATCCTTAGGAAGGAGGAGGATGACTTGGAATAGTAACCAAAGGAAGTAATCTATTATACAAATGGAATACACCTACCGCACAAACACAACAGCAATTCAATTACTACGGAGTTCACCACCTTTTCTTTACAAAATCAATGTAAGAACCCTAACAAATGTAACGAAAAGTTCCTCTTGGTGAGTCTCGCCACCCCCTCTATAGGTTTAAATTATGGATATCCCCCCCCCCCCCCACGGCAGCATCTGTATACGGGCCTGTGCCCTGTGTCTGAGACGACATCAGTCCAAATAATAATAAATTAATTTTAAAACAAACCCACAAAAACAGCATCTTTGATATGCCATTGCATGACAGCATGATTTCATTACTCTATCAAACCAATGGTACAATAGCGTCTATATGCAGCGTCGTGTGTTTAAATGGTCGTGTCTCTTCAGCGGGGCATTACACATTATAAAAATTACAAAAGGTGCTGTTAAAAAAGAAGTTGATTATCAACAAAACTGCACATGGTGTCCGGAAACCATGGCAGATTCTTTCATTGCCATATGAGCATCTGCGTTATTAATGTCACTAAGGTAAACATGATTATACATTACTGTTATCATCGTAGAAGCAATAACAACAACCTTTAAAACGTAAAATTGACAATAAATCATTAAAAATAAGAAAAGAACAAAAGCAAATTATCCAGTTACTTCTAAGATAAATAAGATCTGTACCTTTTACTTTTGAACAGGGGTACTAAAAAGACATGAGAATAAAAACTAGGTTGCATGGGCCGATATGCATTAGTACTCTGAATAAGGGGCCCCTATATCCCGTGTCCAATCCAAGAAATTGTCATATTGCATCTATTTGTCTCTACAAAGCTGCGCAATGACCCATGTTAATTTCATAAGAAAAGATAATGTCCCCTATTACTATATATATTTCCACCATCTGCCGCTTTCATGCACTACAGTCATAATGGACATGTCGCGTGTCGAATTTAACCCATATTATACTGCATGTTGTCTTACATGTAGGACACTTTACCAGTTTCTTACCAGTGCTTTTCATCTAATACTTGATTTTTATGCTTAATTATTTTCACTTTATATAGTCTTTCATAAAGCTAGGAGATGACTAATACTTGATTTTCTGGTGGACTAGATTTGAGATGGAGATATGTAAATGGTGGGCTATTCAAAGTGAAAAGTATTGTTTAAAAGTTTAGCGCCATTACGGCCACTATTGATCGGTAAAATGAAATATAATGTCAATTTTCTCAGACAAAATGCTTTCTTTTGCAATGGATTATATTAACGATAATTTAGTGCTCCATCTCCATATATATGATTATGGGGCAGTGAAACAATAAGGGCCAAGCCTGTAGGGACATGGACATTTCTTAGAATTGACAGGGATGCTATATAAAGAGTTGAAGTTAATGTGCAGGGAAAGTGGAGTTTAAATACCAATGGATTCAGATCCGAATTAGGCATATGTCTATGAATAATAAGAATAATGAAAGTCTATGAATTATAAATTAACAATTTCCCTCCAGAGAGCTCTATTCATTTTGCTGGAGAAAAAATGGTCTCAGGTAAATCATTGCGTTGACACGGTGAGCCATTGGCAACAACTCAAACTGACCAATAGGCATCAAGTGACCAATGGCCAGTCGCCACTGACCTTTCCGTTTGACATTGGCGATAACCTTGAAGCTGAGCGTTTCCGCGCATGCTCAATGGCCGTCTTTCGCCTGGCGTCCTATCACCAGAGGGCGCTGCGATCACCACCCAAATCATCCTCTACATATGCTAGTCAGGTTTGCGGGGCTAGGCACCAAGGTCTTAAACATGGCTACTTTTACTTAATCTTGATTTAATGTTTGTTGCAAGTCGCTATCAAGACGCACAATCCGGTCAGGTGTATTTGCCGGCAGGCTCTGGCAGACGACTTTCTTGCATGGCGCCAAAAGGTCAAGATAGGCGCGTTTCAAAGGCAACGCTTTCAGCGCCAATTCTGCTTTTGACAGAAGGCTTTTCATTCACACATGCCACGGCTGTATGTCAAGGGATATTCACGATAAAGCTCCAGTGTTAATCTGCAAACTTTTCGGGTATTTTGCCTTGAGAAATGCTTTCCGTAAAAATAGCGTTCTCCGTGGGAGTAAGCTCAAGCATAATTCTAAAAGAAAAAGAGTTTTTTTTAGAATAATTATTCATTTGAATCTTTGATACAAACGTTTCAAAATCTTTTCATTTTAAGATTTAGCATACTTTAAACATCTAGAAGAATGTTAGCTTTCCATTTGGCTTTACTTATTCAAAAGGGACTTCTTAACGACAGGGATGTAAGTCAGGGTTAATGAAAAAATCTGAAACCTTAGAGAGAAAATTTAGAATAATCTTAAAATGCTATAAAAAGACATGTAAGGAATTCAGTTTGAAAATTTTTATTTGGGGTGATGATGCGAAAAAGTCTGAAATCAGATTAAAATCTGAAAACTTGCATCCCTGTAACGAGGCCTGCCAATTCATTAAATCATGCAAGAACAAACATGGTAGGAACACATACTCGGGATGGAAAATATGAAGAATCCGAACAAAATTTGCATTTTAGGCAATTTTTAGGGGCAAAATTTTTGGAGCAAAATCTCAGTATAAAATAGGTATAGTACAACATAATTTGTATCGAGAGGATGGGTTGGTTTGGAGGTACTTTGGGTGGGGTAATTATGTAAAAGGAGTCAAATTAATATATTAAATGCTTTATAAATGTTCATTTCCAAACATGCAGAATCAATTGAACTTGCAAAGCCTGGTTTGTGAAAATTCGTTTTATAAAGTTTCCAGTAGAGATATCATATAATTTGACTAGACTTCTCTTATCTTCGGTTACTGTCCCCTTTTGTCTATATTTGATTCAGAACTTATACTCAAACACCTTTAGAGTTTATGAAAACAAAAATAAATAAAATTAAATGCTGATTAAGGCACCGTTAATCTTAGCCTGACAAGACGAGAACGGCTGCTTAATATGATTTTACAGAACTTCTAGACTTTTCGATTGCACTTCATAATGGAGTTCGCTATGATTTAATGCCATATTCTTATTTCTTTCGTTCCTTATTTAATTAAATATAATTATAATATTGAATGCATATTAAGAAGAAGTCTAAAAATAAAAAAAGATAATGGGATGGTCAAAAGTGTTATTATGTTCATTTTATTTGTCATGATAATACACGTTCACATAAAACAACAAGTAGCACCGCACTGGTTGGCAAAACAGTCAAGTTCAACTTCTTCAAACCATTGGTATATTCATACAGCTCTTAACTAGCTTTAGCACTAGACATAAATTAGACTTATAAGTGACCATGAATGAATCCATGTTTTCATTTACGGTATTTTTACATATAATAATTACAACGAAAAGACATTGGCTTTCCAAGTGAAGCATAGAAAGAGGAATATCTACATGTTTATGAATGAAATGAATAAATAACAGTAATAAGTTTGTAGATTTTGGAAATCATGAACGTTTTCTTTGTGTATACAAAAATGAAAGATATTTCCAACATAACAATTTGTTCATGTATTGTGGAATTTGAAATCCCTATGATAATGAGTAAATCAATGATATGATATCAAACAGAACGTAATAAAAACTGATTGTTCATTCAAGCATCAATAACCATTTTTGAGGGTCTAAATTAAGCACTTTCCTATTGATAGTCACAAATCGTTCACTCAATACAAAATGAGATATGGCACAAAATAAAGTTAGAAACAGACTTGAAACCAATTGCAAAAAAAAGAAAATATGTCGAAACACACTGGATCTAATAGTGTACTGACGGAGAGACACAGATATCAACCAACTATAGGCTATTCTTCAATTACCATTCTACAACTATTTTAAGTGTAAAATATCCATTAGCTTGGCATGGTGGGTATCATCAAGAATTAGAATGGTCCTCTTGTTTACCAACTTTGGCTGATTAAAGCTCTAGTACCTTGGTTGCATATATTATACTATAATCAAGGACAGTGACTCTGGTCTGATATGACTTGAGCGGATTGGTCAGTGTGAGTGGACAGTAGAGGTATGAGATGGGGTCAGTAAGAAGTGACCACACCCTGGTACAATTAATTCACAGAGAGGTCAAGAAGACCTGATTATAGACTGACGGCCATGAGAAGAAAGTCAAAAGGTGGTGTTCCACAATACAAATTTATATACTACTTATGATTATTTACTTGCTAATTAAATGATTATTTCTGTTCAAGGTCTCATTCTCTTGCTGTATGGTTAACAAATAATCATATTGTAATTCTCTTGCTTTACTTTTTGTCAGCAAAGAAGTACATTGTATTTCATTGTTTGCGATTTACGAATTTGCAAGGAATCGCAAGAAAATCGCAATGTAATCGTACTGTGGATCACCACCTTCACTGGCACACCACCACGCACCACGACTCGAACACAGAAAGCATTGTTTTCACCACTATCTACATTTATCACAATCACATTAGAGTTTATGAAAAAAAGAAACATGGATCTTAATATTAATCAGAGACTCTACAATAATATAGCAATTTATTTATAAAGTCTCTAGATCAATATGCAGAAAGAAAACATTGGATAATCCAAACGTTCTTTAGTAAAGTCTTCACAAAGTGTAGTATTAACAACAAGTGTAGGCTTACAATGATTAAATAATCATTGCGTATTATCAGTGAGAAATATCCTATTCGGGTGTACATGAAATTGTTCTGGATTGTCTGTGATTCTTTGGTATTCAGCGTGTTATCTTCTATACATACATACATATCTTCAAGTACGGATGGTATAGGTCTGGACATATTACGATGACGCTCGTCGGCGGCGCCCTTTAAGATCTATCGTTCCGTTCACTAGTAATAAGGAATAAATAATCATCTTATCTACAGACAGGCCAGCCTGCCCGGCTTAAGTATAACCCAGAGTGCACTGATAAAACCCCCTTACATCGTGTTTATCCTTTCTTACCTCGGTAAGACTTGTTTATATGACAAAGCCCGATCAGGATCAACACGAGGTCAGTAAAGCTTACCACGAGGTCGGTAAAGCCTTACACGAGGTCAGGCAAGGTTTCTGCCGTGGGGTTGCACGCACCCAAAAAGTTATACTCATATATGTACATTGTCAACTTGTATTTTCGAATCATTCATTTTTTTCTCACTATGCTATGCACTCACGTACTCACAAACACAATTAACTTCACATGCAAAGTGGAAGAGGGATTCACTGGATTTGTTACTATCTATCAAATAGTTTGTGCTGAAATATCAAATGTTGTTTTTTACGAAATTGAAAAAGATAAATAATTTTTCTTATGAAACAAATCGACCACATGGTTTTGATTAAAATGGCTTTGATGCAAATTGTTGTATTATACTTGAAATATGAATGGCACGGAAGCTATTAACATTTCACTTGGGTGGGGGGGATCGTGGGCAATCTGATTGGAATCTACCTTGGTATTCTATGGCTAAACGATTTATTCACAATGACTATCTACACCATACCAACAATGACGGCATCAAATAAGTTAACGTGGCAAGATTTGTACACCGATTTGATTGTCTTTGCAAATTCAATTCATTGTCCTAAGTGGAAGGAGAACCACAATAATATACAAACTATTTGTATATCATCTTTTGTATATTATGAATTGTATATTATTATTTGAGAACAGACTAGGAGACTCCCGAGCACTCCCTCTCTCCGGCATGGGAGTTACAGTAGTAGCGCTTATGGGCCATGAAGGACGACATGTAGACGAACGTTATATCGCACTGTTTGCAGTAGTTCAGGCCTGTTTTGTCGCCCTTTTTCTGCATGAGCAGCTCGGAGGGACTCAGTTCAGTCTGGCCGTTGACTGAGGGACTGTTCGGGCGACTCGTTGGGCGACTCGACGCGACCTCGCGCGACATCGGCATTTCAGGCGACGCTGACTTATTGTTGACTGTCGGGGAGGTGGATGGGGTTCTTTTTGGGAGTTCTGGGTCGCCATGGGGGGTATGGGGGGTGAGGGCCGGGGGATGGGGTGAGGAAGGAAGACTCAGCTCACTGCAGCTTTTATTTGACGGACATCTGTTTTGGTTGACGTCGTTCTCCATCTTCTCGTGCTTGATGACGATTTGCTCGGGGCTGCGCGCAGGTTCCGGTTTGAGCTGCTCGCGGGGCGGACTACTTCCGGTGCGTTCCCCATCACTTCCGGTTCGATCCCCAAAACCGCCGCTAGGGGGCGTGGTGCCACGCGAACGCGGGCGGTCCACTTCCGGTGACGCGGTGCCGACGATGGCGCGCGGAGAGCCCTGCCGGAAGTCGCCGCGATCGTCGATGACTTCCTTTTTCATCGGCGCCATCACTGTGGATTCAACACTGTCTGTGTTTCTTGAAAACCCCTCCGCCGACTCTGAGTGGTTGTCGTCGGTGCTATCCTCCATGGAGGACGCCCTCGTCGCCCCTGCCGACGATGACGACTCGTGGACGCGCTTCACATGTCGCACCAAGCTGGCTTTATCATTAGTGACCAGGTCGCACGAGCGACATGCGTACGTCGCCTCCTGCATGTGCACGCGCATGTGCTGTCGGAGTCTGCCCGTGTCGGAAAACGCCTCATTGCATGTCGTGCACACATGCGGCGCCTGGCGGCGAAGCGGGGAGAAATTCTCCGCTTTTTCATAACCCTTCCTGGACCGACGTCGTTTGTACGGCTCGTTCTTCAGCCGGATCAGTTCCGCTTCCATGTCCACAGGGTTGGCGGCGTCGGCGACGGCTGTGCGGTGTCGGCGCGGGATGAGCGGGGGTTCTTCATACTCCACCATGTTGTCATCGGTGAAAGGGTGGCCCTCGTCCACGTGCGTTTTACCGTGCATGCGCATACCGCGTACTGTGTTCCCGCGGTATCCGCATATAGTGCAGCGGTACGCTTTGGTCGGCGCGTGGCTCTTGATATGCTCAACCAACCTATTATCGCTTTGGGTTATGAACTCGCAGTAAGGGCATCGGAGTAGGGGCATATGGGCGCTGGCCGCTTTGCAGAAGTGTAGCTTGAGCAGGCGGTAGGACGGGTAGGTGTGTCCGCAGTGGGGGCAGCCGTGGACGCCTCCCTCCTGGTGGCCATCCGGGGAGTTGGAACCGGAACCGGAATCAGGACGGGAACCGGAAGACACCGCCTCCATTTCCGGATTTCCTGGACTGGTTCGATGTTGTTGCTGCTGGATGTGCTGCTGCTGCTGGTGGTGTTGGTGGCTTTCCCGCGCCGTGCCGTTTTCTGCTGTGTGATTCTCCTTATTGTAAGGGCAGTAGAACTCCTGATGCGCCGTCAGCGTGTCAATCGAACTGAACTTGATCTTGCAGGGGATGCAGTAGAACTGGAGGAAGTTCTGCTCCATCATGGGTAAGTCTGTTTTGTTCAACCCTGGAGGAGGAGGGGGCGGGGGCGGGGCGGCGGCCACTGGAGGAGTGAGGGCCGGGGAGGTGTTGCTATGCTGTGGGGACAGTGAGGGGCAGTGGGCAGGGGAGCGACCCTCACTTGTAGGGGTCAGGGCCCCATTGCGGACCCCCTGGGCGTCCCCTGGATGGTGGGGCACTGGAGGAGCGGCCGCCCCTGGGGACATCTCCTTAGCCAGCAGCCTCTCCCGTTTTGAGATCCTCCTCCCGGCGCAGTAATGCTCCTTGTGAATGAGAAAGTTTTCGTGTTTGTAGAACACAATGTTGCACTCCATGCATTTGCTGATGTTTGGGGGTGGCGCCAACATCATGGCGGCTGTAGCGGCGGCGTGCTGGTTCATCATACTTATCACCTGCGCCTGCGCGGCCAGGAGTTCGGCGGTGGGCGGCGGGATACCGGTCACCCCCTCTGGAGGACGGTCGGGGGTGCGGTGCCCCAAGGACGGCTCCCTCTGGAGGGCGCCCGGAGAGGCCGTCTGCGGAGAGCGGTCCGACGTGGGCGTCCTCCACTCCCTCTTAACGCTCAGATCCTGCGGCTCCGTACCAGGGTCCTTGGGACGCTCCTGGGCTTCTCCAGTGGGGCTATGCGCCGGGACGCGCTCGTGCTCAGAGGGGGACGCCCTGGAGGAAACCACAGGACTTTCCCTCTTACAGCTCAGGTCTAGCGGCAGCTCCGACTTGTTTTCAGCGCCGCGCAGCGCTGCAGCAGCGGCGGAAGCGGAAGTCGACGATGATGATGACGACGATGCAATGGCGGCCACGGCAGGGCCGGGACTTCCGGTGAGGCTCCGTGGATGGTGGGGCACCTGGCTCTGTCGGGGCGGTGACTGCATGTTTGGCGGTACAGCTATGACTGGCTGGAGGATAACAGTTGGGGTGCTAATGTTCCCCATGGCGCTTGGGGCCACCATTGGCGCGGCGACCACGATCGTCGGCTGCTGGCCCAGGAAACTGTTCATGGTCTGGGAGGCGCCCGGAGAGCGCAGGAAGCTCTGGACGGCGTAGGCGGCCGCCTGGGTGGGCAGGAAGGACGCCATTTGCTGATGAAGCTCCACTTCCGCTTGCGACACCGCGGCGGCGGCGGCAGCAGCGGCGGACGTAGCCGTCGGGGGCGGCGGGAGGCTCCCCTCATCCGGATTGCCACTCCCTCTCCGCGTAGCACAATAAAACTCCTTATGCCCCATGTAAGTCTTCCGCGAGGAAAACTGAATGTTACACTCCCGACAGAAGTTATCCGCGCTACTATACTCCATCTCCATATCCGGGCTCGTCGTCCGCGAACGCGAGTTGCTCTCGTCAGTGCTGGTATTATGCATCCTCAGATGGCGATTCAAACTGATCTTCTTATCTGAGGAATAGGAACAGAAAGGGCATTGGAATGATAGCCCTGTTTTGGGTGTTTTACTCGGTGGCGCGTCCGGGGAATCATCACCCGAGGAGGGCCGTCGGAGGTGTTTCTCTTTTGGTGTGGAGGTGGCGCTGCGGTCGCCGTCCGAGCGGCGGCTGCTCGCTGGGCTGAGCTGCTCCCGTTTCATCTGGGCCAGGGCGAGGTGTGAGTCGATCCCACCTGCTCGCTGCTTGCCGTAGCTGGAAAGTTCGTCCGATTTGAGCCGGTCCACGTCCATGCCGTCTGCTGAAAAGATATGAAATATACGTGGTTGTTAGTGGTTTGGTAAAGATATACAAAATGTACTTGAATATTAGTGGTTTTGTATTATGCTGAATATACATGCATGCATATTAGTTAACTTAACGGTACACCAAAAACCAACTGTCTAAGAGTGATCATTGTATGACTTGGAATACAGGTAATTAATTTTGACTTGACATGTACTAGAAAGTAGAATGAATAACTTTTATAATAAACAGAAGAGTGTAAACTTTTCCAACTTAGGTCACTTCCCTTCATTGCCCTAGAAGACACACAAAAATCACTTCAATGAATTATTATGTCCTTCTATAATCCGCATTTAGGCCTATACGGACCCAGCCCTGCACTTGCAATATGCAACCAAGTAAATGCTAAAAGTATGGGACTGCAATCTCTCCTTGCTCAAATCCCTACCCATATATGTCGTGTGAGATGTCCCAATAGATGGGTTGCCTTAATCATAACTGGCCCTTCCGTTTAGGCCTAAGCTCCATACACCAGCCTCTAGCGGGCCACCCATGAACTAAGCCACGATTAACATCTCACTGACCAGTCCCAATAATAACTGATAAGCATTTATGGTTGAGTCGTGACAGACCGTTCAGGGCGGAGCAGAGGTTTTTGTTGAGTCACCAGTCAGGAGTGATGATGATAACCGGCCTTGACCTCTGTGACCCCCACCAGCCTGACCTTGAGATCAATAGACTGGAGCGGCCAAGGTCACGCCAGATCGAAGGGGTCCAATTGCGGCGGATTACCAGCGAACTGGTCACTGACCGATACTTTGAGGATAGCCGACTTTTATTTGACCTTCATCCAAGTGTCCAGTTTAGGCCTAGGCCTAGTCTGTCCACTGGGGCCCCCATGACGTATGCTACTGCCCACAGCCTATCACAGCCCACCGCGATAGGCCGAGAATAATAGCCAAATCATGCTTTTGTAATTACAGCTGATCAATAACATCAGAGGAATCGCGGGGACCAGCTCTACAAACCGGGCCCAAGTTGCTGGTCCTCGGCCGGCGGTACGAGTTGGGCATCTGATTGCCGCGTCCCAGCGGACCAATCAAATGACAATAAATCAGGTCGGAATCTGCATGTGTACTGCGCATGCCCGGTGTATCAGAATTATGCGGCCTTTATCAGGTGGTGGCCAGGCGCCATGACATCGGTGGGGTGGGGGGGGGGGGGGGAGGCAAGGACGCCCCACCCCAAAGGCCCAAGGTCATCCGACCCCTCTCTCTCGTCACTTCCGCTCACTGGTATAGGCCCTAGTTGGTGGTGAGTAGGTCCAGTCAACAAGTGACGGCGATGGGTTCGGCAGGGGCGGATCCAGAGTCAATGCTCTGGGGGGGGGGGGGGGGGGTCCCCCTTATAAAAATGAAAAATAAAAACACAATTTTTACTCTGATCTTCCAATTTGAAGATGCTAAAATTTTATCCCCTTGGTCGGGGGGGGGGGGGGGGTGGAGGGGGAGGGGGTAATTGCCCCGTTTGCCCCCCCTTGGATCCGCGACTGTTCGGGTGGGGAGGGGTATCATTTTGAACCACTTAAGTTAATGATTATCAAATACCCTAGGCCAATATCCAAATATATGGAGTCTGGATCAAGTGATTAATTATATAAACCCTTTGGTCGGACTTATTTAACCTGATAGGCCCTTTTAGTCTCTAAAGTAACTTAGTTCGAGTCTACTTCAGTAGGATACTCCAAAACAACCGCTTTGAAAATTAGGCTTTAAGGGAAGTTAAATCAAACAGAAATGGAATATCCGGGAGGATTCCGGCTATGGCTATCCAAAAGCTATTGGCCAAGAAACACAAATGGGCAAGCAAAACCTCCCCATGCACGACCAGAATGTTGTCTTCTATTACTGCATTTTAGGTCAGCGGTGTAGTCGGGAATACCCCTGCTTTCTTGTCTCCAGCAGTTCAAGCGGTTCGTGGAAGGGACCAGTACGTCACTGTTTGCGTGACGTGGCGTCTCGTGTTGGTCCCATCTAAGATCTGCACAACGCCACTTCCCCGGATCCACAGGATCGCCGCAATACTACAGCATTCCGACTATACACCCGTGATTTCACGTACTCTTTGCCTTTTTATGAGTCCCACAAGTAACACTCCGCAGTGCTATTGGCAATTCGTTCTGACTAATAAAGAAACGTCTTCGAATCGGTGTTAAAATACGCGACGAATTTCTATCCATACAGATATGATTTGGGGCCTTCCATAAAGTATGTACGCATCAAGGGGGGGGGGGAGGGGGTCTGCGTACATTCTAGTACAAATCCAATGGGTATTTTTGCCTAAGGGGGGTGGGGGATGTGAGATTTTTGAAAATGTGCGTACATTCTAAATTGAAGGCCCTTTTTTTGTTGTAGAACAATGTCAAAGGAATGTGTAAGCATTCTATTCAAGCATTCACGATCATACACGATCGGCGCATCATAAGATCCAGTGACAGGGAGGGGGCGACTTGGGGAAAAGATGGGTGGGAACCTGGGGGTGCGCCCCTCTCCCTTTAGTAGCGGCGGCGGACACTGAGCAGGGTAGATAGCAGACCAGTGGTCACTATCTGACCCCCCAGATAAGGCCTGTCCACCCATCTCACGGCCACCAACATCTGGACACTGGACAAGACCATTAATCACCTAGTGGAGCCTCCAGGGAGAGAGGGCTAGGTTTTTTCTGGGTCTGGGGGACAGGGGGGTCTGGGGGGGTCTTTACCCCCTCCCCCTTGGGGGTCGTCGGGCTTAAATGGGCGGTAAATGTGGGTGGACGCCCCCAGACCTTGTTTAACGTGTCGTAACCTGGACACTAACGTCCGGACCGGCACATTATCACAAACGACCGAGAGCATGACTTGTCTATGACGTACATGTGAGGTGTACAAAGGCAGGACCGGATCCAGTAATTTTATGGAAATGCCACGGGAAATGCTTGTTTAGTAAACAGAAGAAGGAAAAGCAGACATAGAATATTAGAAAAATTCCCGATTCGGCTTTTGTCACAATTTTACAGAAAACCCCTAAGCTCTTAGTAGGACCCCAATCTAACTCAACCAATATCTGTGCCCAGTCGATTAAACATTATTACTGAGTAGGCCTATATTTCACACTTCTCTTTCACAAGAGAGATGGGCTTTATTACGATGACATTCACTGTATAGCGCCAACTGCTAATCGTCCGTAAGTATACTTATCAAACTGGAGCCAAGTAAGCCTCCGCGTCGCGCACAGTGTAGCCTGAACTAAATACCCAATTCCATGTACTACTAGCGTCCAGCGCAACACTGACCCGGAGTTCAGAGGTTAGGGCTAATACGACAATTCATGCAAGGACAACAGCTTACTATAAAGTTATGCAAAGTTTAGATAGTTGTCGGACTTTCTCTTCAGCTTTAAACGTGTAAAACATAGTTTCCTCAAAATTAAATCTAGACTGACCACAACAAAAATATCTCCATATAGGCGATATAGTACATGTATTCTGAAAGATCCCACCACTTCCAACTGATACAATCAAAGCCCACCAAAAAAAACTAACTCAAAACCCCTTAAACTTATCACCACAAAAACACTATAATAACTAATAACCATTTCAAAGGTCACGTGACATCTCAATCATCATCGGCGCATGCGCGGTGTGTGGCGGAAGTCGCCCTTTGAGACGCTGCCGACGATGAAAGGGGTCCCTGATCATTAGATGGCCCCTATCTGCACCCAGTCGGTCATTTCAGTGTCTTTTAGATCAAGCCGGCAGTCACTCAACGTCAGCTCTCTCTATGCAAATGAGCGCCCAGGGCGACCTCTGGTGAGTGACCAATGAAGCCCTTCCGGTTGAGGCGGACTGACTGACCAGTGGGTGGGAGTGACCATGTGAAATGCTGGGAAAATGAGGGGGGGGGGGTGAGGGATGGGGGGGGGGGGGGTCAATGGCCGATGAAAACTGAGGTTTTTTTTAAGAAGGAAACTGGGTTAACTAAATTATCATGATTTCATTAAACAGATAATTCAAATGATATTATGTACTTAATTATGTATATTCGAAATAGACTTATTGGTGTCAGAAAATTTAGAGGAAGGCTGCTCTCTATTGAACGTTTACCAGTTTACTGTAGTTTAATAGTCATTTTGTTTTAGAAACAACAAATGGTACCAAGTCAAGAAACCCATGGAGGGAGGGGGATCCGTTTCTCTATAAGAGAAAACTACTCTAACACTGAAATATACTCAGTGTAACAATTATTCTACGATAGCTGTAATTCAACTCCAAATATCACAGGTTAATAATCTGATATTACACATCTTTATCAGAGTCAAATTACAACCCACGCCAGTTACTAACTCATCAACATTCTAGCCATTTGCTGACCACCCACCCATATCATCGGGGAGTGGTCAGCAGTGGTCAGTGACGTGTGATTGACACCCCTGACGTGGGATCACGACCCCCTCCGGCCACAGGGGGGTCAAGGGGGTCAGGGGTTATCAGAAAGTGGACAGGGGCGAAGATTAGTAGGGTGGGCCCTAGCTGGGATTAACGTCGGATTAGGAGACGGCGGGCGGGTTATTGGTCAGAGGATTAAGATTAGGGCATTTGTTTCTGACAAGATGGCGATATGTAAACGATGCTCAGTGACTCGGTGATGGAGATAGAGCACGCCACACGTCAGGGATATGGACGGATGGCCCACACACTGTGGTGTCAGAATAATTGATGGGATAGACCAACAATAGGATTACTAGGGATTACTCAGTGAGGTTTTATCAAAAACTAAATCACGAGTGAAACTTTTGAGTTATTTTCATAGCCCTGGGGAAAAGAAGCCTGGATTTTGTTTTGCTATGTGTTGAGTGTAAAAGATTAGTAAGTACTTAAATTCAAGTATTAGTATTTACTGTATAGACTATAACATGGATTCTATTGTTATCCTTTCTTGCTAGAGAGAACGCGCTAGACGGCTTACTTGACCAGTAGCGGAGTAGATGTCGTCATAGCAGTTGAGTCTCGAACTAGAACTATTTTGAGTGTTTTTTTAAAGTTGATTAAGCCTATAGTCGTCGAAATTGTGTCATTATTTGCTTCCATTCTCTAATAATTACATCAGCTACCGGATAGTCCAGTAGAGGTGACTGACCATAGAGGCAGGTTGTTATTTGCTGGGGTGCTCATGCTGATAGGTGAAGATGTCAACTAGTAAACAGGACGATCTTCTTTCTTATTCACCACCCAGTGAGACTTACAGCTTTCCGGTCAAGGGCTTAACTATAAGGACTAACTGTTAGGGCCAACGCCCTCCCATCCCCACCACATCTCCAATAATCCATGGGAGGTGTATTTAAGCCTCTTCTCCAGGATCTAATCACTATCTCCATGCAAAATTCCTACACCTGCTCTATTTCTTTGGTGTATGATATTTGTCCTGGATATTGGCCAAGGGTTTAAAAGTTAATCCGAGAAGTCCCACAGTCCAGGAGTTAGTTAGTTAGTACGGAGTTTGTGGCTATCTGACCGTGCTTAAGGTTTATCACCGCCACTGACAGATCTCTCACCTTTCTAGGGTTGACCTCCCGGCGCCCGACACCCTGGAGGGCCGCCCGGAGGACCTCGGCCATTGTCAGGGTAAGTGTAGCGTTAAGACGATAGGCGGTGGGGCCTCATCTGACCAGCCTCCTTACACTCCGACTGCTCCCCCCCCCCACCCTTAACGCCTGGAGGAGGCTGGAGGAGGCGTGGGGGAGTGGGGAGGGGCTGGAGGATAGGTCTCAACAAGTTGGCTTCTGTCAGTTTATCTGGCTTCACTTCTGAAGTGGTTGGCCATTGATACACTGAGGTGACGACAAACTACCCCTTAACTACACCTATTCCATTTACGCCCCTCCCCCCAACCGAATACACCCTCCCCACCTTCCACCCTACAAGACCAATGGCAAAACCACCCACTGCTATATACCCAAACCCCAAGGGACCTTACATCGTATTGTCCCTCTAAAGAGCCAACTGAAAAACAGCTCGTTTTCAACAGCACGTCCGCCCAATGTTATAACTCTCCGCTAGAGGTCAGGTCACTTTTGGGGGGATGCGCGCGACGATGGGAATTGACAGTGGTCGAACATCCATGGCATTGATGCGGATCTTGACCTTTTGGTTTTGTTGATCGACGACCGGTCATTTCGCTGGCTTCAGATCAGGACCAGCCCTGCATAAAGCTGATATCCACTCCGGGCATTGACTGGAGGACGCCCTGCCCGGACACAGCGCTGGCTGTTACCAGATTAGAGCCAAATTACGAGCGGACCACACATAAAAACGGCATCGGTAACAATGGCCGATCGTTGCGGGCAGGGGGCGGCTCTGATAGTGCCAATATGGCGGCTTTCAGGCCAAACCACCCGATCTGCGCACTGACCCGTGACGCCGACAAAAGCCCCAAGATGGGACACGCCGCGCATGCGTCAAGCAAATATGACAGTTGTCCGTGTGTTGACCGTGGTCATTTATCACCACTGACCCCCTACCCCTACCCTTAGCCCCCCCCCTCCCTCCCCCATACCCCGCCTCACCCCCCAGAACTGATTAAAATGACCGATCTGTCCTGGGTATCTGTCGGCTCGCAGCCAGGCCCATACGGACCTATAATGACGACTATTACCGCTGGTCAAAGATTCCAATAGACCCCATACCCCATGATCAATGCAGGTCTGCGGTCGGCTCCGATAAATACAAAAAAAAAGTTCCATGAAAGGGGGGAACCCACAGAAAAAAAGCTAGATGATATGTATACATACATTGGCAAAAATGGGGTGCTCTTTGCAGAGTTTGTAAGGGCGATACAAACAAATATGGGAATCTGTCTTTGGAAGATCGCCTTTCGGCCCAGTAAGACCATCTTGGGATGCCCTCCATGCGTACAGCCTAAAGAGATAGGCAGAACTAGTGTGCATTCGGCCAAAAGTTGCTGATTATCGCCCCCTGCCCCTGCCCAGGGCAGTCTGACCGACGCTTCACCAAGTTAGGGGAGAAAGTTCAAGGGACAGAATCCCAGGCGGTTGAAATGACCTTCTTACAAGGAATCTTAAAGATTTGAGTTTTTCTAGAATAGCAAGTTATGTTCTCTGAAATTCATAGAAGGTGCATAGAGAGAACTTAGAATCTTGATCAGATCTTGATAATTGTGAAAAATGGTAATGATGGTAAATGATGTTTATAAATGTTATCTTAGGCAATCCATCATTCCTCGGATGATACCGTTGGAACAGTTGGTCATTATAGTAAATTTTGGCAAATTTCCGATGTGAGCCCTTATTTTGATACAAGTATCAAGTTTCCTATTTCTTTGAGTTTTTGTCAACGAATGTCCTATGTTAGGACTGGGAGGCTTTACCCATTTTTCTCCGCGCTACTCATAAGTTGAATCTGCATGTGAACATCAAAAGGCTATAGCAATGTCCTTAAAACGCATCTAGCTGGTTTCACTACTCTTGCTGCTTTGGGAAAGGGTACAATAAATAAATCCATACATCATACATGCCACATCATGCACGCGCCCTCTGTAATCTATAGCTATGCTGAGGATGCACTTTTTTTCAGAGCCTGTCACATGCCCAGATTTCCTTATCTTAAAACATTTTCCTGAATGTAAACATCTACACACAATCAGTCCAAGTTATCTTTTTGCACCGAAATATCAATAATACTGATAAGTTTAAACGCAATATCAATCTTCTTGATAAATCTTTATGACACATCGTGGAATTTTTACCTGAATTGTTATCAACTGTCGAGTCGACGGGTAGAGATTTCTTGGAGCAGTAGAACTCAACGTGGGCCGCCAGCGTTCGAGGGTTGGAGAACTTCACTCCACAGTGCACGCATCCATATATGAGAGCTAAAAAGACAGATAAAATACCATTGATATGATGCATATAACATTTATGAATGAAATGTTCAAAAAAGCAGGACTTACTTGCCCCCGCTTGATTAGATATAGACCCTTACACGTAAATTTGTGAAATTTCATCTCCACTGCTTTACGGCCTCTTATTATGAATTATCAATACTGTAGTTATATCTTGTACATGACATTAAACAGTGGATTATCTGAATCTGAAGCTTATCTGACATATCATTTTACCCCAACGATTTTCTGCTATCAGGGAAAGATACAGAAATTGCGTCCATCAAATGGCAGAAAGTGTTGATGAACAGTGCGTTGTTTTGGACTGGGTAAAGTTTGAGTGCCACTGTAGAAGTAGTGAACGCGTATGTATCACTCCTAGAATCAGTTCTAGGAATGCCTAGAAAGAAAAACCCTCATAGATTACTCCAGCAAACCGTCTTACATTAGTTAATTCACTGATTATCGCCCATTCGTCCTGACCCCTGGTGAGCAAGACCGGCAACTAGCATACCGGAAGAAATGGAGCGCATGCTCGGGATGCCATGGCAATGGAGATAGTGAGGACGTTTGGGAGAATGGAGTGGGAGATAACGTGGACGTTTGGGAGAGCAAGGGAGACTCCCCATGGTTGCTTCCACCTGAGTTTTATCAATTCTAACCGTGACTTATGTCTCAGGGCTTTGAGCAATGTCTTCCCTTTGATAAATGACAGGGCAGATAGCTCACGCTTGCTACTCTCCGCCCTTAGAATTGGGTAACTCCGCACACAATTTTTCCTATCGCCCCAAACCTAAACACCTCTCTTATCAATTCGCAGATAGCACTAATGAAGTGCATATCAGACATAGTTTTTGGCCTGGCGATAAGCATGGTCATGGTTATTATCGACGAAATTACATTTCCAGCGAGTCGTTTGATATAGGGTAGACAAACATGGTCGATAAAATATGCCGATTGTTGACTGCTGCCGACTGGATGTTTAGTGCCGATTACACTACACATCCTTCTCTATCGGCCTCATAACTATGTATCAAGTATACAAAAAGATCAAACCTATCTCTTTCCTCTTGTCTACAATAATCAAATGGGTCAATTCATATAAAGGGCTTGGAAATATGAACAAAGGAGCGCATATAAATCAAGGGAGTCACTATAGAGCTCTCTACCCTATGTGTAGGCGGCTGGATATCTCTTTCTGTTGCTAGGCATGTATCTAGTTTACCCTTGGGCCCCACTGGACCTACTAGGCCCTATGCCTAGAAAATCTTGGTAGCCTAGGAGGTAGGCCTACAAAGTGCGGTTTGGTTTGACAAATGGCCATCTCGATCCTTGACCGATTGGAAGGGCGGGCAGTGTCCGATACCCCCAGCAGGGCAGAAATATCAACCCGACGGGTGGCATGCGGCGATGGCTTGACCAGGCCTATCGAACAGTGTGACTGACATCTCCCATGTCAGTCGTGCGCTGTGTATTTAACGATAGCCTTGATGTCGGAATCCGTCATGGAATTGGTAGCAGTTTGGTCCCTTCGCCCCAAACTATGCCCGGCCATTTATCACAAGCCGGCTTATTATCGTGGTTATGATTTATCACCAGGCCGTGCGGCTCATCCCAAAGATCCCCACCCCTTCCCTACCTGGCGGGAAGCGGCGGGAAACACTCCACCGCTATCAGGCTTCCATAGCAACCACCTTAGCAACCTTCCAAATAACCCTGATTGCCGCTGCGCGCCCCCTGGCGGAATCTCCGAGAGGCCGGCCGCCATTGGCCGATGCCGATCACGTGATGGATGAGATCACGCGCCATTTACCGCGAGAACGCGGGGCGAAAATGATGTACAGGTCATGTGACCTTGTCGCCCGCGCGAGCTATCGCCGCGCTATCTGGCGGCGGCAGAGCGCCCTTGGCGCGGCCCGGGGGCGGCGATAACATCGGCACTGATTATGGCACGGGGGGCATATAGGCATGAAGATATCTAAACAGCCGGCTGACACCCTGCTGATAAGTTTCAAAGAAGAACACCGCTGGTCATTAGTTGGCCGCGGAAATGTCACGAGGGCGACTTAACGGAGCTGAGCGGCGGGGATTGGGACACTCCAGCGGACGCGGCAATCCCCCGCGCGCGCGTCTTATGGCCAGCGATAAGACGCGGGTCGCCGACGATCGCCGCCCGACCCTGGAGGCAAAATGGCGCGGGTTCTCCGATCATCTCACCCTAACCCCTACTCACTCCAGTGAGTATTAATAATTAATCCCCGCCGCCATATTAGCCGTTCTTGGTTGGGTAGGGTGGCGTCAATTACCTCCAGGGTCAGGTGTATTCGGTGAGTTAACACACCCTGGAGCTGGAGCGGTAACAGAGATCCTCCACTGAGTCCAGGGTTATTAATCCGCTAAATCAGGTGAAAAATCACAGGCAGGACCTTACACCTTGTTGATTGGATAAGTGGCCTGAAATACACGATCATGGTTTTCTATAGTAGGGTTATACGTACTAGTGATCTTGCTTCTTTGGGAAAACAAACTAAAATCTTTAGGGGCATGCTGAGACATGGTGCGCTTTTGTAGGCCTATACTGTATAACACATCAAGTTATTTCTATAGGCCTACTACATAGATTTCTGTCCAAATCTGTTATCCCCAAATGTAAGGCACCAAGGCACACGCCATGTCATTCATTGATTCTTTAATTTGAGGAGAAATAACATGATTGGAAAATAAAAAGTAAAAAGGCGCATCACACCTTCCTTGATTGGCACGTTCAGAACTGCTATAAGGATGGCCAAACCCATGCACAGTCTTTCCATGAATTTGACTACATGGTAGAATTGGAATTCGGCGCAACCGATCATCATTGCAGCATATTTCGCCAAACGGAATTTCTTGCTGTCTGAAGTCACCGACTCTCAGAGTACAGACTTGTTGCTTCCTCCGGAGAAACCTCCATAAGCGCGGATACAGAAGGGTTTGGGGGACCGCTGATACAGAATAGCCGTTACAGGGATGTAATGGTCAGTAGAGGGGCGTGGTAGACGTAGTGGGTAAGTATGGGCATTGTAGGCTCAGAGGGCGAGTATGGGCGCGGTAGGTGAGGTGGGCGTAGTGAGCGAGGTTGGTTTGGGGGCGAGTTGGGAGTGATGGGTGTGTATGGGAAGGGTAAGCGCGGTGGGTGAGGTAGGTTTGGTGGGCGAGGTTGGTTTGGAGGGCCAGTTGGGTGTGGTGGGTGAGGTGGGCGTGGTGGCAATTACAGGGGCGAGGTGGGCGTGGTGGACGCAGGGGCGGAGGTGGGTATGGTGGTCGAAGTGTGAGTGGTGTACGTGGTGGGCTTGGTGGTTGTGGTGGGAGGGTATGGGTGACTGATGAGGTGGGCTTGGTCCGGGGGTGTGGTGGGCGAGTATGGGCGAGGTGGGCTTGGTGGACGTGGTGTATGCAGGGATGTAAGTTGAGGACAGTGAAAAGGTCGGAAATATGAGTAAGAAAATTAGATGGTATCCTTAAATGATGTGAAATGTGTTTTAAACATCCAATTTTGAAACTGATTTTTGGGGGTGCTGAAAAGAAAAGATTGGAAATCCGACAAAACTCGGAAAACTTACATTTCTGTGTATTGGCCGAGTCAGTAGAGAGCCACCAGGGCGTAGACTTTAGAGAAAGACTCTGTCTCTGTTGATACAGGATGGCCATTACAGGGGCGTGATGGGCGTGGAGCATGAGTGGGCGAGGTGGGCGTGGTATAAGGGCGGGTTAGTAGAGAACCACCAGCTCTTAGACTTTAGAGAGAACGGCTCTGTCTCTGTCTACCTGCCCATAACCTCCCGCATTGAAATTAGGCCCCATTAAGACGTTACCAATCCGGGCTTGTTGCTTATCACCGCCCGACCTGGCCCGCCTCCAGCCCCCTACCTCCTCCACGGTCCTCAATAATATCGCCCTCTGACCACGGGGGCGATCGATGGGGGCCCGGCGCACCCCCCGGGCCATCTCATGGATTCGGGGGAGATAGTGGCCAGAGAGCGGCCTGAGAACCTTATTTATGGGGGCAGGGGTAGGGCCTCAAAGCCGTGGGGCCAATCTCCAAGTTACTTCTCGGCGCGCTCATTTTTCTTCGTCTTTGCCCCGATGACCGCGGCGATCATGACGCGCTCATTTATTTCTATTTCTATA
Source organism: Lepidonotus clava (assembly GCA_936440205.1). Classification (NCBI taxonomy): domain Eukaryota; kingdom Metazoa; phylum Annelida; class Polychaeta; order Phyllodocida; family Polynoidae; genus Lepidonotus; species Lepidonotus clava. The sequence goes on from OW387140.1 coordinate 38,045,751, forward strand.
TTCAGCACGAGGAGCGGCTCGCGAGCTGCTCGGAGCTGCTCGGGTGGGGAGAAGGAAACGTTTCCAGGAGGGTTACTGGGTAGGCTGACGGATTGGTCTCTGCTCCAGGGCCTGTTATCATACACGGGAGGTCGGCGCGTAATGAAGTTATCACCTAAGCCCCTTTCGGCAGGGGCTCTTACTTAGGGCTCGTTTATACGGAAATATCCCTATCTCACCGGGGCCTAAGACCGCTGGCCGCGTCTTAAGGCGGCTCAGTCCTACTCCTCCAGGGCGGGAGGGACTCAAGAGGAGAGGGGAGGGAGGGTGGGAACTAAGGAAGGGCAGCAGGAGGGGAGCGCTTGCTTCCACCGGCCGGCCAGTGACGATATTGGCCGGGATGAGTTGGCTGTTAAATACATTTGTTATCGCGCGCCAATCCCCCGCAGACCGGCGCCAAAGCGGAGCAGACGACAAATGGCGGCTTCCTAGCGGCGCGTGGCCGAGTGGTGGCGCGCGCCCTTTTCAGCCTGGGTCATTATCAAGCCGCCAGGTGGCGGGCTGACCGCGCCTTATCACGCTACGGTGGCCGAGAAGTACACAGCGTCTTTGTCTCCGCGTCGTTTCATCAAGCGCCGCTGGGTGGCGCGCCGGCCGCTCCTCCAGTGTCAGGCGCCACGCTCCACGTCGTCACAATCGGCGCCCAATCCCCCGAAGGGCGGGCCGGCACACTGTAAACGACACATCTATCTCCATCGTTTCATCGTTTGGCCCCGCAGTTCCATTTCCTATGAATTTGTCGGTCGGAGGGTGCGCGGTCGCTGATACATACTGGCCAGTAATGCCTGACCACGCGGGCCGGCCGGCCGCGCCGCTATCGCCGCCCCACACTTGGCCCTAATAAACCTGCGGATCCGCAGATAAACAGTTGCTAAACTGCTTCGCCAATACCTTCTGAATGCCAACAGATACAAGCACGACTTTTTTCTTCTTCCCCTTTGGGCTCCGCCTATAAATCACCGCGCTGATAACAACTCTAATCCGTTCATCATGCTTAGTGCTTAAAGCCCGGCCGCTTGCCAAAGGTCCCCTTCCCCAATAAATATACATCTCTTTCAGGGTCTTTGATCTTCTGCCCCCCAGAAAACATTAGTGACCGCCCCCATGTCCCCTGGTCGTGACTGACCGGCGGGGAGGGGTGCTTACCCCTGGAGCAGAGGCCGCAACGAGTTCGCCCAGTATTGTTTTATAACGACCAACCCCCACCTCTCAAGTTCCCCAGCTTGCCTGAATTATTCAAAGAACCCCCCAATGCAAACAATTGGTCCAAACCAAGCCTTGTGAGAGGACTGGAGCACATGGAGCAGGTCTGATTGGATCAGGTTATATTGGGGTAGGCTCGTGACGGTGAATATACGGGGTGATGATGGTGAATGCAGAGATAGTGTCGGGGCACAAGGGGGTAGTGTCGGGGCATACTGGGGATAGTGTCGGGGCATAGGGGGTTATAGTGTCCAGGTATATGTGGTTAGTGGCAGGGCATAAGGGGGTAGTGTCAGGGTATATGGGGGTAGTGTCAGGGCATGTGGGGATAGTGTCGGGACATATGAGGATAGTGATGGGTTATATGGAGGTAGTGTCAGGGCATATGGTGTTAATGTCTGGGCATATGGGCCAGTGTCGGGGTATACAGGGACACTGCCCCAGACAGTCTCAGGGGATGAGGGGATAGTGGCAGGTCATATGAGGGTAGTGTCGGAGTATATGGGGTATGTGTCGGGGCATATTGGGGTAGTGTCGGGGCATACAGGGGTAGTGTCAGGGTATATATGGGGATAGTGTCGGGGCATATAGGGGTAGTGTCGGGGAATATGGGGGTAGTGTCGGGGCATACAGAGGTAGTGTCGGGCCATATGGGGATAGTGTTGGGGTATATGGGGGTAGTGTCAGGAAATCTGGGGGTAGTGTTGGGGCATACAGGAGTAGTGTCAGGGCATAGGCTCTTGGGTTATAGTGTCAGGGCATACAGGGGTATTGTCGGGGTATATGGGGATAGTGTTGGGGCATATAGGAGTAGAGTGGGGGCATACAGGAGTAGTGTCAGGGTATAAGGGGTTAGTTCCAGGGCACAAGGGGGTAGTGCCGGGGCATACCTTCAGGGTCGGGGCATACGGGGTAGTGTCAGGGCATACAAGGATATAGTGCTAGGGAACACAGGGTAAGGGCGAGAAGGTTTTGACGGCAAACAGGGTTGGGGTCGCTCACACAAAATAAACATGACCCCCTCCCTCGGCAATCTGTACCCTAAGCATGTGGTAGCTGGGTTCACAAATTCTCAGATGCGAAGGGACAACCAAAGGTTTTAATTTCTGAGCACAGCAGGCCATTTCGCCTCCACAAGACACAAGCTCACAAAACGTTTGCAAATGGCACCACTTCTTTAAGTTCAATTGGAACATGTATTCTCACCAATTCCACTCCTTTATTCAGCGCGTTTTATTCTACACTTTCATATTCCCAATAAATATCAATTATTTACAAATCTTTAACTTCGATTCAAGGGTTATAATTATTATACGCACAGTCATCTAAATTTAGCTGTATCAATATCCATATAACTTACTCCTCCTAACAACTAAATAAACACCATTGCATTGGCTGACACACAAACTAATCGACAGCGAAACTCCCGTTAAAATATTATCTACCTTTCACTTCTCTCCATATACAGATCTGTGATTAACACTAAATCACGGGTTCTATTATCTCCTCGAGTAATTGAAAACTTTTGTTCTCGCATTTATCAGCATTTCACCATAAGTTGTAGCACACAATATCTGGATCGGTCGGAGACAAAGAGTGTTTTCAATAATTCCCCACCGCTTCAATTTTCACTTTAAATTGCTAATTAAAACTTCTCTCTGTTGACATTCATATATTCATTAATTCCTAAATGCTCCCTGGGAAACATTCCATTCGACGAGCGTTATCAACTCTTCCACAGATATTGTCAAGCCCTCTCATCTGCATAAACTTTAATCTACATACGAACAACTAAGACCGGTGAAAAAGTGGCAAGCTGATGAGACCGAACACATTAAACCTAACGCCTGGCGCCCAATCCATTGTCAGCCATTCAATATCAAATTATATTTGTTTTGCAGATAAGATTGCCACTGGAATTTATTCCTTGATAGGGAAATCATTGCAGGTCTCGCTTTTTTTAGCCTGGCGTTCTTGATCAGGCAGAAATCAGGAGTTGTGATTATCGCTGGTTCGCAGCCGTCCTGAGGCCGATTCATCAAGCTCGCCGAGGCGTGGCCTTCTTTTCGCCAACGCCCCCTATCGGGAAATCTCCGCACTCCTCTCGCATGCAAATCTCCCATAATGCACCTACGTGAACGGCTGGATCCGCCGCCCGCCCGCCCGCCACGACGCGCATGCGCTGGAAGGAGGTTTTTGGGGACGTAGGTGCACTGGTGTGGTGACCTGGTCAGAGGTGGTGTGTAGGGGATGTGGGGTGTGGGGTATGGGGTTTGGGGGTTGTGGTATGGGGTGTGGGGTTTGGGGTATATAGTATGGTGTATGGGATGTAGGGGGTATGGGATGTAGGATGAGAGGTTTTTGGGGACGTGGATGCACTGGGGTGGTGATCTGGTCAGAGGTGATGTGTAGGGGGTATGGGGTTTGGGGTTTGGGGTTTGGGGTTTGGGTTGTGGGGTGTGGGATGTAGGGTGAGAGGTTTTTGGGGACGTGGTGTGTGAGGGGGTATGGGGTTTGGGGTATACCTCGTTGGGGAGAGGCCTAGTGGGCGCCGCCATGTTTAATAAGGGAGGGTCTTGATTGGCTGAAAAGTCGCGCTTGACCCCCGAAATCTAGTGGCGGGAAAGGACCACGCATGTGCAGACATAAACTCCCGACTGCGGTATAGGATGTAGGGTGTGGGGTATGAGTTGTGGGGTGTGGGGTATGGGCCGGGGTTATGGGGCATAAGGTGCGGGGTATCACTATGGGGTGTAGGATGACAATTATAAGATGTGGTGACCTAGCTGGTCACATGTGGTGTGGGGAGGGGGAGGGATATAGGGTATGGGGCATGGGGTGTGAGGTACGAGGTATGGGATTTAAAGAGTGTTGTATGGGTTTTATGGTGAGGGGTATGGAGTGTTGAGTGTGGGGATGGAGTTATAAGGTGAGGACTATAAGTGAAGGATTTGGGAGTATAGGTTCATACGTTGTGAAAATTGAGAAGGTGCTTGTGGGAAATTGAAAACATAATTCTATCCAAGAAAAAACAATCTACTCAAGGTGATGACGAGGAAACGATACTTCAGAAATAGCTCTAGTTATAGAGCCCTGTCCATGACATGGCAAGATTCACTGATACTCCATAGTAATATAATCTGAGTGATTGACATCTTGTATGTTATGTCACTAGAGCACGTAATAGATCTGCCCGTTATTATTATGCCATAGTTGTCCTACTTTCTAACCCTATATAATGCTCTCAATATCTAAAACAATAACTGACCAAGGTACGGTTGGTAAAGCTATGCAAAGCTTAAATCAAAGAAAGCAGAATATCATGCTTAAAAGTCCTTGGGTGGGGGTGGAGGGGGGTGTTATCATTGTCATTGGGATGGTGGTAATCGCCATTTCCGTACACATTCAGGTACCTGAAATTTTGCTGAGTTATTGGATTAGGATGGGATGGGCAAATGGAATGAATTCAGGTACATGAAATTTTGCTGAGTTATTGGATTAAGATGGGATGGGCAAATGGAATGAAACCCAAAAGGGAACCAGCAAATATTTTAAATAACACCATTATCTAAATTTAGACAACTCTGATGATATAGGCTTTAAAATTATATTCTGCTGCACAGATGTTACCGTCAGAAAGAGTCTACTGCATCTTAGCGAGTGTATATCTCTTTAAACTTACTCATTTCTGAGACGTACGTGGCACAACCGTTACGTGTTATACGTCACGCAGACAGTTGACGTGCGGAGACAGCCGTAACGTATGGCTGACTACTTAAAAGGTACTGACTATACAGGGGACATGGAGGGCGTGCGACAGCCAGATAAAGTTTAATCGTTATCAGTATCTTAAAAAAGTAGTTTCAAACGAATTGACCTATTGTACTTTTCCTGAATAGATAACATTCACTCTTGAAATGATAGTGCTCACCACAAGACTCAAACTTCAAAGTTCCTATCACGTCTTATTGTGTGACTCATATCTTATTGTGTTATGGTTTTTAAACTGTATTCTCTGAGTTCCTAAAGCCCTGGTCACACTCTCAACTAGACAGTCATAGATGCTAAGGGTGCCAGAGGCCAACACAGTCTATTCCTAGATGCAAAAACTTTACTGGCCATGAGTTAAGAATTGATTGTCATAGCCAGGGATTAATAAGATGTATATATATTCACTACAAGCCACTTTGAGACTTGACGATTGAGTCGGCCAGGGGCGGATCCAGACATTTAAAAAAAAAAGGGGGGGCCCTATTGTAAAATTTTCCGCCGGACCCCCTGGGTCCCAGAATTTTACATTTAAAAAATCAATATTTTGCCAAAAATAGGGGGGGGGGGGGGGCGCCCTGGGCGCCACCCCCTAAATCCGCCACTGCATGAGTCCTACATCTTTATCTTCTCAAGATGTTCGCCCCGACGATCCAGTTATAGAATATAGTTATATCTACGACTCCAGTACGACTTGAGTCCAGGATCGAGTTGAGTTGAACCCAGTAGGTAAGTGTGGCCGGGGCTTAACGCTATCATGTTTACAAAGATAATGTATTTTTGTAAAATCTCAACTCTTCTCTAGTTATAACTATAAATCAATCTGATTTACAGTTGAACTTATCCTTTTACGAGAAATCTCTAATAAACCTAGATTTGTAAGTAATAAAACATTTTATTGGAATTATCAAACACTTATCAAACAGGTCATTTAGGACATGGAATATGTACATGCAAAGAGTCATGTAAGCCTTTATACCAGTATCAGATTACCAGTTATTTATCTAGACCTTTTTTGTCCCATCTTGATCGTGGACGAGCTGAGATAACAGAAAGCTAACCTTGCCAAGGTCCTTTAGTCTGAATCCGACACAATAACTGAGAAATCAGATGGTGGCTGATAACTAACTGATAACAGACTGATAACGATCACGAGTGACACTCGTGTGATGAGATCACCAGGTAAACTACGGCTCGGGCAGATGAAAGCCTGGAGGAGAACTGATAACAACTGATAAGGATTTGACAGACAGGTGGGCAGCTGCATACATGTTTGTATAGAGGTGAGGGAAATAGCTGGGGTTACTCTCTTTTGACAAGCTAATATTTCTTATGCTTTTGAAAAAGAACATAATGATCGACGATATGTGCAACAGGAAACGCAAAACAATGTTTCAAATTAAGGCATCGACGTTTTAAATAAAGGCATTGGTCTTACCTCTGAATCAGGTAAACATGTTATTTCCTTGAGTGTTTAAAAGTTGTGTATAGCTTGTATTAACCCTCCCGATTAACCCCATAAACTTGTCACGAAGTTTTTTTCTTGGAATTTTTGGAAAAGTTTTCAGGTTATTTCCCCCCTGATTCCTGACACCCATACAATTTGGGTCTTTGGTATGATAAAAGTCTTTGGTGTGATAATAATTCATCATGGCTGTCTAAAATGCTGTCATACTGATGTGTTCGAACAGAGTCATCATCTAATGAATGTATATCCATATCAACCCCTTGATAGTAAACTAATAACTAATGAAATAACACAATGGTATGTTTTCATCAGTGCTGCAGAGAATAACCAGGAATGCTCTATAAGCTCATAATATGTTATAACACCACTGTTACTGTACACTTCATATACTCCTTTATGAGATATACGAAGTTGAGCCTATCTCATCATAGGTCAATCAACATTGTTCCCAATGCTATTTTTGTCAGGGGACCCTCTATCGCTGTTATTTATTGCCCTGTATCAATTCCAATAATCAAGATAGCCGCCGCATCACAAGCCGAATCTCATACCAACGGAGATATATGGAAATGATAACCAGGGTATATCTCCGTGTATAAATAGTTGTTTGTCACCAGTCTAATGATTTTATAGCTCAATAACGAAGTCCATAGGTCTGGGTGAGAAAACGCTTTATCAGTATGATGTTATGAAACGAGTGTATTGCAGCATCATTCGCGGTGGATGGTGAAATGTTCTGACCTTGTTACCAGTCAGGGGAGGTTCTACAGCCATGTGCAAAGTGCCAACTCACTGTACTACTTACAAGACAATTTGGCTTAAAACTGGTATCCTACTCTGAGGCTCTACGTGCCCACCATTCAGTGCAAACTCAATGTCGAGTGTTGAGAAGGTGGCAAGGGAAGGCATTGAAGATGCTTTTGAAAAAAAAAATTAAGTTGAATGTTTGTGTCGTAAGAATATGAAAATGCATTGTAAATATGGCCTAAGTACTAGGCATAAAACGTGGAATCATAAACAGCGGAGCGCGGTATGAAAAGAAACCATTATCTGTGTACATCCAGCAGGATATTTCAGAGAAACCACTTGATTTAGAAAGGGAGGGATACAATCTGAAGGAGTTCACCGAGTGTCAACAAACATTGACTATGCTCTTCATTAGAAAGAATGAGTCATTCAGCGTTTTTTGGTCTTATAAAATGATACGATGCTGTTTACGGTTCTGTTATCTCTGAGCATAGTTTCTAACCTTCAAAAACATTAAAAACTGAATTAGCGACCCTATAGAAGATAAAAAAAACTTCTTCTGTGACTTAAAGCCCTGGAGCAGGGGTGGACCTGTCGCCCATTATGCCAAAGGGCAATTGAGTATCTAGCTATTCTTCTATGACTAAAAAAATTTACTCATTTATGTGCACACTTTCTCAAACGTTTGGCCTCCACCAAAAAGAGGTGAGAGAGTCCATGGGGGTCCTGACCCCCTGGACCGCTCCCCAATCTCAGGGTCCGCCCATATCAAGGTCTTTAGCCCTTAGCCCTAAAGCATTGACCATCCATCTATTCAGACTCCGTTAGTAACAGAACAAACGCCATTGCCACTCTGATCACCAGCCCGCCCAAGGTCAGGCTCATTATCGCTAATTTCGTGCATTAATTCACTGCAGTGGGCACGGTGTGTGCAGGCGATAAGCGCGGCGCGGATCGCTATCACCCCAACTGGAGGGGAACGAAAAAAGAAAGGACCCTCCGCCACCTATTATCACTGAATAAGGAGCAAATCGAAACGTTCCTCGCTCGAATTGGACCACCCAACAGGGGCGAAAGATAACACGGGGGCATAGCATGTTTCAACATGGCCGCCCGCTCTTCCCTTCTGCGCGCCCACCCCTTTAGGAGGTAATTGATTTCCCACCGATTGACTCCCGACTATGGAGGGGGTTGGGGGGTTGTAGGGGGGTTGGGGGGTAAAGTGGGGGGGGGGGGGGGGTACAGGGGGGTAAAAGGGGGTAAAGGGGTCGGGAGGGGTTCGATCCGGGCGCGCGACACGGACTGTATAAATCACTCCGCCGACAAAGCGTGCTGTCATCGGCGCACTACTTTGTGTCAGCGCATGAATACAGTGGCGCAATGAGGCGTGACGTGTCGCGGCACTGACGGAGGCTAGATAACGGTCGGTCGCGGTTCACTGATCTGGGGTGGGGATAGGGGATAGGGGTAGGGGGTAGGGGGTAGGGGGTAGGGGGTAGGGGGTAGGGGGTAGGGGGTGGTGTGTGGTGTGTGGGATGGGGTTGAGGTGAGGGTTGGGGGTTATACATCCGGGGTCGTGGAGGTGGGGGGACTAAAAGCTAAAAGGGCATTTTCATTATCCATGTCCTATATTTATGCATTCTATTATACTATTTCAAAAGAACAAAGGATATTGGGGACACAGAAAACTATAGGCCTATAGGGGTTAAATATATACTGAACACATGTAGAACGACCAAGAAGGAGCCCTCTATATTATGCCCTTTACATGTAGGCCTACATCCACGTAAATGGCGAAATGGCACGTAAAATGATCAGTGCAGCTGCTTCATTTGAAAGTCAAAAATCCTCCATGATTAAGCAATGATATTCTGATTCTGCTGAAACACGGATATTAAGTTTGGAAGGTTGTGTGCATCAAATTTAATTAAGCTAACTTCAGAGGTGCGTAGCCCCTTAGTTACTGCACGTTTTCCATTGTGTATACCTCTTCTGGGTAGATTGCATGGACCAGGGCTGCATCCAATTATGTGAATGAAAGATCTCCCTTGCCATCTAACTATAGTAGTTCTCCCGGTTGTTGAATTCTCCTCTGACAATTCACGACTGCTCAAGATCATCCAAGGACTAATTGTTAAGTTATGCAGGACAGTCCCCACTGTCACTCCCTATTGCAACTCAATAATACCGATGGAATAAAAGATACAATAACCATGTTGTTGTTATATCAATATGACCCAAACAAAATTCCATCTAAGTAAAAAATAATAGATAAAAAATCAACTTACGGAATCGTGCAGGTTGAGGGGAGGTTCCATGATCAGGGCTGGCCTTTCTGTCCAGCACCAGAGGACTGCTCTCAGGCGTCGGCCTAACCAGGTTAGGCGTGGTCGGCCTAAGCACACTCTTCACCACCATACTGGCTGGGCTAGGCGAGGCGCCGTCCTCAGTCTTTACCGAGACCGGTGGGGTGTGGCCCGTCGGGCGGGGGGTGCCCGGGGTCGTCGGGGGAGGGGTGCCGGCGGCGGAGGGGGGTCGGGCCGGGGGTGCTTTAGGGGGTGCTTGGGAGGGGTCCCCCTGGGGGCTCGGGGGGCTGGGGGGTTCGGGTTCACGCCGGCAGGTGGCGATCAGTTCGTGCTCCTCTTTGATGTCCTGACTGATCTCACACCAGACGAGGCTGCTACCTGAGGACGAGAGAAAATGAAGAATTTTGCCATTAGTAAACCAAGAATGAACCAAGAATTGACGTATTTAAAAAAAGATCAAAATTCAGAGTCAGGGATTTCAAATTCAGAAAAGCTATGTCCCCATTGAAAGCAGGATTTTGGGGAGTAATGTTAACCAAGTTGCCATCCGCCAGGAAATGTAACATGACTTCGCATAATGGGAAATTGCATGTATGGACGAATGATTTTTTATAGACAGTACGGAAAAAGTCAACGACATTAAATTTACTGTGTTCGTTTTGCCAACGTTCGTTGTTGTCAACAATAACATAACAGACAGGTGGAGAATTATCCCTATAATGAATTAATAGTTCATGTAGTCAGTGGGACTGCAGATGCCACTGTCAAAGAACAATACATCCCACCATAGCTATATTGACGCTTTAAACACTAGACCTTCTTCCTATTACCAACTGAGCACCCTATAGGCGACATCCATTCACTCTGTCAAAGCATCAAAGTAAGTTAAAAGAAATACTTTCAAATGAAACAATTCTCAACACACACTTCAGAATAAAAGATCCGACGTCATGGAGAAACACTCCCAATAGTACCATAGAAACATAAACAATATCAATATAACACTGAGTCCAAAATATAGCTCCAAGGAAGCATCAACGGGAACAAAAACAAACCTGCTTGGCGGAGATAACGATTTAGTCCAAATTTACTCCTGGGGTACATTAAATTAAATAAAAAGTCCTGTGGGGCCTAAGGTTGCCAGAACGAGCCTAAGGTTGCCAGAATAGGCCTATCACGGTTGCCACCTGTGGCAGGTATGGGCCGGCAGCTGGGCCGTCTTTGTGAGGCCTGAGTCATCAACCGCCGTCTTATCTCCACTTCAGGCATTATCTCTCTATCTCTACAGTTTCCTGATAGCCACGATACGACCAGGGCTGGACAAATAGGCCTGGACTCCGCCCTGTGTATGAGTTGATCCGTTCGCGGCGCCTCCTTGACATTAAATGTCAATTTATTAATTAATCTGGACCAACTGATCAACTGATCAACGCTATACGTGTGATGTTTATTTATAAAAGACACGTGAAAATAAGATCGCTATATTATAGTGATCTTATTTTCATGTGTCTTTTTCTCTTTCTCGCGCCGCACGCATAATTTTACATGATTATGTTTTTCGTGACACGGTGCTAGATTTCATAATGTTGGTTGCTTGACAGAACACAGGGGATAATTATATGTTTAATTTGTACCGCTTAATTCTTAGAAGGTATACATAAAAGGTATATCTACAGTGTATTAATGGCTCACGCTGCATAATAAACATATGCGTTTAATGTACTAATATTGATCCATTTCGTTCATAATAATGAACTAATATTACTAAAGCCTGTATTCCACTAGGCGATTTTGTTTGTTAGGAATGTGTCAATTTGTAGGTTTTCGTAAAAACATGATACAAGAACCCCTACATGTTGCATATCATATGAAAGATGACTCAAAATCCTTTTTAATAATTATGTAACATGTCTATGATTAGTGCTTATTCTTTCTCGTGATTTTTGAAATCAGGAGTAAAATCGGACAGTGGAATACAGCCTTGACGCTTTACAAAAACCGCTTCGCAAAAATAACAGGGTTCATTATTTCGAATTCAAGCCCTTTACACACTTTGTTCATTTTTTAACTCGTGAACAAGTATCTGAACAAAGAACTACTTCTCGATGCGGGTGTGTCACTGATTATCAGAAATGCTTCTATCCGTAAATTCTAAAAGTTTAACTCCGTCACGATAAGTACTAGTGCTAATTATGTTAACGTCCAGATGATCTTGATGCATTAGGATATCCCTTGTCTGTCTTGATCAAACGCTATACCTACTGGTACCTGTGCAGTGCGAATTATTTTTTCTCGATCAAAATGTCGATTATTATTTTAAAACATCTACGCCTCCTCAGTTTTCACCTGAAATACGAGTGACTTATAATTTCAGTCTGATTATAAAGGCAGACATATAGGTATATATGATGCATGAATATTCAGATTTCCACCATATTGGTAAAATCATAATTGCTGATGGTCAATTAATATTTCCAAAGACTATTCATCTCTCACTATAATCACATTCAAATATAACCTGCACACATATCTTTTGGATTTTAAGTTATTTTGATTATTTCATTAGGTTGAGTGGCTGGAGGTTTGTCTGAGGTTCTAGATTAATTTGGATTAAAGAAAATAATATTATATGACCGTTTAGAGCCTCAACTGGTGAGCGTGACAGTGTCAAAGAGCGTGATACAACAATGAATGTGACACTGTTGTCATACATACACCGTGTCTCTAGTTTGTTGTTGTGTAATGTGTCTGGAACATTCTACACGCTCTCCAGAGGGTGCAATGAAGAATGATAAGATCACCTGACGATTAATCCAGAAATGCATTAACTCACAATAGTCAAATTATGGTATATCAGTACACAAAGTACATTAATGTCCTTGAAACATGACAAGATCGTCTGTAGATGTACACAGCATAAAACAAGCAACAGATAAACTAATTAATCATAAAACATATGTATCCATAAGTGAATGATTGAGTAGTTTGTGAGTGAACTTTTGATTCAATGCCTTTTACAGGACGTTTTTCAAAATCCAGTCCTCTGTTACAGTTGTAGGTTTAGTGTTTCTGCTTTTATGGTAAAATACAACTCAATTCAAATGGCAGAATATGAGGAATACAATATATTATGTTCTTTAGATGTGAAAAAAAAACATGTGAAAGTAAGGAAAACTACATAAAGGGTCGTATTTCCTTATATATACCTTGCATTGAGCAAAAGCTATAGCTAGGTGCATCAGCAGAGGCAGGGTTGTATAGGGGTAAGTCTTACAAAGGAAAGTATGATGGGGTAAATCTGACAAAGGAAAGTAAGTATGACGGGTAAGTCTTACAACGAAAGGAAGTATGACTGATGCACAGGCAGGGTTGTGGAGGGGTATGTCTTACTAAGGAAAGTATGATGGGGTAAGTCTGACAAAGGAAAGTAAGTATGACTGATGCACAGACAGGGTTGTAGAGGGGTAAGTCTAACAAAGGAAAGTAAGTATGACGGGAAAAATCTTACAGGGCTAAGTGAGTATGGTAGTGTAAATCTTACTGGAAAATGACTGAAGGGCAGACGGTAGCTGCAAAAGAGTAAATCCTAATGAAGGTTGCTGCCAGTCCCAGGAGGTAACACCTCACTAAGATCTTCCCACTTCCGCGGGTCCTTCTCCTAACTCTCCCACACCTCTTCTGCTCACAAGTGTGGCCCCGACTCCCCAATATGGATCCCTTGTCGCCTCAAGTTCCTTACCTTTATCCCCCTGTCTAGCCACAGGTATTGGCCTCTTGTACCTGGCGGCGCCCTTTGATCTTCTAATAAGCAGGTGGGAAGGTACTACAGGTAAAGGAGGCCCAGGAGGACGACTATACCAACTATGTGGGTCCCACCAAGTATTTTTTAAATATTGTTTTCAAAAGTTTATGCATGGATGAGCATGCTTTATTTCACTTCTTAGATCTACCTACAGCTTATACTTTTAAAATTATCCAACTTATTATTTTAAAGTAATCATCTTTTTTATATTCATAAACATTTTGATATTTTAGAGTGGCTTCACAAGCTAGTTCCGGTTATAAACAATGCAGTTCCTATTTATCTGATTGGAGGAATCGGGACCCTCATAGGTCTTATAACTTGGGACCGACGGTCGTTGGATGCAACAACTCTTTGTTCATGAGAACAAAACTTGAATCTAAGATGTACGTTGATGTGTAAACAACGCCATAAAACTATGGTTATAACTTATAGAAATGGGGTTAGTGTTCTTATCAGAGTACTATTAGTACAATGAGTTCGTACACTGTTCACTGCCAAGTTTATATGGGTGTTTCTTTAAACTGGGTTTATTGCCAAGCATTTTTATTGCTATATGAGAAAACTTGGCGTACTGTCAATATTCCGACCTCTGTATTTCTACAATTTATTGATAATCCAGACTACAAGTCGTATCTTTTTCGTAACTCTAATATGAACTATGCCCTCTGAGAAAGAGTCAAGGCGCACCTGGTCTGAAACACGTACCTTGGCATTTGCACCTGTGCACATAACTTGATTAAACGATAAGGTTTAAAGACTAAGGTTTAAATCTAATCTTTTCATTCCAGGAAAGTGCGATCTAGATTAAGACCAATTTCCCGATCGTAAAGATAACCTATGTTTTGTTATTTTATTTTGTACATATATACCGTCTAGACATATAGGCCTGCCAGAAATTGTATGAACTTATCAGAAATCAATCTACTTTGATATTGATCAGAAGGTTGATATTGGTGCAATGCCGTAAATAAACACATAAACCTATATACACACATAGACCTAGAGTATATATACATATACATGCATATCATACATATACATTTCAGCATATTATATGTTTGTTTGTTATTGCATTCCCTTGACAATTTCACTAATTCAGAACTGTAATCCAAATGTACATACCGTTGATTAGATCACCGTATCTGTCTTTGTACTAAATTGGCTCCACCTACAGTATACCATATCTATGTGAGCTATATGTTATCTAGCCTATCAGATCTATCTCTTTATCACAGCTATGTCGCTGTGAGATTTGGTAAATACATAATGCGATATATGGCCCAAACCGTATTAGCTTTACAAAGCCTCAAGAGGCAATTATACTGCACTTTTGGTATAAGTCCCATAGGTTTTATGAAAGGCGCAGACTTTCTAGAGCTTTATACTTTCAAATATTTATATGGAATAAAGATTTATGGTAATTGTATCTGAGATAAAAGGTCGTTTCAAAGCCAGATCTTTTATTGAGTTGGAAGTAGGCAGCGAAATACCTCCTACCTTTTAAATAGTCCACAGAATACTTTCAGGCTTTCTTTCTCCTATTGCTGTCTCCAAACATTACCAACAGTCCACACACATCCGTTAAGCCTAAAGTAGGCCGGAAGCCTATAGATAATTGATATTAATTAAACTAATCACCCAAGGGTCGGGGCGAAACAAAAAGTAATAATTGGAAACGGGCCTTTTCTCGTTATCCACGGCACGTGGGTGGAGAGAGATAAGAGATAGCAGGAAGATCACTTCCCATCTGCTCTCATCGGAAGAGATAAGAGAGGAATAAGTCAGGCGCTATCGGCGCTCTTATCAACGCTATCACATTCCCTATATAATTATAGCATTAGGGCCTGTGTGCTTGGGGCTAGGCATGCCGTCGACAGCGGGGCAACCCCTGACATGGACCCTTGTCACTGTCAGGGTTAGCTAACATTTGGATAAAGCTGAGATAAAAATGGGATGACCACGACTTAGATGGGTGCTGGGGATGTGGGTGGACATAAGGTGACCGGATGGACTTATTATTTATTATTATTTTCATACGCGGGTGACGAGATCAGGGATTCAGCCACCGGAAGTGAATAACCGGAAGTGGGTAGAAGTTTAGCAGGAAGTCCCGCATTTGTCACTATAACTCAGACATTTGTTGTCTTTTCATCAGTGTTGGGTGATAATTCTCAAAAAAATATATATAAGAGAAAAAACGTTTATCTTTGCTAGTTTTGTTGTGACTACATCATGCACAACTACAACCGAGGACAGAGTGTAGGCTTCAGTTTTTGTTATTTATAGACATGAGTCAGTAAAATGCATTATCTGCCCATATGATGTGTACTTTTTCCCTTTTTTTTCTAGGGGAGAGGTCGTAGACATTAGTCTGGAAATTATTCTATGCATGTCAATTTGATAGAACTGACAGAACACAATAGTCTGGATGTATTTTATATCTATATATCTACATTTATATCTACTACATTATTTATTTTATATCTATACAGGTAACATAAGCGGATGAGGAAAAAAACGTTGTGTGCAGACACTGTAAGGGTTATTGTCTTTCAAACTACAGATGGGTAGAATCATATAGCGCCGTAGGCTACAGAATATTGACACGAGATTGGAAACCTAACGGTGATGTTTCTTTTTAAATGAAACACAAAATGACTTCCATGTAACAAAAGTGGCCAATGCAGTACACGTGCAACAGCTGTTTTGTAAATTGTAATAACGGCAGGTGACCTGGTCCGGACACGATTGGAGTTGCAATTGCTTTGTCCAGTAGGGAACAGAAAAAAATCCTCCTTCGCGCAGTGGTGGCTCTATGACTTTAAAAGGGGTATCGGGGTGCGTTTGATTTTTAAAAAAAAACATAATAATTTCTCTGAGAGTGGTCTTAAATATAGAGTAATTTCTCAGTATTTCGCTATCCGGATATGTAGTATATCGGGACAACCAGGAAAAACACTGGAAAACAATGGGCAACCCTAGTGTTCTAATGGGTAACAAAATATCTAATGGGTAACAAAATATCTGCAAATGTATGTAGGCATAGACTTGAGAAAAAGACAAGCCTGATATGCTCAACGCTTTGAGCTGCTCTCTGATGGAGCTGCTCGCGCCGACTCCCACCACGAGCTGATGGGTATATCTCATTAAAGGACCCTCCACGGTCCACTGACAAGGCCCTTTCAGGACCCTGGAGGTCAAGATGGCGCGCGCCACCCCCGCTATTCAAACTGAGGACCCAGGCAATATGGCCGCCGTATCCTGAGAGACTGGGAAACCCTCGGGGGCGGGGGGGGGGGGGGGGGGGCACTGACTATTTGAAGGTTACTACCTACTGCCAACTACCACCCCTACTATTCAGGACTGACCTCTCCAGTATTTTTGTTGACTGCCCTATAGTTTGGGGGACACATATCACCACCCCTAAAAATCAGAGTGTCAATACCATGAGATATACAAAAATCACCAAAAATGGTATTTGAAAATTTTGATAACGTTTCATTAGATTTTGTTTGTGAAATAAAGTGACAATAGGGGCCCAAAGCTAAGTTTTAAGTTAGGCCTATTGATCCTTTACTGTTGTATGGATGTAATCCACACACACACACACACACACCCTCTCTTTTTTCTTTTTTTTCTTTTTTTAAGCCTAAAACGCTATTCACCGCCCCTCAATTTTGACATTCACCACCCCAGCTTCCTGGATCCATTTGTCAGAGCGTACCTTTCAAGACCCAAGTACCCCCCACCCCCTCCTCCGGGGGAAACGCTGGATCATGGTCAAGTCGATAAGGTTGCCATGGCAATCAGAGGGCCTCATCTGGTGGGTCAGGGTGATGAATGGTCAGTCTCCCCCCTCGGCGTCCCCCACTGACCACCTATCGGGCCGGTTCCGTCACGCTCCATCGGTTTTATTAATTCCTTGCTCTCATCGGAACTCTCTGGCTGGGGCGGTACAAAAGAGACTGGGCACTTCTGGTATGGGGTGAAAATCGTGCTTGAAGTCTGATCTTTCACAGGGTAGGAAGGAAAAAAGCGAGGTAGGATGTGATTCAGCTTGGATTCCTTAAATACCCTGCAATTTTCTTTTCTTACGGAAAGAAAACAATGTTCTTTGATGGGGGAGGGGGAGCTGCATGGCTGGCGTATCTGGGATTATCTGATCAATAAGCCCATGCAAAAGGCACCAAAAGTCTGGCTTCCTCTCGTTTTGTTTTTGGGGTACTTTAACCCCGGGAGTTTAACGTCCGGCCAACCCCCGCGGGTTCTTTCCAGAATCGCCCGGGCTTCCTTTCAAAACGGAAAGAGTATTTATTTTTACGATTCTACATGCCACATATCTAGAAGGATTCTCTATTTCCATTCTTATTTCTTTAACTTGACAAAAAAACCACGATGGATCCTTTTCAGTTACACTTACTGATAGGCCCTACCCGCCCTACATAGATGGTCCCCGACCAAGGGCATACAGATCCAAGGTCACCCAGACGCTTTGACTGTCTCTTCAAGCTCTCCCTGATAGTAGTTAACCCGAAGCCTGAGCAGCTCAACTCAAGGGTCAACCGAGCAACTCCCACCCAAACTCCCACCCCACCATTCGGCCTAACGCCCACTCCACCCCCAGCGCGTCGCCAATCGCGCCCGATCTCGCAACAGAAAGCGACGCGTCCCAATCAAACCGCGCGGCGCGTTGCCACAAAACCACAAAACCCCGCGCAGCCCCGCGGTCAACTTTTCAATTAAGCTGTGTGAAATATCACACGTGGAGGCCTTTCAGAGCCAACGGACCCTTTCTCATCGGTCTGTCGTCCGTCCCGAGTAAATTATCCTTCGGGGACTCGGCGCGGCGGCCGCGTCCAGTGCCTCCCCCAAGGCGCGGTAAGAAAAATGGCGGCGCGGGCGGCGCGGCGGTCAGGGGCGGGCGGCGAGTCCCTTTGGTCAGCCGCGATAACAGTGCCGATGGAAAATTTATGATAGATGCCGGGAAACGGCCCCCGGCCCAAGGACGGACATGATAGAGGCAGGGACCAGTTTGTTGGTTTCCTCGGCCGTCGCCGGCTACCAGCTAACGGCGCCCCGCGCATGCGCGATGAGCTGGACGCTAGCTGTCGGTGGCGTCCCCTATCGGTCAACTCCCCAGTGACGTCACTGAAGGTAGCGCGTCGGTGATGGTCAGTGGTGAAATCTAGTGAAATACGGACATGGATTTTGTGTGGATTGGACGGGATTGACTTTTATATGTACTAGTATTAAGGCATACGAAATGTAGTCAAAACACTTAACCATGGGTCATTATTTGCCAAATTGAGGTGAGAATTAAAGGTACGAATATACCCCCACCCCTTGCTAGAATTCTCCCATTACATAAACCTACCTACTATTAACATTTTACAGACGGGGTCATCTGAAAACATTATCAATACACATTGCATTGAAAATCCTCCTGGTGGTCTTTCATTCCCGGGCTTCCATTGCGGCAGCTAGACGTACTGCAACTGAGTTATGAACAATACTATAATCTCTGGGTGAATGTTCCAACAAAATTAAGGTACTTTATATGAAATTATTAGAATAAATCTGAAATAAGACGAAAATCTAAAGAAAACTGACATCCCTCGAGCTCGCTGCTTATTAGCTCATACTAAAACAATGACAGGGCAACTGGCCAATAATCCCTCCGTTGCATTTGCACTGTCTGTTCCTTCCCTACTTTGGTACAAATGCATTCACATAATATAACATCAACGCCTCAGCTGCCTTAATGTATTAGAAACAGTAGGCCTACTTGGCAATACAGGAATCACTTGATTCAACCCACCACCTCACCATGACGTAGACTGATGTTTTGCTAGTCTTGCAACTAAACAAGTGTATCTTATGATTAGTTAAACCACCTTAACTAACTCCACCAACCCTTACAGTACTCTCACCTACCACATAGGCCTACCTTGTTTGGTGTACTCTATACGAATCCTCAGCCTAGAATAAAGACCATGGTTGAAAGTTTTTCTTATATGTATTCACTCTTATTTTGATAGGTGATATTTTGCATGATTACACTTGTACAAAAAAGGATGTTTTCAGATTTTTCAGATTCAAATCCATGAATTTAACGAGAAACGTCTTCTGTTTTCGTTGGTTACTTTAAAGCTGAACCATTAGAGCCAATAAAGGTACAAAGTACAATGTATCTGTATAAATTTTCAATATTGTTAATATTTTTGGCTACACAAAATAGACTGTTGTCTGATAAATTTCGCTTTATCACTCAAAACACATCCAACATGTCATTTTTCACATTAACTTGTCTTGTTAAAAAAAATCGATATTCGTCTTTATATAAAAACAAGAAATATTCAAATTATAGGCATATGACCAAAACATGAGCCACCTTATTTTCGCCCCTGTCGATCATGCAGACCTTTTGTCTGATGTGGATACGTTATCATTTTATCACGTCCGACGTTATTTCAAGGTGTTTGTTAAGTTTTATCTTAGAAAAACTACGAAAAACAAGAGTGAAAATCAACGATATGTTAAAGTCCACTGTGGGACTACGTACGAAAGTGCACGTATTGCCCATTATATGTGAACTTAGACCAGGGCCGATTCCTATGATTTTCAAGATCAAATATTTCCGAGATAAGCCTTATCACCATTTCTGATACTAGTCCACTTATCTCTGCAACTAATCAAAGAAATGAAAAAGGTTATCTCGGAAACGTAAATAACATCGAGACAAACATTTATGTGTTCACTTGAAAGATTTGAGAAAGGAAAAAATGAAAGATATCATATGCGAGTGCGTGGTACGAACGGTTCATATCAGGTTTGTGATAGAAGTAATCTGAACTGATTCCGATAAGGGACCAACCAGTTATTGGGTACAGGTGACCACGAATCGCTCCATGCGAACGTCCTTGTTGTCGGGGGTGTTGGGGGAAAGAAAAGTACATATATATACTCTTCTTGGAGATTTTGTACCAAATCCCCCAAACATTTACAATGTGGGTTCACTTCCCTTCAAAAGCTTACAAATCTAAAACGTCTGAAGCATATATACCCATTTCTCACCCTTAAGGGCACATAATATACGGACCACGAGGGTCCCGCTTCAGCCATTCTCAGAAACCGAAACATTGTACTATCTATAAATAGTTGCCAGGCAGAGAGATCCTCTCCAACATACACACTTTATAACAGAGAGTGACCGCTCCCTCACTTTCTAACAGAGAGTGACCCCTCCCCTTACTTTCTAACAGAAAGTGACCCCTCCCATTACTTTCGAACAGAGAGTGACCCTTCCATAACTCTCGGACAGAGAGTGACCCCTCCCCTTGATTTCTAACAGAGAGTGACCCCTCCCCTTACTTTCTAACAAAGAATGACCCCCCTCATCGCACTTTCTAGCAGAGATTGAACACCCTACTTAACGGCCCACCCCACGGACCAACCCCACCCATCCCCCCAACACATACTATTTAGTACAGAATGCTCACTCCTTCCCGTTCCCAATCAATACACACACTTTCTAGTCGAGAGCCCACCCCTACTCCCACACTTTTCAAGAGAGTATATCCCCTACCCTACCTTTCTGGCAGTAAACTTGCTTCCTCTATTTCTCACTTTCTACAGTGACTGACCCTCCTCCTTTCACACATGCACACACACTTTCTTGCAGAAAGTATCCCACTCTCTCCACATTCTAGCCGAGAGCCCCCCCCCCCCCCCCACACACACACACAAACCTTCTTGCACGAAGTGTCTCCTACTCCTCCTCTTTCTGCAGGTGCCCACACTTTTTCCAAAATCAAGTTAAGACCTTTTTAATACATATTCAAGACCTTGGTTTTGCAAATTTAAGACCAATTTGCCACAGGTTAGGCTAATTTTGACTGCACAAATGTTGATGTACCGACACCAGGCAACATGCGGCAATTTTGCTCATCCTACCATTTAATTTTCATTTCCTAATGAGATCCAATTTAAGACCTTTTTAAGTCATCCAACAAGAAAAGTGGAATTCAAGACCTTTTTAAGGCCTCAAATTTGAAAAAAAAATCAATGTACCTGAGACATTTTATGACTTGCGTGGGCACCCTGTTCTGTCAGGGAGTGACCCCCCCCCCCCCCCCACCAACCCCCTCCAGCACCTGGAGGATCTGAGTAATCTTGTCAGTGTGATCACACTTGACCGTGCTGTGAGTGTGTCATTGACAGGCCTCTCCTGGCGGCGGGGAGTACTCTCAGTCGGCCGGGAGACTCTTCATAGTTACAAGAGTCAACAAAGCAACATCACTTAGAAAGGGGACTATATCTCACATGAGGGTCCAGAATCAACCAATCAGAGAGGCCGGAAGTTGGTGATTTTTAAATACTGTAGACTCAATTCCCTTTTTAAGAAACTAAGTTGCAAAAATACAATACAAACTAAGTATGGATCTATGCAAATTAGCACCACCTTCAAAACTATCAAACAGTATCTGGTACTGATACACATATTTAAAAAAAAAAAAAAAAAAAAAAAGGGGGAGGGGGGGGGCATACCACAATACAAATTTTCGGGCAATTTAAGAACATAGCTCTAGAGCATAGGTGCTCTCAGTGTAACTTCAATTGTATGCATTAGGCTCTCACCCAATGTATGAGCCATTCACAACCATCAGCAAACTCCAAGGATTCCTTGTATAACCACCATAATTTTGCAAGACTCTACTGCATGCTGAAACCACTCTCAGAAAAAAAGCGTACATTTCTGGTGAAATACACTCATACTCTGCGTTAACAATCGATACCCCCTGTGGCAGACACACACGGCAGATATTACCTGTTCAATACAGACATGCTATCCATGGATCTAATGACTAATACTTTCCCTTGTTACACTTGTTAACCCCAGAACCTTCCCGTGCCTTCATTGTGATATCAAAACAAAACACTTCTAAGCTGATCTTTAACCAGCTAATCAGTAATAACAATCCTGCTTTTCGATGTTTTTGTGCTGATATTAAGCCGTCACCGCCTATTAATCATCGCATCAATCTCCCCTACCGGCAACCAGCAACCAAGGTCACCTGTATCATTCCTGTCATTATAGAACTGGAACTAAAGATACCTGTCATTAGTGAAAATTATCTATAGGTGTTACAGTATACTTAATCAGAGATGGACAAATTTGAAGATAATCATTTTCTTAAGTGTCAACAAACTTAATGACCCTTGAAATGTGTTTTGACGCAAAGTATATGAACTTTAATCCCATTGAAATATCAGATAACTCACTGCTTGATGTGACCAGACAGAGCCATGCCGACAGTATTTTATCAGATGAATATCTACTCTTATGCAAAAAGAAACATTTTTCAAAGAATATGAGAATAAAAACTGCTCAATTCCATAGTCCATTTCTTTATTCTTTTGATAGGTAAACTGCATCAATCGAAGAGTGCAATAAGACTGTCATATAGGGAACTATCAGTGCGAGTCCCACATAGAGCTGATATCCTCTTTGGGGAGAATACGTGGGGGAAGTGGGTTGCTCACGCTTTGAACTTTGATACTGTGAAATAACCCAAGTTTGCCCGGGACTGCTTCAAAAAGTATCAAACAAACGTAAATCTTAAGTTCCAGTTCTATACAGACGTACCACTTTGGCAGCCACGGCTTCTGGTACTTTCTGCAGTATGCACACCCTTTCTTGTTCATTTTGTTTTAAGCACTCTGACTCTCGCTAAAGTTCATTTTGCAGTGAGCGCTCTTCCAGGTTAATTCTGCATTGTGCACCCCCTTTCTTGTTCATTCTGCATTGGGCACTCTTTCTAGTTTATTCTGAAGTTAGTTTACACTTCCCAATTTTTTCTTCAGTGTGTGCATTCTCTCGGACTGCCATCCTACTCCCAATGCTATAAATGATACTTCCCTAGGGGTAGTATCTCTACGTTTACACAGTATATTCCTACTGGTATATAATTGTAAAGAGCCACATAGGGTCTGAACCGTCGACGTACTGTTTTGTACTGGGTGACAAGCACTATAGTAAAAAGAATTTGCATTACTTCAATCGGACCTATTGTGTCAGGAATCTCGCATATGACGTTTTGATTTTGATTAATGACCTGAGATAGGCATATCTAGATTCTGCCAGCAGATATGATCCTAGTTTGAGGGAAAAAAACACATTCGTAGTTGCATCATTCAAAATATATCCATACAATACAATTGCCAGGACCGAAATGTCAGAACTTATCTGTCCCGCATATCTCTAATGATAAAAGCTATTTCAAAGGCTAGGGACACATAAAATATAGGCTACACAGAATTCTAGTTTACATCATGCCCTTGTTCCTCCTATCTTTTTATGATTTGATAATAACCTTGTGTCTGTGATAACTAACCAAATTTGTGACCCATAGCAACAGTGCCTACTTGATAAAAGCGTGGGAAGCGTTGTGACATATTAGAAAGTACCCAATAGGCATTGGCTTTTGACGCCATGATTAGATGTTAAGAACGACATGCTAATGGTAGGTTGAACAATGAGGAATTGATAAAAGGAGGCAAATATATATGGAGGAAGGCGGCAGAGCCTCAATAAATCTAATCGCAACTTCAATCTCCAAGTGTTTCTTTAATCAAAGGCATATATTATGTGGCGCTAGGGGTGAGATAGGGGCCTGATAGGCGTGTTTTATGTTATCTTGTCTGTCTAATCAGAACAGGTGTCTGGTCTGGTTGGTACACACACACAGGTATGTGGGGTGGGGGAACAGGTATACCGTTTAGGCGGGATCTGCCATCTTGGCTGTTACGCTCTTTTAGTCTGTGTTTTATGAAAGGGGATTTTCGGCTATGTATAGGCCTACAGGCTAGGCAGACCAACAGTTATCTTTTCTCTGTGTGTTAAAGGATGTTAATTTTATTTTATTTCATAATTTCTGAATGTATTAATTATTTTCAATATTTTTCAAATAACCATACCCTAAAATATACTAAATCCGTATCATTATAGCCTAGTAGAAGAACACCAACATTGGTGGGGCAGAACCCCCTAGAAATAGGATCTCCCTGGATCCGCCGCTGTGTATGTAGGACTATCCTAAATAACATTATGCTTTATTCTTTGTGCTATTCCTTCTTTTAGAACACAAAAATCTGACAAATCTCCTCTAGGCCTATTAATTGTACAACCAGCTATGTCCGAGGAGCATCCATTGTCCTTGAACCATACCACCTGATGTGATCTTAAGATTCCAGAGGTGAATTCAGGAAACCAGACATAAGTCATTTCCTTAATAATAAGCCTGTTGTATAATATAGTCAAGAGGAGGCGACAAACGTTGCTATGTCAAGAGCCTATGATACACAAGCATCAATGACGTACGTTCTTCCTGTGGCCCGTTGAGCGATATTAGAAGATTTACGGCAGCTCAGGTGGTGACGTTTTCAAGAGAGAGGTGATAGCGATCGGCGCGGTAATCTAACCTGGCGTTCGAGCCCCAGTGTCTTGATCAGATAGGCGCCTATATAAAAGCCAAGCCGGCGACCGGGGCTCCTATCAACAGGCTCCATCTCTCTCTCCTGTTCGCTGGGGCTATGGATATAGGCTGTTTTTCTAAGGCCTACAACACTCGATCCGCCGCTTTAGCCCGGCCTCCCCCCTGTGATCTGCGCCGATCGGTGTCAGACTTGGTTTGGCGATAGGAAAATTCCGGGTGTACAACGTGAAGGCTTTCCTTCGTATGTAGGGGTGGATCCAGGTCTGGGTTGGGTGGGATCTAGGGGGTCCTGACTCCCCCCCCCCCCCCCCACCCTACTCACAGATGCACACACTCGCTTCTTTTTGGTAGACACGTATAAGGTGAAGATGGTAAAATAACGCGTGTGCGCGCGCCATTTCAGTTAGGCCTATTAACAACAAAATTAGCTATTATGATTTTTGTTGCCTCCACCCCCTACTATCCCCTACTGAAAACCTAGATCCGCTCCTGGTATCCTGATATTCCAATCAGTTTTTTTTTTAGCCTGGTCAGTGTCATGGAGCACCCAGCATTAGGCCCCTATGTCGATATAAACCAAGACCGAATTATACGAACAAACTTGTGTAGTAGAAGGGAGGGGTGGGGGAGGTGGGGGGCTTTATTCAAGACCAACATAGATCTATACCATTGACCGGACCTTCCCCTCCGAGATAGCAGTCGGAAAAGGGGGTATCTAGATCTTCAGATATATAGTAGCATTTTTTCTTTTCTTCACTCTCCGAGGTAGGGGCTTTCAGATTGATCTCAAGGGCTTATCTTCCGATGGCCAAACGCTCAGTTTGAAGCGTTTGGAATTCTTCTATCCAGACTGAAAGGGCACTATTTGGGCGGGCAATATGCGCGATACACCGCTGCTTCCTGTGGCGATCTCGCGATAAGATGCGAGAGTTGCGAGCGCCGCAGTTGGAGCACTATAAATCATGTGGATGTCAGCGTGGATTTTGTAAGAAACCAAGATCGGAGAGGTCCAAGTTTTATTAAGCAAGAGACTTTTCCCATAGGGGCCACCCCTGAAGGACAAAACCGTTGAGTGATGCTGCGATTGCAGGCGATAACGTCCGCATGTCTGCTTACTCTCACAATGTCTGTAATTATATTCATCTAAGGTTTCCAATGAAATTTGTAGACTAAGGCCATCAATTTTAAGACCCATTTTAAGGAAGTAGCACATATATCCTTCCCAAATGGATATGAATAAGCCTCACTGTACGTTCTAATTTAGCTTTGAATTTAATGTCCACTAGCAATCTCAATATCATAAGGATCTTGAAAAGGGAAGGCCAACCAGCTTTTTCCCATCAATGTATTAAATGGATAGCACGTTATCCGATCACGAGATCTCTTTTATTTGTTAGATGATGTTTTCAAGCTCTATAGCTTATCATACCTATCTCTAACCTGGGACCTTACCCCAGAAAACCTATGACTGTGAATACCATAATTACTCTAATTTGTCGTGACGCATTTCTCACTAAGCTCGGTCCTGGCTAAATCATTCCAATATCACTTCTGACACAATAATACTGGAACATCCATAATCCACAACGATCTCCCCTAGTTCACACAGGACACACCAGGTGGTGCGCCAGTACCAAACACGCAGTGATAACGGGTAGAGGCGATGTTCCACCATCCGATTTTACTCCCGATGAATCGGATTTTGAAAATCGCGAGAATGAATAAGCGCTCATCATAAACATGTTATAATACACTGGCTGATCCAGGCTTTTGAAAAGGAGGGGGGGGCGCTATTGGAAATTTTTTCCTTAATTGCTTTTTGGTCGAGTTTTACATTAAAAAATGCAAAATTTCACATTTTTTTTTACAAGGGACGGGCGCCCCCTGGATCTGCCACTGTAAAATAACTGCTGTATGTTACATATCATTTGAAAGCTGATTTAAAATCCTTTCTAATTATATGTAACATGCAGCAGCTTTTGTAATATTTCTAACGAAAACTGGAAATTAACAAATTCCTTAACGGAATACAGGCTTAAAACATGCTTGACTCACCTTGTAGGCAGACGGTGACGTTACTCTCCTCCGGGCGGCGTCCCGGTCTGATCAACTTTAACCAGCGTCCCTCCGTTTGTATACTAACGGCCAGCTTCTCCCGGCCCTCCGACGTGAACTGAAAGACAAACCACGGGAAACTGAATGATAAACCACCGGGAACTGAATGATAAACCACCGGGAACTGAAAGATAAACAACCTGGAACCGAAACGTAAAGATTGACTCATGTAAACAGAGATTAGACGCGATGACGTGATGTGACGTCATGGGCGGCGCTTGGATCTGTCACGGTTGTCAAATTTATGTCGTCTGCTCTGTAGATTGCAGAAGTTTATGTGAGGAAATGTAAACATGCATCTGCTCAGAATGTTCTAGCTTATGGAAAATTTAAATGTGAATTGATTGGAACATGTAGACCAGTTGTTAGAGTGCCGTACTGTTTAGAGAACTGAATAAGCCTAAAGCATCCAATAACGTTCGTCATTTTGATCGACCTATTCAGATGAGTGACATATTGTAGATCTGATATTCAAGTAAAATTCAAAACTGTCAATGTCTAGATACGTCCCTAGTATAGCCTCCACAAAGAAACGGCGCCATTTTTCAAAAGAAAGCCCCCCACACAAAACAGCACGATAAGAATGTTCTTCCCGCCCTTTCTCCTCTGCGGGCAGACGACAATGGTCGGGCGGCCCATTGGAATCCGGTTTGAGGATAACCATCGCGGCCACCTCTCGACTTACGCATCCATCTTTTCCGGCGACACCCTGGAGATAAGAACAAGGCACGCCGGGCCCCAGAACAGACTTCCCCGCCTTATCTGAACCTCCTCCAGATAGTGGTCGTTACATAACAATTTACATGTACAATGAAGACAAGTTTATCGAAGAATTTACAAACTCGATCGATGATCGATGAGGGGGCTGTCTGGACAGTGTGACAGCAGCCGGAGTCGGTGTGTATGAAGTGCTATTCCCCACAGGAACCCACACAAAGTGGTGGGGGAATAAGTGTGTGGGGAAAGGGGGGGGGAGCTTCAAATGAAAACATTGACCTAGTTTTCTAGTATCTTGAATTTGGTTATTCTACATAATATAGCGTATGTTATTTCAATTTTGAATAAAGACATATTTGATCTATCATAGGGGTATGTGTGTTTTCTTATTCAGTCTATTCAGAACCATTTACTTTGAGGATGTATTCCCAGATTGTCGTCCTAAAATTGAGCAGTCTCAGGCGATCCTACTACATGTAGTTACATTTCCATATTCTATTAATTATATGAATTGTCAGTAGCACTGTCAGCATATACATGTTTTGGAAAGGTCTCCCAGAATGCCCGTGAGAAGTCAAAATAAATTAATATTTTGGAAACCTGAAAACCAGGAAGCTATCAAGAAATGTGTGGTATAAAACAACAGCATGTAATACTGGAGTCCTTTGCATATTGTAAGGCATAACAATTTCAAACAAAGAAATTTTGTAAAAAGCACAAAAAAGTGTAATCTCCCAGTAGTTATAAAATCAAATAGCCGTCCAAACATTGACATACCAGGCCGTAGCTGCTCTATGTCCCTGCCGTGGGCCCACACCCCGAGCTGCTCAGAGCTGCTCACCACAACTCGGGTTGAGCTGCTCCTCTGAGTGGCAGATTGTCCCGGCTATCAGGCAACGATAAGGTCCCGCCCTCATCTGTAGGCCTTATCTCTAGTGTTTGTCTTTATCAGTCGAGTGTCTTCTTCTTCTGCCAACTCTTGGCCACCCCACCCCTCGTTTCTGAAGATGTTTCTGCAAACCATCCCTCGCCTCCTCATAGCACTTAAGCTGTCGCAGCTCAAAGACAGGCTACTCTTTTTTGCCACTTTTGGTTAATGTTATGTTTACTGTCCCACAAACATTTTTTTCAATATTCTGTTTTACAATTACCCTGCCAGAAGACTTTCAACTATTGGTGTAAATGGGGAAAATAATTCTGGCTCTGTAGTAGAATATCTAATACACACTTTGAAATTTTGATATCTTTGGTCAAAAAAACGACCACCCAAGGGACCACCCCATACAGAATAGGGTTAATATCGTTACAATAGAAACATTGCATGACAGTATCAGATCCACAATTTCAAGAATGCTTGAACTTGATAATAAGAATCGATGGTCAGTGGTGGACCTGACGGTAAACAAAATATCAAAAGAGTTAACTTACATCCCCTAAAGTCTACGATTGTATGCATACCACTGTTCAGCTTCATTTCTAATACTATATTCCATGGACACAATTAACTAAACCATTAATCCATCTGTTTATTTTCCTAGTATTTCAGCAATTTTCTCACTATTCTATAACCAAAACAATGCACCAAATTAATACGTATTCCACGGATCCATACCCATACCCCTAGCTCCTCACCAATACTTCCTCCAGTAACCCACAGCTCCGGATGCCCCCAAGACCTCCCAGCCGACACCAGACACTAATCTTACCCGGCCGTTTTTGTTTGCTTAGCGCGACTTGCAGCGATAACGAGTGTGATCAACTAAATCACGTACTAGAGGTTGGAGGATAAGCGGCCCTGATAAGATAGGCCGCGCCCACCAAGGGCCCGGGCCACGGCCCCGGATGAAACACTCGCACTATCTGGCGGGCCCCAGAAGTCGGTGGCTTCCGTCTTTTAACATTATGATAAACTAACATCTTTGCCTTCCTGATTGTGCCTGCCCCCTATCGAGCGGTGGCGGCGGTGGTGTTTGGGTGGTGGTGGTGGTGGTGGGTGGGTAGGGAGTGAAGGGGTGGTCTTCCTCTTGTGTTTTCTCTGTGGTGGCCATATATAATACTCCCAGTAGTTCTCTGATATTTGCGGCGGGCATGTTCCGCATGTCAATAGGATGACCAAGTGCAATGTAAAATTTAACCAATACAGAAATATCTCATCGAGTCGTTCATGCAAGAGGGTAATTTAAGTGTACATGTATTACTATAAATCACTGTATTTCATGTGTACATAGGCCTATTATAGTCCTATAGCCATTGGAGCATAGGTAGTGGGTCGAGGAAATCTGAAGTACTATGTATTGCTCAACCGTTTTGTATAATGGATTTAATCAAGATCTAATTGTGCTAGTTAGGTATTTCTGTGACTCCCCTCCCTCAAGAAAAGAGAAGAAAAAAGATATAATCCAATACAATCCTTGATAATCCAAGAGGGATGTAGGAATGGCTATCTTCATAATATTGGCTTTAATTCAACAGACCTACAGGTTTATTGATTTTGTACTGATTCTACATGTCCTAACTTTCCCCTTGTTCAAAATTCAGCATATAGGGACTATTGTTCACAGGATAGGCCTAATCGTTAAAAGTGAAGCAGGAGGGATAGGGTAGGGGTTGGGGCTTGACATTTATAAATCTGTACACGCTAGGGGTCGCCCCGGTCGGTGCACATACATTGATGACGTAGAGCGCAGGGCGTGCACCGGCCTGCTGGTTGCTGGCGGCCGGCGGTGTGTACAGTTTGTCTGGTCAGCGCGATAAGCCCGACCTGCCCGCGTCCCCAGATCCGGCCCCCTGATCCCCCGGATGATCGGCGCGCGTCCTCCAGGTGGCCTATCGCCGCCTCGCGCCTAAATTTACTCATCCTTATCTGGCGCACACACTTGCTTATCAGACCGGCCACTTTCTTGCCGGCGCCGCCTCCAGGGGGAAAGGCCCCAGATAAACCGTTATGAATGGCGAAAAAGCAAAGTGCGCATCTTGTCTGGTGATAGCCCTCTGGCACCTCAGGCTGCCCTCTCCAGTACCCCCCCCCCCACCCCCCACCCCCACCCACCTACCAGCCACTCCTCCAGGTCCTCCAGACAAAGCCTTTTACTCCTCCTGTACCTACTCGACGTGAGCCGCTCATGTCCCTGCTTCCTTCCTCCAGGTCCACGTTATCGGCCCGGGCCCAGCCTGTCACTCCAGGCGGGCCCTCTCTCACCCCTCACCCCTAACCCCGCCACCTCCAGACCGTGTTACCTTAACTTAAACATGGTCGGTTATCGGCTCGGCCATCGCCTCCAGTACCCTCCAGTAACGTAAAGCGGGGCTGCGGGCACCCCTCCAACCCCCCTACCCACACCCGCACCTCCTCCAGGCGGTCCTCCTGGGTGGGGGATTTCTGTGGACGACGACAGGGGGAGTCTGTGTGCATTTCTCGGCACAGATCCATCGACGGATGTAAATGAATTCTGACAAGTTCATGCAGCGTGGCCAGTCTACTGCCTCTACTTCATACATCATTCACCGTGATTATGATAGCTAATTTGGCTACATTATGTACTGATCAATAGGGGCCTATACAGGACAGGTTTACCTACTAAATTTGTTTTTATGCAGAGATGGCAAGACTAATGTAGGATAGTATCACAGCCCCGATCACAGCAAACCACTTAATTGTATTGTTACACACAGGAGTCTTTTAGTTCAATGACACAATCATGTTTTTTGACACATCTTACTTTCGGAAGACACAAAGGCCTATTAACCTATGTAGGTTATCATATAAAAACCACCTTAGCTTAGCATCTAACCATAAAGACAGTTTATTATTGATAAAACCTTACAATCAGGCATATGCCTATTCTCCAGTAACTATTTATCAACACTTTCAGATAAGATAGACCATCCTCAAGGTAGATATATATACCCCAATCCTAGATCAAAACTCCAGGGTGTATGGCGACGACAAATGACTCCAGGCCGTGACCCGTCCTTACCCCACCGACCTTCACCTTGACCCCACCCTGGAGGACCTGCTCGGAGCAGCTCACGACCACCCCTGCCAAGATAAGCCGCTCATTATCTTGTCTCTGCACTCGAGCCCATCTGACATAGTTTTGCTTTTGCTTATCTCCGCCGCTCTCTTCTGGCTTCTGTCCATACTCTGGGCTTGTTGTCTTGCCTAGAGCAATATCTCCGAGTGGGGTATACTGACATTTTGATGGTAGTTTCCCACTGCAAAACTACAGATCGAGGGACGGACCCAAGAATTCTTGAAAAGGAGGGGGAGGGACCTATAAAAAAATTCTGCTACAACCCTACAGGACAGCCCTTACAGTCACAACTCCCGAAGTCCATTTTGCACTGTGTACCCAAACTCAAATGGAGTATCCCCGACGCGGGGAGTCCAGGCTTGAGATTTCATATGTTAATCATTGCTGTGCGAATTGTGTATGGTATGACAACAACATATGTAAATGTTCCGGTACCCAACTGTGTTTAATGAAATATTTCCGTTGAAGCATTGGGGCAGTCTGTAGTGAGTTTTTTTTAACATCTCCTTGTTGTATTATACTTCTTTATCCACAAGAAAGATAACTGATCCTGTGTAAAGCCAAGCTGGGACATTGGAATTTCTTAAATTTCTTACCCGTTAGTGGGAGGTATTAGTCAATACCACAGTTCAAGCCTTGATAGAAAACAGCACCCACAACACAATACAGAACCCAGGAAAAATGCGACAACTCCTATACTACTTAACTAAAGAACGCAGCACTACTGGAGAACGGCCTGGTCCAGGGATTAGGGGCAAGAGAGCGTGGCTATACGGCCTATGAGGGTCCCGATTCAGCCCATCAGAGTCACCGGAACTACATTGTTTATGACCGGAACTAGATTGTGAAGCCACTTTAAAATAGTATAACTTTGACAGTTTTTTCAAGAAAATGTAACTGAAAATAGCCAAATGGATACTGTTAGGTCCAAGAAAAAGATAAGAATTCACAATCACCCCTCTTACTATGGAGAAACATTCATACAAATAGGTATAATAGTACAAGATGGCGGAACCCTCGTGGTCGGTATAGGAGAAGGGGGAGTGGGTGGGGCCTATTCAGGGATAATCTCCAGGTAGACCTAATCATCATGGTACTCGTCATAATGATGACGTCAGCACCTAAAGGGGCAGAGCCGATAGGGGCGCACTAGTCGTATACTGTTTGTTAGCTCTGCCTGCACGCCCCTCTATATAGTGCCAGAGATGACCACAGTAGATAAGAGAGATAAAACCCTGGAGGGCGGGGAGCTGGAGGAGGGGCGGGCCATACTGATAAGGCCCTGATAAGCCTCTGCAAAGATGCGGGAGCAGGGCCTGATGCGCTGCCATGCCCGATACAGCGATAAGCTGGGGCCTCTCTCCGGGGCAGATAAGATAAGCCGTAGATAAGCTGGTTGGAGATAAGAGGGGTGGGGGCTGAGTTGGAATAATCAGTGCCGCTGACTGCGACAGGGCCCTGCGGGTAGGGCCCCGTTAGGTGACCTACATACAGTCTGTTATCACCGCCCTGTTGCCAGTGGTTTGTTGTCTTATTTCCTGGAAGGGATTTCTAGGCATTTCTAGGGATGCAGAATCCGGAGATGTGCATGTAACCAACAGGATTCCTTTTGTATAGACCCCATATGCAGAAAACAATATCTATTTCAAAGTCATATTGAGTTGGGGATATGCTGTAATGTAGTGCATAGGCCTAGGGATTGAAGATAGACCTAAAACTAGTTAATTAGATTAGGCCTATATGATTTCATAACACAAGTCATCAACCCTTATGATCATTATTTAGAATCCATACGTATTCTAATTGGTTATTTGAATATATCAATATCATAGGTCTATAGGCTATGCATCACAACCTGATCGAGTTAGTAGGCTCTATAAAGTTTTTAAATATCAAGACGTGGCGCTTTCCTACAGTTTGGATGATATATCGATATAAACCACACTTTTTTCCTGCACAAACTAACTGCGTGTCTGTATCAAAAGCGGAGAAAAACATCCATATCATCCAAGACGGGAAATCTTATAAAAACAAGTTTGGTCAATATTTCATCACTCAGTCCCCAGCTATCCTCACTGGGTGTCTTTTTTCGCCTTGCCGTCCATCTGTCTCTTATCTTATCTCCTCCAGCACCCATCTGTCTATGACTGATGGCAGGCGTCCTAATCTACCCCCAGACCGACCCGATTCTATCTGCTGAATATCTTATCTCAGCCCCCCTGCTATCCACACCCAATCTTATCTGCCTGTTATCAGCCCACCACTGTCTCTCTAGACAGCATCCCACTAGATTCCACTCTCTCTACTTCCCTCCACGTTGCCTTCTACGTCATGCAACGCTCCAAGCAACGTCGCCTGACGTTAATGACGTTTCCGCCGGCGACGTTGGAAGAATGTCTCCGTCGATCGCCGACGCATGCGCAATCAATCACAGCCAGACGGAAGTCCTGCCGCGTTGATTGCGCATGTTTCATCGGCGTTTTCTTTGAGGAGTGAATTTCACGATATCCACCTTGGCCTGGTTTTATCGTAATTAAAACCGTCCTGAAACCTATCTGCCGTCAGGGGATCTTCCGACGGCTGGACAGATGCGACGACGGCCTATCGCCGCCGCCCGAGACGTGTGACGTCAGACCCATACGTCATGGTGACGTCACATGACGTCATAGGACTGGTCTAAAGGTCCTACACATTGTGTCAGAGCTTGGGATATTCAGTGGAATCAAAGTGAGCTGAAACCGAGCCGTGCAGATTTAGAGATGGTGGTCTTAGTCCTATCTACACCTACATCGATCACCTACTCTCATTATTGATTGCCTATAGAATCCTAGCTATCTATTCCAAATTTGAATACCCTATAGGGGCCATCCACAAATGATGTCACACTTTTTCAGGCATTTTTAGGACCCACCCACCCCCCTGTCACACTAAATTCTCTAATCTAAACATGAAAATAAGGCCCATTTTCAGGCAGTGTCACACTGTTCAACCCACCCACCCCCTTGTGTGTGATATCATTTATGGATGGCCCCATAGCATATAGCCTCTATTGAAACCTGCAATGGTACTCCATTGGCGAAATGACTCTTGGCCCAGGCTACTTGCCTACTGAACGTTTTAAATAAATGCAATATGGTCTAGCCTGTTTACCCTGTTTGTCTAATCTAAGTCTAGGCCTATGTCGACTTCAGATCCCTAAATGATAGGCCTACTAGGCCTACGGGCCTATATAATTATAGGCCTATCTATTTCAAAAAGGGAGTCCTTTGCTTTTTTTTCCAATCAAGCTACATGTAGGAATAAATTAATAGGACTAGATTCCATTGTCTAAAACAAACTACATGTACATGTAGGCCTACATGACTGTGATTAAGGGCATACCATACATGCACCCTATGCCCCAGGCTTATTAGTCTACTCTTATTAGGCCTATGGTAAAATCTCTCAAAGGAAACGTTAAGTCTAGGCCTAAAATAGAATGATACAACATCACTTAGCCTGCAAGTCTAGACTTGAAATTCCTTTGTCTGAATGGCAAAATCGTTGACCCGTATGCCTAATTGGAATATAATAGCACTTGCTTTTTTTGTAATTGAAAATAATCTCCATATACTGTTACTTAGGCCTATAGCGCTGGAGATTAGGAAACGTATGTGAACAAGGGCTTTCAAACAGGAACACAGTTCCAAGAAATAAAACAATTCCCACATATTCCAAATCCAAAATTAACAGCAGCTTAATGAGCAACTCACCTCTAAGACGCTGTCCTCCAGTTGCTCCTCCTTTGTCTCATCCTCCTCCTGGTCCTCAGACCGCTCCTCCTTCTGAACTTCACCTTTCGTACTCGTGTTGACCTTGACCTCCCTGACCTTGAAGGGCCCAAAGATACAGCTGCCCTTGGCCAGGGGGTAGGGGGTGAAGACGCCGATATCTCCTCCAGGGCCGTGGCTGCCCTCCTCCTCCGGCTCCACCTCCCGCACCTGGAGGATGTCGGACGGCAACTGGTGGCTGCGGCTCAGCTCCTCCAGCTCGTCCTCCGTCCGCCCTGGAGGAAAAAGATGAACATGTATAAGTAATAGTATCTCAGCTTGATAATGGACTAAAACGTCAAAGAATAAAACTGGGAGCAATAGGACCATTGTTTCTGCATAGAGAAAAGTAAACGCGCCAATAAACATTTAATCTTATTGACTAAGATTTCATTTCGAAATGGTGCATCAACATCAACTTTTACAATGCTGAAAATTGTGACAAGTCAAATTAGGTACTCATGGAGGACTGTGATAAATGTGAATGGTTCGGGGGTGCCAAACTAATATTATACTGGTACACTATATCCTGCTGGTTTAAAACGAATAAAGAACAAAAGCAGCCAGCAGCATGAAAATCCGTCGACAAGAAGTCAAGTGTCCTGAATTTTGAGAATAAAGTATTCCAGATTATTGGTGAACCAAATTTCCCGTGTTTCCCCTGACAGTCAGGGAATCTTCTTCCAGTTTTCCCCTGCAGTGGGTAACATGAGATCAAATTTTAAGAAGTAAATAACATTGGTTAACACATAAGAACTCCCCCTGTCATTATATCCTTTGCAGTTGCCAACATCAATGGCATTCAGCCTAACTTGATTGCTAATCATTCCTAATGGCCTCAGAACTAAATTATATGACACTTGCACAAAAAGAGAAAACACCTCATTACAGTATGACCAGATCCATCATAACTCCCTGAGAATAGAGATACATAAAACAACTGCAAAGCCATAATTGACTAATTATCCAAGGGGTGGCGAATTATTAACGATGTGACAAAAGAAACAATTTCCACCTGCCTGGCAATGATCTAGGCTTTATATGACTAATTTCCTAGGCATGCCTGTGCCTAAAAACAATAAAATAAGTCATAGGGCCGGCAGCAAGTTGACAGGCCTGACCCTGAACTTGGCCTGGATCATAGCCAGCCATTTCCTCATATGGCGGCCGGAGATAAGAGATAGAGATAAGATAGGAGACGGCCGCCATCAACAGTGCAGTTATCGTTGTCAAACATGCCTTATCGACCATAAAAAAACACGGCCACATTCTCCTTTAACGTGGTCATTTACTGTAGCATACTTCTCATAGCTTGCCGAGGGGATGGTCATAGTCCTATATCTAGGTGCGACTAATGCTCTTTAAGAGCCGTTCACACACTGCGATTGTTGCTCATAAGTAGACAAGACTTTAGACAAGAAATTATTGTTACGCTCTTGTTTGACACTTTAGTCACTTTTAAGACATTCCTAATTAAATTTTATTTATTTTGGTTCACATTAATTTCCAAATACCGCTACCCATTGACCATATAAATCTGCACCAATTATGTCGTATGGTCCGACTGAGTCGTCGTCGGAACTGAAAGAATCGTAAGATGTGAACGGACCTTATGTTGTCTTGGTGCGCTACATGTCTCGCAGCATGAAAGACCTTATCAGAAAGATCAGATAAGTTTTCTGCCTCAAAACGTCTGAAGGTAACAGGACAATGACTTTTGCCTTGAAACAATTTCAATAGATAATTACCCTTTTTGCACTCTCTGTTTGATTTAAATCGGACAAATATCTGTTTCTTCATTTGAAGTCCATTCTTTCAATGTGAACCTATAGCTTTTCCCATTAAATAATGTACAGTGTCAACCGAAACAAGTCGGGACTTACACCGGTCTTCAATACAAATTTGACTGGAAAGTTTTCACATTCAGTATTATTTATCTGTCCCTTATTCATGGTAGCTTAGAAAGAAGAAGATATTTTCAAAGACCTAAGAACGTTTACTTCTCTTCCGTCTAGAAATATCTGCGGTAATTTTACTATTTTGGTGTAAGTATCTTAGTAAGGAGACAGAAGTGAATCTATACCAGGGTATACAACGTTGCCTTAGAAATATTTATCGCGAATTGCCACCCTACAAGATCAAACTCATACTGAGATTGATATCCGCTGTAAAGCAGACATATAAACATGAAAGGCGATAAAATGAATCAGTATGTTTACCTACTCTTCTGTTCCAGCTATAAAGACATAACTCAAACTTTATGTAAATTTAAGAGGTCAAGAATGAGAGCTTACATTATATTTTAGGTCAGCCGAGTAGTCACTGTTCGGAAACCCATAGGTGCCAACAGTTGGCTACAAAGTCTTTATAAAATGTTCATGCTTTTTCTGACAATATTACCGTAGAAGCGAAGTATAAGGGGGGGGTCTTTGGCTAAAAAACCACTTTGGAAACATCTACCCCCCCCCCCCCACCTTCCAAATTCTATATAGCTAAATATCCCCAAAATAATTATGCAGATAACGACAAGTCCATGATAATTTATCGACATGCGTTTGTATCAGAACCCGGAATGGAAACCTATGTGAACTTTTGGATTTATGGACGTTAACCATTTTCCACTATTGGTTAGAACAATTTTGTCGCAATAATGTAAACAACATTTTTCTCCTCAGAATGAAAATATATAGCAAAAGAAGGCCGGAAGACACTTTGTTAATACAAGAAATGGTGCCATAGCTAACATACATGTCGGTTATTTACTATCAAAATAGATGTTTCGATGTCAACTTTCCCTTATTTTTTAACCAAGCAAAAACAAACATTAATCTGATTAGAACATCCTCGAAGCAAGAAACATGAAGTTTACCCAGGGATGTTTAGATGTTATACATTGCAGGGATGATTACACATGACAGCCTGGCCGTATGGATGGGGAGAGTTTGGGGGCATTAATTAAAGACTTATCATAAACTGAGATGCGCTTATCTCTCGCCTGCTGATAAGGTTACCCCAAACTACGTGTGGGGCCCTGGAGGACACCCGCCACGTGAACAAATGTAGGATGATCCGGGTAGCCGGGATAGCGATCAGCCACAACGATAATCCGGAATGCGCAGTCAAGCGTGACGTTCCATACCCCCTCCCTCCCTGCTCATTTCCCATACCGCCTCGAACGCTACGTCCCATTTTATGTTGAAAGCGTGGGAACGAAGGGTGTTTTCCCCACTATCTCCCAATGGCTGGATGCATGGGAACTGATAAAAATCGACGGGAATCTCTGGAAATACAGATCTGTATGCAGGTTTTTTTAAGCCTAATGTATGGAGGAATAAAAAAAGAAATTCTAAAATATCGAAAAAAAAATGGGAGTAGCGTACCAGCATGGTGGAATAGTCCATTGCTAGGAACAAGCCGACTGACATGATAGCCTAAAGCCCTGTTTCCACCAGCCGATTTTACTACCGATTTGTTGGTAATTTATTACTTTTAACTGGTAATAGGCCTATGGCAAAGGATTATATGGTCAGTTCTCCCGAAAGGGTGCCAAAAGAGAAAAATATATGGAAAAAAATAAATTTTGACAAACCACCTTGTAATCAACTCAGATTATCCGTCATTATCGTTAGAATAGGTACAAAAAGTTGGGAACACTAATATTCATAATTTCAATAGATATTACGTTTTTTGGAAGGTATATGTACGGTGACGCAGTATATGTACGGTGACGCACTTATTTTCACAAATAATCAATAAAATCCAATGTCTATTAAAAGATAAGCTCAAAATAGTGCCCCCATAAGCTAGGCATTACTGTTACCAATGAGATTTAGCTGTCTTGACAAGACGGCATGCCCACAAGTTTTATCATTCACTAGTTGTAAATATATGTATGGATACACCATTATGTGTACAACTACATTAGTATATGTACGGTGACGCACTTATTTAAGGCTGATATTTCTTCTTTTTTGGCAAAGATTATTTGTAGAAATTAATATGATGGACCCCAATAGTAGTAATTGTGCATGTTGTTACATGAACCCATTTTTTTAGACTGTATTTCTTTTTTTTTATAAGAATAACTGAAAAATTGATGAAAAATCATATGGTATATGTACGGTGACGCATTTTACACTTTTGACCCTATTTTTGTCTGTATTTCTAAGTCAAATAATTTGTTATTGCATTTTTTTTGTCAAATGTGATTATACGGAGCTACTTTATATTGAGTGAAAATATTTTTTACTAATATTCATATTTCTAAATTATACACTAATTTTAAGTGGTATATGTACGGTGACGCACTTACCTACACCAAAACAATATGGTGTTACTTATTCCATACTGAAACTGAAAGTATTTTATAAAAAACATTATTTTTTTCTACAATATTGACTTTCAATATGCAGACAGACTATTGCCTGATTTTCCAGTCTCAGTGACCTTTCTTTATTTTCTTTTAATCACCTTTAGAATTGAATATTGCAGTATATGTACGGTGACGCAGTTAATACATCATAGTTTTTTTGTTCATAAGATATACAAAATCCAAATTTATCAGCTAATTTTCTCATTCTATTTGAAGCAACACGTTTGACCGAAGTTTTGCAAAAAGTAAATGTACATTAAACAATTTAAAAGAAATTTATAGCATAAATTTCACTTTCGTCACATAATTTGCTTGTAAAATAGTGCCAAAAATGACTGTTTTTTAAGAAAAATGTTTATATTCATGATCAAATTCCTACAAAACAGGAGTTCTTAATGAAGAACTAATCAAGTTGCATCTGAAAAATACATGACATTTAAAAAGAAATTTTAATTTTCTTTCTTTTTTGACCACTTAAATGAATTTTACTGTTTGGCACCCATTCAGGAGAAGTGACCATATATCTTACATACCATTTGAAAGAGAATTAAAAACCTTTTCTAATGGTATATAACATGTTCATGATTAACCAATATTCCCACTGCCGATTTCTGAAATCGGTAGTAAGATCAGCTGGTGGAAACAGGGCTTATGATGAAGCATGTGCCGAGGCATGACATCATGTGAAAGGATATAGGCCGACCCCCCTATGAGACCTTTTTTCTCCTTATCTCTTCCTTATCAGTCCCATCTCCAGTTTGATCAGGACTCCCTCTGTCGGCCATGATGAACACTACATAGGTGGCGCCACATTTACGTCGTTTCCATGGAAACAGGATTATTGGGTTATCTTGGGAGATTATCATGCTTGGGGGTAAACAGTGTGGTTTCGCCTCAAGGTTTCGGGAAGATAGAATGAACTGTTTTTGTACAGTTTCACATCCTTAAGCTGCTTGTAATCAGAAATCTAGGTTTAAGCTGTTGCCATTTAGATTTGGATTTAATTATGTCCCTGGCTGCCAATGTTAACGCTGTGTATGATTTTATAATAAGTATCATGTCCGGAATTTGTTTATCAATATAAATGGAAGAAAGTAAGAACATGATAGGGGAGGATCTTCTATACTGTCTGAGTTTGTACTCGCCTTCTATCTTTCTTATCTGAATCTTGCAAACCAAACGCCGTGCGCGAAAAATGAAGATGAAGCCCGTGTATACTTTTAAGATTATTGTAAGACAAATATAATCAACCTGTTTGGATGTTTCACTGATTCTTTCATGATTGATAAATTTTATACTTTACATTCTGTGTACCGAGTAACAAGAAAATAGGAAAAGGACGAAAACAACAAAATTCAAAAACCACTACATAAATAGCTGATTTTCCTACTATTAAGGATGATTTTTTATGCTTTGGAGAATTAAAATACTAAAAAAGTAGGAAATGTGGAATATCGGAAAATAAATCCAGACGACAAAGCCGGCTACAATGACAAATAAACACTAACGTTATATACTTACGAATGCTAATACATGTTATTATTATTTTCACAATATAAATCTTTTAGTTAGTAAGGAGGCCATTCTGGTTAAAAACTATTATAGCATTGATTTTGTTATGCTTTTTAGTGGTCGACCTCTTTTGGCTTGTGTACCAGCATGATTTTGAAAAGCACGCACCAGCAATTCTACCTATATCGTACAGATGAATGCGCTGATAATATAAGTTTGTTTCTTATTGCATACATTTGAAAGATCATATGATAGATTCAATCTGATTCTAACTAATTCTGGTGAGACTGACAGGTAAAAAAACTTTTTTATTTTTAAAAGTTATATTCGGTAAATGGACAAGATAACGTTGTGTAAAGAGATAACAAGTTTAAACGCCCTAGGGGAAAGTTATACGTACAAAGGGGGTCGACGGTCATACAACTGTAACTAAAAATTCTAGGCCTGCCATTCTGTTCGCTAATAGATTAGGAAAGTCTCAGGGCATAGGGGTAGGGCGACTAATTACCTGAACAGGTAGTACTACCTGCAGGTAAGGAGATATAACGATAAGAAAACCATGGGGGAAGGGGTGCAAAATACAGGTTCCTAAATTCACATTTACCACCGTTTGGTGGCTGTGAAACGTCATTTAGGAACCAGGAACATAGTCTTTTTTAATGGCAACCAGTCCCAGTTATCTGTTTTAGCTGAAGGCACAAACGTCCTGTATTTGACTAAACACTGCACCGCCTCTCTATCTCAGCAGATGATCAGCACGGCAACTATGCATACACAGATAGAGTCAGCACGGGGATAATTCTTCATAATTATCTGGGCGAAAATATACTTTTATCTCGGTTTTGGAGTTGGTTTTTCGATCTTATCGGTCTGCTTTCTCCCACTGCCGCCAGGTGGAGTAACATAACCTGTTATTGTTCTTTGTTCCCGGATCCCGTTTGAAGTGGGCATATTTCACTGGTGTGGGGCACCAACTCTTTGAAGGTTACTATAGGTCCGCTGGTTCAGAAAGGGCTGATTTTGTTCACGTGACTTTATTTTATAAATAATCAAAGGGATCTGATTATAAAACTATGAGCGCTTAATATACCACCAAGACAAAATGTCACGAGGAAAATATGTTCTCAGACACAGATTAGACATTCACAGAAACAGTCATACTATGACATTGCAATCATCTAATTCTTTTATCATAGGGCATAACACATAATTATTAAGTTGTAAGTTTTTCAGTCCTTTCTTAGTCAGCGGACCTATACCCGCTGCCAAACTACCAAGCCTGCTTTCTATGAATGACTGCTGCTGAATTTTATTTGACCACCCTTTGTTTTGGGTGACACAGATCGCCGCCCCAAAAAAGCAGGATGTTTGAATACCAGAAAATATACAGAAAATACCAAAACTGATTATGAAAACATTTCATAGAAGAACTGTAGAATGTTATTAGTATTTTTTTAGGGTGAAATAAGTATCAATAAGGCTAAATTTCAAGTTATTACCTATATTAATCTATGGATTGTGTTTAACCAAACCACCCCTTTTTTTGCCCCAAAAGTGGTTGACCGCCCCTCTATTTTGACTTGCACCAGAACCATTGAGTGGGTCTGTTTGGCAGTGGGTACCTTTTCAAACCCAAGTGCCCCCCCCCCCCCCCCCCCGAGACCTATTCAAGGTCACTTTCCTTTAAGGGCAAATTCCAGTCTTTCCTTTGTGTCCAAACAGTGGATAGTTTAAGACTCCGATCATTGCACAGCCGTTGATGAACTTAGGTGATAAGCCTTATGATTCTCAAAGTGGCATTAGAAAGAGCCGATTTGTTCTGTGATAACATTCATGGGGTAGGATACTATAAATGAGGTATGCTTGATACGTATAGAATATTACCCATAAATTACTGAGTCGACATTAAACTCCAACAATCATCATCGTATTCCCCATAAATGTAAATTTCACAAGTTGCAAGGTATTTCAGTCCTATACGGAGTTCCATTATTGAAATAGGCCTGCCAGAAAGAAGTTAGAGCATACCTGCTTCAAGCATTAACACAGAACAATCTATTGCTTATAATACGATTCTTGATTAATTTTTACATAGAAAAGGCACAGACTACGACCTAATGATGATCAAAATAAGATTATTGAGCAATGAATTGACATACCCGTAGGAATTCTGGAGAGGAGGGGGAATTATCATAAAATCGTGAACCTGCATGGTTAAATCTCTAGTCCCGTTTTGAATTTACGAATTATTAGTTGTTTTTCCTGCTAATGTCACAAAGCCGTTGCATTGGCGAATGAGAAGAGGGGATTGGGGGGTAGAATAACGTATTCCTTTACACGAGAAAGGTTTACAGATTGCTTCAATAGACTTTTTTCAATAGTGTGGTGCCCTGTTAGCGATAAAGGCCTGAACAATTAATTGAGGTCCAATAGACCTG
Source organism: Lepidonotus clava (assembly GCA_936440205.1). Classification (NCBI taxonomy): domain Eukaryota; kingdom Metazoa; phylum Annelida; class Polychaeta; order Phyllodocida; family Polynoidae; genus Lepidonotus; species Lepidonotus clava. The sequence goes on from OW387140.1 coordinate 38,089,579, forward strand.
TCCACTTTAATAGGATGTATTGTTGGCATGATACAGAGGTCGGACATAATTGCAGTTTTTACAAAGTCGGCCACTGACACAAATCTGAATGAATAAGTTAGTACTTATGTTTTCTAAGTGAATAAGGTGTTGATAAATGAGGATGAATTATTATTTTCTCTCAATTAGGTAATTACCTCTATTTTAGATGAACCAAAATAAGGTATGTTTTTGTGATTTTAGGGTTGGACATTGTGAGCAAAGCTGAAGGACTTTAAAACTGTTCCCTATGGGAAAATACCATTTTTACTTTCCAGTCCTACAGCTACATATTTAACATCATATTGAAAGTAACAACTTATAAAGTTTAGTTTTTGGTAATACTACTAGGAAAATTGCTGCGAATCAAGTATGATAAACATTTTTCTAAAAATGTTGATATCATAGAAATAAGGGGTGGGATAGCTGGCAAAGTGGACAGGTCTATTGGACTTGGAATCCAATGGGCCCAGGCCTATTTCGGAGGAGGGGGGAGGGGAGGGTCCGTGGTGTCTAGAACCCCGTTTGATTTCCCAAAATATAAGTAAAATAGATAATACAAAAAATGATGGAAAGTATAAAATGAAACCCATTTTGATATACCTGTAATCCCCTTAATCGTGCTAGGAACCCCCTTCGATTTAAGTTCTGGCTATACGACCTGGAGAGGAATGTGTATAATGTGAACCCGTTCTCCACTTATATCCTTATTTGATCCGCCCCTGTTAGGCTAATTATTCCACTCAATATTTATCTTCAATGTGTACAATACGTTAGAAGGATCCCGGAACCGACCAAGAACAGGGAGCTCTATCTATTTGCAAGAATAGAATATTTCCCTCCATTTTTCCCGCACTCATCACGGAACGATAAGTCTTGGTGGAAGTCTGTCGCATGACGTAGACGTTTTTAATCGTATACTTAGACATGTTTATATACGTGGGCTTTCGCTGGTACCTATACCAGTATCAACCACCAGCATCTGATAGCCCGATGCCCGCCAGTGATAAGCGAAACAACAATCATTCTTTGATCTGCCCGTTAGGCTAATTATTCTACTCAATATCTTCAATGTTTACAATAAGTAAAAAGGATCCCGGAACCGATCAGGAATAGGGAGCTCTACTCATTTGTAAGAATAGACTATTTCCCTCCTTTTTTATGCATTCATCACGTAACGATAAGTCTTGGTGAAAGTCTGTCGCATGACGTAGACTTTTTAAACGTATACTTAGACATGTTTATATATGTGGGCTTTCGCTGGTACCTATACCAGTATCAACCACCAGCATCTGATAGCCCGATGCTCGCCGGTGATAAGCGAAACAACAAAGACCATGTGATCACGTGACCAGCATGTACTTCCACATGCTATCATGAGATGTGACTAGACTTGTTTAGTCCTTAATTAAAAAAAACACTTTCATATTTTTATAGTGAATAATCGTAATGGATGTAGGATTGTCCCCCAGGTTTAGCACTTATAATTACAGTCATACATGAGCGGATTTTTTTCTCCCTTTCTTTCTTTCTTTTTTTTTTGGGGGGGGGGGGGGTCAAATCTTTTTTTATTTTTAATGTAAAATTCCCCACCCGCGTTCAAAATCCTGGATCCGCCCCTGTCATGATGGGCAATATCACGGAACCAAATCATGTTGTTTCCCGTTTTACTTGGGAATTGGTTTCACAGTGACAATTTTTACTTTTTACAAAAGTTTGACCATTTTTGTCTATAACCCTTTGCACATATGTGAAACATAGAATGCGGTATATGTGAAATACATATAAAAACGCGTTCAGTATATGTGTCTCCCCACACAGAAAGGATGCTCCAGGCGGGAATTAAGCATTACAGAGGGTGTTTTAAGCTTTCAAATGATACTAAGCACATCAAAATTGGATAATTTTCGAGGAAGTTATAGGCTGTTGAACACAGGACTGTCAGTATCCCTGAAATTGCAAAAAGCCCAAATATTGAATATTTATCTAAATATTCAGTAATAAATTGAAGATTTCCCATAAATTAACAGAAAACCTTAGAAAGCTATTACCTGGATAACTTTTGATCTAGAAAAGACAATCTATTTTAGTTTGGACTGATAATATAATGAAGTCATGTTTTTTTCCAAATGGGTTACAATTTCTGACAAAATCCTTGAAATATTGTTGTTTCCATGGTAACCAATCATATAATGTTAGGTAATATATGGGGGGAAAACATTCCATTAACATTCCAAATAGAATGTTTTCCATAAAATATGGAATGTTTAGAGTGGGATAACTGAATTCTTCACAAAAAGTTGGTTTAAGACATTTTTCATCAATTTTTTTCACAAATCTACCTATATCTCCCTTAATATTGGCTGTAGAGCTTAATATATAACCCCCTCAGAGCATCCTTTCTGTGTGGGGAGACACATATGAACTGCCGAAGCAAGTACATATAAAAAAGTGTTGGTTGGCTAATGATCAGTTCCTGCCACCTTAACGTCCGCGAAGTTTATAAGTACCTGCATTGTTGGTATTAAGATATAGATCTCACTGTTAAAATGTTTGTTATCGATTAACCAGACAATGGATACTCGAAGGTTTGTCTAAGTCTGCTATTAAAATGCGATTAAGTTATAATATAATCCAGGCAAAACCATCTACTGGTGTAAATATAACTTTTCTTACAAACTTCCTTTAGAATTAATAAAGGTATGTTTCTTTAAACTAAAAGGCAATTACACACTGACAACAGGCAAATCTAGTCCTTCCATGGTCTGATAAGAAACGCGCCACTGTTATTAGTTCAATAAATATATAACATTATCTTTCATTTAGAGTCAAAATCACCCGTTTAGTTTTCTGTGTGTAGACATTTCGTTATGAATATCACCTAAGTAAGGATGTCATTTTCTGATGTTGTAGCTAGTATGCACAATAGGAACTAGACGCTTGCAAAGTTTTGGTCCGTTAGGCAATGATAAAATCTAAAGCTAGCCCAAAAACCAGGTCTTATTATTTTTAATGATCCCAGCCATAATAGTTATGAAGGGAAATTATCGAGAGAAAAACATGAATTCATAAAAACATATCACACGATGAACTAACAAATCTAACTTTTAAATGATTTCGACCATTTACAGATCAACATTTTGTTCCTAAATTGAACATCTGTTGCTACTAGGCTTATCAGGGTAGTGAGTATTTATTATGCTGAAGGGAAACAAATTCGATAACAGGTCTTTGAGCATAAACTGACGATGTTATCCTGAATATATACCAGATGTCTACAAAACATAGCGCAACAATTTACTGCCCCCAATAGTTTATCTTCTGGGCGACTTTTTAGTAGAAGACAATGAACTGACAAACGGGGGACAGGTAAATGAAAAGGCGGGCACTTGATTATCAGAGAGATGTCTGGATGGAAAGGGCCACAAAGACTTCTAAAGGTTAAAATGCAGATTTATCGGACCTGTGTAGGCCGATCGAAATCCGGACAAATTTATAGGCACATGACTGGTACCCCCGCCTAATATTTTGTATAGAATTCCTATTAGATTTCAATAACATTTTAATGTGAAATTGAGAAAAATTTACCTGATGGAATCTAGCCCCAATAACTCTCCATGCGTGTGCATAATGCATATTTGCAGTAAGAGTTATTATTTTGAGTGCATGGGTCAAATAAATCCAGCAGAAGGACTAGATCATCTCTAAAGATGACGACAACGTTTTTGATCCTGATTTCATCTGACGAATGACATATATTTACCCGCGTGCCTCCCTGATTAAAAAAACACCCCAAGATACACCAACCAGATATAAGCAGCTCTATTTATGTACATACATAAATATATATAAAGGAGGGTGGGTCCTGCTTTTGGTGTATGCCCGGCGACTACAATCGGACACATTCACAGTACATCTGTCCCCTTATATACTGGGGACACGGTGACTGACAATATCTGGGAGACCCCGCAATAGGCCTAATCTGATCAACTAAAGAGTAAATTGTTACATCGGAGCAGAGGGGCACCGTGGTCTGATGACACCTGTTGAACAGTGATAGCCTCTAGCATCCTGCCGTCGGGAAAAAGAGACAGATGACTTCGCCGACAGGGCTTCCTTCTATAGGGCCTTTTTCATTAGTGTAGCCTCCTGCTAGCAGCATATGGGTATTATTATTTATGCAATGAACCAATGAGTTGGGGTATAGGTTCCAATGGGCCCAGATTAAAAGTGTTGGGGTCGTTGCGTTTATGAGAGTAGGGCGTCCATTGCACATGCACACTCGTGGGAAGATGTATAGAGCCTTTCTTAGACGTTGTGTTTGCTCCCAAGGTTGAAAATTAGTAAGTTTCCTATAATGATCCATGAACCTCATCCATCCTCATCTTTGACTCAATGGACTGCAAGTTCAACTAGGCCTATATCAACATGGCCAAAAATGTGACTCAACATAGGTGTCACTATATATATAACAGTTGTAAAACATACAAATGTTTCACACAGATGCTTAAATTTGGACTATTCCTAGGTGTTTCAGCCATTTTTCTTGACCTGGAAGAGTTGCTGATAGACGTATAAACCTAGGCCTACCTACAGTTGTATGAGATTAAGCAAATTTTGCTTTTTAGTATTCACACACAATAAGCAATGGTGATGGCTCCCTTGCCCAGACCTCCATAGACAAGCCAATCCAATCTGCTCTAAATATAATAGTAAATACCCTATTGAAATTCGGTGAAGGGTACAACGTAAAATGGTCTATTTGAACCTCCAATATATTCTGATCCCATCGCAATCGACCTCTTCCTCAATAAACGTGATAGCAATTGTACCAGGTAGTCTTTGCGGTCGCTCATATTGACAGGTCCGAGATGAGATGAGACTGATTCAAGACGTTTGAAGAAATTTTCTGATATGACCAGACCAAAAACCCAGGATACAAAGAATGACTATCTACTCCAGAGGGAGGCAGGTATAGAGATGGAGAGGTTCGATATGAGGATCATTTGCATCAAGGTATATTATAAGTAATTTGCTTTGGTAGGATTCTGCAAATTCTTACTCGAAGATCTAAGGAGATATGAGGTTTTTCCTCCTAATCGGTAGGGACGTTTGATGTACGTTCTATAATAACTAAACCACAAAACACTTTAGAATCTGTACAGATAAGGAAACGTGACCCCTCTGAAATTTTAAATCGCCGCAACTGCTTATTCGTGGCGATATTTTTTAGTTGTTCAGCATATTTGATATAGGCGACCTGCAGATGCACTAAGCTTTTGGTAAGCCAATGGCTTCTTTCTATATGATGTTGCACATATTCTCTCAACGCCGAGGCGCACCTCAAACTCTTTTTTTGGGAACATTTTAGATATTTAGATATTAACATCCCATATTTTCTACAAACCATTTGTAGAATTTGTTTTGCAAATGGATAATTGAAAATTAACTTATGTCCTATAAAATATATGCCATGCCATTTTTAGACACCAGAATCCGACACTGAACTACATGTATAATTTACCTTTTCATTAAACCAATTCAGGCAGAAGCAGTTCCAAGTTTTCCTGTATTTGATGCTCCTGCAGGCTAATTTTGGGATATTTTGATTTGTGTGACCTTTTAAAATACAGGCATGGAATGGAACTAAATATCCTTTACATGTGTAGGCTATAATTACTAACCAGTTTTCAACTCTAATTATTTAATAGGCCTCTGATTATCATATCATCCTAGTGAAGACCGTAAATAATCTAGTTAACAAAATAGAGCCATTGATTTAATCATGTTTAAGGGCGTAGAAACTAACATACTTTGTGCCAAACCAATACCTTTTCTCGCCATAGGCAGGTATAAATCTTGATTTTTTTCTACACTAGTCCACCGGGCTAGTGGTTGGAAATTTGCACTAGCTCAAGTAGTAGTGCACTCGTACCTAGTTTTCTATGCATCTTCAAGAACAACATTTTACTTTCAAACTATCAAAGATTCCCATTATGTATGTATACCATTATAAAGACATTCTGTGATGAGTGTATGATATACAGTTGTTTTTTTAGAGTTTTACCTTAAAACATGACTTTCCCACACTAGCTCATCAGGCTAGACGTTCAAAAAACGCACTAGTCCGACCTGATTTGCACTAGTGACGGTACTAGCGGGCTAGTGCTAAGATCGACCACTGCATAAGTCTATAGAGTTTTGTCTGACGTATACGTCAACCTGATTATCCCTCTGATTATCATATCATCCTATAGAGTGAAGAGGGTAAATAATCTAGTTAACAAAATAGATCCATTGATTTAATCATGTTTAAGGGCGTAGAAACTACCATACTTTGTACCAAACCAGTGCCTTTTCTCGCCATAGACCCATATAGTTTTGTCTGACGTATACGTCAACCTGACCTGCGAACCCGTCGCGCCCCCTATCGGACGTCAGATGTCTCCGATAGGTGGAGCGACGCGTTGGTCAGCGTCGGCAGGACGATTAGAAACGCCGCGGCCAGAATGAGTTAGGTCCGCGCCGGTCTAGGGCCTAGATGGTATAACCCTCCGGTCTATCGGCGTTATATGGGGCCGGCCGATCTGCGCCCCAGCCCCCATCAAGAGATGTGGCCGCGATACACCCAACGCTGGAGGAGTAATTATTCATATGATACTCATCTGTCGTGGCACGGAGCTATCTTATCCGCGGCCACAGAGCCCGGCCTGTAGTCCTTAGCCGCCTACCTACCCCCGACCGAGTCCCTGTATGTGCCCCCTTCGCCCCTCCACCTCCTCCAGTCATACCCCCCGACTCTCTGATTCTGATACCAGGGGGAATGGGGGGGGGGGGCACTGACTCTTTGAAGGTTACTTCCCACTGCAAAACTACAGTAGTGCCCTTACTTTACATGACTGATTGCTCCTAAAATTTGTGAACCGGCCCTTATTTTTGGAAAACACAGGTCAATGTGCATAAAAATCAGACTGTGTCAATACCAGGAAATACACAGGAATTACCAAAATTGCGAAGGAAAACTTCTAATGAAATTATGTTAGCTTTGTTGATTGAATTAAAGTAGCAATAAGGCTACATATACCAAATGATATTGGCCCTGGATCGTTCTATAGATATTGTTCATCATCTCCCTATTTTCAATTTGCCTTAAAAGTGACCGGCCACCCCTCAATGTTGACATTCACCATCCCCTTTCAGGGGTCAGTTTGGCAGTGGGTACCTTTTCCAGCCTAAGTGCCCCCCCCCCCCCTCTGCCCCCCTCCGACTTTCTGATACCCTGATACCACCACCTCCGGATCAGGCACCTCCGAGTTTTATCTATTTTTATATTTCATGCCGCCGCCGCCTCGGGCCGTGAAATAACATCGCTGTGACCGCCCGGCCGGGGGTGGGGGCCCCTGGCTGCTATCTGGACGCAAGGCCTGTAAGCCCCCGCTGAGAATATTAATTTGGCGTGATTGATGAATTCATCAACTGGGTGAGTGGGTCGTCTCCCTTGTAACGCTCCTGTCAGGGGCTCATCTCTCCTCATAACGCTCCTGTCAGGGACTCATCTCTCCTCGTAACGCTCCTGTCAGGGGCTCAGTTAGTGGGTCGTTTTCTCACGAAATGCTCCTGTCAGGGGCTCAGTGCATGGGTCACCCCCTAGAAAGCTCTCATAACACTCTTGTCACGAGTTCTGAGAGGGTCGTCCCCCCCTTTTTAAACTCCTGTTAGGAGTTTGAAGACTTGGTTGTCTCCTTTTGAAACACTCCTGTCAGGGGCTCAGACAGGTACACCCGGTCAACTGACTAAGTGTAACCTATCAGTGTTCTCCAGTTTAAAAATGACGCCTTTTCACTAACTTTTTACCTCAAAAATGCTCGTGTCAGGGGCTCAGTGCATGGGTTACTCCCTCTCATAAAATTCCCGTCACAAGCTCTGTGAGTGGGTCACCTACCCTTGTAATGTTTCTGTCAGGGGTGCCTTGTCTCCCTTGTAACATTCCTGTCAGGGGCTCAGTGAGCATCTCATCTCCCCCTCTTAACTTTCTTTGGACTTGGCTATTTCTTACTATTTAAGACATAATTAACCAAGAATTGTATCTTTCATATGTGCGACTTTAGTGCGACGTCGTCATATCGCAGCTCATGCCGCATAGACTTGGAACCCATTGTGCGATCAAAATAAAATTCTGGTCGTTTCGACCAGTTCTGGTTGCTCAGCTCTGGTCGAAACGACCAGATCTGGTCGAAAACGACCAAAATTGGTGTTCCCATTGAGCGATTCGACCAGAAATCAACTTGAAAACATCAAATCGCTTGCAAAATATCTGACAATGTTTGATATTGGTCGCTCCCGACATGTATTTCGACCAGAATTTAGATCGTATCGCTCAATGGGTACCCCCCTATAGGGCATACACCTGTCGATTGTTCTCGACTCGAGCGGCGGCGGACGGTTGGGGGAGGTGAGTCCGGGGATCACCTGTGGTCGTCCCCGTGGTGTTCCCCCGGCGGTCCCCCCGACGACCCCCGCCGATGATAACAGCACCTTACCGCGCGCCCACCGCCTACCTGCCCCTCGGGCCCGGGGCGCGACGCGAGTGGTTCAAAGAAAGGGCTTTCATAAATGCATGCATGATTTTGGTTAAGCGCCCCTGAAAATATTTTCATAACGTTGAAACTAACACTCATTATCCTATAGTAAACGTAACACTGTTATATCTAGAATCATGTTTGCTCTACAGAATATGTTTGGTAATAATTATATCGGATGAAAAAAGACAAGGTAGCTCTAAAAGTTACAAGAAGAAAAACAAATTGCAAACAAAAAGAAACGACAACATGCACTGTATTTGAGATGACTTTTGTCTGGGTGCTACAAGTTTAGGAAATGATTCCTCCCGTCACTCAACGATAAACAACAAGAATTCTTTTTCTAATCGAAGACCCTGGAAGAACATGTATCCACATGAAGTATGTATACATACGTTTTAAAAGAAACGATTCCCTTTCCTTTACATATCCATGAAATGAAAGGAGCTACGGTATACATGACTCTTTCAAGATCTGCAACCAAGTGATATATTACTTTATCCATCGCCTAACATACAACTGTGATCATTTGATTAACAAAATAACTACACAAGTCAAAGTTCATGAATCAAAAATTTACACGTTCTTCATTACATTTGTCAACGAGTACTGATAATCAGGTAATCGTCTAGACTCAGAAGACAAAGATAAAATGATCGTCTACCAAAGGTAATATTTCACTTGGTATCGTCAGATATTATCAGTTACAAGTTCCTACGCATGGAAGAGCATGACTCTATTTCCATGAAAATTGACCTGATATATATAAGCCTGGACCTAGTCCCCTAAAGTGTTCTTTAATCAAATTATTGTCCTACTAATGACGTCATATCATATACCATTATTTCTCTGTTAAGGTTCAATTATAGTTACGAAGATTACCATTGTACCTTAAGTTTGGTTTAACAACTAGGGGCTTATTGTCATTGTGCAGATGCGGAAAGAACCGGTAATATAAAACTATTTGGCGGCTAAAAATATAGCGTCATGCATTTCTTTCATTTTCTCTCTTGATGTCCCAATATGCACGACTTCCTACTATCTAAGCTATTTGCGTTGTTCATATACATGTAAGAACTTATTACGTGTAAATTCTACAATCATGATATTTGTAATAATTACCGGTAATATATTAAATAAAATGTGATATTACCTACATGTTGATAAACATATAGGACTATACTACTAAGCTGCGCAAGCATACACAACAACACACATATCCATAGGGCCTACAGATCCAATATTCCGCCTCCAACCCACAGAGGACGTGCACCAAAATGGATGTGTAGACGGGACCCAGGCGCTTCAGGGGCCGAAAAGTCGCAGACAAAACACGGACAAGTCGGCCCCGATCGTAATCGTGGGCCGACTGTGGGAGTGGGGCGACTGCTCACGACCCTCTGACAATGTGAAGTGATGCAGATTTGGGAAGCTCGGGGCCGAACGATAACATCTCCCTCCTGAGCATGGGCCACGCAGATAAGAGTGGGGGACGGGCTAGGGCAACAAGGCGGCCGCCAACCTCCCACCCTTCTCTCTCCTCCTCCTGTCCCTCCTCCTGCACCCCCTTTACTGGATGGACGCCGTTGGCATCCCGCTCTGGGGGCCGTTGATTGAGGGTTCCCAGTGTTGCATGTCGAATATAAGAAAATCCCATGTCGACTGTCACTGAGCTCCCCATGCCCTAAATCGGCTCCAAGAGACCCTCATGTCCCATGTCGAATTTAAGAAATAGGCCTAGGCCATGTCATGTGGTTTATTGTTTTCTTCATGTCACTAAGGCTCATGTCATATGTCGATTTTAAGAAATGGCCATGTCGCCGTGTCGAATTTAAGAGTCCAGGGCCATGCTCTGAGGGTCGACGGAAAGGGTCAGGCTGCGCGCGCACCCGCCGTCACCGGAAGAGGGGTCGCCGCCATGTTTACTTGTCAAGGAGTGTCGGGCGACGGGCGACTACTCTGCTTCTTTTGGTGTTTTCTTTTTTTCTTCATATTTTCATTTCTTTGATTTTTTTTTTCGCTTAAGGGATCTACTCTTTCCACCATTTGAAGACTTTGAGGCAATGCGATGACTTTAATTTCAATTGGCTGTGAACTGCAATCAATCCATTTTATCTAATGAATGGGTTCAGTTACCTCAATTAGCATACATGATTGTGTTACAATTGTGAGCTGTTCAGAGCTCATGAGTCAGAGGCTCTTCTGCTCATCATCTTTCAAACTCCGTAAAGTCGAGCCATTTCATAGAGCGCGGCGCGGGCGACGCGTTGGCGACGCGCGGTTGTCGCGTCGGGAGATTCGACACTAATGGACTCACACTGGACGCGAACGGTAATAGTGCGCGTTTTTTGTACAGGTTAATAAAATGCTCATCTAACCAGCCGCGAGCGACGCGCTGCCTCTTTTTAATCTCGCGACCGACGCGACAAAAATAATTATAGGAACTGTCTCTACTTTTGCCGCGCGACATCTGCGACAGTAGCATTCAAGCCATACCAAAAGTACAGATCAAATTAAAAACATAAGTGAAAATTGCATCGCTTGTCAGTCGACAAAACCATCGCGTCGCATCAAGTGCGAATTCGGCTTTACGCCGCGCCGCGCCGCGTAGATCCGCGTCTGGTGTAAACACTCCTTAATAAGACTAAGTCGGAGGTTCCCACCCACCACAGTTACCCCTGAACCCTGCTCTCAGCTTGTTGCACTGATCTCCTCCCTGCATCTCTCCCCGACTAAATCTAGATGGCGGGAGTGGAAGTGGCCGCCACCTGGCAATCTGATGGCCGAGTCAAGTGGTGTAAAAGGCAGATAAAGGGCCGATAACCAGGGCCACTGGGAAGAACAACAGGGGAAAACAGCCAAGCCAAACAAGCAGCTGGTCGCTAAGCTATAGGTCGGGGAACACACAGGCAGATTAGGTCTGGGACGATTGTGTATACGCCATACAAGATGGGGAGCAGATAGTGTAGTGCCTTCTTACCCACCTATACATTTATATGCCAGGAGCTGCTCAGAGCTGCTCAGAGTGACTCGAGATGTCTGGTGAGTTCGTGAGAGCAAATGAGTAGTTGTAAGGAGCTCATGCCATCAAAAATTGAAATGGATACGTCCATGTTCATGTATGCACTCTGGGTACTGTAGGCAAACAGGGTATATCGCCATATATAGTGTAGCTTTTCATCACAACTGCGAAAAACTTAAATATATCTAGGAAAAATCTCTGAATTATTCAGAGATTTTTCCTAGATGAATAACGATGCAGGAACTCTCCCAGAGAATTTACCATTATATTTTCCAGTATGCTATTAGTTTCCGATGTAAATGTATGTGTACAATAAACCATAACGTTCTACAGTCCGTAAACAGGATTATAAACACATTTGTAGTTGACTTTTTGTGTGGTTAATCGCCTACAACAGATTGATTTTGCGAAGTGTTGACGGAAAGTGTTTTCTTAAATTGCTAAAATCCTGCCGGAAAAGGGATTGTCTTCCCACAATCCTCTTCCGGCCAACAAAGCCGCCAATCTGACCAATGACTGTCGAGTTAAGCACATCACGTGTCCACCTCCCCAGTTCCCGTACCTCGTGGCCTCAACTGTCAGAGAGGTTATCACAGTCCCCGCCAAGATCTAGAAAGAATTTCTGTACATAACGCATCCCTTCACTCCTGCAGGCAGGCCCTGACAGAAGATGAAATATTGGCCACCGACCGACCTGCAGATAAAACTAATACACAAAACAGTCGGCTGACCTTGCCAATTCACACTTGGGGAGGCCTGAGCCTAACCTTTGGGGGAGGACCCGGCCTAACCTTTGGCAAGGACTAAGCCTAACCTTCACCTCCAGGGTGTCAATTTCCCCTCCATGGCATGTGATGAGATCGCAGACACCCCACCTTGCGTCTCATCCCTTTGAAAATGTATTCCGACGTTCTACCCCTTACTCACACACACCCTCCCTGGACTCCTCCAGTTCCCCTCACCTACCACGACCCAGGGACCTGAGGCAGATACAGATGTACATTTACACCCACTGACTGATAAGTGTTATCAGTGTAGGTTGTGTATGTCCCTGAAGCATGGTTTAGGCCGGGGTGAGGAATCTTACCAAGGGGTACAGGGATGAGCTTTGTTAGAATGCATGGTTAAATTGGCAAATCAGTGACACACCAGTGACTGAGGAGTAACAATTACTGCTACTACAAAAAAAACAACTACAAAGACAATAAACAATAAACAATAAAAAAAATTCTCACCTACATGTTGTCGCTTTTTTTCCTCACAAGACAGGTTTATCATTTCTTTATAGCAAAGAAACTCAGGGCAAATGACCAAGAGAGATACATAAGCATCAGAAGCAGGGAGAAATACTTTTTTTTCTGGAACACCCTTTATGACCCTGGATCAGCTTATCCATATCGTTCACATTGAAAAATGAACCAATATCAATACATTACGTCGTATAATATACTTTACTTAAAATCTAATTTAATTATTTATATTTGCAACTGGAAGAACATATACACTGATATGCTTGATAAAAAAAAATGTATGTATAACTTGTACGCCACACATAAAACACGCTGCACTCTTTGTACACACGTACATGTGTTAAATACATCAACAAACAACAAAAACATATTCACTCAGCCAGAAGTCAACTAGATGGATTGAAAATCCCAAAACAAGAGAAAAACCCGCCTACAAACACATCAATTATATAGGACAGCCTTCATCTAACCAACCAAGATTAGGCTGAGGATTAGTTCGACCAACAACAGGCAGGGGGCGTGATTTCCGCCAGCCTACCTCCGGCGCGGAATGTTCAGAGAGAAACGCAGTGGTTGGGGGTCGAGATAGGCCTGCTGCCGATAGCGTCCCAATGCGCTTTTTTCGGGTGATGTATAGGCGAGATATGTATGTATTTCTACGCTCATCAGAACAGTCTCGGATTACATCCAACGGCTATAATGCACCCCATCGGCCACATTTCGTTTGCTCGAGCGAATATCAGAATTTGGGACTGAGATAGTGGCGGCTGTGTATTTATCATATGTATGTATGATATGGGGGCTGTAGTACGGTATATAAATTACTGGGCATTATATGATACTGCTGAAATCAAACTGTGATTTATTCAACACTGGAATATATATAATATTTTGGTTCCAACGTTGAATAAATGCAAATAGATAATTATGAATGTCAGATGCCGTCGGCGACATCAAATAAGTTGCGCTGCATTGATGATAGAAGCCTATATTCAACAAAGATTTAACAGTAAATAAATGTGACCACACCTCATACAGCCTCACATGGAAAAAGATCGCACCATGGGAATCCCATGAAGATACTGAAGTAAAGATAATACATTCAGTAGAAACGAAAATGCTGTAAGATAAGTCAACGTATCTAATCAACATACTTAAAAGTGTGAGATTTGGGAACCTATATGCAATATAAAAAAGCCACCCTACATGATATTCATAGGCCTATAGTACTATCGCGATAATACACTTCAAAATGAATAATAATTATAAAATATGAGAGAAAAAGAAGATACGTTACGTTAACGTTACGCCAAGCGTTACGTGGAGTTTCTAACCCCCCTCCCTCCCATACCACCCCAAGATATTAGCCAACACCGACCGGCGCGCCGGCCGAGCTCCGACCAGACCAGCCGACGATGGATATGCGCAGGCCGTGCTGATTATGAACGATTTAAGATAATCCAGGAACGCCGCCCCGCCAAATATACATATCCAATTACCGGCAGCCTGCTGGTCGTCTCCGCAATAATGGCGTCCGGAGTCATGGGTTATCGAACACCAACGCACCAGCAAATAGCAGAGGTTGGCTGGGGTGCATGGAGGGAGGGGTTGTGGGTGAGATGGGCAGGGGCTGGGGTGGAGATAGAGGTAAGTAAAGCTGCTGGTAGCCACAGGAGACGGGCTCAGGCTCATCTGTCACCTGGCGTGATGGGGCCATACCTGGACTTCACATGCTAATGGCATCAGGCAGGTTTGAGGGGTGGATTGGCGGGGGGGGGGGGGGGGGGGTTACTTTGTCTGGAAATGTAAAGATTCTTCGTCAAAGTGTATTAACATGCTACTTCTATGTAAACCAGCTGAGTGCCCTCAACTGTACCAAGACTGGTACACTTGGAAGACCAGGTAAGTTATACAAGAGAGTTTTGCTATGAATAAACATAATACAGAACATGTATTTTACAGGCCTAGTTGAGGGGGTTAGATTAATACATATTCTAGAATCATCCAAAATGCACATTCCAGGATAATTTAATATCATTAATCTGGCCTTTTTTAATTGAAACTACATCATGGCCTACAAGTTTATTTCCAATCAAATGTATATCAAAGAATTGGTTGAACAAGCCTTTGAGTCTGAGATTAAAACAAATCACTCCATTCCGAGAACAGGAACCACCAGCAGGCCCCACGCCCTTCACACAATCAGTTTACTCTCTCTGACACAATAGACAAAGTAAACCCAATTTCTCCCTACCACGGATAGCTAAACAAGTTGGCCGATTGAGGGGATTGAAAGGATTGATCATTTGATGAAATGAGAATTTCGCCCGATTGGAATTAACGCAGGAAGCTAAGCCTAAGAAGAGATATTAATTAATAAAATATTTTGATGGTAGGTCCGAAAAAATGACACTATAGTGACAATTTCACAAATCATTTTAATCTTTGAATCTGTCTGACAGCACCGGAGAACTTATTGACAGTGTGACGCCTATGTTTTAACATTGAATGAGAATGATTCAGACACTGACAGTGACTTAGGCCTAGACATATTAAAGTTCAGATTGAATATTTTGATGGTAGGTAAGTAAAAGTGACACTATAGTGACAATTCAACAAATAATTTAATTTTTTGATCATAAATAATTGCTTTCGGAGCATCCATAATACATTGACAGTGTCGGAGGGGGCTTAGGCCTATCTGAGTGCAGTCATTTTTTCATACCATCTGTAAAATATTCTTGCAAGCGTTTCTAGGCCTAAAAAGATCAAACTATATGACAAATAGGACCCTCACATATATGAGAACATAGATATATACATGGATTTCATTTTGGTAGGGGTAATAAGGCCTAAAATAATTATTTTTCAGATTGCCAGTGTCCGACCACTGCGTGTTAGGCCTCTAGCCGAGTTTAGGCCTAGATTTCAACGGTATCATTCCAAATGCTGGGGAAAAGATATACACTAACCGTTAAGGCCTGTGCTCGAGTCCTCAATGCGTTTCAATGCGTATATCCTCCACAATTGATGCGTTTAATGTCATCCTGGTTTCCTGAGTTCAATGTATCGATCCAGGCTTGATGGGGAGAGAACCCGGCGAAGGGTTGACGGCGCCATGTTAGGTCTGACAGTGACAGTGCCTCCACGTGTCCGATCGATCCAATCTTTTGCCTTCGATACGAACGCATGAATCACGCATGAATTGTCAATGCGTTGTATGCGTTTAAGGGTGTCCATTCGTCCAAAATATATATATTATTAGCATGAGATACCGCTGTAATCCAGGCGGAGAAGGCGCAGCCCCTGGTAAGAACCAACCGTCCCCGCCGGCATCGCGGGGCGGTCTGACAGTGTGACCGGGAGGCGAAGGATTGCAAGAAAATGGCGCGATGCATTTACGCGTTTAGACGCGTTATTTCGCATTATATTCGATTCTGGGACATTGGGAGGCTTAGCTATGGGTCGAAATCTATCTGTGCATACCAATAACTAAGGTTAGATCGACTGAGTTCATGGTGAAATAGGTCTGCAAAGTTGATGAATATTCAGAGATTGACCCAGTTCCCTTCCTCCCCGATCGAAAGCGAGGCTGGTGGGCGTTACTTGACCCGGTTAACACGGCGTCGGGTGACGATCGGATTTCTGGTATTATTTGCTCAAATATCGATATAAATGACTAAGTAATGGTGGTACAGGACCTCAAACATCATGTACGATCCATACCAGATAGGAAATCGATCAATTCTATCGGATTCTATATGTTTTCTGAGGTGAGTACGGCCATCACCTGTCACGTGACGAGCGGGACTGTAGGTTTTCGGCGGTTTTGCGAGGTTATGCAGTCACATTTTGCCAATGGCGGGTCGCGCCACGACCGTTTTACCGGAAACATCGGTAAATAAGGCCTGGGTAGCTTGTTCCCGCAATGATATAAACATAGAGAAAATAGTATGTAAGCTAAGCAGGCACCAGTATTATGGTAATTTTCTGAATGTTCTCGGCGAGACTGTAAAATCCCACCCATTCTAGTTTATTGCTTGTAGTCGTACGCGAAAGTCCGAGCGCTGTCCTTTAGAGAATTCCGCCCGATACGCTTTGATTTGCTTTGGTGCTCCTTTGATCGCTTTGGTTTCCAAGGGCGAAAAATAACAGTATTTGATACACCTGCAGGCTAATTTGGCCTAATTTTGTCGACAAAAACACATGGAAATGTATAGAAAATATATAAAAAATTTGCTATATATCCATCTATAATGAATGATTTTTCAATTCAACTTAAAAAATAGTAAAAATGTACTGATACAGGATAGTCTGCAGGTCAAATGTTGGAAGCCTGCTATCCGTGGTAGGGAGAATTGAAGATAGAGTGCCCCCTTCATCCCCTCCACCTTCACTGAGAATCAAGCAGGGCACTGGCGGAGTAGTCTCTAACTTGCATTATCACTGGGAAGGTCTGCTGCATGTATTATCACTCAGATATTTCTGCATTATCTGTGATCATGCTGGGACTTGGCGTCTCTGACTATGACTACCACTTCCGACCTGGTACAAGATAGTTTCTTTCTACTCTTTCTCTTTTTTCTCTCTCACACATCCGTTGAATTTTAGAGGCCCCTACGTATCACAAGGCCGATCTTGTGACCTACAACGATATTTAATTGTTTAGTGCAGTTAAATGGTGACAAATCAATAACATTTGATTTATGAATATGTTATAGTTTAATAAGATAACGAGGTTCATTAACGTTTGCGATCTAACAATAGGTCTACTTATTTTCATTTCAATTTTTGGGAATTGCTATGGAATTTTTGTTAAAACCCCGTCCGGTATCAAAAAATAGATGGCGGTAAAAAAACTGGGTTGTTAGGTAGCTCAATGACATTGACGATTAATTCGTCTGCATGCCACAGACCTATGAAAGTCAGCCTAAAAATCGAAAAGGTCGGCCTAAAAATCTACTTTAATAACAATCTGAGACTACTTCGGGAGTCAACCCATATGGGTAGGGGAAGAATGGAGGCAAGTTTAATATGATACATCCAAATACAGTTTGATTGTTTGAGCCGTTTGATTGAAAAAACATACGGGGGCGGGGAGTGTATTGGGGTATTTGAATTCACGTTAATTTCTCTCCCATGTTAAGTGATGAGATCGCAGATAGAAATCATCCATGCATGCGGGTTATGCACACCGTTTTATAGATACCATCATTAAAAAAACAAAAATAATTTAGGCCTATATACAGATCATAATGCATGCTTGCAAAAATAGTGGTAGTCGACCTCATTTGTTTAATATCGACCATCTGTTGATATTTCATGTTAATTTCTCAAAACAAGGAACCCGTATCAGTTATACTTTTGCTGATATTTTTGATATGCCCATTATCCAGCATTAACGTTTCTTGTCCTTTTTATCTCTGATCCAAATCTCTTATCAGTTTCCTGCACGGTTGAACAAAAATATAGAATAATGCTCTCCTTTTACTATAATCTGGTGTCAAACTGGTGCATATTTGGTGATATCCTCTTACTCTCCTTTAACTATAAAGTGGTGTCAAACTGGTGCATATTTGGTGATATTCCCTTACTCTCCTTTTACTATAATGTGGTGTCAAACTGGTGCATATTTGGTGATATTCCCTTACTCTCCTTTTACTATAATGTGGTGTCAAACTGGTGCATATTTGGTGTTGTTCCCTTCTCCCTACCCCCAATACCCCCAGGGCCGAGGCGGTGGGGTGGGAATGCTTCTTGTCACCAACGAGTATATATAGAAGAGAGACTCAGCTGGGACCGGGGGGGATGGCAGGAGGTTGTCTAGAAGTTCGCACCTCTGCATGTGGTCATTTGGAGGCCAGGGGCGGCCTGCACATCTGGAGTTATGCAATTTATGACTGGACAAGGGAAATGTCCCTATGCTTGGCTATGAAAGTATTCCAATAACCAGATTAAGAGTTAAGCTGCAAAAATATATCATTTCCTAAAGCTGTGAACTGCCCTGTGCCCAAATATATGGTTTATTTCATTGGATAGAGGATATAATTATCTATCTGTTGATATAAATAGTATGTGTGGACCATGGGCGGAAGGATTTATTATGCTTTTTCTCAGGAAAAAAAGTTCATGGCATTTTTACTAATCCTGCAATAACATCCTTCAAAATGGGTAGATTCAAAGGAGACTTATATGTAGTGAAACACAGTAGTATGGTACATCGCTCAGTAGTAGTATTATCTTCTTTTTTTTCAAAAATCTTAACATTAATGAAATTTAAACTATTTCATCCTATTTCAAGAAAAATCGTCCACTTCATGAACTTTGCCAAGATTTACTCATTAATGACCCTTACACCCTAGACAGCATCTATATATACTCGTTGTTGTCACTAAGGAGGTGCATAATGTACACCCGTACGTCACCCTACGCTATCAGGTTACGCTCCTAGCTTGCTGGGGGGCAAACGCTAATTGGGCGAAACTAAAGCTGTTCGCTGTTCCCCGGTGGATGTCATACAGTCTATGTTGACAGGTTGTGCTTTTTTTCTGGAGAGGCCGGATACAAGCCTGTGTTAGTAGTGGCGGCACCCCCCAGGGCTAAGCAAGGCAAATTATGGATCCTGACACCAGGCCCTACACCCGATCTTATCTTGGCCTTATCAGTTACTGATAACACCTTCATTATGCCAAGGCCCTTCTCACATTAGTGCCCTTCTGGTGGTGT
Organism: Lepidonotus clava; assembly: GCA_936440205.1. NCBI lineage: Eukaryota > Metazoa > Annelida > Polychaeta > Phyllodocida > Polynoidae > Lepidonotus > Lepidonotus clava. The sequence goes on from OW387140.1 coordinate 38,109,174, forward strand.
GTTATACATAGCGTGTTTACATTGGTAGAAACGACGGTGTTCAAAGGCAGTCGGGGTTTAATCTTGGCTAACTTGTGCTGTATAAACAGTAGGTTCCTATAAGATTGTGATAATACATTAAAATACTAAATTAGATTGGAGTTGCGACATGTTGAAACATGGTTCTATACACGGTGCTACTATATTTGGCATTACTACTTTTCTAACATCAGGATGTCGAAGGTGAAAGAATACTATCATGTATAGGGTCTAGCTGGTGCCCTGTTGTATAGATAGGTAATCAATTTGTTTAGATTAGGATGTGGGGATGAAACACTTTCAAGAAGGTAGTATATATACCTTACATTAGGCCATACCTGTGTTTGCTGAATCAAATATAATATAACATTTAAATTCAAATCCGCAAGACTAATTCAATTTTCTTAAATAAACAAACAAAACAATGAAAAATATATGATTACCGAAACGACAATTTGAAGACGAATAAGATTGATAAAATTCAGGAACTAACCCGAAGTATAAAAATCGGCCAATGTAAACCACCCTTCAGTAGTATTTCCAAGAATCATGTGATCTGAGCGACTCCAGAGTCGGACATCATTAGTGGCCGCCCTCCGACGATCTTATCACCTCCTGGGGTATGTGCAAGACAATTTCTCTTTATCAGAGATAAGAGCAGGGCCTATCTGCAGTAGGCTTTGTTAGCGTGGCGAGGGGAAATCGCAGCGACGATCATGTTGCCTTCTGGTGGCTGCTCTGATGAGTTAGCGGCCATTGTTACTAATGGAGGAGTTCCGGATAGAAATGACACTGATTGATTCCTATTATCGCCCAGATAATCGCCAAAGAGAGGCTGTATCTTGGGGGGATAGGAGAAGGAGCAGCTGTTCTGACAAGTCGCCTTGTCATTTGTCGCCGGAATCTGTCAAGATGTCGCCCCTTGTCGCTGTATGTATCATATCTGAGGGCCGCTCGAAATAAGCAGTTTCTGTTTCCTATCGGGCAAGTGGGCTAATTTTCCTATCGGGCAAATGGGCTAATTTGTTTACCAAAGCCCGGAGGCGACGTGACGGCCCTAGACCCCCAAAATCGACATGGCGACATTGGATCTTATTAAATTCGTCATCTGGTGGTAGCTTTATAATAGTGACCATGCGACAAGAGTTTCTAAAGCCACCAGATCGAGAAAATACAAAATCACAAATAATACTAGAATATAAAAACACAAATAATTATCTTTATAATATATCATTATCATGAAAAACAGACCTATTAAATGGTGAAGTGATCTATGATATCATACAATCACATGTACAAATATTATAGGGTACCTGAATTGAACCCCGTTTTGAGGCGGATTTCTCACACTGTAAATAGTAGAGTCCAACACAACGG